>OX422212.1:103176749-104622999 GCA_949130495.1 Sambucus nigra
GTACCAATCATTGGCTGATATTTATTCTGTTTTAAAAGAGATAAGATGTCAGGCCTTCTCCGGCACCCTCATAGGCACGACCCATATGTGGTATACGTTTTTACCCAAGAACTCAATCGAGAACTTCAAGAAATTGTCTAAGAGATTCATTCATAACTTTTATCACTACATGAAGACCCCTAAGAAAATGACTCATCTCTTATATGTGACATAAGGGAAAAATGAGACACGGAGAGACTACATAAATCAGTTCAACAAACAAAAACTTAAACTGGAAGACTATAAGGAAAATATTGATTTTACAACCCTTATAAGTGGGCTATAAAAAGGCAAGCTGCTCTGGAAGCTGGATGAGGATCCTCCCAAGTATATGATGGAAGTTCTGTCCATGGCTGAGAGAGTCACGAATGTTGAGAAGGACATGGCGGCCAAAGGAGAAGACGAGAAAGAAGAAAATGGGAGCAAGTCTAAGAAGGAAAAAGGGAAAGACGAAAAGAAAATGTCGATTGATGATAAGTTTGATAATAATAGTCCATTGATAATGAGTCCCGACCTAATTCTGAATGAAGTTAAGGAAGACGAAGCACTTTGTTGGTCTAAAAAGCTCTAGTCCCCTCTTCATAAGAGGGACAAGAGTAAATGGTGTGATTTCTATTAGGATCACGGGTGCACAACTGACAAGTTCTTCACTTTGAAAGATGAGATAGAAAAGTTTCTAACGTAGGGGAAACTCCAAAAGTACGTGGAGAAAAATGGAGCCAAAGACGATTATAGTAAAAAGAGTAGTGGGGGAAAGGGCGAAAAGTTGGGCCAACAATTGCAGACTGATAATAAAGATAATGTTAAATCAGACAGTGATGAAGACGATCTAGATCTCCCACCTAAGATCCCTGAGCTCCAGGGATGCATGCACATGATTTCCTTTGACGTGAAGACGATTAGTAGAGGTTTGGCTGACGGAGAAACTGAGTCGGGCGACTCTAAGGCATATGTTGTAGAATAAAAATAAGAACCTAAGAGGTTGGAGGTGAACTCGACCGCTACAGAGACAAAGTCGAGTAAGATTCAGAAAGTGGACACGAATACGCTGATAGTAGTTTCTCGTGGAAGGATTTTACGGGAATCTTAGCCCCTCACATTGACCTGTTGGTCATTTGTACAGGGTCCTTGGGTATGATGTGTCTCAGATAATTGTGAACGGTAGAAACTCAGTCGATGTCATGTTTGGGGACTTCTTCAAGGAATTAAAACTTAGTAAGAAAAGGTTAGTTTCGTATCATCAACCGTTGATTAACTTCAATTGATAGAAGGTGCACCCACTGGGGGTGTTTGAGATGGACGTCTGTAAGGACACCTGATCGAGGTTCCTAAGAAAGAAGACTAAGATTCTTTTTCATGGAAGAGAATATATTCCTGACCTAAAACATCATTCTCGATAGTGTACCACTAAAGTAATTCAAAGCGATTCATTCTACAGTTCACCAAATGGTAAAATTACCAACTCCTTATGGGGTAGGGGAAGTCCAAGGTGACCAGGTGGAAACATATAAATGTTACTTCAGTTGAGCAGAACAAAAGAAGGCCCATAAGAAGCTCATAACCTCCTATCACATAGACGCTCTTGACCCAAGGGATAAGAGGAAGTTGAATAAAGGGTTGGCTATGAAGGAGGTAGAATCCATCATCCTCAATGAGTACGAGTGGAAAAAACCCATCCAAATTGGCTCATCGTTGAAGAAAGGGTGAAAGAAAAATTAGTGGAGCGAAGAAAAAGATAGAGCATCTTTGTGTGGAGCCATGGGAATATTCCGGGGATTGACACCGATATTATCTGCTATCGATTAAACATTGATGAAGGTGACAAAATAATTAAGAAGAAAAGGAGGACCTATGCTAAATACATATATGAGGTCATCCAAGATGAGGTTAAAAATCTCTAATTAGCTGAATTTATTCGCGAAGTGCACTACCCATATTGGCCATCCAATGTTATGATTATGCCAAAAGGCAACATAAAATGGAGAATGTGTGTAGACTTTACAAATTTAAATAAGTATTTCCTTAAAAATAGCTGCCACTTACCTCGAATAGATCAAATAATAGATGCCATGACTGGCCTCGAACTAATGAGCTTTATGGATGCTTATTCGGGATATAATTAGATCTTCATGAATGAAGACGACGCTGAGAAGACTTCTTTTATTACTGAGAAAGGAACCAAATAATATAAGGTCGTTCCTTTTAACCTTATAGATTGAGGAATTCCATGGAATACTATGGGCCTATAGGACGATAAAGAGAATGTTGATAGGAGAAATACCATTCATATTATCCTATAAATCAGAAGTGGTTATTCATACTAAACTTGGGCTCCTCAACCATAGAGTCCTAAGCTATGACCCCGATGCTAACAATGAGGAGGGAAGGCTTAACCTCGACCCAATAGAAGAAATATGAGAGGACACTAAAGTCAGACGGTACGCTTATCAATAAAGGGCTTTTAGATTCCAAAATAAGAGGGTTAAATCCAGGAAGATAGGCGTTGGAGACATAGTATCGAAAAAGATTTAGCAGAAGCCAGATAAACTACATTCGAACTAGCATGGGTCGTATCTAGTCACATAAGAAGTCATCCTAGGTACCTTCAGAATCCTTCTCTAATGATTGTAATGCCGACCATCTGAAGAGATACTATTAGTGATCATGTCTTCTTTGTCAGTTTGTATAGTGATTCAAATGTTTATATGACAATAGTACTTTGTAATAAAGTTCATTAATGAATGAGATATCCAAATTTTGTTTCATATTTGTATTCTTCAATTATTGTTACGTGGCTTGGATGGTGTTAAACTAAAGGACATCATTTATTGGTGAACAGTCATAGCTCACTCTCGGTGATATGAGAATTCATGAAAAGACTTGTCTCATCCATAAACTCTCAATAATGTCGAGTGGGGGGATGAGTGTAATAACATCACTTAAGTGGTGCGAATAACAAAACTTAGAAAATATTTTAATTATGGTCATATAAACATCATAATGTGGTGACCTTAGAGTCAAAACTCTCTCAATGAGACGAGAGTGTATGAAGAGACGAGACTCGTCCATACATTACCAAAAATGACGAGTGGGGACTTGGATCATTATCATCATTAATTTGGTGATGAAAATGAAAATCATTTAATTAGGGTTATATAAATATTACAATGTGGTGAATTTAGAGTTAAAACTCTCTCAGCGAGACGAGAGTGTGTGAAGAGACGAGACTCGTCCATACACTCCCAAAAAAGACGAGAGGGAATTTGTATAATTAACATCATTAATTAAATGATCAAAATGAAAATCAATTAATTATGGTTATATAAACATCATAATGTGATGACTTGTGAATTAGAATTATGTATCGCCCCATTACAAGTTCATCAAAAAATATGAAGACGCAAACAACACACTTCAGAAAATGGCATCAATATAAACGAGTCACATTTAACAAATAACATCAATAAAAAAAGTCACATTTAACAAATAACAAGTCGAAATGGGTAACAGGCCATGCATGACCGCCGAACATAAAAATACGGATAATGGTTGCCTAAGATTGATTATCGACCTCTTCTGAGATGAGGTTGTCAATAATGAGCTGAGTTTGAACTTCACCTCCAATAACGAATCCTTCCACCATCTCGACCCCCACCTGAGTCGATGCCTCAGTGACACTTGCTTCAGGGGCAGCGCCCTCAGCTTCAACTTCGTTTAGCGCAGTGATTGTCGTTGGGTCAGAGAAGTCAAATGCGGGTAAGTACTTAGCCAAATAAGAAATGTCAGGGTACTTTTTTAGTTACCCATCGAAAGAAATTGCGATCTTCCCTATCTAGATATTGAAGTTCATACCCGGTGAACTCATATGAGGCCTTGAAATCTTCTACGACCTTTTGCTTAGCAGCCTCAACAATAGTCATAATACACTCGGCATTGTTATCCTCATTGATCTTAGTATCAAGGTCTTCCCACCCCTTCTTCTCTAAAGCCTCCACTTGGGTCTTATGGTTGGCCTCCTTCTACTTCAGAGCATGCTTGGTCTCCCTCTTAACCTTAATAACATCATCGACCTTATCATTATTGGCCTTGTTAGCTTGGACTCACTTAGCCAGTTGGTGAAAAAAGAAGAGAGACTGCAAAGACAAACAAGTAAAAGTTAGTAGGAGACGTGATGAGATAACACTTAATGAAAACCAAAAAATCAATAGATATAGTATATGAGATTAATTACCTGGACAACCCAATGGAGGCCAAAGCTGTAAAGGTAGTATGACTCCATCGACTCTAAGAATCTACAATCAGACTCAAGCAGCCATGAGCTGATGGAAGATATTACCCTAGTCTGGTATCTAATCATAGATGAAGTGCTAATAGAGAGCAGATAAATCCTCTCAGCCAAGATTAAAGCAGATAATATGAGTATGTCCGAGGATGAATTATTCCAAGGGGAATCAAACCTCCTATTTTTCTTTTAAGGAGTGAACATGTTTGAAGTGTCTTCGCTTAACTCCTTTCTTGTCCTTACTTGATTGACCTAGACAGGGCTGCCAGCGGTGGTCTTCTTCGGGGGGTTAGGTCCCTTAGACATATTATTACGAAGTTTTCAAAGCAAATGGGTTGACATTTCCTATAGTTGGTCATATTTTCCCAAATGACGACCTGAAAATAAGAGACGATGTTAATACCAATAAAGAACAACCAAAGATGAGAAAAAAGATATGAAAACTAAAGTTTACTTACATATCTCTGATAATGGGTCAACCCTTATACCTATTTTTTTGAGGTACTTGGGTGTCATCAGCCTTTCGAACAACACAAGCACATCATTATCTCCCTTATAATGGATATTATAAATTTTCTCCCTATCGTCTATGCTAAGGCCGGGGTAAATCCTAGATGACACGGAAGACTTCACCTATCTTCTAGGTATGCTCTCTACTGAGATGCTATCGGGGGCATTAACATCAAACTCTTAGGCACTCGAGATGAAGAAATACCGAGGCTTCTAATGATGATTAAAAGTTTAATTTTTGTGAAGAACTTTTTTAATAGTGTTCCTTATTACGAGATTATATTATCCAGGCTGTGCCTTGGAGCAAGAGACATTATAATAGCCTCTGAACACCAAAACTAGAAGGTCGGTCTTGTGGATCAGATGTTCAAACTGAACGAAGCCTATGAGGATCCTCCAAGCATTAGGGGACAATTGAGTTAAGGTTCACCCCAAATCGGTAATAATGAATCGTATGTTGGGATAGACGAGAAGTCTAAAGCTGACCTTGAACATTTATTCATAAACGATGACCTCACCATCATGTACATTATAAGCCATCTCTTCTCTCTCAAGAACCCTTATCTAAATGCCAGATTTGATACTATATAGGTGTCTCGATGATAATAAATTCATCTTCGTGACCGTGATGGGGAATGTCTGGACATAATTGGTGTCAAGTGGATCCTCGTCCAAATCAAAATATAGTTCCTCAACCTCAACAACTGCAGCTCCTTCCTGACACCTTCTAACGTATTTAGCATCAGACAGGGCCATAATTAGAACAATCATATGAGGGGGTTAAAATGCTACCCCCACTCTTAGCTCATCAGTATCTGATATCTTATGAATAGAATAATCAGAATGATCGGAGGACTCAACATGATGAGAAGACGAGGCATTTGAAGAGGTCTCAGCTGCCTCAGACTCCTTTGGATTAGAGGTGGGAACCCTTATTGCCCCTTGGAAGGAATTTTCGCTCTCGGCTTGAGTAGAGACAAATGGATCGTGGTCTGAAGAAGTCGATGACTTAGACATCGAATCAATGACCTAAGTGATAGGAGGGTGTATTAAAGCTAATGGCACTGGCTGAATTAGAATTGTAGGGTCAGCTTCGGCCTTGAATTTAGCATCGACCTCGATTTCACAGTTACGTATCTCACTGAAGAGCCTGTCCTTGAGTTTTGGGTATTGATCAATTAACTCATATAGAGTTTGCCTCTCTTTGAGTTTTGGGTATTGATTAATTAACTCATATAGAGTTTTTAACATTCAGATAGTTTTAAGTTTGACCTTAGTTGACTTTTGGATCAAAAGGGAGAACTCAAAGGGTTTTTATTAAGAACACCAAGATTTGGATCACCGAGGAAGACAATCAGAGTTACATTAGTAAACCTCACAGTCAACAAATAGGGAACATAAACACCACCAAAATAGTCCTAACCTCCTATAGGAAACTATATCACCACCAAATCTCCCAAAAATAACCCTACAACCACCTAGACAAGTCGTCAGAAATATAGGAAAATGGTCAAAAATTAAAAAATAATAAATGGAGCTAATTAATAAAGGAAAACTCAAAAGAAAGGCAATGGAATGTTACCTGAGTGAAGGGAAACTAAAAAAAAGGAGATGGAATGTTAACTGAGTGGAGGGGAACACCTGGGAAGCTAAGGGAAGTCCTAAAAGAGATTAGGAAGCGCTGAACAAAGGGGAAATAAGCATTTTTGTTTGCAGAAGGTTTGGGATCGAATGAGAAAGGTTGGAAAAGAAAGAGAAAGTGAAAATTTCTAGGTTATTTAAACCATCTAATCATTTTGCACGTTTTTCCACGCAACCATCATTAGGGCACCCTTACCCAAACAAGCCTGCAGTTGCCATAGTTGGGCAACACACAAAGCCAAACGTTCAGTGCCAAGTTTTAACCTTTTACACTTGATAGAAACTTCAATATAGGGAATTGAAATTATAACCTAGCCCTCAACCAATTTGGTTCATATATTAGGAAACCTCTGACACTAGGGGGTCACGTCCATATATTCCCCTTAACCTTCCACTCACATTGAAGAATTTCGGCTATAGGACGATTAATATACATAAGTGTGACCTCGTACTTGATAGGACTCACCCAGACAAGTCGACCTCACTCATTCATCAAGTTGGACAGTCATGGGTTGCCCCAGTGCAGTCCGTCTTTAGTAGTCTCATCCTTAGCTATTTCTTTCATCTCGCCATCGTCCCACTATGAGGGGGTCGAGACCCATCAACCGAACCAACGTCAAATTTAGTAGCCTTGTTTCATTCTTATATCAACCAAATAGGCCGAGACTACACTTCGTCTCACCTTCATAATTATCTACAGAGAAGGTCCCTTATGTCAGATTTGGCCAGGCCGAGACCACGAAAGATGACATCTACCCTATGTGTGACATAATGTTCCAGCATAGTTAATCCATATAGGCATGCAGTTACAACAAATATTTATAATCACGTGAGGGAATGTATCATCATGACATATGTGTGCCAGGGACATGGGGCGGAATCTAATTGGTCACTTCATCGTGTTCATGCTTATTACATGTTTGGGGGGCGCACAGTACACCCCAAGGCTATAAATACCCTTTTTCTTCTTCCTTGGGGAGGATCTAATTCTTAAAACCCTAGTAAAACTCTGTCCAAATACGTATTAAAGAGAGAAATCTTGAGATTTATATTCTTAAGGCCATTAATGCCTCATTTTATAGTGAAAACGTCACTAAATACCTTGCACAGCGGGGTAGGCTACGGTCGAACAACTTACACCATTTTGTTACCTTCTTTACCTCATCTCCCTCTCTTATATTTACTTTACAGCACTTTTATCTCCATTACTGTTGATTACTAGATTGAGCTCTATAAGTTTAAGTGGTGATATCGGTGGTATAATTAGTATGGGAACGACACGACTTGTGTGTCATAGTGGGGGATTTGGCGATACACCGATGATGAGTGAAGCTTATGGACAAGTAGGTGTCCAATGGTGATTTTCTAAAGGTAGTATCTTAGAACCAACAGTGGTTTAAAGAAATCATAAATTATATGTAGTGAGGGATCGTACGTTCACAGAGACTTTAGTTGTGGGACCCGTATGATCCCGAAAGGGTTACCTTATTGAGAATGGGCACCACGATGTGAAATCTCAAGATTTGTTACTAAAGTATTTCTTGAAATTGAAGATACAGTTAATATTTGATCCAGGATACGAACGTAGACTAAATGCTAATAATAATATATTTTGAGGGATAAATAAATGCAATAATTATCTAGTGATGAAGTTTTCTTAATTATGTTAAGAGTTTGCAAAGTGAAAAGCATTCATATTAAATAAGTATTTGATTCCTTTGGGAACGTTAGGACTAGTGATAGTCTCAGTTACATGATGATGTATGCGATCACAAATAATGTTATTATAATGACGATGTAATTAGAAATAGGTAGTACTAGCTTTTAATGGAATGAGTAGGCATGTGGAGCCTTATAAATGAGTAAGAACATTAATAGACTCAAGTCCTGGATTGACATATCTCAATGATCGATGAAGTTATGTAGTAGTGTATCAGGAGGATTACCGATTCGGATATCGCTTACGAGACATCCCATGCACGAAATTAGCAAATGTCGGGAGTTGAGAGATGTTGAATCCTAAAATGTTTTGGTTACTGATCTTGGTATGATCAAACGGATAAATGTATCGGGATTTAGTATATCCCTTAGAGGTTATGAAAATTTTGTGCCGCAAATTGGAATTTATGTGATTAGCGAAAAGTTATTTTTATTTCCTATAAGTCTTGGACAAATGGGTCTCAATAACTGACTAAGTCGTGCAGTAGTGTATTAGGAAGGTTCTTTGTTTGGATTTCTCTTGTGATACATCCCACACATGAAATTAGCCAAAGTCGAGAGTTGAGAGAAGTTGGATACTAAGATGTTTACTTTTTACATATGTGGAGGTGTACCTAGCTTTATCGATATACTTGGTATGTATGGTTCAATATGGATGTATAGGTGCTATCCATATTTAATGTTTGTACATGTGTATACATGTAATGTGGAATATATGGGCACCCCAATGATATTATGGTAAGCATAGACGAGCCTTTCATTTTGTCTCATGAGATATGAGTATGGACTGATTGGGTGTAAAACTTACGATAATGGTACAATTAAAGTATGACTTCATGATGCAGTGAATTATGAGGATGAAATTTCATTATTAGAGGGGAAGAAAACAATACCCTCTGTTTTCAGAATAAAATATTACGAAAAAAATTAACTTAATAATTTCAGATTAATTTTGGGAATAAATTAAATCAGAGGGATTTAAATTTGAATGGGTGACATTTAAATTAAAAAAAAATGTTTATTCGTGATTACATAATTACATGACTCAATTGGGCCTGATGAATTCATGCACGAAAATAAATCAATTGTTAATAAACTTATGGTTACGAGTTATTTAAACATAATGAAAATGTCAATGTTGAAAATATAATTAGGACGCGTTTAGGGAGGTTTTATGAGCTCATTTAAGTGTTTTAAACCTTTATAAATTGGCTCGAGTATATGTATACTAGTTAGGAGGTTATTGCACCATTCTAGTTAGGGATTCCGGCTCATTTGGAGGCCCAAAAGTGGGATTAGGGAGTTTATAAGTTAATTAAGTAGATTAATAAACTCATTTTACTCACCGAAGAAAATCTTAGCAGGAGGATATTGGAGATTCAAGAAGAATATTCAAAAAGAGGGACTTTCACTTTCATTACAAGGTAGGAATTTTCTTGTTTACATTGATTTCCATGTTATTTCTTAATTTAATTGTGTAGGCTCCCATGTAGATTTCTTGATTTGGTTTGTAATTAATATTAGGGAATATATTTCATTATATGCATGTTGAGGATCTCACTTTGATGATTGAAAAATTATAGATTTGAGAGATTTATTATAAAATCTAGAAAAAAGTAATAATAATGTTATCTTAGAGCTGGATTTTGTGATATCATCTTGTTATAAGGTAGATTTAAGTATACCCATGAGAAAGATTGTTTCTTGACCCAAATTGATGAAAAAAGATACGATCTTGAAAACTAGGAATCAGTCATCCTATAATTTTTGAAATAACGGTACTCCTTTAAATTGATTACGAATTAGGTATTTTCATGTAGAAAGTTATTGGTAGGTGATATAAAACCCTTTAATGATCTTATGTGAGGTTGTGATGATTTTTGGATGATAAATAATGAGTTGTGTGTGAAGAAAATCGAAAAATTTCATCCAAAACCCGTAAAAGCCCCGAATCTTCCTAAACCCAGGGGCGAACCGATTCGGCCTTAGGAGTAAATCGGTTTCAGTGCCCTGTTCACCCCAAGTTGGTTTGTTTGTATTATGGGCTAATCATCCGGGGTCCCGATAAATTTAGGAGTTACGAAATATTATTTTAACACCTCTGAAATATTAGTAGGATTAAAATATACCCATTTGGACTAGTCGATTTGTTTTTGGAAAAATTAGTAGGATAATAAATGCATCTAGTTCCCGGGACACGAGAATATTGACATTTATGGCATGACCCGGGATGGTTGGTTACTACCTAAATATATTTTAGAAATTAAGTAATGTTAAATGACTAATTAAAATAGAGGAATTTATATTTATTGAGAAGGTTGGTAAGCACCCAAATTAATTAGGGATAATTTCTAATAATGTTGGGATTATTAATTAAATATTGAAATTGTTAATTAATGAGATTATTAATTAAATGGGAAATATTGATGGGAAAAGAAATAATGTATCGTGGGGGTGATTATAGGTAAATACCTACATTCCTATCATGTTCTAGAGATATGTAATTATTTATTTGTGTGGAACACACTTATGTTCGTGGACGGTCCTATTGGTTGGGATTGGGCATGCTCTGGATAGGAGCATACGTCGACACAGGTTGGCTATGCGTCGCGTATGTCATTATTTTAAGTACTACGTAGCAACGCCACTTACGAGAGGTGGGTGTAGATACTGGGATCCATTGTCAGTTTTGCGTATGGGTCGTGCAATGGTTTACTGCGTGGGAACCATCCCATTTGTGTGTGTTTTATGATGTCCAGTTTAGATAAGGGACTCCTTCGGACTTACATATAGAGCACAGATGGGACACAAATGGTATATGCCGTGTAATGTTGTATATATATATAAAGACACACACACACACACACACACACACACACACACACACATATATATATATATATATATATATATATATATATATATATATATATAGAGAGAGAGAGAGAGAGAGAGAGAGAGAGTCACGCTCTCCAATATACCTCCTAACAACATACCTAGCAACATACCCTTTTTTAAAATAGTAAAAAAAATAATTTTTGAAATGATATTTTTTATATGGATTCATGATATTTCAATGTGCCCCTATAAAAAAAATCAATTGAAAATAATGGTTTTTTTTATTTTTAAAAAATAGGTAAAAAAACTATCAGTTTTGACCCTTTAAAACTGCCAGTTTTTTTTTACCTATTTTTAAAAAATAGCAAAACACATGATTTTGATCTGAATATTTTTACAGGGGCACATTGAAATATTATGAACCCATATTAAAAATATTAACTCAAAATTAATTTTTTTTTACTTAGATATATATATATAATCATGTGACTTAAATGAGATTTACTTAATCACTCGAATGACATAGACAAATAATTACGTACCCAATATTACATAGGATGCATGATAAATGATTATGTTACTGTTGTGGGTAGTTGACTCTGTTATTCAAAAAATGGCAATACGAATGCAGCCAATTATATTTCAGCACGCAAATTATGTTAGATGTATCACATGTTTAATAATACTCTTATTATCTATATTGGATTTAGGTTATTGGGATAGGATATGATCAAAATTGCAACTATGTGAGAGGTGAGGAAATTATCATATGAGAGTGTCGATGGGAGGCTCATATTTAAATTAATTGTAATCTTGCATTGCAATATCATTGCAATATCAGTAAGTTAATTCTTGAACACTCTATGGCACTGATCCAAATTATAAATGTTTCCTCCAACCTGAGGTTTGTATAGACAAGTTAGTGGCACTGAAGAAATATTACACTTATTATCACGTGTTGCTTCTCGAAGATGATTTATTGATTCTAGTTTAGGTTGCTACTTCTTATTATCTTTATTTACTTTGTATTACTATAAGGGAATAAGCCCGGAGTCATTTTTTTCTATTAGTCGAGACAATTATGTTCATGTTGGATTTTATTTTGTTGGACGTGGTTGTTGGAATTACTATGATTTCTTGTTTATTAATTCAATTCAATTTTATGTTTGAATGTATTTTAAAAATATGAATGTTTTATTACGGTCGATATTAAGAATGATATAAATTGAGAAGAAAGCCCCATCTTCGACGTATTGTGTCTGAACAACATTTACGTGAGAAAATGTGGATTGTTACAATGAGAGGAATACCAAGATATTTATGTGGACTTTGGTAAATAGGCATAAGAAATTATGCATAATTATTTTTCTATTTCAGGAATTTTACTTGAAAAAAGCAACGCCAATTTTTCGTATTAGTAGTTTTCCCGAAAATCTCATAGAAGCGATCAAATTATTATTGTCAATTAATAATATTTTTGTATATGAGGAGTAAAAATGACATGTAATCATCTGCAAAGACAAAAGCAGAATCTGTGGAACATATTTCGAGGCCCGTAAAGGATCAATTTGTTTATTGACCTAAGCAAGGTATCAAGCTCAAGAATAAATAAATAAATAAATAAATAAGGAGAGAGTGGGTCTCCCTATAGTATTCCCATTGAAAGAAGAAAGCACTCAAATGTAATACCCTTATTGAATTTTAAAATTCGTTATTATGAAACATTCCATAATAAGTTTAGTCCCAAATGTAGGGAACACAGGGTCATTCAAAATATTCCCAATAAAATTACATTCTAATTAGTTATAAGCCTTGGAAAGGTCAAGTTTGACAACTAGACCTCCTATAATAGATTTCGAATGTCTCATCATATGATACATCACATGAGTGACTAAAATATTATCTTAACTATGATGGCCTGTAATGAAAGAATTTTGTAAAGGGGTGATTAATTTACAAATTGTAGATCGTAACCTACGTACCATAAGAGCTAAAATTATTTTGTAAATTACTTTAAAAAGGCTTATAGGCGTGTAATGCATGATTATAGTTTTAATTTTTAGGTATAAAAATTAAGTAAGTTTTGTTTAGGTCACGTAAAGGATGACCAAAGTGAAAAAAAAACAATTTGATCACATTATTTCCAATAATATCCAAATTGTCCTTACAAAATTCAATAGTAAGACCATCCGGGCCTGATGATTTAATCTGGCATGCACTAAATTATATTAATAATTTCTTGTTTTGTCATTTAATTTATAAGAATCTTATAATTAGAAGAGTTAATAACATAAGGTTTATTGTCAAAGTCATTAAAATCATTTGGAGGATTAGTAGTTTTGTAGAGATACATATACAATTGTTTAAAAGATTTCGTCATTTCTTTATGATTAGAAATCCAACCTTTAATTGGGTTAAAAATACACAACATACAATTACGTCTCCTGCGTTGATTAAACACCACATGAAAACATTTTTTTTAGTTATATCCAGTATTAGTGACGCATCTCTAAAAGAATTTTAGGATTAGAGGACATTAAAAAAATGTTGTAAAATATTAAAAAAACATTAGAAAAATATATCCCAATATTTTTTTAAAGTCGGTCTTATCGTAATCAGGAATTCACAACGTTCTTTATAAACGTCGGAATATATATTGTCGACGGTGATAAACATATTTGTTATCTATGCAGCCCTATCACCACTTATCATATTTAAATAAATAACGTCAGAATTTCTATATTCCACCAGCTTTCAAAAACGTCAGGATTTTTTACTCCTTACCAAACTTATGCCAACAATAATAGAAAAATGTTGAAAAATATTGTTTGACTATTCACAAATATTAAGCATGTAATGATGACACCAAAAGAACATAATTTGAGCTATTTATATTAACCAGTCACCTTTTATGTACCATTATCTAAAAAAACTATTAACATCTATAGCATCAAAATATAGCCGAATCCCAATATTAAACACGAGTCCATAGAAATATCAACATTAATAACGTTCTCCACTAATAGCTTAACAATATTAAATATAAGTCCAAAACGTTGGATCATCTAAATCTCGAACACAATATTCATACACTAACATTATACTCCTAGCCTAATACTAAAAATATGTCTAACATCCATGAAAACACCTTGTCCAAGAGCATGATAAAATGCTAGAAAAAATCTCAAAAAATAAAGAAAAACAAAGTGTCAAAGATGAATAAGTAAAAGTTAAAAAAATATTATGACTTCCATTGCAAATTTATCTTCTAGACTACTTGTGTTTCTTTACATTATTTATTGCCATGCGATTCTTTAATAAGGGAGAAAAAAGAAACATTTGATCAATAAATCTATTTTCAATTTTTTTATATTATATGGCGACATAGAATTACAATTAAAAATATAAACAAAGCACATACTAATTGTACATCATGCTAACAAAATTTATATGGACATAGTTTAATTTACATACAGGTGTAAAAAATGTGGAATAAATAAGTAATTAAATTTAACTAACAATCTTAAATGAAATTTATATTTAAAATAAAATCAAATAATATGGAACAATAACTACCACACACACACACACACACACACACTAGCGGTAACCCGTCCGATGCACGAGCGAATGTGACGCATTAACAAGTATTTAGTATATAATTGTTAAACTATACTAAATAGTTAAATGTGTGTTAAGTTAATCATATCATTACAATTGAAATAATAGTATAACATAGCAACATCACATGAACAAAATTTGAGTAATAAATAAAATTACCTCGCAAAGTAGTTAATCTTATCGAGAAATACTTGTAATTAAATCAAAGCAATTGTTTTTTCAAACATGAAAATGGTATTCGTTATAATTGAGCCGCGGCGAATATGAATTTTCACTGTAGTCATAGGCTGCAAATCTATATATTAGGAAAATAGTCTTTTAAAATTTAAATATCTATATGTAAACACTTTTATTGAGTTGTGGACCAAATTCCTAAACTCAGCTCAATATTCCTAAACATAGAATGAAAATAACATTTAGAGTATGTATGTATAATTAAACATGAACATGATTATTATTTTTAGTTTTGGAGATGCAAAACCCCATTCTTGTTGTTTATGAGAGAATCACGCAATATTCAATAATATATTATATGGATAAAATGTGATGGTAGATAAATTATTATAGTAGAAAAAATTATATTTAGTATGAATACGGTATAACCTTTACTCCATGTTTTGTAGGAGTAAATCCACATTAACATATGTAGTAATATATAATGACCATGCGTGCAAAAAATGCAAAAAGTTATGTGTAATATACCAAATGTGTGCATGTATGTAAATTATTCCAATATTTAAGATTTTGCTTCTTTTGTGTTACTGCTTGCACATGAAAACTTCTTACATGAACAACTGTATTATTATTATGTTATAACTAAGTGGTTTTATCTATAATAGAGATATGTTTTCTTAGGTTTATAATGAAAGGCGGTTGAGAGAAGATGGTCATTAGTTGAGGTGCAATAGGGGCCGTAATGTACAGTAGGAACATTTGGCCTCTCTGTTGACAAACTAACATCCTTCCATGATAGAGTATGGGGAACAAGGTTTTTTAGGTTGACCTCAATTCTAGTACCCATGAGGGAAATTACATTTCCATCAACTTTAAGCTCTCAAGAAGCTTTTAAATTTTGATTAGACTTACCTCAATTCTAGTCGAAGGATCGATAGCTTCGAAGCCAATTTCTTGATTCAGATTAAAATCAGAGAAGCCCATTTATATGTTGGAATCTGGTTCGTGTGCCACATCAGCAAATGAAGAGGATTATGTTTCGTGTATGCCATTTTCTACTTTGGCCCTGTTATTTTCGAAATTTACAAATTCATCCTCTATCGATGGCTTCACCGATGCCTCTTCTTTAGGTGGTCCATTAATGGCTTCATTTTTAACTTCAACATCGAACCAATTTAACGAATCATCATCATTTTTAGCAGAAGACCTTGGACCTTCGATTTTTCCCAATTTATGCTTATTACTAGATAAACCCAGTAAAATATCAATTTTGCATCTGCCATCTCGAATTTGAGATTCACTATCGTCCATCCTGCTGTTTTTTTGAAGCATGAGTGCAATACACATGGGTAAGAAAATGATTGAAGCAATGGAAAACATCCAAATTTCATAATACATGCGATAACACTACTGATGCTGAATGACATTAACCATATGAGCAAAACCCGACCTTGGATTGCATAACCCCAGATTCCATTTTCTAGAATACAAATAAGATTTAAAGTTGTAATGATGAAACAACAACTCTTTCGTCTATACACCATTCATTATTGTCTCAATATGTACTGTTTTGTCATCTTCGAAACCCATGCCATTGACTCGAGTTCTCATCCTCCAATCTGCAGGATCTCCAGAATTTCCATTCAAGAGCTTGTGATTCTTTTCTTTCGTCCGACTGTCCTTGCTTATAGGTAGCAACGATGTTGCAGCTCCAATGTGATTACGTAGTTCTGACAATCTTTTGCTAATAAAAAAACACCACTAAATTAACAGTGTACCACGCCACAACAACATCAACCGTGTGATGCTTGTAGGATGCAATAATCAACCAACTCTGAGTCGCACAACAAATACTCATGCACACTGCTTTATAAATCTATGGGTGCCATATTTCTGATATACTAGGTGTAAATTCGCGCGATGCGCAAATCATGATAAATTTATATTTATATGAAATTTTAAAAAAGCTTATAAAATGTATTAATTCGGCTACTTAACTTTTCATGTCATTACAAATCAAATTGTAAACAATCAAATAAGTATAAGTATTAATGTAATTTGAGTTCTTTCACAAAATTTAAACTCTCATCCGAATCCAACTAATCCAACAATATAGTGGACTTCAAATTAAGGAAGTAAAGTACAAGCATAAAACTTGTCATCGCAGACATAGCTACAACTAATATTACAAAACATGGGACTCTGGTTTACCAATAACCCATAGTATCCATTGAATCAGTTACTTCTTTTTAGTTCATTTACCTTGTTCTCATTAGCCTCTTATCGTGGATCACTTAATATATGTAAACAAAAATTCTGGGACTATAATATATGTATTTCACTCGATCATTTTCAGGAGATCAAACCGTCTTAAGATACAACATTTTTGCTCTATTGGTCAATTAAATACAACTGATTTATGTCCTAAAATGTGATATGAAAACTTTGTATAAATGAATAACAGCAAAAAAAACTCTAAAATGAGTTATACATACATGTCTCTACAAATGGGTCCATTTTATCCTTACTGCACACCAAAATGAGGTGATTAATTAAATGTTCATGTATATATATATATATATATATATATATATATATATATATATATATATATATATATATAGCAAAAATTTAGTAAATCTAAACAAAGTCGTATGACATAAAACTTGCGTGTTAAACCTATCCAACAATCAAACTAAAATTTGCCCAACATCATTACCATTAGTAGGCAACCTTAAGCATAAATTAGCATTTGTATGTAACCTTCTTAATTCCATCTTTTCTCCCACCAAACATAGGTAGCCACACATGAGCAACCTTTTGAAAAATTCAATTATAGATGACCAAATGAAATCTAATTACCCATCTGTAAACTTCAAATCCTCTATTTCAAACCCATCATCCATGAGTTTAGCTGAAACATGTAAAAAAAATGCTAACTTGAGATCAACATAATTAGAAAAATGTAAACTTGAGATCAACATAATTAGAAAAATGTAAACTTGAGATCAAAATAATTATAAAATAATTACACAAACAGTTCAAATATCCATAAGTTTTTCTCACGCACTTATAAAAACTTTTGTATCTTTCATCACTTTTCCTTAAAAGACATTTACATGCTTGAACCAAAACCATCTTCATCGTTTCATGATTGCAACAGAGAGATAAAATAGTCATTCTTGAAAGAAGGACTCCATATTTGGTTCACTTCAATTTTTAATGGGTGGGAGGTACTAATATTAATTTAGTGCCGTTGCCCTACAGGAGAAATAGTACAAAATCCCAAAAAGTTTCCAAAAAAAAATCAGTTGCACATATTGTCAAGCACTTGGAATTAAATATGTGAAAAAACATTACCTCACGGGAACTCTGTATTACCAATCGAGATAGAAATACGGAAACACCAATCCAACATATTTAATTTAGGGAGTGAGAGCCTTAACACTTACAGAGCCATTTCATTCCCATTCTATAACTCCTTCAATTTCTTATATTGATTCTTTTTCTTGATTAAGGGAATAATACATAACCAACAACTGGATAAATAAACAAAACATTGAGTTAGAAATGGGTATGCTCTAAACTTGCGTACCGGTGGATTGATGAAATCAAATCCACATAAAAACCAATTTCATTGCAAATGGGTAATACCAAAGTTGTGTTTGTGTGGGGATGTGTGTGTGTGTGTGTGTGTGTGTGTGTGTGTGTGTGTGTGAGAGAGAGAGAGAGAGAACATAACTTGATTAGGAGAGAAAATATAAACTCCGTCAAAGTCTGCAAAAAAAATAACAAAGTTATAGGCGCAAAGAAGAACACCCGTGAAAAACACTCCTGAACAGAGATTGTAATAAAAATTAACCTGAAAAAAAAATAAGATACAATAAAAATTATGAAATGCTCCATAATAAAAATTAATCAACAAATATAATAGAAATATTAAGAGGTGGAAGATAATGAAAATATCTTCAAAATCAATAGAACCTTGAGAGGTTTGTGAATGTGACAGAACGGGTGAGGTTTGTAGCAGATTTGGTTCTGACGGTGGCAGCTGTAGGAATTAGGGTTTGTTCGGGTGAAATGAAATATGGGAGAGTTTGGTCTTCAAATAAATAGAGTGGAGATAGATGAAATGATAGGATGGGGAGGGGAAAACACAGTTAGTTCGGCCAGAGTTCCAAGAGAAATGATAGAGAAAAGAGAAATACCTTCAAAAGTAAAATGCCACGTGGACACTCTAAATAAAAAGAAGTATTTAATTCATGTATAGCATTTTATAGTATATAATAGATACAAATAGGAATGCGTCAAGTGGATAGTCTTAGAAGAAGTTGATATTAAATGCTTGTTTAGCATTTTATAGTATATAGAGATTTGCACAAAGACTAAAGAAAATATCATATGAGATGGAAATATCAAATCAACACCCCAAGGAAAATTAATTATAAAAACTTCTATAATATGTAATAATAATAAAAATTATTTATAACATGAAATTAATTCTTATAGGATCTTAATATAATCATGTAATCACGAATTCGTTTTTAACTACAAATTATATGGAAAAATACATTTTTACATGAAGACTTGATTTGTTTGTAGTCCTTGATGTGTCTTGAGAAAAGCTCATTGTAATTATCTCTTCCTCCAAAGGATCCAGACCCTCTTTAGAAAACAGTCAGAATTCTAAAATATGGAAAATTTGAAAAATCAGGATTTTTTCTTCCTAGCCCAAACATATTTTTATGTGTTCTTGTGTACCAAATGGTGGGGATTGATTCAGTATATATATGGTGAAAGGGGACCCGAAATTCTCTTTAAACTCATCATCTACCATCCACCAAAGTAGCTAAAAGGACTCACAATATACCAAAAGTCATGTGACCTTTGGAATAATAATTTTTATAAGATTAATATATCAATTTAATCAAATTTGTCCCCTTATTTGTACCACACTAATTAGGAGAAATAATTAATTAATTTAATTTATAATTTCAAAATTTGGTCGAATTTTGTAATTATTAAATAATTAAATATTAATTCTAATAGTCTCCCACTTGGTCCTAATAAGGTTATACATAACGAATTGATTAACAAAAGTTGCGCAAGTATCTTAGAACAACATCAAACACCTTAACTAAATACTTCATTAGTGTGAGTCATGGCGGTTCCACACTAATTCAAGAGCATAGTTCCTTCCATATACCTCGCCACCAATGTCATATTTAATAAGGATAAATATGTGAGTTATCATAATGGTCTCATAATGTCTTTATAAAAAGACTATTTGTGTCACATTCAGTCATTCACATGCATGCATATAATTAAGACATAAATTTAGAATTCAGGAACTCTTTATTGATATCAAAAGTTGTGTTAAATAACTAAGCAAATATCAATTACACAATTAACTACTCGAGACCCATCTCTTTAGTACATTGCAAAAATATCTTCCGAGATAGCCCTTTCGTTAAAGGATCCACTATATTATCATCAATACTGATATGTTCAATTGACATAATTTGTTTCTGAACTTCTTCTTTGACAAATAGATACTTCATCTCAATATGCTTAGTTGCTTTCGAATATCTATCATTCTTTGAAAAGAAGACTGTTGCGACATTATCACAATAAATCTTCAGCGGCTTAGATACTGAACCCTTAATACTAAGTCCTGAAATAAAATTTCGCAGCCATAACCCATGATTTGTAGCTTCTAAACAAGCCACAAATTCAGCCTCCATAGTTAAAGAAGCGGTGACACTCTGTTTAACACTTTTTCATGAAATGGCCCCTCCTGTTAAAAGGTAAATATAGCCCGAAGTGCTTTTCCTGCTATCAAGGCTATAAGTGAGCATGTAGTCTTTGGTTCCTTGCAAGTACCTTAACACTTTCTTTGCTTCCTTCCAATAGAAGTCACTCGGATTACTTTGATATCTGCCCAGCATCCCAATGGAAAAACTAATATCCGATCGATTACAAACATGTGCATATAATAAACTCCCTACAAGAGAAGCATATGACACACCTTTCATGTGATCCCTTTCTAATTCAGTTTGGGGACATTGACTTAAACTAAATTTCTCCCCTTTTAGAAGTGGAACATTAATAGGATTACAATTTTGCATGCCAAACCTTTGTAAAACTTTATTAATGTAAGTCTTTTGAGACAATCCTATCAATCCTCGTGATCGATCATGATAAATCTCTATCCCGATCACGCCCAAATCTTTCATTTCAAAGTTTTGCGAAAGGTACTTCTTAGTACCTTTAGTAAACCAATATCACTGCTGGCGATAAGAAAGTCATCAACATATGGACTAAAAATACAAACTTACTCCCACTGGTCTTTAGGTATATACATCGATCAACAATGTTTTCCTTAAACCCAAAAGATGTAATGATATGATGAAACTTAAAATACCATTGACGAGAAGCTTGTTTACGTCCATATATGGATTTCTTTAACAAATCGACTTTGTGTTCCTGTCATTTTTGAATGAAGCCCCATGGTTGTTCTATATAGACTTCTTTCTCTAAAATCCCAGTAAGAAAAGCTGTCTTAACATCCATTTGATGTAGCTCTAAGTCATAATGAGCTATTAGTGCTAATATGATTCTAAGTGAATCCTTCTTTGAAACAGGAAAGAAGGTTTCACTATAATCAATACCTTCTTTTTGAGTAAAACCTTTGGCAACAAATCTTGCTTTATGTCGTTCGATATTGCCAATGGAGTTGCATCTAGTCTTATATATCCATTTAGACCCGACTACTTTATGACCTTTAGGCAAAATCGACTAACTCCCAGACTTGATTAAAATCCATAGATTTTATTTCATCATTCATCAATCCATTTATTAGAATCTATGCTAGACACAACTTTTTCATAAGAGACCAGATCATCAATATCCCCAATATTAAATTCATTTTCTTGAAGATACTCCACATAGTCATCTGAAATAGCTGATCTCTGATTTCTCTAAGATTTTCTTAAAGCTATGTCTTGTGGTGTTGCCATAATAGGTGCATTTAGTGGTTGTTGAGTATGTGGTTCATCCATTTATTTTTCGTTGTTGTTCAGAGCAGTAATCGATTCCATAACATCGGTATGAACAATAAGAACAGATTGAACCTCATTTTGATTATCCAGAATTCTTGGAAGAGGATGAGTTTCCTTGATTTCTTGAATAATCACATTTCGAACTTCATTACTTTCACTAACTTCACCAAATTCAATGAATTTAGCATTTTCGGTTTCAATAATTCTTGGTGTGTGGTTAGGACAGTAGAATTTATACCCTTTAGATTTTTATATATACCTAATAAAATAACCAGTTAATATTCTAGGGTCCAACTTCTTTTCATGTGGATTATAAATGCGTGCTTCTCCTGTACATCCCTAAACACGAAAATGACTTAAAGAGGGTTTCCAACCATTCCATAGTTCAAAAGGACTTTTTGAAACTGGCCTTAGTAGGAACCCTATTTAATATATGTGCAACAGTCATAAGAGCATGCATCCACAAAAATATAGGCAAATCAGTTCTACTTATCATACTCCTGACCATTTTAATAAGAGTGCGGTTGCCCCTTTCAGCAACACAATTTTGCCAAGGTGAACCTGACATGGTGTATTATGCGCAAATACCTAAACGTTCAAGGAGTTTAGCAAAAGGACAAGGATATTGTACCGTTTCATCATATTTACCATAAAACTGACCACCTCTATCCGATCGAATGATTTTTACCTTTTTTCCCAATTGTCGTTATACTTCTGTAATATAAACCTCAATTGCGTTAACAGATTAAGCTTTATCATTTAACAAATACAATGTGCAATATCGAGAAAAATCATTTATAAAAGTGATAAAGTATTTTTCTCCTCCAATAGAAGGAACATCAAAAGGACCACAAATATCTGTATGTATAATTTTAAGAAGCTGGATGTTTCTTGTGGCTCCTTTCTTTGTATGTTTGGTCTGTTTATCCTTAATATAGTCAACACATACACTAAAATCAGACCAATCCAGATTAGGGATAATTCCCTCTTTAATAAGCCTTTCAAGTCTTTCTCTGGATATGTGTCCTAATCTTTTATGCCACAAGTAAGCAGAATTATTATTAAATGAGAGACGTTTAGTTTCAATATTACTATGCATAGATAATAAAGATTTCGAAAAATGAGGATCAAGATTAATTTGAAACAAGACATTTAACAAAAAACCCGAGCCAAAGACAAAATCATTCTTATATAATGTAAAACCATTATGCTGAAAGTGAAAATAAAATCCCCTTATTGAGAGTTTAGACAAGGAAATTAAATTTCTCAAAATTTTGGGTACAAAAAAGAGTGTCTTCAAGATCTAAATAAAAGCTAGATTGTAATTTTAAACGAAAAACTCTAATAGCTTCAACTTTTGCTCTGGCCCGATTTCTCATGTAAAGAATATCTTCATTTTGCTTTATTTCCCGAATGGATAGGAAGCCCTGCATAGTATTTGAAACATGACACGTAGAACCCAAATCAATCCACCATGTGTTAGAAGGAACATCAATCAAGTTTGATTCTAAATATACATAAGCACAAAGTGTACCTTTATTTTCAAACCAAGCGTTACGCTTTATGCAGTCTTTCTGAAAATGCCCCTTCCTGTGAGAGAAGTGACATGTGATTGCTACTTTTTCCTTCTTTTGGTTGGAAAGACCGGGTTCATTGTTGGAAGGACTAGGACCGCGCTTTATTCCCTTTCCTTTCGCTTTCTTACTAGTTCCTTTATTGTCTATCATATTTGCCACTTACAATTTTGGCACCTTACCATTTTGCTGCTTAAGACGTCTTTCTTCCTGAACTAACATGCTTTGCAGTTCATTAACATTCCATTTATCTTTTATGGTATTGTAATGAATCTAGAAAGACCCATAATCAGAAGGCAAGGAATTTATGACAAATTGGACTAATTAAGAATCGTCTAGTGAACATCCTAAGGTCCTTAATTTGGCAGCAAGATTGGTCATTTCAATAATATGTGCGTTCATGGTCTTTGTGCCATCGAACCGCATAGTGGTCAAGTCGGCCATATGAGAGAGTAGCTACAGCGGAAATATTGCGACTTCTCAAATAAAATCCAATTTTAATTAATCCCAAATTTTAGTTAAACCCTATTACATGCATCTAGATGATTTATCAAATAAAATATAGCATGCGGAATAAAACAAACAGTTTCAGGAAAAATCCCCCAAAGGGGCAAAACCTTTTATTTTCATTATAATATTGTAACATACAATTTCGGATTACAATGAAAATACAGTGACTAAGAATTACCCTCGGGTATCGGATTCTGTAGTCGGCGGCTGGAAATATCCCTTTCCAGGAGGGCAGCAATGAATCCACACGCAGCGAACCCACATGAACCTCAGTCCAATCAACAAAGGAAGAACCGCAGCACTCCTCAATGACACGCAGCCATGAAACTTTGTAGAGACTCCCTCAGCAATGACACGCAGCCCTCGGTTGCAAAGATCTCTCCACAAAGGTTTGAACAAACACAAGGTTGTGTTCTTGGGTTACCAAAAAGATTCACAAAGGTTTGGCAATTGTGTGAATCAAAACATGAGTCTTGGGACTCAAAAATATGAAGACTAGAGTAATTTGGACTCTCAAAAACATCTTCTAAAGTCTTGCAAAACAACTCCCCCGAAGTTGGTATTTATAGGAAAAAAGATGAAGAGTCCCACGTTTTTAAAACTCTAAAATTCTATCCAGCGTACAAAAAAAACAGCATTCTTTAAGGAATTTTCTCCATCTTCAAAAGGTCATAACTCCTTCACCGTAGCTCGGATTGAGGTGATGTTTTTTCCAGTATCTTCGTTGCGGCGAGCTCTTCAACTTTCCAGTTGACCAGACCTCCAAACTATGGATGTGAAATTACGAAAATGCCCTTGAACACTCCTATCGTGCCTTTTTTTCACTGTTTTGACTTCCCTTGCATATCACTTGCATTAAGTCCCTAAAATCGTGGACTGTGAAGTCGTTGAGGCAGATGTGGGACATATTAATGGAGATGTTTAATGCTTGATTCTCGGAATTCGGATAGAGGCCGTCATGTGAGATCGTGAGGTGACGTGCCAAATGTAGCGGCGTACGACATACACAAATGTAACATGTTGGATATGAGAAAAAATGTCCTTACAAATCTCCCCCTATGTCTATGCCGGTACATACATAAAAAATCCGAATTATCAAATAACAAAATTGCCTATACAAATATACCCTCCATGAACCCAAAACTGGAAAGATACAAATGAATAAGTCTTCATCATTTGTTCTTCAAATCTTCAGGAATCTGAAATCTTTTCTCATCAGGGTGTGCAATTCAGAGATAATCAATGGAGTACCTACACACATGAGAAAAAGAAAAATACCAAGTGACGTGTCGAGTTTGAAATGAGATAAACATAGATACCAATATATGATAAGCATAAGTCAAATCTCAAAAACTCCCCCAAAATTCAAACTCCCCCATAATATGATAATTCTTTCTCCCCCTTTTTATGATGTCCCCAAATAGACAGATGAGAAGAATGAATCAAATAAGAAAAATCGGGGTGTCACGGTATACAAATCAAGGCATCAATCAATATGGTAAACGTGCTCTTGCAAGGAGATGCTAAAAAAAATCTTCGCACACTATTTTTTATTTTTCAAATTTTTCATACGAAACAAAAAAAAGATACCATTTGAAAAAAAATGTAAAGCATGATACAAAAATCACACCATGGATTTAGACTCAAACAACCAAGTCATGGAAACGGAATGAATGGGTGTGAACACATTCGATAGGTAAATCAACTCAATCAATCATATGTGCACGATGCATATGTGTACCCCTAACGAATGAGCATCAAAAGTATCCTTAGGTGTAAAAGATTGTTGAATTTAAATGACATCGTCTTATGCAAATCAACAAATCAAAGTCAAAGTGATTTCCACACCAATAACGTCCAAAACTATGTAGCGCATTTTCAAGCATTTCAAGGACGTGCAAACCCGTTTTAAATTCTCCAACCAAACTCCCTCATATATATATATATATATATATATTCTTTTAGAGGTAATTAAAATTCTCAAACTTTGGAGAATTGGTGCAAAAACCTAAATGGCCCATAATTGGCATGATTTTTTTTTTTTTTTATATTGCCTTTAAATTTTTTTCGGGCTCTTTTAACCTCTTTGGACCTCGGATAATAAAATTCCTCAATTTTTTAGGTCCTTTTTAACGGTGGCTTTTGCGCAAAGGATAGATGATTACCTTTCGCAGCCCCTTCCCGTTTTTAAATAAAGCACACAAACTCACAAAACGGTTCTTATATGGACAATTTCCTTATCAAAAAATTATCGCGCTTGGTTCGTTTTAAGGACAGGATTGAAGTGAAAACACCCAACCAACATGTGATAAGACAAGCACAATAATGAAACAAATCCGTGCATGTGTACAATAAAGGATAAAGTGAGTCAAACATGTAGGAAGTAACACTTAATTACATCTTAATGACTCCAAACATTATAAAGCACATGGATGAATTGACCTATTGTCTCAAGACACTATCAAATAGTCACATGAAAATAATGGAATGATGTTGTGACTTAGTCATCCAAAGTTTTTATCCATAAACGGTGCAAACAAAAAAACAAAAATCTTTTTGAATTTTTTTTAAAATTTTATCAAAATAAAATCTTTTTGTATTTTTCAAAAAAATAAAACATACAAAAATTACATGTCACAACGCTAGTAAACATAAATATCATGAAACAAAAAAAAACTAGCGTATGACACACATGCGAACACAATCATCTATATGATATGGCAAGAGAAGAATCATGTGCAAGCAAACGACAATCAACTTGTCTAAAATCTAGTGTATCCAAAAGTGATTTCCTGACCCAAATTGATGTGAAACAATGTGTGGGGGATTTGGGAACCAAGGTAACACTAGACTTTGACATCCTAGGACTTCTTCCAAGATCAAAACAAAATCTCCTAAGGTGACCTTTCCTACCACAATGTGAACATGTGTAAATCGGGCGATTTGTGTTCCCTAAAGGTGGCCCTCTCCTCAAATTTATCGGTTGCTCTCTCCGAATTTGCCTAGGTGGGTCTCTCCTAATGATCCTAGGAGGTTCTCTCACGATGTTCCTATGGGGCGCCTTTTTAACAAACTTAGGTGCCTCGTTCTTAACAATCCTAGGAGGCTCTCTCACACGTGTGGGAATGGGTGCAACATATTTTTCAAGACCAATCCCACCCCTATCCGTTTTGATCTCGACTGTGCCTAAAATCTTATCAAGTTTTTCAGACCTAGACTCCAAATCAAATTTCACTTTACTTGAATCTTTCAATTTCACCTCAAGTTCACCTATCCTAGATTCAAGTACTAGTTTAGAATCCTCAAACTCTAAAAGCTCCTTTTTCATAGTCTCCATCAACCCTTTAAGACTATCTCTCTCACCCTCGACGTACTCAAGCTTCTCTTTCAAAATTTTCACATGAGCCCTAAGTTCTTCAACTAAAAAATCATTATTTTTTATGGCACACTCTTTCAATTGAGCTTTCAATTTCAAATTTTCTTTCTTTGTTTTCAAAGTTTCAGCATAAAGTTCATTGAAAGCAGTTTGCAAGTCATGCTCATCTACACTTTCCTCCTCACTTTCATCCACACTCCCATCACCCTCACTATCATCACTAATCACATGGATGGGAAACTCTCGCCTAGAAGCATAAAAAACTTCTTCTTACGAATCCCAATCACTAAGGGTAGAAACATGAGAAATTGGTTTATTCAATTTCTTCTTTAAATTTGTGGTACACTCATGTAACGTGTGACCAACACCCTCACAACAAGGACACCTCTCAGATTCGTTTTCAACAGAAGATTTAAAACAAGAGTTCGTGTGAATTTTCCAATTAATTTTTTTAAAAATTTGACATCGAAGATCATCAAAACCATCAAAAGCCATTTTTGTGCAAAATCAGGATCAAAACACAATAACTTAGTGCAACAGGCTCTGATACCAATTTGAGAGAGTAGCTACAGCGGAAATATTGCGACTTCTCAAATAAAATCCAATTTTAATTAATCCCAAATTTTAGTTAAACCCTATTACATGCATCTAGATGATTTATCAAATAAAATATAGCATGCGGAATAAAACAAACAGTTTCAGGAAAAATCCCCCAAAGGGGCAAAACCTTTTATTTTCATTATAATATTGTAACATACAATTTCGGATTACAATGAAAATACAATGACTAAGAATTACCCTCGGGTATCGGATTCTGTAGTCGGCGGCTGGAAATATCCCTTTCCAGGAGGGCAGCAATGAATCCACACGCAGCGAACCCACATGAACCTCAGTCCAATCAACAAAGGAAGAACCGCAGCACTCCTCAATGACACGCAGCCATGAAACTTTGTAGAGACTCCCTCAGCAATGACACGCAACCCTCGGTTGCAAAGATCTCTCCACAAAGGTTTGAACAAACACAAGGTTGTGTTCTTGGGTTACCAAAAAGATTCACAAAGGTTTGGCAATTGTGTGAATCAAAACATGAGTCTTGGGACTCAAAAATATGAAGACTAGAGTAATTTGGACTCTCAAAAACGTCTTCTAAAGTCTTGCAAAACAACTCCCCCGAAGTTGGTATTTATAGGAAAAAAGATGAAGAGTCCCACGTTTTTAAAACTCTAAAATTCTATCCAGCGTACAAAAAAAACAGCATTCTTTAAGGAATTTTCTCCATCTTCAAAAGGTCATAACTCCTTCACCGTAGCTCGAATTGAGGTGCCGTTTGTTCCAGTATCTTCGTTGCGGCGAGCTCTTCAACTTTCCAGTTGACCAGACCTCCAAACTATGGATGTGAAATTACGAAAATGCCCTTGAACACTCCTATCGTGCCTTTTTTTCACTGTTTTGACTTCCCTTGCATACCACTTGCATTAAGTCCCTAAAATCGTGGACCGTGAAGTCGTTGAGGCAGATGTGGGACATATTAATGGAGATGTTTAATGCTTGATTCCCGGAATTCGGATAGAGGCCGTCATGTGAGATCGTGAGGTGACGTGCCAAATGTAGCGACGTACGACATACACAAATGTAACATGTTGGACATGAGAAAAAATGTCCTTACACCATAAATTTTCCATCCAGGGATTTATCAGCAGTGCGGAACCTTTCATTAACGTTTGTCAGATATTGTTTGGCATTGGTGGTTTCAGGTAGTGAGGACTTTGCATTTGGTAAAATGCACATTCTCTTAAATATCAGACATAGCCTATTTGATTTGGACCATGTGTTGTAAATTAACACATCATCCTCACTTCTTTGTTCAGTAATAGCAGTGGATTCATCAGTAAGAAATGCTATGTCAATGTCCATAACACCAAGGCTAAATTCGATTTGCTCGCACCATTCCGACAGATTAGTTCCGTAAAATTTTGAAAAGGTTGAGGCTTGAAAAAACAGGTTAATATTTGCTGCAAAATGCTTACTCTAATTTAAAATTAACACACGTAACTAAAATTGCAAGGAAATGAATATATAAAATTATCAAATTTTTATGGCATAGTTATATCAATTGTGTCAGAAATTGACCTTTAATATTTATTAAATCACAAAACCATGAAAGCTAATTATCTTTAATGGAATTTTAACTAAGAAAATTGTGATTTAATAAACACATAATTGGACAATTTAATATTCAATTAATAATTCTAAAGTTGATTAAATCTATATAATAACAACCTTTAGAATAAACATAAATGTGATATTTTTTGTAATGAGTCATTGACCTGTGTTTGGCACGAGATGCTTTAATCAAAATATCAAAACAATAATTTTTAATATTCAATTTTATAAATCACTGGCCTATGTTACGCACGGGAATTATAAAAATATGAATATTAAATTTAAAAATATAATATTTTTAACATTCGATGTTATGAATCATTGGCCTGTGTTTGGCACGAGACTCATAATAATATCAATATTAAAAATTCCAACACATCTAATATTCACTGTTATGAATCATTAGTCTGTGTTTGGTACGAGACTCATAAAAATATGAATATTAATATAACACAAGTCTAATATCCTAGTGTATGAAATATGTTGGCCTCTGTTTGGCACGAATAATCAACTAAAATAGGATTAGTAGAATAAGGTTTATTAAACAGTTCTAGATAAAATACTTATATTATATAAAAGCATGAAATTTTTCCAAAAATGAAAAAATGAGTTAGCAACATGAATCTATAGAAAATCAGTCTAGAAACTCAAAACTTTCGACGGAATTAAAAAATAAATTTTCTAGGGTGAGATATGATCCCCGAGATTATTTTTATAAATGGCAAATTTCGAGTTTCGATGGGCTAAACGATATGGGATCACCGAAAAACAGTTTATGTCACGACCGAAGGTGTGAAAATCGATCTTTGGCCCGTTTCCAATCAGACTACCAAGTTTCATCGTATTCGGAGTAAGTTCGAGGGTAAAAACACTATTCACCATAAAGTGCTTTTTGAAATTTTTTATTCCCGAATTGCTTGAAATTGGTAGGGTTGATTAAAACGAATTAGATAGCCATTAAAATGACATCAAAACGACATATAATTGGTTTTATCGCATCAAATTAAACTGTTTTATGTGAATTTTCAACTGTTTTAATAATTGCTTCAAATCTTGTTAAATAGTTAAACTGTTTTCAACATATTTGTTTAAACATATTTTGAACATATATGTTAAACAATTAGAAATAGATTGATTAATGATCAAAACCGTTTTAAACAAATCAGTTCAACCAAGAGAGTTTCAATTCAAATTTTTAAACAAAAAACAAACAAAAAATTCTAAATAGATTTAAAATTAAATAGGAATTTTTAACAGATTTAAAACCAAACAAATTGTTTTTAACAGATTAATAATCAACTTATAAAACTATTCTTATTAAAATCAACCAAACATAACAGTTTTTAATCAAATTTAAAACTGTTACAGATTAAAACTAATCAAATTCTTCACAGAATCAAATATATTCCATAAGAACAATTTCTCGCATAATTTAACATGTAACACATATTATTATGATAAATCTCAATCAGTATTTAAAAAAGATATAACACGTAACACTACACATTATGATAGCCAAATCAGTGTTACAATTGTCACGAAAATACTAATAATCATGATAAACAAATCAGCAAATAAACAGTGCGAAATTAATAAAAAAAACCTGGGTTTATTATTATATGTAGTATGATCATATGAATTTCGTAAAGGGATAGCATGACAATATTTAAATAAGGCTCTGATACCACATGTAAAAATAATAAGAATTATTTATAACATGAAATTAATTCTTATAGGATCTTAATATAATCATGCAATCACAAATTCGTTTTTAACTACAAATTATATGGGAAAATACCTTTTTTCATGAAGACTTGATTTGTTTGTAGTCCTTGATGTGTCTTGAGAAAATCTCCTTGATGCTATTATCTCTTCCTCCAAATGATCCAGACTCTCTTTAGAAAACAACCAGAATTCCAAAATATGGAAAATTTGCAAAATTAGGATTTTCCCTCCCTAGCCCAAATATATTTTTGAGTGTTCTTGTGTACCATATGGTGGATATTGGTTCGCTATATATAGGATGGAAGGGGACCCAAAATTCCCTTTAAACTCATCATCAACCATCCACCAAAGTAGCTAAAAGGACTCACAGTATATGAAAAGTCATGTGACCTTTGGAATAATAATTTTTCTACGATTAATACATTAATTTAATCAAATTCATCCCCTTATTTGGACCACACTAATTAGGAGAAATAATTAATTTATTTAATTTATAATTACAAAATTTGGTCGAATTTTATAATTGTTAAATAATTAAATATTAATTCTAACATAATATCGTTTGGATGAGGCAGTGTAACTATCTTCGATCCCTCATGACAATGGTAGTTTGGATCGAAAAACTGAGTAGAATAGAATGTCATGATCCGAAGAAATTAATAACCAACTAAAAATGCAAAGACTTTGCACCACATGAGAACTATGTAGATCTTTTTGCTCTTGCAAATGAAAAGGTGAAAGGTCCATAAGACAAATGATAGGAATATGAAGGTGAACACAGTCCCACCAATGTACTCTTTCTCTAGACCAAGCTCTAGAAGAATAAAGAACCCAATGTACTAAAAATAATGAGCACTTCAAGAAACTAACCCATCGATGTACTGGAGAATTATTCCACCCATAATATACTTCCAATTTTCTGAAAGAAGCTTGATTTCCTTAGAAGATTCTGAGCAAATTCTTTTCCATAGCTTAGAAGCCTCACAACCAATGTAAAATGACATTATTTTTGTTGTTTAACACATCAAAAGACAAAAGTTAAGACCCGTATCATTCATAAAAAACTGAGATCTATATCAAATAATTGGAAATCTAAGATGGTTTTGAAATATTAAACAAAACTATCGAATTTGATTAATCAAAGTTTTTTTATTGTCTTATTTGATTTGTCAGCCAAAACGCGAGTTAAACAAAGAGATACGGTTGAGAAAGAAAGAGAGAGCATACTACTCTTCCACTGTGAGACAATACTAATATCGTCTTTTAAATAAAATTCTATTCCATTTTTAAAAGAACTATCAGCGACACCACTTGAAGAAATGCCTATTTAACTTAATTTCTCACATCCATTGATCTTCTACATCTGCTTTATATCATCGCTATATTGAGTCAACACAATAGTGTTCAACTTCCTATGTCATTACTGAAAGTTTGAGCATCCTTTAGCCAATTAGAAATGAAACAAAGACCATTCAACTCGATAAAAAGGTCGAGACAATCCTTGTTGTCAATGGCTGCTATCGTGCTTGCAACGGTGGAGAAACAAAATGCGTAAATATATATTTTTTTTAATTGAAAAGCATTCTACTCATAAAAAAATATTTCATATATTCATTATTGTCTAGACTAAGAAATCCCTCACTTAGGAAAGAAAGAAGAGCAAGAAACAAACACGTTCAATATATTGGTGCACATACAACTACTTAATATTGTATTTATAACGCCCCATGATTTTTTAGCCGTAAAAATCTTTCATAAATTAAAAATTTCAGAAAAATAAGTTTTTGAAATCAATTTAATTTTGGTATGTAAAAATGTTGGTTTTTATATATATCAAGAAGGTTTTAAGTGAAATTTAAATTGGGATTAAAATTTGGAAATTATAACTTTTTGTATAAAAATCAGGGAAGGATCTGACCTAAGGAGAAAAAATAAATAAAAATATCCGATTGATTTGATTTTTTTTGTATAGCTTCATCTCGGCTTTTGCTACTTTACCTCAAAATTTTAGCTAATTCCAAGGGTTCAATCATCCGTAATAATTTTTTTGTATTTGTGTGTAGGACTCAAATTCTTTTTGGTATATAAAAATAAGTGATTGGTTTAGGACTCTTAAAACATATTTTAGCCTTCTTAAAAATTAATATCGTCCTATATTTTCATCTTCTTCCATCTACAAAATCCTAGCCCCATTTAAACCAAGATTCAACCCACGATTTTAAGGCGTATTTGGTGTTTTTTCGAGTTTGAGCTAGAAAGAATTTTTATTGTTTTCGCACGAGGAACGTAGTGGTATGATCAGAATTTTGAGGTAGAATCTTATGAGTTTCTTATGATGATTTTAAGCTACGGATTTTATGCAATATTCTCCTTAAATCTCTCGAGAGTAGTCGTTCGTTCCTTCTTTATTTGTACTCATATTGTTGATATCATGACGTTTATTGGAACCTAAACTATTGATTCAATTGAGATATTGTATTTCTTAATGGGCATGATGTCATGAATTTTTTATATGGCACAGATAATGGCCACCCGTTAATAGTTAACTGTGACAACCCGCTCAAAATAATAACGGGTGACCAACCCTATACTACATTAAATCAGGTATCTCAGATGGCACAGTCTCAACATCAACTGACAATACTTAATAATATAAGGCTAACTACTCGAAACCATTAAAAGTGGATTGTCAAAAATTTAAAACTTTTATTTAACACCAACGAAAACCAACCATACAACCAGAATAACACAATACGACATCTAACTATCATGAGTGGTACAACAAACTCTATAATATGTAAAGAAATGAATGCAAGAGTACAACAAAATGTACAAAGTAAATTACCCGAATATGCTGTCGGGTCAGAGACAATACAAAAATCTGAGAAGGGAAAATATAAAGTATTGAACTATAACACTTGAGTATAGACCCAAATATACAACTGAATCCTAATCTAGATATACAAAAGATAGGAATCGAGTAAGGCAAAGTGCCGCAACAGTCCGCTACTGCCATAGCTCCACGCATACACTGGATGAGAGAACATCAATGGCTTCCTTGCGGAGGAACACCTAAAGTAATACAATATATATACATAACAGGAGAAAATATAAACGGGTCAGAGCCCGAGTTGAAAACATTTTATAGCAAGTGCATTAAAATGCATAATGATTATAAATGCATTATTACATGATTAAGGTGGAGTCGCACTCTCCATAATAATCCAACTCACACCTCAACTAAAGCGCGCTACTAAACGTATGCACGTGATCTCCAAATGAATGCCCAAATTTATTTAGGCAAGGGTATTTAACTAATTCCCAATATGAATATTCAATTAAAATCCTCTAACTTATCTTTCTATCTATGCTCATCTGGATTCCATCTAAATCATTTACTTTAACTTTAAATGTTAGGGTTCTCATTCATTTGTTCACTTACTTAACATATAGGGTTTACATACCCATTTTCCAATCCGACATACAATAAACATAAACATCTTCTTTTCTAGAATTTCTCATATTCTAGTTATGCCAACAATATACAATTATATAGATGAGTTACTAGCATCTAAGTGCTAAGGACTTAAACTTCTCCCAATTCTCAATACTGCACTACGTTTCGTGCGTGGGACGTCTCGCCGAGGCGATATCCAAATAAGGAACCCTCCCGTTACACTACTCCTGACAGTATTGATTTTCGAGATTCATTATGCCCTTAATGCATGATGCATGTAACCCAAATTCTTATTATTTCATTTTAATTTATTTATTATTCCCAATTCTTAACAGTGCACTGCGGTTCGTGCGTGGGATGTCTCACCGAAGAGAAATCCAAACAAGGAACCCCCCAATACACTACTTCTGGCACTGTCGATCGTCGAGAAGTATATACGTTGTATATATGAGCATTGAGGACTAACTTCTCCTCAATCCCAATATTACACAACGTTTCATGCGTGGGACGTCTCGTCGAAGCAAAATCCAAATAATGAACCCCCCATTACACTACTCCTGGCAATGTTGGTCGTTGAGGTCCATTATACCCTCGATACCCAAGTACCAATCACGTCCTTAATATAATAACCATCCAAACGAGCTATAACTCGAGGACGCTGGCTCACAATGCTATCATCTTCCGTTTGCCCATACCACGTAGTAAACTTTGAACCACCTGGTGGGGTTCAACGACACCCACCTCGTGATCAACTCACGCACACAATGTCCCGGGAAGAGGCCATAGATCCGAACCGGAAAGTGAGAATGACACATATCACCCTGCTCATCGAGCCAGGATGCTCACCCTCATCGCACGCAAAATCCCAATGATAGCAAGGAGGGGGTATTCTTCAATACACACACACACACACACACACACACACACACACACACACACACACACACACACACACACACACACACATATATATATATATATACCATCACGTAAGGCATACATATAACATCACATCATATAAAGATATACCATCATATAAGGTATACCTACCACATTATTGATATATTTGTAGTACGCACTTAGGCGTAGTTGAATTAATATCGTTATTTAGTATATCTCTCTCTCTTGATATACTAATCGTAATTTCTCACACATCTTCCCCACTTGGTATACACCATACTATTTCTCGCTAGAAGTTTTCGCATCACTTCTAGTTATGAATTGTTTCTCAATTCTATTTATGTTAAGGATACTCTATATCCTAATGCACCTCAATTAGCATTTCTCCTTGTGTGAGACATCTCCCAAATCAATCATTGTTAAGGATATTTCTATATCCGTATGCACATTTATTAGCATTAATATTCTCAATCCATAATATGGTTCAATTAATTATATGAACCGTTGAAATTATCCCATTGGGATTTGATTCTAAGAATCCAATATCTCTAAACTCATTCTCATTCTTTTATATAAATTTAATAATTATCTCCAAATAGACTTCCCAATGATAGTGGGCTTCCCCACTTAGATTATACCGTAATCTCTAATCAGTATTCCTCAATTTAAGTCAATACGACTCCAATAATTTCTTATAAGGGAAACTCTCTAAAAATCTCCAAAACATACTCCATACGATTCCTATAAAGGTTCTCAATCGATAACCTCGAACGAAAGGGAATGAAATTCTCCCTAGAAAAACATCCCTCAAAAAGCCCTGTTTCCGAATTGATTCGAGCCAATTACGAATCGATTCGGACATGCGAATCGATTCGGACTTCAAGGAGAATCGATTCGGGTCCTAAGACCTGGGACACTATCTCAGGCCGAATCGATTCGGCTGGGGTCCGAATCGATTCGGCCACTCAGACCTGGGCTACTGCATATTTCCGAATTGATTCAGTAAGGGGCCGAATCGATTTGGCTCTGCAGAACTCACGAAAGTGGCTACTTTTTATTTAGCCTAAAATCCCCAAAATTCATTTTGATCATTCTCTCTTCATTTCTCTTCAACCCAATCACATATATATCATCAATATTCATCCAAGAACACATATAAACTAATTTATAACCTCAAATCCATTTATACAAAACAAATATAAGATTATACCCAAAAGTTAGGTTTTGATAAACTAAACCTAAAACCCAAAGATTCAATCCACAAATCATGCAATAAATGGTACACAACAATTATTTAGCAAGTTTAATCACTTGCCTCGGGTTTGTAGGGTCTGATCCGTCCTCGAGATCGTGTAAATGCCGAAAATCTCCACTTTCTTTCTCTTTCTCTTCTTCTTTCTTCTGCTCTCTTTCTTTCTTTCTTTCTATTTCTTTTTCTCTCTATGGAGAATAAATCTCCCATAGGCTTAATAAGTCTTATCTCCAAAGATACACACTTTAAATGATAATACACACTTTAAATGACTCGGTAACTTTAATTCGAGACAAACGAGCTTAAATTATTTCGGAACCTAAATTGATCCCAAGTACAGTCATTTTGACTTTCTCGACCCTTTCGGAAATGACTACACCCTCAGAATTAACATTCAAGACACTCCCTAGCAACCTCAAATTTTGACCTCAATTGCCAATTTAATAATTCTCCAAATAAAATAATATTTATTTATCCCAAAATAAATAAATTATCGTCTCTAAAACCTCGGGTTGTTACAAACTTCCCCACTTACAAAAATTTTGTCCTCAAAATTTAGCTAAGCCTAATACTCCAAATCTCAACTACTTCCTACGACGCTCATCCTTACCAAAACTAAACTCAAACCTCTAACTTCCCATGACGAATTATTTTAAGTTTATTTTATGTCTTATAAAAACCAAATCGTTAACCACTAGGGCGCCCATACACCCTTTATTCGAGCTTTACTCGTACCAATCATAATGAGACTTCATTTGCCTCCAGAGTTCCACAATTCCATAGATATATAAATTATACCAGCAAATTAATAGAGTAAAAATTTTGAATCGTCCAAAGAAATAACTCCTCTCAATTCTTAACATTCGCCAGTTTCATGCGGGGGACGTCTCGCAAATGCGAAATCCAAACAAGGAATCCTCCCAATACACTACTATGTAGCGACGTCGGGGACTGAGAGTTTGTTAAATCCGAACTAGAGTTTGAAAATATTTTAGTGAAAAATCATTTTGATATGGCCAAAGGCTGATACAAAGTTTGATTTTGAAAACAGATTATTTTAAAAACAGTTTATGTCATACGATATTTATATAAAGTTCCTTATGTCCATAGCATAAGGTCTTAACAATCATTACACATATAACAACATATAGCTCACAAAAATTCGCATAATTATGAGCTAAGCTTTTCCTGCGTCCCAACAATCCACAATCTTTAAACTCTTTTCAGTAATGAAATCTCATATCATATTTTCATATTTCCATCTATTAGGCTCATCCATATCTGGAATATAACAATTATATAAGTCTAACTTGACTATATAAAAAGAAGAAGTAGCTTTATCATTTCTACTTAACACACAATAACAATTCTTACATTCATAATAAGATTATAGCTCTCTTTGAGCATATCACAAAATTATATATTCTCTCAAAAGATAATAACATAAGAGCCTTACTTGCTCAAAATTTCCCTTTCGGTTCATTACATGCATAATAGGGTTATAACACTACCCTTTCACAACTATCTCCCATACGATATCCAAAACTTCATATATTAATATTCCTATTCACAAAGGAAAATAACTTACATCATTCATTTCTAGTCCGATTGCCCTGCATCATCAATGGGCTCCCAAATAAAGTCCCCTGGTCTAAAATGACCTCAAATCTATTGTTGGGGTTTCACTTCCAAAATTTCATCAAAATGTGGTCCTTTACCTCTTTTAGGACAATCTTTCTTTTTATGACCTATTTTTTTACAAAAGAAACACCTACCCGCTAATCCTCTCGGCCCACCTTGTGGAACGAAACGTCGTTATGACTCTCTATAGTCCGAATTATACCCACTCGCATTACTGGCACTCTCTTCGTCAAAATTACTTGATGAACTCGAATCTCCAAAGTTCTTACCCTATTGAGAACGAAGACGATATTCACGACACTTCAACAGCGCCACAATCACTACCTCGACGAAGGTCACTAACACTGGACTCTCTAACAAATACTGCCGAATTCTCCAATCTAAACCTCGAATAAACTTCGATATATGCTTCTCTTCCGTATTTACCTCAGCAGGTACTAATTTAGGCCATCTAGAAAAATATTCTTCATATTCTGCCACCGTTCTATCACCCTGAAACACATCCATCAGTTTCCTCCTCATTTTCTTCTTAGTCGGGGAAGGAAAATACCTTCTGATTGGGCATAAATATTGTACATTTATCCCCTTAATTTCAGTACTTTTGTGAACCCGAGTGATGTAACATATATGGATTTGATTCACATTTATGCTACTAACCTTCGTTGGTGAGTATTTCGTGTTTCGTGCTTCTCTTATTGGTTTTACAGGTTAATTGTGCTAGCAGTGCAAAAGATGAAGCAAGTCAGTGCAAGAAAAGCTAAGAAGGCAAGTTTAAGGGCAATTCGGTAATTTTTCAGCCCGATCCGGAAAGAGAAGTCAAGTGGAAATTTGAAGATCTTGGAACAACGAGAACACTGGAAGAAACTACACCCAAATCCGAGCTACGGTTGAAAAGTTATGCTCAGTTGAAGTTGAAGAAAAATCCAAGAAAAGAAGAGAAAAGCCAAAAAAATCCTAAGTGTTGAACTCCAGGCCAGCATACATTCGCGAACCCCAGGCCGAACCGGTTTGGGGGGGGGGGGGGGCAAACCGGTTTGCAGGTACACCCGAACCGGTTCGGGGTACCTGATGCGCGAATTTTGTCTTTTATGCTGATTGGTTCCCAAGACTCCTATTAGGTTTTTAACACTCCAAAAGTGTAGGGAACGGGAGCAGAAGCTTAGGAACAGCCATTAGGGATAGTTTTAGAGAGTTTTTGATAGAAAAAAATAGGGAGGAACATCTAGGAACATCAAGGGAATAAATTGCTTCAAGATTCAATTGTTACGGGTTTGTTTTTCAAGTTTTAATTCAAAATTCAAGATTCTTGTCATTGTTCTTGCATGCTTAGTTTTCCGTATTCGATTTAACGTATTTTTGCGTTCATAATACATCTTTACATGCTTCAATCTTGTTTCATCATGATTTCATACACATGCAACGTTATTATTTCATGCATTAGTCTATTTAACATGTCCGGCTAGGTTTCAAAGGTTGGGATGCATGAACCCAACATGGTGTGTTAGTGTATGTGTATAACGTTGATCCAATGAATTTAACGATTGATTTTGATCGTATTGCATAATTACATAATAATTGTGGATCTTTATATCTCGTTTGCCTCTGGGTACTCGTGATGATTTAGAGTACAATTTGAATGCAATTACCGAGATACCGATTTACTCATCCTCAGATTAGGTATGACGCGGGCATGAACCTCGTATACATAATGCTTGGGATTCCTAAATTCCGGGTCGGATTAATCGGATAAATTTATGATTGGCGTTGTCACTGCACTACACTAGGGTTGGGGGATTGTATTCCCATCCTGTTTTCTTATCATTTAGGTTCAAAAAGTTTCAATTCAATTTTTCATTTCTCATTTAGATAATTTAGTTAGTTGCATATTTCATCACAATTTCATAATTGCATTTTGCTTAATCAATCCCAAAAACCAAAACCAAATCTTTTCCTTTCTTTTTAGAGTCATCGTTAGGATTCCTCCGTCTTATCCCGTCGTCACAACTCTGTTGTCCTTTTTCCCTGAGGATCGATACCCGACTTGTCGGATTATCACTTGAGCGACAGGCTTGCACTTGAGCCTAGAGAGTACACACTTTAGAGACACATTATGAGTCATGTCAAGTTTTTGGCGCCGTTGCCGGGGAAATAGGTAGACTTAGGATTATATTGAGTTAATCCAAAGCTTTGACTAAAAAAAAAAAAAAAAAAGGATTCATAATCATCACCTCTCCTAAACTTTAATGCAAAATTCTGAAACCACTCCCACACCCCATAATACTCCAACCAGCATTCACGAAAATCCACTTGTTGAGTATAACCCTGATAGTCCCCACACTCCAAACGTCCCACAGTTTTGGATCCCACCGCCCACACCGTTGCACTCAGTCTCTAGTAACACTCCATTCTCATTCGTAGGACACACTTCGAGTACACCTAGTGAGAGCGACGAGTCGTCAAGTGAGAGAGAGATGTTGCAACATAGTAATGCACCCACCGGTGAGGATGAGCTTCCATACCGTCCGTTGAGAGAATTCTTATATCCTGAGCTCACTTTCACTCCGGGATGCATTATACTCCCGTATAATGCCGGGCAGTTTCGTTTCAAAAATGGAATGATCCAGATGCTACCACATTACCACGGTATGGAATCTGAAAAGACATACCTCCATATAAGGGAATTTGAGGACGTGTGTGATACTCTTAACGATGAAACCTGCATACAAGAGGTAATCCGCCTCAAACTCTTCCCCTTATTGCTTAAAGATAAGGCAAAAGCTTGGCTATGGTCTTTACCTCCAAGCTCGATTCCATCCTGGAATGAGCTACAGTCTAAATTTCTCAAGAAATTCTTCCCAACACATCGAACAATCTCTATAAAGGCTCAAATTCAAGCATTCAGGCAACAAGAAAATGAGCCATTCCATTGGTGTTATGAACGTTTCAACGAGTTAGTGGCTTCATGCCCCCATCATGGATTTGATCCATCACACAGCATCTCCTTTATCTATAATGGGTTGAATCTTAATTCTAAACAGCTTGTTGAAACCATGGGAAGTGGTCCATTTGTCGATTTAGATGCCCATGATGCTGATCTTCACATGAGGTATGTGGCCGAGACTACCCAATCCTGGGATACATCCGATTCGAATGCTCAAAATCGAAATCGACAATCTACCACCGCTCCGTCGACGTCCGGTCTATTCAACGTAGATAAGAATTCTATGACGGACTGTCGATTGGACACCATTGAGAAAGGATTGCGAGACCTACGCGAGTTATATGGAAAAGGACTAGCTGGACCCATTCCAAACCCTATCGTGAAGGTGTGTGCGATTTGTGAGGCGGGACATTCAACTGAGGAATGTCCGACGATACCCGCCTACAAAGTAATGTTGCAAGAGCAAGTTAGTGGTATAGGAGGCTTTAAGGGTAATTTCGGTGCCCCGCACGGGAATTCATACAACCCTTCGTGGAAAAATCATCCTGGTTTTAGCTACGGGCAACAACATGCCGCAATGAACCCTCCTTCGCATGTTGCCCCTCCTCCACCACAATAATTTCAACAAGCTCCACACATGCAAGGACATGTGCACGCACCACCACCTCATGGAATTTATATCCCGCCACAGCGGAGAACTCTCGAGGATACCATGAATCAATTCATTGCTAGCCAGACTGCAACCAATGCCAAATATGATCGTCTGATCGGCGACATAAATGCAAATCTGTCAAAGATACAATCCTCGTTGAGTGTTCAAGAGAAGGGCAAGTTCCCTGCCCAAGGCCAACGACCTCCCCAAGGTCAAACTAGTGTTAGCTCCACATCCACTGAACATCAGGAGCAATGTCAAGCAGTGACCACTCTTCGTAGTGGAAGAGTAGTTGATTTATCACCTCCTCCACACGACACAATAAAGGACAAGGAGATTTCGCCCGGCACGAAAGAGGCCGAAGATGTCCCCTTGAACGAGAGTGACAAGGAAGACACTAGTGAGCCTGAGGTGGTAGTGAAACCACCCTCCGCAGCACCATTTCATCGAAGGTCGATTCCCGCTCAAAAAGGGAATCCACGTGATGAAGTGCTAGAAGTACTTAAGCAAGTAAAGCTGAATTTACCCTTTCTTGATGCCATCAAACTAATTCTAGCTTATGGCAAAGTTATCAAAGATTTGTTGTCGGTAAAAAGGAAGATGAAGGTAAAAAAAGAATGTCTTTCTAGCCCAGAACGTGAGCTCCATTCTACTAAATGATCTCCCGCCTAAATTCAAAGATCCCGGTGCACCCACTATATCCTGCTTCATTGGAGAAAATCGAATTGAGAAAGCCTTACTTGACTTGGGAGCAAGTGTAAACATACTCCCCTACTCCATCTATAGGCAACTTGATTTGGGCGACCTCAAGCCCACAAGGGTCACTCTCCAATTAGCGGATCGATCAGTGAAGATCCCACGAGGCATAGTCGAGGACGTGATCGTCCAAGTTGACACTTTTTACTTCCCAGTAGATTTTGTCATTTGGGACACGGAGCCCTCCTTTAATTCGAGCAATCATGTTCCCATCATCCTTGGGCGCCCTTTCTTAGCTACAGCTAATGCAATCATCAATACAAGAAATGGGCGAATGCAACTCACTTTTGGGAACATGACCTTGGATACTAACATCTTCCACATAGCTCAAAATGCAGGGGAGGAAGATGATCTTCACGCGGTGAACCTCATAGACGAGGTAGTAGAAGAGTACTTTGAGGAAAATTTCTGTGGAGACACTTTAGAGTTCTGTTTATCGACGAGCTATGAGTGTGAGGGGACGTATACCCACTTAGAGAGGGAGGTTGAAAGGGTGAGAGAATTACTCGATGAGAGTACGTCGGATGAGGACGTGAGAGAGGTTAATTGGGTTTCTAGATTCGAGGAATTACCTCCAAGGGATACACACATGGCTCCCTCCAATATAAAATTTCCAAACCTCGAATTAAAGAAACTCCCCTCCCATATTAAATATGCATACCTAGGAGAGGATGAGACATTTCCTGTTGTTATCTCCTCTAGCCTAGATGAAGGGCAGGAGGGTAAATTGTTGAGAATTCTGAGGAAGCACCAAAGTGCTTTTGGTTGGTGTATCGCTGATTTGAAGGGGATAAGTCCTCTGATTTGCACTCACAAGATTCATCTCGAAGAGGATGTCAAGCCCTCTAGAGAAATGCAAAGAAGACTGAACCCCAACATGAAAGAAGTTGTGAGAACCGAGATCATCAAATTATTGGATGCCGGGATTATCTACCCAATTTCGGATAGCAAATGGGTGAGCCCTATTCAAGTCGTCCCGAAGAAGTCGGGTATGACTGTGATCGAGAATGCTAAGGGAGAGCTTGTTCCCCAACGCACCACCACCGGTTGGCGCGTTTGCATTGATTATCGGAAACTCAATACGGGAACTAGGAAAGACCATTTCCCCTTACCATTCATTGATCAAATGCTTGAGAGAGTTGCGGGCCACCCTTATTATTGCTTCCTTGATGGTTATTCCGGATATAACCAAATTGAGGTGGATGTACACGACCAAGAGAAAACGACCTTCACTTGCCCTTTTGGTACGTTTGCCTACAAACGTATGCCATTTGGCTTGTGTAATACACCCGCGACTTTTCAAAGGTGCATGTTGAGCTTATTTAGCGACATGGTCGAGAGAGGACTCGAAGTGTTCATGGACGATTTCAGCGTTTTTGGCACCTCTTTCGATCATTGTTTGGACAAGTTGGAGAAAGTACTTACCCGATGTGTGGACAAAAACTTAGTGCTGAATTGGGAGAAGTGCCATTTCATGGTCACCGAGGGAATAGTTCTTGGCCACATTGTTTCATCTAACGGAATAGAGGTTGATAGGGCTAAGATAGATGTCATAGCTGATCTTCTCCCACCGAAATCGCTGAAAGATGTGCGCTCTTTCTTGGGCCACGCGGGGTTTTATCGACGGTTCATTAAGGACTTTAGCGCCATCGCTAGGCCCTTAAGAAACCTACTTATGAAAGACAACCCATTTGAGTGGACAGAGGCATGCCAAGGCTCCTTTGATAAGTTGAAAAACATGCTAGTATCCACTCCCATCATGCAAGTTCCGAATTGGTGATTACCATTCGAACTTATGTGTGACGCAAGCGATTACGCGATCGGGGCAGTTTTAGGCCAACGTAAAGATAAGCAAGCTCATGTCATCTACTACGCTAGTCGGACTCTTACCGGACCTTAACTCAACTACTCTACCATGGAGAAGGAGTTGCTAGCGGTAGTCTTTGCCCTCGATAAGTTCCGTTTCTATCTCATTGGTTCTCCCATTACTGTCTTCACCGACCACGTGGCTTTAAAGTATTTACTTGCGAAGAAAGACACCAAGCCGCGCCTCATAAGGTGGTTCCTACTCCTACAAGAGTTCAATCTCTCCATCAAAGATAAGAAAGGAGTAGAAAACGTCCTTGCCGACCATTTATCTCGGCTTTCGTCCGACGTACCTAGTGATCCCATACCCATAGACGAGCACTTTCCAGATGAGAAACTATTTGCTACTTCTTCATATCCCTGGTTTGCGGACATAGTGAACTATCTTGTCACGGGAGCCGTCCCTCTCGATTGGACACCGCAAGATAAAAAGAGGTTTCTTAATTGGTCGCGCATGTTCTTTTACGATGATCCTTTCCTCTTTAAATATTGCGCCGACCAAATCATCCGACGATGTGTACCAGATGACGAGATCCCGAAAGTCATCCAGTTTTGTCATTTGGAAGCATGTGGAGGCCATTTCTCGACGAAAACGACTGCCGCTAAAATTCTGCAATGCGGCCTCTATTGGCCCACAATCTTCCGGGATGCAAATGACGCTTGCAAGTCATGCAATAGGTGCCAATGAATGGGAGCCATTTCTCGAAGCGACATGATGCCCCTTACCCCCATACTCATCATCGAGATATTTGATTGTTGGGGTATTGACTTCATGGGTCCCTTCCCGCCGTCCTTTGGTTTCCTATACATCCTAGTCGCGGTAGACTACGTTTCTAAATGGGTGGAAGCTATAGCTACTAAGACTAATGACAACAAAGTGGTGATAAAGTTCCTACAGGAACACATACTTTCTCGCTTCGGTGCACCGAAAGCGATAATTAGCGATAATGGCACGCACTTTTGCAATAGGCCATTCGAGAAGCTCATGAGAAAGTATGGCGTCGTCCACAAGGTTGGCACGACATATCACCCATAAACGAATGGGCAGGCCGAGCTAGCGAATCGGGAGATCAAGAACATTCTTGAAAAGACCGTCAATCCTACCCGAAAAGATTGGTCCCTTAGATTGACCGATGCACTATGGGCCTAGCGTACCGCATTCAAGAATCAACTTGGCATGTCTCCTTTCCATTTTGTGTATGGCAAACCTTGACATCTTCCTGTTGAGCTCGAACAAAAAGCATATTGGGCAATTAAGCAATTGAACTATGCATTGGACAAAGACGGTGAAGCCCGTAAGCTTCAATTGAATAAACTAGAAGAACTACGCAATGATGCGTATGAGAATGCCAAAATATCAAAAGAAAGGATGAAACTTGCTCATGATAGCATCATTCGAAGAAAAGAGTTTCATCCCGGGAAAAAAGTTCTTCTCTACAACTCTAGGCTTCACCTCTTTCCAGGCAAGTTGCGGCCACGATGGTCCGGCCCGTTCGTCGTGAAGAACATTTTTCCCCATGGAGCTGTTGAACTAGACGATTTAAAAGGGGAAAACACGTTCAAAGTCAACGGACAACGCCTAAAGCCATACCTAGAGGCGTGTGAGTATGAGGTCTACACAATTTGGTTGTCGGACCCAGTTTACGGGGTCAATTGAGCTGGGAAAATGAGGTTGTCGCACCCCCGACGCGTATGGGGTGAGTTTGTGTGTATAGTAGTCATGTGTGAATAGGTTAGTTAGGATTCTGGAGCCTGAGTTACAAAAGAGATCGGTTAACACGCACTTCGAGGGAGCTAATACGCATTACGAGGTTGAATTCGAGGAATTTTTAGGAACCCCGAGGGTCGAGAAAGTTTTTAGGGGCCTTATGCACAAGTTAGAGGATGATAGAGCACCTTGAAGCGGAGAAAAGAGTGAATTTTAGCGTTTGGACCAGCATGTCAACCCGAACCCCATACAGAACCGGTTCAGGGGTACCTGGCAGATTCTTCCCCCTTAAATCCAAATTCATTCCCCTTCCCTCCATTCTTTCACCCCTTCTTCCCCATTCGTTTTTCTTCCCTCCAAATCCTTCCTTCCTTCCCAAATTCATCCCAATTCACTCCCTCCCTCCTCTCCTTCCCAACCTTTCACATTTCCCACCAAAACACACCACTTCACACCTATAAATACCCCACCACCCCTCCTCCATTTTTCACACCAAAACATTATCCCTCACTCTCTTCTCTCCCATATATTTTTTCCCTCTCCCTCTCTCTTTCCCTCAAAATGCCGCGCCCTCGCCGCACCAACCTCCGCCCCAAAAAATATGACGATACCACCATCCTTGATGACCCGGGTAAGGGGGTCTTTCGATGTGTCCAAGAACGTCATTGGGTCGAGTAATACTTCTCGGCCACGTGCCCCATCCACATCGAACACTTCGTTGATTGGGGCCAACTTCCGGGCGATGTCACCGCCCTATTCGACCGCCACGGTTGGTGATCCTTCCTCGCCCCAACGATCACTAACGTGTTTGATGCCGCCATTCACCAATTTTATGCGACCTTGGTTCTCAAATCCTCCACACTTCACGAGGCATACCTTGACGGTATCACTATTCCCTTCTCGGCGGCCATCATCGCACGCAAAATGCGTGCCAAAGGGGTGACCCTCCCCGTGCCCTTCCAATACCCCAACAATGGTACCCCCCATACCAAAGAAGAATGCATCGCACGCATGGCACCCGGGGTGGAATGGGTGCGCGAGTCTTTTCCTATTGGTGGTTTGGCCGCCACGGTGCGCTTCACGCACCTCATTGCTTGTGGGGCCATCCACCAAACCACTAATGACTCGGTGGTCCGGTTACGGCACGCTAATTTCCTCTATTACTTTTTGGACCCCGAGAGCACCATCAACCTTGCCCAGCTCTTCTACACGGATATCCTCAATGCCGCCTATGATGAATATGGCAAAACTGCACTACCTTATGCCCGTTTCATCACGGAGCTCTTGATGGAAGCTGGTGTGGATGACCCCGGGCAACAAATTCGCCTTCCTCCCCCCATTAGCGGCACGTCCACCACTCAAAGCGAACGCCAAATGCGCGTAGCTCACCCCGACCGTCCCATTCTCGAAGAGGATGTGGCCGATGAAGCTCATGATGACCCAATGATGGACGTCGACGAGGAAGAATTTAAGGATGATGAGGAGGACTCCGATTTCGAGCCCCCGGGGGCAAACTTCGATAGTCGCCTTTCAGCGGTTGAGTCCCGTCTCGACGGGTTCATCAACCAATACAATCAAGACCAAGCGGCTTACCGAAGGGACACCCGGATGATGTACTAACTCCAAGTCCACCTTCACCAACTCAACTTCGGCGGTCCTCCACCCCCCTTCTTTTATGACCCATATGATCCAAATGCACCAAGAACCTCCCACCCACCTCCACTATGATCTTTGAGTGTTTTTATATTTTGGTGTGCTTGTTAGTTGGTGTAGGAATGTCACAGTTGCTTTCCCTTTTCTTATGTAACACAGGCTTCTCATTGTTATAATACAAGCTTGCATTTTTTCATATTTGTTTGTTTTATTTTTTCGCACTTATTATTCGCTTTGAGTTAGATTTTAGTCCTTTTTGCTTGAGGACAATGCAAAAGTCTAAGTTAGGGGGGTCACAAGTGCGTATTTCTAAAACTTCACAAATTTTCAAAAATGCCCAAAAATTTCCACAAAAAAAAAAAAAAAAATTGAAAAACCCAAAAATATTTTTGTTCAAAATAAATAAAAATTGGAATTCAAATTTTTCAAAAATATCATTAAAAGTTGAGTTGGAGTCTCAAATTGTAAATATCCAACATACACAAAGCCGAAATTGACCAAAGATGGAAATTGTGCGAAAATTGACGACTTAACGAATAAATGTGGAGATTAACAAACCTGGTGAGATTCGAGCCTATCCCGTTTTGCGAGCTTTTTAAATCATTCCGAGTTAATTGTTAACTCAAGGTTCTTTTTAGCGCTTAATAAGTTGTCAAGGATCTTAATCCTTTCATTTCGATCGGTTTTGAAAAATGTGTGCAATATTGCCTTGAAAAAAACGTGCCAAATTAGTCTCTAAACTTAAATTCACCTCGAAACGCATATGGTAACGCAATTGGCATTTTGAACAATGAAGTAGGCCCTCGTTTGTCACCCAAAATTTTGGCCAGAAAAAGTAACGAAAAATCACCCTTTGCAACCCATATTGAGCCGAATAATTTTCCCTTTCGTTTGACAACCCGAAAAACCCAAAATAGCCAGAATTGTGAAAAATGAAAAAAAATTCAGAATTTAAGTCCGAAAAGTGAAACAAAAAGGGGCAAGAAAAAATAGAAGAATGCTCAACAAAAATAGCAAGAAAAGAAAAGAAGTGAAAAAAGAAGAAAAAAATGAGCAATAGCCCGGAAAAAGCACAAATGGACATCATTAATGACTTTTCCAATTCCAACCTTCCATTCCTCCTTCATTTCACCCAAGGCACACTTTAACCCGAAAAAGTCCTAACCGAGTCCAAATTGCGAAAAATTGATTACCGCGTGGAGAGTTAAGACACCAAAAGATAATATAAGAGGTTAAGTGCGCGAAATAGAGGCAATGTTCCCGTTTTTAAAACCGTAATCCGTTGATGAGATCCTTTCGCCATAAAGTTTCCGTCTTTCTACTTGTATGCATGAATTTGCCTCCATTACATTTACTCTTTATATCACGCATGCGGAGAGAATAGCCATAATCTGAGAGATTCGTTGTGAGAGCGTTCCGTGAGAAATTGAAATCAAAACGAATTTTCGAATAAGTAACGTAATGATCAATCAGTGAAAATTGGCGGTTACATTTCCGGCTTCGCACACACACACTACGGTTTGAGACTCGTAAATATGACTTGATGATGACTATTTTCTGGAAAAGTTTGAATTGCACAATTTTTGCATATTTTGAATTTTCTTTGAGTCGAATTTTGTGGGTATATTCACTACAAACCCTCACGAGACACAACTCGTCCTACTAGGGTAACCTAGAGGTTTAAAGGCTTGTTGCATGCGCTAAATGCAATCGCTCACCCGCGAAAGTGGTGCTCTATCCCAATAAAGTCTTTGATGTATCCTTAACTCATACTCTCATTCTTTTACATTGCTCGGGATGCGCAAAGTTCTAAGTTAGGGGGGTTTGATTGGGCATAAATATTGTACATTTATCCCCCTAACTTCAGTACTTTTGTGAACCCGAGTGATGTAACATATATGGATTTCATTCACATTTATGCTACTAACCTTCGTTGGCAAGTATTTCGTGTTTCGTGTTTCTCTTATTGGTTTTACAGGTTAATTGTGCTAGCAGTGCAAAAGAGGAAGCAAGACAGTGCAAGAAAAGCTAAGAAGGCAAGTTTAAGGGAAATTCGGTAATTTTGCAGCCCAATCCGGAAAGAGAAGTCAACTGGAAAGTTGAAGAGCTCGGAACAATGAGAATACTGGAAGAAACGGCACCCAAATCCGAGCTACGGTTGAAAAGTTATTCTCAGTTGAAGTTGAAGAAAAATCCAAGAAAAGAAGAGAAAAGCCAAAAAAATCCTAAGTGTTGAACTCCAGGCCAGCATACATTCGCGAACCCCAGGCCGAACCGGTTTGGGGGGGGGGGCGAACCGGTTCGCAGGTACACCCGAACCGGTTCGGGGTACCTGATGCATGAATTTTGTCTTTTATGCTGATTGGTTCCCCAGACTCCTATTAGGTTTTTAACACTCCAAAAGTGTAGGGAACGGGAGCAACAACTTAGGAACAGCCATTACGTATAGTTTTAGAGAGTTTTTGATAGAAAAAAATAGGGAGGAACATCTAGGAACATCAAGGGAATAAATTGCTTCAAGATTCAATTATTACGGGTTTGTTTTTCAAGTTTTAATTCAAAATTCAAGATTCTTGTCATTGTTCTTGCATGCTTAGTTTTCCGTATTCGATTTAACGTATTGTTGCGTTCATAATACATCTTTACATGTTTCAATCTTGTTTCATCATGATTTCATACACATGCAACGTTATTATTTCATGCATTAGTCTATTTAACATGTCCGGCTAGGTTTCAAAGGTTGGGATGCATGAACCCAACCTGATGTGTTAGTGTATGTGCATAACGTTGATCCGATGAATTTAACGATTGATTTTGATCGTATCGCATAATTACATAATAATTGTGGATCTTTATATCTCGTTTGCCTTTGGGTACTCGTGATGATTTAGAGTACAATTTGAATGCAATTACCGCGATACCGATTTACTCATCCTCAGATTAGGTATGATGCGGGCTTGAGCCTCGTATACATAATGCTTGGGAGTCCTAAATTCCGGGTCGGATTAATCAGATAAATTTATGATTGACGTTGTCACTGCACTACACTAGGGTTGGGGGATTGTATTCCCATCCCGTTTTCTTATCATTTAGGTTCAAAAGGTTTCAATTCAATTTTTCATTTCTCATTTAGATAATTTAGTTAGTTGCATATTTCATCACAATTTCATAATTGCATTTAGCTTAATCAATCCCAAAAACCAAAACCAAATCTTTTCCTTTCTTTTTAGAGTCATCGTTAGGATTCCTCCGTCTTATCCCGTCGTCACAACTCCGTTGTCCTTTTTCCCTGAGGATTGATACCCGACTTGTCTGATTATTACTTGAGCGACAGGCTTGCACTTGAGCCTAGAGAGTACAAACTTTAGAGACACATTCTGAGTCGTGTCACCTTCGATAAAAAAGTTCCCAAAATTCTGTTATAGGTAAAGTATCTCTCTGTTCTAATGTGGTGACAGACTCCCACAATTGAAGAGCTGCACCCGATAACTTAAAGGTGGCTAAAAACTATTTTGCACCTCACTACACTCAACCATACGGAGGTGACCCTGCATACTACTCTTCCATTGACTTGCAGCAATTACATCAACTCCCCCTAAAAACTCTAGAGGATGCCCCTTACTAAAATCTTCCTTCACTCTTTCCCATAAGGATAATCCTAAATGGGTTTGGGCTGCTTGAACGGCAGATCGCTGCACCATCGTAGAAATGGCAGCAGCTACTGCTTATGCCACAATATTGGTAACTTCATATGTAGTCATGTTCCTTAGAGGCGTTTGGGGTTCCACATCCCCTTTATTTGCCTTGACTGAACGATCTCTCTTCAATGGCATCTGAAACAAGAACAATTGTATCAAAACGCCTTTCAAATGTTTTCAAATCACATAAAGATATAGACGTGTGAATACAACAGTCCTAATAATCAGGATCTACATCAAAAATGCTTACCGAAGATCGTAGTAACGCACACAGATCCTAAAGACACGAGAACCTGATGCTCTGATACCATCTGTGATAACCCGCTCAAAATAATAACGGGTGACCATCCCTATACTACATTAAATCAGGTATCTCAGATGGTACAGTCTCAACATCAACTGACAATACTTAATAATATAAGGCTAACTACTCGAAACCATTAAAAGCGGATTGTTAAAAATTTAAAACTTTTATTTAACACCAAAGGAAACCAACCATACAACCAAAATAACACAATACGACATCTAACTATGATGAGTGGTCCAACAAACTCTACAATATATAAAGAAATGAATGCAAGAGTACAATAAAATGTATAAAGTAAATTACCCGAATATGCTGTCGGGTCAGAGACAATACAAAAATCTGAGAAGGGAAAATATAAAGTGTTAAACTACAACACTTGAGTATAGACCCAAATATACAACTGAATTATAATCTAGATATACAAAATATAGGAATCGACTAACGCAAAGTGCCGCAACAGTCAGCTACTGCCGCAGCTCCACGCATACATTGGATGGGAGAACATCAATGGCGTCCTTGCGGAGGAACACCTAAAGTAATTCAAAATATATACATAGCAGGATAAAATATAAACGGGTCAGAGCTCGAGTTGAAAACATTTTAGAGAAAGTGCATTAAAATGCATTATAATTATAAATGCATTATTACATAATTACGGTGGAGTCTCACTCTCCATAATAATCCAACTCACCCCTCAACTAAAGCGCGCTACTAAATGTATACACTTGATCTCCAAATGAATGCCCAAATTTATTTAGGTAAGGGTATTTAACTAATTCCCAATATGAATATTCAATTAAAATCCTCTAACTTATCTTGCAATCTATGCTCATCTGGATTCCATCTAAATCATTTACTTTATCTTTAAATGTTAGGGTTCTCATTCATTTGTTCACTTACTTAACATAAAGGGTTTACATACCCATTTTCCAATCTGACATACAATAAACATAAACATCTTCTTTTCTAAAATTTCTCATATTCTAGTTATGCTAACAATATAAAATTATATAGATGAGTTATTAGCATCTAAGTTCTAAGGACTAAACTTCTCCCAATTCTCAATACTGCACTACGTTTTGTGCGTGAGATGTTTTGCCGAGGCGAAATCCAAACAAGGAACCCCCGTTACACTACTCCTGACAGTTTTGATTTTCGAGATTCATTATGACCTCAATGCATGATGCATGTAACCCAAATTCTTATTATTCCATTTTAATTAATTTATTATTCCCAATTCTAAACAGTGCACTATGGTTCGTGCATGGGACGTCTCGCCGAAGCGAAATCCAAACAAGAAACCCCCCCCCCCCCCAATACAATACTTCTGGCACTGTCGATCGTCGAGAAGTATATACGTTATATATATGAACACTGAGGATTAAATTATCCTCACTCCCAACATTACACTACGTTTCATGCATGGGACGTCTTGCCGAAGTGAAATCCAAACCAGGAACCCCCCGTTACACTACTCCTGGCAATGTTGGTCGTTGAGGTCTATTATGCCCTCGATACCCAAGTACCAATCACATCCATAATATAATAACCATCCAAACGAGCTATAACTCGAGGATGCAGGCTCACAATGCTATCATCTTCCAGTTGCCCATACCACGTAGCAAATTGGGAACCACCTGGTGGGATTCAACGGTACGCACCTCGTGATCAACTCACGCACACAATGTCCCGGGATGGGGCCATAGCTCCGAACCGGCAAGTGAGAGCGACACATACCCACGACTTATCACCCCCAAATAATATTGTATATCTCATAATAATCACATGGATGACTATGACCTGGGGAATATCCACACCCTGCTCATCGAGCTAGGATGCTCACCCTCGTCGCACGCAGCTTCCCAATAATAGAAAGGAGGGGGTATGCTTCACTATTTATATATATATATATATATATATATATATACCATCACGTAAGGCATACACACAACATCACATCAAATAAAGATATACCATCATATAAGGTATACCTACCACATTGTTTATATATTCGTAGTACGCACTTAGGCGTAGTTGAATAAATATATTTATTTAGTATATCTCTCTCTCTTGATATACTAATCGTCAATTCTCACACATCTTCCCCACTTATCATACACCATACTATTTCTCGCTTGAAGTTTTCGCATCACTTATACTTATGAATTGTTTCTCAATTCTATTTATGTTAAGGATACTTTCTATCTTAATGCACCTCAATTAGCATTTCTCCTTGTGTGAGACATCTCCCAAATCAATCATTATTAAGGATATTTCTATATCCGTAAGCACATTTATTAGCATTAATATTCTCAATCCATAATATGGTTCAATTATTTATATGAACCGTTGAAATTATCCCATTGGGATTTGATTCTAAGAATCCAATATATCTAAACTCGTTCTCATTCTTTCATATAAATTTAATAATTATCTCCAAATAGAATTCCCAATGATACTGGGCTTCACCACCTAGATAATACCGTAATCTCTAATCGGTATTCCTCAATTTAAGTCAATACGACTCCAATAATTTCTTATAAAGTAAACTCCCTAAAAATCTCCAAAATGTACTCCATACGATTCCTATAGAGGTTCCCAATCGATAACCTCGAACGAAACGAAATGAAATTCTCCCTAGAAAAACATCCCTCAAAAAGCCCTATTTTCGAATCGATTCGGGCCAATTCCGAATCGAGTCGGCCCTGCGAATCGATTCGGCCTTCAAGGCAAATCGATTCGGGTCCTAAGACCTAGGACTCTGTCTCAGGCCGAATCGATTCGGCTGGGGTCCGAATCGATTCGGTCACTCAGACCTGGGCTACTGCATATTTCCGAATTGGTTCGGTAAGGGGCCAAATCAACTCGGCTTTGCAGAACTCACGAAAATGGCTACTTTTTATTTAGACTAAAATCTCCAAAATTCTTTTTGATCATTCTCTCTTCATTTCTCTTCAACCCAATCACATATATATCATCAATATTCATCCAAGAACACATATAAACTAATTTATAACCTCAAATCCATTTCTACAAAACAAATATAAGATTATACCCAAAAGTTAGGTTTTGATAAACTAAACCTAAAACCAAAAGATTTAATCCACAAATCATGCAATAAATGGTACGCAACAATTATTTAGCAAGTGTAATCACTTGTCTCGGGTTCGTAGGTTCTGATCCGTCCTCGAGATCGTGAAAATGCCGGAAATCTCCACTTTCTCTCTCTTTCTCTTCTTCTTTCTTCTTCTCTCTTTCTTTCTTTCTATTTCTCTTTCTCTATATGGAGAATAAATCTCCCGTAGGCTTAATAAGCCTTATCTCCAAAGATACACACTTTAAATGATAATACACACTTTAAATGACTCGGTAACTTTAATTCGAGTCAAACGAGCTTAAATTATTTCGAAACCTAAATTAATCCGAAGTACAGTCATTTTGACTTTATCGACCCTTCCGAAAATGACTACACCCTCAGAATTACCATTCGACACACTCCCTAGTAACCTCAAATTTCGACCTCAATTGCCAATTTAATAATTCTCCAAATAAAATAATATTTATTTCTCCCAAAATAAATTAATTATTGTCTCAAAAACCTCGGGTTGTTACATTAACAATTCCAAAAGTCATGATGAGGTTTTACAAAGATTAGGCGAGGTGAAGCCTGGTAACCTATTGATTTGTTATTGAGAAATTAAATTGGTATAATGCTCGGATGTCACATTGGACTTGAATTCAGATTCGTATTATTGCATTTTATTCACCGTTATTATTTTGAGCATCTATTCTTGTCATATTGTGTACTTCCCCATATTTTTCTTTTAGGGGCAGGTTAGATTGGATTTGGACGCTACAGATTTTGGAGCATTTTAGTGCTCGATTTTTGGAGGATTTTATTTTTTTCGTTTTGATTGGCACTGTAACTATTTGGAGTGCTTAGCATTATTTTTATAGGAATTAATTTGTAATCATTTTGAAAGTGTAAATTTTGGATGGGACATTAGGTAATTTTGGATTCATTATGTTTATTTTTATGTAATATAAATGCTCTATACTAATAGTTGAGTATTTAGTTTAGTTTTAATCGTAGTAGTGGCTCGTGTTATGCGCGGGGTGTCACAGATGGTATCAGAAGATGGTCTTAGATCTCGTAGGTTGTGAGTCCGTTTAGCTTCTACGTAATGATCTCTGATCCCCTTTGTTGATTCGTACTCCTTAAGGTATTTGGGTCTAGCATACATGTTACCTGTGTTTCTTGAAGATAGGTAGTTTTGTGTTAAGGACAATAATGGCATTGAGGTTAGAACTAGTAATCTTGATGTTAAGATACTTAGAAGTGATTTTGGGCAACGTGATTTATTTTGTATATCATTAGGGAAGATATTGGATATCTCTAGTATCAATTCGGTGATGTGATTTGATCTGAGGATTTTAGTGTTCGATTTTTTGGAAAGATAATCAAATGGTGATACATGGGAAAGCGTCGTACGTCGATATTTTCATAGACATATTTATATATATAGTTGAGATACATGTTGTAATTTGTTCAAGGGGTAAGTGCGTGTGGGATTGCGTGTATGGGTGCCCAATTGTGATATTCTATGGTAAGTTTTATTGTATTTGCGCGATGTTACGTTTGACGTTTACACGTCGTCTAATTTCGATGATGAAATTCATGTGCTAGTGGGGAAGTATGTAACACCCCGTGATTTTTTAGCCGTAAAAATATTTGACAAATTAAAAATTTCAGAAAAATAAATTTAGGAATTTATTTAATTTTGCTACACGAAAATACGGGTTTTTATATATAAAAAGAATGTTTTAAGTGGAATTTAAATTGGGATTAAAATTTGGAAATTATTACTTTTTGTATAAAAATCGGGGGAGGATCCGACCTAAAGAGAAAAAAAAATATTCGATCATCCGATCGAGCTGAATTTTTTTGTGCATCTTCGTCTTGCCTTCTGCTACTATGCCTCCAAATTTCAGCTAATTCCATCTGATCGTCCGTAATAAATTTTTTAGTGTTTGTGTTTAAGTAGGACTGAAATTCTTTTTGGTATATAAACATAAAGTGATGGATTTAGGACTTTTAAAACACATTTTAGCCTTCTTAAAATTTAGTAGCCTCCTCTATTTTCATTTTCTTCCATCTAAAAAACCCTAGCCCCATTTAAACTAAGATTCAACCCATAATTCTAAGGCTTATTTGGTGTTTTCTCGAGTTTGGGTTAGGACGAGTTTTTATTATTTTCTCACGAGGAACGCAGTGGTATAATCATAATTTTAAGGCAGAATCATATGAATATCTTGTGATGATACTAAGATATGGGTTTTACCCAATATGCTCAAATCTCTCGAGAGTAGTCGTTTGTTCCTCAATTATTTATACTCATATATCTTGATATCATGATATTTATAGGAATCTAAAATATTGATTCGATAGAGATATTGTATTTGTTGATGGGCATGGTGTCCTGAAACTTTTATATAGCACAGAGAATGCTCACCCGCCAATAGTTTAAAATCTCAATAGCCAGGATGAGGATTTATGATGCTTAGGTGAGGCAAGGTGATGTGAGGCCTGTTGACCTATTGATGTGTTATTGAGAAAGTAAATTGATATAATGATATGATGTCTCATTGGACTTGAATTCAGATTCGTAGTGTTGCATTTTATTCACCGTTATTAGTTTGAGCATATATTATTGTCATATTGTGTACTTCTTCGTATTTTTCTTTTAGTGACAGGTTAGCGTGGATTTGGACACTACATATTTTGGAGGATTTTAAATCTCGACATTTGGAGGATTTTATTTTGTTGTTTAGATTTGCTGTGTAACTATTTGGAGAACTTAGCATTATTTTTAGAGGAATTAAATTTTAATTATTTTGGAAGTGTAAATTTTGGATTGGACGTTATGTAATTTTTGATTTGTTATGTTTATTTTTATGGAATATAGATGCTCTATGCTAATTTATTAGGATTTAGTATGGTTTCAATTGTAGTAGGGCCTCGTGTTCTGCCCAGGGTGTTACAGATGGTATGATAGCATGGTCTTAGGCCTCAAAAGTTGTGAGTCCGTTTAGCTTCTGCGTTAACGATCTTTGATCCCCTTTATTGATTCGTACTCCTTAAGGTATTTGGGTATATTATACATGTTACCTGTGTTTCTTGGAGATAGGGGGTTTTGTATTAAGGACTTTGTAGGCATTTAGGTTAGAACTCGTAATCTTTATTGAAGATACTTAGAAGTGATTTTGGGTGACGAGATTTATGTTGGATATTTTTATAGAAGTTATTGGGATTCTCTAGTATAAATTTGGTGATGTGAATTGATAGAAGGACTTTAGTGTTTGATCACTCTTGGAGAGATAATCGAATGGTGATACGTGGGAGAGCGTGGTACGTCGTTATTTTCATATATATATTTATATATATAGTTGAGGTATATGTTGGGATTTGTTTGAGGGTTAAGTTCGTGTGGGATTGGGTGTATGGGTGCCCAATTGTGATATTCTGTGGGTAGGCATATGTAAGCCGTATTTTATTATCATGACTTTATGCTTGATTTTTACGCTTCGTCTAATTTTGAGGATGAAATTCCAGTGGTAGTGGGGAAGTATGTAACCCCCTGTGATTTTTTAGCCGTAAAAATATTTGATAAATTAAAAATTCAGGAAAAATAAAATTTTGGAATCTATTTAATTTTGGTATGTAAAAATGTTGGTTTATATATATAAAAAAAAGGTTTCAAGTAGAATATTAAGTGGGATTAAATTTTGAAAATGATAACTTTTTGTATAAAAATCGGGGGAGGATCCGACCTAAGGAGAAAAATAATATGTGACCATCCGATTGAGGTGATTTTTTTTTGTGCAACTTTGTCTCTCCTTTTTCTACCATGCCTCCAATTTTCAGCCAATTCCAAAAGTCCGATCGCCCGTAATAAATTTTTTAGTGTTTGTGTTTGAGTAGGACTCAAATTCTTTTTGGTATATAAACATAAAGTGATAGGTTTAGGACCTTTAAAACACATTTTAGCCTTCTCAAAAATTAGTAGTCTCCTCTATTTTCATCTTCTTCCATTTACAAAATCCTATCCCTATTTAAACTAAGATTCAACCCATTATTTGAAGGATAATTTGGTGTTTTCTCGAGTTTGAGCTAGAACGAGTTTGTATTGTTTTCACATGAGGAACGTAGTGGTATGATTAGAATTTCGAGGAAGAATCTCATGAGTTTCTTGTGATGATTTTAAGATACGGGATTTACGTAATATGCTCCTTAAATCTCTCGAGAGTAGTTATTTGTTCCTCATTTATTTTTACTCATATTGTTGATATTATGAAGTTTATTGGAATATAAAATATTGATTCAATTGAGATATTATATTTGTTGATAGGCATGGTGTCATAAAACTTTTATTTGGCATGAAGAATGGTCACCCGCCAATTGTCCAAAAGTCCAATAGATAGGAAGAGGCTTTACGAAGCTTAGGTGAGGTGAGGCCAAGTGACCTACTGATGTGTTATTGAGAAATCAAATTAGTATAATGCTCGGATGTCGAATTGGATTTGAATTCAGATTCGTATTATTGTATTTTATTCACCGTTATTATTTTAAGCATCTAGTCTTGTCATATTGTGTACTTCCGCGTATTTTTTTTTAATGGCAGGTTAGGGTGGATTTGGTCGCTACGAATTTTGGAGGAATTTAGAGCTCGACGTTTGGAGGATTTTATTTTATTCCTTTCTATTGACAGTGTAAATATTTGGAGAGCTTAGCATTATTTTTAGAGGAATTCAATTGTAATTATTTTGGAAGTGTAAATTTTGGATTCGGCGTTGTGTAAATTTGGATTCGTTATGTTTATTTTTATGGAATATTGATGCTCTGTACTAATTGTTGAGTATTTAGTTTAGTTTCAATCGTAGTAGCACTTTGTGTTCTGCGCGGGGTGTTACAAATGGTAACAGAGCATGATCTTATGTCTCATAGGTTGTGAGTTTGTTTAGCTTATGCGTTAACGATCTTTGATCCCCTTTGTTGATTCGTACTCCTTAAGGTATTTGGGTCAAGCATACATGTTACTTGTGTTTCTTGGAGATAGGGAGTTTTGTGTTAAGGACATTTTTAGCATTGAGTTTAGAACTAGTAATACTGATGTGAAGATACTTAGAAGTGCGTTTGGGTGAAGAAATTTATTTTGGATATCGTAAGGGAAGATGTTGGGTATCTCTAGTATTAATTTGGTGATATGATTGAATATGAGGATTTTAGTGTTCGATGTTTTGGAGAGAGAATCAAATGGTGATATGTGGGAGAGCGTTGTACGTCATTATTTTCACTAACATATTTATATACATAGTTGAGATATATGTTGCAATTTATTCAAGGGTTAAGTGCGTGTGGGATTGGGTGTATGGATGACCAAATGTAATATTCTACGGGTAGGAATATGTAACCCTTATTTTATTTTCATGACTTTATGTTTGACGTTTACGCTTCGTCTAATTTCGAGGATGAAATTTTCTGCTAGTGGGGTAGTATGTAACCCCCGTGATTTTTGACCTGTAAAAATCTTTGATAAATTAAAAATTTCAAAAAAATAAATTTTTGGAATCTATTTAATTTTGGTATGTAAAAATGTTGGTTTTTATATAAAAAAAGGTTTCGAGTGGAATTCAAATTGGGATTAAAATTTGGAAAATATAACCATTTTTATCAAAATCGGGGGAGGATCAGACCTAAGGAGAAAAAATATATATTTGACGGTCCAATCGATTTAATTTTTTTTGTGCATTTTTGTCTCTACTTCTGTTACCATGCCTCCAATTTCAGCCAATTCCAATAGATTTATCATCTGTAATAAATTTTTTAGTGTTTGTGCTAGAGTAAGACTCAAATTCGTTTTGGTATATAAACATAAAGTGACATATTTAAGACTTTTAAAATACATTTTAGCCTTCTCAAAAATCGGTAGCGTCCTCTATTTTCATATTCTTTCATCTACAAAACTCTAACTCAATTTAAACTAAGATTCAACCCATGATTTGAAGACTAATTTGGTGTTTTCTCGAGTTTGGGCTAAAAAGAGTTTTTATTATTTTCGCACAAGGAACGTAGGGGTATGATCAGATTTTTGTGGCGGAGTTATATGAGTTTCTTGTGATGATTTTAAGGTACGGGGTTTATGTAATATGCTCCTTAAATCTTTCAAGAGTAGTTGTTTGTTCCTCATTTATTTGTACTCGTACTATTGATATCATGACGTTTATTGGAATCTAAAATATTGATTCAATTGAGATATTTTATTTATTGATGGGCATGGTGTCACGAAATTTTTGTATGGAATGGATAATATTTACCCTCCAACAGTCCAAAAGTCTAATAGCCAGGTGAGGCTTTACGAAGATTAGGTGGGGGGAGGTGAAGCCTGGTGACCTATTAATGTGGTATTGAGAAATAAAATAAGTATAATATTCGGATTCCGCATTGGACTTGAATTCAAATTTGTATTGTTGTATTTTATTCACCGTTCTTATTTTGAGCATCTATTCTTGTCATATTGTGTACTTACCCATTTTTTTCTTTTAGTGGCAGGTTAACGTGAATTTGGACGCTACAAATTTTGGAGGATTTAAGAGCTCGACGCTTGGAAGATTTTATTTTGTTTGTTTCGATTGGCAGTGTAACTACTTAGAGAGCTTAGCATTATTTTAAGTGGAATTAAATTGTAATTATTTTGGAAGTGTAAATTTTGGATTGAACATTATCTAATTTTTGATTTGTTTTGTTTATTTTTATGGAATATAGTTGCTCGATACTAATTGTTGAGGATTTATTTTAGTTTCAATCGAAGTAGCGCTTCGTGTTCTGCGCGGTGTGTTTTAGATGGTATCAGAGCATGATCTTAGGTCTCGTAGGTTGTGAATCTGTTTAGCTTATGCGTTAACGATCTTTGATCACCTTTGTTGATTCATACTCCTTAAGGTATTTGGGTCTAGCATACATGTTACCTGTGTTTCTTAGAGATAGGGGGTTTTGTGTGAAGGATATTTTTGGCATTGTGTTTAGAACTAGTAATCTTGATGTGAAAATACTTAGAAGTGATTTTGGGTGACGAGATTTATTTTGGATATCGTTAGGGCAGATGTTGGGTATCTCTAGTATCAATTTGGTGATGTGATTTTATATGAGGATTTTAGTGGTTGTTCTTTTGGAGAGAGAATCAAATGGTGATACGTGGGAGAGCATTGTACGTCGTTATTTTCATCGACATATTTATATATATAGTTGAGATATATGTTGTAATTTGTTCAAGGGTTAAGTGCGTGTGGGATTTGGTGTATGGGTGCCCTATTGTGATATTCTATGGTTAGGAATAGGTAAGCCTTATTTTAATTTGCGCGATTTTAGATTTGACGTTTACGCTTTGTCTAATTTCAAGTATAAAATTCCTAGTGGGGAAGTATGTGACCCCCCGTGATTTTTCAGCCGTAAAAATCTTTGATAAATTAAAAATTTAATATATAAAAAAAGTTTCAAGTGGAATTCAAATAGGGAAATTATAACTATTTGTATAAAAATCGGGGGAGGATCCGACCTAAGGAGAAAAAAAAATATTCAACGGTCCAATTGAGTTGAATTTTTTTGTGCACCTTCATCTCTCCTTCTGCTCCTATGCCTCCAATTTCATCCAATTCCAACGGTTCGATTGCAAGTAATAATTTTTGTAGTGTTTGTGCTTGAGTAAGATTAAAATTCTTTTTGGTATATAAACATAAAGTGACATGTTTAAGACTTTTAAAATACATTTTAGCCTTCACAGAAATCGTTAGCCTCCTTTATTTTCATCTTCTTCCATCTACAAAACTCTATGGCCATTTTAACTAAGATTTAACCCATGATTTGAAGGCTAATTTGGTATTTTCTCGAGTTTTGGCTAGAACGAGTTTTTATTATTTTCGCACGAGGAACGCAGGGGTATGATCAAAATATTGAGACAGAGTCATATGAGATTCTGGGTTTACGTAATATTCTCCATAAATCTTTCGAGATTAGTTGTTTGTTCCTCATTTATTGGTACTCGTATTATTGATATCGTGACGTTTATTGGAATCTAAAATATTGATTCAATTGAGATATTGTATTTGTTGATGGACATGGTGTCATGAAATTTTTATATGGAATGGAGAATAGTCACTCGCTAATAGTCCAAAAGTCTAATAGCCAGGTGAGGCTTTATGAAGCTTAGGTGAGGGAGGTGAGGCCTGGTGGCCTATTGATGTGTTATTGAGAAATTAAATTGGTATAATACTCGAATGTCGCATTGAACTTGAATTCAGATTCGTATTGTTGCATTTTATTCACCGTTATTGTTTTGAGCATCTATTCTTATCATATTGTGTACTTTTTCATATTTTTCTTTGAGTGGCAAGTTAGCGTGGATTTGAACGCTGTAGATTTTGGAGGATTTTAGAGCTCGACGTTTGGGGGATCTTTTTTTGTTTCAATTGACAGTGTAACAATTTGCAGAGCTTAGCATTATTTTAAGAGGAATTAAATTGTAATTATTTTGGAAGTGTAAATTGTGGATTGAACGTTATCTAATTTTCAATTCATTATGTTTATTTCTATGGAATATAGATGCTCTATACTAATTGATGAGGATTTATTTTAGTTTCAATCGTAGTAGTACCTCTTGTTTTGTGCGGGGTGTTACAGATGGTATCAGAGCATGGTCTGAGGTCTCGTAGGTTATTAGTCTATTTAGCTTTTGCATTAATGATCTTTGATATCCTTTATTGATTCATACTCTTTAAGGTATTTGGGTCTAGCATATATGTTACCTGTGTTTCTTGAAGATATGGAGTTTTCTGTCAAGAACATTTCATGCATTGAGGTTAGAACTAGTAATCATGATGTGAAGATACTTAGAAGTTATTTTGGGTGACGAGATTTATTTTGGATATCGTTAGGGAAGATGTTGGGTATCTCAACTATCAATTTGGTGATGTGATTTGATCTGAGGACTTTAGTGTTTGATGACTTTTGGAGAGAGAATCGAATGGTGATACCTGGGAGAGCGTTGTACGTCGTTATTTTCATAAACACATTTATATATATAGTTGAGATATATGATGTAATTTGTTCAAGGGTTAAGTGTGGGTGGGATTGGGTGTATGGGTTCCCAATTGTGATATTATTTAGGTAGGCATATGTAATCCATATTTTATTTACGAGACTTTGTAATTGACATTTACGTTTTGTCTACTTTCGAGGATGAAATTCCTGTGCTAGTGGGGAAGTATGTAACCCCCCGTGATTTTTGCGCCGTAAAAATCTTTGATAAATTAAAAATTTCAAAAAAATAAAATTTTGGAATCTATTTAATTTTGGTATGTAAAAATGTTGGTTTTTATATATAAAAAAAAAGTTTCTAGTGGAATTCAAATTGGGATTAAAATTTGAAAATTATAACTATTTGTATAAAAATCGGGGGAGGATCCGACATAAGGAGAAAAAAAATATTCAACGGTCCAATTGAGTTGAATTTTTTTGTGCACCTTCATCTCTCCTTCTGCTACTATGCCTCCAATTTCAGCCAATTCCAACTGTTCGATCGCCTGTAATAAATTTTTTAGTGTTTGTGCTTGAGTAAGACTCAAATTCTTTTTAGTATATAAACATAAAGTGACATGTTTAAGACTTTTGAAATACATTTTAGCCTTCACAGAAATCGGTAGCCTCCTATATTTTCATCTTCTTCCATCTACAAAACTCTATGGCCATTTAAACTAAGGTTCAACCCTTGATTTGAAGGCTAATTTGGTGTTTTCTCGAGTTTTGTCTAGAAAGAGTTTTTATTATTTTCGCACGAGGAACGCGGGGGTATAATCAGAATTTTGAGGTAGAGTCATGTGACAACCCACAATCCTAAAGAAGGGGTGGCCAGCCCGATACTCCGACATAACGGAATCATGTAGGGAAATCATCCTCAATATCAACATCAAAATAAAGAGTATACGGGAAAACCACCCAATAATTTAGAAAACGAGTTGCCAAACATTTAGTTTTATCTCAAGTTAAGAAATAATTTAAACAACCCAATCTGAAGAGAAAGTGGAATTCCAAAAGAGATGATATATATTACATCCGTAACAACGATAAAATAAAGGACCGAATATTCTGTCGTTCAACAGTTACAACGTATCACAACAGTTTAATAAAATACATATTACATTCATTAAACAGTTACAAAAGTTTGGGCCACACGCCCGAGGAAAAAGACCTGATCATATCTAGAATACAAAGATGAGGGCGTCTAACAAAATATCCTATAATAACCGAAAAATCATACAGCTCCTCAAAAGCATAGGAGTAGGAATATCAACACGGGCGTCCTTGCGGAGGAGCACCTGAGCGGATACAAATTCATGCAGAACATGGAGAAAAATGAACGGGTCAGGGCCCGGTTTATATATGATTCCCAGATGAATAAGAAGCATGATAGATATGAATAGTTAATCATGAATGATGCAGATGATAAATCTAACAACGTAATCACAAAGCATAAAAGAAAAGACAATTAAATTAATCATAACTTTTTATTAAATTATGCAAAGAAATATAATTAACCTCATTAATTGGAATCTCCATCATTATTCATCATTTCATTTTAATTCTCATTCCTTAGTAGGAATATAATTACCATCATACATTTTATGGAAATTTACATATCTCAAGTTTAAGTTGATTTAGAATGGTTATATTCTTCTACATATAACGATTCTAAGACCGCCCCTCCGAGTTTCCCCACTGGGCGCACCCCTAAATGACTATCATCTTCCAGGGCCCATCGAACAAGACAACCTGGGTACCTAACGCACGTCGGGAAGTGGCCATATGCCTGAGAGTGAGTCATAACCACACCCGGAATTACCTCACTAGCGCAGAATAAAACACATAACAAACCCGCATATGGCCGATGACTATAGTCTCCCTGCATTCACTAGTTAGGGGACATCACCTCATGCGCGAGATTCCCTGATGATAGCATTTAGAGAGGTGTGTTTAAGTAAATTAACATTTACCATTTATATCTCAATTTTATTTCCATCAATCATATGTGTGTTTCATTATATCTGAAACCATAACCATTGAATATTTTCATTAATATTCATCATAATTTATGTCCCAAATTATTCTCCAAGTAATCACAATAATGCTACAAGTCCCAAGGTCTCATATAATTCAATTGAGCCCCAAAAGTCTCCAAGTATGGGCCTACAACTTCTATCCTCCTATTAAGGTAATAAAGGAATGAAAACCCTACCTCATTTTATACACCTCGGGAACAATCCCCGTTTTACCTTTTCCTAATGTGGGGGAGTGGCTCAACTCAACTATAACTCTAGGACTCTAAGCTTACTTCATATAAGAAGGTTCCTAGGTCCTAAAACTAAAGAAAAGGGTTGAAATTAAATTAAGAAAAATCTCCTAAAAGTGCAGGATTTCCGAATCGATTCGGCCTAACCGAATCGGTTTGGCCAGAAAGGCGAATCGATTTGGACCATCCGAATCGATTCGGTCAGGAAATCTGGGTTTCTGCATAATTACCGAATCGATTCGAACAGGCCGAATCAATTCGGTCCAATCAGACCTGTAAACTTCCCTTTGGGCGAATCGATTTGGACCTACCGAATCGATTCGGCCCTGCGAATTTGCCAAGTTTGGCTATGGAGTCTTGGACTCCTAAATTTCCCCAACTCAAATCTACCCAAACCAAGGTCATTAATTTCCACAAACTTATTATAAATGCTTGTAACTACCATTATTTACATCATTGATCATCCAAAATAACTTCCAAGGATTCAAAATCCATAAATCCATAAATCCATAAAAACCTAACATTATTTAACATAACTAATCCACAACTATCAATACTAATTATCCAACTTAAATCACATAATAGCAAGTAGAAAACTTGCCTTAAGTTTGGAAATTCATATTTGAGGAAGATGAAAGCAAGACCAATCTCCAAATCTTCAATCTCTCTGTTTCTCTCCAAAGTTATCTTCTTCTCTCTAACTCTCTAGGTTAACAATTTCACTTAAGGGAAATAAAATGGCTTAGCAAGGCTAAATCGTGCCATTAAACAAAATTCCCAACTTAAGTGGTTAATACCACATTAAATGATTCACAACTACACATTTAAGCTATAATCAGTCAAAAGTGCCCAAAACCTCAAAATACAATATGACACTCAATTTGACTATTTCGCACCTTCCGGAACTAACTACACCCTCCAAATTATCATTTGGAAGTTTTATAACTCATTTTAAGTTTCGGTCTCATTTTAAACCATAATGTCATTTTAAATCTTATGACCTAATAAAACATAACATGGTGGTATTTACTTACACATAAGGTAAATATGCAACATTTTAGTAGATATTAACTTTTCCTCATTAAATTAATACTTACTCCACATTCCAACATTTTATATATAATTACTTCACATAGTAATTAAATATAAAATAGGTTCTTAAAAGTGGGGGTTGTTACATACTCCCCCCCTTATGAGTGAATTTTGCCCCCAAAATTCAAGCATACCTTGAATAAAGAGGTGCGGATACTTTTTTTGCATATCATCCTCGCATTCTCATGTTGATTCCTTAGAGTTATGATGACTCCATTGGACTCGCACCAAGGGCACCAATCGAGACCTCAACATACGCTCCCCATGCTCTAGAATAGCAACTGGTTGTTCTTCATATGAAACATCGGGTTGCAAGTCAATATCCTCGAAAGGGATATGCCAAAGGTCACCTTCGCATATTTTATACTTCTTCAAGGAAGAGACATGGAACACATCATGAATTTGTTTTAAAGGTTACGGTACGGCAAGTTGATACGCCACTGGACCCACCTTAGAAATGACGGGAAAAGGTCAAACAAAATGTGGCGCAAGCTTCCTTTCTTTTCGAAACGTTTTATACCCTTCATTGGTGACACTCGCACTAAGACTTGTCCCCAATATCCAATTCCAAATGCTTCCTACCCGCATCGGCATAGCTCTTTTGACGGTCTTGAGCTATCCAAATGCGATTTCGAATGAGTTCGATCTTAGAAGAAGTATCTTAGATCATTTCAGGTCCAAGGAATTTATTATCCCCCACTTCCATCCAACATGTGGGTGATCTAAAAGGCCTTCCATACAAAGCTTCATAGGGCGCCATTTCAATAGTAAATTAGTACGAGTTGTTATAAGCAAACTCAACCAAAGGAAGATATTGTTCCCAACCGCCCTTGAAATCAAGCATACACATATGAAGCATATCCTCCAATATTTGGTTTACGCGTTCGGTCTGGCCATCTATTTGAGGATGATAAGAAGTGCTTAACTTCAACTCAGTCCCCATAGCCTCTTGGAAACTTCGCCAACAGTGGGAGACGAAAATCTTGTCTCGGTCGAAAATGATATTTAAGGGCACCCCATGAAGTCTGACAATCTCTGCGATGAATAATCGGGCATATCGAGCAGTGTCATAGTCGGTACGCACGGGTAGAAAGTGTGCTGACTTAGTCAAGCGGTCGACAATCACCCAAATTGAATCACAACCACTCTGTGACCTTAGCAATCCTGTAATAAAGTTCATCGATATGCTCTCCCATTTCCACATCGGAATCTCCAATGGTTGCAACAAACCTGCCAGTCATTGATGATCGATTTTGACCAATTGACAAGTAGTGCATTGGGACACAAACTCATAAATATCCCTCTTCATGCCTGGCCACCAATACTGGCGGCACATGTCTTGATACATCTTGTCCCCACCAGGATGTACTGTGAATTTAGACCCGTGAGATTCTGCCATTACCTCCCATCTCAAATCCCCCTCCTCTGGGACAATGATTCTTCCATGGAAGTGCAATCCACCCTCTGAACTGATGGAGTAAGAATCTGCTCCCTCAGACAGTAATCGGCGTATATGGTATTGACAACCCTTATCCCTTCCTTGGGCCTCTATGACTCTTTCCACAATTGTAGGAGTAACGGTCATCACTGACATGAATGCTCTCGCCATCGCATCCACCTGACTGAGCTCTTTCTATTTAGCTTTCCATACATCAGCTAACTCTCCCTCGGGCTTTCTACTCAAAGCATCCGCTTCTACGTTCGCCTTTCTCGGATGATAATGGATATCAAATTGATAGTGTTTCACGAATTCTAACCATCAGCGCTGACGCATATTCAAATCTTTCTATGAAAACAAATATTACAGTGATTTATGGTCCGTGAAAAGACTGAATTTCTCCCCTAAGAGATAATGCCTCCAAATCTTCAAGGCAAAGACAACTACGTCTAGTTCTAAGTCATGCATCAGATAGTTTCTTTCATGGGGCTTCAACTTGCGAGAAGCATAAGAAATAGCCCATCGCTCTTGTTGAAGTACACCTCCTAATCCTTGTAGAGATGCATCGGTGAAGACTAGATATTCCAATCCCGATTTTGGCAAAGAAAGGACTGGAGCCAAAGTCAATCTATCTTTGAGGTCATCAAAAGAAGCCTGACAAGAGTTATCCTAAACAAATCTTACCCCTTTTCGGGTCAAATTTATCAAAGGGATAGCGATCTTTGAAAACTTGATAAACCGGCAGTATAACCCACCAAATCCAGAAAACTACGAATTTCGATCGGTGTCGTGGGCTGACCCCACTCCCTCACCGCAACCGCCTTGCTCGAATCCACCGATATTCCCTAGGACGTCACAATATGACCCATAACTTGTACCTCCTGTAACCAAAAGCCACACTTCTCCAATTTAGCATACAATTGGTGATCCCTCAACTTTTGTAGGACCAACCTCAAATGAATAGCATGATCAGATTCTGTTCGAGAATAGAATAGGATGTCATCGATGAATACATTAACAAATTGGTCCAGGAAGTCCCGAAATACCCTATTCATGAGATCCATAAATACAGCGGGGGCATTGGTTATCCCAATGGGCATAATCAAAAATTCATAAGACCCATATCTTGTCAGAAAAGTGGTCTTGGATACATCCTGCTCCCGTATCCTCAACTGATGATACCCCGTCCTCAAATCGATTTTAGAGAAGTATGACGCTCCCCTAAGTTGATCAAATAACTCATCGATACGAGGCAAAGGGTATTTGTTCCGGATGGTGACTTTATTCAACTCTCTGTAGTCGACTCATAACCGGAGAGAACCGTCCCTTTTCTTCCCAAACAACACTGGAGAACCCCAAGGCGACGTACTACGCCTAATGAATCCCTGATCCAACAACTGCTCGATTTGATCTCTCAACTCCCTAATATCAAAAGGAGCCATACGATAAGTAGCTCTCGCGATCGGTCGAGTTCGCAGCGCTAAATCAATCACAAACTCAATCTCCCGACTCGGAGGCAAACTCGATATTTCTCGAAAAACATCCTCAAAGTCTCTAACAATCGGAATAGAATCCAAGGGAATAACTATATCCCGAGAGGTCTCTTCTGCGATACAATATAAATAGGTACTAGTACCTCCCTCTAGACGAGGCATAACCACCAAGAACATTTCTTGTCCCGGAATGGCGAAGACTAGTCTTCCCGTAACAATTAACTATCTCATGATACTTGACAAGCCAATCCATGCCCAAAATCACATCATACCCGACCATGTCTAGGATGAGTAAATCGGCCTCAAAGCACAAATTACCAAGAGAAATTCCAATTTGTTTACAAATAAGGAAAATGAGTGAACCATCACCCATAGAGGACTTAACGCTAGTGAAAGTACTCTCAGCAGATTTTATCAACTCTGTGGTCTGAGCAAAACTTCTAGAAATGAATGAATGTGTCACACCCATATCAAACAAAATGCGACCCATGTGCCCTTGAATAAGGAACTTACCCTCTATAGATGGCGGTACCGGTGGAGCAGGAGAAAGCATAGCATCCTGAATATGATAAACTCTCCCATACTGTAGCTGACCCTGCTGTGGAGGAACAACCGGGTTAGGTACCTGTGAAGGAAACTGAACATATGGTTGTTGAGGGACTCTAGGAGACTGACCCCCAACCAACTGAGGACACTCCTTCTTGTAAAGACCCGCCTCCCCACATTGGAAGTTCTTTCCCAACATATTCTCCGCATTTCGGCCTCGGGTATTTCTAAACTAGTTAACACCTTGGCCCGGATGGCCTCTACCTCCCTGACCACCCCGACCTGTTTGTTGCTATTGCGAGGCACCCTAACCGTGCCTATTGTTATTACCACCCTAATTGAACCCACTAAAACGTTGTCTTTTTTACGTGCCCCCTTGCTGGGGATCCCTTTCTCGTTGCTTATTACCCAAAGATTGGGAAGAAGGAAATGCTCCCCCTCCAGTCCTACTACCTCCAAGTTTTCCCACTCGCCCCACTACGGTAGCTTTCTTGCTACCCTGCATGTACAACCGATGCTCTTGGCAATGAAGTAATGCCACATTCATCACCTCCCCAAAAGTTTGCAAGGATGGATTACCCAACAAATGTTGCCGGATTCTCAAGTTTAAACCTCCCATAAACTTTAAAACCTTCCTCTATTCTGGAGTCACCTCATCCGGTACAAAACTTGCCAACCGGGTGAACTCCTTTTCATATTTTGCAACGGACCGCTCTCCCTGTACCACATCCTGAAGTATCCTCCTCATCTCCCTCTGAACGGCGGGAGGAAAATACTTTTTGTCAAACAAGACCCAAAAATCGGTGATCGTCATGATATTCCTCTATTGTGGTGTAGTAATCGACTCCCACCAGTGTAACGCAGATCCGACAAGCTTGAAAGTAGCAAGGACCTATTTCTTATCCTCACTACAAAGGACAATTCGTAGATGGCATTGCATATCTTTCTTCCATTGATTTGCTCGACCAACATCAGAACCTCCATCAAATTCTGGGGTATGGACCTTTAAAAAGGACTCTCTAACTCTTTCCCACGGAGAAGGTCCCGTAGGAGCTTGGGCATCCTGTGATCGTTGTTAAGCTTGTGGCATTTGTTGAGCCACTGCAGTCATCGTTGCATTAACCGCTTGAGCTAAAATGTTTGCTACACCAGTAGCATTAATTGTTCCTTGTGGCAGCGGTGGAGGACCAACATCTTCTTCTACAACCCTATTACGTCTCGCTGGGAGACCTCTCTTCGGCGACATCAAAGATAAAGAAACAACAGAGTTAGAATACTATTAAAAACAATCTATCTTGCAGACGATCGCAAACATAAGTAATAAAGTTGTCCTAACAATAGGCTCTATATCAAAGAACACTAGGGTAGAATGTGACAAATCCGCATAGATCCTAAAGACTCTAGAACCTGATGCTCTGATACCATCTGTGATAACCCACGATCCGAAATAAGGGGTGGCCAGCCCGATACTCCGACATAACGGAATCATGGAGGGAAATCATCCTCAGCATCAACAACAAAATAAAGAGTATACGGGAAAGCCACCAAATAATTCAAAAAATGGGTTGCCAAAAATTTAGTTTTATTTCAAGTTAAGAAAATAATTTAAACAACCAAATCTTAAGCAAAAGTGGAATTCCAAAAGAGCTGATATATATTACATCCGTAATAACGATACAATAAAGGTTCGAATATTCTGTCGGTCAATAGTTACATACAACGTATCACAGCAGTTTAATAAAATACGTATTACATTTATTAAATAGTTACAAAAGTTTGGGCCACACGCCCGAGTGAAAGACCCGATCATATCTAAAATACAACTATGAGGGCTTCCAACAAAATATCCTGTAATAACCGCAAAATCATATAGCTCCTCAAAAGCATAGGAGTAGGAATATCAACACGGGCGTCCTTGCGGAGGAGCAACTGAGCGAATACAAATTCATGCACAACATGGAGAAAAATGAACGGGTCAGGGTCCGATTTATATATGATTCCCAGATGAATAAGAAGCATGATAGATATGAACAGTTAATCATGAATGATGAAGATGATAAATCTAACAACCTAATCACAAAGCATAAAAGAAAAGATAATTAAATTAATCATAACTTTTTATTAAATTACGCAAAGAAATATAATTAACCTCATTAATTGGAATCTCCATAATTATTCATCATTTCATTTTAATTCTCATTCCTTAGCAGGAATATAATTACCATCATACATTTTATGGCAATTTACATATCTCAAGTCCCAGTTGATTTAGAATGGTCATATTCTTCTACATATAACGATTCTAAGACCGCCCCTCCGAGTTTCCCCACTGGGCGCCCCCTAAATGACTATCATCTTCCAAGGCCCGTTGAACAAGACAACCTGGGTACCTAACGCACGTCGGGAAGAGGCCATATGCCTGCGAGTGAGTCATAACCACACCCAGAATTACCTTACTAGCGCAGAATAAAACACATTATAAACACGCATATGGCTGAGGACTATAGTCTCCCTGCATTTACTAATCAGGGGACATCACCTCATGCGCAAGCTTCCCTTATGATAGCATTTTGAGAGGTGTGTGTAAGTAAATTAACATTTACCATTTGAATCTCAATTTTATTTCCATTAATCATATGTGTGTTTCATTATATCTGAAACCATAGCCATTGAATATTTTCATTAATATTCATCATAATTTAAGTCCCAAATTATTCTCCAAGTAATCACAATAATGCTACAAGTCCCAAGGTCTCATATACCTAAAATGAGCCCAAAAGTCTCCAAGTATGGGCCTACAACTTCTATCCTCCTATTAATGTACTAAAGGAAAGAAAAACCCTACCTCATTTTATACACCTCGGGAACAAGCCCCGTTTAACCCTCTCCTAATTTGGGGGAGTGAATCAACTCAACTATAAATCTAGGAATCTAATCTTACTTCATACAAGAAGGTTCTTAGGTCTTAAAACTAAAGAGAAGGGTTGAAATTAAATTACGAAAAATCTCCTAAAAGTGCAGGATTTCCGAATCGATTCGGCCAGAAAGGATCGATTCGGACCATCTGAATCGATTCGGTCAGGAAATCTGGGTTTCTGTATAATTGCCAAATTGATTCGGACAGGCCGAATCGATTCGGTCCAATCAGACCAATAAACTGCCCTTTGGGCGAATCGATTCGGACCTACCGAATCGATTCGACCCTGCGAATTTGCCAAGTTTTTCTATGGAGTCTTGGACTACTAAATTTCCCCAACTCAAATCTACCCAAACCAAGGTCATTAATTTGCACCAACTTATTATAAATGCCTCTAACTACCATTATTTACATCATTGATCATCCAAAATAACTTCCAAGGATTCAAAATTCATAAATCCATAAAAACCTAACATTGTTTAACATAATTAATCCACAACTATCAATACTAATTATCCAGCTTAAATCACATAATAGCAAGTAGAAAACTTGCCTTAATCTTGGAAATTCAGATTTGAGTAAGATGAAAGCAAGACCAATCTCCAAATCTTCAATCTCTCTCTTTCTCTCCAAAGTTCTCTTCTTCTCTCAAACTCTCTAGGTTAACAATTTCACTTAAGGGAAATAAAAGGGTTTAGCAAGACTAAATCGTGCCATTAAATAAAATTCCCAACTTAAGTGGTTAATACCACATTAAATGATTCACAACTACACATTTAAGCTATAATCAGTCAAAAGTGCCCAAAACCTCAAAATACAATATGGCACTTAATTTGACTATTTCGCACCTTCCGAAACTAACTACACCCTCCAAATTATCATTTGGAAATTTATAACTCATTTTAAGTTCCGGTCTCATTTTAAACCATAATGTCATTTTAAATCTTATGACCTAATAAAACATAACATGGTGGTATTTACTTACACTTAAGGTAAATATGCAACATTTTAGTAGATATTAACTTTTCTTCGTTAAATTAATACTTACTCCACATTCCAACATTTTATATATAATTACTTCACATAGTAATTAAATATAAAATAGGTTCTCAAAAGTGAGGGTTGTTACAAGTCATATGAGTTTCTTGTGATGATTTTGACGTATGGGGTTTACATAATATGCTCCATAAATCTTTAGAGAGTAGTTGTTTATTCCTTATTTATTTGTACTCGTATTATTGATATCATGACGTTTATTGGATCTAAAATATTGATTCAATTGAGATATTGTATTTGTTGATGGGCATGGTGTCATGAAATTTTTATATGGAATGGAGAATAGTCACCCACTAATAGTCCAAAAGTCTAATAGACAAGTGAGGCTTTATGAAGCTTAGGTGAGGGGAGGTGAGGCCTAGTGACCTATTGATGTGTTATTGAGAAATTAAATTGGTATAATACTCGGATATCGCATTGGACTTGAATTCATATTCGTATTGTTGCATTTAATTCACCGCTATTATTTTGAGCATCTATTCTTATCATATTGTGTACTTCTTCGTATTTTTCTTTGAGTGGCAAGTTAGAGTGGATTTGGACGCTATAGATTTTGGAGGATTTTAGAGCTCGACGTTTGGGGGATTTTTTTTTGTTTCGATTGGCAGTGTAACTATTTGGAGAGCTTAGCATTATTTAAGAGGAATTAAATTATAATTATTTTTGAAGTGTAAATTGTGAATTGAACGTTATCTAATTTTCGATTCATTATGTTTATTTTTACTCAATATATATGCTTTATACTATTTGATGAGGATTTATTTTAGTTTCAATCGTAGTAGTACCTCTTGTTTTGTACGGGGTGTTACAGATGGTATCAGAGCATGGTCTGAGGTCTCGTAGGTTATGAGTCTATTTAGCTTTTGCATTAATGATCTTTGATATCCTTTATTGATTCATACTCCTTAAGGTATTTGGGTCTAGCATACATGTTACCTGTGTTTTATGGAGATAGGGAGTTTTGTGTTAAGAACGTTTCATGCATTGAGGTTAGAACTAGTAATTATGATGTGAAGATACTTAGAAGTGGTTTTGGGTGACGAGATTAATTTTGGATATCGTTAGGGAAAATGTTGGGTATCCCTAGTATCAATTTGGTGATGTGATTTGATCTGAGGACTTTAGTGTTTGATGACTTTTGGAGAGACAATCGAATGGTGATACCCGGGGAAGCGTTGTACGTCATTATTTTCATAAACATATTTATATATATAGTTGAGATATATGATGTAATTTGTTCAAGGGTTAAGTGTGTGTGGGATTGGGTGTATGGGTTCCCAATTGTGATATTCTTTAGGTAGGCATATGTAATCCATATTTTATTTACTCGACTTTATAATTGACATTTACGTTTTGTCTACTTTCGAGGATGAAATTCCTGTGCTAGTGGGGAAGTATGTAACCCTCCGTGATTTTTGAGCCGTAAAAATCTTTGATAAATTAAAATTTTCAATAAAAGAAATTTTTGGAATATATTTAATTTTGGTATGTAAAAATGTTGATTTTTATATATAAAAAAGGTTTTTAGTGGAAGTCAAATTGGGATTAAAATTTGGAAATTATAACTATTTGTATAAAAATCGGGGGAGGATCCGACCTAAGGAGAAAAAAAATATTGAATGTTCCAATTGAGTTGAATTTTTTTGTGCACCTTCATCTCTCCTTCTGCTACTATGACTCTAATTTCAACCAATTCCAGTGGTTCGATCGCCTGTAATAAATTTTTTAGTGCTTGTGCTTGAGTAAGACTCATATTCTTTTTGGTATATAAACATAAAGTGACATGTTTAAGAGTTTTAAAATACATTTTAGCCTTCACAGAAATCGGTAGCCTCGTTTATTTTCATCTTCTTCCATCTACAAAACTCTATGGCCATCTAAACTAAGATTCAACCCATGATTTGAAGGCTAATTTGGTGTTTTCTCAAGTTTTGGCTAGAACGAGCTTTTATTATTTTCGCACGAGGAACGCAGGGGTATGATCAAAATTTTGTGGTAGAGTCATATGAGTTTCTTGTGATGATTTTGAGGTACAGGATTTACGTAATATGCTCCATAAATCTTTAGAGAGTAGTTATTTGTTCCACATTTATTTGTACTCGTATTATTGATATCATGACATTTATTGGAATCTAAAATATTGATTCAATTGAGATATTGTATTTGTTGATGGGCATGGTGTCATGAAATTTTTATATGGAATGGATAATAGTCACCCGCCAATAGTCCAAAAGTCTAATAGTCAAGTGAGGCTTTATGAAGCTTAGGTGAGGGGTGGTGAGGCCTGGTGACCTATTGATGTGTTATTGAGAAATTAAATTGGTATAATACTCGGATGTCGCATTGGACTTGAATTCAGATTCGTATTGTTGTATTTTATTCACCGTTATTATTTTGAGCATCTATTCTTATCATATTGTGTACTTATTCGTATTTTTCTTTGAGTTGCAAGTTAGCGTGGATTTGGACGCTACAGATTTTAGAGGATTTTAGAGCTCGACGTTTGGGGGATCTTTTTTTTGTTTCGATTGACAATGTAACTATTTTGGAGAGCTTAGCATTATTTTAAGAGGAATTAAATTGTAATTATTTTGGAAGTGTAAATTGTGGATTGAACGTTATCTAATTTTTGATTCATTATGTTTATTTTTATGGAATATATATGCTTTATACTAATTGATGATGATTTATTTTAGTTTCAATCGTAGTAGAACCTCTTGTTTTGTGCGGGGTGTTACAGATGGTATCAGAGCATGGTCTGAGGTCTCGTAGGTTATGAGTCTATTTAGCTTTTGCATTAATGATCTTTGATATCCTTTATTGATTCGTACTCCTTAAGGTATTTGGGTCTAGCATACATGTTACATGTGTTTTATGGAGATAGGGAGTTTTGTGTTAAGAACGTTTCATGCATTGAGGTTAGAACTAGTACTCATGATGTGAAGATACTTAGAAGTGACTTTGGGTGACGAGATTTATTTTGGATATCGTTAGGGAAGATGATGGGCTTCTCTAGTATCAATTTGGTGATGTGATTTGATCTGAGGACTTTAGTGGTTGATGACTTTTGGAGAGAGAATCGAATGGTGATACCCGGGGAAGCGTTGTACGTCGTTATTTTCATAAACATATTTATATATATAGTTGAGATATATGATGTAATTTGTTCATGTGTTAAGTGCGTTTGTGATTGGGTGTATGGGTCCCCAATTGTGATATTCTTTAGGTAGGCATATGTAATCCGTATTTTATTTACGCGACTTTATAATTGAAATTTACGTTTTGTCTACTTTCGAGGATGAAATTCCTGTGCTAGTGGGGAAGTATGTAACACTCCGTGATTTTTTAGCAGTAAATTTTTTTGATAAATTAAAAATTTTGAAAAAACAAATTTTTGGAATATATTTAAGTTTGGTATGTAAAAATGTTTATTTTTATATATAAAAAAGGTTTCAAGTGGAATTTAAATTAGGATTAAATTTTGAAAATTATAACTTTTTGTATAAAAATCGGAGGAGGATCCGATCTGAGGAGAAAAAAATATTCGCTCATCCAATCGAGCTGAAAATAATTATTTTTATATATAAAAAAAGGTTTCAAGTGGATTTTAAATTTGGATTAAAATTTTGAAATTATAACTTTTTGTATAAAAATCGGAGGAGGATTCGATCTGAGGAGAAAAAAAAAATTCGACCATCCAATCGTGCTGAATTTTTTTGTGTGACTTCGTCTCTTCTTCTGCTAATACGCCTCCAATTTTCATCCAATTCCAATATTCCAATCGTCCGTAATAAAATTTTTAGTGTTTGTGTTTGAGTAGGGCTCAAATTCTTTTTGGTATATAAACATAACGTGACAATTAAAAGACTTTTAAAATACATTTTAGCCTTCTCAAAAATTGGCAGCCTCCTCTATTTTATTCTTCTCCCATCTACAAAACCCTAGCCCCATTTAAACTAGGATTCAACCCATGGTTTGAAGGCTAATTTGGTGTCTTCTCGTGTTTGGGATAGAACAGGTTTTTATTATTTTCACACGAGGAACGCAGTCGTATGATCAGAATTTTGAGACTGAGTCAAATGAGTTTGTTGTGATAATTTTAAGGTATGTAGTTTACGTAATATGCTCCTTAAATCTCTCGAGAGTAGTTGTTTGTTCCTCATTTATTTGTACTCATATTATTGATATCATGATGTTTATTGGAATCTAAAATAATGATTCGATTGAGATATTTTATTTGTTGTTGGTCATTGTGTCATGAAAGTTTTATATGGCATGGAGAATGGTCACCCGTCGAAAGTTCAAAAGCCTAATATCCAGGATTAGGCTTTACGAAACTTGGAGGGGGGGGGGGGGGGGGGTTGAGTCCTGGTGACCTATTGATGTGTTATTGAAAAATTAAATTGCTATAATGCTCGGATGTCAAATTGGACTTGAATTCAGATTCATATTGTTGTATTTTATTCACCATTATTGTATTGGGCATCTATTCTTGTCATATTGTGTACTTTCCCATATTTTTCTTTTAGTGCCAGGTTAGCGTGGATTTGTACGCTACGGATTTTAGACGATTTTAGTGCTCAATGTTTGGAGGATTTTATACCATTTTAGGTATCATAGGTTGTGAGTCCGCTTAGCTTTTGCGTTAACGATCTTTGATCCCCTTTGTTGATTCGTACCCCTTATGGTATTTGGATCTAGCATACATGTTACCTGTGTTTCTTGGAGATATGGAGTTTTGTGTTTAGGACGTTATAGGAATTGAGGTTAGAATTATTAATCGCGATGTGAAGATACTTAGTAGTGATGTTGGGTGGCAAGATTTATTTTGGATATCGTTAGGGCAGATGCTGGGTATATCTAGTATCAATTTGGTGATGTGATTTGATTTGAGGATCTTAGTGTTTGATGACTTTTGGAGATATAATCGAATGGTGATACGTGGGAGAGCATTATACATTGTTATTTTCATAGACATACTTGTATATATTGTTGAGAGATATATTGTAATTTGTTCAAGGGGTAAGTGCATGTGGAATTAGGTGTTTCGGTGCCCAACTGTGGTATTCTATGGGTAGGCATATTTAAGCCATATTTTATTTTCACGACTCTACGTTTGGCGTTTATTCTTCATCTATTTTCGAGGATGAAATTCCCGTGCTAGTGGGGAAGTATGTAACACCCCATGATTTTTGAGCCGTAAAAATCTTGGTTAAATTAAAAAATTTCAAAAAAACAAATATTTGGAATCTATTTAATTTTGATATGTAAAAATATTTTTTTTATATACAAAAAGGTTATAAGTGGAATTTAAATTGGGATTAAAATTGGGAAATAATTAGTTTTTATATAAAAATTGGGGGAGGATCCGACCTAAGGAGAAAAAAAATATATGATCGTTCTATCAATCTGAATGTTTTTGTGCAACTTCGTCTCTCCTTTTGCTACTATGCCTCCAATTTTCAGCTAATTCCAACAGTCCGATCATCCGTAATAAATTCTTTAGAGTTTGTGTTTGTGTAGGACTCAAATTTTTTTTGGTATATAAACATAAAGTGACTGGTTTAGGACTTTAAAAACCCATTTTAGCCTTCTTAAAAATCAGTAGCCTCCTCTATTTTCATCTTCTTCCATCTATAAAAAGCTATCCCCGTATAAACTAAGATTCAACCCATGATTTGAATTCTAATTTGGTATTTTCTCAAGCTTGGGCTAGAAATTTTTATTGTTTTCGCACAAGGAACACAATGGTATGATTATAATTTTGAGGCAGAATCTTATGAGTTTCTTATGATTATTTTAAGGTACGGAGTTTACGCAATATGCTCCTTAAATCTCTCAAGAGTGGTATTGGTTCCTCATTTACTTGTAATCATATAGTTGATATCATCATATTTAAAGGAATCTGAAATATTGATTCGATTACGATATTGTATTTGTTGATGGGCATGGTGTCATGAAAATTTTATATGGCATGGATAATGGTCACCCGCCAATAATCCAAAAGTCCAACAACCAGGATGAGGCTTCACGAAGCTTAGGTGAGGTGAGATGAGGCTTGGTGACCTATTGATGTGTTATTGAAAAATTAAATTGTTATAATGCTCGGATGTCACATTGGACTTGAATTCAAAGTCGTATTGTTGAATTTTATTCACCGTTATTGTTTTGAGCATCTATTCGTCATATTCTGCACTTCCCCATATTTTTCTTTTAATGGCAGGTTAGCGTGGATTTGGACGCTATTGATTTTCGAGGATTTTAGAGCTCGACGTTTGGAGGAATTTTTTTTGTTTTGTTTTGATTGGAAGTGTAACTATTTGGAGAGCTTAACATTATTTTTAGAGGAATTAAATTGTAATTATTTTGGAGGTGTAAATTTTGGATTGGGCATTATGTAATTTTGGATTCGTTTTGTTTATTTTTGTGGAAATAGAGGATCTATACTAATTGTTGTGGATTTAGTTTTGTTTTATTGTAGTTGTGCCTCGTGTTTTGTGCGGGGTGTTACAATTTTTTCCTAAACAGTCGTGCAAAAAATGAGTAAAGAGATCATTTTGAACATTTTGCCATGTATAGAATATCATATATTAGGAAACAAAGAACAACGTGTATAAATGTATATAATTTATTTGGGCTTTGTGTGAATGAGATTTTAATATTCTTTTTTATAAGTTAGAACATGGATAAAGTTCATAAGACCCATTTGCAACAAACCCAAGAGACTATATAGTAATAACAACATTTGTAGCTTGGTGGTTTTAATGAAATTTTTGAAGTTCATGAAATACAAGGAAGAAGGCTACCTTCTAGAACTTTTTGTATGGAATTTAATCCATGATTTATGATTGCGAGTTAATTCATGTCCCTATTACTTGTCAATCTTTGACACAGTCTAATGATTGGGATGTTAGATCATAAGTGTGGAAATAATCGGAATATTATTATTGATACAGACTTACTATTATTACAAGTGGAGAGAATATTACAAGAGAGAGAAGAGAAATATGAAAGATGAGTGTATTGCAATAAAGGAGGAGTTCTCCTTTTATATCCATCGGATCCCAAAGTCTCTTAAAGCTAATTGAATATAAGATAAGAATAAATAAAAATGTGGGCTACTGAAGGAAAAAGAAAGAAAAGAGAAAGGGACGTTGGTTTCGTCCCTTTTCAAAAAGGAAATAGTAAAACACTATTTACTTTATCAAAGTTACTTTATTAAAGAAAACTTTAATAAAGAAAGATTCATTTGTTTTAACATTTCATTCAACTGTGGGGACCACATATCATGTGCTGGATTGTTTTGCAGTCATTCACGTGGTCGGTTATCCGTCCATATCATTTGCAATGTTGGCCTCAGCAATAGAATCAAATGACATACTATCGTTAGGGTTGTTATGTGAGGACCATGAAGTTATGCTGCCTCATATTCCTCTGCATAGCTTAATTGCTCATAGGGAACATCTAAATTATTTTTGTTTTTCAAATTATTTAGAAATTCCCTAACTGCCGCTCGTTGTTCAAGCGAGGTGGTGTAGTTTATCGGCAAATCAGTAACAAATAGTCTTCGTCCATCAGTTACCATGAATTTTAAAGTCGTTTTTCGATAATAATAATCTGCTAGGTTTGAAATATTGATCAGGTTTTGTGAAAAATATTTAGTTGTGTCCAATTGGTCCAACGATTCCATAATTTTCCAATTCTGTTCAATTTCATCACATTCATAATCCTCAGTGGCTCTGAGGTGCCAGATTTGGTACGGTTGGTAAAAAATTCTCGAGACCGCCAGCCAATTGTACTAGTAATATGCAAGGACAAATAGCGGGTATATTTATACTTGCTTTTTTTCAAAACATGATAAATCAGGGTTTTGATCATCATGGGTAAAAATTCAAAGTTATTGAAGCAACATACACTTGAGAAGATTAGTTTGTTTACTAATCCCCACTCAAAAACCTCAATATCCCAGTATGGATAACCTTCTTCAGTAACAAAATGCTGTTTTGGCATTTCATTATTATAATTTAAACTTTGATCAAAATGGAGTAAAAGACTTTTCATCTTTTGCTCGTGATCTTCAATTTTGGGTAAAATTTCTATTTGAAACAGTGTTCTTGGAAGAAGTGCCTTTATTTTTTCAAATAGGCAAATCCTTCGAATAGTGTTGAAGATTTTATCTCAAAAATCATTTTCCAACAATTCTGCAAAGTCTAAAAAAGTTTCGATTTTTTCCAGATAAAAGTATTCATTTTCATAATTTAAAGTTTTTAAAATCTTGAGACTAAAATTTTTAAACTTATCTAAGGTTGCTGTTTGTTTAGCAATCTTGTCAGTAAGGATACTCATGTTTTTTCTAAAATCTTTTAGTTTGTCTCGAAGATGAGATTTCCATGCTTCATTTAAAGGTTTATACAACTCATAGGGGATTCCCGGGTTGTGAAAATCATAGGTTTCAGTTTAAAGGAGGGTTTCCTTGGTCTGAAGTTTGGAGAACTGGTAGATCATATTAGGAGGTCCTAATTATTTCATCCAATTTTTCCATGCAGTTATGTCTTCTGGCATAATATTAAATTTTTGGTGACATGCACCTGGAAATTTATTTACTTGCATAAAACATTGGTTCCAATTATTATAGAATCCTGGCTTCCTTTCACTTAATACAACATACACAGAGCTTGGTTTAGGCTGTGTAGTTGATGATGATGATGATTCTTGAGTTTTTTCCTTTTTAGCAATTGTAACACAACTTCCTTTTACTTTACCTGCATGCTTATCTCCCATCCTGAAATAAAAATAATCGACTTGTTTAGTGGGTTTGATAAAATATATTCCACTGGTTTAGTGGATTTTATATAGCATATTCCACTTATTTAGTGGATTTCAAAAAACTCTACTTGGTTAGTAGGTTTTTCATCATAGTTCCTGCTACGATAATCTGCAAGAAAATTGTTAGTGCCCTTTAAATGTTTAACTTCAAAGGTATAAATAGAAATTTGGTTGAACCATTTTAGTCTTCTTCCTAATAACTATTTCTATTATTTATTACGAAGTCTTTTACTACTTTATTATCTGTTGTGAGAATAAAGTCTTCGGGTGCTAAAAAGATATGTAATTTTTTAATAGCAAGTTTAATTGCTAGTAATTCCTTTTCAAAAATAATATATTTCAGTTCATTTGGTTTCAATTTTCCTGAATTATATCCACATGTCAATTCATGTTTTTGAATTGATTTTGTAATAGTGGTTTTCTTACCACGAATACCAAAATTATTGGAAGGATTTTTTTCATTCCAATATTTTGCAGGAATTGCTTTGAGAATACATCCCCAACAATTATTCGAAGCATCAATTTCTAATATTAATTTATCTACTATTTTAGGAAAATAAAATTTTGGACAATTATTTATTATCTCTTGTTTAATTTTTTTAACAACAAGAGTGTCATTATCACTCCATGTAAAAACTTCATTCTTTTTAAGTTTTTCAAGAAGTGGCAATTCTTTTTGAGATAATTCTTTTATAAAATTTCTTCCATAATTAAGGATTCCTAGGAAACTTTGTAATTGTTTTTTATCCAAAATGTCCTCATTAAAATCTCTTATTTTAGAGATGATATGATCTTGTAATTGTAGGCCATCCTGATTTAGGATTATGCCAAGAAAATTAATTTCTATTTTTTCAACATCAATTTTCTTTGGTGATAAAATAATTCTATATAGACAACACAAAATTCTTTAAGGTCTTTACAGATTTTGTCCATCCATCTTTGATATACCCGAGGATCAGTATTTAGTCCAAAAGGCATAACATTCCATTGATAGTGTCCTCTAGGAGTACTAAAGACTGTCAATGGTTTGGATTCTTCAATTAGTTTTAACTGCCAAAATCCTGATTTACAATCGAATTTGCTAAAGAACTTTTTTCCTTTAACTTGGTAATTAATACATCATTTCTTTGGATAAAATAACCATCAAATTCTAATTGTTCATTTAATCTTTTATAATTTATAACCATTCTAGCTTTTCCTATTGTGACTTCATTGTGTTTTCTCACAATGAAGGCGGGGCTGGAGTGTGGACTTATTGTTTCTTCAATAAGGTTTATTTCCAATAATTATTTGATTTGTATATCAAATTCATCTATATCATTTCTGGTATAGATCATTGGTTTTACTCTTATAATGACATTGGGATCTCTTAGTTTGAGATTACAATATCTTGGACTTTTATCCCATAATTTTAATGGGTTTTCAGTAAAATGATCATTTAATATAGTATAAAGCCAATGAGTTTCTTCAAGGGCTTTAATAAAGGGGGTTATATCTCCTTTCTTAGTTGGGCAAAAATCTCTTTCGCACTTATATTTATGTTGTTTTAGTAAATGGATTTTTACTACATCTTTGTTGAGAGTTAAATTTATTATTCCCTCATCAATACTTATAGGCAAATAATCTGAGATAAAATTATTGCCTAAAATAAAATCTCCATGCATTTCTGGAAAGCATAAGATTTTTGGAATAATGAATTTCTTTTCATTAAACCATAAAGCCACTTTTTTGGCTTTTAAATCAATGAAATTTTGTGTCCTATTGATTCCTGTTACAGCAATAGGATTTTTTTTTTATCCATTTTCAGGTGGTAAAGTATTAGGTCTACAAGAACATACTGTTGCTCCTGCATCAATTAGTGTGCAAAGACTATATGGTTTATAGCCTGCAAAATTGACGTAACCTAATACATAGGTGTATCTTTTCTTTCCATGGCTTGGTGAAAAGATCATTTCTTCTTTTCCTAATTGGAAATGATAAATGTGACTGGATTTTATATCATCTTCTTTTAGATAATTTGTTCCAGGTAAAATTGGTACTTGTATATTTTTCATAGCAATAGGTGTTTTACTATTACTACTACTCTCTCCTTTTAAAAGATTTTTTCCTTTTAATTTTTCCCAATCATTGTCAGGAAAATTCTTTTGCCAATTTTCTGATTGCTTATTTTTAAAATAAACATTATTTCTAGATACCTGTTATTCAATGTTGTTTCGTTGTTTTTCAGGTGGTGCTTCTATTATTTGGGGTAATATCCATTGTTTTGGTACTTCCAAATCTCTCCAGTTGATTAATCTAGGCTGTATTGCCGAGTCAAATGGTCGAGGTTCAAATATTTCTATAATATTTATATCCACATTCTGTGTATTAGTATGTGGTAGAGTTGTCAATTCATGAATTGTTTTCCAATGTATTGACATATTTCTAGAGGTATCTTTCATTCCTATCCCTTTGGTTTGGATTTTTATAATGACACATTCGTCAATATTTGGATCATCAATAGATTTAAAGAAATTTGGTTTTATGTTAAACCAAATAACTCCATTTACCAAATTGGATTGGATTCCTCCAATTATGGCATTTATAGGATTACTGAATCTTTTATCTAAGACCAGTATAGCTACAGGTGCATCCATATCTTGTCTAAATAAGGCAGTAATAAATATTTTAATAAACCCGATAAGAATATATTTTATATTTGGGCATTTCTTCTTCCATCTTTTGATCTTTTTTAAATCAAAGAGTTTTATATCTGTTGTTTCATCATCTATTGAGCCAGCAGTAGTATTACCATTAAATTGTTCAAATATTCTTATTGAGAATAATTTGAATTTTACTAATTTATAGACATCTTCCTTTTTTATAAGTTGTCTTTGATTATCAATTTCTTGTAACTGTTAGTTGGTAAAAGTGATTTCTTCTCCAACTATTTCACGAAGGGCTATTGTTTGTAGCTCGTCTTCGCTACTACTTCGTACTTCTGCAGTATTATACATAAATACGAGTTCTTCATCGGATGTTTCCGAATCAGATTCAAGTTCATATAAAATTTCATCAGAATTATTAGAAATATCAGAGTCAGATAAATCTTCCCCATAAAATATTTCTAATTCTTGTTCTTCAAGAAATTTTATCATTTTATTTGCACTTTTCCCTTTTTTGGGATATTCTGGTGCATAATGGCCTTCTTCGTTACAAATGTAACAACGACACTTCTTTTTTGGAGGTGGTTGTTTAGAAGGTTTCTTTTTCCTAATATATTTTTTATTCTTTGAAAAAGATGATTTCTTTTTCCAAGGTTTCCATTTAAATTTTCTCTTTCAAGAATATTTGAAAGTTCTAGGAGGTGGATTGCATCCTATCTTCCAATTTTCTTTTAAAATCTTATCACAATATTTATAAACATCTTTAGAATTTGTGAATTGATTTTTAACTTGCTTTTTAGATTTTATTTCAATACATTTATCGGATATTTGTCTTAATACCCAATTAATGCTATAACTAAGATTGTCTTCCTTATTGATTGTTTTTAACCAAGCAGGATAAGTTTTTAAAGACATTTCATCCCATAGGTTTGGGAGTTTGTGGAAGAATTGATCCAGCTAATGAATATTTTCTGGATGCTTTAGTTTGAAGTAATATTTTTTTTATATATTTCAACAAATTCTTCAAATTGACAAATGTTACATAATTCTAGTTTAGATAATATGTAACACGCATCTTCTTGGATTCTGGGTTCTCCAGTATATCCAATCATGTTTTCTTTAATTATATCAACAAATCCATTCAATATTTCATCCAAAGATTTGAAGGTTTGTAGGAGCTCAGATTTTTGCTGAGTTCCTTTTTCTGAGTTTTCCCACTGCTGCAACCATTGTAAAAATCTCCTTGGAGTGTTGCAGCAAGGTAGTCTAATTTTTTTCTTTAGACTAGATACTCTTATAGTTAGTAATGAGTATAGATATGGATTGTTCCCACTCATCAATAGTTTGTTCTCGATCTTTAAAAGGTACACGCCTTAAATCAAGATAAATACCATGTGAGATATATTTTGTTTGTTCAAATTATCTCTTCTTAAGAAAAAAGGATTTGGTTCATCCTCATTCTTAGTATTACTAGTAGAAACTATAGAAGAATTGTCTGTTTTAACAAAATCTTCTTTTTCTTTTTCATATGCAGGGGTTTACATATAATCTTCAAAAGCTTCCCAATTTTGGAATTCTTGAAGTTGTTCTTCAGCCTTCCTTTTTCCATCACTAGTATTTACTACATGTGGTGGAAATTCTTCTTCATCAGATGAATATTGGTTTAATTCATACTGATAATGTTGTAATAGTTTTTCATTTTCTAAATACGTGTATTGTATTTGTTCAATGAGTTTATTACATTCTGAGACAATTAATATTGGATCTTTATATAGATGTCTTCAATAGTCTAATATTTCACGAACGTTTATGTATTCGGTGTAATTAAATTCTTCTGTTTGAAGAGATTTAATTTCCTCCGAACCATAATATAACCTAGGAATTTTATTATCCCCTAGGTTATTCATTCCAGTTTGTTCTGGGTTTTGATTACCTATTTTGTTTAATAGATTTTCAATTTTTTGCTTAGTTTCCTCTTTTAAGTCTAGGTTTGAAACTGTTTCGAGTTGACTAATATTTTGATCAACTTTTTTTAAGTTGAATTAAATACAATCTAGTTTTTTCTCTACATAGTTTTGATTTATTATCCGACGTCTTTCAGTTCGTTTTACCCAACTAAAGACTATATCAGTTAAACTATTTAAAGTAGTACTAATTTTACTAATATCATTTTCTGATTTTTTATCAATATGTAAATTATGATTATACATAGACTCATCTTTTTGTAACCATGGTGCCAAACATTGCAAATTAATATTATTATTTTGATCATCCTTATCAAATTCCATTAGTACCTAAGACCTCCTATTATATGTTGTTTCAGGTGCCTAATACCGGTTTTCCTAACGCCGATTGGTAACTACAGTAGCTTTTGGCAGACGAAAATATGGGCATTGAAACAATAATATGGGTTTTATGAAAACTTTAAAGATTTTCAAAATAGTGTAATATTATTACTACGTTTAATTCACCTTAATTACAAAACAAATATATACCTCAAATATTATAATATTTACAAAGACAGACGTAACTTAATTATAATATGAAGATTATAACTGCATATATTTATTTTGGCAATAAAGAAAACATTAATATCAAATAACATGGTTATTTATATAGAATTATATATAAGCAATATCTCATACAACAATTATTACGACACTTAGTTCCAACGATTTCATATTTTACTTTAAAATTTTCTCCAGAAACGTAAGTACGATGGTGGAGTATAATAGTTTCTATCTTAACATTCATATTAAGAGCAAAACATAAGCATAATTTAGAATACTAACCTTTTTGTAACAAGGCTCCGATACCAATTACACAAGTGAGGAAATGATCGGAATATTATTATTGAAACAAACTTACTATTATTACAAGTGGAGAGAATATTACAAGAGAGAGAAGAGAAAGATGAAAGATGAGTGTACTGCAATAAAGGAGGATAACTATGTAACAAATAATAAATAGAAGACTATGTAATGAGCATTAGTTAGATGATTGGAGTGTCACTAAATGGTAGGTGTTATTACTAAGTGTTTATAGTGAGGTTGCTTTATATGTGGAAGTTTATCCTAAGAATATTTTTTCTTCTTTATTATCATGTATACTATGTTAGATTATAATAATACCCCTAAGAGAAATTATAATATTTTCTGACATGATGTGTAAGATTTTACACAGGTATGATGTACAATTATGGACTTATGAGGATAGAGTGAACCATGAATAACTTATGACGTCATCTCACACCACCCTCTCTGCAAACACATTTCAAATAGAGCCCTCATAATACGAGCCAAACTTACATTTATATACGTAACATAAAAAATGAGGGAAAATGCATCTATTGACCTCGAGATATATATAACTGAATGAGAATTGAAACTTTTTCGTATTTATTTAAGGGACCACCCTTAACTTCTAATGGACAAGATGTGCGCGCGAATGTCTCTAACTCATTCTGTTCCTCATCTCGAACCATAATGTTTTCAAATTTTGAAGAATAGGCTACAATGTCATTGATCTCACTGTCGTTCATGTGACGTCTTAACAATTCATTGTAAGTTTCAACATCGGAATATCGTATATAAAAATGGCTAGATATACGACCAAGATCTGTACTACAAGAATATTGTTCAATTGTATTTATATCAATATACATGATTTTCAGAACATCTTCCCTTTAAGGAATTTTCTACCAAGGTGGAGACTCGTTGCAGGACATAAATTACAAATTAGGTTGAATCCAAGGAAGCAACCAACAAGGCTACGAACACTACAATAAATGAGGAAATACTTTATTTTTTTCACTGTAGAAACTGAAACTGGTCATTTAATATTATCGAATTTCAAGTTCAGCAAAATACGACAAGAAAAATTAATAAGTATTTCGAGTAAGTAGAGAACATATAATAATGATGGCTAGAAATAAAACCATAATAAACTACTAAAATCTAAAATTAATAAGAATAATGATTGAAAAAAAGTAATCAACAAAACCAAGATGTCTTTATATGTAACTTATTAAGAAAGTTCAATTAATATGAATGAGTATAAGAAATCAAAATCAAACTATTGTTACAAGTTCAAATGTCTAGGTAACAAAATTTTGTAATCTTCATTTGCCTCCACTTGTGTTTCCATATCAACTGTTATTCCAATAACGCCCTGCCTAGCAGAACTAATATCGTCATCACGTGTGAATGGTGCGTCATCCAAATGTTTCTCTCTCCATGCATCCGTTTGATCTGTCATAGTACATTGGGTTGTATATTATTGTTCAAATACATCGAGAAAGTATTTAGGCTTTGTATTAATTATAATATTCTATTTATCCTCCATTGGGTCTTGTACGTAAAATACTTGTTTTTGTTGAGATGCTAGTATGAAAGGGTGATAATTTATTTGTTACCTTGGATACAATAACTGCTTGAAATTTACAAGCATGAATACAAAATCATCTTGCTCAATGAGACCTCTATTATGGTCAACCCAGTAACACATTAACAACACAAACTTGTAGTCTTTATATTAACAAAGCTCAATGATATCCATCAAAACTCTATAGAAATTAATATCTCTTGATACGGAACGTCTCAATATCATACATCGACCCGTATAGTGGTAGTCCTCCGATCTTCGCCTCTTCTGCTAAATGAATAATAAAATATTTCATGACATCAAAAAATGAAGGTGGAAAGATCCTCTCAAGATGGAAAAGCGTGAGCTTAATACGAGATTGATCATGATCTAAATCAATTACGTTAATTACTTTTGAGTACATACTCCTAAAAGAACTACTCAACTTAATAATTGGTCCAAGCACATTTTTAGGCAAAACATTTCTTAGTGAAATAGGAAGTATCTCTTGCATTAAGATATGGTTGTCATGACTCTTGAGTCTCTATAATACATTGTTAAAGGTTAACACGATGCGATATGTTCGAAGCATAACCATCTGGAATCATCTCCTTAAATATTTTACAAAATATATCTTTTCCATTTTTATCTAATGTGAAACACGCTGGCGGCAAATAAGATTTGTTGTATGCCTGTTTTTGAGGATGAAGTGACTTACGAATACCTATTTCTTGTAGATTAAAAAGATATTTTAGATTATCCTTTCCCTTCCCATCAACATTTAATAATATCCAAAGTACATTATCACATACATTCTTCTCAATATGCATTATATCAAGAGTGTGGCGTATTAAATTATTCTTCCAATATTCTAACTCAAAAAATACACTTTGTTTCTTCCAATTGTATATGAGATTCCCATCTTCATTATCATCCATTTTCCTCTTAAGTTCTGGTTTCGGATCCTTCCCAAACTTAATATTAATGTCCCTTACCTCATCAAGAACTTCAACTCTAGATAGTGAAATGGGGTTTGTATCTAACTAAACTTTATCATCAAGCGAGAATTTATTTGTTCAAAATGTATGCTCTTCTAACAACCATCAATGATGGTCTATGTAGCATTGTTTACCTCCCTTTTTTAACCAACGGGAGAGTATCTTTGTGACAATATGGACATGCTAATTTACCTTTAGTGCTCCATCCCAAGAAATTTGCGTATGCGGGAAAATCACTTATTGTCCATAGTAATGATGCACACATTTTAAATATTTGATTACATGATGCATAATATGTGTCCACCCCCAACCCATAATTCCTTTAACTCGTTAACTAAAAGGCATAAATAAAAATCAATATCATTACTAGGTCTGCGATGACAAAAATTTGTATCGGTAATATCATATATGGCTTCTTCATACATAACCATGGGGGAAAGTTATATATTATCACAAGTACAAGCCACGTGATGTGAACAATACTCATGCTCCTGAATGGGTTAAACCCATCACTGGATAATCCAAGTTTGATATTCCGCGGGTCCTCATCAAAATCTGGATAAATGTCATTGAATGTTTTCCAAGAAAGAGAATCAGTGGGATGTCAAATATTTCCATCATCAATACGTTCCTCGACATGTGATCTCATTTGTGATGTTGCCTTCGATAACATATATGGCCTCTGAAGTTTTGGTTTCAAAGGGAGGTATCTTACCACATTCGTAAGAATTTTTTGATCTATTGTAAGATCGTTATCTTCCTGAGCCTTTGATTGTTTATATCTTGGGGTATGGAACTTTCGACATTCACTCTCCTGTTCTGTCTCATTCCAATACAACATGCAATCGTTAGGGCCTGCATTCTTCCTACACTCTAGCCCTATGTTTTCAATCAGCTTGCGCACTTCATAAAATGACTTCGACGATGTTTCACCCTTGGGAAATGCATCCTTTAATAATTCAACAAATATTTTAAAGGTCTTATTGCTCCATCTACCAAAGCATTTTAATGCGATAGTCGTACAATAAATTAGAGTGTAAATTTTTTCTTACAATTGGGGTACAACTACTGCTCAACATCTTTTATCAGATTAAAGAATCTCTTAGTTTCTTCATTACGACCCCCACCCATATGTTGATGCTCCTCATTACCATCCATCAAGTTAAGTGGGTTTGGAGGAGGAATTCCAAAGGTGAGGAAGATTCCCCATGAAAATTCCAACAAGTACAACTAGATAGAAAACCATTTAGAAAACCATCCGTTTGCATTCGACGATTCCCCGTCCAATAGATTGACGAGCGCTTCCGAGCCACATTTGACCCAAAGTCAACTCCCAAACCCAGGAGCGGTCCAAAGGACTTTTGAATTTATCTAAATTACCTTTCCAACGGTCCACCCCGTGCATGATTTGCATCAACATTTTTCACTCTGCAGTTGATTTTCCAAAATATCTAGAAAGACACTATAAACGGTAGGTCCCGGACCCTGCCTACCGGCAGTGTGCCTAAGCACACCTGCCGATTGGAAGGACCAGGGCTATGCCAATTGGCAATGCCCTGGGCCTATAAAAAGGAGGCCATGACCTCATTTTCAAAAGGAGCCCAGATCTAAAACATATCACTCTCAGCAAATCCAGAAAACCTCTCTCGAAGTCATCATGATTTCCACATCCAAATCCCTTTCCAACCATCACTTTTCATCATCCTTTCCATAAAACTTGGAGAATTCACTACCCTCCATCATCATCCAAGTTCAAGTGCTTCTCTCCAACATTCATGATCAAGCTCAAGATCTTCAAGAAGGTCCAATTTTCTCATTTCTCTCCTTAAATTCCCATAAATTCCCATCAACTTGTTTTATTACTTAGCACTTTTATTGTCTCATCTCACATATCCTAATGTATTTTTTTATTTAGTATTATTGCACATCTCTTATTTTCATAGAAATAAAAAACCAAAAAATAAGAAAAAGAGGGTTTGCTCATAAATTCTAAACGGAAATTCTCACACTTTTCTTACACTTCTCTCACAACTAAAGCACTTTTTCCACACACACATACACACAAATAAGAGAATCCCCCGATTGGATTTATGGGATAAACCCCATCCCTCCTTTTTCATGCGAACTACGTGGACTTTGATGCCTCTATAGGCTACGTAGGCAACTCGGGGTAAAATTCGAGACTCGAGTCTTATTTTCAGTTTTTCTCTCATTTTTATTTTTCTCTAAACTCAATTCTCTTATGTTCTATATATTTGTTCTTAGTAGCGTATTATCCCATATGTGTTATCGTTCCATCATAACGATCAACGTAAGGATAATCGCGTAAATCCAATTTTCTAATATTATTCATACATTCCTACGGATGAATCGCTTTATCTCTTCCATGATACAAGTCGAGGAGTCATATCTCCACTATATATACACATGCACACATATCATGGGAAAAATAAAGGAAAATATAAAAAACAAATGAGAGACCGTATGGGAGGAATGGGTGCCTAACACCTTCCCATTTTGTAACTTAGCCTCCGGACCCGTTTTGAATCATTTTTATTTCGTATGCATCAGTATGTCTTCGGATGCTGTCCTTCGGGATGGATCCCTTTCTTTTATCTGTTTTGAGTAAAATAGACTAGCGACTCCATATCTCTATATTTTTTTCACCTCATCAATGACTCCGGCCGAAGCGCTCCCGAAAGGGACGCCCGGGACATAGGATCCTCACGCCCCCACTCGCCGCGAGGATCGAGAATGTCCATAGTGGCGACTTCGCTGGGGATATTTTTATTTTTTAAGGGATAAACTATATTTACATGGGTGTTATGTTTGTTTATATTTTCCCCCATTTTTGCATGTTCCCCTTATTCCCCATACTTATGCTTCTATTCACACACTTGTAGAAAATTCTCCATGTACACTTCGCACCACGTACACCTAGGATCACATATATCCACATGTTGCACGCATCACCCATCCATAGTTGGTGTATCATTGGTACTCGTACTTTGCTCCCTGTTTGGCATGATCAAGAAAGACATTCTCATAAGATACTAATAAGAGAATCATGCATGATTCACACAACATCACCAAAGAGCATTGTTATTGACCAAATTTTGTCGAGTAACTGGAGGGTCACTTCGTGATGGGCGCTAGTCCAGCAGGGCGTAGTTAGCCTAAGCGATATGACTCTCACCTTCCATTGGACAAGTACCTTCGACGTATATCGAACGATTCCCCTCGCATCGTACCGCTTGACCAAAGTCATGACGGGATGTATATCGCAGGGAATTCATTCACGTACGCCGAGTATATCAAATTCGCTCTCACACGTACCGTCCCCACGAGGTATATGGTGAGGCAATTCATGTACACTCAGGTATATCAAATGGCTTGTCCACACGTACCAATTCCCGCAAGAGCAAGACATATATCGTGGAATTCACGCCAAAGGGGGGAACCCTTTCCGATTCACCTAACCAACTGCATACCCGCATATAGGTGTCAAGCCTAGGACACACATGTTAGATTGCCAGTTTCTACCCGAAACTCTGTCGAAATTCTTGGTCTGCCTGCTGCCCGAATTTTTGCACATTTTTAAAATGGGACCTTGTCCGTGAGCCTAGTCACAAGTCCAGCCATAACTTTTGCATATTTTACAAACCCAATTTTTCCAGGCCCAGGTCCCGTTCGGCATTTTATTTTGCATTTAGGAGAATTTAATACAAGTGAGAACATAATAATTATAATAATCATGCTGAAATCCGTTTCCCAAAAAAAAATTCCCTTTTCTTTAACAAAAATCTAAAAACATTTCTCCCCTATTTATCAAAAATCCAAAAACATTTCTCCTCTCTTTATCAAAAAGCCAAAAATCTTTTGACTTCCAATCTAAAAAAATGTCAAAAATGCTTTCACCCCTTTTTCTCAAAATAAATAAATCCCATTTTGTGCCTTCTCAACACCTTATTGGCTTCGGTCTTCAGTTAAATCTCCCCGGAGTTCCGTTCATTCCCCTGACTTCTTCCGAGTCCGTTATCCATCCACCTTCCATGGAGAACACAGATCAAGTACCCGTTGTACAGCCATATTTGACGACAGTCCTAGCTCTGCTCGTGCCCAAGATTGATAACCTCCAGACTGAGGTCCGATAGATGCAACGAAACCAGGTTCCCAATCCTCAAGAGCTCGAGGCCCTATTCCCTCATGCTATGGATACACCCGAGCCTATCTGGGTTCCCGAAGAGTATCAGCACGCTCCACGTGCCCCTCCTGCTAATGGGCCGCCGCCTGCCCAGCTTCCGATGCCAAACCTTGCCCAGACTGGGGCTAATTTACCTGTGATCATTGATCTGAAGGAAGAGGAGCTGAACAAGGTCAAAGAGGACCTCAAGATGCTCACTAAGAAGTTTGACAAAGTTAAAATCTCGGGTAATTACATGGATTACACCCACATGTCTCCTCATCCTAAGGCAAAGTTACCCGAGAAGTTCAAGATGCCAAATATCAAGAAATTCGGAGGAAGTGGACCCCCGATTGTTCATCTCCGCAGCTATTACCGTTCCACGACTCTACTAGGGGCTTCTGAAAAAGTGATGGCCCAATTGATTCAGAAAACTCTGAAGGATAGCGCCCTCTGATGGTTTTTGTCTCTCAAAGAGTCCAGAATTTGTAGTTGGGAGGATGTAGCCCGAGAATTCATGTCATAGTACAAATACAATGAAGAGCTTGAGGTCACCCACCATGATTTAGAGCTGCTCAAATAGAATTCTGGAGAATCAGTCAGTAACTTCATAGCCCGATGGAGGGAAAAAGTAGCAACCATGACTAATCGTCCATCCGAGGAAGAACAAGTCGGCATAGTGAAGAAGAACTTCATACCCCATGTCCGAGCAACGATAGGAGGACAATACTATCCCCACTTTCGAGCTCTCAAAGAAATAGGAGTAGAAATCGAGGAAGGTCTTGCTAAAACAGATGTCGAACCAAAGAAGGTGTCCGGACAATTCACCCCCAGGAAATATGATAAACCTGTCGGTGCTACAGTCTCAACCATCAACAACATATCTCAACCAACCACCTCGTGGGCACCAAAAAGCTATCCTATCCCAATCCGAAAAGAAAACACCGAGCTCCATGCTCCCCTCTCCAAAGTTTATCAAGCCCTGTTAAGCCGAAACCTTATCAAACCCTTGGACCCACCCCGTCCATTGCCAAATCCACTTCTAAAAAACTTCAAGGAAGATGCCCATTACGCCTTTCACCAAACCGCTGGCCATACCACCGAAAAATGCTTTCACCTCTGAAACGTAATCCAAGGTCTAATTGACCGGGGTATCGTTGCCCCACCAGCCAATCCTAAGTCAAACATTACTCACAACCCACTCCCAAATCATTCCAATGCCATATTTCTAGAAGAGAACCCAAAATTTGATCCCTCAACTCATATGACACCCATATACTCTCCTAAACCTCTCCAAATTTGCCCACATTTTCTCTTACACCCTGCCAGCCTTGCTGATCAGGCAATGTCCCTCCTTACCAGAGCATGCATCGTTGTCCGTACCCATTCTGAAAATGGAAGCATGGAATTGTCAGAAGTGTTAAACCAATACCTAGAGTTTGGAATGAAATTGCCCTCACAGATAGTCATTGATTGCCAGAGATTCAATACGCTGTTCTTGGAAGCACGGAAATGGGCTCGAGAGTCAGACAGTTGGGTAGTACCAACCAATGAATTCAACTTAGATGATGTTGTCCAGCTTATGGAAGAGATATTCAGGCGAACCAACGATATTTGCAGTATGACCGAGTTACTTGATACTCTGAATCTACAAGGGCGCTTGATCATTTCACCCTTATATATCCCCAAAGAATGGTAAGACCTGTATGAATAAGCCATTGAAGTTGTGGAATGCATCGATTTTACATGGAAAGACAAAGTTGTTTCCATCGGATGGGGGGAAGAGTTCGAAGATTCAAATGAAGAACAAGCTTCAGAGAGAACTGGCCCGGTAGCTGACATATGTGGGATGATATCATTTGAAGAACTTCTTAGAGAAATAAATAAGGTGGCGAAACAACCCGAGATCGACGAGGAAACAGGAATCATGTTCTTCCCTTCTTCAGTAAATCACATCACCAGATCAAGGAGGCATTACCAGATTCCAAGGTCACTACCAGCAAATGACAAAGGAAAGGGCGCTAAAAACCTTCCTATGCTAGAGATGACCCTCGAGGAGAGCAAGATCCTTGATCAACTAAAGAAAACTCAAGCTAACATCACTCTATGGGGGATTTTCATGTCTTCTCAGCTACATAGAAATGCTTTGATCAAGTTGCTCCCTCCACCCACAGCTCATCCTTCTACCACACCATAAGAAGCAATAAATTTGGTTGGATCCATGACCTCTACCCTAATGTTATCCTTTTCCGAAGAAGAAATCCCCAAAATTGGTCCAAACCACAATCATGCACTCAGCATCTCCGTCGAAGTTATGGGGATGGTTGTACCACTCTCTCTTGTCGATAATGGATATGCCTTGAATGTATGTCCACTGAGAAGCTTCAAATGTTTAGGACATAAAGAAAGTGACCTCACTCCAACCTCCGCTACTTTACGTGCCTACGATAATACCCATCAGGAGGTGATGGGATCCAAAATCTTATAATAGGGTCTAGCCCTATAAACCCTATCGTTGAATTCCAAGTTATTGACATACCAACTTATTTCAATATGTTGCTAGGACGACCTTGGCTTCACAGTATCAAGGGTGTGTCTTCCTCACTCCATCAGAAATTGAAGTTCTTCGCCGACAAATGAGTCATCAATATTTTGGGCGACAACGACAATGCCGAGGGTGTAAGTACCAGCAGTCAAATTCTTGAGATACAACACGGGTCAAATGATATGCTCCTATCGGGATTCTGAGTTGAACCACCTCTACTCCCGACAGGGGACGACTTCAAAGAAAGGATTTGTCCAGAATATGCCCCTCATGGAAATATCAACGTGATTCAGATATTCAGAAACATGCACTTCATGCTCGGACTAGGGCTAAGATAAAGACGACAAGGGGTATTTGAGCTTATTGAACTGAAGAAAGCTTTACATACTTTTGGTTTGGGGTATCAACCATCAGAACAAGAGCTCAGAATGATCAGCCAATGCCAACCAAAGAGAGGACTAGACTGCATCCAGACTATCCCAGGTGACTCCTTGAATGGATGATTCATTAAAGAGGGCGAAGACTTCCCCTTTTGCGGCTTCCCAGAATCATGGTATGACCATACAGACAAGAAGATGAAGCCTGGAATTGAGATCTTTTTCCAAGACAACTTCCTTAGAGCTGAGAGTTCCCAACACCATGTACAACTGCTCATTAAAGATACTGAAGAGACTAAGGAAGTGACTCCGAAGATTCTTTCAAATTACAGACATGAAGGATGACACTCTGCATGGTTCACTTAGGCACTACATCACCGGATCCATCCCAAATGATTAAAGCTGCTGATACACCCCTCCTCAACGAGCATGCTGTGTCAGTTCTACCTGTTGAAATCTCCCCTTATCCCAATGTTTACCCTATTTCTTCTTCTGTTGTCTATTATCTCTCAAATGTAATCGAGTCCTCCTTTGATGAGGTTCTCAATGTTGTTTTTCCTATCAATGAAATAAACGAAGATTATGAGTATCTTGTTGTGCCTTACATTAATTGTTTGGATTCTAATCAAACTTTTGATGATAATGATTTTGCAAATGAACAATTCTTAACTGATCTAAATAAGGTTAATAATAAATAACATAACCGCGTTCAAGCTAATGAGGAAGAGTCTGTTATTGTTAACCTCGGTTCTTATAGCCAACTGCGCGAGAATAGGATAGGGGCTACTCTTGACGAGCATGAGCGTGCACAACTCGAATAATTGCTAAAGTAACTCGTGGATGTCTTCGCATGGTCCTATGACGATATTCCTGACATTAATCCTAAAATAGCTCAGCATGAGATTCCCACTCTCCTAGATTTCAAGTTGGTTAAACAAAAGTTAAGAAAACTCCGTGCCGAATGGTCTCTCAAGGTCAAAGAAGAGGTGGTCAAATAGTTGAACGTGGTCTTCATTCGAGTGATCGAATATCCCACGTGGCTAGCCAACATAGTGCGTGTGCCAAAATCGGGAGGGAAGGCTCGAATGTGTGTAGACTACCGGGACTTGAATAAAGACTCTCCAAAGGATGATTATCCATTACCCAATATTGACATGATTGTGGATAACACAACCAGTTATGCTCTCAAGTAATTCGACGACGGGTTTTCCAGATACAACCAAATCAAAATGCACCCAGACCACCAAGAAAAAACCGCATTCAACACCCCATGGGGAACCTTTTGCTATACTGTCATGCCATTTGGTCTTAAGAACGCTGGGGCTACCTACCAGAGGGATGCTATAACCATCCTGCACGATCTGATTCACAAAGAAGTTGAGGTCTATGTGTATTATATGATTATCAAATCCAAGACTAGAAAAGGTCATGTTCACGCTCTCCGAAAGTTCTTTGAACGACTATGACAGTATCAGATGAGGCTCAATCCGTAGAAATGCATCTTCAACATTACAAAGGGAATACTCTTGGGATTCATGGTTAGTGAGAATAGGATAGAAGAAGATCCTGCCAAGCTGAAAGCCATACTTGAGATGCCACCTCCCCGAACAAAGAAAGAAGTCTGAGGTTTCCTTGAGAAATCACAATACATCAGTCGGTTCATCAGACAGCTAACCTCCATCTGTGAACCTATCTTCAAGCTCCACCGAAAGGATTCAACCAAAGTTTGGAATGAGGCATGCCAAGAAGCTTTTGATCGAATAAAACAATATGTGACCCAACCCCCAATACTCATGCCACCACGGCCTGGTCTCCCCTTGCTCCGATACCTAACCATAGCCGACACTACAGCTGGGGCTTTGCTAGCCCCATACCTTGATGATTCCCGTAAAGAAATAACCATCTATTATGCCAATCGCAAATTGGCCAGATACGAGGTTAACTACACTGCTTTGGAAAAGGCATGTGTTGGACTTGTCCGGGTCACCAAAAAGTTACGGCACTACATGCTCTCCTTCCCTACTAAACTTGTATCCCGAATGGACCCCATCAAATACCTGCTTAAGAAATCCACCTTGTCCAGCCGAATGGCCCGATGGTTGATGCTCCTAGCCGAGTTTGATATCATGTACGTCACGCAGAAAGCCATAAAAGGAAGAGCCATCTCTAACTACCTTGCTGATTACCCCATGGATGAAGCCGATGCCTGGATCTTTGAATTCCCAGATAAAAACATCCTCTCCACTACCCAGGACAACCTCTGATGGCAAATGTTCTTTGACGGCACTGCCAACAAAAAGGGATATGGCATTGGGATACTTCTGATCGCCTCAGATGACTCACACACTCCCATTACCATCAAGATGGATTTCCCTTGTACCAACAACATGACTGAATAAGAGGAATGCATGGTAGGCCTCAAGTTGCTCTCAAGAAAGGTATTCAATGCCTAGACGTCTATAGGGATTCCTCCCTCAATATCGGTCAAATGCTTAGAAAATGGAGAGTTAAGGACGAGAAGATCCAACCCTTCTATGCCCACTTAGAAGAACTAGTCTCCCAATTCCAAGACATCACCTCCCATTATCTACCTCGAGCAAAGAATAACCTTGCCTACGCCCTTGCTACCTTGGCCTCCATGGTCGACATGCTCGAAGGAATAATAATGACCCCCTTCCTTGTTCAAAAGCAAGACAAACCAACCCAATGCTACCACATTGAGCTCGTCACTATAGAAGATACCGAGCTAGCCAATTGCTGGTACTATGATATCTGGTGCCTCCTCAAGACTGGTAAGTATCCCGAGGGTTCTAATAAGAAATATCAAGCAACCCTTTGAAGACTAGATGCCTTATACATCATCTGTCATAAAGCACTACTCAAAAGGAACTTCGATGGAACTCATCTGCACTGTATCGCAGGGGCTTCCATTGAAAAGATAATGAAGAAGATACACAACGAGGAATGCAGACCCCATATTAATGGTCACATGCTTGCCAAAATTATCATCCGACAAGGCTACTACTGGATGATCAGGACCCAGGATTGCACCACCTACATCTGGAGATGCCTCAAATGCCAACAATTCTTCAATCTTTAGCATTTGCCTCCGCGTGAATTATACAACATGACTTCACCCTGGTCGTTCTCCACCTGGGGTATGTACATCATAGGGAAAGTTACGCCAAAGGCTTCCAACTGGCATGAGTTCATCCAAGTTGCCACTGATTACTTCACCAAATGGGTCAAAGATGAGTCATACGCAGTGTTGAACGCTAAGAAAGTGGCCAAATTCATCTAGAAAAACATCATTTGCCAATATGGGGTCCCATACTAGCTCGTATCAGATAACAACTTTCATTTCAAGGCAGAAGTCACATAAGTGGTCAATGACTATGGGATTCAGAGACACAAGTCTTCTCCCTACCGACATCAAACCAACGGTGCAGTTGAAGCCGCCAACAAGGACCTCAAAGCTATCATCAACAAGATGACCAAAAGTTATCGAGATTGGGCCGACCGTATCCCGTACACCCTCTGGGGCTACCGAACCTCAATTCGAACCTCTATTGGGGATACCCCTTACTCTCTAGCCTACGGCATGGAAGCAGTCCTACCCGTGGAGCTAGAAATACCCTCGTTGGGTGTCACACTTGAAAGCAAGGTCAGTGAAGAAGACTGGTGCCAAAACCATCTTGACGAGATGACCCTCCTAGACGAAAGGAGATTAAAAGTGTTGTATCATATACAAGGGTACCATCACCGAATAGCGCGATCATCAATAAGAGAGTCAAGGATCGCGGTGTCTGAGAAGGGGATCTATCCCTCAAAGAGATCATAGAACCCATCAGGGACCCGAGGAAAATTCAAGCCCAATTGGAGCGGATCATACATTGTAAAGAAGATCCTGTCCGGTGGTGTCGCCTTGCTCAGTGACTTAGATGGGGAGAGATGGCTCGTCTAGTCAACCTGGGCAGTCTCTAGAAGTTATACCCCTAGTCTAAAATCTCGTCGCGCTACGACTCTTCTCATCTCCCTTCTATTCTAAAAAAAATCTCTTCATTTCCTTCTGCCCAGAACTACATGGGCCCGATCCTCTGCAACAAACCATTTTCAAACAAATTTAATATTTTTCAAACCCCCCAGAGGTACGTAGGCAGCTCATACACCTTATATGAGCACAACCCTTTCTTTTTCACAAAATACTATTCTTTTTTTTATCTACGAGAACAACAGTCCATTCTAACATATACTTGAATAAAAGGATTATGTATGCCTTAGCGATCGGTATAGATAATTCAAAAACACAAAACTCATCAAAAGGCACAGCTCGATGATCAAAAACTTATTTATTTCACTAATAAGAAATTTTGGTACAGATTACATGAGAAAAGGAATGGCTAACTCCCTTCCCCCCCACTTTCCTAAAAAGCCAAATTAAATCCCCACATTTATTCCCCATTATAAACTCTCAAAGAGTCCTATCCGCAACTACCAGAGGAGCCCTCTCCATCATCATCATATGCATCATGGGGTCCCCAAGCTTCCCCTACCTAAAAAGAGTGCCACAGACGCTCCATGGACCGGTAGGCTCGAACCAGCTTCGAAAAAACCACAACACCTCCTTCCATGGTATTAAATAAGATAAGGCACCTTTGTCAAGTCTCCACTGCCAACATCTTGCTGACTACTCTCCTCTACAACCACTTCATATAATCCCCGGGGATACGCAAAACTCTCCCAACAGACTGAGAAGGATGGGTCGACGGATGCCGATTCTCCCACATAGAGCCAAGCCGCATGCATAGACGCTCAGTCAAATCTTCTATCGAAAAGAAGTCTAGTGTCCGAGGTGGTACGACCTGCTCCAAGACAAATTAACGCAGAAGCCACCAAGGGAAATAGAAAGAGCTCTGTCTGATACCAACCAGCTGGACATACGGGTATTCTCCCATCTCCAGAATAGGAAGCAACTGTCCCCACCAAGGCACTGAATAGCACAGATTTAGAGCCCCGTGCTCCACAAACTAGTTTTCCGATGTCCAAGCCAACGCTGATGAAATAATACGAAAAGAAGTTGGGTACAATTGACAAAGGGTATTCTAGAGGAGTCACCAGGCGGAGTCTCTCAGACAACCACATGAACAGCATCACGGGGCGAACCCTCAGGAAGTCAGAACGACCTTCTCGCTAGGCATCCAGGCCATTAAAAAGTCTCCTCCAGTATCATTGCCGTAGGATTGCGATGGTATGACATCCAGGAAATAATAGCCGCAAGTTATGGGTCCACCAGAAGTTCCCCAATCACCAACAGTAATTTTGATACTAAGCCCATAACAATGGGTTCGGCGTATCCAGCATCGCCAGCCTCCTACAAATGCATGGACTGTAACACCACCGAAAGGGAGATCATTCCCCCAACAATCAATGGTCAGGACGCCGAAGGCGAAATGCGAAGAATCCCGACCAACAAATCCTTGTGAGAAAGGGAAAACTCAGGAAGAGCTGCAGTAACACTAGGATTTATCCCCAGCATTGCAGAAAATTCCTCGTGGGTTGGAAAAACTTCATCCAACCCAAAGCAGAATACATGGTCTTCAGGATACAAAAATTATACCGCCGCCATCAATATGTTCCACTCAATGGACCGGTTGCGCCACAAAGAAACTTGACGCATATTGAAAGCATCGTAGTCGACATTATAAGAGCACATTACTTCCACGGCTTTGAGGTAGTTAGCAAACTCAATGCTACCAGGGAGAGCCATCTTGTAAGACTAAGAAATAGTAAGCAAGTAAGTAAGAATGTGAAGGAGAGATGAAAACACTCCACCCTTACCCTTTTTTATACTTGAAAACCCTCACAAAAAAACATAACCCCTGCAGAAATCGGAGGAAATCCTACCCCAAAAAATACAAGAGGATGAAAAGGGAACTAATCAAAGCTTTGAATTGATGGGACTGGACTTGACTGCCGATAGGCATGACATGGGGCTTGCCGATCCGCAACCCCCTATTTTTGAAAATTTTTCTTTTTCCTCTTTTGTCAAAATGAAAAATAAATTGATATTCTCAATAGAATTTCATAAACCCTCTTCCACCCCTATATAATTTCTCATTTTTACAACTTTCCTCCAAAATCCCAAAAATCTCTCTTTTTACGATCTCAGGAGCAAAGTAAAAGCGTATGTGCATGCATTCACCATTAACAAAAGATAATAAAAAATCCCATTGCATTGCATATATATATATTCGTCTGTGTTACATCAAATTTTGCAGGAAATAAAGAAAAGCAAAAAAAAGCGAGACTCATCCCGAACCCACATTCTCTCTCTCTCTCTCTCTCTCTCTCTCTCTCTCTCTCTCTCTAAGAGCTTCCACCCCTGCGACGCGCTCTCTTTCCCCTACGACGAGACGACGCACCACGACTACCCGAGCCAGAATCCTCCCAGGACGAAAAAGATGGCACCAAGCAAGATGGAACTGGGATCGCATCCCGAATATGGACAGTCACCGAAGATATCCAGTCTCTGATGTCCCTCAGGAAAGTGGTCGACACTCGAAGTTAATGCAAGGAAAATACAAAATCAGTATCAAAACAGAAAAGAAAGAAAGAGAGGAACATGAAAAGATATAACTCAGGTCGAAGAATATCCTCTGTCAAACCTAAATCTTACGGAACCACCGCATGAGGACGGTGCAATATGGGGACCATCCCTCCATCAGCACGCCGAATGTTGTATAAAGGAGTATGAAATCGAACAAAGAGAAGCTCTGAAGTCGTTAACGCCACAGACATCGATGGACCACCACTACTGTGGGAAGACCCCACCGCCCGACTCGAACCCGCAGGGGGGAAAGGCAAGGCATCATATATGTTGTGCGCCATCAACCAGCTCATCACAAAGTCCATATAGTCATACGGCGCAGCCGTATCAGTGTATAATAGGTAGGACTCGTCGATCATCGCCGCGATTCTCGCATCCTTTGGAAGCATCCGCTCCCACCTCATAGACGTAGGAGGCTACGCAGGTGGGACCATCACCCCCTCCTCAGTAATCTATCGAACCACCCTCTCCCCAAGATACCAAGAATGGCCAAACTCATGCACCAGCAAATGCCTCATCTGCGCATTCACCCTAGTCGACCCCGTATCCTAAATGGTTATCCCCCAAGGGTAAAAAGTTACCTGAAAATCCCGAGCAGGCATAAGTCAATATAGAATTAGATCATACAAAAACCAAGACTGAAAAGGAAAGAGTCTTACCCTACCACTGGTCAGGCCATTCAAGACCTGATGCACCACCTCCAGAGAAAGAGATCCCTTCGACTGTCGATTGGTCTGCCGCCATCGACACAATCGGCAGAAGACCCCAATAGTCTTGTCCTTTAGAGAGATTAGCTGGGTATTGCACCTAATCACCTCATAGAACCATGTCTGCCAAAGACAAGAATTCATAATAAAAAAGAGACGCATAAGGAAAATGTGAATGAATGAAAATGTTCAAATTGAAGAGTACCTTAAGAAGATACGTGGCTCCAATAAAAGTTTACCGACAACACCGGTAGAATGCATCCAAACAAAAATAGATGGTCACCAAATTCAGGCTCCCCCAATCATAGAGAGGGATGTTCGAAAACATCTTCAAGTATGGCAAGAACCACAAATGGACGACATCGCCACTCGACGCCACCATGAAACCTCCCAACACCAAAAAAATGAATAATCGAGCCATCAGCCTCACCTACAACCCGTCCTCCACATCAACCACCCTACTCAACAAAACATCCTTCAACAAGGATAGTCGGATGGAATCCCCAAAAACTATCCTCCCTAGATCACCGAGCGTCGCTCGTATGGCCTCTGGCCTGACCCGCAGGGAGCGATCCACCTCTATCTATTCTCCATCATAATCCAGCCCCAGCAGCTGCTGCACATCTATGGGAGTCACGGTCATCTCCCCGAAAACAAAATGAAAAGTGTGGGTAGTATCCCACCATCTCTCCCCCAAAGCGCATAAGACCGCTGTCGAACGAGGGGTCTCATCCAGTGCAGACGCCAATCTCCCAAAACCCGCTGATGATACCACCCAACGCACCACAAGTGGGAGATACCCCCCGATGTCCTTAAGCCTCGTCGTCCCACAAGCACGTATGTTCTTCAAAGAGATATCAGACTGTAAAAAGAAAAAACCTTGCCAAAAATTCAAGAAGGAGGGAAAAATCACCAAAAAAGAAAAGAATGCCAAAAGACATGTTACTTACATAACCACCGGGGCTCACCACCCTCGAAGAGCGATGATGCGATGACTCCTGGAATAAGATGCGCTCATTCGTAACCAGCTCGAATGCGTCAAAGAAATTATCGCTACCCAAAGCAAGAGGCACCCTGTCTCTCCACTCCACGTTCGCCCAGTCATCAACAGTCAACCATTCCCTATGTGCTACAGTGCTCACAAAAGCGGCCATTTTTTAGAGATCAAAATGCTAGAACGATTTATAGAGGAAAATCCCAGAAAAAGAGAAAGCAAGAAGTTGTGAAAAATGAAGGGAATTGGCCCCCTTTATATAGGATGCCAAGGGTCATGCTGATCGGCACTGCCCCTTTACCTTCCCGAGGCAGTCCAAAAGTCCGTGCCACTGCCGAATGGGACCCTCTGCGCCATGCCGACTAGCACCCCCTTAAAATTTTGTACACAAATTTCTAGAAAATACCAAAAAAATCCTCAAAAATCCTCAAAAAATTCCTAAAAATCCCCGAAAAGATTTAGAACATTTTCGCCAAGAAAATTTTGGATTCCCTGAAGAAAAACCCCTAGTTACCCAGTGGAACTCTCAAAATCCAAGTGGATCTCCTCCCGACGAAGCCCCCAGAGGGTTTCTAAGGATCACTTCGTATGCCCCAAAGGTCTCAGACCTCCTCGAGCAATACGTCCAAAACCTGGACCAGTTAATCACTTCCCCATTGGAATTTTGACCATCCCTCTGTAAAATATCCAAAATCACAAGGATTTCCCCAATAATCGACTCCCAAACTCATTCACTATTCCCCAACGAAACCTAAAATCCAATCTTTATCCTCTCTTAGGTCAGAATTAACCTCGATCTTGGATCATCACCTTAGTTAGGTCAGAATTGACCTCGATCCTTGTTCCTCACCTCTCTTAGGTCAGATTTGACCTCGATCTTGGATCGTCACCTTAGTTACGTCAGAATTGACCTCGATCCTTGGTCGTCACCTCTCTTAGGTCAAAATTAACCTCGGTCTTGGATCGTCACCTTAGTTAGGTCAAAATTGACCTCGTTCATGGATCATCACCTTAAGCCCACGGAATTGGCTTCAACCTGCGTAATCGGTCATCTCAACTTAAGCTCGCAGAATTGGCTTCAACCTAAAGAATTGGTCATCATAACCTAGGCCTACAGAATTGGCTTCGACCCGCAGAATTGGTCATCACAACTTAAGCCTACATAATTGGCTTCGACCCGCAGAATTGGTCATCTCAACTTAAGCCCACAGAATTAGTCATCATAACCTAAGCCCATAGAATTGGCTTCGACCAAAAGAATTGGTCATAACAACCTAAGCCCACAGAATTGGCTTCGACCCGTAGAATTGGTCATCATAACCTAAGCCCGTAGAATTGGTCATCACAACCTAAGCCCGCAGAATTGGCTTTGACCCGCATAATGGGTCATCATAACCTAAGCCTGCATAACTGTCTTTGACCCGCATAATTGGTCATCACAACCTAGGCCCGCAGAATTTGTTTCAACCCGTAGAATTGGTCATCACAACCTAAGCTCGCAGAATTGGCTTCGACCCGCAGAATTAGTCATCTCAACTTAAGCTCGTAGAATTGTCTTTGACCCATAGAATCGGTCACCCTCATCTTCAAGCCCGCAGAATTGGCTTCGACCTGTAGAATCGATCACCCTCATCTTCAAGCCCTCAGAATTGGCTTCGACTCGTAGAATCGGTCATCCCCAGCACCTCCTTAGAAATAAACCTAAACCTTTCCTCCAAACCATCCCTAGTATTATCCCCTTAGGTCTTCATAATTGGCCTCAACCCTCTGAATTGGTCATCCTTACCCCCTCAAGTCATCAGAATCGGCCTCGACCCCCTGAATTGGTCATCCTATTTTAAAGCATCAAACGGTGTCTATTCGATGGCTATCATATATTCCAAACTCACCCATCGAGGGGCTCTATAGACACCCCATTTTGTTGCCCCTTAAACTCTCCTTAGGTCCCTAGAACCTCCCATCATCACTATAAACCCAGGTCATACCCCGAGTATTGACTTAGAAGCTATCGGGCACTCCCAGGCTCCGTTTGACCAAAAGTCAAAGTCTTCAGCTCAATCAAGACTAAATGAATCTTCAAAGGTCCCCAAGTACCCTTTCCAACGGTCCATCCCGTGTGCGATTCCGTCTTACCATGCGGACGAATGACTTATTTTCCCCCGAAACCTGATCTAGAGGCCAACAGACGCTCCCAGGCTCCATTTGACAAAAGTCAACTCTTTAGCTCGATCGATACTGAATGAATCTTTAAAGGGAACTAAAACCCCTTTCCAATGGTCTGCCCCATGCATGATTTTAACTTACGGTACAGATGAACGATCTATTTTACTCCGAGAGGTCACCAAATGCTTCCAGGATCCATTTGACTAAAGTGAACTCCCCGAACTGGATCAAACTCTTTGGAATGTTGAAGTAAATCTCCTAACCTTACCAACGGTCCACCTCGTTCCCTATTTGGATTTACCATACCGAAGAACGATCTATTTGCGTTCGATGATTCCCCGTCCAATGGACCGATGAGAACTTTCGAGCCACATTTGACCCAAATTCAACTTCCGAACCCTAGAGCAGCCCAAAGGACTTTCAAAGGTATCTAAATTACGTTTCCAACGGTCCACCTCGTGTGCAATTCAGATTAACGGTTTGCACTTTGCAGGTCAATTTTCCAAAAAGGCCAAAAAGACACTACAAACAGTAGGTCCCAGACTCTGCCTATCGACAGTGTGCCTAAACACACCTTCCGATTGGTAGGACCAGGGATATGATGATCGGCAATGGCCTGGTCTTATAAAAAGGAGGCCATGACCTCATTTGCAAAAGGAACCCAGATCTTAAACATATCACTCTCAGCAAATCCTGAAAACCTCTCTCGAAATCAGTGTGATTTCCACATCGAAATCCCTTTCCAACCTTCACTTTTAATCATCCTTTCCATCAAACTTGGTTAATTCACTACCCTCCATCATCATCTAAGTGCAAGAGCTACTCTCCAACATTCAAGATCAAGCTCAAGATCTTCAAGAAGGTCTAATTTTCTCAATTCTCTCCTTAAATTCCCATAAATTCGCATTAACTTGTTTTATTACTTATCACTTTTATTCTCTCATCTCACATATCCTAATATATTTTGTATTTAGTATTATTTCACCTCTCTTATTTTCATACAAGTAAAAATCCAAAAAATAAGAAAAAGAGGGTTTGGTCATAAATTCCAAACGGGAATTCTCACACTTTTCTTACACTTCTTTCACAACTAAAGCACTTTTTCCGCACACAAATAAGAGAATACCCCGATTGGATTTATGGGATAAACCCCACCCCTCATTTTACATGCAAACTACGTGGACTTTGATGCCTCTATACGCTACGTAGGCCTCTCGGGGTAAAATCCGAGACTCGAATCCTATTTTCACTTTTTCTCTCATTTTCTATTTTTCTCTAAACTCAATTATCTTATATTCTATACATTTGTTCTTGGTAGTGTATTATCCCATATACGTTATCGTTCCATCATAACGATCAACGTAAGGATAATCGCATAAATCCTATTTTCTAATATTATTCTTACATTCCTACAGATGACTCACTTTATCTCTTCCATGATACAAGTCGAGAATTCCTATATCCACTGTATATACACATGCAGACATATCACTGGGAAAATAAAGGAAAATAGCAAAAAACCATGAGAGACCGTAAGGGCGGAATAGGTGCCTAACACCTTCCAATTTTGTAACTTAGCCTCCGGACCCTTTTTGAATCATTTTGATTTCGTATGCATCAGTATGTCTTAGGATGTTATCCTTTGGGATGGCTCCCTTTCTTTTGTCTGTTTTGTGTAAAATAGACTAGCGAATCCATCTCTCTATATTTTTTTTCACCTCATCAATGATGCTGGCCGAAGCGCTCCCGAGAGGGACGCGCGGGACCTAGGATCCTCACTCCCCCACCCTCCGTGAGGATTGGGGATGGATACAATGGAATTCATAAAAAAAAAAACATAAACTTCATTAAACAAAAAGTCTCCTTCACTGTCCGTCATCATTTGTAGCTATTTCTTAAAGACTATAATTTTTTATTAATATTTATGTTTTGTATTTTCTAATGATAAAATTCGTTATATTTAGTTTTATTGCAATTCAATAATGACAAACTTTATCTCATATTCAACTTATGACAGATAAATACAATATTTTAACGATTTATACACCCCCCCCCCCCCCCCCCCCTAAAATGCATCTAATGTTAAAAATATGGTCCTTACATCAAAATTTTAATTTAGGTCCTCATATAAGCAATATTCTGTGTATGTGTGTGAGTGTGTGAATATCTATATAATAAGGAGTCGAATTTGGTTACTATTCTATAAGATCATAAGCTAATTAGGGGCTATGATTAAACCAACAATTCAAGAATCCAAGGGTTGAAATTAAAATACCCCTTTTACCATTTTTTCCCCTTAAATATTTGATTTCCCCCTTTTTTAACACACTATACTTATTTTCACCATTCTTTTAAATTCAAAAACAAGGGTAGAATAGTCAATACACACCTTTACACCGCCTCTTACTCACCCTCTCTCCTCAAGAGCCTTCATTTCCCACACCCAACGCATCTCTCTCTACACGACGACCTCTCTCTACATTGAACACCAGGTATTAGTTCCAATTTTATTACTTCTGATTTTGAGCATTAATGTTTGGTTAGAATTTTAAGGTTTTGGTTAGAGCTGCTAGAATTTCTGGGTTTTGGTTAGAATTGTTAGAAATTTCCAGGGTGTGGTTAGAGCTTTTAAAAATTTATATTTTGTGAGTTTTTTTTGTCACCAATCCCCTTACATAGTTTGCAAATCATGTTTTATTTTTGCAGATCTAGTTGCAAATTAGATTACCTCACCAGATTCATCCTATTTCCATTTCAATTTCAAGATTTTCTAATTTCCATTTATGTGGTGGTTTGGTGTGGTATAAACACCATATCTAGCTTCATTTTTAATAAATGGAGAGTTATTGGGTTATTTTTCAATCATTTGCTATATCTTTTCTATGTTAACCTACCTCAATTTTGGATTCGATTTTCAAGTCCTCCATTTTTGTGCTTGATTTTGTGTAGTGCCACTAGAAAACATACGATTAATATCTCATTATGACTATTTTATTTCCATGGAAAGTTATGATCCACGGTAGGTGTTCGACAAAATGCTCAAACGCATGTACATTGATGCTCAAATGTGTAACAAATGGTAAGACATTTTTCACAAATTTTGAATGAAGTTTGCTATTTTGCACAATTTGGAATGTTTGAAATTGGGAAGAACTAACATAGAAAGATGTTGAATTATGAAATGTCTCTATATTTGTTATTTGATCATTACTATTTTGTTTTGTACTTTAGGATACAACTATCCATTTTAAATGTTCTCATATTCTAATGAAGTTCATACTTCATATGTTTATAAAGGGAGAAAATATGTGTTTGGTTTGGTTAGCTGTTTATAAATTAAGTCCACCATGCAATTGATCGGTATTCTTTTAAATTTATTTTAAATTTGAAGTAATATGAAAATGATATTATCTTACTACGTGCACAACAAACGTTTGATTAAATGTTGCATCCTATATTTTCCCTTGATATTGTGTATTCTTGGGCATGTTAATGTTATATATGAACAGTTGTTACTTTGGTTTTCATTCCATATTCCTTAGTCATGTTTTTCTTTTTACTTTTATAATATGCATAGCCCTAATTATTTAATATTTGTATCTTTATCGTATTTGGATGAGGTTAGTGATTGTCTATGCTGCTGATGGAAATTATCTTTATAACATGCCTAACTTAAATTATTTAACATTTGTATCCTTAGATTGTGTTTTATCTATGTTAACGTTTTCTTTTTGGTGGTTATTTAATATTTGTATCTTTATCGTCTTTGGATGAAGTTAGTGATTGTCTATGTTTCTGATGGAAATTATCTTTATAACATGCCTAACTTAATTTTTTTAACATTTGTATCCTTAGATTGTGTTTTATCTATGTTAATGTTTTCTTTTTGGTGGTGATTTCTTTTTATCTTAGCTATGTTGATCTTTGATATTCTATGCATTTTGAATAAGGATTTGAATCTCATTTCTAATTTTTGACATCCTTCTACAGGTGTGAAAACCACTGATGACATAAATTTTATTATGAGTTGTGTGAGAACCACTGATGCTTGGGAACATATGTTTCTTAGTTAATGTATAAAGGCCTTTTGATCGTTGCATAATGAAGAATCATTCGACTTAATTGCAAATAAATATTTCTTGCTATAGGTTTGAGGATGATATGCTTGCATTCTCTGGATGCTATTATGGAGGGGGAGAGAAGGAAATAAAAGAACTAAACACAATACGAAAGCAGTGGAAAACTTAGCATGTAAGGACTCTCCTATTTTAATAGTTATTTTACCATTTAAACAAGGTATTAATCATTTCTGAAATTCTTATTTTGCAATGGTATGCAGACGAAAAACCTTAATAAGGAACGAAGGCAAGGAAGACGCCCGCTAACACCTGAGGAAGTTGGTCTCATGTTGAGAGCATTGGGTTTTGGTAATGATGTTTACATTTATGTGGCATCTCGTGAAGTATATGGAGGTTAAGAGACAGTAGAACCCTTGAATCTCTCTTCCCAAACTTCCATTCAAAAGAGACTTTTGCCTGCAAGGAAGAGTTGGCATTATTTTCTGTATTTTCTTCTCACATGAGAGCGCTAGATTTCATTGTTTGTGATAAGATCAATGTTTTTGTCACCAACAATAATGGTAACATGGCTCGGATGTTAGACGGAAGAAGGTATGTTACTGTTTATGTTAAGAAGTATTTGGACTTTGGAAAAAATACAGACGTTAGAGTTAAAATATAATAATTTTTTCTGTACAAAACGTTTGTACTTCTACTTGATTTTTGACTAATTTTTATATATACTTTCTTTGTAGTAAGAAGTGGAAAAGATTTGTGCAAGTTGAACCACATCTGGCAACCAAATTTTGACTGTGTACGAGTCCATGTCTTGTCATCCTTTGATTATAGATTATATCTTCAATCAGTTTTAGATACAAATACGCCTCATGTTTCTCAAAAATCATCCTGGGCAGGAAAGAGAACTTCTTTACCTCAAACTTAAGAGAATATGAATTACTATCTAAATTACTATTGCAATCTTTATTTTTGTTTCTAAATTAACGTGTGTTCTTTAATATTATTTTTATTCGAAACATATTCTGAAGTTCGGTTTTGATCCGTTAGGAAATCTCATATTCCATCGGTGATCGAGTCATTTTAGGAAACCTCAAGTTGGGTTTATCCTTTGCTGGAAAAAGCATTGGAGATGCATTGAACTTTGTTTAAATTTTGGAAATTTTTTTTGTCAATGCTAAACATTTGGTTATTTACCCATGTTTTATGCTCCTGATATTATCAACACTATTTCTTACAAAATAACTATGTCAAAATTTTGGATTTATATTCTTCCCATTTTCATATACACAGGAACTGATGATGTGTGTTTCCATATTCTTCCCATTTGGAAGATTTTTTGTGTAGTCGGAGCTTGAAGATGTGAATCCCAAGTGTATGTTTTAATTAATTTTTTTATTTCAGCGTTCAAGAGCTCTAAGGCATGTCTGATTTTACGTCCTCTGTTTTTTTCTTCAATATCTCATGCTTTATTATATGTACGTTCATGTATTCACTCATCTTCTCTTTAGGGTTATAGTTGTTTATGGCATTTCTCATGTCAAAGAGTGAATATGATCTAATATCCCTAGCATCTCTATTTAGATTGAAGCAAATATCAGATGCAAGGGCCATTCAATTTGATAATTTAGATAGAAAATATATATATATATATATATATATATAGAGAGAGAGAGAATATAGACAAAACAAAGTAAATAGATACAAAGGGTCTATATAAACAGAACTAAAATGTGTAGATAATTTAGTAATTTAAAAAATCTCTATTGTCCTTTAATATAGAGAAAACTGTGTAGATACATGGCCAATTGAGCCATTACCGCCAGGTTCTTTTAGGCGGTTAGTGATTACGATGAATGTGCCTTAAGGTTGTATTAATTCAAAGATATTATAATTTTTATGTACTAGGAATACCTAGGTATAGGAGAAACTTGATTAGCTTATTTTAATGTAAGTAAATTTATTTTCATTGAAATCATATTATTGTGGATATCATTAATGAATCTCTATTAATTTTTTAAGTAGTTGGGATATTCTTTAATTTTCAGCGAGGTATCATTCTCATCCTCTTAAGTATATGTTTTGTTATATTTGTAATGCGTACTGATGCGTAATATGTACTAATGTGTTTTCAGGTAATATATTTTTTCGGGCAATATGTACTGATGTGTAACATGTACTGTTTTCAGGTAATATAGGTAATGTGCATTTTATTCAGGTATGTACTTAAGTATTCAAGTATGTGTTTTATTTAGGTAATTTGAGTTTTCCAATTGTATTATGCGTTTCCAATTGTATTCATGTATGCATTTTATTCAGGTAATATGCATTTTATTCAGGTATGTACTTAAATTTTTTTCATTTATGTATGAAATAATTACAATCATGTTATCTTTATGTGAACAACAAAATATGAGTTATATGTGCTTACACTGCTCGATCAACATTGTGCCACTAAACATGATAAATTTATCATAGCTTTGGTTCCGTTGCATACATTTCTATTAAAATTTTGTCTTAGGCATAACACAAAATCATGTGAGAGCTACCTGCAACACTGTAAAATGGAGTGAATATTGTTAAGTGTTTCTGACCATATATCCATTTTTTTTAAAACGGGTAAAAAAAGAAGAACGGAAAAAACTGTTATATTACATAATATTTTTTTTATTTTTTTTCGAGACACCGGTAAGGTAAACTCTTTTTTTTTCACGAAAAACATATCTTGGATAACTATTGGCTATCACTTTCTTTGTTTATTTCCATTTATCCATTTCTTTTTTTTCATTTCATTTGAGCTATAATATCTCTATTTCTAAAACAGACGCTCACACTTGTTATAACACAAACACACACATCCTCACTGCTTATACATACATCAAACTTCCTTGCAATACCCCTAATTTCATAAGACGTTTTAATTTAGACTAGCAATAAAAGTCAGTTCTTAATTTTAACATTGTGTTGCATTTTTTCTTAAGTTTGTATGATTAGTGAAAGTTAATTTATTATCAAGAAACGGTTGATCCCATTGGGCCTATGGACGCATGTCTAAATGCATTGCTTTTATGTTAACACCATACACGGTGGCAATAAATGGGACACCTTTATCTCCGGCACCCATCGTGTGTTAACATATAGTTATAAGATCCCACAGTGTACTATAAACACATTGATGTTATGTTAACAGCATTCATGTGTTAACATAAGTTTTTGACACCTTACTATCCGGCAATCTTATAGTAGACTGTTATGTCGACAACCTTATAAACATCGCATGTTAACATACAATTTTTTACACTTTGCTATCCGACAGTCTTATATAAGACTGTATGGTAACAGCATACAGTCTACATGTTAACAACATACATGTGAGCTATCATAGTCTATTATCCAATGGTCTACTATAAACACATTGTTGTTAACATATTACTACATTATTGCGACATGGATGTATAACACCACATTACTATGTGCCGAAAACCACCAACTGTAAAAAAATCCCCTGTCAATTTTGAACCTTGCTTTGTACTATGAGAATGTTTACTTTGTAATTCTATAATTTTGTAGCTCTCATATAGTTTGGGTTTACCGATTACGTTTGAATCTCTTATTTTTTTGGTTTCTTTTAGTAATGTGTGTAGGTTGGTCATATCCAAGAAAGAAAAGACAGGGAATGAGTCCATAGGTTGGTCACATTGCTCAATTTTTTCCTTTTGTCACCTTTTTATGTTCATAAAGCCTATTTATCCAAATTGCAACTCAAATCTGCTACTTTATGCAAACGGATCTCCACCGGATCTGGTATTTAAATCTAATATTTTCTTTTTTTCTTTTTTATGACTCAAATCCATTGGGTTTTGCTTGATACTGATTTCTTCGTTCTTATTTATTGTTTATGTTCTATTTTACAAGTCGGTTTGAGGGTGCAAAACACTGATTCGGGTTTTGGGCATTTGACCTCTCTTAACTTTGATTTTTTTTTAAATGACAAATTGATTTCTTGGTGCGAGTTTTCATAAGACTGATTCAGGTTTAGGGGGTTTACATAACAATGATTTCTTGGTGCTTATTTGTTTATATTCTATTTTTTCAAGTCAGTTTGAGGGTGTTTAATGTCCTAAACTTCTTTACTGATAGGTCTTTATGTTTAATGGCCATGTTTATCTATGTTTCTTTTGTTGTTGAGTCTCAATGAGGAAACTTTGCATAAAATTGCGTGTGTTAACAAATTGACTAATTTTTTCACTGTTGATATATATGATTAAACTGCAAATTTTCTTAGTGTGAGGTTTAATATTTAATTCATACATTTAATACATGCCTCCTCATGGTAATTTCTATAGATCGAATTGTGTTTATTAGTTTAGTAATGTTTATGAAGTTAGTTACACGTTACGCGCTTTAATTTCAAATACAGTGTGCCAGTTTGCGAGATGTCTACGCCCGCTGAATGTGTATATTATCCATTAAGTTTTGGTTGAGATTTTGTGCATTCTGATGTGTATATTGCTTTTGGCAAGTACATATTCGAAAGAAATAATGAATAACAATTCAATGTTCCAATTCACCACTTTCGGAGCTCAACTTGGTTAGTTCAGACCATAAGTAACATATTATATATTTTTAGCTTTCTTCGAGAAGGAGTTTTGATTCTTAAATTTCAAAGCATAAGAATACATGATCTTTAAGATAATTACATTGATGCTTGGAATCAAATTATTTTCATGCCTTTGGACATTGTAAATCTGCTATTAGTGGACTATTTTTTTGTTTATTAAAGAGGGTGGACAGTCCTATAAACAAACGACACTAATCCACACATAGGTCTGCGCTATATAGTTACTAATTATCGTAGTTTATATAATATTTGACTAGCTATTTGAATTGACTTACTATATATTTTTTTATTTTGTATCAGGTCACATTTTGAAAACTACAAACAATTATTATAGTTGAACATGTGGGATGACTTCAGTTGATATATCTGTTAATTTTTTTACAAATTTTGTTTTGTTGAAGTAATTGTTAGATGAATTTGGAATGTTTGAATATTGTTGGATTGGTTATCCCTTAAGAGGGTGGATTGTCCATTTTTTTTAATCGACAATTGGTTTAGTTGTGGCACAATGGGAATTCAGTTGATGAATTTTTATATTTCATGTTATATATAAATTTGTTTGATTAATTTAGACTATTTGAATGTTGTTGAACTATTTGTTATTTGTTAGCATGGTGGATAGTCCTATAAACAAAGGAGATTATTACCATTTTTTTTAAATTACACTTTTTTTTATTGGGGAATGATATTTTTGCCGTGCCTTCAGGCACGGGCATTCCACTAGTCTCTCTCTCTCTCTCTCTCTATATATATATATATATATATAGTAAAAGAAAATTTTTGGTTAGATTTTGATTGTAGACCTAAGGAATAAAGTATAATCAAAGGCAAATTAGTTAACTAATAAATTATTAAAAGAAATAATTGAAAAATCGAGATGAACACAACTGATATTAAACAAATCGAGAGGAGACTAAAATTAAAATTAATGGAGAGGAAACAAGTACTGGGTCAGCAAAATTATACCTTTACCTAGCGATGAAAATTCGAGAGGAAACTAATTGATTCGAAGAAATGCCATAAAAAATTGACCTGAACAACACCCCCAAATCACAGTTGGTTCGACAAGGGAATTCAATTACTGGGTCAATAAAATATTCCCAAAAGTTAGCCCCCGACTCTAAGAAATCCACAAAAATTAACACTCGCCTCTATAAAATCCCCAAAAATTATCCAATCAACCCCTTAAAACACCTGTTTTGAAAATCGATAGCTTAAATAAATCACTTACGTATGCAAAGAAAAAGAATGAAAACTAAATTACGTACATTAAATGTGTACGTAAAGAGCATACGATTCTACTGATTATTACTGATTAAATAAAAATTATTCAAAAATTAATTGTGTACGCAAAGAGCATTTTATTCTATCTATCCCCCCAATGCAATGAATATATTGATGATCTTACCCAAGCACCATTTTGTCAATAGTTGGGATAGAGATAGATCATTATGATATACAAGAATCACTTATGAAAAAATTACACAAAATACAAGAAACGAAATTGTAGATCAAAGAATAAATAAATAATTATTTCAAAGAATCAAACAAATTCATCTTTGAACTCGGTCGATTAAAACAAGTTTATGGCATAAGAAAACTCATGAACTGAATATAAATTAATCTTTGAAAAACCTAGTTTCATTTTATCAAAACCTTTGTAATGAATCATCTAAGGACATGATTTTATAAATGTCCATATTAGAATATAGGAATTTACTAATAGTCCTAGATCTCATCTAGTATGTCTGATACCCTTACATTCATCACTTCATCACGATCATCTATGATGGACTTGATCCGAATCTGAAGTTTCATGCACCCATCATCTTCATACGTGTGTAGTGTAACATCAACATGCAACGTGCAACTGCATCTTCAACATTCCCACTACTCCACTCACGATTATGGTAAAATATTTAATTTGGAGTTTTTAAGGTTTACATATTTATTTGGAAATTTGTTATAAATTGTTTTTAGCACCTAAAATGTTTTTCTTCGAGAAAACTATTTTTTTCTAAGTTAAGAGGCCGACTTTTTGACACTTTCGTTGTTGAAGCGACACTCAATGTCGCGTGGAGGCATCAAACGAGATGTCCCTGTCACTCGAGCAACATAGGCATCTCGTTCGAGCGAGATGGCTATCTCGTTCGAATGAAAAATATCTCGTTCGAGAGAGACACCACCTTAATTTTCCTATAAAAATAGGCTTCTGCATTCACGTTTTCTCAAGTCCTCCAACTCCATTTTCGGCAGATTCTGCTGCAATTAAGAGTTCGTGTTTTTAAGTTTTAAACACCTTTTGATTCACCAAATTATCTGAAACTCATACGTGAATCATTTAAACCCTAGATTACTTATTCTACTCATCTGGAGTACTCTTGTGGAGAAGATGGCTAAAATTCCATTGCCGACGATTGGATCTCTTATGGGATCTATTGTCGACGACAACAAACCAATGCCTACGAGTATTCGTGTGTAAAGCTGTATTTCTCTATATTTGTAAGTGTTACAACATATACTGAAATAAAAATATTTTGCCCCTTTGTTGTATTTTTCCTCATATTTGTGATTGCGTTCATGCTTAATTTCGTTTTATTAGTCAATCACAATTTTTTGTAAGAGTTAGGGTTTTTGGGACTAAAATTGGAATTTAATTAAACAAGTTGATTCATTGATTGTTGGCGCACTCTCAAATTGGTATCGTAACCTATTACACAATTATATAGTGTAATTTGTTTCGCAAAATTTTTTTGGATATCAATTTTGGTCTAAAAATTGATATTTGAAAAGGTGCAATTTCAATGGAAAACATGTATAATCGAGTGCCAATTTTTTACAGGATAAATTATGCATATTGGAAAGCCCGTATGAAATCCCACTTAAAGGCCATTGATGAACGTGTTTGAGTTATGTTTGAAAGAGGGTGGACACCTCCCACTGTCACTATAGATATTGTAACAAATTTAAAACTCATGACTGCATAGACTCGTGACTGTATAGACTGAGGATGAATTTTAATAGATAACATATAACTCATGCAGGCTTCGTACAATTTCGGGTGACGTCACCCTTGAGGAGTTTAGAGGTATTATTAGGTGCACCACGTCTAAATAAGCATGGGATGTTTTACAACTTACCCATGAGGGCACTAATACAGTCAAAGAACCAAAATTGAAAAATTTAACTGCTCAATTTCAAACAATCACCATGCTTCAATCTAAGTGTTTTAATGAATTTTATGCACGCTTATCTGATATTGTAAACACTAGTTTTAATCTAGGTGAACACATTCATGATGCGAGAGTAGTTAAAAAGATTTTGAGAACACTGCCTAAGCATTTTTTCCCTAAAGTCACTTTGTTAAATTCGATAGGAAATTTGAACAATATGAAATTAGAAGAGTTGGTAGGATACCTCCAGACTTATTAAATTGACATGTTTGTTAACACGATAAAATTAAAAGATAAAGGGGTAGCAGTTAAAGCCCAGGCTAGGAAGAGTGAGGGGTCAGTAAAATGGGATTATTGAGAGATAAAATCGGACGATTCAAGAGATGGCTAGATCTATACTTCTATGTTGTAGTGTTTCTAGGAGATTTTGGGCAGATGCGGTGTCTATCGCATGCCATATGGTGAATAAGGTTTACCTTTGTCCACACACACTTAAGACGCCCTACAAATTGTGGACTGAAAAGAATCCCAACCTTTCATATTTCCTTGTCTTTGGGAAAAATACTACATCCTACAAGATAGAGAACAATTAGGAAATTTCAACTCCCGGAGCGAGGAGGGAATATTGTTAGGGTATTCATTGAACCATAGATCATATCGGGTTTTTAACCTAATTATCTCTAAGGTTATGGAGTTAATAAACGTCACCGTGCAAGGTGATGAACAATCGATGTTTGTTGATTTTAACCTTTTGTGTGAGGAGAGTTCATGATGATGACAGAAATGGTATCACCAGGTCACAAATATAAGAAGCTCAAATAGGTATACAACAGTGGCAATGATCACACAGTAAATCAGCAGAGAAGGAGACGAGGTGAAGAGGATGAACACCTAGGTTTATGTGGTTCAGCCAAAGCCTACGTCCAATGTGTGCGTGTGAGTGAAATACACAAGTAAGTGTGGCTCTAATATCCTGGTTACAATTTAAGATTTTTTTCTCTCCTGTATACAAATGGGGAGAGTTTTAGATAGGGTTTTAATTAATTGATCCTTTATAATGAAGAAGGTGAAAGGTATATATAGTGCTTAGGGGGTGTAGTGTACCCCCTAGGAATGTTGTATATATGAATGAATTTCTCTTAGCCAACCTAGTGTGGACATCTGGCCCTATCACATGTAGGCTATGATGACTAAATATTCCCTAACGTGAGGGGATGATGTGGTAATAATGGTTTCACCCACATGTAGTTTTTATCCCATGCACACTGATTCATGCATCTTCTAAACCACGCGCTATGATGATGCCACCCTCGACCAATATTCTGAGCAAGGGCTGAGGCTAGTGATCAAGGAGTTGCTTATATCATGGGCATTGTAAAGTTGGGTGAGGGTCGGCCGATGTCTTGCACTTACTTAAGGATGAGGTCAAGGCTTTGGACAAGGCCTAGCGCCCACACTTGTCAATTGCTGGGTGGTAGGAGCTCATCTTGTCATCTAGGACGAGGCCGATGATAATCTCAGGTATGACCCACGTATGAGGTAAGACGTAGCTGAATTATCTTATCGTCATAAGCCGAGTGTACTATCGGCTGGGATGTGAGTATATTTCGAAATATCAATCACCCCTAGCCCTTAGCCATTGATCTTATTGGGTGGTTGAGGGTTGTTATTGCTTCCTTGGAAGACAAGTATATGAGACTTAAAATTAACAGTTGTTAATCATCACGTTGCATCTTCCAAGAATGACGGCTGTCAGGTATACATAGGGCATTGTGCCCAAATAATGATATGTATAGGGAGCTTTGTGCCACCTGGGTCATTGTGCCAAATCATTATGTGATACTTAAAGTTTGAGAAATTTTTTATTTTCTCTTTCTTCTCCAAACAGTTCGCGCGCTTCCCTCTCTCTAACTTCTACCATTTTCTTTCCTCCATTTTTATTTTAAGGAAAGGTATTGTGCTCACTCCAAGGTTTTTTCTTCTCTTACATTTTCAAGGTAACTACCCCTTGCCATTCTCTGTCATTTTCCACCATTGTTGCATAGTATTTTCCTTTTCTCCATTGTTAGGAACTTAGGATTTTCTGGCGACCTTTATTTCGTTTAACATTGACCTATGGTGGCCTTAGTACTTGATTTGGGGAATGTATTGGTGGTTATATGGATGTCAATAGCTTTAGTATCAGTCCTAGGCTTACACAGAGGCCACAAATCTCATAGTTGTGAATACGGTGAGTTTCAGGTCATCTTCTCTAGTGACTTTTCTCCTATGTTCTTGGTTATGTTTCAATAAAAATGATTTACTTCTGTAATTTGATCTTGTGGTCAAACTGGTCAAACCTCTAAGTTGTTTGTACTTTCTAAAGTTTTACTCTCAAACTCTCCAAGTCTTCCATTGGCCGAAGAGTTTCTCACACTGTGGGAGAGATGCTTCCAAGCGATTCGTAGAAGAAGAGTCCGAGGCAAAAAATAGGGATGACCCTATTTGGGTACGACCCATCTTTCCCATTCCTTTGGCCACAATACCACCCTCATCTTCAGAGGTCTTCAGGTCATCTCAACCTCAAGCCGAGGGTTCAAAATTTAAAGATACGATGGAGGAACCATAACCTCGGGATGGAGGAAATACCGTCGAGACATCTGGGATGGATGAACCATCAATTATCATTCATCTTGATCAAGTCAACCTGACAATCCATCTAAATCCTATTCCTTTATCATCTATGTCCCCTGTTGAGTTTCAGGAAAAGTTCCTAGAAGGCCCCTTGCTACTGGAGAGGCCGAGGCTGTTAGTGGGGAGGCTGAGGATGAATCTGCCTAGGACGAGGATGAAGAGACCAAGGACGAGAAGCAAGTTGACACTTTTTATGCTTCATCTTTCATCTCTTCCGTTAAAGAGCGCGATCACCCTGCATGGAGGCATTCATTCGGCATAAAGTCCGATATCACAATGAAGGTTCCGAAAAAAGATGAGAAAGTCTTCCAGGGTCGAGAGGGAGAGGTCTCTGTTTATGATCAAATGTTCAGGTTCGGCATCAGACTTTTCTTTCATCCTGCCATTAGGGACATCGTGTCTGCTCCGGGGGTTGCTCCTACTCAATTACCCCCAACTGCTGGAGAATCATCCCGAGGTACATTTCCTTGAGGAAGAACACTTTCACGGATGAGCCATCAGTTTAACTCTTTTTATCCGACTATAATATCTCATCTTCATCCAAGGAACCAGGTTATTTTCATTTAGGTTCCAGAAAGTCAAATAAGAATCTCATCCAAGTGACCCATACCTTAAAACAATATTGGAAAGAAAGATTTTTCTTTGTTTCTGGTGCCTAGGAATTCCCGGTTGAGGCCGACCTTGATGAGGACGAGTCGAGGGTTCCACGCATTTGGTCAAATCCTTCCATGGCGATGAGGTCAGACCCGGCCTCATCCTTGAGGAAATGGACGTGGCTGACAATGTAAGAGGGAAGGGAGTAGAGGGTGCTCTTCCCAAATTTGAAGAGCTCATAACTCCTGAATACCGTAAAGAGTCTGGTCTGGGGGTTGACCCCCTTGACGATATTTGTGACTTATTTTACCTTAAAGTCTTCCCCCGTCTCATATATTAATTATACGAACATGATGTCGTCTCTTGTAGGTTGTCCTCCTAACATACCAGATGATATTTTGGAAATGACAGCACCAAGTTTTTTGGCAGCTCTGGGGCAGAAGAAAAATAAACAACCACCCCTAAGAAGACCACTACTGGGGGGCCTGCTGTTGAGGCCTCACGTAAGAGGAAGGGGCCTGAGGTTCCTGCCGACACCCAACCTGATATTGTGACAAGGCCGAGGGTGGGTGCCACTGAGACAGCGTCAGGATCTCACGTTAGCTCATCATCATCTCTTGGGTCATTCTTATTGGCCAACGTATCCCATCTTAAGGCCGACCCCACTTCCTTGATTACTAATATCAGGGCTGTAAAGGCTACTATGTTTGCAGCTCCTTCAGTTGCTGATTATGAGTTTCTGGCCAAGATGCCCCCGATTAAGATTTATGACATTCTTCTTCATCACATGGCACATATATCATCCTCGTACCTATGACTTATGACATATACTGGTCAATACCTAGTCTTTATCTGACTTTGTCTTTTTTTTGCAGTTTATTTGTGCCCTGACTTCGGGCCCCAAACGGATGGCTGAGAACCGCCAAATTTTTTTAAATGCTAATAAGGAGATCCAAGCAGAGGCCGACCTTAGAATTCAGATGGCTGACCTTGAAGCCAACCACAAAAGGGCCATAAACGAGTTAAAACTTCAGCTAGAAACCAAGGATGGAATCTTCAAGGACAGGAATGAATCTTTCAAGAATCAGGCAAAAAATTTTAAGGCCGACCTTGCTGCAGTAGTCAAGAAGGCTGAGGTTGATGCTATTGAAGCTGGATAAAGATGGCCTGCAGATGGGTCGTCCCAAAATTAACTGATGCGGTGTCTTCCATCCGACCATCTCTTGAAGTTGTTGACCTTGAAGACCCTCTTATCGCAGATGATTTATCACATGTCTAGCCTCTGTGCACGACTTAAGGACAGGGAACATCAATTGATCCTAACGTGTCCGAGGGAGGCAATGCTGTAGCGATTCCTATTGTAACTGCAGGTGACGGGACCAAGGCTATGGTCCATGCTGAGCCGACTTAGTAGGGTGGTCGTCTATGGCCGATACCCTTTTCCTTGTACTCATTTTGTTTCTTATGTATGTGAACATTATTATCTCTGTACTGTAAAACTTATGGAATGAAATCTTCTATGACCCTTTCATATTCACTATCTCTTGATTTTGAATTTTGCTGTTGTGTTGTCCCCAAGTGTTTGAATATTGCATACTGTCCATGAGATAACGTCCTAGTCGAGGGGGAAATTTCACCAAATCAACGACATCTATAAGTAATAACCATGATTAGTGACTTTAAAATTTGCATCCACTAAATTATGGTGTTTTAGGCATAACTCCCCCCTCGTCTTTAATTAGAGTATATGTACGGTCGTCCCATCCATAAACTGTTGTCTCAACCGAGGGAGTAACTCCACCAAATTAATGACGTTTAATAATCAACCACAGCTAAGTGATTTTAAAATTTGCATCCACCAAATTATGGTGTTTTAGGCATAAGTCCTCCTTCATCTTTTTTTGGAGTGTATGGAGGGTCATCCCATCCATGCACCATCGTCTCAGCTGAGGGAGTATGTCCACCGAATTAATGGTGCTTAATAATTAACCACAACTAAGTAATTTTAAAATTTGCACCCACTAAATTATGGTGTTTTAGGCATAAGTCCTCCCTCGTCCTTTTTAGGAGTGTATGGAGGGTCGTCCCATCCATGCACTATCGTCTCAGCCGAGGGAGTAATTCCACCAAATTAATGATGTTTAATAATCAAGCACAACTAAGTGATTTTAAAATTTGCATCCGCCAAATTATGGTGTTTTAGGCATAAGTCCTCCCTCGTCTTTTTGGGGAGTGTATGGAGGGTCATCCCATCCATGCACCGTCATCTCAGCTGAGGGAGTATGTCCACCAAATAAATGATGCTTAGTAATCAACCACAACTAAGTAATTTCAAAATTTGCATCCCCCAAATTATGGTGTTTTAGGCATAAGTCCTCCCTCGTCTTTTTTGGGAGTGTATGGAGGGTAGTACCATCCATGCACTATCGTCTCAGCCGAGGGAGTAAGTCAACCAAATTAATGATGTTTAATAATAATAGGCGCCTTTTGATGTTGTTGGCGGCCCATGGACGAGGTTGACCCCGTCTGGACTGTCATATCACCAAGGGCCACTTAAGCTTACTTCACCACGAAAAATGTTTTGTAGCTTAAGATGTGTTTTTTAATGCAAACAAATATCTGAGTAATAAATAACATTTGAGGGAACACTTGAACATCTTGAATTTCATTGGATTTCTTTCATTTGAAGCCTCATACATATGTATTATAATAGAATGCAATGAAGACAGTAAAACTATCATCTCATTGGTAATATTTCTTAAGGTGATCGACATTCCATGGGTTGGAGAATGGCTCCCCCTCAAAGTTTTCCAATCTGTACGTCCCTGACACCACCTCTTCAACTACTTCGTATGGTCCATGCCAATTTGGGTGAAGCTTATTGTGTTTTTGCCATGTCTTCTTCAGTACCAAGTCTCCTACTTTCAGTGGGCACTCTTTCACCCTCGTATTGTAGAATCTTTTTTTTCTTTGTTGGTAGGCGGCTTGCCTAACCTCAATGTCTTCTCTTTTTTCTCCTATAAGATCTAAATCAAGCCTCCGCTCATCACTGTTCTTCTTAGGGTCATAGGTCTAAACCATATGAGTAGGAAGACTTATTTCCATTGGTATGACTTCCTCCAATCTGCAAGCAAGCATAAATGGGGTTTCCCCGGTAGGGGTCATCTCCGTCATTGTATAGGCCCCACATAAGATAGTGTACACTTCCTCGATCGATCTCCCTTTTGTATCTTCTTACTTCTTCTTAATTCCATCAAGAATCGTTCGATTTGTCACTTTTGCCTGCCCATTAGCCTGGGTTCGGCCATGAGTGGAGAAAAATTTCTTGATGCCGAACCTTTCGCAGTACTTTTCTTGGGAGACGTTCTTGAATTATGTTCCATTATTAGAAATTGGAGTGTTGGGTAGGCCATATCTACAGATGATATTTTTCCAGATGAACTGGAAGGTCTTTTTCTCCGTGATTGTAATCATCGACTTAGCCTCCACCCACTTCAAAAAGTAATCTATCACCACAATCAAATAACGATAATTATTCACAGCTCTGGGTAAGGGTACTACCAGATCAATTCCCCATACCGCAAAAGGCCAGTGAGAGGTGATGGATGTCAGAGGTTGATGCGGTTGGTGGGTAATGGTAACAAACCTCTGACACTTATCGTACTTCTTGACATATACTGCAGCATCCTTGGCTAAGGTCAGCCACCAATACACCTGGGTAATAATCCTCTTAGCCGAAGATCTTCCCCCAACGTGACTGGAGTAGGAACCTTCGTACATATTCTTTATGATGTATGCTATCTTTGATGTATGCTATCTTAGATGTATGGACACATCTGAGTAGAGGAAGAAGAAACCCTTTCTTCTATAAAGTGTCTCCTACGATGGAGAACTTATCAGCTTTATATCTCGACTTCCTTTTCTCGATCTTCGATCCTGGAAACTCCTCATCCTTTATGTACCTAATGAGATGATACATCCAGGAGACTCCCATATTCATTCAGATAAGAATTTGGATTATTATCCTCCTCCTCAATATTCGGTCGATGTAATAATATTTCTACGGGCACCATCCTTCTTATCTCTATTCTTATAGATGAGGCCAGTCTTGCCAAGGCGTCAGCTCGGCCATTCTCCAGTCGAGGTATCCTCTTTAATTTCACCTTTTTGAAATTTTTCCGCACTAACCTCACTCTCTCCTAATATTTGGCCATCCTTTCGTCTTTTGCCTCATACACCCCCAAGATCTGATTCACCACCAATATTGAATCACTGTGAACTAGGAGCTGGCCGATATTTAGAGCTCGAGCTAAGGAGAGACCATCTATGAGAGCTTCATATTGGGACTCATTATTGGAGGCATTAAAACTGAACCTCAATGCATCCGTTTCGTCTGGTGCCGACACTATTAGGCCCGCACCACTTCCACTATCGCAAAAGGACCCATCAATGAAGAGGCTTCACACTATTCCATTCTCAGAGAAATTACCTTCTAACAAGGCTCCATTTTTTAAGATATATCATTCCTCTTCATTATCAAATACTTTCCCCCTTGATGAACTTATCTCGGCCTTGTTCGGGGGAGAGCTTACACTTTTTCCTTCCTCACAGCCAGTAGTCTTAAAATTTTCACTGTCGGCCTCGTCTTAGGTGAACTTGGACACGAAGTCTGCTAACGCTTGCCCTTTGATGACCACTATAGGCTCATAGATTATATCAAACTCTCCAAGATCTATTACCCATGCCATTAGTCTCCCCGACTTCTCAGGCTTGTGGATGACCTGTCGAAGTGGAGAGTCTGCTAGGTTGACCATTGTGTGGGCTTGGAAGTATGACATCATCTTCCTTGAATCATAAATCAGAGAATAGGCCAATATTTCCATCCTAGGGTACCTCTGCTCGGTCCCCTGGAGCGCCTTACTATTGAAATATATCGGCTTATGTACTCCATCCTTATCTCTTATAATGGAAACACTAATAGCTGACTCTGAGACTGCTAGATATACATAAAGTTTTTCTCTTTTAACCAATGTGACAATAATAAGGGAGAGCCGAGGTAGGACTTCAACTCTTGTAAGGCCTTATCATATTCCTCAGTCCACTTGAAATATTTTCTAGAACTTTAAAAAATGAAAGGCCTTTTTCGGTGGCTCTGGATACAAGCTTATTAAGTGATTCCACTCTCCCCATCAGCCTTTGTACATCCTTGATTGAAACTGGAGTCTTCATATCCATTAAGGCCTTAATCTTTGTTGGATTGGCCTCTATCCCCCTTTGATTTATGATGAATCCTAATAATTTTTCCGTTCCTACATCAAACACGCACTTTGCAAGGTTAAGCTTTATCCTGTATCTATCCATCATGTCAAAAGTTTGCTTGAGGTCAGCCACTTGGGTGTCAAACTTGAGACTCTTACTAAGCATATCATCAACATAGACTTCCATCATCTTCTCTATTTGATCCTCAAACATCTTGTTAACAAGCCTCTGATAGGTGGCTTCAGTATTCTTCAAATGGAAGGGCATGACTTTATAAGAGAAGGTCTCCTTGTCGATTATGAAGGAAGTCTTATACTCATCGATCGGGTGCATGGATATCTTATTATAGCCCAAGTAAGCATCCACGAAACTCATCAGCTCATGGCCTGCTATGGCATCAACCATCTTGTCATTCCTTAGCAAAGGAAAGCTATCCTTGGGGCAGGCCTTGATCAAATTGATAAAGTCCACACACATTCTACACTTCCCATTAGCTTTGGGGATGATAACTGTGTTAGCCAGCCAATCAGGATATATCACCTCTCTTATAAAGTCGCCTTTTTCTATCTTCTTTACTTCATTCCAGATGAACTCATATTTTTTCGGGGAATAGATTCTCCTCTTTTGTTGTATCGGCTTAACATCGTCGACCACATTCAGTTTATGGAAAAAACATTCAGGATCTATGCTTGGCATATCCTCATGACTCCACGTGAAGATACACTACCTCTCTCTCGAGAATTTGATCATCTCTACCTTGATATCTTCTCTCACGGCTTTGCTGACCTGAATTGTTTTTTCGTCTTGTCTTCATTGAGGAAGATAGATTCTACCTCTTTTGCGGCCTCCTCTTTTTGCAGTTTGGTCTCATCTCTAGGATCCAGGGTATCAATACTGTAGGTCGTAGTTGCTTTCTTGTGAGCTTCCCTCTCCTTGACTGATTTAAAGTAGCATTAGGTGCCAACACTTTATCACCTTAGACTTTCCTACCTCATAAAGGGTCAGGAATTTTATCATTTGGTGAACAGTGGATGACATGACCTCAAATTCCTTGAGGGCCACTCTTCCCATGATAATGTTATAAGTCGAGTATACACTTTCATCCATCATAAAGAAATTAACCTTCTTTGATAGCCTCCTATGCCAAACATCTCCCATTATAACGTCCATTTCATACATTCCCAGTGGGTGAACTTTCTCACCGTCGAACCCTATCAGGGGATGATGACAAGGGAAGAGCCTCTTATTGACGAGTCCCAAACTTTTGAAATAAGGCCAAAACATAACATTGGACGAACTTACCTCATAGACCAATATCCTAGGTACACCATACCCGTGCACTCTAGTTGTAATTACCAAAGGGTCATCTTGAGGAGCTAGGATTCCCTTAAAGTCAAGTCTTGAAAATGGCAGAATTAAGGTATCCATATCTACCTTATTTCTCTTTTTTGACTTTTTGCTTACTTATATCGAGTTAACGGATTCAACCTTGGGAAGGGACTTACGGTCAACCCCTTCTACACCACCCCCTACCAGGTCTCCACAGATTATCTTTAAATCAAACGAGATCATGTGGAGTCAACCTTTTGGATCATCATCCTTTGGTGGCAGGTATGGGTTGTCATCATCATCACCATCAGAGGCATCATCCTTCTTCCCTCGGATATCTTCCCTGTACTTATCGACCTTTCTTCTTCTGGGGTCATCTCGTCTTCTCTTTGGTCCATCACCGCTCACATACTTCGTTAGCTTCCCAACTTTAGTATCTTCTCAATGTCATCTTTCAAGGCAAAGCAGTTGTCAGTTAAGTGCCCGTGATCTTGGTGAAATTCACACCATTAGACTTTATTCCTTTTATGATGGGAAACTTTCATCTTCTAAGTCCATCTTAGGGACCGATCATTCTTGATCTCATTCAAAATGTGCTCGCAGTTGACCGTGAGTGGAGTATACCCCAAGAACTTATCATCAGTTAATCTCTTCTTTCCATCTTTATTCTTCTTCTAGAAATTTCTTTCACTGCTAGTCCCCTTCTCATCCTCATACTTAGCTCCAATAGATTCCTTGGTATTCATGACCTTGTTGTCTATTGCCAATAGTTCGCCCATAGACTTTGGTGGGTCCATAATAAGCTTCCAAAGCAATTTCCCTCTCTGCAATCCTCCTATTAATACTGTCATCGCAATACTTTCCTCATAATCCCCCACTCCTAACTTCTCATTATTAAACTTCGCGATGTACTCCTTGATACTCTCATTCTTCCCCTGCTTAACGTACAACAGGTGACTAGTCTTCTTCTGGGGTCTTACCCCAAAGCATAAGTTGTGGATGAATAATTCTGCGAGTTTATTGAAATTTTCAATGGAGTTCTTTAGGAGTGAGGTGAACCATATATGAGAATCTCCATTCAATGTTCTTGAGAATACATGACATTTCATCTCATCCGAGATGGAGTAGATGTCTGCAGATGACTAGTACATCTCTACATGGTGCATAGGATTGGTACTCCCATCATACTTTGGAGTAACCACCGGCGGCTTGAATTTGGTAGGGGTTAGTAAGTTGACTATTTTTGCAACAAAAAGAGAACCTTTTGAGTATCCCCTATGAAAGGGGTCACGACTTTTAAGGATGCCTCTAATCTTGTTTTCTAGCCTTTGAATTGAGTCATTCCATGGCCTCTTGACTGCTTCAATAACATCGGCCTGGATAATGCTATACCCTGCTACCATAACCGGTCAAACTGAGGGTTCCCCTACTGCTGACCTGTGTTGGATATTTAACTCACACTACCCTCGTCTCAGCCACACGGGGGTCGAACTTCCACCCTCTCCTTGAGTTAGCATTACTCCTTGACTTGGACAACCTTTCTTTAAAATCACCAATTGGGCTGAGACTTTCAAAGTCTGGCCCTCTACTTAATCGGTCAAAAGCTAAGACCCTTGGTCGGGCATCAGAACTCAGCCTCCTATCATGACCTCGGCTTCCTTGGATGAGGCATACCATATTCCCAGATTCTTTGTATGGCTCCCAATAATCAATCTGAGCATCTTCGTCTATATAATCATCATAATGGTCCTCCGAGCAGGGTTGGCCTTGCCTCCCCAGGCATAATTGCCTAGGGTCAACAACGCCCCTCCACCTCTGAAGTGGGGGTAGATCCTTACGAGTTGCCTGGGGTGGTCCTCTGGTGATGTTCCCCAACTGCTGGAGTAATCATCTATAGTAGGGCTCTCGCTGGCCTGATTACTATGTTTTGGATAAAGGAAACCAACTGATCTTGTATCGCTTATTGGCTTGCCACCAAGGATTTTAATGTTGTCTCCACTTTAGACATTTCTGAATGAGGAGGCGCGTTGATGGAACTAGGACCACCAGTTGGTGGTGGTGGTGGAAATTCTGATGCCATGTATTAAACCTTACATATGAGCTATAGTTGAATAGCAAAATCCTTGCAGCTCAACATGAACTCTTTCAATGGTGAAATAGCTCCATAGGAGGGGATGACTGGTTCACCACCAGAGACTCCGATGAGGACAAGCTAAAAAAGGGAAGGGATGATGCTACTCATTCCCATAGGTGGCGCCAGACTGATGATACCAGAAATGGTATCACCAGATCATTAATGTATGAAACATAAATAAGTATACAATAATGGCAATGATCACACAGTAAATTAACAGAGAAGAGGATGCGGTAAAGAGGATGAACACCTGGGTTTAAGTTCTTCGGCCGGAGCCTATGTCCAATATGTGTGTGTGTGTGTGTGAATGAAATCCACTAGTAAGTGTGTCTTTAATAACCTGGTTACAACACAAGCTCTCTCTCTCTCTCTCTCTCTTTCTCTCTCTCTCTCTCTCTCTCTCTTCTGTATACAAATGAGCAGAGTTTTAGCTAGGTTTTTAATTTATCGATCCTTTATAATGATGAAGATTAAAGGTATATATAGTGCTTAGGGGGTGTAGTGTACCCCCTAAGCATGTTGTATGTATGAATGTATTTCTCTTAGCCGACCTAGTGTGGACATCTGGCCCTATCACATGTAGGCCATGATGACTAAATATTCCCTAACGTGAGAGAATGATATGGTAATAATGGTTTCACCCACGTCTAGTGTGTATCCCATGCACACTGATCCATGCATCTTCCAGACCATGCGCTATGATGATGCCACCCTCGACCAATATGCTAAGCTAGGGTTGAGGCTAGTGATCAAGGAGTTGCTTATATCATGGGTACTGTAAAGTTGGGTGAGGGTTGGCCGATGTATTGCACTTACTTAAGGATGAGGCCAAGGCTTTGGACAAGGTTTAGGGCCTACACTTGTCAATTACTAGGTGGTAGGAGCTCGACTTATCATCCAGGCCGAGGCCGATGGTAATATCGGGTACAACCCACATATGAGGTAAGGCATAGCTCAATTGTCTTATCATCGTAAGCCGAGTGTAATGTCTGCGGGGACAAAGGTATATTCTGGCATATCAGTGAACTTCCTACTGATGATCCTCTTGTGCCTCCCACTGCCAAGGTGGACCCTACTCCTCACTTAGGGGACACACCTTCTTGGGTTCGCAAGAGTCATGATCCTATTGCCATTCTACGATATCCCACTCTAGGGGTTAAGACTCATGTTCAGCTAGATAATGAGGTTAGTTTTGTTTGCTACACATATAAAGTCGAGCCCAAGAACGTCAAAGAAGCACACAAGGATGAACACGGGATATCTGCTATGTAGGATGAGTTGCTTCAGTTTAGAAGAGTGATGTCTAGGATCTAGTCCCCCGACCTAGCAAGAAAAATGTGATTGATACTAAGTGGATATACAAGAATAAGATGGATGAGAATGGTACCATTATCCGAAATAAGGCTAGGTTGGTCGCTCAAGGCTACACACAGATAGAGGGTATAAACTTTGATGAGACATTTGATCCTATTGGTAGGCTTGAGTTCGTCCTCTTACTAATCTCCATCGCATGTCATATGCGCTTCAAGTTATACCAAATGGATTTCAAGAGTGCCTTTATTAAAGGCATTATATAGGAGGAAGTTTACGTGGAACAACCAAAAGGGTTTGAAGACCCTAAGCACTCTGATCATGTCTATTTTTTGAGAAAAAAACATGTATGGTTTTAATAAAGCACCCCGTACTTGGTACGAGCGGCTTACTTCCTATATCTTAGCCCTTGGCTTCATGAGAGGGGGAGTTGATAAGTCATTATTTGTTAGGAGATGAGATAGTGTTATTTTGGTTCCCCACGTCCATTTGGATGACATAGTCTTTAGATCCACATGCTCCCGACATGCTCACAACTTTAAGGAGGGATGAAGAGTGAGTTTGAGATGAGCATAGTCGGTGAGCTTACATTCTTCCTTGGTATCCAGGTTTGTCATCTAGAGGATGGGATGTTCATCTCCCAATTCAAGTATGCTAGAGACCTTGTGAAGAAATTTGGTTTTGACTCTGCTAAGGATGCACGTACCCTGATGAGTACCTCAACAATCTTAGCAAAGACAGTTCAGGTAAGGACGTAGAGCAAACCTTGTATCGGAGTATGAAAGTGTAACACCCCATATTTTTGGGCATTTATTATTTAATTAATTTGAATAATTTTAAATTACTTGTGTGTCGTAATTTAATTTAATTAATTATTATTTTTTAAATATTAATCTGGAGAGTAAATGGTTACTATTTATGGAATTTATATTACTAGGTGAATAGTAATAATTTATTTACGTCATAACGAGTGATGGTGACATATCATTTATTTATCTCAACCGAGAGTTCGATAAAGACTATATGGGGTTCGAGATAATGACTATTAGTAAAAAAAAATGGGATGAGAATTCTGAGTGCACTGTTGATCCCGGATAGGTCGAGATAGTCGAAAAAAAGTACCAGTGGTGGTAAATGGGTCTCGGGACATTTTTAGGCATAACCATGACCATACGGGGATGTTTGAGCCATTTTAATAAAGCCACAAGACTAAAAACGGGATTGGCATAATAAAACCTAAAAGTGAGAGGGTGTGGCAGCAACCACTCATTTTAGAAAACCTAAGTAAGTAGAGGACAAAAGAGGGAGGAAATTGGAAAAACCTTGGGAGGTAAAATCAAGAACAAGTGTGTGTGTGTGTTCGTCATCAAATCACCATCTACATCAAAGGAATTTAGACCCTACGAATCCTATAAGGCAAGTGGTTAAACTTGCTTTTAAATTAATTGCAGTTTTCAATTCATATCACAGTGGGTCTGAAAAACAAATGATTTTGGGTTGGGTTGACATACAAATTGGGTTTTTAATTTGCTGAATAATACTCATAAGGTTTGGATTGAGAATGAGTATTATTTCGTATGTATTCTTGAGGAACTAATTTATAAATTAAGAACAATTTATGAATTGTAAAGGGTTTGGGAAAAACCATATTTAATTTCGTATCGGGTTGATGAATGAATTAAATTTGGGACCTAAGACCTTTAACCTGGTGTGGGTTTTGAAAGGGTTATAGTAGACAAAATCTAGGCAACTGAGGTTGAAGGTGATTCATGATGCATCGCTCGAGACCAGAAAGAAGAGAGAGACAACCAGGAAGTCGCTCAAACAAATTAGTTTTCATTCGAGCAATAGTCTTGGTCGTTCAAATAACATGACAAGTCATTCGAATGACGTGTGTTGATTTTGACGAATTTTGATCGCTTTTACTGTTTAGGTTGAGAATTAATTAAGGGACCAATTCGTTACAATAGGTTCTTATAATTGTTGCCTGGGTTGTTTGAGGCTTTAAGGGGACACAGAATACAGGATTGTATATGACTTAATGATGTTGAAAGAGGGGCATTGAAGTATATTAAATTAATAAGTGTGTCAAACTTATTAAGGAGAATTTTGGATAATAATTCTGAATATTAAATTTCGGGCCAAGTGAGTGAGTCTGGGTATGTTGGTTGAGTGACACCAAGGTAATGAATTAAATAATGAGATATTAATTAATTTAAGAGTCGGGGCATAGACTTAGATATATTTTCGGCTAGTGCTACGAGTGTATGGGCATGAATTGACAGGTTTACATAATTATTATAGGGTTATGTAATAAATCATGAGATATTTACCTCAATAAGGGTCTAAACCTTAATAAGTGGAATTTGAAGAATAAGTTCTACAAGATGAAATTTCAGGCTGAAGGAGTGAATTTTAGTATTTTAGTTTGGTGATACAACTTGAGTGAATAAATATATAAATATGGGATTTAGTTAAATTACAAGTCGGTATATAAGCTTGGGTATTTTAGGCTAGTGTTACGGTAATTGTGCACGGAGTAGCCATGATTAATTTTATATATATATATATATATATATATATATATATATATATGCGGTGATTGTGTAGTAAATATATATTTGTGTTCTTTATAAATATTGGTGTGAATAATATTTATAGGAATACATACCCCTTTAGTGCTATCACAGGGGGTTATTCAATGTGGGTGAATCCCCTGGCTTAAGGAGCAGGGATAGTATAATCCCAGGTCATAGTCGTCCAGAATTTTTATGTGATTTATTTTTAGCGGTGAACCACTTTCGGGTATGATTAGGTTTCACTTTCGGTGAAGGAGCTATAGCCGCCTCCGCTATGCTTATTTATTTTTCACTGATTCGGGGAGCTAACCGAGTCGGTTTAACTGGGTAGATGAGTATACCTCGGGTGATAGTCTTATGGAGAACATCCGGTGAGTGTCTACTTGGGATGATGGTTATACATATATGAGATGTGTGTGAATGTTGTAATATGATAGTATGTATATATATTGTGCAGATAATTATATATGGGCAAAATACATGAAGCAAATTGTATTAATTATATATAACTAGCGAGAACGTTATATGGTTTTAAATGGAATGATAATTAATTAAGTTAATGTGTTAATTAACTTATAAATCATATATTAAACATACTCGGGTTAGAGTAGTGTGACATGAAGGAGTTATAATGAGAACTAGTTATGGGATAAATGACTAAGCTGGTTATAAATAAAGCATTAGGTGTGCACAATAGTTGAGGGGTGAGCATAAACCGGTAAAAAAACACGATAACCCGTTAACACAGTACTACCTGACATGAAATTATAAGTTAATGGGTTTACCTTTATTAGGTTTGGGTCACTAAGGGTTAACACGGTAGACCTGTTAACACTAACAGTTTGGATTTGGAAATTTACTTGTACCTGTTTTAACCCGTTTCTACCCGTTAATACCTGTTAACACTAACGGGTACTATAGGTCACCTAACCCGTACCCGATAAGACCTACCATTAAAACCCATTATTTGAAAATCTTTTAAGACTACCGGGTACTATAGGGTCACCCAACCTATATCCAATAAGAATTACAATTAAAACCCATTATTTTTAAACTATTAAAGACTAACGAGTACTATAGGGTCACCCAACCCATTACCCGTTTAGACTCAAACTGATTCTTTAATATTAACGGGTGGTAACGATTCGGGTCGTGTACCCATTAATATTAACGATTCGTGTTTGGGTATTGACATTAGACCCATTATCCATAATGGGTCGTGTATGGGTTAGGGGTGTTTTGACCTGTAACCCATACACGACACAAACTGACCCATTGACAGGCTAGGTGAGAAGATCTTCAAGGGAGTGTGACAAGAGCTTAAATATGAAGAACATTTATGCATTTTAAATGACTGCAATTTAATCTTTTGCGAAATATTTTCAAAATGTTTTAGGTTCTAACCCTTGCTATCAAATATTTTCAAAACCTTTTAGGTATCCAGCCACAAGGACGCCAGACTTGATTCTATTACAGGGTTACGCAGGTGCGCCATATGTGGATGTCGCAGGAGTTGGAGTGGACGCCTCTTTCATTTATTCCTAGTTTAGGAATTTCTATCTCAATTTTATTTTAAGCATGTTGATCACAGTATTTATTCAGATTATTTTAGTTCAGATTATATGAGTTTCATTTACTATATGTCATATTTATTTGGTTTGGACTTTTGTCGATGGTTAATTCGGCAGGACTGTAATTCAGTTATTTGATTGGATGTATAGACTCTATTATTATAAGATGTGTCTATTTAGTTTTTCCCTATTATATATGACTTGGTTATTGTAAGATAAAATTTTAGCACCGGCGTAATTAACTAATAGGCGATTAGTAATTAATATGGATTTCGACAGTGATGTTGAGAATGAACCAAATGAAAATACTATTTTAATTTAATAAAGGACTAATCACCCGGTATTTAATTAGGCGGTGTCTCATAGATAGGTAGTTTTCTCTACTTGATTGCCAATCGTCCCGACATAGCCTTTAGTTTTGGAGTCTGTGCGTGATATCAGGCGTCCTCGAAAGAGTCTCCCTTACTCGCTGTTATATATACTATCAAATACGTGAGTGGGACTCTCTCATTTGGCATTTGGTATTCATTTGATACCGATGAACGTTTATTCGTTTATTCGGATGTCGATTGTGCCGAGGATGCAGATGGATGTAGGAGCACTTCTGGTTAGTGTTTATTTTTTTGGTTCTGCTCTTGTCTCTTGGTTGAGCAAGAAGAAAAACTCCATCTCTTTGTCCGCTGTGGAGGCGGAGTAAATAGTCGTCGGGAGTTGTTGCACGCAACTTCATTGGATGAAGGAGATATTGGAGGATTATGGGATGTCACAGGACACCATGACTATTTTCTTTGATAATATGAGGGAGATACACATATCCCACAATCCAGTCCAGCATTCGCACACTAAACACATTAGGATACGCAAGAACTTTATTCGTGAGATAATAGAAGAGAATGTCGTATCCTTGAGTTTTATATCTACCTCCCTCCAGTTCGCCGATATTTTGATGAAGGCTTTAGACGCCCATAGATTCGAGAGTCTTAGGAAGTCTGTAAGGACATAATTCTATAAATGTCCGGGGTAGAATCTAGAAATTTTTCTTTTCTCCTAGATCACAGTTCATATGTCTGATACCGCTACATTCGGCACGTCAACACAATCATCCTCGACGGCCTGTATCCTAATTCATTGCATTCACTTTCTTCACGTGCATCATGCTACATGAAACGTGCTTCTCAGCTCATTCCCACTACTCCACTATGCTCTATCAGTAAAATGTTATATTGGAGTTTTAAATATTTGCATAAATATTTGGGAAATATTTTTGAAATTTATTTTTGAAGTCTGGGTTAATTTTTTATCAAAAGCAAAATTTTTCTAAGTGTAGAAGCGAATGACCTCGATCGACGAGCTCGTTCGAGCGACTTTGAAAGTCGTTCGCGCGAGATAGGTATGTCGTGCGATATCGTTCGAACGACTTCTGTCCTTCGTTCGAGCAACATGGATATCTCGTTCGAACGAGCCACCACCTCGATTTTTATTTAAATATCTTATCCCCTTCTACACGTTTTTCAAGTCTTTCTGCAATCTCAATATTCTGCGAAATCTTCCCAGAATAAGACTTCACCTTTTAAGGTTTTCTAAACCTTTTTGATTCACAAAATCGATCCCATATATGTGTGTGAATCTTTAAACCTTCAAGAAGATCGTTTACTCATCTGGAGTACTTTGTGAGGAAGCCGCTCTCTTCGTCACTGCTGCCCAACTGGAAAGGGATTGTTCCAGCCGCCGACAACAGAACCGACACCCGAGGGTATTTCTGTGTCACTGTATTTTCATTGTAATCCGTTGTAAGTCGTTCTCTTACAAAAATTATTGTGAAAATAAAAGATTTTTCCCCCTTGGGGATTTTTCCTCATATATATGTCCTTGCATGTTTTAGCATCATATTTAATCACATATAGATGCATGTTTAGGACTTAAGTGGTGAAAACTGTGTTTAATTAAATAACTTCCTTATTTGAACGCAAGCGCACTCCTCTCAATTGGTATCAGAGCCAGTTACACAATTTTACCTTCTAATTTTCCACAAAATTTTTCTAAGATATCAATTTTTTGAAAATTGATTTTTGAAAACGAGTGTGTTCATTATGGAGAAGTTATATAATAAAATGCCAGTTTTTGACGGGACAAACTATGCATATTGGAAAGACCGCATGAGGTCTGCTTTAAAAGCCATTGATAAACGTGTCTAGATTTTGGTTGAAAGAGGGTGGACACCTCCCTCCGTCACCATTAATAATGTGATCAATTTAAAACCTGTCACTTCTTGGACTGAAGACGAATTTAAATGGTCATCATTCAATTCTAAGGGTCTAAGTGTTATTTCTGGGTGTGTTACACCTGATGAGTTCAAACGCATAATGATGTGTACCACGTCAAAAGAGGCATGGAAAGAGTCAAAATTGCAAAATTTGACAACTCAGTTTGAAACCATCACCATGCATGAGACTGAATGTTTTGATGATTGTTATGCTAGAATTTCTGACATTGTTAATACTAACTTTAATCTAGGTGAACATATTCCTAATGATAGAGTTGTTAAAAAGATTCTTCGTTCTTTGCCTAAGCATTTTATCCCTAAAGTCATTGTGCTAAATTCTATGAGTAATTTAAATACGCTAAAATTGGAAGAACTTGTAGGAGATTTGCAAACATATGAAATTGATATGTTCCCTAAAACTGCTAGGTCTAAAGATAAGGGAATTTCACTTAATACCCAAGAGAGAAAGAGGATAGAGTCATCTAGAAAGAGAGAGACTGACACGTCAGATTTTGATTGTGATTTTGACTTAGATGATTTGGCTCTTTTTGCAAAAAATTTCAAGAGGATTCTCAAATTTAAGAAAAATGACAATTTTAAAGATAAAAAGAAATTTGAGAAAAATAAGTTTGAAAAGAAAAATGAAAAAGTTTTTAAAGATCCTCCTAAGAAAGAAAGTGAGAGATGATTTGAGTGTGACGGTAGGGGTCATAGAGCCTTTGAGTGTGCCACCTTTATGAATAGAGAGAAAGGGAAAGTTGTCCTTAATGCTACCCTTAGCGAAGACAGTGAGGTCGAGTCGGTGGATTCTGGAGTTGAGTCACCGCATGAGTGTAACTTCACCGCATTCATGGATAGTCACGTGAGCATTTCTATTTCTCCTCGCGACAATGAGGATGATGCTTCACAGGGACACCTCGACACTAAGAGCGATGTGAGTGAGGGGGAGGATGACACAAGTGAGAGCGAGAGTGAAATTCAACGCGCCTACGCTGAGTTATATTCTGAGTCATTTAAAACTAAAAAGCATAACAAAGCGTTAGTTCTTAAGATCACCGGCTTAGAGGAAGATTTAAGAAAAGCTAGTGAGAGAGAGTCCTCCACCTGAACCGCCCTGAGAGAGAGAGAATCTGCCTGTGTTGAGAAAGAGAGTTTGTTTAGAGAGAGAGAGAGAGAGAGAGTAATTTTGAGAAAGAGAGATGGGACTTGACTAAACAAGTGGATAGTCTTACGAGTGAGATCCATTCCTCCGTGGAGACTCGGAAGAAACTAAAAGACCTTGTTGCCCAGCTGACTCATGATCTTGAGAAAGCACGGGAAGTCAAGGTACAAATCGAGGACAGATATGGTAAAATGGGAAAGATGCTCCTCGACCCCGCTTTAGGTTTTGGTGATAGGAAGGGAATTGGGTATAATGGTGCCTCCACATCCTAAATTGCACCCGTACCAGTTCCTGAGTTTACTACGACTCCTTATGGCCATCGTAAAAAACCTCACAAGAGAGTTCGACCAAGAAAAGAAAACCAAGGTCCTCCTTTGACTGTGTTCTTTTGTACTTATTACAAAAGAAAAGGCCACCTCAAGGAGTTTTGCTATAGCATGGGTCGGACACGATGTACTACTGCTCCACCACGTCATACTAGTGAGTTTTCAAGTCTGAGAGAGCGAGTTAAGTTCTTAGCTACCACGTCTCTGAGTTTGATAGAAGAATTCTGACGGATGTCTTTGCCGTTAATGAATGCTTCTCACACTTCAGCTAAAACCAACAACAACAAAGGCAAACAAAATGTGTCCACTTCTTGGGTACCTAAGAAAGATAAAAAGGCCTTCGTTGTTCATGTCACTCTCAAGGCACATAATACCTCACAGTGGTATTTTGACAGTGGGTGCTCCAGACATATGACAGGTGATACCTCATTTTTTACATCTCTTGAGGATTATCAGGATGGCGGAGTCACCTTTGGAGATGGGAGAAAGTCTAGCATTGTAGGACGAGGTACTATAGAGTTACCAGGATTTCCTAAGCTAGAAAATGTGTTGTACGTCAAAGGTTTAAAAGTAAACCTTCTCAGCATTAGCCAGCTGTGAGACACTGACTTTGCAGTAAAGTTTGACCGGGACGTGTGCAATGTTTACAATCAAGACGGTAAACTCTTAATGCAAGGGGTGAGGACCGAGGATAATTGTTATGGGACTGTGCCTACTTCCTCACTTGTCTGTAACAGCGCCACGATCACTCCTATGGATCTGTGGCACCAACGTCTAGGTCACGTAAATATTAGAGATCTCACTCGCTTAGCTTAAAAGGACCTAGTACGTGGCTTACCATCTCTTGGAAGGCTAACTTCGATGGTTTGTGGACCCTGTCAGTTGGGAAAACAAATTCGTAGTCCCCATAGGAAGTTGCATTCCATTACCACCTCTCGTGTTATTGAGCTTATACACACGGATCTTATGGGTCCCACTCGTACCGAGAGTCCGGGTAGTAAGAGGTATATCCTTGTGATGGTGGATGATTTCTCCAGGTACTCCATTGTAGGTTTTCTGAGAGAGAAATCTGATGCTGTAGAGTTTTTAACGACCAAGTGCCGTGTCCAGCAAAATCAACACGGAGTCACTATTAACAGGATAAGTAGTGACAACGGCACTGAATTTAAGGAAGCAAAGCTAGATTTGTATTATGATAGCCTTGGGATCAAACATGAGTTTTCTTCTGTGAAGACTCCTCAGCAAAATGGGATTATTGAGAGAAAGAATAGAACTATCTAGGAAATGGATAGATCTATGCTTCTAGGTCGTAATGTTTTTAGGAGATTTTGGGCAGAGGCAGTGTCTACTGCATGCCACACGGTGAATAGGGTTTACCTGCATCCACACACACTTAAGACGCCTTATGAATTGTGGACAGGAAAGAAACCCAACCTGGCTTATTTCCGTGTTTTGGGGAGTAAATGCTACATCCTATGGGATAGAGAGCAATTAGGAAATTTTGACTCTCGGAGCGACGAGGGAATATTGCTAGGATATTCATCGAATAGCAGAGCGTACCGGGTTTTTAACTTGAAGAGCTCTAAGGTTATGGAATCAATAAACGTCACCGTGCAAGATGACGAACCTCCGAAGGTTATTGATCCTAACCTTCAGTGTGAGGATGAGGACTCGTCTGACAGTGATCCACTTATCCCCCACCCACACTCTATGGTCCCCACTCCTGTGTTAGGGGACACACCCGCTTGGATTCGCAAGAGTCATGACCCATCTGCCATTATTGGCGATCCCACTCTAGGGGTCAAGACTCGTGCTCAGCTAGAGAACGTTGTTAGCCATCTTTGCTACACGTCCAAAGTCGAGCCCAAGAATCATAAACAAGCACTCAAGGATGAACACTAGATATCTGCTATGCAGGATGAGTTGCTTCAGTTTAAAAAGAATAATGTCTGGGAACTTGTTCCCCGACCTAATGAGACTAATGTGATAGGTACCCGGTGGATTTTTAAGAATAAAATGGATGAAAATGGTACCATAATCAGAAACAAAGCTAGGTTGGTCGCTCAAGGCTACACACAGATAGAGGGTGTAGACTTTGGGGAGACATTTGCTCCTGTTGCGAGGCTTGAGTTCGTCCATCTACTACTCGCCATCGTATGTCATCTGCGCTTCAAGTTATATCAGATGGATGTCAAGAGTGCCTTTATGAATGGCATTCTCTAGGAGGAGGTTTACGTGGAATAACCAAAAGGGTTTGAAGACCCTCAGCACCCGGAGCACGTCTACTATCTGAGAAAAGCTTTGTATGGTTTGAAGCAAGCACCCCGTGCTTGGTACAAGAGGATTACTTCCTATCTCTTAGCCCATGGCTTCAAGAGAGGGGGAGTTGATATGACGGTGCAATTTTGGTTGCCCAGGTCTATGTGGACGATATAGTCTTTGGATCCATGTGCTCTCAACATGCTCATCACTTTGAAAAGGAGATAAAAAGTGAGTTTGAGATGAGCATGGTTGGTGAGCTTACTTTCTTCCTTGGTCTCCAGGTTCGTCAGCTAGAGGATGGGATGTTCATCTCCCAATCCAAGTATGCTAGAGACCTAGTGAAGAAATTTGGTTTAGACTCCGCTAAGCATGGACGTACACCTATGAGTACCACTACCAAGCTTAGTAAGGACACTTCAGGCAAGGACGTAGAGCAAACCTTATATCGGAGTATGATATGTAGTCTTCTCTACTTGACTGCCAGTCGTCCCGATATAGCCTTTAGTGTTGGAGTCTGTGCGCGATATCAGGCACCCTCGAAAGAGTCCCATTTACTTGCTCTAAAATGTATTATTAAATATGTGAGTGGGACTCTCTCATACAGTATTTGGTATTCCTTTGATACTGATGACCGTTTGTCCACCTATTCAAATGTCGATTGGGCCAGGGATGTAAATGGTTGTAGGAGCACTTCTGGTGGGTGTTTCTATTTTGGTTCTGCTCTTGTCTCCTGGCTGAGCAAGAAGAAAAATTCCATCTCTTTCACTGCGGAGGCTCAGTATATAGCCACCGAGAGTTTATGCACGCAACTCTTGTGGATGAAGCAAATGCTGGAGGATTATGGGATTTCACAGGACACCATGACCATTTCCTGTGATAACACGAGCGCGATACACATATCCCGCAATACAGTCCAGCATTCGCGCACAAAGCACATCAGGATACGTGAGCGCTTTAAACGTCAGTTAGTTGAGGAGAAAGTCGTATCCCTGAGTTTTGTTCCCACCGACCGTCAGTTAGTCGATATTTTCACAAAACCTTTAGATGCCCTTTGATTTGAGAGTCTTAGGAAGTCTTTGGGGATTTGCACAGTTGACTGAGGGGTTGGTCTATGTCTAGAATATGATGTTTTTTTATGTTCATATCATATACTTCTTATTGCTAGTCTGTTTCATATGTACCATTACTTTATTGTACAACTATTTATTTATTCTTCTGAAAAATCCAAAAAGATTTTCTTTTATAAAATTTTAGAAAAGCCCAAAAATATTTTTGTATTTTTTATGCACCTTTTATGGATGAACATTTAAGATAGCCAAGTCACAATTTCACTTCATATATCCATGTGACTGCTTGATAGAGATTTGAGACGCTACATCATATCATCCATGTGCTTTACATTGTTTGGAGTCTTTGAGATGTAATTAGTGATATTTTCCTACATGTTTGACTCTTATCTCCTTTATTGCACACATGCATGACTTTATTTGATTATTGTACTTGTCTATCACATGTTGGCTTGAGTGTTTCCATCTCAATTCTGTCTATACAACTTGCAATATGCGATAAAACTTGACAAGATTAGAATGCATGTAAAAACCATTTTTGTGAGACTGAGTGATTGTTTACGAACGGGGAGGGGATGCGAATGGTAATTCTCTTCTTTGCACAAAAGCCACCGTTCAAAAGGACCTAAAAAATGGAGGAATTTTATTATTCGGGATCCAAAGAGGTTAAAAGAGCCCAAAAAATTTAAAGGCAATAAAAAGAAATTCATGCCAAGTATGGGCCACTTAGGTTTCACCTTCAATTCTCCAAAGTTTGAGAATTTAGAAAGACTCTATTCAAAATTAATATTTGAGGGAGTTTGGTTGGAGAATTCAAATGGGTTTGAACTTCCTTGAAAGTCCTAAAAAAACATGAAATAGTTTTGGACGTTATTGGTGTGGAAATCACTTTGAGTTTTGATTTGTTGATTTGATTGAGTCAATGTCTTATATTTCCACCTTTTTCCACCAAAGAAAGACTTTGAGTTCATTCGTTAGGAGTATCCGATATTCATCGTGCACATATGTCATGTTTGTATGCATTGATTTTCCTATCGAATCTGATCACACCCCTTCATTTTCGCTATCATTGACTTGGTTATTTTTGTGATCTTCCATGGTGTGATTCTTTGTTGTATACTATGGGTGAAAAATTTTGAAAAATATAAAAATAGCAGTTTATTCTCGTCTGTCATTCTCCATGTGCATTCATTTCTGCTTCTCATATTTGTCTATTTGGGGACATCATAATAAGGGGGAGAAGAATTATGGGGGAGAATTATTTTGGTGTTTGCTTGATTTATGAATGATTTGCTTAAGCTTAATTGATCATCAATTTTTGCATATCATTATATTTCAAATTGTTGCTTGTCACGGGTATTTGCTTTATCTCATGTGCGTAGGTACATCATTGTTCATTTTTGGATTGCACACCCTGATGAGAAAAGCTTTGAAAGTTTCTGAAGAGCTGAAGATTTGGGATACATGTCATTTAGTATTCTCAGTTTGAGGGTTTAATGGGGATATTATCTTATATATCATTTGATTGCATAGTTCGGATTTTTATGTATGTACCGGCATAGACATAGGGGGAGATTTGTAAGGACATAATTCTATAAATGTTCGGGGTAGAATCTAGAAATTTTTGTTTTCTCCAAGATCACAGTTTATATGTCTGATACCGCTATATTCGGCACGTCAACACGATCATTCTCGACGGCCTGTATCCGAATTCATTGCACCCACTTTCTTCATGTGCATCGTACTACATGCAACGTGCTGCTCAGCTCATTCCCACTAATCCACTACGCTCTATCAGTAAAATATTATATTGGAGTTTTAAATATTTGCATAAATATTTGGGAAATATTTTTAAAAATTATTTTTGAAGTCTGGGTTAATTTTTTATCAAAAGAAAAAATTTTCTAAGTGTAGAAGCGAATGGCCTCGATCGACGAGCTCGTTCGAGCGACTTTGAAAGTCGTTCGCGCGAGATAGGCATGTCGCGCGATATAGTTCGAACGACTTATGTCCTTCGTTCGAGCGACATGGCTATCTCGTTCGAACGATCCACCGCCTCGATTTTTGTATAAATATCTGATCACCTTCTACACGTTTTTCAAGTCTTTCTGCAATCTCAATATTCTGCGAAATCTGCCCAGAATAAGACTTTACCTTTTAAGGTTTTCTAAACCTTTTTGATTCACAAAATCGATCCCATATATGTGTGTGAATCTTTAAACGTTCAAGAAGATCGTTTACTCATCTGGAGTACTTTATGAGGAAGTCGCTCTCTTCGTCACTGCTGCCCTACTGGAAAGGGATTGTTCCAGCCGTCGACAATAGAACCGACAAGCGAGGGTATTTCTGTGTCACTGTATTTTTATTGTAATCCATTGTAAGCCGCTCTCTTACAAAAATTATTGTGAAAATAAAAGGTCTTGCCCCGTTGGGGATTTTTCCTCATATATGTGTCCTTGCATGTTTCATCATCATATTTAATCACATATAGATGCATGTTTAGGACTTAAGTGGTGAAAACTATGTTTAATTAAATAACTTCCTTATTTAAACGCAAGCGCACTCCTCTCAAAGTCTTTAGGAATTTGCATAGTTTATTGAGGGGTGGTCAGCATGTCTATAGTAAGATGCATTTTTTTTCATGTCCATATCCTGTGATTCCTCTCTTCAGATTGTATCATTATTTTTGTTTGGTTTTATTTTTTATTTAATTTTGAAAAATATAAAAAGATTTTTATTTTTTTGAAAAATTGATAAATCCAAAAAGATTTTATTTCTGATAATCTTTTGAAAAAGTCAAAAAGATTTTCTATTTATAATTTTTTTTTAAAAACACAAAATAGTTTTGTATTTTGTTTGCACCATTTGTGGATGAACATTTAAGATAGCCATAGTCACAGCTTCATTCCATATTACACGTGACTGTTTGATGTTGATTTGAGATGCTACATCATTTCATCCATGTGCTTTACATTGTTTGGAGTCATTAAGATATGATTAGTGATATCTTCTACATGTTTGGATCCGTATCTCCTTTATTCCACACATAAACGATTTTATTTGAATATTGTACTTGTCTATCACATGTTGGTTTGAGTGTTTCCATCTCACTTCTGTCTATACAACGAACCAAATGCGATAAAACTTGACAAGAAAGTAGTGCATGTAAGAATCGTTGTTGTGAGTTTTTGTGATATATTTGAAAAATGGGGAAGGGCTACGAAAGGTACCCATTTATCCTTTGCGATAAAACCTTCATTTAAATTGGACCTAGAAAAAGTGTGGCCCAAAAACAGAAGCCAAGGTCCAAAGAGGTTGAAAAGATCTCGAAAAATTAAAAGGCAATAACAAGAAAAATATGACATAAAGCTGGGCCAATATGATTTAGTTTCATCACCTCAAAAGAAAAAAAATAAAAAGCATTATTATTTATGAGGTAGTTTGGATGGAATATAAAACAGGTTTTCACGTCTTTGAAAGTCATGAAAAAACGTTACATAGTTTTGGATGTAATTGGTGTGGAAACCACTTTGAGATTTCATCTGTTGATATGATTGAGTCAATTTGTTATAACTCTACCATTTTTATACCTAAGGAAGATGTTGAGTTCATTCATTAGGAATATCCAAAATTCATCGTTCACATATGTTATGTTTGTATGCATTGATTTTCCAATCAAATTTGTTCACATCCCTACATTTTCGCTATCACCGACTTGGTTTTTTTCGTGTTCTTTCATAATCGTATTTTTGTTGTATATTTTTTTTGTGAGAAAAATTTTGAAATATTAAAAAAGAGAAAGTTTATTACCTTGTGACATTCTACATTTGCATTGCTTTGTGTTCTTCATATTTATCTATTTGGGGACATCATAAAAATGGGGAGAAAGAATTATCGGGGAGAATTTTTATTTGATTAAATAATGATTTGCTTGAGCGTAATTGATATTTATTTTTTTCTTATCATTATATTTCCAACTTTTACGCATCACGGATATTGTTTTGGTCTCATGTGTGTAGTTACAAAATTGAGGATATTTTTTTGCACACCCTTATGATGACAATGACAGATTGAAGAAGTTGAAGATTTTAAGATGTTTGAAATATTTTTGAAGACATGTCATTTAGTATTTCCAGTTTTTTGGTTTATTGGGGATATTAAATTGTATGTCATTTGTTTGAGCTTGGGTAGCATAATTCGGATAGCTTTATGTATGTACCAGCATAGACATACGGGATATTTTTAAGGACATGATATAATAAATGTCCATTTTAGAATCTAGGAATTAAGTAAGTTTCCTAGATCTCATCTAGTCTGTCTGATACAGCTACATTCGGCATGCCATCACTATCATCCATGACGGCCTTGATCCGAATCATAAGTTTCACACACCCATCATCCTCATACGTGTGTAGTGCAACATCAACGTGCAACGAGCAATGTACAACTGCATCTTCAACATTCCCACTACTCCACTCAAGATTATGGTAAAATATTTAATTTGGAGTTTTTAAGGTTTACATATTTATTTGGGAATTTTTTATAAATTGTTTTTAGCACCAAAAATGTTTTTCTTCAAGAATTTTTTTTTTCTAAGTCAAGAAGCATACTTTCTGGCGCTTGGGTCATTCAAGTGACACTCAATGTTGCATGAAGGCATCAAACGAGATATGCCTGTCGCTCGAGCGACATAGGCATCTCGTTCGAGAGAGATCGTTGTCTTGTTCGAATGACAGTGCATCTCGTTTGAGTTAGCCACTACCTTAATTTTCCTATAAAAATAATGTTTCTGAATTCACATTTTCTCAAGTCTCTAGACTCCGTTTTTTGCAGAATCTGCTGCAAGTAAGGCATCATGTTTTTAAGTTTTGAACACCTTTTGATTCTCCAAATTGTCCCAAATGCATATGTGAATTATTTAAACCCTAGATTACTTTTTCTACTCGTCTGGAGTACTCTTGTGGAGAAGAAAGATGATTCTCCATGGCTAACGATTGGAGTTCTTGCGGGATATCTTGCCATGGACAATGAACTGACGTTTGCGGGTATTCATGTGTCAAGATGTATTTCTTTGTATTTGTAAGTGTTACAATATATTATGAAATAAATTGGTTTTGCCCCTTTGGGGGATTTTTCCTCATATTTGTGATTGTGTGCATTCTTGATTCCGTTTAATTAGTCAATCACAATTTGTTGCAAGAGTTAAGGTTTTTTGGGACTAAAATTGGAATTTAATTAAACAAGTTGATTCATTTATTGCTAGCACACTCTCAAATTAGAATCACTTTTATGAGTGGCACGATCTGTATCCCTAACGAGATACGATTATGAATTGTACTCTATTTTTTTCAGATCAAGAGATCTTACTAGCCCACTGACCAAGCATAAATTCTTCAGAATTTAGCCCCTTAATTTAGTGATTTTAATATCTTGAACAATGTAATTGAGCCATTTTTATGCCATATCACTCCATTGTCTATTCCTAACAATATTCCCTAGGTTTTGTATAATTTGGATGAAGTTTCAGGAATGGAATGCAAGAAAGACTCCAAAAGAAAAGAAAAGCAAGCAAGAAATGTCCAAGGGCAAAAGTGTAATTCCATTCAGAATTCGAAAGTGACACCAAAAGGGAAGTTGAAGAGAATGAGTTCACAAGAGCATAGGAAGAAACGGCATCCAAATCGGAGGTCTAGATAAGAAGATATGGCCAGTCAAAACTGCAAGGAAAAAGTCAAAGAAGAAGAGATTCGGATCGATCAGGGTAGGAGTCGGACCGATCCGATCTGGCCAAGTCTAGTGCACCCCGGATGGATGACAAACCGATGGAAGCAATAACCGGACCGATCCGGTCATGCGAAATCCTGGCATTAATTTTCCATTTATTGTGCAGATTTGATGAGTGCGTAGCTGTGAAACTTGTTCCACAAGCAGGGTTGGAGGCCGACTTTCGATGATTTGTGCTATAAAAAGCCAAGCTCTACATCATTTGAAAGAGGCTAGGGTTGAGAGTTCTAGAGAGAGTTTTAGGTCAGATTTTTAGGTCAAATTTCCATTTTCTTCGAGATTTGCATGAACCCTAGTTTGTATTCTGAATTCCAATTCCGTTTTTGTGCTGAATTCAAGTAATATCATTCTATTCTCTTGTGCTTTAATTTTTGCAAATTTCTTACAATGTTCTGCAGTTTCATAATTTCATATGTGAATTTGTTTTTGAACCAAATCATGAGTAGCTAATTTCCCAAGGGTTGGGGTACATGAACTCAATCCTAATACAAATTATTTGTATGGAAAATAGAAAATAAATGAAAATATTGATTGAATCGTGAATGAAAATCATATATACATTGTCAAATCTTTTAATCTCTCTTGCCTTAGGTACTTGAGATGTTTAAGAATGCTTTGTATGTATAATTTGTCGTTCACCGCTTTATATTCATCTTTGATTTCATATGATGCGGGCTTGAACCTCATATATGTAATGCTTAGAGTTTATAAGGAATGGATTTAATCAAGAATTTTGATTTATAATTCTAGTATTCTAAAGGATAATTTGTTAAGGATTGAGGGATTGTACCCTACCCTAATTTTCTCTAAATTGTTAAACCCACGTTTCGCTGTTAATTTCTAATTGTTTTTCATAAGTAAATTTTTAGACATTTTCCCACAAATCAATCATCTTTTTATTTCTTTTAAGAAATCATTTCAAGGTTTAGTAATTTTTCTTGTTACTGTTTGGCAATTTCGATCCCTGTGGAGACGATCCCGACTTACCGGGTTATTACTTGAGCGACAAGGCTTGCACTTGAGCCTAGATAAATACGCACTTTTAAGACAAATATTAAGTCGCGTCAAGTTTTTGGCGCCGTTGCCGGGGATCCGTAAATTGTTAAATTTTCAAGAAAGTTATTTTTATCTACAAGTGATTTCATAAAAAAAAAAAAAAAATTCATTTCTTCTCTTGTGTACTTATATGCAGAATTCATCTCCCACCCAAATTCACGAAAATCCTATTGCCGAAGCCGGTTCGGAAAATTCTGAGTCTCCTCGTTTTTGGGTTCCACCTCCTTCGCCTAATAATTCCATCACCAGTCGTTCATTGAGTCAAACCAGGAGTGAGAATTCTGAGCCTTTCGGTAGCGATATGTCGGATCATGGTAGTGTCGGTGTTGGTGCTGGAGAGGATGATGTACCATATCAACCCATGAAAGATCTTTTATTTTCGGAGAGAACTGTTACCCCTGGTTGCATTTTACCCCCGTATAATGCCGGTCAGTTCCACTTTCGGAATGGAATGATCCAAATTCTTCCTACATTTCATGGGATGGATTCGAAAAAACCATATCTCCATATTCGAGAATTCGAAAATACGTGTGAGACATTTGGAGACCAAGCTTGTCCACAAGAGGTAATCCGGTTGAAGCTCTTTCCTTTTTCCTTAAAGGATAAAGCTAAAACTTGGTTATGGTCCTTGCCCCCAAATTCTGTTTTATCCTGGAGAGATATGCAAAACAAGTTTATCTCAAAATTTTTTCCACAACACAAAACCAATTCTGTTAAAGCCCAAATCCAAGATTTTCGTCAAAATGAGAATGAGGCTTTTGATAAGTGTTGGGAGAGATATCAGGAGTTAGTTAATGCGTGCCCCCATCATGGTTTTGAACCTCATCATCTGATTTCATTTTTCCATCAAGGCCTTACTGTAGCGTCTAAACAACTTGTTCAAACCATGTGTGAGAGACCTTTTTGGGAGTTAAGTACGAGCGATACTGAGGCTCATTTGAAATATGTGGCAGAAACTGCCTAAGCATGGGATACTTCTGATCCCAATAGTCAAAATAGAAATCGACAAGTGTCCAACTTGCCTGCTGCGTCCGGTATTTATCACTTGGACAAGGACACTTTGTTGGATCGAAAATTTGACCAATTGGAGAAGAATTTCAGAGATATGCTAGATATGCGATTGAGAGATGTGTCTGGACCCGTACAAGCCGGAAAGGAGAGGGTATGTGCCATTTGTAATGCGGGTCATTCTACCGAAGGATGTCCTACCATACCTGCATACAAGGCAATGTACACTGAACATTTTGATGCAATAGGAGGTTTTCGAGGAAATTATAATGCTCAGCAAGGGAATGCATATAATCAATCGTGGAGGAATCCCGGGTTCAATTATGGACAACCCCAATGTGGGATGGTTCCTAACCCACAGATGACTCTACCACAACCCCCTCAATTTCAGCAAGTGGCAAATCCCATGCAAGTACCACCTCCTGGTCCTTATGTAGCTCCACCTAGGAGATCTCTTGAAGATAATTTCAATCAATTCATCCAATCCCAAAAAGAGAGAGATGCTAAATTTGAGCGAATGTTCGCTGAAATGCAAACTAACATCTCTAGATTGCAGTCTGCAGTGAATACTCAAGAGAAGGGTAAACTTCCAGCCCAAGGCCAAAGACCACCTCTTCAGGGTCAACCCACGGTTTGCTCCACATCATCAGATTTGCAAGAACAATGTCAAGCTGTTACTACTCTTCGTAGTGGCCGCGTAATTGATCTAACACCTAAATTTCCAAAGGTGAATGATGATGGAGTGGAACCAGAGATTGCCAAGGAATTTGAAACTTCCGAGTCTGAAAAACCTTCCTTAGAAAAGGAATTGAAAGATGAGGAAGTTGAGCCTGATATTGAAGTCAAGTTGCCTACTGCTGCTCCATTTCCTCAACGCTTAAAGTCACCCAAGAAAGGTGCTTCGCGTACAGAGGTGTTGGATGTGTTGAAATAAGTAAAATTGAACTTGCCGTTCCTTGATGCTATTCAACAAATTCCAGCATATGCTAAGGTTATTAAAGATCTTTTGACTGTCAAGAGACGTCTTAAGTTGAAGAAAAATGTTTTCTTGGCACAAAATGTGAGCTCAGTTATTCTCAATGATCTTCCACCAAAATTCAAAGATCCAGGTGCACCTACCATTTCGTGTATCATAGGAGAAAAAAGAGTGGAAAAAGCATTGCTCGATTTAGGTGCAAGTGTTAACATCCTCCCATACTCCATCTATAAGCAGCTTGATTTAGGTGATTTAAAACCTACTCGAATCACTCTACAGCTAGCGGATAGAACAGTGAAAGTGCCTTGTGGAATTGTAGAAGACGTGATAGTTCAAGTGGACACGTTCTACTTTCCCGTTGATTTTGTCATTTGGGACACCGAGCCTGTTCCCCATACGAGAAATCATGTTCCAATTATATTGGGCCGACCGTTCTTAGCTACCGTTAATGCTTTGATCAATACACGGAATGGCCAAATGCAACTCACTTTTGGAAACATAACTCTCGAGACTAATATTTTTAATGTCGCTAACCAAATGGGTGATGAGGACGAGATTCTTGAAGTGGATCTTATTGAGGAAGTTGTGGATGAAAATATTGAGACAATCATAGGAGGAGATGCTCTGAAAGTGTGCTTAGTGCAAAGTGGTGCACAAATGAGTGCTTATACTGAGTTTGAGAGAGAGGTGGAAGAGTTGAAAATTTGGTTACAAGAGGAAGAGAGTTTTGAGAGTTTGAGAGCGGTTGACTGGATTTCTAGGTATGAAGAATTGCCTCCGAGGGAGACACCCATGATCCCCTCTGAACATAGATTTCCTAGTCTTGAGTTGAAGAAACTACCCTCCCATGTCAAATATGCCTTTTTAGGTGAGAATGATACATTTCCTGTTGTTGTGTCTTCCCATCTAGAAAAAGGGCAAGAGGGTATGTTGTTAGATGTGTTGCGAAAGCATAGAAGTGCTTTTGGTTGGACCATAGCAGATTTGAAAGGTATAAGTCCGTTGATTTGTACCCATAAAATCCATCTTGAAGAAGAAGTGAAGCCCCCGCGAGAGATGCAAAGGCGATTAAATCCAACCATGAAAGAGGTAGTAAGAGCGGAAATCATCAAATTGCTAGATGCTGGAATTATATATCCCATTTCGGATAGTAAATGGGTGAGCCCAATTCAGGTCATTCCAAAGAAATCAGGGATGACTGTGGTTGAAAATGCTAAGGGAGAATTAATACCTCAACGCACCACCACCGGGTGGCGTGTTTGCATTGACTACCGAAAGCTCAATGCCGGAACTCGAAAGGATCATTTTCCCTTACCGTTCATCGATCAAGTTATTGAACGCGTGGCGGGTCATCCTTACTATTGTTTCCTAGATGGGTATTCCGGATATAATCAGATTGAAGTGGATGTACTTGATCAAGAAAAGACGACTTTTACATGTCCGTTTGGTACGTTTGCCTATAAACGTATGCCATTTGGGTTATGTAATGCGCCAGCTACTTTTCAAAGGTGCATATTAAGTCTCTTTAGCGATATGATTGAAAAAGGTCTTGAGGTGTTCATGGACGATTTCAGCGTTTTCGGTTCATCTTTTGACCATTGTTTAGCTAATCTTGAGAGAGTTCTATTCCGATGTGTGGAAAAAGACTTAGTCCTCAATTGGGAAAAATGCCATTTCATGGTTACCGAGGGTGTAGTCTTGGGCCACATAGTCTCATCTAGGGGGATTGAAGTTGATCGAGCAAAAATTGAAGTAATAGCTGAGTTACCCCTGCCAAAATCACTTAAAGATGTGAGGTCCTTTCTAGGCCATGCTGGATTTTATAGGAGGTTTATCAAAGACTTTAGCGCCATCGCTAGACCTTTGAGTAATCTTCTCATGAAAGACACTCCATTTGAGTGGAATAAAGCATGTAAAGAAGCGTTTGATAAACTCAAAAGCATGCTTATTTCTGCACCTATCATGCAAGCTCCGGATTGGTCGCTTCCCTTTGAGCTTATGTGTGATGCAAGTGATTACGCGATTGGGGCTGTTCTTGGACAGAGGAAAGACAAGAAAGCTCATGTTATTTACTATGCTAGCCGAACATTATCTGGCCCTCAGCTTAATTACTTTACTACAGAGAAAGAGTTGCTAGCCGTCGTTTTTGCTCTCGACAAATTTCGCTCTTACATTGTTGGGTCGCCTATCCTTTACTTCACTGATCATTCGGCACTTAAATATCTCTTGAGCAAGAAAGATGCCAAACCCCGTCTAATCAGGTGGATCCTACTCCTACAAGAGTTTAATCTCTCGATTCAAGATAAGAAAGGAGTAGAAAACGTCGTTGCTGACCATTTGTCACGACTCTCGTCCGACGTGCCTATTGATCCCATTCCTATAGACGAGTATTTTCCGGATGAGAATCTATTTGCTACCTCTTCTCTCCCTTGGTTTGCGGATATAATCAATTACCTTGTCACTGGAGTTCTTCCATCTAGTTGGAATCCACAAGAGAGAAGGAGGTTCATTACTTGGTCACGCATGTTCTTTTATGATGATCCATATTTGTTTAAGTATTGTGCTGACCAAATTATCCGGAGATGTGTACCCGATGAGGAAATCCAAGGGGTAATTCGATTCTGTCATTCGGAAGCATGTGGCGGTCATTTTTCTAAAAATAAACCTGCTGCAAAAATCCTTCAAAGTGGTCTTTATTGGCCCACAATCTTTCGGGATGTGAATGCTTTTTGTAAATCTTGCGATAGATGCCAAAGAATGGGAGCTATTACTCGCCGTGATATGATGCCATTATCCCCTATTTTAGTCTTGGAGTTGTTTGATTGTTGGGGTATTGACTTCATGGGGCCCTTTATTCCTTCTTTTGGTTTTCTATACATCCTCGTCGCTGTAGATTATGTCTCAAAATGGGTAGAGGCTATAGCTACAAGGACGAATGACAGCAAGGTGGTGATAAAATTCATTCAAGAAAATATACTTTCTCGCTTTGGTATGCCTAAGGCCATAATTAGTGATAATGGAACTCATTTTTGCAATAGGCCGATGGAGAAACTAATGTGGAAGTATGGAATTGTCCGTAAGGTTGGCACCCCCTATCACCCCCAATCGAATGGCCAAGCCGAGCTTGCTAATCGGGAAATCAAGAATATCTTGGAAAAGACAGTTGATCCTAATAGGAAAGACTGGTCTCTTAGATTGACTGATGCTCTCTGGGTTATAGAACCGCATACAAGAATCCCCTTGGGATGTCCCCATTTCGATTTGTGTATGGCAAACCTTGTCATCTTCCGGTTGAAATCGAACACAAAGCGTATTGGGCTATCAAAAGGGTGAACTTCAAAATGGATAAAGCCGGTGAAACACGTAAACTTCAGTTGAATGAGTTGGAAGAAATGCGCAATGATGCGTATGAAAGTGCTAAAATATCCAAGGACCGAATGAAATGAGCTCATGACGGAATCATTCGTAAGAAAGAGTTTCATTTGGGACAAAAAGTACTTCTCTATAACTCCCGGTTGCACTTGTTTCCCGGAAAATTGCAGTCACGGTGGTCTGGTCCGTACATTGTGAAAGAGGTATTTCCCCATGGAGCGGTTGAACTAATAGATGAGAAAGGGGGAAACACTTTTAAAGTCAATGGGCATCATCTCAAGCCCTATTTGGAAGCCATGGTTAAAGAAGCAGACACAATCTGGCTGTCGGACCCCATTTATGGGGATTGATTGAACAAAGAGAGTGAGGTCGTCACACCCTCGACATGTATGGGGTGATTGTTGTACATATGCGTCGTAGGATGTAGAAGTCATAGGTTAGAGTCCGTTCTGAGGGTTGAGAATCCGAAGGTTGCGGGGTGTTTCGTTATCAATGAGTTGTGAGGATAGTTGGAAGTATGCAAGGTTGAAAAATCATCTTTGGCGTGGAGTTTGGGCATTTCTAGGATGAGAAGAAGAGAGAAGAAGAATTCTGGAAATCAGCAACCGGATCGGTCCGGTGAAATAAAAGAACCGATCCGGTCATCCGGATTGGTCCGGTGTAATCGAAGAACCGATCCGGTTAGGCCGATCGGTCCGGTCCCAAAACCGGATCGGTCCGATTTTCTGCAGGTTTCATTTCCCAAGGGACACACCTCTTCAATCCACCTCCTCAATCCACACCCTTTCACTTCACCCAATCCAGCCCTTCCTTCAAAATTTCGTCCCCCCATTTCCCACCCCTTCATTCCCTCCATTTCCCCCACTCATACGTATAAATACATACCTCCCCCTACCCATTTTCTTCACACCTCCACCTCTCTTCTCTCTTATATCTCCATAAATCTCTCCTTCCTCCATACTAATGGCTGCTCCCCAGAAATATACCTCCATTGAAGTTCTCCCCAACGGAAATGGAGAGTATCGTTCCCGCCAAGAAGAAAATTGGTGCCGTAAGTTTTTCAGCCCTACACGAAAAATTCATATCGAACGTCAAGTGTTGTGGGACCAAATGCTCAATTCGGTCACAACCCTTTTTCTGTCAAGAGGCTGGTGCCGTTTCTTCAATGAACCATATGAGGCTATGTGGGAAAATGAAGTTCGTCAGTTCTACGGATCTCTCATCCGTACCGCTGAATTTGAATCCCAAGCCTTTGTGGATTCCATCCCTATCCCATTTTCACTTGATCTCGTGGCACGAAAACTCGAATCATATGGTGTGATCACTCCAGCTCAGTTTGACTATCCGAGTCCCGATCCCGTCCTCACCAAAGAAGTTTGTATCTCGCGAATCCAGCCCGCTGCGGTTTGGACCACCGAGACCTTTCCCGTCGGTCGTTTGTCCGACAAGGCACGCTTCACTTTTCATATCGTTTGTGCCAACATTTTGCAAACTTCTAATGATTCGGCGATGATGCCTCGCCAAGCCACCATGATGTATCATCTATTCGACCTGGCGACCGTGATCAATTTGGCCCGGACATTTTACGCCGATATCCTTTTTGTGGCTTATGATAAAACGGGTCGCGCTCCTCTTCCGTATGGTCGACTCATCACCTCAATGCTTCGGGATGCCGGGATTGCACCACCTCAGGATCTTGTCAACCTTCCTAAACCTTTAGGACAAGAGTCCTGCACTCGAAGTGCGCGGAAAATTCAGCTAGTCCGTGCGCGGCACGGCGGCGATTCTAGTGAGGAGGGCGACGATGAAGAAGAGGACGTCGCTGATGAGGACGTAGAAATGGCGGAGGGTGAAGAGGAGGAATATGATGAGACTGCTGATCGGGATTATGTTCCGGTTGGTACGGGCTTGACTGAGCGCGTTCTCTCTCTTGAAACGCGTTTTGACGCACATGTGTCCTCCTACGAGAGGGACATGAGTTTGGTCCTGCGTATGCAGGCCGACTTGTATCGTCTCCAGGCGGGACCCGAGGCCCCTCTTCCTCCTTACTATTATAATCCATATTATCCTACTGCTCCCAGTACTTCCCATCCACCACCCGCCCCTTAGGCTACCCTTCCCTTGTTAGGATTTTTATCCCTATGTTTGTAGTTTTGTTTCCACAGTTGTTTCCACAGTTTGTTTGTATTCTACAGTTTTAATATGATATTGGCTTGTTTTATTTATCGCACTCTTTATGTTGTCTTCTTTTTCTCTCTTATCTATTTGATTGAGGACAATGCAAATCATTGAGTTAGGGGGGATGACAGGTGCGTATTCATAAAACTTCGCTTATATTCATATATATGTATTTAAAAAAAAAAAAAAAAGTTGAAAAAAAAAAAACCAAAAATATTTTTCTTCAAAATAAATAAAAATTGGAATTTAAATTTTTCAAAAATATCACCTTTATTCTGTTTAAAGTCTCAAATTGTTAAATCTCAATTGCACCAAGCCAAAATTGACCGAAGAAGGAAATTGAAAGAAAATTGACGACTTAACGAATAAGTGTGGAGATTGATCAACCCCGGTGAGATTTCGAGCCTTTCAATTTTTTATGAGTTTTTAAATCAATCCGAGTTTATGATTAACTCAAAGTTCTTTTCAGCATTTTAATAAGTCGTTGATGATCTCAATCCTTTATTTTGATCGGTTATGGGAAATGTGTGAAATGTTGTCTCGAAATTCGTGCTAAATATATCTCTAAACTTAATTAATCTCGAGATGCATATGGTAATGTGATTAGCAATTTGGACAATGAAGTAGGCCCTCGTTTGTTACCCAAAAATATTAGCCACAAAAAGTTGTGAAAAATTATCCCTTTGCAACCCACTTTGAGCCTAATAAAATATTTTCCTTTCGTTTGATAACCCGAAAAACCAAATAGCCCGGAATTGTGAAAATTGAGAAAATTCATCAAATAAAGTCCAAATTGTGCAACAAAAAGGGGCAAGAAAAAAAAATAGATATGCTCAACAAAAATAGCAAGAAAAGAAAAAGAAAAGAAAAAATGAAAATTGAAAAAGAAAAGAAAAAATTGAGCAAATGCCCGAAAAAGCACAAACGGACATCATAAGGACATTTTCCAATTCCGAACATTTCGTTTATTCCCATTTTTACCCTTTATACTTTTTAACCCAAAAAGTCCTAACCGAGTCCAAATTGCGAAATTAGTTACCGCGTGGAGAGCTAAGACATGAAAAGATAATATGAGAGATTAAAAGGTGTGAATTAGAGGTGATATTCCCATTTCCTAATAATCGTACTCCGATGATGAGATCTTTTCACCATAAATTTCCTTCTTTTCAATTTTGTATGCGTGAATTTGTGTCCATTACATTTACTCTTTATATCATGCATACCGTGAGAATAGCCACAATCTGAGTGATTCGTTTGTGAGCGCAATCCGTAAGAATTTGAATCAAAACGAATTTTCGGAAAGTAACGTAATGCTCAATCGGTGGAATTTTGAGGTTTAATTTTTGGCTTTGCACACACACACTATGGTTTGAGACAGTTAAATATGAATTTATGGTGATTATTTTTCGAAAAGTTTAAATTGTACAATTTTTAAGTATTTTGATCTTTATTTGAGTCAATAAAGAATTTTGTGGGTAAATTCACTGCAAACCCTCACGAGACAAAACTCGTCCTACTAGGGTAACCTAGGGGTTTAAAGGCTTGTTGCATACGCTAAATTCAATCGCGTGCCTGCGAAAGTGGAATACTATTTCAATAAAGAAGTTTTCAAAAGATGAATGTTGGTTAGATTCAGATACATTGCCCGGGACGTTCAAAGTCTTAAGTTAGGGGGATTTGACCAAGCATAAATTCTTCAGAATTTAGCCCCTTAATTTAGTGATTTTAATATCTCGAACAATGTAATTGAGCCATTTTTATGCCATATCACTCCATTGTCTACTCCTAACAATATTCCCTAGGTTTTGTATAATTTGGATGAAGTTTCAGGAATGGAATGCAAGAAAGACTCCAAAAGAAAAGAAAAGCAAGAAAGAAATGTCCAAGGGCAAAAGTGTAATTCTATTCAGAATTCGAAAGTGACACCAAAAGGGAAGTTGAAGAGAATGAGTTCACAAGAGCATAGGAAGAAACGACATCCAAATCGGAGGTCTAGATAAGAAGATATGGCCAATCAAAACTGCAAGGAAAAAGTCAAAGAATAAGAGATTCGGATCGATCCGGGTAGGAGTTGGACCGATCCGATCTGGCCAAGTCTAGTGCACCCCGGATGGATGACAAACCGATGGAAGCAATAACCGGACCGATCCGGTCATGCGAAATCCTGGAATTAATTTTCCATTTATTGTGCAGATTTGATGAGTGCGTAGCTGTGAAACTTGTTCCACAAGCAGGGTTGGAGGCCGACTTTCGATGATTTGTGCTATAAAAATCCAAGCTCTACATCATTTGAAAGAGGCTAGGGTTGAGAGTTCTAGAGAGAGTTTTAGGTCAGATTTTTAGGTCAAATTTCCATTTTCTTCGAGATTTGCATGAACCCTAGTTTGTATTCTGAATTCCAATTCCGTTTTTGTGCTGAATTCAAGTAATATCATTTTATTCTCTTGTGCTTTAATTTTTGCAAATTTCTTACAATGTTCTGCAGTTTCATAATTTCATATGTGAATTTGTTTTTGAACCAAATCATGAGTAGCTAATTTCCCAAGGGTTGGGGTACATGAACTCAATCCTAATACAAATTATTTGTATGGAAAATAGAAAATAAATGAAAATATTGATTGAATCGTGAATGAAAATCATATATACATTGTCAAATCTTTTAATCTCTCTTGCCCTAGGTACTTGAGATGTTTAAGAATGCTTTGTATGTATAATTTGTCGTTCACCGCTTTATATTCATCTTTGATTTCATATGATGCGGGCTTGAACCTCATCAATGTAATGCTTAGAGTTTATAAGGAATGGATTTAATCAAGAATTTTGATTTATAATTCTAGTATTCTAAAGGATAATTTGTTAAGGATTGAGGGATTGTACCCTACCCTAATTTTCTCTAAATTGTTAAACCCAAGTTTCGCTGTTAATTTCTAATTGTTTTTCATAAGTAAATTTTTAGACATTTTCCCACAAATCAATCATCTTTTTATTTCTTTTAAGAAATCATTTCAAGGTTTAGTAATTTTTCTTGTTACTGTTTGGCAATTTTGATCCCTGTGGAGACGATCCCGACTTACCGGGTTATTACTTGAGCGACAAGGCTTGCACTTGAGCCTAGATAAATACGCACTTTTAAGACAATTACATTGGTTGAAATAATTTATGGTGCTTCAGAGATCACGAAAAACAAGGAAAACCAATCATGATAAGGAGGGAAAAGGGAGTGAGGAAGGCTACTTGTGGATTTACAATTTTTGATGAAAATTCTTATACATAGTGAGATATGAGATTGCTACTTGTGGATTTTCAAGATACAAAGCTGTAATTTCTGATAAAAATTCGTATCCCTGGCGGCTTCTGAAGAAAATTCGTTTGGATTTGCAAGTATAGGGAAATATGTGGGACTTCATTTTTATTTTGGAGGGAGGGGTTAAAAATCATATCCTGATGTTTATTTTTAAAACGTTGGGTACTTTGTATCAGTTGTTTAAAAAACGTCTGTATATTTTGGCATTTAATCGTAAATCGTCAATAATTACTGGCGAATAAAAAAATACAGTCAAACTACAAAATATTTCTAAATAAACATCGGTAAATATTACCATGCCGATTTTTTTTAAAGCGCCGCAAAAAAAACGACGACATCTATATTATTTCTTGTAGTTCAATTAATTCTATATTTTGTTTCCAAAATAATTCCTCCATATAGTACGTATCTTAACGTTTAACTTGATACTGGTTTTCATATGCTAGATCATAATCATTAGTGTTATTAGCTAGCCTTTCTCTAATAGAAGATAAGAAATTCAAAGTACGAGAAATTATATTTTTTACATTACTAAAAATATTTTTCTTCCAAATTTTAGATCTCATCCTAAGGTCCATAGATTTTTCAAAAAATCGAAAAGCCTAAGAACAAAGAATATTAGCAAATTAACATTTTTAAACAATCATTTTATATGATATCTCTTTAGTTCAAGCATGATCATAAGGAAAGAGTTGAGTGGAAGGCACAACAAGTGGTCCAGTATCCAAAAGAACAGAACAATGATCCGAAATAGAATTAACTAAACGACTAATAGTAGTTTGAGGGAATTATCCAACCAAAGATTATTACAAAGGAAACAGTCTAATATTTCCATAATTCAAGTAGAATTTTTATTATTATTATTATTATTATTATTATTATTATTATTATTATTATTATTATTATTATTATTATTATTATTATTATTCCAAGTATGAGATAACCTAGAGAAACCTTAGTCTACAAGTTGACAGTCATTAATACATTTACAAAACTCATTAGTTTTTCCAAAACTAAAAGGAATACCCCCTACTATTTCAAGTTGGCATAAGATGGAATTAAAATCACTAACACTATGCCAAAAATTGAAAATGGTCCAACAAGGTGGTCATGGTCCAAAACTGTGACTATGGTGGTTACGATCCAAAACTGTGACCATCCAATATTGACCGTAACTCAGTTTGTGACCCTATCCATGGGTGATCTATACTAGACATTAGTCATGCTCATGGATCGCGAGTCAACCGTGACCCTTTTCGCGAGAAAAATGGTGCGAAGTTGGTAACATTACTGGTCACAATCCAAAATCATGATCCCTTGTTAAGGATCATGTAAAGTATATGTGCAATATGGTCACAGTCCATAACCGTGACATTCCATTATGATAAGTATGAAAATCAAAATGGTCACAGCAATGGGGTCACAGTTCTGCACTGTGACCACATTATGGGGAATTTTAATGGTCACGGATCATGGTCACGGTCTAATAGTGTTACTCCATTTAAGTATCTCATTTCACTATCTATTTGTTTGGGAAACCTCCCATTCCTCTCTCTCTCTCTCTCTCTCTCTCTGTATATATATATATATATATATATATATATATGTGTGTGTGTGTGTGTGTGTGTGTGTGTGTGTGTGTGTGGTGGATGGGTGGGTGGGAGAGAAACTGAGCGTCGTGTAAATACACTAATGGTAGTTATCGGTTCCCACCGTAACGCAAAAAACCTAAACTTTGATTACGGTCTTATGGGAATATAGCATCTAGTATTGGTACCGAATCCACATGAAATGATTGATAGACTTTAATTGAATTATTACTTCTGAAAAAAGTGTAAAAATGATTGTTTTAAGTATAAATTACAAATTAGGCATGTATTGAAACTAAATTAACAAATAAGAATAAAAACTATAGAGAAGGAATTATATCCCTCACCATGGGTTAATTAGCATAAATGGTTATATGGGAAGAAAAGTTTATCAAAATTAAATCTCATATCATCAATTAATCAAAACTACAGTTATCACCCCTTAAATTCTCATAAAAGCCTACTATGATTTTGACGTCAATAAATATCTCGAAGATTACACACACAAGGTCATAAATATGACGCATACATGATATACATTATTAAATATCCTAGGAATAAAATCAAGACTAACCTAACCAATTAAAACTAGCCTAATCCATAGTGACTTCAACAATCTCATCTTAAACTAAATTAGCTATAAAACATGTTAAATGTCATGTATTTAAATAAATCAATGAAAGAAATATATAAATTAATAAAGACAACTAAGTTAACAAAGAATTAAATAACAAATGAAGCTTAAATTAATGGAGGAAAATAATGAATTGTTCACTTAAAATATAAATGGAATGGGAACCCTACAAGAGAGAAAGAGATGTGATCCCAAACTAAAATCTACTATAACCTAATAATAATAGATAATGAACTAAAAAAACCTCCACTTACTATTTATTGTAAGTGTAATAACTATTGATGGTTAGTCGAAAAAAAGAAAAGTGAAAAGAAAGTAACAGGTCGAATTTGCCAAATATCTGGTATGATCAATTGAATGACGGATGGTCGATCGATAGATGATTATGAAAAATGCATATTGTCTCCAAATCAAGGAAAGTCCTTCTTGATGGATTGATCGACAGGGGAGGGTCGAATGATCGATCTCCTGTATTTTTGGGCTCTTTTGCTTCAAAAGGGGAATTATTTCTTCGAACGGTAATGACTATAACTTCAACATCTGGACTCAGAACGATGTGATGTCAGCGGTCACGTAAAGATAACTCAATGAACTAAACTTCCATAAAGATTCTTCATTCAGGACATGATGTCTAAAATTATAGAATTTCCCCTATAATTTAATCTTACAATGAACTTTCTTGAAATGCAACCAATTGCACTGTTAAGCGTTCTAATACCCACAAAAACTCAGATAAACCTTGCACAATGTATATATATCTTTATATACTGAGGTTAACAAATAAATGAGCATAAAAGTAGGAAATAATGAACACAATTGTGCTAGAATATATAAGAATAAAGGGCATTAATATACGATATTCCTGACCCATCACACCCCCTAACTTAGATATTTCTAGTCCTTAGTGATGATACAAAACAAAAACCATCCCAACACAAATGTACAAAAAATAGATAATCATAAAAGATAGAAAATGCCACTTTCACTGGAGCACGATTTCATTTAGAGAATACAAAAAGCCATTAAACTCCTAGGTTACCCTAGTGGACGAGTGTTGTCTTGTGAGGATTTTCAGTGATGAGACCCACAAATATTAAATTTTACTCAAAAGGTATGTTTAAGTAATCAATAATACAAGATTAACAAACAAAACCAAAGAATTTTAACAAGTTATTTATCATTAAAATTATATAATAACTTCATATAATTGAAACCTTAAATGTGGTAGGAAAAGCGATCACGTGAAAATATTTTTAATTGGTAAGAATTTTATAAATCGGATAAATATTAAAGCGTAGCATGTATATCAATCCTCATCGATGATTACACTCAATCAATAAAAATACTTAGAAATGGGGTGTAACATACATTGGCATACAAACATAATGAGTAAATGTAAATGGAAATAAGGTCGTGCACATGTAATCGATAAAGAACTCTATATATGAAATGAAAAATTATAATATCAATGAATGGATACCATTCATTAAGGGAGGTGAAATGTATTTTCACAAATTATAGCAATTATTATGACTTTTGAATCACACTAACCCTAGGATCACATATGAATTTTAAAGGGTTATAATGTCGACTAGGGTTAAGGTTATGAAATAAAGGGGATATTTGATGAGAATACATAGGATAATGAAAAATTATGGACAATTTTAAAATTGGAATATAATTTCCATAAAACTCAATGGATAAAGCATTGGAGAGTGACAAATATTATTGAACACTATGCGCATCAAGAAAATCTTTATCTTTCTCTTTCTTTTCTTTTTTTTATCATCTTTCTCTTTTATTTTTCTTTTGATTCACTTTGTATTTTCTTTTCACCTTCACATGCTTAATTGCAACCACATAACAAAAGTATCTTAAACCCCCAATTATCGTTCCAAACTAAGTTATGTAAGGTCTATATATGGTTTAGAAACTCCAATGAGGTGTTGGTTATGGGAACTTAGGCGATGAAATGAAAGGCTATATTTAGGCTCAAAGGGGGTTCACAAGGAAAAACATATAAGGTGAGTTAAAGGTCAATATTGGTTAATTAATAAAGAGAGACTATGATCTTTCGCTAAGTCTTACGTGATTGTTGTATCAAAATATCTTGGAAAATATAATCAAGTAACCAATTTCATAACGAACTCAATTAATGAATGATCAAGGAAAGAATAGTGATATCTTTCTTATAACTTTAACATTTTCAAAGAGGAAGGAGTAATGTATAAACACTCACAAATGAAAAAAAGCACAATGTTCACTTGGTGTAAGTATATATAAATGCAATAAAAGATTACTGAGTTATAAAAATCTTAAACTCAATCATGTAAATAAAAAAATCATATGTGATCATGGGTTGAAAGTTAAATTCATGAAGTTTTTCATGTGATCAAATCAAATAAACTACAAAAGTTAAAAAGAGGAAGATAGAAATATTATTCAAAATAGAGCGATCTTCATATCGAACAAGTTCAAAGATTATATAGAATATGTTAGAACCAAACGTAACAAAAAAAGAAGAACAAAAGCTTTAACTTATTACATTAGAAAATAATTAAAAAGAAAAATCAAAGTACTATATACAACCTACATAGTAATTAAAAATATTTCACTTTGAGGAATTAATGGTGGTCCCTCGTTTGAGTTCATACCCTCTATAAAATAAGAACTCTTTTTGAATAACGAAAGTCATGGTTTAGGGAGGGAAAAGGAACCGTTACCAATTAAAAGTTTTTGAGGGATAATGGGGGGTTTGGATTAAACGGGAATAAGCACATATAGGATCCAACAAAACATAATTTTCTTCAATATATTTTGCAAATGGAATGAGAGGTGGTGCACATGATGGCACAATGGCCTTCATGAAAATAAAATCAAGCAAGTAATCCTCATCGATCAAAGGTTAAATAATTTAAAGTTTTGAAACGACTCATGTGATACTTGAAACAGTTCGATAATGAGGAATGAAAATGGCAAGGAAATAAATTCAATCTTGAGAGATGACACGTCATCGCTCAAAGATTGAATTTCATAGGAGATAGGATCATTCTCAATGAAATTTTCTTCTTTGATTAACAAAGAAGAAATCATTTCATTTAAAATGGATAATACATTGATTTCTTCCTCACTTTAATTCTCTATTATGCCTTGGGACAAGAAAGTATTGGTTTATTCAAAAGTGGGAATCGATTCCTCATTTGGTTCAAAATATTCGTCATCTTCCATATTTTCAGAAGAAAATTCATCGTTGGATTCGAATAGTGCATCTAAGTCTTGCTCCCAATAATGATTTTATTCTTTATAATATTTTTCATGTTTTTCATTCTCAAGATTGAGAATGCCCTCATGCAAAGTCATAAGTGGAGGCGAGAATTCTTGAAAATAAAAAGTTTTATAACTATACTAGGAACTACTTTCAAAATCATTATTATAAGAATTTTTAAAGATATTGCATTATGTTTCAACATTCTTATTGTAATGATTTTGTGCTCTCTATTTAAATGATAATTCTCAAAATTCCCATAATCCATAACATGACTTTTGTAATACTCACCCAATGTGAACTTACGATTTCCATTCTTCTCTTTATGCAATCGTTCACCAAAAGTCATCATTTTTTGGGGATTTTGAGAATTATCGTTACGATTACCAAAAACAGAAGAGTAATGCTTATCCAAATAAGTTCAAGATGAAGATTTCCACAAAGTGATATGTGGTCTTGAATTTAAGTGTTACTTGGTGCTCAAATATATAAGTTCAAAAAACATATTAAAAGAAGGAATACAAATGGAGAGAAAATATTACAAAATACTAAATTAATTACAATCTAAAATAAAACATGCCCCGATAACGGCACCTTGACTAGGTGAGAAATTGAGTGTCGTGTAAATCAGTTAAATTTTGCTATTGGATCCCTCCGCAATGAAAAAATCCAAAACGTTAACTACACTCTTATGGGAGTATAACAACTAGTTCGGGTATCGAATCCATGGGGTTTGATTGCTAGACTTGAATTGATTTATTACTTCTAAATTAAAGTGTAAAAGATTATTATTTTAAATACAAATTACAAACTAGGCTTGTATTGAAACTAAATTTACAACTAAGAATAAAAACTATATATTGAGAAATATTTCACTCACCATGGGTTAATTGACATAAATGGTTGCATTGGAAAAAAAGCTTATCAAGATTAAATCTCATTTCATTAATTAATCAAAACTATAGTTGTCACCCCCTAAATTCTCATAAAATCCTACTATGATTTTGACGTCAAAAAATATCTTGGAGATTACACACGCAAGGTCGTAAATATGGCACATATAGGATTTACACCATTAAATTTCCTAGGCATAAAATCAATAACAACCTAACCCATTAAAACTAACCTAGTAAATATCTCAACCAAAACAAAACAACCAAATAATCCATAGTGAGGTCAATAATCTTAATCTAAGCTAAATTAGCTATAAAGAATATTAAACGAAATGAATTTAAATAAATAAATGGAAGCTTAAATTAATGGAGGAAGACAATGAATGGTACACTTACAAGGCAAATGGAATGGAAACCTTATAAGAGAGAAAAAAAGGCCTCCAAAATCAAAACCTAATCTAACTAGACAATGAACTAAAAAACTCCACTTACTATCATAGTAAGTGGAATAAAAGAAAACAATAAGACAAAATTGCCAAATATTGTGTATAATCGATCGATAGATCAACGGATGGTCGATCGATCGATAATTCTGAAAAATGCAAGCACTCTTGATCGGTCGATCGACGGGTAAGGGTAGATTGATCAATCCCCTATTTTTCTAGGCTTTTTTAATTCTACAGGGGAATTATTGCTTCTAACGAGAATAGCTATGACTTTAACATTTGAAATTGGAATAATATTCCATCAGTTGCCATATGAAAGAAAGAGTTCAGAGTGGACTTATGTCTATTGAGCCCATTGGAACAAGCTCCATTATTGCGGATCCGATGACTAAGGGATTACCACCCAAGGTCTTTCATGAGCACACTGCTCATATGGGTGTAGTTTCTTTTCAAGATATTTCGGTTTAGTGGGAGTTTGTATTTTAGATGCTTTCATAGACACATTTATTATGGATTTTATGGTTATTTACTGCAGTAAAGTATTCAATTTATATTCAGTCTGATTTTATATGGTTTGATCTCACTAAATTTTAAGGAGGACCAGTTGGAAATAGGCATGTTAAGATCACATTTGCATGAAATTTCCATGCTACACATCCACACTTGATCTTTGTCATTAGTTGCATTGATATATGTGATCATTGATGGGTCTACTTATGAAATATGTAATGACGATCGCTTTAATTCTATATTGGTGCAATTAATGGACAAGATTGTTAAGATGCATAAAGTTTTGATAGTAAAAAACTCATGAGCTCATAAAGTATAATTCAAGTTTATAAAGTTACATATATAGCCCAAGTGGGAGACTATTAGAGTAAAATTTGATATATGGGCTTATATATGAAATAAATAGGAATTATAGGTTATCAAATAAAGTTATGACAATTAAAGTGATTAATTTAAGTTTTTGGGCCTTCATAATGTATTATTAAAGTGTGGGTTTTAATGTGTAGAGACAAGCATAATTTCTATTTTTATGATGGGTGAAAATAGAAATATATGAAATATGAAAATACACGATTGTCTTATAAATAGGGGTCATGGTCCCAAGATTACACAACTCTCTTCTTCTAATTCCCATTGTCAGAGAGAAATTTAGGCATAAAATAAACATGTTGAGCTAGAAGATCATAAGACCTCAGACTCAGATATTTTACTTTTCTCATTAAGGATTCAGGTACGCTTCAGCTAATTCAATATTGTTATTTCTTGATAATTCAATATGAATGCTCCTGTTTGGGTGATGCAATTTTAGGTTTGTTGTTAATTGATAGCAGTTTTTTAGTATGTCCTCTTAGGAAATTATGTTGATCCCAAATTCAACATTCAGCATTTTGACAATTTCATAACAAGTGTTTGAATAAATCTCTCTTGGACGTAACAACCCAGTCTTTTGAGCGGCTATTTTATATTATTTTTCCTGATGGGCTAATCTTATAAAATAGATGAAGTTGGAATAAATATTATTTTTCATGATATTAAGGGATAATATTTACCGTGTTTTGCCTATTTACCGTTATGAGAAGGTAAATAGCATTATAATGTGATTTATTGCGTTGTTGTATTTTAAATGACGGTTATGACCTATATGTATGTTGGAGTATAATTCATAAATTAAAATGAATTTGGAACATAAAAATATTTCACTTTACTCCGGATGCCAAAATAGGGGGGGCTGTTGGTTTTAGAATAGTCGAGATAGTCAAAATAAGAGCCAAGTTGTATTTTTGAGTTTCGGGCACTTTTGACGGGTTATGACTCAATTATGTAGTTACGAGTCATTTTAATGGTGTATCAACATTTAAAAGGGGGAATTAATGTTTAGAACCCGGTTAAGTCTCCCAACCCCTTTTATTTTCTCAATCTTATGTTATAAGCCGAGAGAGAGAGAGAGAGAGAGAGAGAGAGAGAGAGAGAGAGAGAGAGAGAGAGAGAGAGAGAGAGCAGAGAGTTGGGAGAAATGAAAGAAAAGAGAGAAAAATGGAAGATTGGAGCCGAAAATCATTGCTACCGGAAGAGAATCCGAGCCTACAAACTTGAGACAAGTTTCTTACTTGCTATATCATGATTTAATCTGATAAATTGCATGTATAGTTAGTTTTTGGAGATTTAAACCATAATTAAGCTTTTGATGATTTTGGTGTTTCAACCCTTAATCTTGTAGTTTAAATTGATTTGAGGAAGATAAACTAGTTAGTTGATGTGTTGAACTGATTTAGTGGAATTAGTTATTGTTGATGTTGATAAAAATGGAAGATTTGGGGTTTTGGAATTTTAGGGTTCATACAACCCGTAGCCCAAATTGGGCAATTCTGCAGGGTCGAATCGATTCGGCGTTAAGGCGAATCGATTCGGATATGGGAAAGGTTACAGTTCTGGGAAACCGAATCGATTCGGGTTGGGGACGAATCGATTCGGACTGAGACAGTTTGTTGATTTTACTCACCGAATCGATTCTCTTTTGGGAGAATCAATTCGATTTTGGGCAAATCGATTCGCAATCCTAGGCGAATCGATTCAGCCCTAGGCGAATCGATTCGGCTGCCCTATTTTTGGGAGATTTTCCTAGTTTTGTTTTAGCCATTTTCTTTTTGGTTCAAGGTTTAGGAACCTTCCTTTGGGAAGTAATGAGGAGTCCTATAGGGTTGTGTTGGGTAGATAAGTACCCTAGGCTAGTATGGGGTTATTTGGGCTTATTCTAAAGGTTGGGCTATATAGGTTAATGTTCGAATAATATAGGAAGTTAACCTAAAAATTAATCGAAGATAAAAATGGTAATGTTGGGACTTTTGGGAGACTACCATTGAGGGAGACTCACTTTGATGAATTATGGTATTGTGTTGGACTCTTGGAGACTAGTTTGAGGATATTGGCACTTCGGGTCACAGGTCATTAATAAATATATGAATTTAAGAATAAGAAATGCACCTTGTAAAAAATTGGTATTTCATCATTGAAAATAAATGGTTCTGAGAATGTAAAAGTGAATGATTTCAAAAATGGAAAGATGATTTTTCATAAATGATAATTTATGTAAACACACCTCACTAAATCGCTATCATAAGGGAAGTTGCGCGCGTGAGGTGAAGCCCCCTGGCTAATGAATGCTGGGTGGATATAGTCTTTAGGCCATATGAGCGATTATTGTATGTTTTCTGCGCTGGTGAGGTAATTCTGGGTGTGGTTATGACTCTCCCATATGCATATGACCGCTTCCCGACATCTTACGTTGTAGGATCCCAAGTTTTCTTGATGATAGGCCCTGGAAGATGATAGCCATTTAGGGACGCGCACAGTGGGGAAACCCGGACGGGCTGTCTTAGATGCGTTATATGATATGATATATAACTATTGGTAATAATGTGGGACATTATTATTGTTAAAGCATTTATGATAATAAAATGGCTTTAAATACATTTCCTGATGGGAAGTTATATACTTTTTCGGATAGAAGAAGGAAAATGGGAAGATATAAGATGAAAAAGCATTTTTATGAAAATAAAACTTGCTTTATATATATTTCCTGGATGGAAGAAGGGAAATAGACTTTGTAAAGAAAGTAATGAGATAAAATTGTTTTGGTAAACATTTGATAAAATGAATTTCCACATATGTATTTCCTAAAAGAAAAGTAGGAACTGTGCATGTAGAGTTGAGAATATTTGTTTGGATGTCTCCTTGAGTAGATGTACATGAGTTCTCCCATGTTTATATGATCATTGAGCATTGATATTTTGCTAAGTTCTGCTTGTAGATTAAGAGGTGAGAAATGTTATGATTTAAATTGCGAGAAATAGCTACGTTCATAACTATCATGCATTTTAGTCACATGGTAATCATATCAAAACCGGGCCCTGACCCGTCTATATTTCTTTGTTTTGTATTCAAATCTTTATCCGTTCAGGTGCTCCTCCGCATGGATGCCCGTATTGATCCCTCCATTCCAGTTGTCTTGGAGCTATAGCAGTTGCGGATATTGTAGGATATTTGTTTTAGACGTTTCTATCTTTTGTACTCTAGTTATGTTCATTACATTTATTGGGGCGTGTTGTCCAAGCTTTGTAATCATTTATTATTATGTCATATTAAATTGTAATACTCGGTGTAACCTATTTGTATTAGTCTGTTAACCGACAGCTTATTCGGTTATTGATTTATGCATATTGTATTCTATTACTCGTTGATTTTTGGTATCCACCGTTTTTGTAAATGGGATTGTCTAAGTGTTTTTCTTTTACTTGCAAAATTTAAATTTGACAGTCCGTTTTCTAAAATAATTGGTGGTTATCTCGTACTATTATTTTAATCGACAGTGATGCTAAGAATGGACCATCTATGATTCCTATGATTATTGGAGTATCGGGATGGCCACCTCTTATTTTAGTAGGTGGGTTGTCACATCGGAATGTTAGGAATGTTGTACTTTTGTGCGGTGGTCTTTTCTTCTGATGATCACTTGGTAAATATGACACTTATGTACCTTTTGTTGTGAAGAACTGTATCTTTTAATTTATTTTTTTTGTAGTATGTAAAGAGAGTTTTTATTGTTATTGATGCATGAATGTTCAAAATACTCCCTGCACTCGCACCCGAATGCGCAATAGATTGCATCACCGGTGCCTTCTTTTGTCAAATCGTTGTTCTCTCATCCCCACCCCACTACACTCATGCTTAATTTTTGAAAATATGAAATCCAAATTTTTCCTTCTTTAGTTTTCCTTTATTAGTTTCAAATATAATATGTTGTAGTTTTACGTTCTTACTTATTTGTTATCAGATGTATTTTCAGTTATTGGCTTGATGTTGTCATAACTATGGCATTACAAAGATCATGGGACGAAGGTAACATCATTAAATGATTTTGAAAATTCATTTTTCATTGTTAAATGTAGTTAGCTAAAGTTATTATTGGAACTAGCATGTAACCCGCGCGATGCGCAGGCGTTTTTTTGAAAAAATACTTAAAATTTATTTAAAACAATCCTAATAATATAAATTCATAATAACTAATATAATTTTTAAATATATTATGCTTTATATTTTCTTGTATGAGTAAAAATAAAATTTCAAAATTAGGAGTAATAATTCCGTCATGAAAGAGTGATATGATCCGAATTTGGTCTAAAATGTACATAATATATGATTTTGAGTCGTGTTCGGGCGGAGGTTTTAGGCATGAAATTGTCAAAATAATAACTTATAAATTGTTAAATAATTTCCATCATCAACAATCTTAAACTAATCCAATTTTTACTATGTATTTAACATATAAAAATAATCAAAGTAACACGATATGTGTAGAAACAAAATACAATGTTTTAAAACTATAACACTCAAATCTTAGATTCTCGTATGGAACATTTTGTATGTTGAACGGAGGATCTATTAACCATTTAAACTCATAATTTTTTATTTCCTCCATTAACAACTCAAAAAAAATTAGAGAAAGATAAAGGGAACCAATTGTTTGAAAAATCTTGATAATCCCAAAACATGTGTATGACGTCACGTCACCAGAGAATCCCAAGACATATGTCTATGACTTTAAACTTACATGTATGATACTGGTGACTTATCAACGTCGGAGAGGAGTTGAAGAAGGGATTTTAAAGATTTCTTTTTGAACTCGATCCCTCCGATATAATCAGGTGAAGAGGTCTCAAATGAAGAAACCCAGGTCATTTTTATCGGATCCGGGACTGAGTTAGGAGAGGAGGATAGTGTTGGATTGACGGAGGACACCGGATCTGAGTAATAAATCGATGTCTAGAATTTGTTTAGAGAGCCATCCGGAGGCCATGTCAAGGTCACTCTGCATGAGGAGTTTTTTGGCATTGTAAGATGGATCGGTACATTGGTCGCAGAGGGTTTGGATGCGGTGAAGAGTGGAAAGGGGGTTTGGGGGTAGGGCTTGGAGGAGAGGGTTTTCGAACCAGTGAGCCACGATCAAACCCTTATATTCTTTCATTCTCATACCATGATTTTAATTTGTTAAAGACAAATGTATACACACCGAGACAATGAGTTGTGGGTGTCAATGGTTGTTTGTGATGTCTCAAATAGGAAAAATGATTGGATTAAAAGAAGCGAAAGAAACTGATTGGAATTTCAAAGAGGTAGGGGGATAGGCATGGTCTATATGTGATATTGACATCTTATTCTAATGAAAAGGTTTTTGGCTTTACTAATACCAATAGACCAACGCCTAAGGCGTTCTGAATTTTGGTTATCCAAAATAAAGATTGTCTTTTGATTACCCATAAGCATAAATAAGAGGAATTGATCTTAATCAGTTATAGAATTCAAGACTTTCTTTTTAGAATATATAAAATAAAATATATAAAAAATAACTTTTCTCATTTTAAGTGCATTAAATGCTATTTACACCTCTACTACTACTCTTTTAGAGGTATAATATAGATAGGTGGGGCACAAAAAGTATTAATTAAGGCTTTCAAATTTGTTTATTGTTGTAACTTCAACACGTTTATTTTTATTTTCACCAAACTCTTTTATGTATACACCTTTAAAAAGTTTTTAAAATTGAATTTTAAATATATATATATATATATATATATATATATATATATATATATATATATATATATATATATATATATATATATATATATATATATATATATATATCATTTATTTATAAAAAAATAATAAAAATATGGTTTGTAGGAAAAAAAGTTGAATTTAAATTAAAAAAAATACTTTGAATGTGAAAGCATAATTAATTTAAGCAAATGTTATTAATTTTTAAAGTTGAATGTGTTAGAATAACTATAGTACCATTATACTCAATTTTTGAAATTGACAACCCCGTGCATTGTGAGTTACTTTTTGATATTAAAGAATGTAAATGGATTGAATTGATTGATTTGAGTGGCACAACAGATTATATTGAAAAATCCATATTCATATAGGGATATTTTTTTTTATCTAGACGTATTGTATGTTTTAAACCTTTGATACGCCACTTTTTTTTTAAGTTTTGCTGGTTTTTGTTAATGTATTAGTTTGTTCTCTTCACTTGCTTTTTGAGATTTGTGGGAGCAATTACAATCTCTCTCTCTCTCTCTCTCTCTCTCTCTCTCTCTCTCTTATAGTTTTAATAGGTTTTGTTAATGCAGTTTTTGGTTACCGGTAACAATCTTATGGTGAGATTTGATCAATTATTTTAGTTGAGTAAATATAGATCCAGTGGGTGTTGAATTTCGATTTAGTTAAGTAAAAAGGTTTTTTCAAAAAACAAAATATAATTGAATATTGGTCACTTCGCCTTCCTTATATATATATATACACGCACTATAGTATGGAACCCGTGCGAAGCACGGTTGTATTATAAAAAAATATTAAAATTTATTTAAAATAATTTAAATATTATATAAATAGATAATAGTTTATAGTATTTGTTTATATGTTGTACTTAATATTCTATGGTGAATGAATAGTATGCAAAATAGAGAGTGACAATTTTGATAAAGACATCAAGCTTGATCCAAAATTCATGTGATATAATATTCATGGAGGTTTGCATTTTATTTTTATCTCAATTTCAAAATTGAATCGGTAAAATACATGCACAAAAATTATTATATACATGATTAGAGGTATAATACAAATATAGATTACCACACATGTGCGCGTGCACACGTGCATTTATATATATATATATATATATATATATATATATATATATATATATAGAGAGAGAGAGAGAGAGAGACGCTCACCTAGAGCATGATGTATACATCACACCTAGTTCTATGTCCTAAGAAATCTTTTCTTCAAAATTTTAATTTTTTTTCTTGAAATTAACCTTCTAATCAACCCATATTCAAAAAATTAGGTCAAAATATATTTTGTAGCTATTTTTAAAAAATCCACAAAAAACTGTTGGCGCAGAGCCTTATAAATAAGGTATTTTGAGCATTTTCTGTGAATTTTTTAAAAATAGCTACAAAATGTATTTTGACCTAATGTTTTTAACATGGGTTTATTGGAAAGTTAATTTCAAGGGAAAAATAAAAACATTGGAATTTTTTTAGGGCCTATAATTAAGTGTGATGTATGAATGATGTATAAAGCATGATGTAAGATAGCCTTCTCCTATATATATAACATTTACAGCGTCACCCATAAACCCATACACATGGACGAAGCCACATGAGGGTAGTGGGGTCTTGAGCCCACACAAAATTTTCAAAAAAAAAATACATATATGCCAAAAGAAAATTCTAGGGATAAAATAAAGTTTTTAGGAAGTTTAGGAAGGGTATTGGTAAATATACAAAACCCTTGTATTCTTTTTCTTCCCACAACTCTTTGAAAAGAAGAGAAAATGACTTTTCTTATCATTCTATTTAATTTATAATTTTAGATTTTGATTTAATTTTTGAATGGATTTTTATGATGTCAATCTTATAAATTTTATTTAAATATTAAATTATATTTTACTCCTCTGATTTTAACTCGTACGTTTTCCCTCTAATTTTTGATAAAATGGTTGATTTTTTTTTGTTTAGTGTTATTGTTGATTGGTTTAAACTCTAGGTTTAATTTTAGGATTAAATTGTGATTGGATTTAGGGATATTGTATATATAAATTTGGCGATGAATGTTGGTTTAACTTTATGATTGATACTAGGATTAATTTTAGGGATTGTTGGTCTACATAATAATTTAAATTTTTTATTTATGCTTCTATTTTTTAGGTTTTAAAATTTTTAATCAATCAAAAATTATTTCTCTTTTCATTAGATTAAATAAAAAATTTAGTAATTATTTGGAAAATACTAAAAAAAAACCTAAAAAAAATTCGACTCGGGGTCTCCCACCCACGAGCCCCCGATGATTACCAATAAATAAGCCCCCACTCTTGAGAAATCCTACTTATGTGTCTGTCCATACACACTCAACACACACACTCCTATATACCTATAAACACGCACATCTCTTTGTGTTTATTCATTTTTTTTAAGTAAAGATCTCAAACATATAATATTTATGTCACCCAAACTCATAGTTCCAAGCCAAAGAAAATAGGACTTATATGCGTGCCAAGAAGAACATCTATAGTTATATTTGTAACCACCCGTGTCAGGCTAATATCACATGGGGCCAGTGGAACAACCCAATCTTCTCGTCTAAGATTAGATATCAACAAATTCATATTCTAATTGCTTTCAACTTTCCAAGCTTTATCCAAAGGTTTAATCTTCATTTTTTCACAGAGATTCCAAATCTTAATGCAACTGTCATTTTTTAATACAATGAAAGAAGTAATTTGGTACCTCTGATGGGGAGGACAAGGTTAACACAAATCTGAACTTATGCTGCTTGTACATTGCGAAGGTACAAAAGGATGTGATCTTGTAAGTTGATATCTTCTCAATGTAATCTGCCCGTGGTCTTCTTTTTGCCTCCACCTCTAAGTTGTGAAGATAGTCGTAAATGTGAGTTATATAAGCAGAACACATTTGGGGGGCATCTGGTTTTGTGTAGACATCTTGGGGTGTTTTTTTTTAGTATTTTCTTGGATTTACATTTTGTTTTTTTGGGATCGGGTGTGAAATATAGATTTGTCAGGACGTGGTTATCTTGGTCTGTCATTTTATTCCCTCCGTGTTGTAATTTTTGGAATAAGGTTTTTCAGTTGTGAGAGAGTAGTAAGAAGCTTTGATGATTCATTTTTGGCCTTTCACGTTTCAACATTAATTATTCATTTAGACCTCTAGTACTATCATATTAGAGGTATAATATAGATCATGTTATTTATATTGCATCGATTAGCAGTTGCATAGTGTATATAGGCACAATGGCAATGAAAATCTAAAATTTTGAAAAAATATGTTCTGTAAATTTGGGATTCAATTGTTGTTTGGTTCAATCTACAATAATGGTTAAAATTGCAAGAAGTATGAGAATAATGCAAAATGTTTCCATTTATTGGGTGAATGGTTTAGCCTCAAATACATAATATGTTTTCAACTTATAACTTGAGGTGTGATTATTTTTATTATATAATGGTATTTAGTTAGAATGACAAATGACTACTCTGACATGGAACAATTGTAATTTTTTATTGTACCTTTCTATTATGATATATTTTTATCATGTGTCTTTCAGCTTCATTTGAAAGGTGGTAATTATAGTATGCACCTTGAAAGTAAGAGGAGTAGGGATTTATGTCTTGAGATTAGGGACTTGTGCATTGAATATATGTCTATTCAATGGATTGTACCTCGAATGAATAAAGATTGTAAAATTTGTTATTTCTTTAATTCATGATTTTCATTTGTTGTATTTTTATTCCTATTTGTCAATTGAATTTATTGTGACAACCCGCCTAATAAAATACCGGGAGATCACTCCTATATGAAATTAAAACAGGAGTTACATATGGATCATTCTTAGCATCATTGTCGAAAATCCATTTAATTACTAATAACCTATTAGGCTGTCATCAAAATTTTACTTAACCACTCTTTTTAAACAAAACATCCACACAGTTTATGCGTAAATGAAACTGAAATGAAATAAAGTAACCGAACACTCGGTTAAAATATACAACCATATTGAATGCCACACTAAAAGGCGGTAAAATAATAAATAAAGGCAGATGGGTAATTAACCCGAATGTTTATACAATACCTCCTATATAGATTACAAAAATGGAAGCGTCTATCGAAAACCTGCATGCATCCACAGCTGCTGCAGCTGACGTCTGACTCGAAGGAAGTGTCATCCAGTCGTCCATGTGTCTGGACACCTATATATATATATATATATATATATAATATATATAGCAAGAAGGAAAATATAAAAATGGGTCAAAGCCCGAGTTGTGAAAATATTTTGCCAGTGCATAAATGCTTTATTTTTAGAAAAATAGATTTTATCTCATATTTAAATTGGTATCGCACTCCCATGAGATACCCCTCACCTCTCTTCTAACAGTGCACTCCTAACGCACTTAACATTCTAGTTAAGCTACCCTGCCTAACTAATCTAATACCCCCGTCTACTAGGAACCTCTACAACCTGAGCACTAAGGGCTAAACTTCTCTCCATTCTCAACACTGCGCTAAATTCGTGCGTGGGGTGTCTCGCGAAGCGAAATCCAAATAAGGAACCCCGCCGATACACTATTACTTGGCAGGGTTAATGGTAGAGATCCATTAGGCCCATAGTACAAAACTAATATATAAATACATACTTATATAAGAATATAATTATTATATTCATTCTTATATACATCTTACAATATACATCCGGATAATATCTCCCGGACTAAAGTTTATTCTATTTTCATCTTTATAATACACATCCGGATCTATCTCCCGGACTGAGGTGTATTCTATATTCATTTTTATCTCTTTATTCTCATTAAAGATTTATATTACATTGTTCTCATACACAAGTAATATACCATGCACACATGCATACAAACCATCCCACCAAGCTATAACTCGAGGATGCGGTCTTATAGTGCCGATCCAAAAATTCGGGGTTTGCTCATATACAACGGTACCAGTTGGAATCCTCAACAGTCCTGGTAAAATACACAATGCTGGAGGCGGTCAAGTTCCCCCTGCGAGTGGGAGATCACATAAATTGCACTCGAACACGGGACGTAAAATGACCTGGGGACTATACTCACCCTGCTCCTCGAGCCAGGGGATTCACCCACATCGCACAACCTCCCCTGATTGTAATAGAGTAATATATAACTGCGGTTGTTCCAACCCTACACCAAAGGAAAGTCTGTGGAAAACAGCCAATCTAAATGCATACATATCATCACATGCAGATATACATGTATATATATATATATATATATATATATACTTTAATCATATAGCATATATATACACTATATTCCTCCTCGAACATATATATATGGCCATAATTGCCAATCACATCTAGTGATGACCAATAATCCTAAAGATTCTCTCAAAGAATCATAATCATGCATTCATATACGCATGATACTAAACCCAAAGTATTCCCTTACTTTGATAAATAATAATTTCCGTATTCATCTCCAAGGATTTATTGGATATCTCCAATTATACCATCTCACACTATGTGAATATATATCTATATTCCAAATCTCATTCTAATCATCTCATAGGATTTACCCCACAAATATCGATATAATTATGCTTCCTATACGCATAACTATATAGACCTATTTACACACTGAATATCCTAGGGGTTTTCCTTTCCCCGATCAACTTAATTTTTGTAGGTCATGGATTTCATTTCCATGAACCCAAGGATTTATTTCACTCCTATAATCAATTAGAGGTCCCCACCCTAACTTAGGAACCCTAAACCTTTAAATTCTACCATTTCTCTATTTCCCTCGAGAATATAATTTAAGGGTTATACATTTAAAAACCCTCGCCTTTCCCTCCTAAATTTCCTCAATTGGATGACTATATACTCGTAAAACATCCCTTATGTTATCACTTAAATACCCTCGGATCAATTAGAATTGGAATATATCCCGTACAATCAACCCTAGGAAACATTGCCTAACTTTCAGAAGGGTCGATCGATCGATCCATGGCCCTCAATCGATCGATGGTTCGGTCGATCGATCCCCCTTGCTCGATCAATCGATCAAGGCGGACAACTTCTTCTCCGAGAAGTTGTTTCGGCCACTAAAGCTTCTCCCAAGCTTTTGTCGCCTCACCCAATGTCCTACAACCTCAACCAACAACTAATACACTTATAAAATGGGTTCTAAACATCCTAGAACCCAAAATCAACAATTTATTTCGATTAAATCCTAAGTTTCTCAAATTAGGAAATTGTGGGGGTTTATTCGTTTTAACTCCCGAAAAGCCGTTTTATCCACGAAAACCTAACTCAAAAATCTATAGGGTTTGTTTATACCAAAAATTATATGAGATATTTATGCTCAAAATAAATAAAGCAAGTAAACACTTGCCTCGTGGATAAAATTCGACGACCTCGAGCCGAATCCCGCGGAGTTTGGCCGGAATCTCCCCTTTTATCCTCTTTTCTCTCCTCCTCTCTCTCTTCTCTCTTTTATTTCTCCTCTCTCCCCCCTTCCTTCTTTATATAGGGAGAAAAAGGGTTTTAATCCTTAAAACCCCAAAACGACTCGTTTACTCAATTACGAGCCCGTTTAACTCTAAAATTCCTCGAAACTCAATTTCGACAAACGGACCCTCTCTTTCGACTATCTCTGCCATTCCGAGACTCATGGCGCAGTCGAAATTTCCATCCGAGGTAGTTGACCACAAATCACTATTCTAACCCAATATAACTTAATGCGGGTTTTCTAATTGAAATATGACCTTTTGTCACTTTACCCAACGGAGATGTATAATTAAAAAACTTCGACCTATTTAATCCCAAAAGTAATTACAACACCCATCGAAAATCATTAAATCCTCGAAAATCCCAAAAATTACTATTTCGAGAAATTACTCAAATTTCCAATTTATACCCAATTATGGAATTTAATTGTCTCAAAAAGGACGGGTTGTTACATACTCCCCCCTTACAACGGAATTTTGTCCTCGAAATTCGGATATAACCTACACCACCAAACTACGATCACCCAAAATCTTACGTCTTAGTACCCCTAAAATCTAAAGGTGCTAACACGATAGTCCTTTACCATATCCCACCTACCTCAAGGTGTACTCAACCATAATGGCTTCACCACAAGCTCTTCTAAATTGTACTTACTAACGTACAATATCTACGCTTTACTCCTATGGCTTATCTTACTTCCAATAAGAGAAACGAGTTTATGACTATCGCTTTACGTCTCGCAAAGCTACCACTCTTACTAAAAAGAAGCTCGCTCATCCACAGCAGGACAACTGATTCCTTTTAAAAAGGAAACTCTACTAAGAGTTGACTACTACCAATAGTCTCATCGCTTGTCTTGGGCACGTTATCTCATTTTTCCCCATATACCATTGGAATCTCGTGTACCTCTCCCGCCATTCCATCCAGCACACTCCAAATCCATTCGTGACTGCCTCACGTCATGAAATTCAACTTTACATACTATGCCCCTTCTATTTCAGGCGCTATATAAACCAATTCACTAAGGTGCCCATACACCTCTCTAACCTGTGCACTTCTGCACAACCATAGTGAACGTCCGACACGTAACACTCTCTCTAAACGAGGATCTCCTTTCCTAGGTATAATATTCACACATGGGTCCTCCCAACCCGCGAAATTCAATTCTCCTTGCCTTGGCATCACTGACTCTATCGAACTTACTTCCTAATAACACTACGGTCTATGCGTTACCCTACCTATGCGAAACGAGTACTATCCTAATGTCCCTAGTGCCCAAGGTCTTTCTGAACTTCCAACATATGCTTAGTTTCATGCGTGGGACGTCTCACAAAGCAAAATCCAGACAAGGAACCCTCCTGTTACACTACTCCCTTGCGTTGTCGGTCATATAGATATAGCGACCTAAGGCACACCAGCGGGACGTCCTAAATCCTACCTCAACTCTTTTAACGTACTTCTACTACCCTATCTTATTAATCAAGCACCTATTCACTATCGAGATGTTACGATCTTCTTACCCAAAACATATTTCTCTAAAATTTGCCTTTTCATTAAGGCCGAGCCATAATCCTCAAATCAATTTCTCTAAGTCCTACTCCACCCACCCACTTGTGGCGAGAGGACCAATTTAGTGATTTTCCGTAGCACAATATTTCCATAAACATACCATCATCACATCGCTCATAGTTTATAGTGGTTCATCCTCACTATAAGACTTATCAACAAAACCAACATCCTCGCATCCCATAACATCTCTCCACTCCCGATGCCGTTAAGGTTCCTGTGTGGAGCGTCTCGCAAAGAAAAATCCAAACAAGGAACCCCTCCACACACTACTACTTAACTTTGTCGGTCATGGAAGTCCGTTATTTTTTAATATGCAACATGGATAATCCAATCCCCTCTCTCATCCAAATGTGGTCTGAACTCCCATCTCTTATTCAGGAGCCATACCATCAAGTGCTCGTACTAACTCTAAGTCCTTGCGCAATCAAGAATGAGCTTAAACTTACAGCTCAATAATAAATCATGCGGGCCTTAAACCATATCTACAACCCATAGCATTTGCTCATCGAAGTTCCATTTACCCATAATAATAAGGGCGAGCTCAACCTGTATCCAGGTGAGATATCGCAACAACAACCCGTTCCAACCTGGAACCGTGGACACGATAGTCTTGCCATCCTTAGCTTGCTATCGCTCCGATAATATAATAATGTATTATACTCACCATATTACCATATCGTGTAAACATATAAGATGAATATCAAAAACTATATATATATATATATATTAACACCCGCCTTTATAGCGAATGAAGGAAAGAAAAACTCCGCTACCACGGAAAATACCTAGGCCTACATTATAATATTATCGAGACCTCCACAAAGCTTAAATTACACACACGATTCTAGGGTAAATGAACACCGCAACTTTATCTAGTCACACCATTTACCAAAATTCTTAACTCTATGCCCCATCTAGGCACCCTAATCTTGTCCTTTATTACTTACCGGGAAAGTACTAACCGTGTGGCTCCACACTCCACATCACTATTTCCATCACTGGCCTTCCTAACCATGATAAAGTTATCAGTACCATCTGATTCTATACCCTTACTCCTTAAAATCATCTTACTAATCCTCTTAACTTCTTCGTTAAAAAGAAACTCCACTACCAGTTTCAACAACTCTATTTTAACAAATCTCCCCATGTGGGTATCCACCAAGGGGAACATGAACACACCCAAATTCTCTATAAGTGTTAGCAACATTTTTTTAATGAGGCCATCATTTCTCTGAAGGAATCTCCCTTCGTTGTACCTACCTCACCTCGATACAGGGTTCACTTCTCCATATCACCCTTCATCCACTGTCGGCCTCTGACCGATCCTTAAGTGAATATTCCAAAACTGCATTCTCTTCCTACTCAACAAAAGGGACTCACGGTTAAAATCATTCGTAACATTACTCTATGAGCAAAACATCATGCTCCCCCGTATGTGGTGACCATCATTGTCACCACCCCAACATTGCTCCTACAAGTGAAAATCTTCCTTCAATTTTCACGTCTGGATATTTCCATACCCTGCTCTAAGCCAAAGCTATCGAGCCTTCTACTTCCACTAGGCAGTGCCACACTCATTTTGCATAACCCAAATTTAAAGTATTGTCCTTATCAAAGACCCATTTCGAACCCTTAACTTCACAGGGTAATTCAACTTGAGTACCACTTTCCACCATAGCAGTACTTAGATGCTCATAACTACTGTACTTTAGTAGCCGTTGCAACAATCCTTAGCAGTTTCCATAAGGGGAGCGACCTTTAGGGTGGTCCTAGTCCCCCAATCTCTACTAGCTGCCCCAGCTAAGCCCCGCCTCCTGCTACCCTCATCACGGCCCTCATTGGTCGTCCTTCCTCGATCGACACATGAACCTAGAACGAGTGCACAAAAGATTTACTATAATCTCATACTATAGAAGGAGAACGAAAACTCACAAGAAAAATCAACAATCCTATCCTGAGGCTCTATAACAAATCGAGAGCAACGATGAAAACGTAGTACGTCCGCACAGATTCCTAAGGACACTAGAACCTGATGCTCTGATACCATCTGTGACAACCCGCCTAATAAAATACCGGGCGATCACTCCTATATCAAATTAAAACAGGAGTCGCATATGGATCATTCTTAGCATCACTGTCGGAAATCCATTTAATTACTAATAACCTATTAGGCTGGCGTCAAAATTTTACTTAACTACTCTTTTTAAACAACTATAAACAAAATATCCACACAGTTTATGCGTAAATGAAACTGAAATGGAATAAAGTAACCGAACACTCGATCAAAATATACAACCATATTGAATTCCGCACTAAAAGGCAGTAAAACAATAAATAATGGCAGATGGGTTATTAACCCGAATGTTTATACAATACCTCCTATCTAGATTACAAGAATGGAAGCATCTATCTAGAACCTGCATGCATCCACAGCTATTGCAGCTGACGTCTGACTCGAAGGAAGTGCCATCCAGGCATCCTTGTGTCTGGACACTTATATATATATATATATATATATATAGCAAGAAGGAAAATATAGAAACGGACTAGAGCGCGACTTGTGAAAATATTTTGCAACTGCATAAATGCTTTATTCTTAAAAAAATAGATTTTATCTCATATTTAAATTGGTATCGCACTCCCATGAGATACCCCTCACCTCTCTTCTAATAGTGCACTCCTAACGCACTTAATATTCTAGTTAAGTTACCCTGCCTAACTAATATAATACCCCCGTCTACTAGGAACCTCTACAACCCGAGCACTAAGGGCTAAACTTCTCTCCATTCTCAACACTGTGCTAAGTTCGTACGTGGGGTGTCTCGCGAAGCGAAATCCAAACAAGGAACGCCCTCGATACACTACTACTTGGCAGGGTTAATGGTAGAGATCCATTAGGCCCGTAGTACAAAACTAATATATAAATACATACTTAAATAAGAATATACTTATTATATTCATTCTTATATACATCTTACAATATACATCCGGATAATATCTCTCGGACTGAGGTTTATTCTATTTTCATCTTTATAATACACATCCGGATCTATCTCTTGGACTGAGGTGCATTCTATATTCATTTTTATCTCTTTATTCTCATTAGAGATTTATATTACATTGTTCTCATACACAAGTAATATACCATGCACACATGCATAAAAGCCATCCCACTGAGCTATAACTCGAGGATGCGGTCTCATAGTGCCGATCCAAAAATCCGGGTTTGCTCATATACCACGGTACCAGCCGGAATCCCCAACAGTCCTGGTAAAATACCCAATGTTGGAGGCGGTCAAATTCCCCCTGCGAGTGGGAGATCACATAAATCGCACTCGAAAGAGGGACGTAAAATGACCTGGGGACTATACTCACCCTGCTCCTCGAGCCAGGGGATTCACCCACATCGCGCAACCTCCCCTGATCGCACAAGAGTAATATATAACTGCGGCTGTTCCAACCCTACACCAAAGGGAAGTATGTGGAAAGTGGCCAATCTAAATGCATACATATCATCACATATATATATATATATATATATACTTTAATCATATAGTATATATATACACTATATTCCTCCTCGAACATATATATATATGGCCATAATTGCCAATCACATCTAGCGATGACCAATAATCCTAAAGACTCTCTCAAAGAATCATAATCATGCATTCATATACGCATGATACTAAACCCAAAGTATTCCCTTACTTTGATAAAAAATAATTTCCTTATTCATCTCCAAGGATTTATTGGATATCTCCAATTATACCATCTCACACTAAGTGAATATATATCTATATTCCAAATCTCATCCTAATCATCTCATAGGATTTACCCCACCAATATCGATATAATTATGCTTCCTATAGGCATAACTATATAGACCTAATTACACACTTAATATCCTAGGAGTTTTCCTTTCCCCGATCAACTGAATTTTTGTAGGTCATGGATTTCATTTCCATGAACCCAAGGATTTATCTCACTCCTATAATCAGTTAGAGGTCCCCACCCTAACTTAGGAACCTTAAACCTTTGAATTCTACCATTTCTCTATTTTCCTCAGGAATATAATTTAAGGTTTATACATTTAAAAACCCTCGCCTTGCCCTCCTAAATTTCCTCAATTGGAGGACTATATACTCATAAAAGATCCCTTATGTTATCACTTAAATATCCTCGGATCAATTAGAATTGGAATCTATCCCATCCAATCAACCCTAGGAAACATTGCCTAACTTTCAGAAGGGTCAATCGATCGACCCATGGCCCTCAATCGATCGATAATTCGATCGATCGATCCCCCTCGCTCGATCGATCGATCAAGGCGGACAACTTCTTCTCCGAGAAGCTATTTCGGTCATTAAAGCTTCTCACAATATTTTTTCGCCTCATCGAACGTTCTACAACCTCCACCAACAACTAATACACTTATAAAATGGGTTCTAAACATCCTAGAACCCAAAACCAACAATTTATTTCGATTAAATCCTAAGTTTCTCAAATTTGGAAAATATGGGGGTTTATTCGTTTTAACTCCCGAAAATCCATTTTATCCACGAAAACCCAACCAAAAAATCTTTAGGGTTTGTTTATACCAACAATGATATGAGATATTTATGCTCAAAATAAATAAAGCAAGTAAACACTTGCCTCGTGGATAAAATCCGACGACCTCGAGCCGAATCCCGCGGAGTTTGGCCGAAATCTCCCCTTTTTTCCTCTTTTCTCTTCTCCTCTCTTTATTCTCTCTTTTTTTTTCTCTTCTCTCCCCCCTTTCCTTCTTTATATAGGGAGAAAAAGGGTTTTAACCCTTAAAACCCAAAAACGATTCGTTTACTCAATTACGAGCCCGTTTAACTCTAAAATTTCCCGAAACTCAATTTCGACAACCGGACCCTCTTTTCCGACTATCTCGGCCATTTCGAGACTCACGGCGTAGTCGAAATTTCCATTCGAGGTACTTGACTGCAAATCACTATTCTAACCCAATATAACTTAATGTGGGTTTTCTAATTAAAATATGACCTTTTGTCGCTTTACTCAACGGTGACGTATAATTAAAATACTTCAACCTAATTAATCCCAAATGTAATTACAACACCCATCGGAAATCACTAAATCCTCGAAAATCTCAAAAATTACTATTTCGATAAATTCCTCAAATTTCCAATTTATACCCAATTATGGAATTTAATTGTCTCAAAAAGGACGGGTTGTTACATTTGTGAATACATTAGGTGTTATTGTTTCTCTAATATGTTCATCAATAAAGTATCCAATATTGGAGTACTTTAACCAATGAGATGTGTGACACAATAATTTTATTGAAACAATATTTAAGGTCAAACAACACATGTACTTTACGAATGTGGTACCTACAATAGATCTTTACTGTTACTTTTTATGATTCGTGGATCATATTACAGTACCATACCATTGGCAGGGGTATTCTGGCAAGCCTGTTCCTGAAGGCACGAAGATAATTTTCTAAAGTATTTAAGTCATATATAATTTAAGTCATAAAGTTTTATATATAATACAAATAGTGTTTCACAATTTAGAAAATTTGGACTAAATGTCCTTTCGTTTATAGAATTATCCACCCTATTGAAGAAAGAAAAATACTCCAAAAACAACATTAATAGTTTGTCTTGGAACTCTTACCAACATCATCAATTTGATTCACCAAATAGTGAAGGAACACTAATACATCAATAAAGATATAAAATAAGTCTTGGAACTCGTATAAAAAACATCACATAATAGTGAAAGAAATGAATTTACAACTCTTACGGATTTTAATGGTGCAAAAAACTATCATGTTCTTTCTATTCCATTTTAAAGGATGGATACTTTAACAAGGTCCATGATCACATATATATATATATATATATATATATATATATATATATATATATATAACTAAAACAATGAATAGATGAGGAATATACCTAGTATGTGGTAAATCAATATATTGTGCAAATAATTAGAAGACCAGCACTCTAGTTCGAACGGTCCTGAAACCCAACACCACTTCAGCTTCAAGGAGCAACATGAATAACCCCAGTACCAAGGCCAACCAGCATATTTAAATCCAGTGTCACCACAAAGGCTACACTCTACTTCCCGTGATCCCGAAGTCCTAGCTTTGTCATGCTATGACCTTGACCTCGCCTGCCAACATATTTGGTACCCACTCTGATATTTTATTTCCACAGAATGTTGTAAAAATAATTCTATAATAGGATTCTTAATAACATATGGTGATTCAAAATAATCGAAAAACAAATTTAAAATAAAATCACTATAATGATATGTTTGGTAAAAAAAACAAAATACTAATAAAAACTCACCAAACGAAGAATGAGAAAAATCACTAAATAATATAAAATTCAATTTTCATAACATAATTGAATCCAAGTACAAAAGTATATATCTTGTAAAATATTGATAAAACGAACCATAATAGTAATATAATAATGAGAAAACTCAGTGATAGAAAAAAAAGCTATCGGATCTGCCATTTGTTAACTACAATAGATTATGAGCCGAAGCACATTACTATTTTTCCTTCTGTTATCTACATACAGAAGAGTCTGCGATAGAGGCCTTTCCTCATAAATAATCTCAAAAATGTTACACGAAGATTCCTTTAATCCCTGGAACTATTGGAGGAAAACGAAAAGAAAAAGCTGATAGTTTTCATGGCACTTGCGTTTTCTCGAAAGCTGTTGGGTTTTCCTCCTAAGATCTTGTTCCATCCCCTCCTCAATAATAACCTCATGTTCAAAGGAATAGTTTTGTCATTTATTACGAATTTCTTTAAGGGATATCGGATTAATAGTAGCCTTGATGATTTGATTGTAATTCTGAAGCGGGCCAAAATTCAAGACACTCTTACAGGATTCTTTCCATCTACAAAGCAATCAGATGAAGGTAAAAACACAGATATAAGAGGATATGGATATATAGTTAAATAATACAGATAATAGGGTTAACAACACATATAGTAGCGTTAATGATGGATGCATGTTGGGCATTTAAGTCAACAATACCATAAACTAAGTCCAAATAAAAATCATTAATAAGATTACAATGGTCAAACAAATAAAAAATGATGACATAATGAATCCTAAAACAAATGAATAAATGAAAAGGAAGTGAACTTAAAAGTGTACTAGTGTTTTAAGTTTAACATAACGAATCATCACTGTTGGAAATTTAAAAATAATGAATCCTCACAGTTGGTAAGGAAGTGTACCAGTGTTTTAATTTAAACATAATAAAAAAGAAGTGTACCAGTGTTCTAATAAATAAAAACATAACGAATCCTCATTTGTCTCTCCATTTTTACTATTTAATTGTATATATGCATACTAACAAATCATGTGTATTTACTATCACTTTGTATATATTTATTGGTTTTTTGAGTTTTCTCTAGTGAATCAAAAAAGTAGAACAAGAATCGAAGAAATGAAACTAAAACCCTAACCATTAAACAACCACTAGTCAAATATCAAAGTATAAACAACCAACTTTCTTACAAAGGGTACATTAAAACCACGTCTAACTACAAATTAGAAAATATAAATCTCCAACTATAGCGATTTGGGTACGGACATAACTCTTATAAGCACATTTTATCTAACTCAATAAAGCGTTGTTAGCGTGACATGCTCCAAATACTATAAACGCATTTTACTCCTACAATAGATCAAGTTAACTATGTGGTAGAATATTTGAAAAACAACATCGTGCACACACCACGTAGAAGAAAATATGAACATATGTAAAATAGACAAACATACATTTGGAATAGTCCTTGAGGTTAAACCAAAAACATGTGACAAATCAATAACAATAAATAACCTAATAAATCATTAAGAACAAATAAAAAAATGCATATAACACCGGTGATAAATAAGTACAAATTTGATTAGATTCAAATCTGTATAAATTTGAGCATGTTCTACCAATGCATCTAACTCCCATGTGACAGTTCCATTGGAAAAAAATAGTAAGAAGAAGCAAGCTAAAGTAAACCCAAAGAACGCGATACTAAAAATACTAAAACAATGTGTATGTCAGAACATTTTGTAGCTAACCAAAACTCAGAAAAATAGATCAAATTAAAATTTCATAAGGCGAAGGATTAAATGCGAGTATACAAACTAAAAATTCTAATCCGCTTAATTGGAAGAAATCAAATCAAGTTAATGTACTTCATTATTAACATAGAACAAAAAAACTAAGAAATAGGGGCATCTTAAGTGAAGGATTGTTCAGAAAACTAACTTAAAATAAATAAATTTTACACGTTATCACCAATCAATAACCTAAAAAGGAAGAGAAAAAAAATCAGCAAGCACTAAAAATCATAGCATGAGAGGTTACCAATCTTTTTTCTATTATAATACAATGACACTCTTCCAACTCAAACAAAAATTAAATGATAAAAAATAGTGTATATGTATAATAAAATATAATTGAAACCTCACCAGTTGGACCTTAACTTTTGTGTCATATTCTACTTGAAGTAAGTGTGGGCTCAGCAAGCCAGTACAATATAATTTCTTCATTATGATTTTTATGTTTTATTATTTTTTTTTTTTGCATATCAAGAATTGATTATACTTCAAAACCCTAAACATGTATACCCCTTTTCACTTTTATTGTGTGCCAATTCATAGATTTTAGGCTAGGGGTTATTTGTTTGCATCTTGTGTTTTAGGGATTTTAATTTTCATCTTGGTACTGTGTTTGACAATAGGAACTACCTTTATAGAAATTGGGCTTGGGATCCATTTTGAAGTTGGTTGAAAAAAACTATTGGAACGAGTTTGGATTTGAAAATGGGTTTAGTTTTTGACGAAAGAGAGGATCTAATTTAAGATTTTGTTTTTTATTTTGAAAATGGGTTATCTTTTGATTAAGCTCGATCTATGATTTTTTTACAGATCTACGAATATCGGATTGGGTATTTTAGTTTTCTTTCTGTGACAACCCGCTCACCAAAATAAGGGGTGGCCAGCCCGATACTCCAATATAACAGGAATCATGGATGGAATCATTCTCAACATCACAACAATATAATAAGTATACGGGATAACCACCCAATATTTCAGAAAATGGGTTGCCAAAATTTTTGTTTTATAATAAGTTAAGGAAATAATTTAAACAACCCAAATTTGAAAAGAAAGTGGAACCAAGAAAACTTATATTACATCCACCACAAGAATACAATATGGGGACAGAATATGTTGTCGGTCAACAGGTTCATACAACGTAATCCATTAGTTTAGTTTAAGTTACATAATACGCCCATTAGACAGTTACAAAAGTTTGGGCCACACGCCCGAGTAAATGACCCGATCATAACTAGAATACAAAAATGAAGGCGTCTAATAATGTATATCCCATAATATCCGCAAAGTATTGCAGCTTCCCAAAAGCACCGGAGTATGAAAGTCAGTACGGGCGTCCTTGCGGCGGAGCACCTGAACGGATACAAGATTCATGCACAACAAGAAATATGAATGGGTCAGGACCCGGTTTTATATGATCACCAGATGAATAAAAAGTATGACAGTTATGAACAGTTAATCATGAATGATAAAGATGAGAATCTATTAACATAACCTCAAGGCATAAACTGAGACAATTTAAATGATTATAAATTTCATTTAATTATGCAAGAGGATTTAAATGAATATCATTAATTAAAAACCTCCATCCTTTTTCACTATTTAATTTCATCTTTCCATTCTGTATCAGGAATATAATTACTGTCATATGCTCTTTCTGGCATTCCATTCCTTATCAGGAATATAATCACTATTACATGTTCTTCGTGACATTTATTATACATCAATTCCCACTTGATTACGAATAGTTATAATCATATACGTATAACAATTCTAAGACCGCCCGTCCGGGTTTCCTCACTGTGCGCGCCCCTAAATGACCATCATCTTCCAGGCCTATTTACCAAGACAACCTGGGCACTTATCGTAAGACGTCGGTAAGCTGCCATATGCCCGTGGGAGAGTCATAACCACACCCGAAATTACTTCTCCATCGTAGAAAAAAATATATAACAACTCTCATATGGCCTAGGACTATATCCACCCTACATTCATTAGACAGGGGGATTCACCTTACGCGCGCACTTCCCTTATGATGGCATTTAGAGAGGTGTGTTTAAATAAATTAACATTTATCATATTAGACTCAATTTCCTTTCCATTTTACATGTGTATGTTTCATTTTTTTCGAAACCATAATCATTGAATATTCTCATTAGTATTCATCGTATACTAAGTCCTGAATTATTCTCCATGAGACCATAATATTTCTACAAGTCACAAGGTTTTATATACCTCAATTGATCCCCTAAAATCTCCAAGTATGGGTTTACAACTCCTAGACTCCCAATAATGAACTAAAGATAAGAAATGCCCTAACCTCGATTTGTACACCCCCGAAATAAGCCTCGTTTAACCCATTTCTAATGTAGAGTAATGACCCAACTCATCTATAACTTTAGGACACTAAGTTTACTTCATAAAAGAAGGTTCCTAGGTCCTAAGCTTAAAGAAAAAGGGTTGGAATTGAACTAAGAAAAATCACTCAAAACTGCAAGATTTCCGAATCGATTCGGCCTGGATGAATCGATTCAGTCAGAAAGGAAAATCTATTCGGACCAACCGAATCGATTCAGTCAGGAAAACCTGACTTTATGCATAATTACCGAATTGAATTGGACAGGCCGAATCAATTCGGTCAACTCAAACCTGTACACTACCCCTGTGGCAAATCGATTCTCCCTGACCGAATCTATTCACCCCTGCGAATTGGCCAAGCATGGGTTTAAGGGTTATGAACCCTAATTTCCCCATATCTCCTTTCTTCCCCAACCAACATCATTAATTCAACCCATCAAACAATAAATTCATCTAACTACCATCAATTTACACTAACAAACATATAAAACAACTTCTAAGGGTTTAAAACCTATAAATCCTTCAAAATACCAAAATTATTAAACTACATTAACTACACAACAATCAATACCATTTATTCATCTTAAACCATATATTAGCAAGTAGAAAACTTTCCTTAAGCTTGCAACTTCAGATTCTAGGAATATGGAAGCAAGATCAAACTCCAAATCTTCAATTTCTTTCTTTCTCCTCAAGTTCTCCTCTTCTCTCTATCTCTCTAGGTTAATGAATATACACTTAAGAGTAATAAGTGAAATGCAAGACTAAATCGTGGCTTAAGTCTAAATTCCTCAACTTAAATGGTTAATACCCCATTAAAATGACTCACAACTACACATTTATGTCAAAACCAGTCAAAAGTGCCCAAAATACCAAAAATACAATATGTCACTTATTTCGACTATCTCGCGCATTTCGGGACTAACTACGCCCTCCAAATTATCATTTGGAAATTTTATAAGTCATTTTGGGTTCCGGTTTCATTTAAACCATAAATGTCATTTAAATCTTATGACATTATAAAACACAACAGGGTGATATTCGCTTACACATATAGTAAATATGCAACAATTTAGTAAATATTAACTTTTAACTCATTCTATTAATATTTACTCTATATTCCACATTTTATATAATTACTTCACGCAATAAACTAATATAAAATAGGTTCACAAAAGCGAGGGTTGTTACATACTCCCCCCCTTATGAGAGAATTTTGCCCCCAAAATTCAAGCGTACCTTGCAAGAAGAGATGCAGATACTTTTCCCGCATGTCATCCTCGCGCTCCCACGTCGATTCTTCGGCGTTGTGATGACCCCATTGAACTTGAACTAAGGTCACCACTCGATATCTCAATCATCTCTCTCCGTACTCTAAAATAGCAACCGGTTGTTCTTCATATGAAGTGTCGGGTTGCAACTCAATATCCTCTAAGGGAATATGCCAAAGGGCACCTTCACACATCTTAAACATCTTCAAAGAGGAGACATGAAACACATCATGGATTTGTTTTTAAGTGTTCGGGTAAGGCAAGTTGGTACGCCACTGGGCCTACCTTGGAAATAATAGGAAAAGGTCCAACGTAGCGCGGCGCAAGCTTCCCTTTCTTCCCAAAACGCTTGATACCTTTTATAGGCGATACTCTCACCAATACTTGATCCCCAACCTCCATCTCAACATGACTTCTACCCGCATCGACATAGCTCTTTTGACGATCTTGAGCTATCCGAATGAAATTCCGAATGAGTTCAATCTTGGAAGAAGTATCCTGGATCATTTCAGGTCCAAGAAATTTGTTATCCCCCACCTCCAACCAACAAGTGGGCGATCTACAAGGCCGGCCATACAAAGATTAATAGGGCGCCATCCCAATAGTGAATTGGTATGAATTATTATAAGCAAATTCGACCAAAGGGAGATATTGTTCCCAACTACCACTGAAATCAAGCACACACATTCGGAGCATATCCTCCAACATCTGGTTGACTCTTTCCATCTGCCCATCTATTTGAGAGTGATAAGAAGTGCTCAACTTCAATTCGGTTCCCATTGCCTCTTGAAAACTTCGCCAAAAGTGGGAAACAAAAATCTTATCTCGATCGGAAACTATATTTAAGGGCACCCTATGAAGTCTAACAACCTCCTCAATAAACAACCGGGCATAACGAGCGGTATTGTAATCTGTGCGTATCGGTAGGAAGTGTGCCGACTTAGTCAAACGATCAACGATAACCCAAATAGAACGTGACCACTTTGCTATGCTGGCAAGCCGGTGATGAAATCCATCGATATACTTTCCCACTTCCACACCAGAATTTCCAACGGTTGCAACAGACCTGTCCGTTGTTGATGATCTATCTTGACCAATTGACAAGTAGCACATTGGGATACGAACTTAGAAATATCCCATTTCATGCCTGCCCACCAATACTGACGGCACATGTCTTGGTACATCTATCCCCACCTGGATGCACTAAAAATTTGACCCATGAGATTCTGTCATCACGACTCGTCTTAAATCCCCTTCACCCGGGACAATGAGCTTCCCGTGGAAACGCAATCCACCCTCCGAACTTATGGAGTAGGATTCTGATCCCTCGACCAATAATTGGGGTATATGGTCCTGATAGCCTTTATCCCTTCCTTGGGACTCTACAACCCTTGCCACAATAGTAGGCGTGACAGTCAACATCGACATAAACGCCCTAGCAACCGCGTCCTCCTGACTCAGCTCCTTCCATTTTGCTTTCCAGACTTTCGCTAACTCACCATTGGGTTTTCTACTCAAAGCATCCGCCACCACATTCACTTTGCTCGGGTGATAGTGGATGTCAAATTGATAGTCTTTTACAAACTCTATCCATCGGCGTTATCACATATTTAAATCTTTCTGTGAAAATAAATATTGCAGCGATTTATAGTCCGTGAAAAGAGTAAATTTCTCCCCTAGGAGATAATGCCTCCAAATCTTCAAGGCAAAGACTACTGCGACAAGTTCCAAATCATGCACCGGATAATTCCTTTCGTGGGTCTTTAACTGGCGAAAAGCATAAGCAATAGCCCATTGCTCTTGTTGAAGTACACCTCCCAATCCTTGTAGAGATGCATCGGTGAAGACTAAATATTCCAATCTTGGCCTTGGTAACGCAAGGACTGGAGCAGAAGTCAACCTATCCTTGAGCTCGTCAAGAGTCGACTGACAAGAATCATCCCATACAAACCTCACCCCCTTCCGAGTTTAATTTATCAAAGGGCTAGCAATTTTAGAAAAACCCTTGATAAATGGGCGATAATATCCTACCAAACCCAGAAAACTACGAATCTCGGTAGGTGTCGTGGGTTGACCCCCACTCCCTCACCGCAACCACTTTACTTGGGTCAACCGAAATACCCTGGGCCATCACAATGTGTCCTAGAAACTGTACCTCCTGCAACCAAAACCCTCACTTCTCAAACTTGGCATATAATTGGTGATCCCTCAGTCTCCGCAAGACCAACCTTAAATGAGTAGCATGGTCAGATTATGTTCGAGAATAAACTAGAATGTCATCAATGAACACGATGACAAACTGGTTCGAAAAGTCCCGAAATAACCTATTCATGAGGTCCATAAACACGGAAGGAGCGTTGGTTAGTCCATAGGGCATAACCGAAAATTCATAGGACCCATATCTCATAAGGAAAGTAGTCTTGAACACATCTTGTTCCCGTATCTGCAACTGGTGATACCCCGTCCTCAGATCTATCTTAGAGAAGTATGACACTCCCCTAAGTTGATCAAACAAATCATCAATCCGAGGCAACGGGTATTTGTTCCGGATGGTGACTTTATTCAACTCTCTATAGTCAACACATAACCGGAGAGAACCGTCCCTTTTCTTCCCAAACAACACCGGAGCACCCCATGGTGATGTACTTCTCCTCATAAACCCTTGCTCTAGTAAGTCTTGAATTTGATCCCTCAACTCCCTCATCTCAAAAGGAGCCATACGATACGGAGCTCTCTCAATCGGTTGAGTTCCCGGTGTTAAGTCAATTACAAATTCAATCTCCCTACTAGGAGGCAACCCCGGTATTTCCCGAAAAACATCTTCAAAGTCTCTAACAACCAGAATAGAATCTAAGGAAACAACTACATCTCTAGAAGTCTCCTCTGCGATACAATACAAGAAGTGTTAGTACCTCCTTCTAAGCGAGGCATAACCACTAAAACCATTTCTTGCCCCGGAACGGCAAAAACTATACTCTTCCCATATCAATTAACTATTTCATGATACTTCACTAGCCAATCCATACCCAAAATCACATCGTACCCGACCATGTCTAGGACGAGCAAATCGGACTCAAAGCACAAATTACCAAGAGTTATTCCTATTCATTTACAAACAAAGAAAATGAGTGAACCATCACCCATAAAAGACTTAACACTAGTAAAGGTACTCTCTGCAGATTTTATCAACTCTGTAGTCTGAGCAAAACTTCTAGAAATGAACGAGTGGGTCGCACCCGTATCAAATAACACACGACCCTTATGCCCCTGAATAAGAAAATCACCCTCGATAGCTGGCGGCGACAGTGGAACTTGAGGAAGCATAGCATCTTGAATATGATAAATAGGCCCATACTATAGCTGACCCTACTGTGGAGGGACAACTGGATTTGGTGCCTGTGGCGGTAACTGAACTTGTGGATGTTGTGGGATCCTAGTAAGTTATCCTCCAATTAAGTGAGGACACATCCTCTTGATATGGCCTAGCTCTCCGCATTGAAAGCACTGATTCGCTAGATTCTCTTAACCTCGACCCCTATTATTTCTAAACTACCCGAGGCCTTGGCCCGGATGGCCTCTCCCTCCATTTCCACCTCTCCCTGCTTGTTGCGGTTGCGGTCCACCTCGTCCTTGCCTATTGTTATTGCCACCCGCAATAAACCCACCAAAACGTTGCCTCTTTGACAAGTCCCTTTGTTGGGGATCCCTTTCTTTCTGCTTATTACCCGAAGATTAGGACAAGGGAAATGCTCCTCCTCCAGCCCCATTGCCTCCGAGTTTTCCAGCTTTCCCCATTACCATAGCCTTCTTGATACTCTGCATGTACAACCTATGTTCTTGGCAATGAAGCAATGTTGCATTCATCACATCCCTAAAAGTATGCAAAGCTGGATTGCCCAACAAATGTTACCGGATTCTCCAGTTTAAACCCCCATGAACTTTGATATTTTCCTCTCTTATGGATTCACTTCATCTAGTACAAAACTTGCTAACCGGGTGAACTCCTCTTCATATTCCGCCACGGATCTCTCACCTTGCACCACATCCTGAATATTCCTTATCATCTCCCTTTGAACTACAAAAGGGAAGTACTTCCGATCAAACAATGCCCAAAAATCATTGATAGTCATGGTATCTCTTTGTTCTGGTGTAGTCATCGACTCCCACCAATGTAATGCGGCCTTAACGAGTTTAAAAGTAGCACGGATTTGCTTCTTCTCCTCGATACACTCCACCATACGCAGATGGCATTGCATATCCTTCTTCCACTGATTAGCTCTAATAACATCAGAGCCTCCATCAAATTTTGGGGGATAGCCCTTTAAAAAGGACTCTAACTATCTCCCACGGAGAAAGTCCCGTAGGAGCTTGTGCATCCTTAGCCCGTTACTATTGAGCTTGTGGTAATTATTGAACCACGGTAGTCATAGCAGCATTACCCGCTTGGGCCACGATATTTGCTACATCAACAACATTTATAGTTCCCTGTTGCGGCGGCGATTGAGGATCAACCTCCTCCTCTACAACTCTATTATGTCTCGCTGGGCGACCTCTCTTAGGCAGCATCTGAGATGAAGAAACAATAGAGTTAGAATACTATTTAAAACAATCTAATTTTGTAGAAGATCGCAAACATAGGCAACAAAACAGTCCTATCATTAAGCTCTGTATCAAAGAACGCTACGGTAGAACGTGATAAGTCCGCATAGATCCTAGTACTCTAGAACCTGATGCTCTGATACCATCTGTGACAACCCGCTCACCCAAATAAGGGGTGTCCAGCCCGATACTCCAATATAAAAGGAATCATGGATGGAATCATTCTCAGCATCACAACAATATAATAAGTATACGGGATAACCACCCAATATTTCAGAAAATGGGTTACCAAAATTTTTGTTTTATAATAAGTTAAGGAAATAATTTAAACAACCCAAATTTGAAAAGAAAGTGGAACCAAGAAAACTTATATTACATCCACCACAAGAATACAATATGGGGACCGAATATCTGTCGGTCAACAGGTTCATACAACGTAATCGACTAGTTTAGTTTAAGTTACATAATACATCCATTAGACAGTTACAAAAGTTTGGGCCACACGCCCGAGTAAATGACCCGATCATAACTAGAATACAAAAATGAAGGCGTCTAATAATGTATCCCATAATATTCGCAAAGTATTACGGCTCCCCAAAATCATCGGAGTAGGAAAGTCAGTACGGGCGTCCTTGCGACGGAGCACCTGAACGAATACAAGATACATGCACAACAAGAAACATGAACGGGTTAGGGCCCGATTTATATGATCACCAGATGAATAAAAAGTATGACAGTTATGAACAGTTAATCATGAATGATAAAGATGAGAATCAATCAACATAACCTCAAGGCATAAACTGAGACAATTTAAAAGATTATAAATTTCATTTAATTATGCAAGAGGATTTAAATGAATATCATTAATTAAAAACCTCCATCCTTTTTCACTATTTCATTTCATCTTTCCATTCCTTATCAGGAATATAATTACTGTCATATGCTCTTTCTGGCATTCCATTCCTTATCAGGAATATAATCACTATTACATGTTCTTCGTGGTATTTATTATACATAAAGTCCCACTTGATTACGAATAGTTATAATCATAAACGTATAATGATTCTAAGATCTCCCGTCCGGGTTTCCCCACTGTGCACGCCACTAAATGACCATCATCTTCCAGGGCCTATATACCAAGACAACCTGGGCACCTATCGTAAGACGTCGGGAAGCGGCCATATGCCTGCGGGAAAGTCATAACCACACCTGGAATTACTTCTCCATCATAGAAAAAAATATATAACAATGCTCATATGGCCTAGGACTATATCCACCCTACATTCATTAGACAGGGGGATTCACCTTACGCGCGCACTTCCCTTATGATGGCATTTAGAGAGGTGTGTTTAAATAAATTAACATTTATCATATTAGACTCAATTTCCTTTCCATTTTACATGTGTATGTTTCATTTTTTTCGAAACCATAATCATTGAATATTCTCATTAGTATTCATCGTATACTAAGTCCCGAATTATTCTCCAAGAGACCATAATATTTCTACAAGTCACAAGGTTTTATATACCTCAATTGAGCCCCTAAAGTCTCCAAGTATGGGTTTATAACTCCTGGACTCCCAATAATGAACTAAAGAAAAGAAATGTCCTAACCTCGATTTGTACACCTCGTTTAACCCATTTCTAATGTAGGGTAATGACCCAACTCATCTAAAAATATAGGACTCTAATTTTACTTCATACAAAAAGGTTCCTAGGTCTTAAGCTTAAGGAAAAAAGGTTGGAATTGAACTAAGAAAAATCACTCAAAACTGCAAGATTTTTGAATCGATTCGACCTGACCGAATCGATTCGGTCAGAAAGGAGAATCGATTCGGACCAGTCGAATCATTTCGGTCAGGAAAACCTGACTTTGTGCATAATTGTCGAATCGTTTCAGACAGGCCGAATCGATTCAATCCACTCAGACCTGTACAGTGCCCCTGTGGCAAATCGATTTGCCCTGTCAGAATCGATTCGTCCCTGCAAATTGGCCAAGCATTTTGATTGTGGTGGAAACCGAGCGTCCGTGTAAATACGCTAGTCGTTGTTATCGGCTTCCAATCGCAATACAAAAACCTAAACTATAACTACACTCTTGTGGAGTATAGTGGATAGTTTGGGTATCGAATCCTCAGGGAACTAGGACGAGTGAACGTGACGACAAAGGTAAGACTGTTAACCCTAACTTGATTCTAAAAAGAAATAAAAATAAGATGATTGAGTGAGAAAGGGAAAGGGGAAAATAAAGAAGCTAACTAAAACTAATTGGAAAATTAAGGTAGAGACACAATCCCCCAACCCTAGTGTATTGATGGTATAAAACTAATCGTAAATTTAACTGATTAATTTGACCCGGAATTTAGTACTCCCAAGCATTACGTATACGAGGTTCAAGCCCGCGTCATACTTAATCTGAGGATGAGTAAATCAGTATCGCGATAGTAGCACTCGAATTGCATTCTAAATCATCACGAGTACCCAGAGGCAAACGAGATATAAAGATCTACAATTGTTGTGTAACTACGCAATACGGTCATAATCAATCATTAAATTCAGAGGACTAATATTATACACATGAAATTAAAACATCAGGTTGGGTTCATGCATCCCAACCTTTAAAAACCTAGCCTAACATGGTAAATAATAATAAAAGTGCTGGAAATAAAAATTACCACGACTGAAGAACAAGAACATGCAAGAAGAAATCAAAGATTGAAGAAAAACCGGAAAAGCTCTTGAATTAATGGTGTAAAATATGTGAATCTTTCTCCTAGATGTTCCTACTTGTTATGGTGCTTTTACATGAATGAAATATTAATAAAAAGAGTCCTAATGACTAAATACATAGGATAGAGGTCGTTTAGAAAAGTCCCCAAAACATAAAACTCTTTTGGCTAAAAGATAAGCACAAAATAAAAATCCCATATCTACCAATTTGTCACACTTAGAAAGCGTGACTAATTTTGTAACGGATTCTGAGCGTGACTAATGGGCGAACCGGTTCGGGTTCTGGGTGTACCGGTTCGGGTGAGTTGGCTGGTTTCTGGGCCTCTTTCAACACTTAATATTTTCCAACTTTCTTCTTTTCTTCCTTGGATTTTTTCTCAACTTCAAATGATCATAACTCCTTCACCGTAGCTCGGATTTGGGTGCCGTTTTTTCCAGTATTCTCGTTGTTCCAAGATATTAAACTTTCCAGAAGGCCCCACCTCCGGAATCAGGCTGCAGAATTACTAAAATGCCCTTGAACTTGCCTTCCTAGCCTTTCTTCTATGATTTTTCCGCAACTTCAAGGGATCATAACTCTTTCACCGTAGCTCGGATTGAGGTGCTGTTTGTTTCCAGTGTTCTTTTAATTGAAAGATCTTCAACTTTCCAGTTGGACCCACTTCCGAAATAAGGCTAAAAAATTACAAAAATGCCCTTCAACTCCCCGATTCTTGGTTTCTTTCACTATTTTGAGTTCTCTTTTCCATCTTTCTTGCATGAAATACCTGTAAAACACATAAGAGATACAAAAATACGAAATACTTGCCAAAAAGGGTTAGTTTCATAGATATGAGATAAATCCAAGCTATTTACACCGCACGGGATCGTAAAAATACCGAAATTAAGGGGATAAATGTGAAGAATTTATGCCTAATCAATGGGTTTAAGGGTTATGAACCCTAATTTCCCCAAATATCCTTTCTTCCCCAACCAATATCATTAATTCAACCCATCAAACAATAAATTCATCTAACTACCATCAATTTACACCAACAAACATATAAAACAAATTCTAAGGGTTTAAAACCTATAAATCCTTCAAAATCCCAAAATTATTAAACTACATTAACTACACAACAATAAATACCATTTATTCATCTTAAACCATATATTATCAAGTAGAAAACTTGCCTTAAGCATGCAACTTCAGATTCTAGGAAGATGGAAGCAAGATCAAACTCCAAATCTTCAATTTCTTTCTTTCTCGTCAAGTTCTCCTCTTCTCTCTATCTCTCTAGGCCAATGAATATACACTTATGAGTAATAAGTGAAATGCAAGATTAAATCGTGGCTTAAGTCTAAATTCCTCAACTTAAATAGTTAATTCCCCATTAAAATGACTCACAACTACACATTTATGTCAAAACCAGTCAAAAGTGCCCAAAACACCAAAAATACAATATGGCACTTATTTCGACTATCTCCCACATTTCGGAACTAACTACGCCCTCCAAATTATCATTTGGAAATTTTATAAGACATTTTGGGTTCTGGTTTCATTTAAACCATAAATGTCATTTAAATCTCATGACACTATAAAACACAACAGGGTGATATTCGCTTACACATACAGTAAACATGCAACAATTTAGTAAATATTAACTTTTAACTCATTCAATTAATATTTACTCCATATTTCACATTTTATATAATTACTTCATGCAGTAAACTAATATAAAATTGGTTCTCAAAAGCGAGGATTGTTGCACTTTCTATGTTTGATTTTTCTTCGTAGATTTGATGATTTTGGTTGTGTTGTTTCAATAACTAGGGCTGGTTTTTTTTTCAGAACATTCCGATTTTTTCGATATCCGATCCGATATTTTCCAATTTTGGAACGTATATAAGGTTTCCGATTTCTAATTTTTTCGAAAAAAATCGGATAAAAAATTGGAAATAATTCTGAATTTTCGAATTTCCGATTTTTTTCGATCCGATTTTTCCAGATTATTTCTGATTTTTTCCGAAATATTTTTCGATTTCCAATTTTTCTAATTTTTTAAAACATTCTCATGTGTCCCACATCCGCTAGGAGAGGAAGAGAGGCCCAAAAAAGTCATCTATAAAAGGAGAATATCCCTCTATCCTCTACACAAATGAAAAATTGGTTAGATCCTTACATATTTACATGTTAAGTTAAATCTTTTTTTTGATTTCTTTAAAATGTGAATTTCGAGTAATAGAAAATCCTATATTAATTTTTTTGAAATTTTGGAATTTCCAAAATTTCTGAATTTTTAGTATATGTTTTGAATTTCCGAATTTTTTCGATTTTTCTGAAATTCGGAAACTTTTTTGATTTTCCAAAAAAATTGGATAGGAAATTGGAACAAATATTTTATTTTCGAAAAATTGGAATTTTTTTCGAAAAGTCATTTTCCGATCCGATCCGGACGAAACACATCCCTATCAATAACAATACTTTTTTGGTTTTGAAGATTTGCAAATTTTGAAGAAATTTTATTTTTTATTATTAGGGTTCAAGATATCTGAGGTATAAAGTCTTCTCTATTGTCTATCTCTTTCTCTATTTATGTTGAGTGTGGTTTACTTTTTATACTTCAGAAGTTTTTTTAAAAATATACCTAATGTTGTGATATACGTCTTGAAAGGATATTTTTGTAAACATATATATCTGATGTTTCTTTTGTTTTTATTTTTTATGAGTGTTCAGTTTTATTCTATTTGTTCTGTAAACTGTACTGGATGTATTGCTGAATGATTTTGTCGTTACGTGTATAAGCTCTTTTTGTTTATCGTAAAATCATAAACTTGTCATTCCCTTATTCCTCCACATGTTTGTTCTGTGTCCGAACTCACATTTTTTGTGAGTTGTACAAAAAAAAGACAGTTTTTTTTTCAATCTATAGTTGTGTTTTGTAATAATTAATTTGATGCATTTCAAATTTTCATTGAGTTTCTTCTATGACCTTAGAAGGAATGATTTTTTATCTCTGTAAATCATGTTGTTGTGATCTTTACCATTTTCATTTTTTACAGATTGTTTAATTAGGGAATTTGTGGATTTATAGAATTCATGGTTGGGTTTCTTTGTTTATAGAATTATTTGGCAGAAATGATTTACACCACGTAAATAACAATGAATTTTTTAGGTTTGGTTTGTGCGTTTAAAAATAATGGTTTATAAATACCTATTGTTTTTTATTTTTACTTCTCTGTTTTATGTGTGTGGTTGCATACTTTTGGATCTGTGTGTTTTCCATTCAACATCATTAATTTTGATATTTTACTTAAAGATATCTATATAGAGGAAGGTTGGGGTTTGGCTGGATATTACATTGTGCTTGTATTATTTTTAACATATATATTGTTATTTTTCGTTGTGTTAGGGATACTATAAGTGGTAAAGATAACTCATTCAAGTTTGGATCCTGATGATTAAAGGCATGATATATGTTTTCTTTATTACTCCACAAGATTTGGATTATTAGTGCAGAAATTGGTAAACCAATTTCTATATGCCGTTACGAAAGTAAAAATACTAACTCAACACTATTGGTGCTTGCTAAAATGTCTAAGTGAATTTGCAAAATTTTATGCACCTTAATCATGTGGATAATTCTCAGTCTTCCAAAGTGACTATGCTCTCGTACTACCATTTTCATAGTTATTAATTATTTTCTAGGTGAATGTTCAATATTTCTTCATTACTTTTTGGGGGTACAGACACTCTTTCATTGCTCCTTTAACTCTTTGAAAAATTTCATGCTCCATGGAAACCATTTTCAGGTAGAACTACTTTAAGAAAAAATTGGTAAACGATTTTCTCACATGAAATCATTCTTAAGGTAATAATGATAAATAAACTTGTTGGAAATTATGAATGTGATTATGAAATTTATTATTTTTATGCATATGATTGAACGGGTTGAAAAGGTTATTTGGAATAGGGGGTCAACAAAGAACTTGAAATTAATTTTTCAACCTAGGTATGATGAAGAAAATGACGGTTTTCTTTAGCTCTTTTAGATTATATAACGATATGTATTGGTGCATTGGTTTGTTAATGAATTCCATTATTTTTATGCTACTGTATTTAGTTAGTCTTTTTAGATTGATGTTAATTTGTCCAAACTTTCTCCAATAATTGTACATGATGATACAACAACTCATATATATATATATATTTTTTGTTTGTTGCTTTACTTTAATTATAAAATGCATTGGTGTATGGTGCTTTGGTGTTTGCTAACTTAGGTTGGCATATTTATTGACACAGTTCAAATTATTTGATACACATAAACAACCCAAATGTTTTGTTCCTATTTACGCCGTCTTCTATTTTTTCGTAGGAATGATGGGAAAAATATAGTGGTGGAGTTTTATGAAAATTATATTTTAATTGATTTAGTAATGTTATGCTTCAAATTTTAGGGAATAATAATATTTGGTTCTGTATATTTGATGCATAAATATCGCCCTAATACTTTTGATTGCTTTCGATTAGCAAACATCTTCTCAAAAAGTTCGATGTGATCTCTCCGCGGCTACCAACACTCCAAATTGTTTTCCCTGGTAAGATGAATATACTATATAACATTATATACTTTGATGCATACATAAAATCCAGAGGAAATTGGTGGGAATGGTGGTTTACGTGGGTTTTCTCCCTCATCTCCCCCCTCCCCAACTTTGTCATATAACCAAGAAAGCTCTTTGCCTCTCAAAATTATTCACTCGACTTTCTTTTTGCTATGATCTTTCTTTTAGCTGTGCACAACCCTTTTATTTATCATAACTGAGTAATCACCGACAATGACAAAGGAGATAGGATTTGATCAGTAACATTATTAAATTCAATTTCAGAATCTTTGGGTTGATTTTGTTCTTCGATCTATAAAAGTTTCCTTATTCTTAGATATTGATTGATTTAGGAGTAGCAGTGGTCATTTTTGCATTTAGACAAAAAATAGGTAAAAAATTGCTACTTTTCTTCTATAGTTATTTTTTGGGTTTTTGAAACCTTGAATTGTTTGGGGTTTGTAAAAATAGTAAATTGAGTTTGGTTTCATGAAACTTATTTTAACTAAAAAGGATTAATTTTTAGGTTTTCTATCCTTAAATGGCTACCTAAGATGTGCTATAAGCAATGTACGACAGCTATGGAGTAGTTTTTGATTACCTAAATGTGTTTGGTCTACATTACCTCAAGGTATTTGGTGTATATTAATTAAAGGTTCAATGATGGCTAATATCTAGAGGTTTATTTCTAACGCACATGTTAGGCTAGATCAACCTTACATAGCAAGTCATATTTAATACTGCTACATTTTCATTTTAAGTTGTATGCCCTTTGCTATATGTGCAATTGTTATGCTTTTAGAAAGGAGAAAACCTTATGCCATATGACTTAAGTAAATCCTTGAATATTTATGCTTTTAGAAAGGAGAAAACCTATTAGAAATATACTTCCCACTAATTTGAACTTTATTTTTCGGTTTTTGTTATATGAAAATATTAGTAGAGTTACAACTTCTAAGCTTGCACACTTTCTATACATAATCAGGGGCATGATAAATGAACATATAAAATTGGGTTCAATCCTCTTTAATACATCATCAAATATCCAAACCCAATATAAAAACAACAAAACCCAAATGAAACAACCAAAAAATAAAGCCTTAAAAAAATTAAAGAGAGATAATATGAGATAAAGAGGGAGATTATAGCAAAAAAAAAATCAAATCCTCATCATTATAACATCAAAACTTCGTACCTTGAGAAAACCACCAAATTAAACCCTCATAGATTTGATTCAACCTAAAAGCTAATAAAAAATAGTATCGTGGAGAGAACTCGAAGAAAACTGAGAGAGAAGTCACGTGAGAGAGATAGACATTTTGGCAGAGGGAGGCACCGTAAGAGCAGGTCATGTGAGGAGGACGTAAGGGATGAGGCAATGGAGGAAGATGAGGCTATGGGGGTTTTGGTAAGAGGGGAGATAGGATAATGTTTGAGAAGGGAAAGGTAGATAACAGAGATTGTGGAGTTTTGGTGAGTGTATGGGTGAGTGTGGTGAGAAGGTGTGCATTTTGGTGCGTGTTTACCAAAATATCCTTGTGTTTGAATTAAAGTAAAGGAGGGGGAGTTAATTAGTGAAGAAAAGAAAAGAGGGAAAAATAAAAAAATTTAAGGAACAAAAGAGGTAGTGCAGGAGAAAATTTAACTTATGACATATAAGATGTCTCTTATGATGTCATATGAATAGTGCAAATTATATATATATATATATATATATATATATATATATATATATGTGTGTGTGTGTGTGTGTGTGTGTGTGTGTGTGTGTGTGTAGGCTCTCCAATATACCTCCTAAAAACATATCTATGAATATACTTATTTTTATAAATATAGTAAAAACTATATTTTTTAACAAAATTTGGTATACATGATTTACATATGAGAAGATCATCTACAAAACATTTCAGCCAAAAATACAACTTGAAAGTGGGTGATTTGACAATTGGATAAATACGTGCATTTTTAAACATTGAAACTTTTGATCATCATCTCACCCTCTTCCAAGTTAAATTTTTTAATGTGATTTTTATAGACGATATTCTCATTGCAGATACCATGTATATCAAATTTGGTTGAAGAACACATTTTTTTACTATTTTTCAAAAATGGATATGTTCATAGGAATGTTTTCAAAGGTATGTTGGAGAGTTGTGTGTGTGTGTGTGTGTGTGTGTGTGTGTGTGTGTGTGTGTGTGTGTATAGTCCACCACTTGATATCTCGACACATGCAGGTTCTCAATACCCTACTCTATTTCATATTAGTTTCACTCCATTTACACTACCTCCAAGTCATCAAACTCCATAAAGCCCTATTAACCCAACTCTATAAATCCTTGTTAATCAAACATTAGAGAAGAAGCACATTGTGTTCAACCCTAATGGGAATCCGTCCGGTGATAAAAATGACATCCAAATTTTTAAGGGTCCTTGTTTAAATCTCGAAAAGATTACTTTGGGCATTGGGGGATAGACAACTATAAGATTGTTGATCGTTCCATAAAGGATGACTTGCGGGATTAATTATCAAGAAATTTTACATTCCCAATGGGTTCGATGTCAATTTTTCTTTCCAAATAGATTAAAAATTAAAAACATATTGGAATAACCTGGGGAAGCATTAATTCTTGTTAGGGATATCACGTTTTGACATTTTGGCATTGAGAGACAATATTTCGCAAAATGTTGAACACACCACCAAATTTGGAGAAAGCGGTTAGGGAGAAAAACCTTTAACAAAGGGAAAAAAATAGAGAGAACACGGTTAAGAAAGTAATGTCTATAATCTTGGGTCTAAATCATATGATGATTTAAAGGATGAATGGGTTGATAGTACCAAGGGGACGCTGGAAGAATGGAAAAGATCTAATGGGATCAACATGTACTTGCATGCCCGAAGGGATAAAACGACAAAAAATTCTTACACATATTGGATTCAATTCTGGGGAGTTTAAAATAAATCATCATATACACACTATAATAAAATAATATTGAAATTATTGTCCTAAATATATTATTATACCACGAGAAATGATATATGGCATGAGGAGCAGTTAGCTAGAGTGAAGCCTCGATGAAGTAAACTCAAATTCCATATAGAATGTACTTTGGGAGGATAAAATGTGGAGGATAAGAGGTGTGATATCCAAGATTATAAGGACCAAATTACTGCACACCGCACTTATATTCGAGGATCTCAGCTCAGCGAACAGTCATATGTCTAACTAGGTAGCGAAGTTGGGTAATAAGAAAGAGGAAGTGTTAGGTCTTAAGATGGGCATAAATTTTGTTAACAATACCTTGGGATTGTTGTTGATAGAAAAAATTCCTTTGCTTCATCATTGTAGTAGGAATATCTATCAATTTCCCTTTGAAGTACCTAAATAATACACACTTAAAATGAGAATAATGGCAAGTAAGAGGTCAATCCATGCTCTTAAACTATAAAGAAGTCAAATGAAACTACTAAATATCATTTTCATATTTTAAAAATTATCTTTCAAATATTTTTGATTTATTGAATAAGGTGAAGTAATATTAAGTAATAAAAATGAAAGCCATGGTAAAATATCAAGAGTGAAAATGTATATGACAGAAGTCAAAGGGTCAATTTAGCTATTTAATTATTTTGCCTTAATTTGCTAATCTTTCATTTAAAATGACCCAATATAATATTTAAGTCACTACTTAACACTCGTTACAACTAGTACCTTTAATAATTATAGTTTTAAAATACTATTAGTTTACTTTAATAGGCTCTTTTAAATGATTATTTCCAATGTTTTCTTAATAAATTTTTTGCTAAGAAAAATTATTTAAAGTCATTTTTTGTCATGCAAAATTAATTTGAAGTCATATAATATCAAGATACAAAATATAGTTTGAGAAAAACCTATTTCTTGTTAGATTTCCAACACATTTTATATTCTGAAATTATTATTTTCTCTCGAAAAGAAATTCACACTTTCTCAAGGTATGACCGTAACAAGATTGGTATTTAATGGGAAAAACAAATAAATAATTATTTAACTAAGACTTACAAATTAAATGCATCATTCCACCCATTGAATAGTGATTTTAGCCAATCATATGGAGATTAACACAAACAAAGAGTGTTAATATCTCAATTAAGGCTAATACATAAGGATATGAGAGAAATGATATTTACTATCTACCCTCTTGAATACTGAAAATATCAGTTCCAATACAAATATAAGAAGAATAGTGCGTTTATATTATCAAAATGGTTCACAAAATATTGTCTCCAGTAATCTGAAAACACACCCTTAATAATGTAAAACACTCACCCTTAGTCAATATGTTTGCCTCACTACAATTACTCGCACCCTACAATCTGAAAATATACCCTCTCAAATGTGTCTCCACCTTAAAGGTAAGACACAAAGAGATTGCATTCTTTAAAATATACGCAATCAAATACGCTGTGTTATTTTTTTCCTTCTGAATCTTCTCCCCCTATATCCCCTTTTATGTGTCGTGGCTTCCCTCTTTTGTCTCCATAACACTTAGATATATAAGTTGTGTAGCTGTGTAGGAGTAAAGAACTGTAAGTGCAACTCAAAATGGGTCTCTGCTCCAACACACACACACACACACATATTGAAGAGCAACCCATCCCTCGAAGGGTTAGATTTGAATGTTGACGCCTAAACCCAAGGCCTCGCCCATAACAGTAGACCTCATAGGAGAGCCAAGGATCGACTAGGTCCATGAAAGTCTCCAGGATGATCGACGCCTACGAGGCCAGGCTCCAAGAGCAAGAGGAAGCTACTGGAAAGAAGGAAGTCGAGAATGCTCGCCTCAAAAGAAGACAGGAAAAGATGGAAAGATAACTTCACCGTAACACAAGGCAACCCCATTATCGTACTCTTAGCCCTCAGGCAAGCAAATCTCGCAACTGAGAAAGGATCCCAAGACATGGATCTCAAAGAAGTGAGGGACACAGGTCAGAAGACGACTTATCCGCGTAACAATAATCAGATCCCCATCACAGAAATCCAGGCCGAGGAAACGAAGACATATGAAATTTGGTTCAGATGGAAATGGACCAACACCCAACACATCAGGGTGCCAGGTCGACCACAGAGCTAGCCAAGAGAGCTATCAGGACCAGATGAAATCCCTTTTCTCAAATGAGATATAAGAAGAAGAAGCTCCTAAGAAGTTTACAATGCCCAGGATCAAGATATGTGACGTACATACTAATCCTATCGACCATGTCAGGCATTACAGACAAGACAAGACAAGACATGACTCCTTGGAACCAAAGGGATGTATTGATGTGCCGGATCTTTTTGTCGAGCTTGCATGATGTGGCTCAAAAGTGGTTTGAGAAACTCCATCATAGATCCATCAGGAACTTCGAGTCCCTGGCAGAGCCCTTTATAGCTCGCTTTATTACTAGCAGCTCCCACCTAAACTGGATGGATGCTTTGTTAACTATGAAGAAAATACCTCAGGAGAGCCTTAGAGACTATACAAAGAGGTATTAGGAACTATTAAATGAGGTCTAGGATTGCTTAGAGCAGGTCGTCGTCGCATCCTTTAAGATTGGCTTACCCAGTTCTTGCCTCTTACACCAGTCCCTCACTAATAAGGAGGCCACGACCATTGATGACTTGATGGCTCTTATTGAAAAATATACCAAAGTTGAAGATGCGACTCATCTCAGTATAAAGGGAAAATGGTCACGCCAAGTTTGCCGGCAAGGGCAGTGATAAAACTGAGAATCAAAATAAAGTAAGTAAGAATGGGGGCAAGAGCGGCCCTAATAATGGAAATAAGAATGATACCTCGAAGGCATTTCAAGCAGTGAACACAGTTTTTAAGGAACCGATCTATAAGATTCTGGCAAAGATCAAAGATGAACCATTCATCAAAGGCCCAGGAAGATGGGTGGAGACCCTTCAAAGAGGAACAACGCACTAAGATGTACTTTCCATAAAGAGGGAGGGCACAAAACCGAGCACCGCAAAGCCCTCAAATCTCACCTTGAAGAGTTATCTCAAACTGGACACTTGAGCAAATTCGTGGAAAAGAAGGTAGTGAATGTAGCTTCCAATGGATATCAAAGGCCTGACAGTGTCCTCGAGGAAGATGATGGCCATGAGTTTGCAGTAATTCATGGGGCGTTTGACCTCAAACAGATTCAAGGGAACATGACCCGAATGGAAGTCAAAAAACTTATAGCAGTAATGGAAGCTTTTTAAATCGATCTATCCAAAATGCAAGCAGGCAAGCATCGGCGAGTAGAGGATGTCGACTATAACAAGCACATTGTGTTCACGGATGAAGACCTAGTGGGAGTAAGAACCCCACATCATGATGCATTGATCATTACACTCAGGATAGCTAACTATGACATTGATAGGTTGCTCGTCGACCAAAGTAGCTCATCTGAAGTAATGAACCTCGACCTGTTCAGAAAGTTGAAATTAAGTGTCACCGACCTAAATGAAGCCACCGTTCCTCTAGTTGTCTTTGTTGGAAAAATAATAATCCCCTTGGGAAAGATTGTCCTGCCAGTAAGGGCAGGAAACATCTAGAAATGATTAAATTTCTCATGGTCGATATAGACTCCCCATACCAGGAGATCCTCAGCAGAGGATGGTTGCACGCGATGAAGGTCGTCCCCTATACCTACCATCAAATGCTCAAATGTGTGACTGAATGAGGAGTGGTGGAAATCCACGAAGATCAGGCGATGGTGAGAAAGTTCTTCATAGCAACCATCCGTCCCAAGCTAGAGAAGAAGGTTGAGAAAGTTATAAGCAAGGATGAAGACCAGGAGAGGCTAATCCCTCCAAATAGCAACTGAGATATGAAAGACGAAGAGTGGAGGAGACCAGGATCCTCCGCTCTGAAAGAGTCATCGAGGACCTGGAGGAAGTCATAGCCAGTAGCAGTTCAAGTGAAAGAAAGTTATTGATCGAAAACTCACTCACCGACTATGAAAAAAGAGAATTGGTCACCCTACTCTGAAGTAACCTAAATGTCATTGCATGGGAGCCTTACGAGCTACCGAGGATTGATTCGAGCATAACATGTCATCAGCTGCACGTTGATCCAACATTTAAGCCAATTACACAGAAAGCTCACGGCATTACTTCAAAAAAAGCCAAGGTAGTGGAGAAGGAAGTTAAAAAACTGTTGGACGCAGGATCCATACGGGAAGTCCAGTTCCCAAAATGGCTATCCAAACCAATAGTTCTCTTTAAGAGCAATGGAAAGTGGAGAGTCTGCATTGATGCTTCCCTAAAGACAGCTTACCCCTCCTAAAGATTGATCAGCTGGTAGACGCTACTACAGAACACGAAAGGATGAGCTTCTTAGATGAATACTCCGAGTATCACCAGATCCCTCTGTATGAGTCAGATTAAGAAAAAGCAACATTTATAACCATAGTTGGGTTATATTGCTACAAAGTTATGCCTTTTGGGCTAAAAATTACAGGAGCAACCTACTAGCGATTGGTTAGCAAGATATTGAGAGACCAAATGGGAAGCACTATGGAAGTCTACATCGATGATACGCTAGTCAAGAGCAAGTTCAAGGAAGACCACATCTCTGACCTATCAAGAACCTTCAAAATCCATAGGAAGTACCTAATGAAGATCAACGCAAGTAAATGCTCCTTTGGTGTCCAATCAGGAAAATTCCTTGGGTACTTGGTCAGCAAGAGAGGTATTGAAGCCAACCCAGACCAAATTAACGCCATCTATAGGGTGAAGCCCCTCGTATGATACGAGACGTGTAGAAGCTCACGGGGATGCTTCTCCCCCTAAATCGGTTCATCTCAAAGTCATCCAAAAGGTGTCATCCGTTCTTTCAATTATTGAAGAAAAGTAATGATGTGGAGTGGAACGAGGATGGATCGAGAGCGCTAGAGGGTCTCAAAGCTTACCTCAGCACACCACCCTTGCCTATAATCCCTCAAGAGAATGATTCTCTACACCTGTTCCTTAAAGTATCCTGTCATGCTATGAATTCCGTACTGGTATGCAAAAAATTGAGGATCCATCACCCAATTTATTACACGAGCAAGACTCTCTTGGATGCCGAACAGCGGTACCTACCACTAGAAAAGCTCGCCTTTGCGATAGTGGTAGCCTCAAGGAAATTAAAGAATTAATTAGAATCTCACTCCATCATCGTACTTACATCACACCCTCTTAAAGAAGTCCTGAGAAAAGCATATCTGTCAGGTAGACTATTAAAGTGGTCGGTCGAGCTTGGATGATTTGACATTCAGTTCCAGCTGAGGAATGCCATCAAAGGGAAGATCCTCGCCGACTTCATCGCAGAGTTTATAGGAGAACATCCTAGTAACCAACCCCACACTATTCATCCAAATGAAGTTCCCCCGGCATCAGGCGTTTGGAGACTCTTCGTTGATGGATCCTCTAATTCCAAAGGGGCAGGAGTAGGCATCGTGTTGATTACCCCCGAAGATGAAATACTTGAGCAGGGAATCAGGCTTGGATTTAAAGCCTCCAACAACAAAGCAGAATATAAAGAACTGATTGCAGGCATACAAAAAGCACAAGCTCTTGGAGCAAAGCAACTCCATGTTTTTGATGACTCACAGTTGGTCTCCAACCAGATAAGTGGCGATTTTAATGCTAGAGATGAGAGGATGGAAGCCTACCTTGCCATAGCAAAAAAATTGATGGCTGACTTTGAAGTCAGCGTCCAATAGTTTCCCAGATGACAGAATAGCCATGATGACGCCCTAGGATCCTTAAGCTCAGCCATTAATTCTGACTTGAAAAGAACGATTCCGATTGATTTCCTCGCCCAGCCAAGCATCAACCAGATCGAAGAGCCACTAAATGAGGGTCATATTCTCCAAATTTAGACAACCCCCAGTTGGATGGACCCCTTAAGGGATTATTTGAAGGATGGTTCACTACCAGACGATAAGAAGATCACTCATCAGATAAGAGTCAAAGCTGCTCTCTTTCATTTATCTAGTGAGGGAAAGATGTACAAGAGATTTTTCACTAATCCTTACCTCCAATGCGTTCATCCAAAGGATGTTGAGCAAGTTATGCATGAACTCCATGAGGGAATCTGTGGGAGTCATACTAGGGGCAGGTTTCTAGCTTTTCGAGCATTGAAAGAAGGCTACTGGTTGTCGTATATGCAGAAAGATGCTAGAATATATGCTCACAAATGAAAAAAGTTCTAACTTCATGCACCTATGGTTCAACAGCCAGCAAGCCACCTGAAGTCACTTACTAGCCCATGGCCTTTCACCCAATGGGGTATGGACATCATGGACCCTCTACCTACCATAATCGGGAATCATAAGTATTTGTTGGTCACAACAAACTACTTTACCAAATGGATATAGGTAGAGCCATTGGAAAATATTAGAGATACAAACATGAGAAGATTCATATGGAGAAATATTGTCACTCGTTTTGGGATCCCCAAGACTATCATCACTGACAATGGAACTCAGTTTGAAAGTGGCCTCTTCCAGGGTTTCTGCAGCGACCATGGTATCAGGCATTACTTCAGCTTTGTGGCATACCCTCGGAGAAACGGACAAGATGAAGCTTCCAATAAAATGGTGATCAATGGATTAAATAAGAGCTTGGAGTGAGCCAAGGGGGCATGGGTAAACGAACTACCCCACATCCTATAGGCTTACCGAACCACCCCACGGCAAGCAACTCAAGAGACACCGTTCGCACTAACATGTGGGATGGAGGAAATTATCCCCTTAGAAGCTAGTCTCCCTACCATGAGGTCTACCCTAATCGACCAAGGCCAGAATGCTGTAGCATTGCTCACTGAACTTGACCTAGTTAAAGAACGAAGAGAGTTGGCTCTAGTGAAACTAGCAGCTTATCAATAATAGCTAGTGAAGAACTACAACAAAAAGGTTAATCCGAGAGCATTCCAAGATGGGGACTACGTACTGAGGAAAGTTCTTGGAAGCACTGTGAAACAATCATATTGCAACCTAGGACCAAACTGGGAAGGGCCATTCAAGGTGATAAGAAACGATCTATAAGGATCCTATCACTTAGAAACGCTGGAGGGCAGGGAGATACCTAGAGCTTGGAATGCAGATAATTTGAAAATATTCTACTTCTAGTTTTTCTTTTCTCTTTTTAAACTTAATGTTGATATTTTTAATTCATTTCTCATCAATAAAGATTTATTTGGCAGTGGCATTTTATGAAGTGTTGGTTTTTCTCTCTACATTATAATTCATGCACCCTTTCCAAGTCACAATCTCCCTTCTTAAACTAAGATTACGAGAGACTTATTATAGTAGGGTCATTACGAATGGCCCTCCTCAGGCAGTCGTCAACAAACACGAATGATCGCGTAGCTTGCCCCTGGCAAAATATGAAGCCCTACAGGGGACCCTTAGGCAACACGGCCAACCCAGGTTGGTCGCCAACATTGTTTAGCTTAAAAATCCTACTCGGATAGAACATCCGATACCAGGTGTATCTTTGCCATTGCCTCACTTAGGCCTAAGGAAGTGTGACGACACAACCTAAAAGGTAAAGTAACGCATAATGGTACACTAAAAGCATGCTAGAGTGGGGGGATACTCACTCAACAAACTAATTCTGCCAAAATCAAGTTAGTCATCTAGAAGAGCCCAAGATGGTTGAACAAGAAATCAATGATGTAAAAAATATACAACACATGTTTAGTCAGCGAATCGCCCCAAAAATAACTATTTTATTACATCATTACATATACAAAGAGTGACATATGCTGAGTAAATTATATCTTCATGATAACTAGGTCACTGAGCAAGATAGTCAACCACTTGCGCTCTTCGGCCATCATCCAGGTGAGGAGCTAATTCTTCCTCAACTTCATCTGAATTTGGTTCCACGGATGCCTTGGGATTTCATCTTTGGGAACCCATCGATCATCCCTTCTGAATGGATTCGGCATCAAATTTTAAGGTGAGATCTCATATCGGTATTAGAGGACAGAGTTCCTAAGGACTTGCAACTCCCTAAGAGCACTTAATCACCCTCTTATGAAAGATAACTCTTTGACCTCAACCCTGGTCATAACCATCAGCCCACACCTATCGAGGAACTTTCTTTAACAGATGCCTCAGCAAAGTAACATCTCTTTGGAGACCAACATCTATTACATACGCCCTGCGAACATCACCTCGAAGATCGGCAATTTCCCTAGATGAGTCATCATCATCAGCACCAGCTCGCGGCCCAGTCGATGAAGAGGAACCACGCAAGACTCGAGGGGCAATGCTCGACGCATTCTCCCTAAGTCGTGGGACTTCTATCCTTAGAGCATTATTATCCTGTTGGAGGAAATCTCCAACTAGATTAACCTCGGAGGCATCCAGAATCTTGGTCTTCAGAGCATCCACTTTTTCTTGAACAGGAGCACCGACCTCCTTCATCTCCTGAAGCCTATCTTTTATCTTCGCAATGAGCTCTGATGATTCCTTATAGTATTGATTCCTCAACCTAAGATACTTGCATATTCTTACAAAGGCACTGTGAATTCGGTTGCTTGCATCAGGACCAAGAATTTTTCCTATTTGTGAGGTAGGAGGAATATATTCCTCAACATCAATGAGCTACAAACCATATAAGCATTAAAGAACAAATAAATCAGTATGCGAAAGGGAACATAATTTCATTTAATTAAAAGTAAGTTAAAGTACATCAGCAAAAGAAAGAAAGAACAACAAAAAGTCAAAAATACAAAGGTCCCTAAAAAGACTAGCTGGCGACCTCAGTCTGCTCTGAGGACGCTGGTTTCTTCCCCTTATCCACAATAGCTCTAGATACGCCTCCCTCAAATGGAGTAGTCACCATCCCCTGATAAGGGGAGCATTAACAGTAGTGGTTGGGACAGCTGGGAAACCTTCATTCGCAGTAGGAGGAGGCACCTCATCCACAATAGGCTTGGGGCCAGGGTCATGCTCATCAAAGAGGGGGGAATCAACATCCACCTCGACAATAAGCAAGGCCTTATGCCAACCCTTCTAGAAGTTGAGACGACTAATATATCCAGTCTGAGCCTCAACATCCTCATATGCCATGACCCATACAGCGTTGTACGATCTCTCCTTGAGGGTGGAAGCCTCAGATTCTATCTTGTTCACCTTTCTATTAAGCACCTTGTTCTCCTCAACCATCGCCAGTTTGCTCATGCAGACCAAATCATAAGACTACCTCAGCTCCTCAAGCTCCTTAAGCTCCATGGACATCGCCTCTTTTACCTTGTTATCTTTGTCCAAGGCAAGGTCGGAAGTCTTTTGAGCAGCACTGGAAGCCTTTAAACTCGCCTCCGACTCAGCATTCTTCCTCGCCATCTCATCGCGGCTGCGATAGAGGATGGTGAAGTCAGATACAAACTGCAGAATGAAAAGGAACATTAAAGAAAGAGACATTAAAAGAAGAATAACGAAAATAGAGAAGTAAGAAGAGACTTACCAAGGCTAGCCCCTGACTTGTCTTCAGGGATAACTTGTTTGACCCTATGCTCAATGACCTCTGGCGATCAACTAGCAAGACAGCTCTCTCGAGCGCTGCCGCAGTCAGTTAAGGATAAAGAGCAACATAAGCCCCCTCTACTAAGGCAGACACAGGCACCATAGAATGCCCTTCCTTGGTCCTCACCTCTTCTTTCCTCCTATCTCCTTCTTCCTTCTCTCTTCCTCTTTCTTCTACTTCCCTTCCGTCTTCCTCACTAATGCCTCCTCTTTCCTCTTCCTCTCTTCCTCGTGAGCCACAGTCTAGGAGCCAGTGGCAGTATCCTCACTCTCAAACTTCTGCTTCTTCAACCTACGAGAAAGCACCACATTGTCTTCATCATCGTCCTGGATTAAATTTTTCCTAGGAGGAGCCATAGTTTCCTCGCTGGAGCTATCCGAATCCTCTGAGTCCTTTGGAACCTCTAAACCCTCCTCTGAGCTGGAAGATTCTTCACCTCTTGAAATCTACTCACTTTAATCACCCTCAACTCCACCTCTACCGTCTCCCTCACTTTCTTCACCAGAGTTGCTTTCCTCTTCGTCTAACTGAATTAGTTTGGCAACAACCTCTTCTGTGATATAGCTGAGGAATACTATCCACAAGTTGGGCGATGAAGCTGGACCCAATGTTCTTATACTCCAAATGGAATGCAGCTGATCGTGGATTCTCACCATCAGCCAAGTATTCCCTGATCTTCTAAGCCTTGACTAACTCAGCAACTCAAATTTTGTGAAGTGCAGGTTCTGAGTTCTTTGTCTTCGTTGAAAAAGAAAAAAAGGAAAATATAAGAAAGACAATACAATAATAGAAAACCAATGAGCCGAACAAGAGCTATGCCTACCTATATATTCCTCCCCAAAAAAGAGAATCATAGGTCCCCTATACCTCGCCCCTTTAGTTAGGGGAGGGAACTTCGAGTTCCTAGGAATAAACCCCTCTTGCTAATAGTCTTATGGGAATCTGGTAGATTGACTACCAATACCCTGTCAGGACTCTTAACTTTTAGATAGAGGAGACCAGAGCTTGTTCGAGAGAAGGAAAAGAAATAACAAATTTCAGTAAGACCTAGATTGGTGACATAGAGCTAATTGATTCTATATACACCATTGACAATCTTCCAAACATTTGGAGAGCACTGTGTAGAAACTATTAAAAAATAACTAAAGAAATGAAAAAACAAGTGAGTTGGGGGAAAAGTCAGACCCCCTAGGATAATAGAAGAACATGAATCCAGTGCCCGTACTCAATGTCTCTAACATTACGAGGAACAGGGGCACATTCAATGTCCACCCAGTTTGGAAAGTTATAAAACTTCCTAAACTCTGCTATTGACCTATTGCCTATTCTTTCCATCAGAAAAGAAAAACCCTAGCAACGATAATGAGGAAATTCCAACAAAAAAGAAAGGAGAAGAAGTTTGGAGAACTTACGACGTAAGAATCAGCTTCAGATGATGCAAAGCCATAGGCAAATAAGATGGGAAGATAAGTAAGAGCTTGAAGACGAAAGAAGAGACCTGGAAATGAGAAAATGTAGTCGAAAGCAGTGGATTTCTTCAGAATTCGAGAGTTTGTGAAACGACACCAAAAATGGCTTCGTCCAAACAAGTTTAAACCCTCTCAATCATGACACATAGAGGACGATTCAAATCTGCCGCCTGAATCTACTAAAGAAAGACGTTTCGATCCCCAAATCATTATGCAATTCACAAAAATCCCATCAGGGCTACTATTTAAAATTATTGAGCCCAAATTGTGACCTCAAAATTTTAGTGGCAATTGTGGGTACCTCGTTTAATTATCTTGGCCTAGATAAGTAGCCTGACGCAGCATTATCAAAGATAGGGAAAGTCCGGACCAAAATCTAAGGTCCCATAAATAACTAATTGAGCGATGACCCATTCAACCCCTAAAATCTCTCAAGGGATATTCTAGGTATTATAGACCAATGTGGAGGTGCCCAACACCCCACACTCCAAGAATTACATGTATATATTAAACCCCCCAGCCCGAGGCAAAGGGCATAAAATTGAAAATACTCCCCTGGAGTAAAGAGAAATATAAATCAGAGAGCACCACCATGGACGTAAGCCATTTTATCGAACCACGTATATCTTGTGTTGTGTGTGATTGCAGGTATTTTATGTTCTTTATTTTTTCTAGTGATCACATTTTCTTATTATTTGGGTTGAGATTTATTGTTACCACAATATATATATATATATACTCATGCGTGTATGTTGGGCTGTGTTTGGCGAAGAGAGATCATGGGGACAACTCGAAATTTATCCGCGCGCGAGAGAGAGAGAGTATAACAAAATGGGTTTTGGTTTTGGGGACGGTAAAAATATAAAGGTTGTGGGGTACTAATGGCTACTGTTTTAGGTAGCTAAGTTACGAGGTGGAGTTTGTGGTATGGTGGTTTTAGGTAAGCAGATTGCACGTGATGTGGGGGGGAGGGGTTATAATGACCCGACCCGGATTTATGGATAACCTGTGAGTTAACCCGATCTGAATCGAACGTTATATGTGAAGTGAGATGGGACAACCTATATAATGTTGCTAATCGAGTTTTATTTTAATTATGTTTCACTTGTTAGCATGCAATTCCAATTTCGAGATGAACTACGTAAGGGACCTATGGGGAGCACCCCAGAGTCTGAGTAAACATAGCTAGTAACATAAAATATAAATAAGACATATTTACCTATAAAACTCCCTCAAAATACGAACCCACACCCAACCTGTAGTAATAAAGTGGGGATGTGAGCCTATACCTAGTGGGAATATACAAGCAGTATAGAAATGAACGATAGAATGGAATACTCACATGCTACAATCACAATTACGCGAAAATATATATATATATATCTACATACATATGGATATACCTTTGAAAATGCATATTCAAGTGCATTAACAATTTTACTTCCAAACCTTTACACATTTAGATTAATTTACAATAATTTTGAAAGACTTCCTTCATTAATACATAGCATATCTCACTTTGTTTAACACACCTAGTTCCACATTTAAACACCCATTTGCCCACCTTACTTCAGCCTTTTTTCCTAAACATGGACATTTATAAATTTACACATTTACTTGTCCACTTAACCTTTATCAAAATATTTATTTCATTCATTCAAGTTAGGTGGTAATAACACATTTCACCACACAACCCATTTTCGTACATATGTTCCTTGTTCCTTTTTCTTTTCTTGAAATGTTACCATTTATCACATACTTACACGGGCTCCACACCGACGGCTATGTGCACCCTATGCTCCGACCAGTGATTTAAGGAACCCAAGGGTTCTGGGCCCTTCTTGCTTATTCCCAATGTCATTCGAATGTATTTAATGTGATTTAACATTTTACTAATTCCCGCATTATTACCTTTACTTTTTACCCGGCCTAAGGAAAAACCCGGACTTAATCATATGTTTTTCCAATGACACTTGAAAAATATTTTTTTTCTTCTTTAAGTCCCTTATCCACACACACGTGATTTATACTAAATTTATTCACACTTTAGGACGTACTTCATTTTTACACACATTAGTGTAAAGACATTCTCTAACATGTTTATCCATAAATATGTTACATTTTAAGTAAATTACCAATTTACCCTTTGTTACCACACATGTGATTTAGTTCCTTAACAAGTATTATTTCTCAGCGTGGTTATGAAGTTTCCAACTTAACATTTAAACACCCTAGATATTTTTAACACTTGCTTAATATCACACTTTTTCCTAATTTTCACACTTGTCACTTTAACCCCCTTAACACTTAAATAACACCATTTACATAAGACAATCTTTTATTTCTTAGAAATTAACATTTCTTCCATTCAACACTAGTAGTCTCATACTATTCATTATTCAATATTATTTCCCACAAAATATCCATTTTTATTCCAAGGGTGTTCATTATTAGTTTCACTATAAAACACACTAAAACAATATTATCAAACATTTTCATTCCATAAAATGTTTATTATTTCCTTTGCACTATAAACATACCAAAATAACACTTCTCACATTTTTATTCCATAAAAATGTATATTATTCCCCTTTCACTGGAAATATACTAAAATGGCATTTATTACGATTTTATTCGATAAAATGTTTATTATTTCTTTTTGCTAGAGATATGCCAAAATAACACTTCTTATGTTTTTATTTCATAGAAATGTATATTTTTAGTTTTATTAGAAAAACCACTAGAATAATATTATCTTACATTTTTAGTCCATATAAATGTATATTTCCAACTTTATTAGCAAATACACTAGACTAATATCATCGTACATTTTTATTCCATGACAAAGTATATTTTCAAATTATTAAAAAAAACATCACAACAATATTTTTCTAACATGTTTGCTCCATAAAAATGTCTTTTTATTATTCTGAATTTTTATTCTTTTTTCAAGACCCAGTTTAATTCATCTTTATGATGCCATTCCATACAACTACTAATATGGTTACAAATCAGCACTAGAATGCAAGCAAACTACCAATACACATATTTTTAACCAAATATAACTAAATAACATGCTAAAAACACAATACACATTCATCTTGGATCAAAGTTAGTTTTACTCTCCAAAATGTTGGTGGTGATGAAGATCGGTGACTCCCCTACCTCCAAAGCTGGCCCTGAAGGGAGTCACAATATCCTCCACCAAATTAACTCCAAGAAACACCATTTAAAACCCTCTACAAAGCTCCATTAGATATGTTTCTTCTTCTAACAATACCCCTCCTACAATACCCATCAAGACCCTTCAATAATGGGTCTCAAAAATTCGTGACCTAATGAAAATAATGGGGGAAGTGTGTATGTTTTTTTTAGTGTAACTAATACATTTAAATAGTTCAGATGGCTTACTGGTGGTCATTCGGGAAGGGAAATATTGTGGGTGTAATAAAATGTTGGGAGACAGTTAATGGGGTGGGATTCCCTTACCCACGACACTTTCCTCACAATATAGGGCAACATCCAAACCCCATAGCAATCCAAGGGCTGACATCAAATAATCCAACGACTCCAAAATTGACAGCTTAATGGTACAATAAATGCTCCTTACATATACAGACCACAAGGTCTTATATGATTTCCATCCGTCGTGTGTTCAGGCCCATGAGCTGACCTTCGATTTAATAATGGACAATGAATGAGAGCACGACAACACAAGGAGGATAGAGTTTTGTCCCTGGTCGTTCGAACAACCTGCTCACCATATTTTCATGTTTTCCCTTAGTTACTTCAGAGATACATAATGCCCTTGCTTCTTATCCCAATATCTGCGTACAGTGGTTCCAACAGTTCTGAGTTCTTAGGAGGTATATATATATATATATATATATATATATATATATATATATATATAGTTAATTAATTTGTGATTACTAATTCTATAATCTATATATAATTCATATACACTCCTTATCCACTAATCCTTTTTAATTAAATGAGCGGGATCAAATCGTTGCGGTCTTACTACCAGCTAAGATGGACTTACTCATTTTGAGTGAGAACGATCGCTTTCTAAGACATATCCACAGTGGCGCGCGTAAGGCGGCGGGGTGGCCTCTATTGATATATACGATCGACCCCGGACGGGCAAACCTCTAAGGATCCGGTAAATAGGATTGCTATATATATATATGGTTAATTAATTTGTGATTACTAATTCTATAATCTATATATAATTCATATACACTCCTTATCCACTAATCATTTGCAATTAAATCTCTTACTCAAAATTTTCCAATGATTAATATTAAGTCCCTATATTTTTCGTATTATCATCATTTTACACGGGGTTTAAATAAAACATTTTGGGAGGGGTGTTATGAACTTCCATCCTTAGGGAATTTATTCCTCAAAATTCTTTGCTCATTACAACATATACTCCAGTTACCAGTGACCAGTTTCGATCCTAGTGTATCCTCGGCATTACGGTTTAACCCAAGGACTTTAATTTCATTGACCATCAGTGTTAATCCAATTACGACAACTCTAAAGTCTTATTTCAAAATCTCAGACATGTCTAAACCTGTCTACCTAAACTAGAACCTTGAGATGGTCGATACCCATCTAGCACCTCAATATATCCAGTGAACTCATTAACACGTCTGTGTTAGGATTCATAACTTAAGTTTCTTCAAACAATCTTGGATCATGCCCATCCTAGGCTGGTGCAACCTCAACACTACTCGATACATACCACTTAGTTCCACCCGATCGACATCTATTAGGATATCCCTAAGCTTACCTCAGGTCGCCCTGTGTATCACAAAAATTATATGACAAACGATCATATCTTAGATCTCTAATATTTCAAACTAAGTGCAACACCAATACCTGAAGAGTGCGCATGAGTTCAAACAAAGAGATTATTTAATTAAACTCATTTTTTCAATTAAATCCTAACACATGCATCTAGGTGTGATTGAAATCAATATGATCATTCAAGAACAGTCAATCACAAACAAAACGCACAAGTGAGGAAAAATCCCCCAAAGGGGAAAAACCTTTTATTTTCACTATAATTTGTAAAGTAACGGTTACACAGATTACAATGATAATAAGAGTGACATACGAAACACCCTCAGGTGTCGGTTTCGATGTCATCGGCTAGAATCTTTCGCAATAACTCCAGCTGGGCAGTAGTAGAGAAGAAGACGGCTTTTCTAAAAAATACTCCAGATGAGTAAAAACGATCCTCTTGAAGGTTTAAAGATTCACATACATATATGGGAGTGGTTATGTGAATAAACAAGGTGTAAAACCTTAAAACATGAAGTCTATTTTCTGGGCTATGAAAACGCAGAAACTTATGCCAAAAAGACTTGGAAAAATGTGTAGAATGCACCTAGATATTTATACAAAAATTTAGGCGGCGACGTCGCTCGAATCAGATAGACATCTCGCTCGAACGAAGTACACGTATCATTCGAATGACATCGCGTAAGTTGCTTATCTCGCTTGAATGACAGTCTGATCTCGTTTGAACGAGATCGTCGACCGAGGCAGTCCGCTTTTACACATAGAAAAATTTATGCTTTTGATAAAAAAACATTTCATACTTCAAAAAATATTTTCTAAAAAATTACCAAATATTTATACAAATATAAAGAACTCCAATAAATCATTTTACTAATAATGCGTAGTGGAGTAGTGGGAATGAGTTGAGCAGCACGTCGCATGTAGCATGATGCACGTGTGAAGATGGAGGATGCATGGATTCGGATCAAGGCCATCGTGGATGATCATGTTGACGTGCTGAATGTAGCGGTATCAGACATACATACTATGATCTAGGACAAATGGAAAATTCCTAAATTCTACCCTGGACATTTATAAAATTATGTCCTTACCAATCTCCCCTTATGTCTGTGCCGGTACATATATTAAAAATTCGAATTATGCTATCTCAATAAAGCAACTGACATACAAGATAATATCCCCATTAAACCCTCAAACTGAGAATACTAGCTGACATGTCGTCAATCAAACTTCAACATCTTCAAAACTTCAACATTTCAGAACATTCTCAAGTCTTTTCTCATCAGGGTGTGCAATCCCATAATAATCAATTTTGTACCTACACACATGAGATAAAGAAAATACCCGTGGCAAGCAACCGTTTGAAATATAATGATATGCAAAAATCAAATATCAATTAAGCTTAAGAAAATCATTGATAAATCAACCAAACACCAAATAATTATCCCCCATAATTCTTCTCCCCCTTTTTAAGATGTCCCCAAATAGACAGATATGAGAAGCACAAATTAATGCAAATGGAGAATGTCAGAAGGTAGTAAAATTCTATTTTTGAATTTTTCAAAAATTTTCACACATTATATAACAAAGAATCACACTGTGAACAAACAAAAAAACAATTAAGTCAATGATAGCGAAAATGTAGGGATGTGATCAAATTCGATAGGAAAATCAATGCATACAAACATAACATATGTGCACGATGAATATTGGATACTCCTTACGAATAAACTCAAAATCTTCCTTAGGTGTAAAAAGATGGAAATATGACACATTGACTCAATCATATTAGCAAATCAAAGCTCAAAGTGATTTACACACCAATAACGTTCAAAACGATTTAATGCTTTTTCAGGACTTTCAAGGAAGTGCAAACCCATTTAAATTCTCCAACCAAACTCCCTCAGATTTATATTTTGAATAGAGTTGATCTAAATTCTCAAACATTAGAGAATTGATGGTCAAACCTAATGGCCCATATTTGGCATATATTTCTTTTTATTGCCTTTAAATTTTTTCGGGCTCTTTTAACCTCTTTGGACCCCGGATAATAAAATTCCTCAATTTTTTAGGTCCAATTAAAGGGAGGCTTAATCGCTAAGGATAGATAAGTACCTTTCGTAGCCCTTCATCGTTAAAAAATATCACATAATCTCACCAACTGGGATTTACATGTATTCCAAACTTGTCAAGTTTTGTCGTATAAGGTTCGTTGTATAGACAGAATTGAGATGGAAACACTCAAGCCAACATATGATAGACAAGAACAATAATCAAATAAAGCCATACATGTGTGCAATAAAGGAGATAAGGAGCCAAACATATAGAAAGATATCACTAATCACATCTCAAAGACTCCAAACAATGTAAAGCACATGGATGCAATGATGTAGCGTCTCAAATCACTATCAAATAGTCACATGGATAATGGAAGTGAAGTTGTCACTCAGCTATATTAAATGCTCATCCAATAAAGAGGTGTAAACAAAATACAAAAATATTTTTGGATTTTTCAAAATTGGATCAAAATAAAATCTTTTTGTGCTTTTCTTAAAGTTTTTATAAACAGAAAATCTTTTTGGATTTTTCATAAAACTATGAAAAGAAAAAATAAGAATACAAATGATACAAACTAGCAATATGAATCATATGATATGAACATGACAATGCATCATATCCTAGACAAGGACCATCCCATCAGTAAACTGTGAAAATCCCTAAAGACTTTATAAGATTCTCGAATCTAAGGGCATCTAATGGTTTCGTGAAAATATCGGCTAACTAAAGGTCAGTGGAGACGAAACTCAGGGATATGACTTTCTCCTCAACTAACTGACGTATAAATTGCTCGTATATCCTGATGTGCTTTGTGCGCGAATGCTATACTGGATTGCGGGATATGTGTATCGCACTCGTGTTATCACATGAGATGGGCATGCTGTCCTTTGATATCGCATAATCCTCCAGCATCTGCTTCATTCACAAAAGTTGTGTGCAGTAACTTTCGACGACTATATACTCAGCCTCCGCAGTGGACAAATAGATGAATTTTTGCTTCTTTCTCAACCAAGAGACAAGAGCAGAACGAAAGAAAAAACACCCAACAAAAGTACTCTTACATCCATCTGCATCCCCAGCCCAGTCAGCATCCGAGTATGCGGATAAACGGTCAGTGGTAGCAAAGGAATACCAAATGCCATGGGAAAGAGTCCCACTCACGTAATTGATAATACGTTTAAGAGCGAGTGAGTGAGACTCTTTAGGGGACGCCTGATATCGCTCACATACTTCAACATTAAAGGCAATGTTGGGACAACTGGCAGTCAAGTAGAGAAGACTACCTATCATACTTCGATACAAGATTTTTTCTACATTCTTGCCTGAAGTGTCCTTACTAAGCTTGGTAGTGGTACTCATAGGTGTACGTGCATGCTTAGGGGAGTCTATACCAAATTTCTTCACTATGTCTCTAGCATACTTGGTTTGGGAGATGAACATCCCATCCTCTAGCAGACGAACCTGGAGACTATGGAAGAAAGTAAGCTCACCTACCATGCTCATCTCAAACTCACTTTTCATCTCTTCCTCAAAGTGGTGAGCATGCTGGGAGCACGTGGATCCAAAGACTATGTCATCCACGTAGATCGGGCCAACCAAAATAGCATTGTCATCTTCCTGACGAACAATGTCATATCAACTCCACCTCTATTAAAGTCACGGGATAAAAGATAGGAAGTAAGCCTCTCGTACCCATCTCGAGGTGCTTGCTTCAAACCATACAAGGCTTTTCGTAGATAATAAACGTGATCAGGGTGCTTAGGGTCTTCAAACCCTTTTGGTTGTTCCACATAAACCTCCTCTAGTAGAATGCCATTTAGAAAGGCACTCTTGACATCCATCTGATAAATCTTGAAGCGCATATGATATGCGATGGCGAGTAATAAGCGAATGAACTCAAGCCTCGCAACAGAAGCAAATGTCTCCCCAAAGTCTACACCCTCTATCTGTGTGTAGCCTTGAGCGAATAACCTAGCCTTATTTCTGATTATGGTACCATTTTCATCCATTTTATTCTTAAAAATCCACCTGGTACCTATCACATTTGTCTCACTAGGTCGGGGGACAAGTTCCCAGGCATTGTTATTTTTAAATTGAAGCAACTCATCTTGCATAGCAGATATCCAGTGTTCATCCTTGAGTGCTTCTTTATAATTCTTGGGATCGACTTTGGACTTGTAGCAAAAGTGGTTAACAATGTTCTCTAGCTGAGCAAGAGTCTTGACCCCTAAGGTGGGATCACCAACAATGGCGACAGGTTCATGACTCTTGCGAACCCAAGCAGGTGTTTTCCCTATTATAGGAGTAAGGTCGACAGGGTGTGAGTGAGGGACAAGTAAGTCGCTGCCAGAAAAGTCCTCATCTTCACATTAAAGGCTAGGGTCAACAGATGTCGGAGGTTCATCATCTTGCACGGTGATGTTTATTCACTCCATAACCTTAGAGCTATTCAGGTTAAAAACCCTGTATGCTCTACTGTTTGATGAATATCCAAGTAATATTCCCTCGTCGCTTCGGGAGTCAAACTTTCTTAATTGCTCGCTATCCCGTAGGATGTAGCATTTACTCCCAAAGACACGAAAATATGAAAGGTTGGGTTTCTTTCCAGTCCATAATTCATAAGGCATCTTAAGTGTGTGTGGATGCAGGTAAACCCTATTCACTGTGTGGCATGTGGTAGACACCGCCTCTGCCGAAAATCTCCTAGCAACCTTACGATCTAGAAGTATAGATCTAGCCATTTTCTTAATCGTCTGATTCTTACTCTCAACAATCCCGTTTTATTGAGGAGTCCTTACGGCCAAAAACTCATGTTTAATCCCAAGTCTATCACAGTAAAGATCTACCTTTACTTCTTTAAATTTTGTGCCGTTGTCACTACGTATCCTGTTAATAGTGACCCCGTGTTGGTTTTTCCGGACACGAATTGGTCATTAAAAACTCTACGGCATCAGATTTCTCTCTCAAAAAACCTACAATCGAATATCTAGAGAAATTATCTACCATCATGAGGATATACCTCTTACCACTCAGACTCTCAGTATGAGTATGACCTATAAGATCCATGTGAATCAATTCAAGCACATAGGAGGTGGTAATGGAATGCAACTTCCTATGGGGACTACATATTTCCTTTTCGAACTGACAGGGTCCACAAAACATGGAAGTTGGCTTTCCAAGAGATGGTAATCCACGTACTAGGTCCTTTTTAGCTAAGTGTGTCAAATCTCTAAAGTTCACGTGACCTAGACATTGGTGCCACAGATCCATAGGAGTGATCATGGTGCTGTTGCAGACAAGTGAGGACTTGGGCATAGTCTTATAGTAATTATGCTTTGTCCTCACCCCTTGCACTATAAGTTTACCGGGTTGATTATAGACATTACATCTGTCCCGATCAAACTTTACGACAAAGTCAGTGTCGCACAACTGGCTAATGCTGAGAAGGTTTGCTTTCAAACCTTTGACGTACAAAACATTTTCTAGCTTAGGAAATTGTGGTAACTCTACTGTACCTTGTCCTATGATGCTATACTTTCTCCAATCTCCAAAGGTGACTTTACCTTCCTTATGATCCTCTAAGTAGGTAAAAAATGAGACATCATCGGTCATATGTATGGAGCACCCACTATCAAAATACCACTGTGAGGTATTATGTGCTTTGAGAGCGATATGAACAACAAGGGCCTTTTCGTCTTTCTTAGGTACCCAATAAGTGATAACCTTTTGTTTACCCTTATTGCTGTTGGTTTTAGCGGAGATGTGGGAAGCATTCAGTGATGACAATGACATCCGTCGGAATTCCTCCATAAAACTCTATGATGTGGCGGCTAAAAACTCAACACGCTCTGTCAGACTCGAGAAATCGCTAGTGGAAGGTTGTTGAGCTGTAGTACGTCATGTCCGACCCAAACTATAGCAAAACTCCCTAAGGTGTCCTTTTCTTTTGTAGTAGGTACAAAAGTACACAATCTTAGACAGACCTTGGTTTGCTTTCTTGGTCGAACACTACTTCATTGTTTTTTATGATGGTCGTATGGAGTAGTAATAAACTTAGGAACTCGTCCAGGTGAAATTTAGGACATGGAGGCACCATAAAAAACTATTCCCTGCAGATCACCAAAACGTAAGGCGGGACCGAGGAGCATCTTTCCCATCTTTCCATATATATCCTCGATTTGAACCTTTACTTCCCGTGCTCTCTCAAGATCATGAGTAAGTTTGGCTACAAGGGCTTCAAGTTTCTTCCGAGTCTCTAGGAAGAAATGGAGCTCACTCGTAAGACTAGCCCCTTGTTTAGTCAAGTCCCCTTTCTTTTTCTCAAAATAACTCTCTCTCTACAAACTGTCTCTCTCTCTCTCTCTAAACTGACTTTCTTTCTCAATATAGGCAGACTCTCTCTCTCTCTCTCTCTCTCTCTCTCTCTCTCTCAAGGTAGTGCAGGTGGAGGACTCTCTCTCGCGCGCTTTTCCTAAATCTCCCTCTAAATCGGTGATATTAAGAACTAAAGCTTTGTTACGATTTTTGGTTTTAAATGACTCAGAATATAACTCAGTGTAGGCGTGTTGAAGGTCACTCTCGCTCTCACTTTCATCATCCTCCCCCTCACTCACTTTTTTCTCACTGCCGAGGTGTCCCTGTGAAGCAGCATCCTCATCATCGTGAGGAGTAGTAGAGGTACTCACATGACTAGCCATGAATGAGATGAAGTTTGTAAATGCGCAAAGTAATAACGCAAAGTAATTTCCTTTTGATATTAATTCAATAAATGACGCGGAAGCGTAAGGATGATGGTTCAAGAATAAACAAAGCCAAAATTTTAATTTCTTCAAAAACAAATTAAAATAAGTTAATCCAAGTCCTAGAATTTGCCTAAGTCATATTTATCAATATAAGCAAGTTAGGCGAAACCAAATTTTAGCAAATGACTTGAATTAAATAAGCATTACCCCCCAATATTTAATATAGTCCCAAATTAAATGAGTGTGATAAATTAAACCGAATTTTATCTTGAAATTACCCTAAGCATGCATTCTAAATTATTTATGCAAGATAAAATAAACCAATCACACTACGCCACACTCATTTAATTTGGGACTATATTAAATATTGGGGGGTAATGCTTATTTAATTCAAGTCATTTGCTAAAATTTTGTTTCGCCTAACTTGCTTATATTGATAAATATGACTTAGGCAAATTCTAGGACTTGGATTAACTTATTTTAATTTGTTTTTGAAGAAATTAAAATTTTGGCTTTGTTTATTCTTGAACCATCATCCTTACGCTTTCGCATCATTTATTGAATTAATATCAAAAGGAAATTACTTTGCGTTATTACTTTGCATGTTTACAAATTGGTATCAAAGCCAAAGCGATAAATTATTTCGTAAACGATCTTTTTAAATAATTTTTGGCTAAAATGGATTTTTCACCATTTTCAAAATTTCCTATTTTCGATGGTTCAAACTACGCGTATTGGAAAGCGCGAATGAGATCGGCACTAAAATCTATCGACGAGAGAGTTTGGATGTCTGTTGTTACCGGGTACTCCCCACCAACTTACTTAGTTGAAAATGAACGTGTTATCAAACCCGCTGATAGATGGACTGAAAATGAGTTTAAACTTGCTAACTTTAATTCCCGAGGTTTAAATACCTTATTTAGCGCTGTCGCACCGGATGAATTCCGACGTATTATGACGTGTGAAACCTCTAAAGAAGCTTGGGATATTTTACAATTAACTCATGAAGGAACTAGTGTCGTTAAAGCTTCAAAACTCCAAAACCTCACTACTCAATTTGAAACTATCAAAATGGATGAAAAAGAAACTTTTGATAAATTTTATGCTAGAATTTCTGATATTGTTAATTCATCTTTTAACTTGGGAGAGAAAATACCTGACGATCGTGTTGTAAAGAAAATTTTAAGGTCCCTACCCGATAGATTTATTCCTAAAGTGACCGTTTTAAATTCTTTACCCACTTTAGCCTCTATGAAATTAGAAGAGCTTGTAGGTGATTTACAAACCTATGAACTAGATATGTTTCCCTCTAAAACTGAAAAGAAAATTGAAAAGGGTGTTGCTTTAAAAGCCCGAAAAGAGGTCAAACAAGTAGTAGAGAGCGATAGTGATAGTGACTCGGAAGACATGGCTTTATTTGCTCGTAAATTTAGAAAATTTCTTAAATTTAACAAAGATAAATTTAAAAATGATTTTAAGAAATTTGATACTTCTAAACATGATAAAAGCGAGAAGATTTCTAAAGCCGAGAAGATCCCTAAACCTAGCAATGACAATTTAGATAGGGACGAGTCTGATAAGTGTTTTGGTTGTGAAGGTTATGGCCATAGGGCTTATGAGTGCCCCACTAAACTAAGGAAAGATGGTAAGCGACCCGTTTCATATAATGCTACCCTTAGTGATAGTGATAAGGAAGAGAAGCCCGAATCCCCCACTAAGAAAAATTTTGTGGCTTTTATGGCTAGTCATGTGAGTGACAGTGAGAACTCATCGATTGATGAAACAATAGCACATGCCACTTCCAAGGTCATTGTACATGATTCTCTTATTTTTTATGATAGTGAGAGTGAAGAAGAAAGTGAGAGTGAAAATGAAAATGAGGTTGATATGAGTGAACTTCAAAATGCTTTTCAAGAACTATATACCGAATCTATTAAATTGAAAAGAGCTAATTTGAAGTTAGAAGCTAGTTTAAGAGAGAGTGTCAAGGTCGTTGATGAAAATGCTTTAATAGAAGACCTTAGGACACATGTGAGGACTCTTCAAGAGAATCTTGAATATGTAGAAGGCGAAAGAGATAGCCTTAGGGGTTTAATGGAATCCTTGAAAAAGGAGCTTCTTGCTTTTAAAGAGCGAAATGTTTTACTAGAATCTAACATTGCAGAATTGGAAAATAAATTAAAAAATTCTAGTAATGTCAAATTTGATTTGGAGTGTCGTTCGGAAAAACTAGATAAAATGTTAGGAACGATCCAAATTAAAAATGACACTTGTGGTTTAGGCTTCAATACTTGTAATGAATTTACTCATAATTCCCAAACCAATGTTTTAGGAGAATCTACTAGGAAGACATTTAAAGATCACTCCTTAAGTAAATCTTTTCGACATGTTCTCACTTATACACATTGTGGTCTACAAGGTCATCTTAGGAAATTTTGTCTTGATCTTAAATGAATTTCTAGAAAATCCCATAGTAATGTAACCACGGTAGTGAAAGTTCCTACACCCCAAGATAGTAATTCTCCATTAATTTGGGTTAGGAAATCCGACTTGGTTGCCTTGCAAAATAGGGTTGTTGATTCTCATTTACTTTCACATGCTTCCTCCCTTGCTAAATCTAAAGGATGAATGTGTTAGTGTTTGCATACTTTAGCGTTTGTACTTTATGCTATATTCACATGCTAAATGTATGCTTGTTTAGTCAATTTTCTAGTCATTGCTTTATTTGATATCACATGCTAGAAATTATGACTTGTTTATCTTTTTGTATTATATTTTTGTTTGAATTAATTGAAAAATATAAAAAGATTTTTGTTTATCATTTGTGTTTTATTTATTTCATTTAAGCTCAATGAAAAATACAAATGATTTTTGTTTATCCTTTTGAGTAAATATCTATTTTTGATTAAAAATGTTAAAAACTCAAAAAGATTTTTTTTTTTTTGTAGTTTAGTTTGACACACTTTATGTGGCATATATTTGTGTTTGAATCCCATCTTTTACGCTCCCACGTGGCTAGAACTTTTGGTTTAGATTTTCAATCCTTAAAATGTTCTTTACCATGCTTTATATGGAGTAGTTGGATTTTGTATTGATTAAATGGATTCTATTTTTATATGCCTCTATTCACACATGCACGAGCTCTTTTGAAATCTCAATGTCACATGTTATATTTGAGCTTTTTGAGGTGTTCTCCTACCAATCTAGTCATCTACATATCTTTGACATAGGAGGACTAGTGCATGTCAAAATCCGTTGCATGTGAGATTTGTGTGAAAATGAAAACATGATAAATACAAATGTGCACGGGGAAGGGCTCCGAAAGGATGAATTAAATCCTTTGCGATTGTAAGCCACCGTTTATTGGATCTAAAAGAAATACGTGATCCAAAGGCCTAAAAACAGAATATTTGGCATTAAAAAGAAAAACAATTGCCAAGGCCTATGTTTGTTTGATATATTCATTCAAAAGTAAAAGAATATATATGCTTATTGAGGGTGAATTGGATGGTATATCAACGGTTTGCACAATGTCCGTTTATCCTAGTTGTCTTTAATGTCATGACTCTATTTGGTTTGTAGAATCATCATCATGCTAGGCCTGTATGCATTGTGTATGTTTGTTCATCGAGTTCAATCTTCATATTGTCACATGAGGTTATATTTAAATGTGATAAAGTTTGCAATCAAATGAGAACTCCATGAATGTTTATTAATTGTTTAGGTCTAAATTTAATTGTTGCTAGTTCACACCCCTACACTTCCGTTTCCATATGACACATTTTTGCCATACGAGTGTGCAAACTTATTGTATTTTGTGTCATGTGTGTGTTTATATCTATATATATATATATATATATGCAAGTGCTTTATTGATATATTTCTAGTTTATATATATATGATATTTGTTTTGTCTTTTCCTATGCTTTTATTGCCCATATGCTTTCATGTCTTAACACTTTAAGCTTCAACATACTTTTATGTTTCTTAGTTCTTTATCCTTTGCCTATTCCTGAACAAAAAGGGGGAGAATGATGATAGGGGGAGAAATGTTATCTTAGGGGGAGACGTCTTTCTAAGTAGGTCATGTGTTTGATAAAGGGGAGAATTAATTTAGGGGGAGTAATTAATTAATTGCATTTGATACTTTGATATTCCCTATGCATTTGATGAGTTTGCTTAAGTGTGCAGGAATTCTTCTAAAGCGGCATCTTTCAATGGGAAAGAGTTTGATCCTTGGGTTGAGTCAAGTTTGGGCGGGTTATGTTTTGAGTCTAGTGAGCTTGATGGCCCTTTAGGATTTTTGGTTGGTTTTTGTCCCGGAATAGCCAAAGGGGGAAATTTGTAAGGACACAAATTTCCAATTGAATCCATATGTAGTTTTGGCTCAATTCCGGACAAAAACATTTATTCATAGGATAGTATTTTATTGTAATATTCTCAAGCCTATGAAGTGTTTGTTGAAGACGTAGCGGCAAAGAATATAAAGCTTCATCCAAATGCCGATTTGTGTGCCTCGTTTCTACGTCATCAATCATAGTTCCATGCTCCCAAGGTATGAATGCAATTATATATATATAGGAGCTTGGAACAAAGTTTATTGGGTGTTAGGTTTAATAAAAATTGCGTTTTGTTTTAAGAAAGAAATTATATAAAACTTTAAAATAAGTTCATAAAGTTTTTTGGGCCAAAATCGCATTTTACAATCTTTCTGGTCCTTCGTTAGAAATGTCGTTCGAACGAGTTTTTCGTTCGAACCAGGTTTCGTTCGAACGAGTTTGCCAACGAGTCTAAACTGGTCTATCGTTCAAAATGTCGTTCGAACGAGATTGTTCGTTCTAACGAGGTTTCTAACGAGATTCTAACGAAGTCCATACTGGTGCGTCGTTAGAAGCTCGTTCGAACGAGAGTTCGTTCGAACGAAATGTCGTTCGAACGAGCTGTCAGGCGGGAACAGTTTTTGGCAGTTTTTCACCCAATTCCCAACTTGGTTTTTAACCAACTTTTTCAGACTTTATGAAGTGCGGGAATCACATTTTCCAAACCAACATTTCCATAACTTTTCCAACTTAGTTTATCTCTTAGAGAGAGTTTGAGAGCAAAAATGGTTTAGGAAAATGTTCATGTTTTGAGTGAGATTTTTAGAGAAAAATAATTTCATCACTCTAGTGTTTACACCCAATTGAGTTTATCCAAGTTCATATATACATATCGAATTGCTTGGAGTTTGGCACCGGTTTATCTCTACCGAATTCAAGAAGAGAAGTTTTGGTTTGCTTCTACATCCATCAAAGAAGAAGACATTTTGTTGTGATTCTACCCACTTGGAGAAAGGCTCCTTGCTAGGGTGACGGTGACCATAGAAAGCCCCATCGGTGGATTCCGAGATCGCGGTGGTGTTCCGAGGTTTTCCGCTGGGAAGAGGTGTCTACGAGAAGAAGCGTCGAGGCTTGAGAGGGATCGAGTCAGTCGTTGTAAGTCTATCTGTCTTGTAAGTATAATTCTGTATCTAGTGGATTTGTGGCTAGGGCCGTCCGAGGTTGTTTCCCGTCTTGGGTTTTTCCTCGTACATCGCGGCGTAGTGTGATTGGTTTATTTTATCTTGCATAAATAATTTAGAATGCATGCTTAGGGTAATTTCAAGATAAAATTCGGTTTAATTTATCACACTCATTTAATTTGAGACTATATTAAATATTGGGGGGTAATGCTTATTTAATTCAAGTCATTTGCTAAAATTTGGTTTCGCCTAACTTGCTTATATTGATAAATATGACTTAGGCAAATTCTAGGACTTGGATTAACTTATTTTAATTTGTTTTTGAAGAAATTAAAATTTTGGCTTTGTTTATTCTTGAACCATCATCCTTACGCTTCCGCATCATTTATTGAATTAATATCAAAAGGAAATTACTTTGCGTTATTACTTTGCGCGTTTAGAAAGTTACACTCATGCGGTGACTCGTCTCCAGAGTTCACTGACTCGACCTCACTGTTATCACTAAGGGTAGAATTAATGACAACTTTGCCCTTTTCTTTAGCTAGTCTGCTCAACCTAGTAGCACACTCAAAAGTTCTATGACCTTTACCGTCACACTCATCTCACTTTCTTTCTTAGGAGGGTCTTTAAAATCTTTTTCATTTTTCTTTTCAAACCAATTTTTGTCAAAATTATTTTTATCTTTGAAATTTCCATTTTTCTTGAAATTAAAAATTTTCTTGAATTTTTTTGCAAACAAAGCCAAATCATCTCAATCAAAGTCACACTCAGAATCTAACGTCTTTTCCTCCCTTTTTCTAGATGACTCAACTCTCTTTCTTGTCGACCCCCCACTCTTTCTCTTCTGGGCATTAAGTGCAATTCCCTTATGTTTTGGTTTGATAGACTTAGGAAACATGTCAATTTCAAAGGTTTGTAAGTCTCCAATAAATTCCTCTAATTTAAGCATGTTTAAATTACCCATAGAATTTAACACAGTGACTTTAGGGACAAAACGCTTAGGCAGCGATCTTAGAATCTTTTTATCAACTCTAGCATTAGGAATGTGTTCACCAATATTAAAGCTAGTGTTAACAATATCAGACAATCTAACATATAAGTCATCAAAACATTCAGACTCAAGCACGGTGATAGTTTCAAATCGAGTTGTTAAATTTTGCAGTTTAGACCCTTTCACAGCATTAGTTCCTTCATGGGTAAGTTGTAAAACATTCCATGCCTCTTTTGACATGGTACACGTCATTATCCACCGGAACTCGTCAGGTGTGACAGATCCAAAAATAACACTTAAACCCTTAGAGTTAAAGGATGACCATTTAAATTCATATTCAGTCCATGCAGTCACAAATTTTAAATTAGTCACGTTATCAATAGTGATGCAGGGAGGAGCCCACCATCCTTCAACCAAAATCCAAACTCTTTCATCAATGACCTTTAAATCAGATTTCATGCGGGCTTTCTAGTAAGCATAATTTGTCCAGTAAAAAACTAGCATTTTATTATATAATTTCTCCATTATGAACATGACCCTTATCAAAAATGAATTTTTTAGTAAATTGATATCGTAGAAAAATTTTGCGAAAAATTACACGGTATAATTGTGTAATTGGCTCTGATACCAATTTGAAGAGTGCGCATGCGTTCAAACAAAGAGATTATTTAATTAAACTTAGTTTTTCAATTAAATCCTAACACATGCATCTAGGTGTCATTGAAATCAATATGATCATGCAAGAACAGTCAATCACAAACAAAACACAGAAGTGAGGAAAATCCTCCAAAGGGGCAAAGCATTTTATTTTCACTATAATTTGAAAAGTAACGGTCACATGGATTACAATGAAAATAAGAGTGACATACGAACTTGATATGCCCAAAGTGCACCTACCAGCTCAGAGGCAGTAACCTCAGGATGTATGACGGCTGAGGAAACAATAGCTCAGGAATACCCATCAGTGATGTCGTCCTTCACCAGGTCATCCATAGACGATGTTACAAGTAACATCACGATTGGGCATCAGCCGAGATTTACATGACTCATGGGGTAAGTTATACGTTAAGTCGGCCACAATCGACGTTACAAGTATCAAATTGGGGATGGAATCATTTGAGTTAAGTGTGGACATGGGTTATTAATTAATATAATTTCATCAACATCGGCCACAACCGACGTTATAAGTTTCACCTAGAAGCAGCAAAGCATTACAGGCTCAGCATCAACTACCAAGACAACATCATCCCTGGCCGACGTTACACATATCCAACCTCGGCTAACATCCCATCCAAGGTCATCATATAAATCCCAACATGGCCCAATCAATTACCTAAGACAGAGGCTATCCAGGTCACAAAGTGCTGCTAACTCTCAAAGGGGAGATGGGGAACATCGGCCTCACCTTGGCTGACCCCAGCATGGCCGACCCCATCAAGCCCGAGACAGGGATCCAAAGGAGGTAAATAGCCGATGTTGTGCAGCGATTGGGGAACCCTCGGTTCACCCCTTAGAGGTGGATGGGGATAACCTCAGCCAGGCCGACGTTGTAAAGCCATGGAATGACTCTATTCAACATATTGAAGAGAAGATATGGAACCTCATTAAAAGCCGAGACCCATTACAAAGAGGGTTCTGAGAGGGATCCCCATTCGTGGAAAAGATAGTGAACTTCCCAACCCCTGCCAAGTTCAAACCACCTACGGTGTCTCCCAAGTATGATGGTAGTACCAACCCTGTGCATCATATTGAGATGTACCAGTGTGCAGTGAATATTTATTCAATCCCAGATGATGAGATGAAGTGTCGGGACTTGTCTGGGACTTTTACTGGAGCTGCACATATCTGGTTTACTTATCTTCTAAAGAACTGTATCAAGAACTTTAAGGGCTTGGCTGAATGGTTCATTCACAATTTCTGTTTGGGAGTAAGACCTTAAAAGAAGACCACTCATCTGTTGTACGTCAAATAAGGCAAGAACGAGAGCCTAAGAGACTACATTGCTAGATTCAACAAAGAAAAATTGGAGGTTAAAGATTATGAAAAAAATATAGCTATGACTGCCCTCATTGGAGGACTCCCGAAAGGGAACTTATTGTGGAAGCTTGCAGAAGACCTGCCCAAGTCCATGGCAGAGCTATTAATAACCGTAGGAAAGGTCATGAACGCTGAAGACGCTATGGCCGAAAAGTATGAGGATGAGAACGAAAGTGGCAGCGGGAAGTTCTAAAGGAGGAAAGACGGAAAAAAGAGGTCCGTAGACGATCAGTTTGCACACTATAATCCTCTAATCGTGAGTTGTGAACACATCCTCAACGAAATAAAAAATGATCGATCCCTGAGATGGCCGGAGGAGCTGAAGTCTCCTCCGCATAAGAGGAACAAGAACCTATGGTGTGAATTCCACCAAGACCACGACCATGTGTCAAATAAGTTCTTCACCTTGAAGGATGAAATTGAGAAGATGTTAAAGTATGGAAAGCTAAGGAAGTACGTCGACGATAAAGCTCTTAAGAGGGGAAGAGATGACCCTAAGAAGAAGAGAAATGGCAGATGTCAGGATGATCCCCCAACGAGAAGTGATAATGACTCAGATGCTAATGATGAGGACGATCCAAACCTCCCACAAAAAGAAGATAATACCCCAGTGAAGAGGGTTGGTATGATCTCCTTCGGTGTTAACACCATATGTGTAGGACTAGCAGGGGTGGCTCAGAAGTAGCCGAACATCAAGCTCCTGTGGCAGAGGCTAAGTCGGTGACCAAAGTAGAGGTTGTGAATCTGGAGTCTTCAGAGGCTAAGAGGAAGAGAAATAAGGTAGATATGGATAGCCTTATAGTTAGATTCTCCCGGCTCGACTTCAAAGGTATCTTAGCTCCGTATGATGACCCTTTGGTAATTACAACCAGATTGGATGGATGTGAGGTACAGATAATGCTCGTAGATGGAGGAAGTTTAGCATATGTGATGTTCTAGCCCAGTTTTAAGAGCGTAGGCCTCAGCAGTCTAGGTTGGTACCCTATCATCATCCATTGATGGGCTTCAGTTGTGAAAAATTTCATCCATTGGGCATGTATGAGATGGATGTACGAATGGGAGACGAGTGGCCTAAGAGGTTGACCCGGAAGATTAATTTTTTTGTAATGGATGAAAATGTCTTCTCGGCCTACAACCTCATCATAAGATGAGTAGCCCTCAAAGAATTTGAGGTCGTGTCATTAACAGTCCACCAAATGCTAAAATTCCTAACCCCCTATGGGGTAGGGGAAGTGCAGGGTGATCAGACCTTGGTATGAAAATGCTAATTTAACTTGTCCAAAGAGAGAGAGGCCCATAAGAGGGAAACAACCAAATATAACATTGACACACTTAATCCTAGGGATGAAAGAAAATTGAAGAAAGGAGAGGCGATGGAAGAGGTACAATCCATCATCCTCAATGAGGACGAACTAGAAAAAAATGTCCAAATTGGCACGGCCTTAAAACCCAAGATTAAGGAAAAACTGATAAGATTTTTAAAGAAGAGGCAGAGTGTCTTCTCTTGGAGCCACGCGGACATGCCTAGCATCAACTCGGAGGTTATGTGTCACAAACTCAATGTGGTAGAAGATGCTAAGCTAATCAAACAAAGACGAAGAGTTTACTCCAGGGAAAAATATAATTTCATCAGGGAAGAGGTTAGAAAGTTGTAAGAGGCAGAATTCATCAGGGAGGTCAAATACCCAGAGTGGTTATCTAACGCCATCATTGTGCCCAAAGCAAACGAAAAATGGAGGATGTGCATAGACTTCACTGACCTAAACAAGTCTTGCCCAAAAGATAGCTATCCCTTACCTCGAATTGATCAGATGATAGATGCCACGACACGGCATGAACTTATGAGCTTCATGGATGCATATTCAGGCTACAATTATATCTTCATGGATGATGAAGACTCAGAGAAGACAGTATTCATTATAGACAAGGGGACCTATTGCTATAAGGTCATGCCATTCGGCTTGAAGAATGCAGGGTCCACATATCAACGTCTTGTAAATAAGATATTTGAAGATCAGAATTGTAAGACCATAGAGGTATATGTAGATGACATGTTGACTAAAATCTTGAAGGCCTGCACCCACGTAGACGACCTGGTGAGTTCTTTTAACACCATGGACTTATACAGGATGAAGGCTCAATCCTGCCAAGTGTGTCTTCGATGTAGGAGCAGGAAAATTTCTTGGATTCATCATTTATCAAAGGGGAATAGAGGCCAATCCCCAAAAAATTAAGGCTCTGCTTGAAATAAAGATGCCCATGACCATCAAAGACGTTCAGAGGTTAACCAGAAGAGTTTTTGTGTTAAATAGGTTTCTCTCAAGAGATACGGACAAGTGTCTTCCATTTTTTAAGGTGCTTAAAAAGGCCTTCGAGTGGCACGAAGAGTGTGATAAGGAATTTAGGGAGCTCAAGTCCTACCTTGGGTCCCCCTTCTCTTATCCCGTCCCATTCTGGGAGAGAAGTTGTATGTTTATCTATCAGTCTCAGGGTCAGCTATAAATGCAGCCATAGTACGGGAAGACGATGGGGTACAAAGGCATATATACTTTAATAGTAAGGCCCTTCAAGGGTCCGAACAGAACTATCCTTGGATGGAGAAGTTGGCCTACACCTTGATACATGCTTCAAGGAATATGAAGCCCTATTTCCAAGCCCACTCTATGGTCATCCTCACCGACTCCCCACTAAGTCAAGTCCTCCACAAGCTCGATAAGTCAGGCAGATTGATGACCTGGGCCATCGAGTTGGGGGATTATGACATTATTTATCAACCCAGGGTGGCCATCAAAGGGCAAGCACTCGCAGACTTTGTTGCTGAGTTTGCATGGGAGGAGGTCGAGATGGAGAATATCCCAGAGATTATAGAGGGATCAAATAATATTGTCTTTTGAAACTTGAAAGAGGTTGCGTCTAGCAGAGATAGAAAAGTAGTAGCTAAGAATGAGGAAGACAAGTACCTCTTCAAGCAAGGACCCTGTCAGAGGGGAACTATTCTTCAAATGAATATGTTTGGAACCTCCTCGTTGATGGGTCTTCTTATAAAGGGGAAAGCGGTGCAGGGCTGATACTATCACCTCCGAATGGGACCGACGTTGAATTTGCACTAAGGTTCAACTTTAAGGCTTCAAATAACGAGTCCGAGTATGAGTCACTGATAGCAGGGCTCTCCTTGGCAAAGGCCCTTAAAGTTGGCCGACTCCTACTACATAGTGACTCGAGGTTAGTTGTCAAACAAGTACTTGGAGTATATGAGGCCAAGGATGAAAGGATGGCCAAATAACTGAAGAGGGTAAGAACGACGCTAGAAGGCTTGGAAGAGGTGAAGATGAAGAGGGTACCTAGGCAAGACAACAGTCATGTAGATGCACTAGTAAGGCTAGCTTCAGTAACAAGGACATGCATTAAAAGAACAATACTGATCGAGATCTTGCTCAAACCAACCATTGAGGAAGAAGAGATGGCCATCTCTTGCCTCAATTTGAACCTAGGTAACTCATGGATGGATCCCCTTATCAGATATATCAGACTCGGAGAGCTTCCAGAATCGAAGTTATAAAGGAGGAAATTGAGGTACAGAGCTGCCAAGTTCTCAATAATAACAGATATCATGTACAAAAAGGCATCCTACTACCTCCCTTATATGTGTCCATCCAACAGAGGTCCCCCACATCCTGCAGGATATACACGAGGGTTCTTGCTCCAGTCACATAGGAGGAAGACCTTTAGACAAGAGGATAATTACGTAGGGATACTGGTGGCCGACCTTGGCCAAAGATGTTGCTGCCTACGTGAAGAGGTGTGACAAGTGCCACAGATTCTCCACTATCCCTCACCAACCTCATCAACCTATGACGTAAATTAGTTATCCTTGGCCATTTGCAGTATTGGGGATTGACTTGGTGGGACCATTGCCAAGAGCTGATAATAATTATTGATTTCTGATAGTAGCAATTGATTACTTCTCCAAGTGGGTAAAGGCTGATCCGATGATCATGATTATGGAGCAGAAGACCTTCCAATTCATTTGGAAGAGCATAATATGCATACATGGTCTTTTAAACACCCTCATCTCAGACAATGGAACCCAGTTCAAGAATTCTTCCTTAGAAAAATATTGTCAAAGAGTGGGGATTAAGCAGTTCTTCTCCTCTCCTGGCCGACCCCAGGAAAATGGACAAACTGAAGTTACGAACCGAACAATCCTTGATGGTATTAAGAAGGGGTTGGAAGAAGCTAAGGGGAGATGGACAGAAGAGCTTTATTCAGTGCTATAGGCGAAACCCCATTTATGTTGGCTTATGTTTCAGAAGTTGTCATACCTACAGATGTAGGACTCCCCACCCACAAAGTTCAGACCTATGGCCCTTAGAGGAATGGGTAAGAAAGAAAACTTGGCTTAGATGTAATTGAGGAAAGAAGGGAACATGCAGAGATCAGACAGGCATCCTACCAGCAAAGAAAAATAAAGTTCTACAATCAAAGGGTGAAATCAAGACCTATAGTTGTAGGAGACCAAGTGCTGAAGAAGACATTGCAAAAGACAAACAAGCTCCACCCAAACTGGCATGGTATTTACAAAGTAGCTAATGAGGTTGTACCCAGTACCTACTGTCTAAAAAATCTCAAAGGATAAACCTTCTCCAATCCATGGAACGCTGATCACCTGAAGAAGTTTTACATATGATGTTGCAGTTGTTTCTATGTAAATGTATCATTTTATGAAGAGAATATTAATGAGAAGAGCAGTTCATGTGTCAATACTTTGTTCCATCGTCATGTAATGGTAAATTTATGAGGTGAAACATCTTAGTATGATGACCTCAGACCTTAAACATTATAATTTGGTGACAAGGTCTGAGGTGATACATCATAGTTTGGCGACCTCAGACGTTAAATATCATTAATTTGCTGATAAATTATGAAGTAAAACATCAATATTTAGTGACCTCGGACCTCAAACATCATTAATGTGGTGAAATTTATGAGGGTAACATCTTAGTATGATGACCTCAGACCTTAAACATCATAATTTGGCGACAAGGTCTGAGGTGAGACATCATATTTGATGACCTCAGACCTTAAACATCATTAATTTGGTGAAATTTAGGAGGGTAACATCTTAGTAGGAGGACCTCAGACCTTAAACATCATAATTTGATGACAAGGTCTGAGGTGAGACATCATATTTGATGACCTCAGACCTTAAACATCATTAATTTGGTGATAAATTATGAGGTAAAACATCAATATTTGGTGACCTCAGATCTCAAACATCATTAACTTGGTGAAATTTAGGAGGGTAACATCTTAGTATGATGACCTCAGACCTTAAACATCATAATTTGGCGACAAGGTCTGAGGTGAGGCATCATATTTGATGACCTCAGCCCTTAAACATCATTAATTTGGTGAAATTTATGAGGATAATATCTTAGTATGATGACCTCAGACCTTAAACATCATAATTTGGTGACAAGGTCCGAGGTGAGATATCATATTTGATGACCTCAGACCTTAAACATCATTAATTTGTTAAAATTTAGGAGGGTAACATCTTAGTATGAGTACCTCAAACCTTAGACATCATAATTTAGTGATAAGGTATGAGGTGAGACATCATATTTGATGACCTCAGACCTTAAACATCATTAATTTGGTGATAAATTATGAGGTAAAACATCAATATTTGGTGACCTCGGACCTCAAATATCATTAATTTAGTGAAATTTATGAGGGTAACATCTTAGTATGATGACCTCAGACCTTAAACATCATAATTTGGTGACAAGGTCTAAGGTGAGACATCATATTTGATGACCTCAAACCTTAAACATCATTAATTTTGTGAAATTTATTATGTTAAACATCTGAGTATGATGACCTCAGACCTTAAACATCATAATTTGGTGACAAGGTCTGAGGTGAGACATCATATTTGATGACTTCAGACCTTAAACATCATTAATTTGGTGAAATTTATGAAGGTAACATCTTAATATGATGACTTCAGACCTTAAACATCATAATTTGGTGATATGGTCTGAAGTGAGTACCACCATAATTTATGACGGCCACAATCGACGTTGCAAGTACCACCATGATTGGTCATCAGTCGAGGTCTACATGACTCATGGGGTCAGTTATCCGTCAGGTCGACCACAACCGACGTTACAAGTATCACCTCGGGGAGGGTATCATCCAAAGTAAGTGTAGACATGGGTTATCCATCAATATAACTCCATCAACATCGGCCACAGCTGACGTTACAAGTTTCACCTAGAAGCAGCAAAGCCTTGCAGGCTCAGCATCAACTGCCAAGACAACATCAGCCCTGACCGACGTTCCATATATCCAACCTAGACTGGCATCCCAACCAAGGTCATCATATAATTTCCATCCAAGGCAGGGGTCGGTCCTCACTAACCTCGTACTCACCCAGGCCGAGGTTGGTACCAAGCAAAGACAACCGAGCATCTACACGCACATGTATGGCTTAGAACACATGGGCAAGTCTGTTATAACTAAATTATTCTCTCCACGTGAGAGAATATTGAGATCATCATTATTTAGTTAAGATCAGCCATGTGTCATCCTTACATTGGTTGGATCTTCATGCACATGCACCTTGCCATCTTAAAGGGTACATTGTGCCCCCCAAGCACTATATATAGAGGTCATCCTCAACATTGTAAAGGATCGATAATTACAACCCCAAATAAAACTCTGTCAATTTATATAGTAGAGAGAGAAAGCTCGAGAGATTGTATCCATGGCCGCTAGTGCCTTATTTCAGTGACCTTACACTAACTTGCACAGTGGACGTAGGCCAAATTTGTTGAACCACTTATATTCAAGTGTTCATCCTCTTCTCCTCACCTCCTTCTACATATACACTTATATTCTCCTATGCTGCCATAGCTATCACTTGCTTGAGCTTACAAATACCTTAACTGGTGCTGTTGTTTCTAGCATCATCAGAACTACCCTCGGGTGTCAATTCCGATGCCACCGGCTAAAATCCCCCATAAGAACTCTAGGTGGGCAATAGTAGAGAAGAAGACGGGTTCTCCACAAAATACTCCAAATGAGTAAAAACGACCCTCTTGAAGGTTTAAAGATTCACATACATATATGGGAGTGGTTATGTGAATAAACAAGGTGTAAAACCTTAAAACATGAAGTCTATTTTCTGGGTTGTGAAAATGCAGAAACTTGTTCGAAAAGACATGGAAAAACGTGTAGAATGCACCCAAATATTTATATGAAAATTAAGAAGGCGACGTCGCCCGAACGAGATAGACATCTCCCTCAAACAAATAACACCTGTCGTTCAAACGACATCGTGCGAGATGCTTATCTCGCTCGAACGACACTCTGATCTCGTTTGAACGAGCTCGTCGACTGAGGCAGTCCGCTTCTACACTTAGAAAAATTTATGCTTTTGATAAAAAAATATTTCAGACTTCAAAAAATATTTTCTAAAAAATTCCTAAATATTTATGCAAATATAAAAAAAACTCTAATAAATCATTTTACCAATAATGAGTAGTGGAGTAGAGGGAATGAGTTGAGCAGCACGTTGCATGTAGCATGATCAAGGTGTGAAGATGGAGGATGCATGGATTCGAATCAAGGCCGTCGTGGATGATCGTGTTGATGTGCCGAATGTAGAGGTATCAGACATACATACTGTGATCTAGGACAAATAGAAAATTTCTAGATTCTACCCTAAAAATTTATAAAATTATGTCCTTACAATACCCAATGTTAATCAGGTTCAAATATTTGTAATACTATCAAGTCAAAACCTTGGAACATATGAACAAGTCATACCAATTAATTAACAAACATGTTAACCTAATGCAATCAGGTAACACATTCAAATAATATGTAAGAGAACGAGTACACATGCACACAAAGACTTGTGTAGAATAAAGTTACATTCAAAGAAAGCGCACTCACATACCGTGCTGCATCAACCACAACCAGCCTAACCCGCATCACTACTGAGCTTATGCAGCACTACTCTGGAATCAAAGTTGATCATTATATTTCCATTACCAGGATCAAATAAGACACAAAATGCCATGAATCAGGCGATTTCTATGCCAGGACGAATCCATCAATTTTTGATAATGAATTGACCCACACAAAGCATGAACCTATAACGTATACTCAAACTCTAAAACTCTAATCAGGTACCAACTTAGCACCTTAGCCTTGCCACATATCCTGGCTTGGCTTCTTAACTATGACGGGTTCTACTCGAAAATCATCCACCCATGCCAAACAGATGTAATATAAAGATAATTCCTTCGGAAAGCTGAACGTTAGGGTTCTCTCCTTAGGAGTAATGTTACTATCCATTACTGATAAGCACAACTACCCTAAATTTCGACGATGTTACTTCTCTTGACACTTGTCATTAGTTATCGACCTATAATAACTAGATATCCAAAATTTTGGTATGCGGTAACCTCAACCTTCTAGATTATTATCATCAAGTGAAACACAAGGCTCACATAATTTTAATCATTCATTTCACGATTCATTACTACCACCCTTAGCACCGTCTACATCATACCACGTCATAATCATTCTAATGGATTCTCGACTTTCAAGAATCACTCATGCCTAATGATTTCCCTCAACGGAGTTATTACTAACCACATAGGTAGCACACTTAAGTGCTATAATCAAGTTTAACACTTCATCCTGAGTGCTATTTCTAAAGGACATAGCGAACATCATCGTGTTCTAAGTTCCCCAGGTGCACCAACTATTATTGATCAACATATTCTCAAAATTATCATCGAAGGTCATATCATGACCTATTCTACACAACCTTGAGTCTACCAATACGAACGTGTATCACCACATAAACCTCGATGTAACAATGATTTCCAAGGGTTCTGAGGAGAGACACTATTGTAGTTGTAATACACATTATGCAACCTTAAATTCATCGTTACTATGAAATGTCTACCACCCGTATTAACATCTTACTAGGTAGAACTCAATACACATCTCTAAGGAATTTTAACACGGCTTCCCGTGCTTATCCACATTGCTAACTCGAAGTCCACCTGATAAGGTTACATTATTATTTTCACAATGAGTGTTTAACCATGATAACTAAATTTCAACACTATGAAATCATCTCACTCGGTGTCACTAAAGATCCTATTCATTAAATGTTGCATTACTCCTTTAGCCATTACTCCGAAGGGTTACCTAAGGTTCAATCCCTCTCCACTACAACTCCTCATTGTCACTTACGTGACCCCTTGACACATATGGCTTGTACTTCTAATCACGGATCATAAAATACATTTATCGGGTAATAACCATTAAGGTGTATAGAATAATATCTAACCAAGACTGACTGTACGTATATCTAAGTTCTTCCCCATACAAATTTACATGCTTCTCAAAATTACCATCAATCAGAGTGTTACCCCAAGGATTAAATTTTTTTAATTATCACATTGATATTGGCCTCTCACATGTTTCACACCTAAGGCTACATATAATTAAGTCATGATTTCCCTTTACATAATTATGACACTCTAACAATCAATCTCCATTATTGATTATTCACAATTTGGTGCCACTTTCCCAATGGGCATCATTTCATTCTATCCATACCTCACAAGATTCTAATCCATTAAATTGTTAATGAAGCAACCTCACACAAACAACTACGGTGTTATCACTAAAGGCTTGCATCGACACCCATAAATTACTATCGTTCTAATCCCAAATGAAGAACCGATTAATAACCATCAATCTAACCTTTGTCACTAGGCATTAACCAACTTTGTCTTACTAACCTCTTAGACTTTACCGTCAAGGACACAAAATAAACTGTTATTAGACTAGAATGACCGACTCGAACCACACTGACATCGAATGACCCATTACCAACCTCACCACTCACACCCAAAAGGAACCTTAAACTTAGAGCTTTGATACCATTGATAGCAACCCGACTAGGATTTATGGATCACCCGTGAGTCAGTCTGATCTGAATCGGACGTCATGTGTGAAGTGAAATGGGACAATATTTCTAATCCGGTTTTATTTTAATTACGTTTCACTTGTTAGCATGTGATTCCAATTTCAAGATGAACTGTGCGAGGGACCCATGGGGAGCACCTTGGAGTTCGAGTAAACAGAGCTACTAACGTAAAATATAAATAAGATATACTTACTTGTAAAATACCCTCAAAATACAAACCCGCACCCAACCTGTCGTAACAAAGTGGGGATGTGAGCCTATGCTCAATGGGAATATACAAGCAGTATATAAACGGAACACTCACACGCTACAATCACAAGCATGCAAAAATATATATGTATCTACATACATATTGATATACCTTTCAAAATACATATTCAAATGCATTAACTATTTTATTTCCTAAACTTTACACATTTAGATTAATTTACCTTAATCATGAAAGACTTGCTTCATTCATACTTTGCAATTTCTCACTTTGTTTAACACACCCAGTTCCACACTTAAAAACCCGTTTTCCCACTTTACTTTAGCCTTTTTACCTTAACTTAGACATTTATAGATTTACGCATTTACTTGTCCACTTAACCTTTACCAGAACATTTCATTCATTCATTCAAGTTAGGTTGTATTAACACGTTTCACCACACAACCCATTTTCTTACATATGTCCCTTATTCCTTTTTGTTATCTCGAAATGTTACCATTTATTGCATACTTACATGAGCTCCACACTGATGGCTATGCGCACCATATGCTATGGACAGTGATTTAAGGCATTTCACCCAAGGGCTCCGGGCCCTTCTTTCTTATTCTCGGTGTCATCCGAGTGCCTTTAATGTGATTTGACATTTTACTAATGCCCACATTATTACATTTCCTTTTTACTCAGCCTAAGCCAAAACCCGAACTTAACCATCTATTTTCCCTTTAACACTTGTAAAATATTTTCTTTTCTTCTTTAAGTCCCGTATCCATAAAAACATGATTTATACTAAATTCATTTACATTTTAGGACTTACTTTATTTTCACACACATTAGTGTAAAGACATTCTCTAACATTTCTATTCCATCAAAATGTTCCACTTTAATTAGATTACCAATTTACCCTTTGTTTAACAAACTTGTGATTTAGTTCCTTAACAAGTGTTATTTCTTAACATGGTTATCAAGTTTCCAAATTAACATTTAAACACCTTAGCCATTTTTAACACTTGCTTAATATCACACTTTTGCCCAATTTTCACACGTCACTTTAGCCCCCTTAACACTTAAATAACACCCTTTACACAAGACTACCTTTTATTTCTTAAAAATTAATATTTCTTCTATTTAGTACTAGTAGTCTCATACTATTCATTATTTAATTTCCTGTTCCTCAAAATATCCATTGTTATTCCAAGGGTGTTCATTATTAGTCTCACTAGAAAACACACTAAAAAATATTATCAAACATTTTCAAACCATAAAATGTTTATTATTTCCGTTGCACTATAAACATACCAAAATAACATATCTCGCATTTTTTATTCCATAAAAATGTATATTATTTTCCTTTCACTAGAAATACACTAAAATGTCAATTCTTACATTTTTATTCCATAAAATGTTTATTATTTCTTTTTGCTAGAGATCTGCCAAAATAACACTTCTTACATTTTTATTCCATAAAACTTTTTATTTTCAGTTTTATTAGCAAAACCATTAGCATAATTTTTATCTTACATACTTAGTCCATAAAAATGTGTATTTTCAGCTTTATTGGCAAATACGCTAGACTAATATTATCCTACATTTTTATTCCACAAAAATGTATATTTTCAGATTAATGAGAAAATTCACCACAACAATATTTTTCTAACATTCTTACTCCATAAAAATGTCTATTTCTTATTTTGAACTTTTATTCTGTTTTCAAGACCCAGTTTAATTGATCTTTATGATGCCAATCCATCCAACTACTAATATGGTGACTGATCAGCACTAGAATGAAAGCTAACTCCCAATACAAATTCTTAACTCAATATATGTAAATAACTTTCTCAAAAAATAATACACATTCAACTTTGATCAAAGTTAGTTCTATTGACCTCAAATGACTCTAAAGTGGTGGTGGTGATGAAGATGAGTGACTCCCCCACCTCCAAAGGTGGACCTAGTGAGAGTCACAAAATATTGCACCAAATAATCTCTAAGAAACACCATCTACAAACCTCCATTAGATATTTTTATTCTTCTAACAATTCCCCCCCCCCCCTTCAATACCCATCAAGACCCTTCAATAATGGATCTCAGAATTTTGTGGCCTTATGACAATAATTGGGGAAGTTTGTATGTTTTTTTTAATGTGACTATAACACATAAACAGTTCAGATGGTTTAGTGGTGCTCATTCAGGAAGGGAAATAGTGAGGGTGTAATAAAATGTTAGGAGATAGTAAATGGGTTGGGTTCTCCTTACCAACGACACTCTCCTTATAATATAAGGCAACCTCCAAATCTCATAGCAATCAAAGGGTTGGCATCAAACAATCCAACGGCTCCAAAATTGACAGCAGAACAAAGACCACAAGGTCTTATTTGATTCCCATTCACCGTATGGTCAAGCCCATGCGCTGACTTGAGGTTGATATAAATTGTGGACAACGAATGAGAGCACGATAACACAAGGAGGATAAAGGTTTTTTCGATATCATTCGAGCGATCTCCATGGATGTTCAAATTACCTTCTCACTATATTTCTATTTTTTCCCTTAGTTACTTAAGAGATACATAATGACCTTGCTTCTTAACCCAATATCTACATACATTGGTTCCAACTATTCGAGTTCTTAGGAGGTATATATATATATATATATATATATATATTGTTAATTAATTTGTGATTACTAATTTTGTAATCTACATATAATTCATATACACTCCTTATGTAATAATCCTTTTTAATTAATATTTTATTCAACATTTTTCAATAATTATCATCAAGTCCTTATATTTTTTGTATTATCACCATTTTACATGGGGTTGAAAGAAAACATTTAGGGCGGGGTATACAAGTTTTTTATTTCTTTATTTTATTTTTAGACAGCTGAGTTTTGGGTCCATAACTCATGCACACATAAACACGTGTGTGTGTGTGTGTGTGTTTAATCATATATGTGCATATGTGTGTGTATGAGTAGGATTGAGAACAAAAGGGAGAGGGACACAAAGAAATCGTTAGTAAAGGTTGTTTTTTCTTAAATCAACTAGGTGTTTGATATGGTTTGGATGGGTCATAAATGTTTCTCATAGCATCAGGTGGAGAGGAATGGGGGTATTAGAGGGAAAAGAGAGGATGGTTGGGTGAGGAATAGAATAGTAAATGGGTCAACTATGGGGAAGAAATTGGGTATGTGGTTATGGGTTCTTTTCAGATGGATTTAGTTATGTGGGTGTGTGGGTATGTGTGTGCATTAGTGGGATTTTATGCGGGTCTGTTGAGGGAGAGGATTGTAAGAACAATTTATTTACATGAATCCTGAGATCATGAACATCATGATAATGACCTAATAGGTAAATGAAAACATAGATAATGTAATATCTCCTTTCATCGCCATGGATATAATGTCGTTGTTTACTACCGCTAATTACCGCCGATTGTCATCACTAGCAATCTTTCAGCGGAGAATTTTGACTTCTCTCTCCATGACTATAAACTTCATATGTGTATTTAGTGGATACCTTTTAGATCGAAGAAAGACATCTATTCACATGTGGAGAGATGGCCTAAATTCCAAAGGTCAATTAATCTCAACCATCCATCAAAGGCTAAGTGACGAAATGGGAAGGTGTTAGGCACCCATTTCGCCCGTACGGTCTCTCATGGGTTTTTTGCTATTTTCCTTTATTTTCCCCATGATATGTGTGTATGTTTATACATAGTGGAGATAGGAATCATCGACTTATACCATGGAATAGGTAAAATGAGTCATCCGTAGGAAGGTATAAAAATATTTAGAAAATAGGTTTTACGTGATTATCCTTACGTTGACCGTTATAATGGAACAATAATGCATGTGGAACAATATGCCACTAAGAATAAATATATGTATATATATATGTAATCTAGGAGAATTGAAGTTAGAGAGAATAAGAGATGAACGAAAGAGTAAAAATAGGACTCGAATCTCGAATTTTACCCCGAGACGTTAACGTAGCCTATAGAGGCATCAAAGTCCATATAGTTCACATGCAAAACGAGGGGTGGGGTTTATCCCATAAATCCAACCGGGGACTTCTCTTATTTGTGTGTGTGTGTGTGTGTGTGTAGAAAAAGTGTTTTAGTTGTGAGAAAAGTGTAAGAAAAGTGTGAGAATTACCGTTTGGAATTTGTGAGCAAACCCTCTTTTTCTTATTTTTTTGATTTTTTGTTTGTATGAAAATAAGAGATGTGCAATAATACTAAGTAAAAAGTATATTAGGATATGTGATATGAGAGAATAAAAGTGCTAAGTAATAAAACAAGTTGATGCGAATTTATGAGAATTTATGGAGAGAATTGAGAAAATTGGACCTTCTTGAAGATCTTGAGCTTGATCTTGAATGTTGGAGAGCAGCCCTTGCAATTGGATGATGACGGGGAGTGATTAATTAACCAAGTTTGATGAAAAGGATGTAACAACCCGGATTTTTTAAATGGAAATTTTTTAAATTAATTTTGGAAATAGAAGAAAAATGAAATTTTGGATTTTATAAATTTTATAATTTAAAGTGTTGGTTATTATATTTGAAAAATGAATTTTCAAACGGAATTGGAATCGGAATTAAAATGGAGTTTTAATTGAATTTTTATTATTTAGAAGAGTCCTCAAAATATAAAACTCTCTAAGAGTCCTCGGAACATAAAACTCTCTAGTAAAAATTATATTTTTAGAAATCCGACCGTTCGATCAAGCTGAATTTTTGTCAGCAGTCCTGTCTCGCCGTTCGCTACAACATACTAAAATTCCAAGCGATTCTAACGGTCCGATCGTCCGTAATGATTTTTTCAAGTATTTGTATTTGATTAGGACTCTAATTCTTTTTGGTATATAAACATAAAGTGGCGAGTTTAGATCTGTTAAAACACATTTTAGCCTTCTCAAAAATTAGAATCCTCTCATCTTCTTTATCTTCTTCAACCTCAAAACCCTAGCCCCATTCTACATAACTTTCAACTCAAGTTTTATCAAGATTAACCGGATTTTCTCAAGACGCGTCAAGAACGAATCTTTGTCAAATTTTTGAGAGGAATACACATTCAAGATCATATTTCTAAACCAAATTTTATTCAGTCATGAATACTCTATTCTTTTCCTTTAGTATTATGCGTTTTAAGTGTCCCCTAAACACTTAATTACATGTTTTCTTAAAAATAATTAGTAACTTAATTAGAAAAAGTGAACACTAATTATGGGGTTGTTTTTATTAAATCTTTTAAATCTGAATAATATTCATAACCCTTGGGTACGTAGGATTGATGAGTGATTTTGGGTTTTATTGGTGTAGGGTGCATGTAGAAAAACCCTAGCTTTAAAATAAATGATTTTTGGGTGCGTATAACTCATGTAATACATGTAGAGATAATAAAATTTTGTTTTGATGAATATATGATGAAAACTTGGTATATTTAATTTAAAATAATTAAATGAGATTATTTGGGTATTGTTGACGTTGTGATAATTAAATTAAAGATTTAATTGAATTGGACTATCATGCGTAGTTTTATATATTGATTAATTATGCTTGTTTGTGTGACTTGTTGGTATTATGATGTTGCCTTTGTGACGACGGGTTGTTGGGTATTATTGCTCTCCCTATATTTTAGAATGCCTTCTAGGTATGGGACTAGTGGGTATGTCTTTTGATGATTTACGCCTTCTAGGTATGGGACTAGTGAGGGTAGATTATCGCGTTTTTATCATCTTTGGGGTGGGCTGATTTTTGATACTTTATCGTCGTTACGGTAGTCTAAGTACGAGACTAAGTTAAGATTTATCTTAGAAAATCTTCATATACATAGGATAGAACGTATTAATAACTTGGGACCCTTAGATATGGGACTAAGGGGTATTTTTAGGATCTCACATCGATTAAAAGGGTGGGGTGATTATAAATTGTGAATTGAGAAATTGAGAACTAATACCTAAGATAATAAGACGGGTATTAAAATATATTGGTGACATAATCAGCGAGGGCCGACAGTTTAAACGGGCCAGCCGGCGTTTTGACAAGGGGATGTGTATTTTAGTGGAGAAATCACCCGAGGCGGGAGGACCGCCATAATGAATTTTGGTGAATTATCACCCGAGGTGGGAGGACCGCCATACCTAATAATTATGGAAGTAAGAACATAAATAATTGAGAAATTTGATAATTTGGGTTAATTAATAAAGTATTAACTCCGCGGGACTTGGGAATTTAAAATCATATTGGTGTGCCTTTATAAATGGGGATTGCTGCGGGTAGTTAGTGATTTATATTTATCGCGTTTAATTATCCCGTTTAGTTTAAAATATTTTATTGTGATATTTATTGCATATAATGCTACTGTCTGGATTCAAGGATCCTATTTGAGGGGAGTAGTGTGTATTCTTGCTCGGGGCTTTGGCTCTGACCCATGCGTTGGCTAATCTTTTTCAGGATTAGAATTTGGAGAAGCTGTATAAGTTTATCGGAGTTATCATTGGAGGTGCAGCTGGAGTTATTTACTTTATGGAATAGTTTAGTTAGACTTTCTTTTCCAGTCGTATTATGAGACTTCATTTGAGTTTTATTGGGCCATTCGGTTCCAAAGTTGTTTAGAGGATTTATTTTGGGATTATTTCAGATTTTATTTAATCATTGTTGGAGATTGGATTTTTTGGAGTTAGCATGTGATGGATCTTTTATCGCTTAGTTATTTGTTATCATTTGAGATTGACCAATTATTTATCTTATGGACTGATTTATTTATGTCTCATATCTGTCTCATGCTAAGCATGGTATTTATTTAGTTCACGCCCGGCTTAGTTTTGGTGGCGGCCGACGCCAGAATTAGGCGGGGTGTGACAAAGGATTAGGTAAAGTGAAGGTTGGAAAGGGATTTCGGTGTGGAAATCGCGCTGACTTCGAGAGAGGTTTTCTGGATTTGCTGAGAGTGATACGTTTTTTATCTAGGCTCTTCTTACAATGAGGTCAAGACCTCCTTTTTATAGGCCCGGGGTATTGCCGATCGTCATAGACCTATTCCTGCCAATCGACGGGTGCATTTAGGCACATTGCCAATAGGCAGGGTCTGGGGCCTGCCTTTTGGCACTGTCTTTCAGGCCTTTACAGAAAATCGGTCGCAGAGCGCAAACCGTTGATTCAAATTGGCATGGGGCATACCATTGGAAAGGTAATTCAGAGACATTCGAAAGTCCTTTGGATCTCTACTGGGTTGGGGAGTTGACTTTGGGTCAAATGTGGCTCGAAAGCATTCGTCGGTCCATTAGAGAGGGAATCGTCGGACGCAAATAGATCGTTCATTCGTATGGTAAGTTCGAATCGCAAACGGGTAAGACCATTGGAAAGGTTAGGAGATGTACTTCTAAATTCGAAAGAGTTTGATCCGGTTCGGGGAGTTGACTTTAGTCAACTGGGCCCTGGATCCATTCGGTGACCTTTCAGAGTAAAACGGATCGTTCGTTCATAACGTAAGTCAGAATCGCGCACGAAGCGGACCTTTGGAAAAGGGTATTCAAGGCCTTTTCAAAATTCATTCAGTCTTGGTTGAGCTAAATATTTGAATTTTGGTCAAACGGAGCCTTGGAGTACCCGATGGCTTCTAGTTCAGTACTCGAGGTATGACCTTGGCTTTTAGTGATGAAGGGAGGTGCTAAGGACGTAAGGAGAGTTTAAGGGGTAACAGAATGGTGTGTCTATAGATCCCCTTGATGGTTGAGTTTGGAACAAACAATAGGCATTGAATAGACATCGGATGATGCTTTTAAGGGAGGATGACCAATTTAGAGGGTCGAGGCCAATTCTGAGTACCTGAGGGAGCGAGGATGACCAATTCAGGGGGTCGAGGTCGATTCTGAGGACCTAAGGAAATGAGGATGACCAATTCAGGTGGTCGAGGTCGATTTTAAGGACCTAAGGGATGGTTTGGAGGAAAGGTTTAGGCCAATTCCTAAGGAGGTGCTGTGGATGATCGATTTTTTGGGTCGAAGTCAATTCTGAGGGCTTGAAGATGACGGTGACCGATTCTGTGGGTCAAAGCCAATTCTACGGGTTGGTGTAGAGATGACCAATTCTGTGGGTCGAAGACAATTCTACGGGCTTGAGGATAAGGGTGACCAATTCTGTGGGTCGAAGCCAATTCTGAGGGCTTGAAGATAAGGGTGACCGATTCTGTGAGTCGAAGCCAATTTTGCGAGCTTGGGTAGAGAGTTACCAATTCTACGGGTCGAAGCCAATTCTACGGGATTGTGTAGAGATGACCAATTCTACGGGTCGAAGACAATTCTGCGAGCTTAAGTGGAGATGACCAATTTTGCGGGTCGAAGCTAATTTAGTGGACTTATATAGAGATAACCAATTATGCGGGTCGAAGCCAATTCTGTGTGCTTAAGTAGAGATGACCAATTCTACGAGTCGAAGATAATTCTGTGGTCTTAAGTGAAGATGACTAATTCTGCGGGTCAAAGCTAATTCTACAGGCTTGAGTAGAGATGACCAATTTTGTGGGTCGAAGCCAAATATGCGGGCTTATGTAGAGATGACCAATTCTGTGGGTCGAAGATAATTCTGCGGGCTTAAGTGGAGATGACCAATTCTATGGGTTGAAGCCAATTCTGTGGACTTATATTGATATGACCAATTATGTGGGTCGAAGCCAATTCTGCGGGCTTAAGTAGAGATGACTAATTCTGGGGGTTGAAGCCAATTCTGCGAGCTTATGTTGAGATGATCAATTTTACGAGCTTATATAGAGATGACCAATTATGTGGGCTTAAGTAGAGATGACCAATTCTACGGGTTGAAGCCAATTCTGCGGGCTTATGTTGAGATGACAAATTCTGGGGGTCGAAGCCAATTCTGCGGGCTTCTGTAGAGATGACCAATTTTGCGAGTCAAAGCCAATTCTGTGAGCTTGAGTAGAGATGACCAATTCTACGGGTCTAAGCCAATTCTACAGTCTTAAAGGTGAGATGACCATTTCTGTGGGTCGAAGCCAATTCTACGGGCTTAAGTAAAAAAGGACCAATTCTACGGATCGAAGCCAATTCTGTGGGCTTAAGTAGAGATGACCAATTCTACGGGTCAAAGCCAATTCTGTGGGCTTAAGTAGAGATGTTCTTGGGGAACTCTTCCGAGGAGATTTATCTTCTGGTTTTGTTTTGGGCTGGGGAGCCGATTGCTGGGGAAATCTTTTGCAGCCTCTGAAGGAATAGCCAAAATTCCACTAGGGAGGTGATTTTTAGAAATCCTCTGGGGATATTGCTAGGAGGAGTTTTACTTGGTTTTGGGGAGTTCTGCTAGGTAAATAGGGGTTTTGCATGAGGGAGTGCAAAATTTTTCTTGGTGGAAATGTTCTAAATCCTTCCTGGGATTTTTAGAAATTTTCTGAGAATTTTTCAAGGCTTTCTAGTATTTTTTAGGAAATTTTGAATAAAATTTTAGGGGGTGCTGGTCGGCATGGTATGGAGGGTGCCATTCGACAGTGGCATGGACTTTTGGACTGCCTCGGGAAGTTAAGGGGTCAGTGTCGATTGGTGGGTGGGTGGTCAATGCTGATCGGCATGACCCTTGGCATCCTATTTAAAGGGGCGAATTCCCTTCATTTGTCATAACTTCTTGCTTTCTTTATTTCTGCGATTTCCTCTGCAAATCGTTCTAGCATTCCGATCTCTAAGAAATGGCCGCCTTTATGAGCACTGCAGCGCATAGGGAATGGTTGATTGTTGATGACTGGGCAAACGTGGAGTGGAGGGCCAGGGCACCTATTGCTTTAGGGAGTGAGACCTCCTTTGACACATTTGAGCCGGTTTCGAATGAGTGGACCTTTCTACGGGAGAGGTCGTATCATCACTCCTCGAGGGTGGTGAACCCTGGCGGTTATGTAAGTAAAGACTTTTGGCATTCTTCTCTTTTTGATGATTTTTCCTTCCTTCTTGAATTTTTGACAAGGTTTTTTCTTTTGACAGTCTGATATCTCTTTGAAGAACATGCGTGTCTGTGAGACGACAGGGCTTAAGGATGTCTGGGAGTATCTCCCATCTGTGGTGCATTGGGTGGAATCATCAGCGGGTTTTGGGAGGTTGGCGTCTGCACTGGATGAGACGCCTCGTTCGACAACAGTCATGTGCGCTTTGGGGGAGAGGTGGTGGGATACTACCCACACCTTCCATTTTGGCTTTGGGGAGATGACCGTGACTCCCATAGATGTGCAGCAGCAGCTGGGGCTGGATTGCGATGGGGAGCAGATAGAGGTGGATCGTTCTCTATGGGTAAGATCGGAGGCGGTGAGGGCAACGCTCGGCGGTGTAGGGAGGATAATGTCTGGGGATTCCATTCGATTGTCCTTGTTGAAGGATGTTTTGCTGAGTAGGGAGGTTGATTTGCAGGGCGGGCTGCAGGTGAGGAAGATGGACCAGTTGTTCATATTATTGATGTTGGGATGTTTCATAGTGGCGTTGAGCGGCAACGTCTTCCATTTGTAGTTATTATCGTATTTGAGGATGTTTTTGAATATCCCTCTCTGACTTTGATGACCCTCTATTTTTCTTTGGATACATTCAGCCGGTGTTGCCGATAAACCTTTACTGGAGCCATGTATCTTCTTGAGGTATTTCTCAGTTTGCGCACTTTCCTTTCATGCATTCGCATTTTCTGTATGCGTCTCTTTTTTATTGTGAATTATTATCTTTGGAAGACGTGGTTCTACGAGGTGATTGGGTGCAACACCCCGCTGATTTCCTTGAAGTACGAGACTGTTGGGTACTTCTACCGATTGTATCGATGGCGCAAGGCCAATCGATAGTCGAAGGGATCTCTCTCTCTGGAGGTGATGGGCCATGTCTTGAACGGCCTGACAAGTGGTAGGGTAAGAATCTTTCTTTTCAGTCTTGATTTTTGTACATTCTGATTCTGTATTGACTTATGTCTGTTGGGGATTTTCAGGCGACCTTTTACCCATGGGGGACAGCCATTCAGGATACGGGGGCGACCGAGGTGAATGCGTGGATGAGGCACTTATTGATGCATGAGTTCGGCCATTATTGGTATCTCGGGGAGTGGGTGGTTCGACAGATTACGAAGGAGGAGGTGATGGTTCCACCTGTGCAGCCTCATATGTCTATGAGGAGGGAGCGATTATTATCGAAGGATGCGAGGATTGCGGTGATGATCAGCGAGTCCTACCTGTTGTATACCAATACGGCTGCACCGTATGACTATATGGATTTTGTGATGAGCTGGTTGATGGCGCCCAGCATATACGATGACTTGTCTTTCCCTCCCGCGGTTTCGAGTCGGGCAGTGGGGTCTTCCCATAGCAGCGGCGCTGACTTCAGAGGTCCACTTCGTGCGATTGCATACCCCTTCATACAATATTCGGTGGGATTATGGAGGGATGGTGCCTATGTTACACCATCCTCATGCGATGTATCCGTAGGAGTTGGGTTTGACAGAGGAGGTTCTTCATCCTGCAATATACCTTCTTCTTCTTTTTGGTTACTTGTCTGTTTTGATCCCTCTTTGATGCTGATTTTGTCTTCTTCTTATAGAAAGTCCGGGTGTCGACCACTTAGCTTAGGGACATCAGAGACTGGATATCTTCGACGACTGCCCAAATTCGAGATGCGGTCCCGGTTCCTTCTTTCTTGGTGCCATTTGCTTCATTCGGGGAGGACTTTGGCTCGAGTAGTGGTGGTGCATCGTCTCGCCACAGGGGAAAGAGAGCACGTCGTAGGGGTGGAAGCTCTTAAAGAGAGGGGTGAGGAGTAGGTGAGATAGAGAGATAATGTTGGTTCGGGCTGAGTCCCGTTGTTTTTTGCTTTTTTTTCTATTTCCTGTAAAATTTGATGTAACAGAGAAGAATATATATATGCAATTCAATGTTTATTTTTTAATTTTTTATTATCTTGTGTTAATGATTAATGAGTGAATGCATGCACATGCGCTTTTTACTTTGCTGCTGAGACCGTAAAAAGAGATATTTTTGGGATTTTGAAGGAAAGTTTTAGAAATGAGAAATTATATAGGAGTGGAAAAGGATTTTTGAAATTTTGTTGAGAACATCAATTTATTTTTTATTGGGCTTCTGATTTTTACACAAGAGGAAAAAGGAAAATTTCCAAAAAAAGGGCGTTGTCGATCGGCGAGACCCTTGTCCTGCCTATTTTCAGTCAAGTCCAGTCCCATCAATTCAAAGCTTTGATTAGTGCTCTCTTCAGCCTCTTATACTTTGTGGGGTAGGATTCCCTCCGATTTTTGCAAGGGTCATGTCTTTTGTGAGGGTTCTCAAGTATAAAAAGGGGTAAGGGTGGAGTGTTTTCATCACACCTTCACTTGTCTACTTGTTTCTTAGTTTTGCAAGATGGCTCTCCCTAGTAGCATTGAGTTTGCTAACTGCCTCAAAGCCTTGGAAACAATGTGCTCTTATAATGTTGACTACAATTCTTTTAGTATGCGTCGGGTTGCTTTGTGGCGCAACTGGCCTATTGAGTGGAACATGCTGATGGTGGCGGTACAATTTTGGTACCCTGAAGACCATGTATTCTGCTTTGGGTTGGATGAAGTTTGTCCTACCTATGAGGAATTTTCTGCCATGCTGGGGATAAATCTCAATGTTAGTGCGGATAGGACTCTTGGAGAGTTTATTTTGTAATGGGGAATAAATGTGGGGGTTTTATTTTGGCTTTTTTAGGAAGGTAGGGGGAGGGAGTTATCCGTTCCTTTATGTAATTGCACTGCAATTTCTTATTAGTGAAATAAACAAGTTTTTGATCATCTAGGTGTGCCTTTTGATGAGTTTTCTATTTTTGATCTATCTATACCAATCGCTAAGGCATACATAATCCTTTTGTTCAAGTGTATGGTAGAATGAACTATCATTCTCGCAGATAAGAAAAGAATAATATTTTGTGAAAAATAAAGGGTCGTGCTCATGTAAGGTGTATGAGCTGCCTACGTACCTCTGGGGTTTTTGAAAAGTTCTAATTTGTTTGAAAATATTTTTTACAAAGGATCAGGCCCACGTAGTTCTGGGTAGAGGGAAATGAAGAGATTTTTTTATTTATTTTTAAAATAGAAGGGAGATGAGAAGAGTCGTAGCGCGACGAGATTTCGGACTAGGGGTAGAACTTCTTGAGATGGTCCAAGTTGACTGGATGAGCCATTTCTTCCCCATCTAAATCAGTGAGCATGGCGGCACCGTCGGACAAGATTTTCTTGACAATGTAGGGGCCACTCTAATTAGGCTTGAATTTCCCTCTGGGGTCCTAGATGGGTTCTATTATCTCTTTGAGGGCTAGATCCCCTTATCGGACACTGCGGTCCTTGACTCTCTTATTGAATGATCGCACTATTCAGCAATGGTACCTTTGTATGTGGTATATCGCTTTTAATCTCCTTTCGTCTAGGAGGGTCAGCTCGTCAAGACGGCTTTTGCACCAGTCTTCTTCGCTGACCTTGCTCTCAAGCATGACACGCAATGAGGGTATTTCTAACTCCACGAGTAGGACTATTTCCATGTCATAGACTATAGAGCAAGGGGTAGCCCAGTAGAGGTTCGGATTGAGGTTCGGTAACCCCAGAGGGCGTATGGAATTCGGTCGGCCCAATCCCAACAGCTTTCGGTCATTTTGCTGATGATGGCTTTAAGGTCGGTAGGGAGAAGATTTGGGTCTCTGAATCCCATACTCGTTAACCACTTCTGTAATTTTGCCTCGAAATGTAACCCGTTATTTGACACCAGCTCGTGCAGGACCCCATATCGACAGATGATGTTTTTCTTGATGAATTTGTCCACTTTCTTGGCATTCAGCACTGCGTATGACTCATCTTCGACCCATTTGGTGAAGTAATAAATTGCAACTAGGATGAATTCATGCCCATTGGAAGCCTTTGGTGTAACCTTCCCTATGATGTCGATGCCCCAGGTGGATAACGGCCAGGGAGAAGTCATGTTGTATAATTCGCGCAGAGGCAGATACTGAAGGTTGGAGAATTATTGGCATTTAAGGCATCTCCGAACATAGGTAGTGCAATCCTGGGTCCTGGTGGTCCAGTCGTAGCCTTGTCAGATGATCTTCTTGGAAAGCATGTGACCGTAAATGTGGGGTCTGCATTCCTCACTGTGGATATTCTGCATTATCTTTTCAATGTCAGTCGTTTGATACAGTTCAAATGAATTCCATCAAAGTTCCTTTTGAGCAGTGCTTTGTGACAGATGATGTACTGGGCGAACAGTCTTTGAAAGGTTGCTCGATCATTATTGTTAGAACCCTCAGGATACTTTCCATGCTTTAGGAGGTGCCAAATATCATAGTACCAATAATTGGCTATCTTGGGATCTTCTGTGGTGATGAGCTCAATGTGGTAGCAGTTGGTTGGTTTATCTTGCTTTTGAATCTGGAAGGGGGTCATTGTGATTCCTTCGGGCATGTCGACCATGGAGGCCAAGGTATTAAGGGCATTGACTAGGTTATTCCTTGCTCGAGGTAGGTAATGGAAAGTGATATCTTGGAATTGGGAGGCCAGCTCTTCTAAGTGGGCATGCAAGGGTTGGAGTTTTTCGTCCTTAACTCTCTATTTTTTTAGCACTTGACCGATGATGAGGGTAGAATCCCTGTATATGTCTAGGCATTGAATACCTTTCTCGAGAGCAACTTTGAGGCCTACTGTGCACGCCTCATATTTGGTCATGTTTTTGGTATATGGAAAATCCATCTTGATGGCGATTGGAGTGTGGGAGTCATCTGGGACGATCAGGAGTATCCCAATGCCATATCCTTTTTATTGGCAGCACCGTCAAAGAACATTTGCCACCGAAGATTATCCTGGGCAGTGCAGAGGATGTTTTCATCAGGGAATTTGGAGATCCAAACATCGTCTTCATCCATGAGGTAATCAGAGAGGTAGTAAAAAATGGCTCTTCCTTTTATAGCTTTATGTGTGACGTACACGATATTGAACTCGTCTAGGAGCATCAACCATCGGGCCATTCGGCTGGACAAGGAGGGTTTCTTAAGAAGGTATTCGATGGGGTCCATTCGAGATACAAGTTTGATGGGGAATACGAGCATGTAGTGCCGCATCTTTTTGGTAACCCAGATAAGTGCGATACATGCCTTTTCCAAATCAGTATAATTGACTTCGTACTCAACCAATTTGTGACTGGCATAATAGATGGCTCTTTCTTTACCGGAATCTTCAAGGTGTTGGGCTAGCAAAGCCCCAACTGTAGTGTCGGTTATGGTTTGGTATAGGAGCAAAGGGAGACCAGGCTATGGTGGCATGAGTACCGGTGGTTGGGTCAGATATTGTTTGATTCGTTCAAAAGCTTCTTGGTAGGCCTCATTCCAAACCTTAGTTGAATCCTTTTAGAGGAGTTTGAAGATAGGTTCACAAATGGAGGTTAGCTGGCTGATGAACCGGTTGATGTATTGCAATTTCCCAAGGAAACCTCAGACTTCTTTCTCTATTCGGGGAGGTGGAATCTCAAGTATGGCTTTTAGCTTGGCATGATCTTCTTCTATCCCCTTCTCACTGACCATGAATCCCAAGAGTTTTCCCTTTGTAAAGCCGAAGATGCATTTTTACGGATTGAGTTTCATCTGATACTGTCGCAGTCGTTCAAAGAACTTTTAGAGAGCGGGAACATGACTTTCTCTAGTATTGGATTTGATAATCATATCATCCACATAGACCTCAACTTATTTATGAATCAGATCGTGCAGGATGGTTGTGGAAGCCCTCTGGTAGGTAGCCCTAACGTTCTTGAGACCAAATGGCATAACCGTGTAACAAAAGGTTCCCCATAGGGTAATGAATGCATTTTTTTCTTGGTGATCTGGGTGCATTTTGATTTGGTTGTATTCGGAAAGCACATCGACAAATGACTTGAGAGCATGACTGGTTGTGTTGTCCATGATCATGTCGATATTGGGTAACGGATAATCATCCTTGGGAGAGACTTTGTTCAAGTATCGATAGTCTACACATATCTGAACTTTCCCTCCTGATTTTGGCACAGGAACTATGTTGGCTATCCATGTAGGATATTTGATCACATGAATGAAACCTACATTCAACTATTTGACCACCCCTTCTTTGACTTTGAGCAACCATTCGGTGCGGAGCTTTCTCAACTTTTTTTAACCATCTTGTAATCTGGGATGGTGGGAATCTCATGCTGAGCTATTTCAGGATCAATGTCGGGCATATCATCATAGGACCATGCGAAGACATCCACGAATTCCTTTAGCAATTGTTTGAGTTGTGCACGCTCATGCTCGTCAAGGGTATCCCCTATCCTAATCTCGCGCAGTTGGCTACTAGAACAGTCTCTTCTTCATTAACTTGAACGCGGTTATGTTGTTTATTATTAACCCTATTTAGTTCAGTTAAGAATTGTTCATTTGCAAAATCATCATCATTAAAAGTTTGATTTGAATCTAAACAGTTAATGTAAGGCACAACAAGATACTCAAAATCTTCATTTATTTCATTGATAGGAAAAATAATATTAAGAACCTCATCAAAGGAGGTCTCAATTACATTTGATCAAGGATAGACAACAGAAGAAGAAATGGGGTAAACATTAGGATTAGGGGAGATTTTAACAGGTGGAACTGGCACAACATGCCATTTGAGGAGAGGTGTATCAACAGCTTTAATCAGTTGGGACGGATCCAGTGATGTAGTGCCTGAATGAACTATGCATAGTGTTAGCCCTAGTGTCTATAAGTTGAAGGGATCTTCAGAGTCACTTTCCATAATCTCTTCGGTATCTTTGATGAGCAGTTGTACATGGTGTTGGGAACTCTCGGATCATGGGTAGCTATCTTGGAAGATATCCATTCCAGGCTTCATCTTCTTGTCTATATGGTCATACCATGGTTCAGGTTAGCCACAAAAAGGGAAGTCTTTATCCTCTTTGATGAATCGTCCATTCAAGGAGTCACCTGGGATAGTATGGATGCAGTCTAGTCCTCTCTTTGGTCGAGACTGGAGGATCATTCTGAGCTCTTGTTCTGATGGTTGATACCCCAAACCACAAGGAGATAAATCTTTCTTTAGTTCAATCAGCTCAAGTATACCTTATTGTCTTTATCCTTGCCCCAATCTGGGCATGAATTGCATGTTTCTGAACATATGAATCACATTGATGTTTGCCATAAGGGTCGTATTCTGGATAAACCCTTTCTTTGAAGCCATCCCCTTCCGAGAGTAGGAGTGGTTAAACCCAGAATCCTGATAGGAGAATATCATTTGACCCGTGCTGTATCTCAAAAATTGGACTGTTGGTACTTACACCTTCGGCATTATAGTTGTTGCCCAAAATGGTGATGACCCGTCCGTTGGCGAAGAACTTCAATTTCTGATGGAGTGAGGAAGACACACCCTTGATACTGTGGAGCTAAGGTCGTCCTAGCAACAGATTGAAACAAGTTGGGATGTCAATAACTTGGAATTCGACGATAGGGTTTATAGGTTCAGCCCCTATTACAATATTTATGGATCCTATCACCACCCGAAGGGTATTATCATAGGCATGCTTAGCAACAGAGGTTGGAATGAGGTTACTTTCTTTCATTCCTAAACATTTGAAGGTTCTCAGTGGGCAAACATTCAAGGCGGGTCCATTATCGATAAGAGAGAGTGGCACAACCTTCCCCATAACTTCGACGGAGATGTTAAGTGCATGATTATGGTTTGGCCCAATCTTGGGGATTTCTTCTTCAGAAAAGGATAGCATGTGGGTAGAAGTCAAGGACCCGACCAAATTTATTGCTTCTTCTGGTGTGGTAGAAGGAGGAACTGTGGGTCTAGTGAGCAACTTGATCAAAGCGTTTCTGTACAGCTGAGAAGACATGAAAATCTCCCATATAGTGATGTTGGCATGAGTTTTCTTTAGTTGGACAAGGATCTTGCTCTCCTTGAGGGTCATCTCTAGCGTAGGAAGGTTTTCCACGCCCTTCCCCTTGTCATTGGGTGGTAGTGAGCTTAAGATCTGGTAATGCCTCCCTAACCTGGTCATGTGATTTACTGAAGAAGGGAAGAACATGAATCCTGTTTCCTTATCAACCTCAGGTCATTATGACACCTTGCTTATTTTTTCGAGGAGCTCTTTAATTGATATCATCCCACACATGTTGGCTATCGGACCAGTTTTTTCTGAAGCTTGCTCTTCATTTGAATCTTCGAACTCTTCCCCCCATCCGGTGGCAATAATTATGTCTTTCCACGTAAAGTTGATACATTTCACAACTTCAACGTCTTCTTCATACAGGTATTCCCAATCGGTGGGGATGTGTAAGGGTGAAGGGACCAGGCACCCTTTTTGCTTCAAATCATCGAATAACTCGGTGATACTGCAAATGTCATTGGTTTATCTGAATAATTCTGCCATAATCTGGACAACATCATCTAGACTGACTTCATCGGTCGGTACTACCCAACTATCTAACTCTCGGGCCCATTTTCGTGCTTCCAAGAAAAGCGTACTGAACCTAAAAAGGAGAGTACCCCCAATTTTTTAAAATTCTTTACTACAAAAAGTAATTTCAATTTCCTTTTTAAAAGATGTGAAAGTGAGATGGTTCAATTAAACACACACAAACACCAAATTTTAATTTCTTTTCAAATTAAAATAAAACAAGTGAAATAAGATTAAATCCACACAAATTTTAATTTCACTCAAACCAACTTAATTCAATCCAAGTCCTAGAAAATTGCCTAAGTCATATTTTTAATATTACCAAATTAGTCCAAATCAATTTTAACCAATAAAAGTAATGACTTGAATTAAATTAACATTTACTCGAATTCATGTAAGCACCAAATTAAACAAGTAGTGAATGAAATTTTATCTTTTTACCTAAGCATACATTCTAGGTGAGTTTTGCAAATGACAAGATAAACAATGAACCACTACGCCGCGATGTACGAGGAAAAACCCACAACGAGAAAAAACCTCACACGGCCCTAGCCACAAACTCACTAAGTATGGTTTTACAAGTACAAGACATGAAAGACATACAACTCTCAACTTGACTCCGTCCAATCCCCGACGCTTCTTTTTGTACCGACCTTCGCCTAGCGAATAACCACGGAGCTCCACCGCGGTCTCGAAATCCACCGATCGGACTTTTTCGGTCACTGCTACCCGAACAATGAGCCTTTCTCCAAGTGGGTATGTTAATGCAAACGTACTTCTTCTTTGAGGGATTTAGAAGTAAACCCAAACTTCTCTTCAATGAGGTAGACAAAATCCGGTGCCAAACACTCCAAGCAAGATGTATATATATTAAAACTTGGAATAAACAATATGGGTGAAAACAAGAGTGTTTAATAAATTTTTCTTGAAAAATAGACACTCATAAACATGAACTTTTTCTTGGAAGATTGAACTCTCAAAACTCTCTCTAGGGGATGGAGGATAGTGAAAAAGTTAGTTTTCCTAAGATGGTTCCCGTACTTGATAAGTCTGTCAAAAGTTAGTGGGGAAAGAAGTGGGAAATTGTCAAAAACTGCCCAAAAAATTATTCCCGCCAAATCTCATTCGAACGAAATCTCGTTCGAACGATACTTCTAACGAAGTTCCAGTGGAAGGTCATTGGAAAACCTCTTTCGAACGACATTCTCGTTCGAATGACAAACTCGTTCGAACGATAATATCGAACGAACTTCCAGAAAGTATAAAAAATTATTTTTAGCCCAGAAACTTTATTTTAAAGTTTTAATGAAACTTTATGAAAATAAACAACAGTTTAAAAACAAAGTACACCCATACAAATATTGTTCCAAGATCTTATATAAAATATATAATGGATTCATACCTTAGGAGTAAACGAAATAAATGTTGTTGACCTAGAAACGAGGCACTACCAACATGGCATTTGATGAAGCTTTATGAACTTGGCCACTATGTCTTCAACTTTAGTATGACATAGGCTGAAGGATGGTCAATAACTCTATCCTATGACTCAAACATTTTTGTCCAGAATTGAGCCAAAACTACAAAGGACTCAATTGGAAATTTGTGTCCTTACAGAACCTTTGGCAATCAATGATCATCTGTGAGGGAAATTTCATCCCGAACTCTAGGAGTTGGTTTAAGACTTTTGATAATTCCATACTTCTATTTTCAGAATAGATACAGACGGTGATGCATGCTCTGGTAAGGAGTGACAGTGCCTGATCAACGAGGCCAGTAGGGTGTAGGAGGAAACATGGGCACTTTTGGAGAGGTTTGGGAGAGTAAGGGTGTGATTTGAGTTGAGGGATCAAATTCTGGGTTCTCTTCTAGAAAGATGGCATTGGAATGATTTGGGAGTGGGTTGTGAGTAATGTTTGGCTTAGGATTAGATGGTGGGGCGATGGTACCCTGATCAATTAGAGCTCAGATTGTGTTTCGGAGGTGAAAGCATTGGCCAGTGGTATGGCCAGCTATTTGGTGAAAGGCGCAATGGGCATCTGCCTTGAAGTTTCTTGGGAGTGGATTTGGCAATGGATGAGAATCCAAAGGTTTGATAAGGTTTCGGCTTAGCAGGGCTTCATATACTTTGGCGAGGGGAACATGGATCTCGGTGTATTCCTTTCAGACTGGGATAGGGAGGCTTTTCGGTGCCCATGATGTGGTTGGTTAGGAGATGTTGTTGATGGTTGAGACTACAGCACTGGTAGGCTTATCATATTTCCTGAGGATGAACTGTCCGAATACCTTCTTTGGTTCGATATCTGTTTTAGCAAGACCTTCCTTGATTTCTACTCCTGCTTCTCTGAGAGCTCGAAAATGGGGATAGTATTGTCCTCTCATCGTTGCTCGGACATGGGGTAAGAAATTCTTCTTCACTATGCTGACCTTTTATTACTCGGAAGGCCGATTAGTCATAATTGATGCTTTTTCCCTCCATCGGGCTATGAAGTTACTGACTGATTCCCCAGAGTTATGTTTAAGCATCTTTAAATCCCGATGGGTGACCTCAAGATCTTCATTATATTTGTATTGTGACATGAATTCCTGGGCTACATCCTCCCAACTATGAATTCTAGACTCTTCGAGAGATAAAAACCATTGAAGGGTTCTATCCTTCAGAGTATCCTGAAACAATTGGGCCATCACTTCTTCAGAATCCCCTAGTAGAGTCATGGAACAATGATAGCTGCGGAGATGAACAATTGGGGGTCCACTTCCTCCGAATTTCTTGATATTTGGCATCTTAAACTTCTCGAGTATCCTCGCTTTAGGATAAGGAGACATGTGGGTATAGTCCATGTAATTCCTCAAGATTCTGACTTAGTCAAACTTCTTGGTGAGCATCTTAAGGACCTCTTTGACCTTGTTTAGTTCTTCCTCTTTAGAATGAACGATCATAGGCAAGTTAGCCTCATGCTGGGCAAGATTTAACATCGAAAGCTGGGCAGGCGATGTCCCATTAGTAGGAGGGGCACGTAGAGCGTGCTGATACTCTTCGGGAACCCAAATAGGCTAGAGTGGATCCATAGCATGAGGAAATAGGGCCTCAGGCTCTTGAGGAATAGAAACCTGGTTTCGTTGCATTTTTTGGACCTTAGTTTGGAGGTCATCAATCTTGGACACGAGTTGAGCTAGGACTGTCGTCCGATCTGGCTGCACAACTGGGACTTGATATGTGTTCTCCATAGAAAGCGGATGGATACCGAACTTGGAAGAAGTAACAGGGGAATGGATGGAACTCCAGGGTGATTTGACTGAAGACACGAAGCCAATAAAGAGCCAGGCCAAAGGTTTGTGATCGACCTGAAAAGGCGCAAAATGGGATTTATTTTTGAGAAAAAGGAGTGAAATTTTTTTTCCGAGATGGAAAGACAAAATGTTTTTGGACTTTTTATAGAGAGATGAGAAATGTTTTTGGATTTTTGATAAATAGGGGAAAAATGTTTTTGGATTTTGGGTAAAGAACGGAGAAAGATTTTTTTTTTGTTTTGGATTTTTTTGATAAAGAAATGAGAGATGGTCTTAGCATGATTATTACAATTATTATGTTTTCACTTTTATTAATTCTCCTAAATGAAAAATGAAATGCCGTAAGAGACACGATCCTGAAAAGTTAGGTTTGTAATATATGCAAAGCCATTGGCTGGACTTATGACTAGGCTCACGGACAGGGTCCCATTTTAAAAATGCACGAGAATTCGGGCGGCAAGCCGACCCGAAATTTCTACAGACTTTGGGTAGAAATCAACAATCTAACATGTATGTCCTAGGCTTGACACCTATATGCGGGTATGCAGTTTTTTGGGTGAATCGGAAAGGGTTCCCCCCTTTGGCGTGACTTCCACGATATACATTTTTCTCTTGCGGGTAATCGGTACGTGTGGAGAAGCCATTTGATATACTTGAGTGTACATGAATTGCCTCACTATATACCCCATGGAGACGGTACGTGTGAGAGAGAATTCGATATACTCGGCGTACGTGAATGAGTTCCCTGCGATATACCTCCCGTCATGACTTCGGTCAAGCGGTACGATGCGGGGGAACTGTTCGATATACGTCAAAGGTACTTGTCCAATGGAAGGTGAGAGTCATATCGCTTAGGCTAACTGCCCCCTACCGGACCAGCGCCCATCACGAAGTGACCCTCCAGCTACTGGGTAAAATTTGGTCAATCACAACGCTCTTTGGTGATGTCGTGTGAATCATGCATGATCCTCTTATTAGTATCTTATGAGAATGTCTTTCTTGATTATGACAAACAAGGAGCAGAGTATAAGTACCAACGGTACACAAAGTATGGATGGGTGATGCGTGCAACATGTGGATATATGTGACTCTAGGTGCACATGGTGCGAAGTGTACATGGAGAATTTTCTACGAGTGTGTGAATAGAGGCATAAGCAGGGGGTACACATAAGTAATAAAGGGGAACATGCAAATAGGGGGAAAATATAAACAAACATAACACCCATGTAAATAGATTCTAGCCCTCATAAGTCCCAAGCAGAGTCTCCACTGTGGCCATCCCCGATCCTTGCGGCGGGCGGACGACATGAGGGAGGATCCTAGGTCCTGCGCGTCCCTCTCTCAGGAGCGCTTCGGTCGGCATCATTTGGGTGAGGTGAAAAATGTAGAGAGATAGATTCGTCCGTCTATTTTACTCAAAACATATAAAAGAAAGGGGAGCCATCCCGAAGGACAACATCAAAAGATAAACTGATGCATACAAAACCAAAATGTTTCGAAAAAGGTCCGGTGGCTAAGTTACGAAATGGGAAGGTGTTACGCACCCACTCCGCCCTTACGATCTCTCATGGGTTTTTTCTATTTTCCTTTATTTTCCCCGCGATATGTGTGCATGTGTATACATAGTGGAGATAGAAATCATCGACTTGTACCATGAAAGAGGTAAAGAGAGTCATCCGTAGGAAGGTATAAAAGAAAATAAGATGTACGCGATTATCCTTACGTTGACCGTTATGATGGAATGATAACGCATGTGTAATAATACACCACTAAGAACAAATATATGTATGTATAAATAATCTAGGAGAATTGAAGTTAGAGAGAATAGGATATGAAAGAAAGAGTAAAAATAGGACTCGAATCTCTGATTTTACCCTAAGACGCTTACGTAGCCTATAGAGGCATCAAAGTCCACGTAGTTCACATGCAAAACGAGAGGTGGGGTTTATCCCATAAATCCAACAGGGGACTTATCTTATTTGTGTGTGTGTGTGTGTATAAAAAGTGTTTTAGTTGTGAGAAAAGTGTAAGAAAAGTGTGAGAATTCCCGTTTGGAATTTATGAGCAAACCCTCTTTTTCTTATTTTTTGGGTTTGTTGTTTGTATGAAAATAAGAGATGTGCAATAATACTAAGTAAAAATTATATTAGGATATGTGAGATGAGAGAATAAAAGAGCTAAGTAATAAAACAAGTTAATGCTTATTTATGAGAATTTAAGGAGAGAGTTGAGGAAATTGGACCTTCTTGAAGATCTTGAGCTTGATCTTGAATGTTGGAGAGCATCCCTTAAAATTGGATAATGATGGGGAGTGATTAATTAACCAAGTTTGATGAAAAGGATGAGGATAAGTGAAGGTTGGAAATGGATTTTGATGTGGAAATCGCGCTGACTTCGAGAGAGGTTGTCTGAATTTGCTGAGAGTGATATGTTTCTGATATGGGCTCTTCTTGCAATGAGGTCAAGGCCTCATTTTTATAGGCCCGGGGCATTACCGATCGACATAGACCTATTCCTTCCAATTGGCAGGTGCGTACAGGCACACTGCCAATAGGCAAGGTCTGGGACCTGCCGTTTAGCACTGTCTTTCAGGCTTTTTCGGAAAATTGTCCATAGAGAGCAAATCGTTGATCCGAATCGCGCATGAGGTAGAACATTGGAAATGTAATTCAGAGACCTTATAAATTCCTTTGGAACGCTCCCAGGTTCAGGAGTTGACTTTGGGTCAAATGTGGCTCGGAAGCATTTGTCGGTCCATTAGACGGGGAATCATCGGACGCAAACGAATCGTTCGTCCGCATGGTAAGTCTGAATTGTGTTCAGGGTGGACCATTGAAAAGGTTAGGAGATGTACTTTGACATTACAAAGAGTTTGATCCTGTTCGGGGAGTTAACTTTGGTCAACCGGGCCCTGGAAGCATTCGATGAGCTTTCAGAGTAAAACGGATCGTTCGTCCGTACCGTAAGTCAGAATTGTGCACGGAGCTAACCGTTAGAAATGGGATTGAGGGCTCTTTGAAGATTCATTCAGTATCGGTCGAGCTGGAGACTTTGATGTTTGGTCAAACGAAGCCTGGGAGTGCCCGATGGCTTCTAGGTCAGTACTTGGGGTATGACCTGGGTTTGTAGTCATGAAGGGAGGTGTTAAGGACCTAAGGAGAGTTTAAGGGGTAACAGAATGGGATGTCTACATAGCGACTGGAATATTGGTTAGGGGAATGGCCAAAATAAAAAACCCGTTACAAAGGAGCTTTCTCAAAGGCTCGGCTTTTGTCCAGGCTATTGTGGACTACCCCATACCGTTCAAGTTCAAGCTACCTATAGTCACTCCTAAATATTATGGAAAATTTGATCTAGTTATACATATTGAGCAGTACCAAACTGCTATCGACATTTATTTTGTAACCCACGAGATGAGTTGCAGGGACTTCTCCAGCTCCATCACAAGTCTAACCTAGATATGGTATAACAATCTTCCTAGAGGTAAAATTTCTAATTTTCATGAATTGGCCGAATTATTCATTGGTAACTTTTTCTTTGGGTCCAAGTCGATCAAGAGTGTCACTCATCTCTTGACCGTGCGCCAAAAGCCTAGAGAGAATACCCAGGATTATATTATTTGGTTTAATAATGAAAAGTTAGAAGCGGAGGATTATGAAGAAAAAACTTCCATTACAGCATTAATGAGTGGGTTAGTGGAAAAATATCTTTACTACACCTTGGTGAAAAACCCACCCAAGACTATGACAGAGTTAATGGCTAAAGATGGAAAGATCATGAATGCTGAGGAAGCCACGGTAGAAAAGAAATCACCAGAGAGAAAAGCTGAGGAACAAAAGAATAATTTGTTAAAAAATGATCAATAAGATAAAAAGCCTTCAAGAAGTTCAAAGAATATACTTTTCTCACTAAGGGTGTTCACCACATCCTGGAAGAAATTAGGGGTAACAAGGATCTGAACTGCCTTGGAAAATTAAGGACGCTCTCAACAAAAGAGAAAAGTCGAAGTATTGTGAGTTTAATCGCGATCACTGACACACCACTAATAGTTGCATAGCCCTAGAAAATGAAACTCTTATTCGGCAAGGAAATCTAACAAAATTTGTTGATTAAATGGTAGTCGAGATAACAGGAGGAGATCTGAGTCACCCGATCGAGAAAAAGAGGATGCCAAAATGGCACGCAAAATTTATTGTGAAAATGACCCCGACTTTCCGAAAGAAGCCTGACAAGGAAAAAATGGATGTGGGTATGATTTCCATTGGTTGGCATTTTATCGTAGGGGGAGACTTAGGTGGAGGACATGGACTTACTAAAATAAAGGCTTGCTTAAATAAAGCCAAAGCTTATCCCACTAGTAGGCATATTCATATGTTTGAGAGTAGTGATGGTCGAGCTAGGAAAGCCAGCAAAGACAGTTTGGTGATCGACTTCTCCCAAAACAATCTGAGTGGGGTACTTTATCGTCATGATGATCAATTGGTGATTACTTGTAGAGTTCACCATGGCACAGTGGATAAAGTTTTGGTTGATAACGGGAGTTCAGCTGATGTAATGTTCTACAACTATTTCTAAAGCTTAGGGATAAAAGACAGTAAGTTGGAATCGTATCACAGACTTCTTATAGGATTTTATGGATAAAGGTTATATCCCTTGGGAACTATCAAGTGGGAAGAACTGGTCGGCAGTTGGACGATAAGCATGATGGAATGAATTCACTTAATCATATTGGAAAAAAATGTACCTTCAACCTACAACACAATCCTTGGTTGGATAGGGTCAAAGAAATTGGAAGTTGTTCCATATATTGTAAATCAATGCATGAAGTTCCTTACCATCTATGGAGTCGTCACAACTCCATAGTTGTATATCAATGCATGGAGTTCCTATTGTACATCAATGCATGAAGTAACAAGATGGAAGCACGGGAATACTATTATACTTTAGCTTACCAATAGGAAATGAAGAGAGGCATAACTACTTTCCATATTGATACTTTGGATCCTCACGAGGACGACGACTTGGTGAAAGGACAAGTCAAGGAAAAAATAGAAATTATTGTCCTAGATGATGAGAAAATAGAAAGGACTATTTCGATTGGCTTAAGACTAACACCTCCTATCAAACATGAATTAATTACAATCCTTAGAGATAGGAATATTGTGTTCGCCTGGAGTCACGAGGATATGCCAGGGATTGATCCCAACTTCATGTTCCATGAACTCAATATTTACAAAGAGGCTAGGCCAATCAAGAAGACACTACAGGAATATTGATTTTTCCCAGCATAAATTAAATGCCGAAAAAAGCACTAAAAATGCCGGTAACGCTTTTTGCGGCACTTTTTACGGCATTTCTACAAGTGCGGTAATAGCCAATGTGGTAAAAGAACAACGGCATTTTAAAAAATGCCGCGAAAAGTTAGCGGCACTTATAGCGGCATTCCCACAAGTGCGGTAGCCAATGTGGTAAAAGAACAACGGCATTTTAAAAAATGCCGCGAAAAGTTAGCGGCACTTATAGAGGCATTTCCACAAGTGCGGTAGCCAATGTTGTAAAAGAACAACGGCACTTTAAAAAATGCGGCAAAAAATTAGCAACACTTTTAAGCATTTATATTAATGCTGGTAATAACCTTTTAACGGCATTAAAAAATGTTGATAATAATCTTTTGCAACACCTAATAAATGTTCAACACACTTTTGGTGGCACTAAAAAAATGTTGAGAATAAATATAGCGGCATCAAACAAAATGTTGACATTATTTTGTAATATATGACTGGGAACAAGTGTTAAAAATATCAATTATAAGAAGTATTGTATTTATGTGCAAATACATTACCATAACATTAAATTAAGAGGGTAGTAATCAAATTAAAACGTCATTAAATTAAAACCAAAAGTATTCATCGTAAATAAATATAATTGTGCTTGGAATAATTATCCATTCACAAAATAAAATATATCACTTGTCCAATAAGAAAAAGGGGGGAAACATGGAAACTAAATTTTATATAATGTACGATCCTTCTTCATTAAAGTCAAACATCCTCTTCGACCTACAAATAAAAAAGTCAATTGTTAGCCATTGATACTTATTCTTTATTATTTTAATTAAAAAATTAAAATTAAAAATTAGTACATTAGCAATATGCCACGCTACGGTTGAATGATGTGCATCTCCAATTGTGGACTTGTTTCCATAAGGTCTAGGCAATGATTCATTTCTTACAAATGTTTTCTCAATATATACTTCCCAAAAGTCTTCACCCAGTTGCGTACCCCCTACTTTTGTTGAAGGGTCCTTGCTCACAATGAATCCACATGCCACAACCACTTTTGGAAGTCCGGAAGTAATAAGGTCTATAATTTTAGGAAGTGCATTATTTGAGACCCTTTGTCATGGTTGATGGTGCTTCTTCTTCTTCTTTGATGGTTCTTTCTACAAACAAGATGACTATGTCATCAACCATATATTTCTGGAAAAATATCGGCAGAGTTTTATTTGTTTTTAAGACATCCCAATAATTTTAAGACTATATACAACCAAATATGCCAATAACTCAATGTCAAGTATACATAAACTCTCCAAGAAAGCGCAGATATAATGTTCCCTTTAAAATCCTTTAAATTAGTAACATACCTGAATTGAAGTAGCATTCGTTTGCTCACTAACACGAGCAGCGGTCTCGGGGGCATCCAAGTGTTGAGAATTTGCAATCTACAAAAAATGAATTGTTTCAATCATGAAAACATATAGTCATAAATTATGATTATAAAAAGTAGTTATCTACTTGCCTGTTGAGATGGAGTTAAATGGTGATTTGATTGGGGTACCACTATAAGTTGAAATTGGTTGGTTTCTTCTAATTGTTGCTCGGGTTGCAAAATAGACCTATATGATGGTATGTTTTGTTCGTTGGAGGATTGAGGAACCTGTTAATAGCAAAATTTAATACTATAACATACATTTATATATATACACGATAATTAAGCACAAAAGATAAAAGTGTGTACTTATTAACCTGTTTGGATACAACGAAAGGGCAAGTCATCATGTGTGTGCGTATCAACTCAAACTGAGCCTCTAAATGATCAAATTTATCCTGAAATTAAGATCGAATCTCAGATCTTAGTCGCTCATACTCTTTTTCATTAACCTTCGGGTGCTTAGTTCCATGCACATCAGTTGGAGATGGTCCATGCCCATAAGCTCGACAATGACCGTGTTTATCAGGTCCTAAGACTTCATAAAATATCTCATCTTTACGACTGATGGATTCATTACAATCTGATGGAAGTTGATCTACTTTTTACCTCATTTTTAACTGAAATGAAATGATTCTTATTAACATAATAATTTCATGCATAGTTTTAAATTTCATAAATAATAATAAACTTATTTAATTGTTAATTTAATCCTCATCCGTGTATGATATATATTATGCATTTAACAATATGACACAATCTCCTGCATGTTGCCTTTTATAATGGTTGATAAATAGAATAAGAATTTTGATTAATAGGTAAAATGACGTCGTTGAGATTTTCTAAGAAATAAGGGAAGGAACATGGATGATATTTTTGTACCATTGCTTCAGCGGAATCCTTATAGATGGTTGAGCCATCTCTCCTCTCATGTGTTTTGATGTAAACATCAACCAACGAAACCTTTTTCCCTTGATCAGCCTCCATCTGCATAAACCCAATGACTCGTAAGTCGTTACATAAATAAGTTTGAAAACATAAAATAATATTCACAATCAAAATCTTTTATAAAACACCTTATGAGCAACATCTGCATGACTCTTTCTTCCCGAAGTATGTGGTGTTCTTTGCTTCTTACGAGTTCGACGATTTCTTCGACTCGTTTTCTGTTACAAAAATATATTTAAAATATATGTTTAACTTGAATTTATAAAACTTTACTGGTAGTAATACATTCATACCCTTGCCTCGCGAGTTCCCCAATACTTAAAAAGTTGTGACCACTGCTCTAGCTTTACTCTAGGTGGACAATATTTCAATCTCTCTTCGTCAATATCAAAGGCACGATAATGTTTCTTCACCTCCGCTTTCCAATTATTCCATATCTTTCCAACCTTCTTCATGCACATTTTTTTGAATTCTTCAGGGGCATCAGTGTTCTCTTATATAATTATAATGTATAGAAAAACAAGTCATCTACTACACATGAGTTTAGCTTGAATTATGTTTTATCATTTTTAAAGTTATGATTTGAGCTATTATTAACTTTGTGTGATTGGCAAGACAACCCATGCATAGTTGACTTTTCCCTAAAGAATTCAAAATTTTCAATTCATTTTCCACAAATTATTATATCTTTTGATTTTACCTTCACCTCTCGCCAAACATGATCCTTATATGGGTATAACTCCTTGCATCGCCAATCTTTGAAAGCCAACGGTAACCTGTTCAGCATCGATATAATAATAAATTAGTAACCTTTTACATCGATTAAATAATCATCTTTAAATTGTCAATAGATAACATACAGTATTGAAAAGAGTATTCTAATAAGAGTTGTGTTATATAAAAATTTACAAAAGAAACTTTACGTGTTCCCATCACGAACTAAAATGCCTTAATGGGTAGATAGTCTATCTGCGGTATCTCCGACTGGCTGATAGAAATTGTTGAAGTGAAGCTCTAAGCGTTTCCCCGTACCCCATAATTCACCCAACTTCGCAATGCCTCTACATTTAGTGGAATATTGTGCTAAAGCTAAACCGTAAAAATTGAAAAAATAGGTTAACTTCAATCTGCACAGTTAAATAAGCACATATAAATCAAATAACTTTGATTACCTTCTTTATGTGAATGGGCATCTTGGTTATGTAACGGCTCACTCTCCGTCGAGCTACTATCGTTTTCACAGTCACTTGAGTTTGATCGTTCGGTCGAGCTAGAATCTGAAAGGGAATGAGAACTGGGCTGAGATTGTGGTTGAAATTGTGGTTGGAGATTGGATTGTGAGTGCAATCGAGACCATGAACGGGAATGTGCCCGTGAGAGTGATTTACTCTACCTCTGTGACGTCATAACAACCTGCAATAATAAAAATTCACCACTGAGCTTACAAGAGTTATATATATATATATATATATATATATATATATATATATATATATATATATATTTTAATAAATGCTGAACAAATTTAAAACTTCCTTGATACCATCGAATAACAATAATAAAACTCCAACTCCTGGAATATGAATGTCTCAATAATAATAGCATATCTCATACAATATTCTGCAGGAGCCAGAATTTTTCAACCTATCAGAGAATCAAGATGATGGACAACTACATAATATTATCCACACAGTTGACAGTCCCAACTCATCTATGACAATAATCATGAAACATACTACACATCGGCCTCCCATCTAGCAACTAGAACGACATTTCTCAACTACGAACGTATACAATGTTCAAAATTAGATTATATATTTTAAAGGCACTTATATACAAATAGCGTTTTGAAAAAACATAATTGTATTTTAAAACTCCAGAAAACTAATAAGAGAATGTAATTCACAGTAAAGTTCCCTTAGAAAACTAAGATTTCCAATATGAGGCAAAATGGACCCCTTCAGTTTATAAGGCCGTAGGTCCAATGCTGTGACCCTCTGATGGAGGCGACCACATGTAACACCTTGCCACTCATAAAAATGGATGGAGTCATTCCGGTTTCTCATAGCCTGGAGAGAATTCTCAATTATTCCAGCCTTGAATGCTTGCAGTGAAATTCAATCCGTCTCGTTTCCCACGTGCCCCCTTAAGTTGGCAGCAAAGCTCAAGCAACATGCTAGTATTATAATAATACTAGAATTCATTATAATAATACTAGCATTCATAATAATACTATTATTATGGCACCATGAAGTGGCCATAATATGCTGAGATTCAAACTCGAAACCCCCATACTGTTGCTGTAGGTTTCAGAACCTTGTGTAACAAAGAATCTGTAATCATGGATTTTATAGTCATAGTACACACACGACCATAATAGGAAATTTAGCACAGGACAAAAGGCAACTAAAGTCAAGTGGATAGGACAAGTACTGGACATCATGAAATTCTTAAGTCTAAGGTGTGATAAGACATTGATGGCTTAAGTGGGACTTAAGAATTTCATGATGTCCAGTACTTATCCTATCCACTTGACTTGAGTTGCCTTTTGTCGTGTGCTAAATTTCCTATTATGGTCGTGTGTGTACTATGACTATAAAATCCATGATTACAGATTCTTTGTTACACAAGGTCCTGAAACCTAGAGCAACAGTATGGGGGTTTCGAGTTTGAATCTCAGCATATTATGGCCACTTCATGGTGCCATAATAATACTAGCATGATGCTTGACCTTTGCTGCCAACTCAAGGGGGCATGTGGGAAACGAGACGGATCGAATTTCACTCCAAGCATTCAAGGCTGGAATTATTGAGAATTCTCTCCAGGCTATGAGCAACCGGAATGACTCCATCCATTTTTGCTAGTTGGCAAGGTGTTACATCTGGTCGCCACCATCAGAGGGTCACAGTATTGGACCTACGGTCTTATAAACTGAAGGGGTCCATTTCGCCTCATATTGGAAATCTTAGTTTTCTGAGGGAACTCTACCTGCAGAACAATAGCCTCGCTAATGAGATCCCACCACAAATCGGGCATTCCTCAACAGATTATAAATGCCCCACATAAAGGATTTTAAAACTCCAGAATTAAGTTTGACTGCAGCTATATCATTGCTTTGCAGCCCCATCATGCTTTCTGCCCCTAAATTAATGCAGGCTCATATAATTTCATTAGTTTCTGAAGCAATTGGTAGTGTGTAGAGTTCTGAAATATCGAAACCAGATTCTAAATATACTAATTGCTACCTATTATCATTTGAAAGGTCAGGCATGTTATACACCAAACACGTGTCTAATAAGAGAATGTAATTCATAGTAAAATACACTGCAAATGTAGCAGAGACGTACCACGTACCCATAACCTTTCAAACACCGTAGTAATCTACATTCCAAGTAACATATGCGCGGGCTGTGTGCAGTGGTTGATGAAAATTATATTTAGTAAAAGGAATGAGAATTAAAATTGTGCAACTGATTACACACACAGAGATATACTCTGCTTTGTTATGATCTCAAATACAAATTTATATTAATCAACAAAATATTTAGGAAAAAAGAGTAGAAAAAACCTCATCTTGAAACCTATATACCTTTATTTGAAAGGGGATAAAAGGATTTAACATCATAATATAACCCCCCAAAATGAAAACCTTCATCTTGAAACTCTAATCTCAAAGAGAATTTTTTTTTGAAATCCCCTAATTTGAAACCTAAACAAATGCAACCAAAAAAATCAATTTTAAAACTACATAGACAGGGCATACAGTGGGATTGTTGAGTGTGGTGGTGTCTCGTCCCAACTGTTAGTGTGGTGAGACACCTTATCACTGAATCATAGGTGGATAAAAAATAGTTTTAAAGTGAAAAATAAAACCCTTATTTAACTTAAAAAAATTGCACTAAATCAAAAGCAAATTCATTGTTTAGGCCTCTAGGACAGATTCACTATAGAGGGAGGTCTAAACATCACATTATAGGAGCCAAGAAACCTAATCCCATTAATAACATCAAATTGTTTAAAAATAGAAATCAATAAAATCTGAAAATTATATGTGTGGTTTTCAAATAGTCGTTGGAATAACTCATCCAAGATGCAAATAAAATCCATATAAAAATTTGCACGAATCAAAAGTTAATCTGTACGGAATCGATATACCTGATTCAATGTTTGTGTTTCTTCCTCTCCGACCTTAAACGGTGTTCCCTGCATGTGAGAGTCACAGTGAAAAGAGATCAAGACATATATATACATATATATATATATATAGTACTGCTCTTGTGCGAGCATTTTAGATATTAATACGACGTAATGAACCTAAATTGGTGAATTAAATTTAGCAATTAAAACAAAGATTCAATTTTGAATGAGATAAAAATCAGTCCACACTACCAATTGCCTCAAGATCTAATGATTGTACCTCATTTGGAGAACTGCATAATTCTGGAAGTGGAGGTGGATCGGGACAAAAGACCACTACTTTGAGAATGGACTAATTTTTCTATTGGCCAAACATAAAGAAAATGGTTGTACTGTATGTGGTTGTTTGTGATACATGCTAGAGAGACATGAATGAGCATGTCCACTACCCTGGCATTCTACAACTGCTAGCCATCACAGACCTTCCATGGACTGATATCTCACTTGATTTCATTTAAGGACTTCCCACTTCAAATGGGAAGGACTGCATACCAGTGGTGATACACAGACTGAACAAATTTTTCCATTTCCTCGCTCTCACACATCCTTACACAACTCAAATGGTGGCACAAGTGTTTTTATTTATTTTACAAGTGCATAGGTTGCATGGGCTGTCGACTGCCATAATCTCGAATAGAGACTCCATCTTCATGAACTCTTTTCGGACAGCACTTTCCAAGTTGCTTGACACTAAATTGGTGTACTCCTCTGCCTGCCATTCCCACATAGATGGTCCAACAGAGAGATTGAACCAATGGCTTAGATAATTACTCGAGGTGTATATCAAGTGCCAGGACAAATAGATGGGCACATTGGCTACCCTTAGCTCCTCATTCTAAACTTCTCCCATCTCTAACTAACTTCCTCTTCTTAATCTGATCCTTCAATACCTTTGTTGAATTGTCTGAAAGTCTTCCTTGAGAACACAAAACCCTGTGAAGCTCACATATCTCCCGATCTCGCTGTCCCGCTTATAATAGCATCGAAGATCCTCCAATGACATCGTGTTTAAATGACATAGTTCCAGTAATTCAACTAAGCTCAAAATGACTTCATTTAGGCTTGGGATCTCTTCCTTCTATTCTGACAGGTTTATTGCCTATAATGTCAAGTGCATAGGATGCCGTGAAAGGGGATGGTGAACAGAACGTGATCAGTTACAAGGGTGAGAGTCCCTATCTAATAACCCGCGTAATTTTGGAGTATTTTCAAAATAAAGAGGAAAATTAAATTTTGAGATAAAATTATTTTTATTGTTCAAATATGTTGGTTATTATTTTTAAAGGAGAGAATTTCAAACGGTTTCGGAATTGAAATTAAAATGGAGTTTTAATTGAATTTTTATTATATAGAAGAGTCCTCAAAATATAAAATTCTCTAAGAGTCCTCAAAACATAAAACTGTCTAGAAAAAAAAATATTTAAAAATATTGAACGGTCCGATCGAGCTGAATTTTTTTCTGTAGCTATCTCTCGTCTTCAGCTAATTCTCTGTAAAATTTCATCCAATTCCAACGGTCTGATCGTCCGGAATAAAAATTTTTTAGTGTTTGTATCTGATTAGAACTCTTTTCTTAATCAAACTCTTAATCCTTTATATATCAACTAATTCGTGGCTTGGCTTTTCAAATCACTTTTTCTCAAACTTTTCAATCAGAAGAGCTATTCAAAATTACTCCCTTTCATATACAAACCATAGCCCCAAACTTATTCAAGATTTCAACCTTAGATTAGAAGGTTTATTTAGTGTTTTCTCGAATATGGGCTAGAACGAGATTTGATTATTTTTGCAAGAAGAACGTGATGGTGTGAATAGATTTTGAGGCTAAAACTATGTGATGATTCACGTTGGTTCTTTTTGGTGGTTTAAGGTATGGGGTTTTACACAATATGCCCCTTAATCTCGCGAGTGTTATTCCCTTTGTTTTCTTGCGATTATTTACTCATATTTGAATTGATAAATTCATTCGGAAATCTGGAAATATTTGCTGGAATCTAATTTCGATTCATGTGATATTATATTTGGTGTTGAGCATGTTGTCATGAGATTTTAATATGGCACTGAAGTTGGGCACCCGCCAATATTCCTTTTTCCGGATATGCTAGAAAAATGCATATGCGCGGTACGGTGGTGAGGCCTGGTGACCCGGCTAATGTGTTGTTGAAAAATTATATTGATATAATTGCTTATGAGATTCACTTTGATTTGAATATTCGTATTCGTATTGTTGCGCTTTATTCATCGCTAACATCTTTGTTGAGCATATTCCTGTCGTATTATGTACTTCCCCATCTTTTTCTTAGTTGGCAGGTGAGCACGGATTTGAGTGCTATGGACCAATTGGGATGATTTTAGCGAGGATTATTTGGGAAGAATTTTTAATACAAGAGATGAGAAGACTTGTATTTATTTTGATGTATAGAGCATTTGGAGAATTATTTTATTTCGAGATAGATAGTTGTATTTATTCGAGAGAATTGTTGTATTTATTTCAAGAGATTTGGGATTAGTGGTTTTTTTTATATTATGGGATTTAGATGCTCTATACCTTGTTATATTGTGGAATAGATTTAGTTTATCGTAGTAGCGCTCCGTTCGCTCTCCCCGGGCGGGCGGGGTGTTACAGAATGGTATCACAGCTTAGGTATACGACAACCCTCGGGTCTTGGATTTTGGGTCAGTTGCGTTTTTAAGGCGCGTATTTTTGGAGATAGAATCTTTAGATGATCGTTTCGTGTTAGGGATCTAGATTAGATGTGAGGAAATTATTTTGGAGCGAGATTATTTTTGGTGAGTGTTGGCCTGATCTTTGAGAGTTAGGTTTTCGGCGAATTTCGAGGGCGAAATTCCATTGTTAGTCGGGAAGTGTAACAACCCGCGTAATTTTGGGGTATTTTCAAAATAAAGAGGAAAATTAAGTTTTGAGATAAAATTATTTGTATTGTTCAAATATGTTGGTTATTACTTTAAAGGAGAGAATATCAAATGGTTTTGGAATTGGAATTAAAATAGAGTTTTAATTGAATTTTTATTATATAGAAGAGTCCTCAAAATATAAAATCTCTAAGAGTCCTCAAAACATAAAACTGTCTAGAAAAAAAAATATTTAAAAATATTGAACGGTCCGATCGAGCTGAATTATTTTTCTCTAGCTATCTCTCGTCTTCAGCAAATTCTCTGTAAAATTTCATCCAATTCCAACGGTCTGATCGTCCGGAATAAAAATTCTTTAGTGTTTGTATCTGATTAGAACTATTTTCTTAATCAAACTCTTAATCCTTTATATATCAACTAATTCGTGGCTTGGCTTTTTAAATCACTTTTTCTCAAACTTTTCAATCAGAAGAGCTATTCAAAATTACTCCCTTTCATATACAAACCATAGCCCCAAACTTATTCAAGATTTCAACCTTTGATTAGAAGGTTTATTTAGTGTTTTCTCGAATATGGGCTAGAACGAGATTTGATTATTTTTGCAAGAAGAACGTGATGGTGTGAATAGATTTTGAGGCTAAAACTATGTGATGATTCACGTTGGTTCTTTTTGGTGGTTTAAGGTATGGGGTTTTACACAATATGCCCCTTAATCTCGCGAGTGTTATTCCCTTTGTTTTCTTGCGATTATTTACTCATATTTGAATTGATAAATTCATTCGGAAATCTGGAAATATTTGCTGGAATCTAATTTCGATTCATGTGGTATTATATTTGGTGTTGAGCATGTTGTCATGAGATTTTAATATGGCACTGAAGTTGGGAACCCACCAATATTCCTTTTTCCAGATATGCTAGAAAAATGCATATGCGCGGTACGGTGGTGAGGCCTGGTGACCCGGCTAATGTGTTGTTGAAAAATTATATTGATATAATTGCTTATGAGATTCACTTTGATTTGAATATTCGTATTCGTATTGTTGCGCTTTATTCATCGCTAACATCTTTGTTGAGCATATTCCTGTCGTATTTTGTACTTCCCCCTCTTTTTCTTAGTTGGCAGGTGAGCACGGATTTGAGTGCTATGGACCAATTGGGATGATTTTAGCGAGGATTATTTGGGAAGAATTTTTAATACAAGAGATGAGAAGACCTGTATTTATTTTGATGTATAGAGCATTTGGAGAATTATTTTATTTCGAGATAGATAGTTGTATTCATTCGAGAGAATTGTTGTATTTATTTGAAGAGATTTGGGATTAGTGGTTTTTTTTATATTATGGGATTTAGATGCTCTATACCTTGTTATATTGTGGAATAGATTTAGTTTATCGTAGTAGCGCTCCGTTCGCTCTCCCCGGGCGGGCGGGGTGTTACAGAATGGTATCAGAGCTTAGGTATACGACAACCCTCGGGTCTTGGATTTTGGGTCAGTTGCGTTTTTATGGCGCGTATTTTTGGAGATAGAATCTTTAGATGATCGTTTCGTGTTAGGGATCTAGATTAGATGTGAGGAAATTATTTTGGAGACGAGATTATTTTTGGAGAGTGTTGGCCTGATCTTTGAGAGTTAGGTTTTCGGCGAATTTCGAGGGCGAAATTCCATTGTTAGTGGGGAAGTGTAACAACCCGCGTAATTTGGGGGTATTTTCAAAATAAAGAGGAAAATTAAATTTTGAGATAAAATTATTTTTATTGTTCAAATATGTTGGTTATTATTTTAAAGGAGAGAATTTCAAATGGTTTTGGAATTGGAATTAAAATAGAGTTTTAATTGAATTTTTATTATATAGAAGAGTCCTCAAAATATAAAATCTCTAAGAGTCCTCAAAACATAAAACAGTCTAGAAAAAAAAATATTGAACTGTCCGATCGAGCTGAGTTTTTTTCTGTAGCTATCTCTCGTCTTCAGCTAATTCTCTGTAAAATTTCATCCAATTCCAACGGTCTGATCATCCGGAATAAAAATTCTTTAGTGTTTGTATCTGATTAGAACTCTTTTCTTAATCAAACTCTTAATCCTTTATCTATCAACTAATTCGTGGCTTGGCTTTTCAAATCACTTTTTCTCAAACTTTTCAATCAGAAGAGCTATTCAAAATTACTCCCTTTCATATACAAACCATAGCCCCAAACTTATTCAAGATTTAAACCTTAGATTAGAAGGTTTATTTAGTGTTTTATCGAGTATGGGCTAGAACGAGATTTGATTATTTTTGCAAGAAGAACGTGATGGTGTGAATAGATTTTGAGGCTAAAACTATGTGATGATTCACGTTGGTTCTTTTTGGTGGTTTAAGGTATGGGGTTTTACACAATATGCCCCTTAATCTCGCGAGTGTTATTCCCTTTGTTTTCTTGCGATTATTGACTCATATTTGAATTGATAAATTCATTCGGAAATCTGGAAATATTTGCTGGAATCTAATTTCGATTCATGTGGCATTATATTTGGTGTTGAGCATGTTGTCATGAGATTTTAATATGGCACTGAAGTTGGGCACCCGCCAATATTCCTTTTTCCGGATATGCTAGAAAAATGCATAGGCGCGGTACGGTGGTGAGGCCTGGTGACCCGGTTAATGTGTTGTTGAGAAATTATATTGATATAATTGCTTATGAGATTCACTTTGATTTGAATATTCGTATTCGTATTGTTGCGCTTTATTCATCGCTAACATCTTTGTTGAGCATATTCCTGTCGTATTGTGTACTTCCCCATCTTTTTCTTAGTTGGCAGGTGAGCACGGATTTGAGTTCTATGGACCAATTGGGATTATTTTAGCGAGGATTATTTGGGAAGAATTTTTAATACAAGAGATGAGAAGACTTGTATTTATTTTGATGTATAGAGCATTTGGAGAATTATTTTATTTCGAGATAGATAGTTGTATTTATTCGAGAGAATTGTTGTATTTATTTGAAGAGATTTGAGATTAGTGGTTTTTTTATATTTTGGGATTTAGATGCTCTATACCTTGTTATATAGTGGAATTGATTTAGTTTATCGTAGTAGTGCTCCGTTCGCTCTCCCCGGGCGGGCGGGGTGTTACAGAATGGTATCACAGCTTAGGTATACGACAACCCTCGGGTCTTGGATTTTGGGTCAGTTGCGTTTTTAGGGCGCGTATTTTTGGAGATAGAATATTTAGATGATCGTTTCGTGTTAGGGATCTAGATTAGATGTGAGGAAATTATTTTGGAGACGAGATTATATTTGGAGAGTGTTGGCCTGATCTTTGAGAGTTAGGTTTTCGGCGAATTTCGAGGGGGAAATTCCATTGTTAGTGGGGAAGTGTAACAACCCGCGTAATTTTGGGGTATTTTCAAAATAAAGAGGAAAATTAAATTTTTAGATAAAATTATTTTTATTATTCAAATATGTTGGTTATTATTTTAAAGGAGAGAATTTCAAACGGTTTCGGAATTGGAATTAAAATGGAGTTTTAATTGAATTTTTATTATATAGAAGAGTCCTCAAAATATAAATTCTCTAAGAGTCCTCAAAACATAAAACTGTCTAGAAAAAAAAATATTTAAAAATATTGAACGGTCCGATCGAGCTGAATTTTTTTCTGTAGCTATCTCTCGTCTTCAGATAATTCTCTGTAAAATTTCATCCAATTACAACGGTCTGATCATCCGAAATAAAAATTCTTTAGTGTTTGTATCTCATTAGAACTCTTTTCTTAATCAAACTCTTAATCCTTTATCTATCAACTAATTCGTGGCTTGGCTTTTCAAATCACTTTTTCTCAAACTTTTCAATCAGAAGAGCTATTCAAAATTACTCCCTTTCATATACAAACCATAGCCCCAAACTTATTCAAGATTTCAACCTTAGATTAGAAGGTTTATTTAGTGTTTTCTCGAGTATGGGCTAGAACGAGATTTGATTATTTTTGCAAGAAGAACGTGATGGTGTGAATAGATTTTGAGGCTAAAACTATGTGATGATTCACGTTGGTTCTTTTTGGTGGTTTAAGGTATGGGGTTTTACACAATATGCCACTTAATCTCGCGAGTGTTATTCCCTTTGTTTTCTTGCGATTATTGACTCATATTTGAATTGATAAATTCATTCGGAAATCTGGAAATATTTGCTGGAATATAATTTCGATTCATGTGGCATTATATTTGGTGTTGAGCATGTTGTCATGAGATTTTAATATGGCACTGAAGTTGGGCACCCGCCAATATTCCTTTTTCCGGATATGCTAGAAAAATGCATAGGCACGGTACGGTGGTGAGGCCTGGTGTCCCGGTTAATGTGTTGTTGAGAAATTATATTGATATAATTGCTTATGAAATTCACTTTGATTTGAATATTCGTATTCGTATTCGTATTGTTGCGCTTTATTCATCACTAACACCTTTGTTGAGCATATTCCTGTCGTATTGTGTACTTTCCCATCTTTTTCTTAGTTGGCAGGTGAGCACGGATTCGAGTGTTATGGACCAATTGGGATGATTTTAGCGGGGATTATTTGGGAAGAAGTTTTAATACAAGAGATGAGAAGACTTGTATTTATTTTGATGTATAGAGCATTTGGAGAATTATTTTATTTCGAGATAGATAGTTGTATTTATTCGAGAGAATTGTTGTATTTATTTGAAGAGATTTGAGATTAGTGATTTTTTTTATATTATGGGATTTAGATGCTCTATACTTTGTTATATTTTGTAATTGGTTTAGTTTATCGTAGTAGCGCTCTGTTCGCTCTCCCCGTGCGGGCGGGGTGTTACAGAATGGTATCAGAGCTTAGGTATACGACAACCCTCGGGTCTTGGATTTTGGGTCAGTTGCGTTTTTATGGCGCGTATTTTTGGAGATAGAATCTTTAGATGATCGTTTCGTGTTAGGGATCTAGATTAGATGTGTGGAAATTATTTTGGAGACGAGATTATTTTTGGAGAGTGTTGGCCTGATCTTTGAGAGTTAGGTTTTCGACGAATTTCGAGGGCGAAATTCCATTGTTAGTGGGGAAGTGTAACAACCCGCGTAATTTTGGGGTATTTTCAAAATAAAGAGGAATATTAAATTTTGAGATAAAATTATTTTTATTTTTTAAATATGTTGGTTATTATTTTTAAAGGAGAGAATTTCAAACGGTTTCGGAATTGGAATTAAAATGGAGTTTTAATTGAATTTTTATTATATAGAGGAGTCCTCAAAATATAAAGTTCTCTAAGAGTACTCAAAACATAAAACTGTCTAGAAAAAAAAATATTTAAAAATATTGAAAAGTCCGATCGAGCTGAATTTTTTTCTGTAGCTATCTCTCGTCTTCAGCTAATTCTCTGTAAAATTTCATCCAATTCCAACGGTCTGATCGTCCGAAATAAAAAATTCCTTAGTGTTTGTATCTGATTAGAACTCTTTTCTTAATCAAACTCTTAATCCTTTATATATCAACTAATTCATGGTTGGCTTTTCAAATCACTTTTTCTCAAACTTTTCAATCAGAAGAGCTATTCAAAATTACTCCCTTTCATATACAAACCATAGCCCCAAACTTATTCAATATTTCAACCTTAGATTAGAAGGTTTATTTAGTGTTTTCTCGAGTATGGGCTAGAACGAGATTTGATTAGTTTTGCAAGAAGAACGTGATGGTGTGAATAGATTTTGAGGCTAAAACTATGTGATGATTCACGTTGGTTCTTTTTGGTGGTTTAAGGTATGGGGTTTTACACAATATGCCCCTTAATCTCGCGAGTGTTATTCCCTTTGTTTTCTTGTGATTATTGACTCATATTTGAATTGATAAATTCATTCGAAAATCTGGAAATATTTGCTGGAATCTAATTTCGATTCTTGTGGTATTATATTTGGTGTTGAGCATGTTGTCATGAGATTTTAATATGGCACTGAAGTTGGGCACCCGCCAATATTCCTTTTTCCGGATATGCTAGAAAAATGCATAGGCGCGGTACGGTGGTGAGGCCTGGTGACCCGGTTAATGTGTTGTTGAGAAATTATATTGATATAATTGCTTATGAGATTCACTTTGATTTGAATATTCGTATTCGTATTGTTGCGCTTTATTCATCGCTAACATCTTTGTTGAGCATATTCCTGTCGTATTGTGTACTTCCCCATCTTTTTCTTAGTTGGCAGGTGAGCACGGATTTGAGTGCTATGGACCAATTGGGATGATTTTAGCGAGGATTATTTGGGAAGAATTTTTAATACAAGAGATGAGAAGACTTGTATTTATTTTGATGTATAGAGCATTTGGAGAATTATTTTATTTCGAGATAGATAGTTGTATTTATTCGAGAGAATTGTTGTATTTATTTCAAGAGATTTGGGATTAGTGGTTTTTTTTATATTATGGGATTTAGATGCTCTATACCTTGTTATATTGTGGAATAGATTTAGTTTATCGTAGTAGCGCTCCGTTCGCTCTCCCCGGGCGGGCGGGGTGTTACAGAATGGTATTAGAGCTTAGGTATACGACAACCCTCGGGTCTTGGATTTTGGGTCAGTTGCGTTTTTATGGCGCGTATTTTTGGAGATAGAATCTGTAGATGATCGTTTCGTGTTAGGGATCTAGATTAGATGTGAGGAAATTATTTTGGAGACGAGATTATTTTTAGAGAGTGTTGGCCTGATCTTTGAGAGTTAGGTTTTCGGCGAATTTCGAGGGCGAAATTCCATTGTTAGTGGGGAAGTGTAACAACCCGCATAATTTTGGGGTATTTTCAAAATAAAGAGGAAAATTAAATTTTGAGATAAAATTATTTTTATTGTTCAAATATGTTGGTTATTATTTTAAAGGAGAGAATTTCAAACGGTTTCGGAATTGGAATTAAAATGGAGTTTTAATTGAATTTTTATTATATAGAAGAGTCCTCAAAATATAAAATTTTCTAAGAGTCCTCAAAACATAAAACTGTCTAGAAAAAAAAATATTTAAAAATATTGAACGGTCCGATCGAGCTGAATTATTTTTCTCTAGCTATCTCTCGTCTTCAGATAATTCTCTATAAAATTTCATCCAATTCCAACGGTCTGATCATCCGAAATATAAATTCTTTAGTGTTTGTATCTGATTAGAACTCTTTTCTTAATCAAACTCTTAATCCTTTGTATATCAACTAATTCGTGGCTTGGCTTTTCAAATCACTTTTTCTCAAACTTTTCAATCAGAAGAGCTATTCAAAATTACTCCCTTTCATATACAAACCATAGCCCCAAACTTATTCAAGATTTCAACCTTAGATTAGAAGGTTTATTTAGTGTTTTCTCGAGTATGGGCTAGAACGAGATTTGATTATTTTTGCAAGAAGAACGTGATGGTGTGAATATATTTTGAGGCTAAAACTATGTGATGATTCACGTTGGTTCTTTTTGGTGGTTTAAGGTATGGGGTTTTACACAATATGCCCCTTAATCTTGCGAGTGTTATTCCCTTTGTTTTCTTGCGATTATTGACTCATATTTGAATTGATAAATTCATTCGAAAATCTGGAAATATTTGCTGGAATCTAATTTCGATTCATGTGGCATTATATTTGGTGTTGAGCATGTTGTCATGAGATTTTAATATGGCACTGAAGTTGGGCACCCGCCAATATTCCTTTTTTCGAATATGCTAGAAAAATGCATAGGCACGGTACGGTGGTGAGGCCTGGTGACCCGGTTAATGTGTTGTTGAGAAATTATATTGATATAATTGCTTATGAGATTCACTTTGATTTGAATATTCGTATTCGTATTGTTGCGCTTTATTCATCGCTAACATCTTTGTTGAGCATATTCCTGTCGTATTGTGTACTTTCCCATCTTTTTCTTAGTTGGCAGGTGAGCACGGATTTGAGTGCTATGGACCAATTGGGATGATTTTAGCGAGGATTATTTGGGAAGAATTTTTAATACAAGAGATGAGAAGACTTGTATTTATTTTGATGTATAGAGCATTTGGAGAATTATTTTATTTCGAGATAGATAGTTGTATTTATTCGAGAGAATTGTTGTATTTATTTGAAGAGATTTGAGATTAGTGTTTTTTTTTTATATTATGGGATTTAGATGCTCTATACCTTGTTATATTTTGGAATTGATTTAGTTTATCGTAGTAGCGCTCTGTTCGCTCTCCCCGGACGGGCGGGGTGTTACAGAATGGTATCAGAGCTTAGGTATACGACAACCCTCAGGTCTTGGATTTTGGGTCAGTTGCTTTTTTATGGCGCGTATTTTTGGAGATAGAAACTTTAGATGATCGTTTCGTGTTAGGGATCTAGATTAGATGTGAGGAAATTATTTTGGAGACGAGATTATTTTTGGAGAGTGTTGGCCTGTTCTTTGAGAGTTAGGTTTTCGGCGAATTTCGGGGGCGAAATTCCATTGTTAGTGGGGAAGTGTAACAACCCGCGTAATTTTGGGGTATTTTCAAAATAAAGTGGAAAATTAAATTTTTAGATAAAATTATTTTTATTATTCAAATATGTTGGTTATTATTTTAAAGGAGAGAATTTCAAACGGTTTCGGAATTGGAATTAAAATGGAGTTTTAATTGAATTTTTATTACATAGAAGAGTTCTCAAAATATAAAATTCTCTAAGAGTCCTCAAAACATAAAACTGTCTAGAAAAAAAATATTTAAAAATATTGAACGGTCCGATCGAGCTGAATTTTATTCTGTAGCTATCTCTCGTCTTCAGCTAATTCTCTGTAAAATTTCATCCAATTCCAACGGTCTGATCATCCGGAATAAAAATTCTTTAGTGTTTGTATCTGATTAGAACTCTTTTCTTAATCAAACTCTTAATCCTTTATATATCAACTAATTCGTGGCTTGGCTTTTCAAATCACTTTTTCTCAAACTTTTCAATCAGAAGAGCTATTCAAAATTACTCCCTTTCATATACAAACCATAGCCCCAAACTTATTCAAGATTTCAACCTTAGATTAGAAGGTTTATTTAGTGTTTTCTCGAGTATGGGCTAGAACGAGATTTGATTATTTTTGCAAGAAGAACGTGATGGTGTGAATAGATTTTGAGGCTAAAACTATGTGATGATTCACGTTGGTTCTTTTTGGTGGTTTAAGGTATGGGGTTTTACACAATATGCCCCTTAATCTCGCGAGTGTTATTCCTTTTGTTTTCTTGCGATTATTGACTCATATTTGAATTGATAAATTCATTCGAAAATCTGGAAATATTTTATGGAATCTAATTTCGATTCATGTGGCATTATATTTGGTGTTGAGCATGTTGTCATGAGATTTTAATATGGCACTGAAGTTGGGCACCCGCCAATATTCCTTTTTCCGGATATGCTAGAAAAATGCATAGGCACGGTACGGTGGTGAGGCCTGGTGACCCGGTTAATGTGTTGTTGAGAAATTATATTGATATAATTGCTTATGAGATTCACTTTGATTTGAATATTCGTATTCGTATTGTTGCGCTTTATTCATCGCTAACATCTTTGTTGAGCATATTCCTGTCGTATTGTCTACTTTCCAATCTTTTTCTTAGTTGGCAGGTGAGCACGGATTTGAGTGCTATGGACCAATTGGGATGATTTTAGCGAGGATTATTTGGGAAGAATTTTTAATACAAGAGATGAGAAGACTTGTATTTATTTTGATGTATAGAGCATTTGGAGAATTATTTTATTTCGAGATAGATAGTTGTATTTATTCGAGAGAATTGTTGTATTTATTTGAAGAGATTTGAGATTAGTGTTTTTTTTTTATATTATTGGATTTAGATGCTCTATACCTTGTTATATTTTGGAATTGATTTAGTTTATCGTAGTAGCGCTCTGTTCGCTCTCCCCGGACGGGCGGGGTGTTACAGAATGGTATCAGAGCTTAGGTATACGACAACCCTCGGGTCTTGGATTTTGGGTCAATTGCTTTTTTATGGCGCGTATTTTTGGAGAACGAAACTTTAGATGATCGTTTCGTGTTAGGGATCTAGATTAGATGTGAGGAAATTATTTTGGAGACGAGATTATTTTTGGAGAGTGTTGGCCTGTTCTTTGAGAGTTAGGTTTTCGGCGAATTTCGGGGGCGAAATTCCATTGTTAGTGGGGAAGTGTAACAACCCGCGTAATTTTGGGGTATTTTCAAAATAAAGAGGAAAATTAAATTTTTAGATAAAATTATTTTTATTGTTCAAATATGTTGGTTATTATTTTAAAGGAGAGAATTTCAAACGGTTTCGGAATTGGAATTAAAATGGAGTTTTAATTGACTTTTTATTATATAGAAGAGTCCTCAAAATATAAAATTCTCTAAGAGTCCTCAAAACATAAAACTTTCTAGAAAAAAAAATATTTAAAAATATTGAATGGTCCGATCGAGCTGAATTTTATTCTGTAGCTATCTCTCGTCTTCAGCTAATTCTCTGTAAAATTTCATCCAATTCCAACGGTCTGATCATCCGGAAATAAAATTCTTTAGTGTTTGTGTCTGATTAGAACTCTTTTCTTAATCAAACTCTTAATCCTTTATATATCAACTAATTCGTGGCTTGGCTTTTCAAATCACTTTTTCTCAAACTTTTCAATCAGAAGAGCTATTCAAAATTACTCCCTTTCATATACAAACCATAGCCCCAAACTTATTCAAGATTTCAACCTTAGATTAGAAGGTTTATTTAGTGTTTTCTCGAGTATGGGCTAGAACGAGATTTGATTATTTTTGCAAGAAGAACGTGATGGTGTGAATAGATTTTGAGGCTAAAACTATGTGATGATTAACGTTGGTTCTTTTTGGTGGTTTAAGGTATGGGGTTTTACACAATATGCCCCTTAATCTCGCGAGTGTTATTCCTTTTGTTTTCTTGCGATTATTGACTCATATTTGAATTGATAAATTCATTCGAAAATCTGGAAATATTTGCTGGAATCTAATTTCGATTCATGTGGCATTATATTTGGTGTTGAGCATGTTGTCATGAGATTTTAATATGGCACTGAAGTTGGGCACCCGCCAATATTCCTTTTTCCGGATATGCTAGAAAAATGCATAGGCACGGTACGGTGGTGAGGCCTGGTGACCCGGTTAATGTGTTGTTGAGAAATTATATTGATATAATTGCTTATGAGATTCACTTTGATTTGAATATTCGTATTCGTATTGTTGCGCTTTATTCATCGCTAACATCTTTGTTGAGCATATTCATGTCGTATTGTGTACTTTCCCATCTTTTTCTTAGTTGGCAGGTGAGCACGGATTTGAGTGCTATGGACCAATTGGGATGATTTTAGCGAGGATTATTTGGGAAGAATTTTTAATACAAGAGATGAGAAGACTTGTATTTATTTTGATGTATAGCGCATTTGGAGAATTATTTTATTTCGAGATAGATAGTTGTATTTATTCGAGAGAATTGTTGTATTTATTTGAAGAGATTTGAGATTAGTGTTTTTTTTTATATTATGGGATTTAGATGCTCTATACCTTGTTATATTTTGGAATTGATTTAGTTTATCGTAGTAGCGCTTTGTTCGCTCTCCCCGGGCCGGCGGGGTGTTACAGAATGGTATCAGAGCTTAGGTATACGACAACCCTCGGGTCTTGGATTTTGGGTCAATTGCTTTTTTATGGCGCGTATTTTTGGAGATAGAATCTTTAGATGATCGTTTCGTGTTAGGGATCTAGATTAGATGTGAGGAAATTATTTTGGAGACGAGATTATTTTTGGAGAGTGTTGGCCTGTTCTTTGAGAGTTAGGTTTTCGGCGAATTTCGGGGGCGAAATTCCATTGTTAGTGGGGAAGTGTAACAACCCGCGTAATTTTGGGGTATTTTCAAAATAAAGAGGAAAATTAAATTTTTAGATAAAATTATTTTTATTGTTCAAATATGTTGGTTATTATTTTAAAGGAGAGAATTTCAAACGGTTTCGGAATTGGAATTAAAATGGAGTTTTAATTGACTTTTTATTATATAGAAGAGTCCTCAAAATATAAAATTCTCTAAGAGTCCTCAAAACATAAAACTGTCTAGAAAAAAAAAATATTTAAAAATATTGAACTGTCCGATCGAGCTGAATTTTATTCTGTAGCTATCTCTCGTCTTCAGCTAATTCTCTGTAAAATTTCATCGAATTCCAACGGTCTAATCATCCGGAATAAAAAGTCTTTACTGTTTGTATCTGATTAGAACTCTTTTCTTAATCAAACTCTTAATCCTTTATATATCAACTAATTCGTGGCTTGGCTTTTCAAATCACTTTTTCTCAAACTTTTCAATCAGAAGAGCTATTCAAAATTACTCCCTTTCATATACAAACCATAGCCCCAAACTTATTCAAGATTTCAACCTTAGATTAGAAGGTTTATTAAGTGTTTTCTCGAGTATGGGCTAGAACGAGATTTGATTATTTTTGCAAGAAGAACGTGATGGTGTGAATAGATTTTGAGGCTAAAACTATGTGATGATTCACGTTGGTTCTTTTTGGTGGTTTAAGGTATGGGGTTTTACACAATATGCCCCTTAATCTCGCGAGTGTTATTCCTTTTGTTTTCTTGCGATTATTGACTCATATTTGAATTGATAAATTCATTCGGAAATCTGGAAATATTTGCTGGAATCTAATTTCGATTCATGTGGCATTATATTTGGTGTTGAGCATGTTGTCATGAGATTTTAATATGGCACTGAAGTTGGGCACCCGCCAATATTCCTTTTTCCGGATATGCTAGAAAATTGCATAGGCACGGTACGGTGGTGAGGCCTGGTGACCCGATTAATGTGTTGTTGAGAAATTATATTGATATAATTGCTTATGAGATTCACTTTGATTTGAATATTCGTATTCGTATTGTTGCGCTTTATTCATCGCTAACATCTTTGTTGAGCATATTCCTGTCGTATTGTGTACTTTTCCATCTTTTTCTTAGTTGGCAGGTGAGCACGGATTTGAGTGCTATGGACCAATTGGGATGATTTTAGCGAGGATTATTTGGGAAGAATTTTTAATACAAGAGATGAGAAGACTTGTATTTATTTTGATGTATAGAGCATTTGGAGAATTATTTTATTTCGAGATAGATAGTTGTATTTATTCGAGAGAATTGTTGTATTTATTTGAAGAGATTTGAGATTAGTGGTTTTTTTTTTATATTATGGGATTTAGATGCTCTATACCTTGTTATATTTTAGAATTGATTTAGTTTATCGTAGTAGCGCTCTGTTCGCTCTCCCCGGGCGGGCGGGGTGTTAGAGAATGGTATAAGAGCTTAGGTATACGACAACCCTCGGGTCTTGGATTTTGGGTCAGTTGCTTTTTTATGGCGCGTATTTTTGGAGATAGAATCTTTAGATGATCGTTTCGTGTTAGGGATCTAGATTAGATGTGAGGAAATTATTTTGGAGACGAGATTATTTTTGGAGAGTGTTGGCCTGATCTTTGAGTGGTTGGTTTTCGGCGAATTTCGAGGGCGAAATTCCATTGTTAGTGGGGAAGTGTAACAATCCGCGTAATTTTGGGGTATTTTAAAAATAAAAAGGAAAATTAAATTTTGAGATAAAAATATTTTTATTATTCAAATATGTTGGTTATTATTTTAAAGGAGAGAATTTCAAACGGTTTCGGAATTGGAATTAAAATGGAGTTTTAATTAAATTTTTATTATATAGAAGAGTCCTCAAAATATAAAATCTCTAAGTGTCCTCAAAACATAAAACTATCTAGAAAAAAAAATATTTAAAAATATGGAACGGTCCGATCGAGCTGAATTTTTTTCTGTAGCTATCTCTCGTCTTCAGATAATTCTCTGTAAAATTTCATCCAATTCCAACGGTCTGATCATCCGAAATAAAAATTCTTTAGTGTTTGTATCTGATTAGAACTCTTTTCTTAATCAAACTCTTAATCCTTTATCTATCAACTAATTCGTGGCTTGGCTTTTCAAATCACTTTTTCTCAAACTTTTCAATCAGAAGAGCTATTCAAAATTACTCCCTTTGATATACAAACCATAGCCCCAAACTTATTCAAGATTTCAACCTTAGATTAGAAGGTTTATTTAGTGTTTTCTCGAGTATGGGCTAGAACGAGATTTGATTATTTTTGCAAGAAGAACGTGATGGTGTGAATAGATTTTGAGGCTAAAACAATGTGATGATTCACGTTGGTTCTTTTTGGTGGTTTAAGGTTTGGGGTTTTACACAATATGCCCCTTAATCTCGCGAGTGTTATTCCTTTTGTTTTCTTGCGATTATTGACTCATATTTGAATTGATAAATTCATTCGAAAATCTGGAAATATTTGCTGGAATCTAATTTCGATTCATGTGGCATTATATTTGGTGTTGAGCATGTTGTCATGAGATTTTAATATGGCACTGAAGTTGGGCACCCGCCAATATTCCTTTTTCCGGATATGCTAGAAAAATGCATAGACACGGTACGGTGGTGAGGCCTGGTGACCCGGTTAATGTGTTGTTGAGAAATTATATTGATATAATTGCTTATGAGATTCACTTTGATTTGAATATTCGTATTCGTATTGTTGCGCTTTATTCATCGCTAACATCTTTGTTGAGCATATTCCTGTCGTATTGTGTACTTTCCCATCTTTTTCTTAGTTGGCAGGTGAGCACGGATTTGAGTGCTATGGACCAATTGGGATGATTTTAGTGAGGATTATTTGGGAAGAATTTTTAATACAAGAGATGAGAAGACTTGTATTTATTTTGATGTATAGAGCATTTGGAGAATTATTTTATTTCGAGATAGATAGTTGTATTTATTCGAGAGAATTGTTGTATTTATTTGAAGAGATTTGAGATTAGTGGTTTTTTTTTATATTATGGGATTTAGATGCTCTATACCTTGTTATATTTTGGAATTGATTTAGTTTATCGTAGTAGCGCTCTGTTCGCTCTCCCCAGGCGGGCGGGGTGTTAGAGAGTGGTATCAGAGCTTAGGTATACGACAACCCTCGGGTCTTGGATTTTGGGTCAGTTGCTTTTTTATGGCGCGTATTTTTGGAGATAGAATCTTTAGATGATCGTTTCGTGTTAGGGATCTAGATTAGATGTGAGGAAATTATTTTGGAGACGAGATTATTTTTGGAGAGTGTTGGCCTGATCTTTGAGAGTTAGGTTTTCGGCGAATTTCGGGGGCGAAATTCCATTGTTAGTGGGGAAGTGTAACAACCCGCGTAATTTTGGGGTATTTTCAAAATAAAGAGGAAAATTAAATTTTTAGATAAAATTATTTTTATTGTTCAAATATGTTGGTTATTATTTTAAAGGAGAGAATTTCAAACGGTTTCGGAATTGGAATTAAAATGGAGTTTTAATTGACTTTTTATTATATAGAAGAGTCCTCAAAATATAAAATTCTCTAAGAGTCCTCAAAACATAAAATGTCTAGAAAAAAAAATATTTAAAAATATTGATATGTCCGATCGAGCTGAATTTAATTCTGTAGCTATCTCTCGTCTTCAGCTAATTCTCTGTAAAATTTCATCCAATTCCGACGGTCTGATCATCCGGAATAAAAATTCTTTAGTGTTTGTATCTGATTAGAACTCTTTTCTTAATCAAACTCTTAATCCTTTATATATCAACTAATTCGTGGCTTGGCTTTTCAAATCACTTTTTCTCAAACTTTTCAATCAGAAGAGCTATTCAAAATTACTCCCTTTCATATACAAACCATAGCCCCAAACTTATTCAAGATTTAAACCTTAGATTAGAAGGTTTATTTAGTGTTTTCTCGAGTATGGGCTAGAACGAGATTTGATTATTTTTGCAAGAAGAACGTGATGGTGTGAATAGATTTTGAGGCTAAAACTATGTGATGATTCACGTTGGTTCTTTTTGGTGGTTTAAGGTATGGGGTTTTACACAATATGCCCCTTAATCTCGCGAGTGTTATTCCCTTTGTTTTCTTGCGATTATTGACTCATATTTGAATTGATAAATTCATTCGGAAATCTGGAAATATTTGCTGGAATCTAATTTCGATTCATGTGGCATTATATTTGGTGTTGAGCATGTTGTCATGAGATTTTAATATGGCACTGAAGTTGGGCACCCGCCAATATTCCTTTTTCCGGATATGCTAGAAAAATGCATAGGCACGGTACGGTGGTGAGGCCTGGTGACCCGATTAATGTGTTGTTGAGAAATTATATTGATATAATTGCTTATGAGATTCACTTTGATTTGAATATTCGTATTCGTATTGTTGCGCTTTATTCATCGCTAACATCTTTGTTGAGCATATTCCTGTCGTATTGTGTACTTTCCCATCTTTTTCTTAGTTGGCAGGTGAGCACGGATTTGAGTGCTATGGACCAATTGGGATGATTTTAGCGAGGATTATTTGGAAAGAATTTTTAATACAAGAGATGAGAAGACTTGTATTTATTTTGATGTATAGAGCATTTGGAGAATTATTTTATTTCGAGATAGATAGTTGTATTTATTCGAGAGAATTGTTGTATTTATTTGAAGAGATTTGAGATTAGTGGTTTTTTTTATATTATGGGATTTAGATGCTCTATACCTTGTTATATTTTGGAATTTATTTAGTTTATCGTAGTAGCGCTCCGTTCGCTCTCCCCGCGCGGGTTGGGTGTTACAGAATGGTATCAGAGCTTAGGTATACGACAACCCTCGGGTCTTGGATTTTGGGTCAGTTGCTTTTTTATGGCGCGTATTTTTGGAGATAGAATCTTTAGATGATCGTTTCGTGTTAGGGATCTAGATTAGATGTGAGGAAATTATTTTGGAGACGAGATTATTTTTGGAGAGTGTTGGCCTGATCTTTGAGAGTTAGGTTTTCGGCGAATTTCGAGGGCGAAATTCCACTGTTAGTGGGGAAGTGTAACAACCCGCGTAATTTTGGGGTATTTTCAAAAGAAAGAGGAAAATTAAATTTTTAGATAAAATTATTTTTATTGTTCAAATATGTTGGTTATTATTTTAAAGGAGAGAATTTCAAACGGTTTCGGAATTGGAATTAAAATGGAGTTTTAATTGAATTTTTATTATATAGAAGAGTCCTCAAAATATAAAATTCTCTAAGAGTCCTCAAAACATAAAACTGTCTAGAAAAAAATATTTAAAAATATTGAACGGTCCGATCGAGCTGAATTTTGTTCTGTAGCTATCTCTCGTCTTCAGCTAATTCTCTGTAAAATTTCATCCAATTCCAACGGTCTGATCATCCGGAATAAAAATTCTTTAGTGTTTGTATCTGATTAGAACTCTTTTCTTAATCAAACTCTTAATCCTTTATATATCAACTAATTCGTGGCTTGGCTTTTCAAATCACTTTTTCTCAAACTTTTCAATCAGAAGAGCTATTCGAAATTACTCCCTTTCATATACAAACCATAGCCCCAAACTTATTCAAGATTTCAACCTTAGATTAGAAGGTTTATTTAGTCTTTTCTCGAGTATGGGCTAAAACGAGATTTGATTAGTTTTGCAAGAAGAACGTGATGGTGTGAATAGATTTTGAGGCTAAAACTATGTGATGATTCACGTTGGTTCTTTTTGGTGGTTTAAGGTATGGGGTTTTACACAATATGCCCCTTAATCTCGCAAGTGTTATTCCCTTTGTTTTCTTGCTATTATTGACTCATATTTGAATTGATAAATTCATTCGGAAATCTGGAAATATTTGATGGAATCTAATTTCGATTCGTGTGGCATTATATTTGGTGTTGAGCATGTTGTCATGAGATTTTAATATGGCACTAAAGTTGGGCACCCGCCAATATTCCTTTTTCCGGATATGCTAGAAAAATGCATAGGCACGGTACGGTGGTGAGGCCTGGTGACCCGGTTAATGTGTTGTTGAGAAATTATATTGATATAATTGCTTATGAGATTCACTTTGATTTGAATATTCGTATTCGTATTGTTGCGCTTTATTCATCGCTGACATCTTTGTTGAGCATATTCCTGTCGTATTGTGTACTTCCCCATCTTTTTCTTAGTTGGCAGGTGAGCACGGATTTGAGTGCTATGGACCAATTGGGATGATTTTAGCGAGGATTATTTGGGAAGAATTTTTAATACAAGAGATGAGAAGACTTGTATTTATTTTGATGTATAGAGCATTTGGAGAATTATTTTATTTCGAGATAGATAGTTGTATTTATTCGAGAGAATTGTTGTATTTATTTGAAGAGATTTGAGATTAGTGGTTTTTTTTATATTATGGGATTTAGATGCTCTATACCTTGTTATATTTTGGAATTGATTTAGTTTATCGTAGTAGCGCTCCGTTCGCTCTCCCCGCGCGGGTTGGGTGTTACAGAATGGTATCAGAGCTTAGGTATACGACAACCCTCGGGTCTTGGATTTTGGGTCAGTTGCTTTTTTATGGCGCGTATTTTTGGAGATAGAATCTTTAGACGATCGTTTCGTGTTAGGGATCTAGATTAGATGTGAGGAAATTATTTTGGAGACGAGATTATTTTTGGAGAGTGTTGGCCTGATCTTTGAGAGTTAGGCTTTCAGCGAATTTCGAGGGGGAAATTCCATTGTTAGTGGGGAAGTGTAACAACCCGCGTAATTTTGGGGTATTTTCAAAATAAAGAGGAAAATTAAATTCTGAGATAAAATTATTTTGTATTGTTCAAATATGTTGGTTATTATTTTAAAGGAGAGAATTTCAAACGGTTTCGAAATTGGAATTAAAATGGAGTTTTAATTGAATTTTTATTATATAGAAGAGTCCTCAAAATATAAATTCTCTAAGAGTCCTCAAAACATAAAACTGTCTAGAAAAAAAAATATTTAAAAATATTGAACGGTCTGATCGAGCTGAATTTAATTCTGTAGCTATCTCTCGTCTTCAGCTAATTCTCTGTAAAATTTCATCCAATTCCGACGGTCTGATCATCCGGAATAAAAATTCTTTAGTGTTTGTATCTGATTAGAACTCTTTTCTTAATCAAACTCTTAATCCTTTATATATCAACTAATTCGTGGCTTGGCTTTTCAAATCACTTTTTCTCAAACTTTTCAATCAGAAGAGCTATTCAAAATTACTCCCTTTCATATACAAACCATAGCCCCAAACTTATTCAAGATTTAAACCTTAGATTAGAAGGTTTATTTAGTGTTTTCTCGAGTATGGGCTAGAACGAGATTTGATTATTTTTGCAAGAAGAACGTGATGGTGTGAATAGATTTTGAGGCTAAAACTATGTGATGATTCACGTTGGTTCTTTTTGGTGGTTTAAGGTATGGGGTTTTACACAATATGCCCCTTAATCTCGCGAGTGTTATTCCCTTTGTTTTCTTGCGATTATTGACTCATATTTGAATTGATAAATTCATTCGGAAATCTGGAAATATTTGCTGGAATCTAATTTCGATTCATGTGGCATTATATTTGGTGTTGAGCATGTTGTCATGAGATTTTAATATGGCACTGAAGTTGGGCACCCGCCAATATTCCTTTTTCCGGATATGCTAGAAAAATGCATAGGCACGGTACGGTGGTGAGGCCTGGTGACCCGATTAATGTGTTGTTGAGAAATTATATTGATATAATTGCTTATGAGATTCACTTTGATTTGAATATTCGTATTCGTATTGTTGCGCTTTATTCATCGCTAACATCTTTGTTGAGCATATTCCTGTCGTATTGTGTACTTTCCCATCTTTTTCTTAGTTGGCAGGTGAGCACGGATTTGAGTGCTATGGACCAATTGGGATGATTTTAGCGAGGATTATTTGGAAAGAATTTTTAATACAAGAGATGAGAAGACTTGTATTTATTTTGATGTATAGAGCATTTGGAGAATTATTTTATTTCGAGATAGATAGTTGTATTTATTCGAGAGAATTGTTGTATTTATTTGAAGAGATTTGAGATTAGTGGTTTTTTTTATATTATGGGATTTAGATGCTCTATACCTTGTTATATTTTGGAATTTATTTAGTTTATCGTAGTAGCGCTCCGTTCGCTCTCCCCGCGCGGGTTGGGTGTTACAGAATGGTATCAGAGCTTAGGTATACGACAACCCTCGGGTCTTGGATTTTGGGTCAGTTGCTTTTTTATGGCGCGTATTTTTGGAGATAGAATCTTTAGATGATCGTTTCGTGTTAGGGATCTAGATTAGATGTGAGGAAATTATTTTGGAGACGAGATTATTTTTGGAGAGTGTTGGCCTGATCTTTGAGAGTTAGGTTTTCGGCGAATTTCGAGGGCGAAATTCCACTGTTAGTGGGGAAGTGTAACAACCCGCGTAATTTTGGGGTATTTTCAAAAGAAAGAGGAAAATTAAATTTTTAGATAAAATTATTTTTATTGTTCAAATATGTTGGTTATTATTTTAAAGGAGAGAATTTCAAACGGTTTCGGAATTGGAATTAAAATGGAGTTTTAATTGAATTTTTATTATATAGAAGAGTCCTCAAAATATAAAATTCTCTAAGAGTCCTCAAAACATAAAACTGTCTAGAAAAAAATATTTAAAAATATTGAACGGTCCGATCGAGCTGAATTTTGTTCTGTAGCTATCTCTCGTCTTCAGCTAATTCTCTGTAAAATTTCATCCAATTCCAACGGTCTGATCATCCGGAATAAAAATTCTTTAGTGTTTGTATCTGATTAGAACTCTTTTCTTAATCAAACTCTTAATCCTTTATATATCAACTAATTCGTGGCTTGGCTTTTCAAATCACTTTTTCTCAAACTTTTCAATCAGAAGAGCTATTCGAAATTACTCCCTTTCATATACAAACCATAGCCCCAAACTTATTCAAGATTTCAACCTTAGATTAGAAGGTTTATTTAGTCTTTTCTCGAGTATGGGCTAAAACGAGATTTGATTAGTTTTGCAAGAAGAACGTGATGGTGTGAATAGATTTTGAGGCTAAAACTATGTGATGATTCACGTTGGTTCTTTTTGGTGGTTTAAGGTATGGGGTTTTACACAATATGCCCCTTAATCTCGCAAGTGTTATTCCCTTTGTTTTCTTGCTATTATTGACTCATATTTGAATTGATAAATTCATTCGGAAATCTGGAAATATTTGATGGAATCTAATTTCGATTCGTGTGGCATTATATTTGGTGTTGAGCATGTTGTCATGAGATTTTAATATGGCACTAAAGTTGGGCACCCGCCAATATTCCTTTTTCCGGATATGCTAGAAAAATGCATAGGCACGGTACGGTGGTGAGGCCTGGTGACCCGGTTAATGTGTTGTTGAGAAATTATATTGATATAATTGCTTATGAGATTCACTTTGATTTGAATATTCGTATTCGTATTGTTGCGCTTTATTCATCGCTGACATCTTTGTTGAGCATATTCCTGTCGTATTGTGTACTTCCCCATCTTTTTCTTAGTTGGCAGGTGAGCACGGATTTGAGTGCTATGGACCAATTGGGATGATTTTAGCGAGGATTATTTGGGAAGAATTTTTAATACAAGAGATGAGAAGACTTGTATTTATTTTGATGTATAGAGCATTTGGAGAATTATTTTATTTCGAGATAGATAGTTGTATTTATTCGAGAGAATTGTTGTATTTATTTGAAGAGATTTGAGATTAGTGGGTTTTTTTTATATTATGGGATTTAGATGCTCTATACCTTGTTATATTTTGGAATTGATTTAGTTTATCGTAGTAGCGCTCCGTTCGCTCTCCCCGGGCGGGCGGGGTGTTACAGAATGGTATCAGAGCTTAGGTATACGATAACCCTCGGGTCTTGGATTTTGGGTCAGTTGGGTTTTTATGGCGCGTATTTTTGGAGATAGAATCTTTAGACGATCGTTTCGTGTTAGGGATCTAGATTAGATGTGAGGAAATTATTTTGGAGACGAGATTATTTTTGGAGAGTGTTGTCCTGATCTTTGAGAGTTAGGTTTTGGGCGAATTTCGAGGGAGAAATTCCATTGTTAGTGGGGAAGAGTAACAACCCGCGTAATTTTGGGGTATTTTCAAAATAAAGAGGAAAATTAAATTCTGAGATAAAATTATTTTTATTATTCAAATATGTTGGTTATTATTTTAAAGGAGAGAATTTCAAATGGTTTCGAAATTGGAATTAAAATGGAGTTTTAATTGAATTTTTATTATATAGAAGAGTCCTCAAAATATAAAATTCTCTAAGAGTCCTCAAAACATAAAACTGTCTAGAAAAAAAATATTTAAAAATATTGAACGGTCCGATCGAGCTGAATTTTTTTTTGTAGCTATCTCTCGTCTTCAGCTAATTCTCTGTAAAATTTCATCCAATTCCAACGGTCTGATCATCCGAAATAAAAATTCTTTAGTGTTTGTATCTCATTAGAACTCTTTTCTTAATCAAACTCTTAATCCTTTATCTATCAACTAATTCGTGGCTTGGCTTTTCAAATCACTTTTTCTCAAACTTTTCAATCAGAAGAGCTATTCAAAATTACTCCCTTTGATATACAAACCATAGCCCCAAACTTATTCAAGATTTCAACCTTAGATTAGAAGGTTTATTTAGTGTTTTCTCGAGTATGGGCTAGAACGAGATTTGATTATTTTTGCAAGAAGAACGTGATGGTGTGAATAGATTTTGAGGCTAAAACTATGTGATGATTCACGTTGGTTCTTTTTGGTGGTTTAAGGTATGGGGTTTTACACAATATGCCCCTTAATCTCGCGAGTGTTATTCCCTTTGGTTTCTTGCGATTATTGACTCATATTTGAATTGATAAATTCATTCGGAAATCTGGAAATATTTGCTGGAATCTAATTTCGATTCATGTGGCATTATATTTGGTGTTGAGCATGTTGTCATGAGATTTTAATATGGCACTGAAGTTGGGCACCCGCCAATATTCCTTTTTCCGGATATGCTAGAAAAATGCATAGGCGCGGTACGGTGGTGAGGCCTGGTGACCCGGTTAATGTGTTGTTGAGAAATTATATTGATATAATTGCTTATGAGATTCACTTTGATTTGAATATTCGTATTCGTATTGTTGCGCTTTACTCATCGCTAACATCTTTGTTGAGCATATTCCTGTCGTATTGTGTACTTTCCCATCTTTTTCTTAGTTGGCAGGTGAGCACGGATTTGAGTGCTGTGGACCAATTGGGATGATTTTAGCGAGGATTATTTGGGAAGAATTTTTAATACAAGAGATGAGAAGACTTGTATTTATTTTGATGTATAGAGCATTTGGAGAATTATTTTATTTCGAGATAGATAGTTGTATTTATTCGAGAGAATTGTTGTATTTATTTGAAGAGATTTGAGATTAGTGGTTTTTTTTTATATTATGGGATTTAGATGCTCTATACCTTGTTATATTTTGGAATTGATTTAGTTTATCGTAGTAACGCTCCGTTCGCTCTCCCCGGGCGGGAGGGGTGTTACAGAATGGTATCAGAGCTTAGGTATACGACAACCCTCGGGTCTTGGATTTTGGGTCAGTTGCTTTTTTATGGCGCGTATTTTTGGAGATAGAATCTTTAGATGATCGTTTCGTGTTAGGGATCTAGATTAGATGTGAGGAAATTATTTTGGAGCGAGATTATTTTTGGTGAGTGTTGGCCTGATCTTTGAGAGTTAGGTTTTCGGCGAATTTCGAGGGCGAAATTCCATTGTTAGTCGGGAAGTGTAACAACCCGCGTAATTTTGGGGTATTTTCAAAATAAAGAGGAAAATTAAATTTTTAGATAAAATTATTTTTATTGTTCAAACATGTTGGTTATTATTTTAAAGGAGAGAATTTCAAACGGTTTCGGAATTGGAATTAAAATGGAGTTTTAATTGACTTTTTATTATATAGAAGAGTCCTCAAAATATAAAATTCTCTAAGAGTCCTCAAAACATAAAACTGTCTAGAAAAAAAAATATTTAAAAATATTGAACTGTCCGATCGAGCTGAATTTTATTCTGTAGCGATCTCTCGTCTTCAGATAATTCTCTGTAAAATTTCATCCAATTCCAACGGTCTGATCATCCGGAATAAAAATTCTTTAGTGTTTGTATCTGATTAGAACTCTTTTCTTAATCAAACTCTTAATCCTTTATATATCAACTAATTCGTGGCTTGGCTTTTCAAATCACTTTTTCTCAAACTTTTCAATCAGAAGAGCTATTCAAAATTACTCCCTTTCATATACAAACCATAGCCCCAAACTTATTCAAGATTTAAACCTTAGATTAGAAGGTTTATTTAGTGTTTTATCGAGTATGGGCTAGAACGAGATTTGATTATTTTTGCAAGAAGAACGTGATGGTGTGAATAGATTTTGAGGCTAAAACTATGTGATGATTCACGTTGGTTCTTTTTGGTGGTTTAAGGTATGGGGTTTTACACAATATGCCCCTTAATCTCGCGAGTGTTATTCCCTTTGTTTTCTTGCGATTATTGACTCATATTTGAATTGATAAATTCATTCGGAAATCTGGAAATATTTGCTGGAATCTAATTTCGATTCATGTGGCATTATATTTGGTGTTGAGCATGTTGTCATGAGATTTTAATATGGCACTGAAGTTGGGCACCCGCCAATATTCCTTTTTCCGGATATGCTAGAAAAATGCATAGGCACGGTACGGTGGTGAGGCCTGGTGACCCGATTAATGTGTTGTTGAGAAATTATATTGATATAATTGCTTATGAGATTCACTTTGATTTGAATATTCGTATTCGTATTGTTGCGCTTTATTCATCGCTAACATCTTTGTTGAGCATATTCCTGTCGTATTGTGTACTTTCCCATCTTTTTCTTAGTTGGCAGGTGAGCACGGATTTGAGTGCTATGGACCAATTGGGATGATTTTAGCGAGGATTATTTGGGAAGAATTTTTAATACAAGAGATGAGAAGACTTGTATTTATTTTGATGTATAGAGCATTTGGAGAATTATTTTATTTCGAGATAGATAGTTGTATTTATTCGAGAGAATTGTTGTATTTATTTGAAGAGATTTGAGATTAGTGGGTTTTTTTTATATTATGGGATTTAGATGCTCTATACCTTGTTATATTTTGGAATTGATTTAGTTTATCGTAGTAACGCTCCGTTCGCTCTCCCCGGGCGGGCGGGGTGTTACAGAATGGTATCAGAGCTTAGGTATACGATAACCCTCGGGTCTTGGATTTTGGGTCAGTTGGGTTTTTATGGCGCGTATTTTTGGAGATAGAATCTTTAGATGATCGTTTCGTGTTAGGGATCTAGATTAGATGTGAGGAAATTATTTTGGAGACGAGATTATTTTTGGAGAGTGTTGTCCTGATCTTTGAGAGTTAGGTTTTGGGCGAATTTCGAGGGAGAAATTCCATTGTTAGTGGGGAAGAGTAACAACCCGCGTAATTTTGGGGTATTTTCAAAATAAAGAGGAAAATTAAATTTAGAGATAAAATTATTTTTATTATTCAAATATGTTGGTTATTATTTTAAAGGAGAGAATTTCAAATGGTTTCGGAATTGGAATTAAAATGGAGTTTCAATTGAATTTTTATTATATAGAAGAGTCCTCAAAATATAAAATTCTCTAAGAGTCCTCAAAACATAAAACTGTCTAGAAAAAAAATATTTAAAAATATTGAACGGTCCGATCGAGCTGAATTTTTTTTTGTAGCTATCTCTCGTCTTCAGCTAATTCTCTGTAAAATTTCATCCAATTCCAACGGTCTGATCGTCCGGAATAAAAATTCTTTAGTGTTTGTATCTGATTAGAACTCTTTTCTTAATCAAACTCTTAATCCTTTATATATCAACTAACTCCTGGCTTGGCTTTTCAAATCACTTTTTCTCAAACTTTTCAATCAGAAGAGCTATTCAAAATTACTCCCTTTCATATACAAACCATAGCCCCAAACTTATTCAAGATTTCAACCTTAAATTAGAAGGTTTATTTAGTGTTTTCTCGAGTATGGGCTAGAACGAGATTTGATTATTTTTGCAAGAAGAACGTGATGGTGTGAATAGATTTTGAGGCTAAAACTATGTGATGATTCACGTTGGTTTTTTTTGGTGGTTTAAGGTATGGGGTTTTACACAATATGCCCCTTAATCTCGCGAGTGTTATTCCCTTTGTTTTCTTGCGATTATTGACTCATATTTGAATTGATAAATTCATTCGGAAATCTGGAAATATTTGCTGGAATCTAATTTCGATTCATGTGGCATTATATTTGGTGTTGAGCATGTTGTCATGAGATTTTAATATGGCACTGAAGTTGGGCACCCGCCAATATTCCTTTTTCCGGATATGCTAGAAAAATGCATAGGCACGGTACGGTGGTGAGGCCTGGTGACCCGGTTAATGTGTTGTTGAGAAATTATATTGATATAATTGCTTATGAGATTCACTTTGATTTGAATATTCGTATTCGTATTGTTGCGCTTTATTCATCGCTAACATCTTTGTTGAGCATATTCCTGTCGTATTGTGTACTTTCCCATCTTTTTCTTAGTTGGCTGGTGAGCACGGATTTGAGTGCTGTGGACCAATTGGGATGATTTTAGCGAGGATTATTTGGGAAGAATTTTTAATACAAGAGATGAGAAGACTTGTATTTATTTTGATGTATAGAGCATTTGGAGAATTATTTTATTTCGAGATAGATAGTTGTATTTATTCGAGAGAATTGTTGTATTTATTTGAAGAGATTTGAGATTAGTGGTTTTTTTTTATATTATGGGATTTAGATGCTCTATACCTTGTTATATTTTGGAATTGATTTAGTTTATCGTAGTAGCGCTCTGTTCTCTCTCCCCAGGCGGGAGGGGTGTTAGAGAGTGGTATCAGAGCTTAGGTATACGACAACCCTCGGGTCTTGGATTTTGGGTCAGTTGCTTTTTTATGGCGCGTATTTTTGGAGATAGAATCTTTAGATGATCGTTTCGTGTTAGGGATCTAGATTAGATGTGAGGAAATTATTTTGGAGACGAGATTATTTTTGGAGAGTGTTGGCCTGATCTTTGAGAGTTAGGTTTTCGGCGAATTTCGAGGGCGAAATTCCACTGTTAGTGGGGAAGTGTAACAACCCGCGTAATTTTGGGGTATTTTCAAAAGAAAGGGGAAAATTAAATTTTTAGATAAAATTATTTTTATTGTTCAAATATGTTGGTTATTATTTTAAAGGAGAGAATTTCAAACGGTTTCGGAATTGGAATTAAAATGGAGTTTTAATTGAATTTTTATTATATAGAAGAGTCCTCAAAATATAAATTCTCTAAGAGTCCTCAAAACATAAAACTGTCTAGAAAAAAAAATATTTAAAAATATTGAACGGTCCGATCGAGCTGTATTTTTTTCTGTAGCTATCTCTAGTCTTCAGATAATTCTCTGTAAAATTTCATCCAATTCCAACGGTCCGATCATCCGAAATAAAAATTCTTTGGTGTTTGTATCTGATTAGAACTCTTTTCTTAATCAAACTCTTAATCCTTTATCTATCAACTAATTCGTGGCTTGGCTTTTCAAATCACTTTTTCTCAAACTTTTCAATCAGAAGAGCTATTCAAAATTACTCCCTTTCATATACAAACCATAGCCCCAAACTTATTCAAGATTTCAACCTTAGATTAGAAGGTTTATTTAGTGTTTTCTCGAGTATGGGCTAGAACGAGATTTGATTATTTTTGCAAGAAGAACGTGATGTTGTGAATAGATTTTGAGGCTAAAACTATGTGATGATTCACGTTGGTTCTTTTTGGTGGTTTAAGGTATGGGGTTTTACACAATATGCCCCTTAATCTCGCGAGTGCTATTCCCTTTGTTTTCTTGCGATTATTGACTCATATTTGAATTGATAAATTCATTCGGAAATCTTGAAATATTTGCTGGAATCTAATTTCGATTCATGTGGCATTATATTTGGTGTTGAGCATTATGTCATGAGATTTTAATATGGCACTGAAGTTGGGCACCCGCCAATATTCCTTTTTCCGGATATGCTAGAAAAATGCATAGGCACGGTACGGTGGTGAGGCCTGGTGACCCGGTTAATGTGTTGTTGAGAAATTATATTGATATAATTGCTTATGAGATTCACTTTGATTTGAATATTCGTATTCGTATTGTTGCGCTTTATTCATCGCTAACATCTTTGTTGAGCATATTCATGTCGTATTGTGTACTTTCCCATCTTTTTCTTAGTTGGCAGGTGAGCACGGATTTGAGTGCTATGGACCAATTGGGATGATTTTAGCGAGGATTATTTGGGAAGAATTTTTAATACAAGAGATGAGAAGACTTGTATTTATTTTGATGTATAGAGCATTTGGAGAATTATTTTATTTCGAGATAGATAGTTGTATTTATTCGAGAGAATTGTTGTATTTATTTGAAGAGATTTGAGATTAGTGGTTTTTTTTATATTATGTGATTTAGATGCTCTACACCTTGTTATATTGTGGAATTGATTTAGTTTATCGTAGTAACGCTCCGTTCTCTCTCCCCGGGCGGGCGGGGTGTTACAGAATGGTATCAGAGCTTAGGTATACGATAACCCTCGGGTCTTGGATTTTGGGTCAGTTGGGTTTTTATGGCGCGTATTTTTGGAGATAGAATCTTTAGATGATCGTTTCGTGTTAGGGATCTAGATTAGATGTGAGGAAATTATTTTGGAGACGAGATTATTTTTGGAGAGTGTTGTCCTGATCTTTGAGAGTTAGGTTTTGGGCGAATTTCGAGGGAGAAATTCCATTGTTAGTGGGGAAGAGTAACAACCCGCGTAATTTTGGGGTATTTTCAAAATAAAGAGGAAAATTAAATTTAGAGATAAAATTATTTTTATTATTCAAATATGTTGGTTATTATTTTAAAGGAGAGAATTTCAAATGGTTTCGGAATTGGAATTAAAATGGAGTTTCAATTGAATTTTTATTATATAGAAGAGTCCTCAAAATATAAAATTCTCTAAGAGTCCTCAAAACATAAAACTGTCTAGAAAAAAAATATTTAAAAATATTGAACGGTCCGATCGAGCTGAATTTTTTTTTGTAGCTATCTCTCGTCTTCAGCTAATTCTCTGTAAAATTTCATCCAATTCCAACGGTCTGATCGTCCGGAATAAAAATTCTTTAGTGTTTGTATCTGATTAGAACTCTTTTCTTAATCAAACTCTTAATCCTTTATATATCAACTAACTCCTGGCTTGGCTTTTCAAATCACTTTTTCTCAAACTTTTCAATCAGAAGAGCTATTCAAAATTACTCCCTTTCATATACAAACCATAGCCCCAAACTTATTCAAGATTTCAACCTTAAATTAGAAGGTTTATTTAGTGTTTTCTCGAGTATGGGCTAGAACGAGATTTGATTATTTTTGCAAGAAGAACGTGATGGTGTGAATAGATTTTGAGGCTAAAACTATGTGATGATTCACGTTGGTTTTTTTTGGTGGTTTAAGGTATGGGGTTTTACACAATATGCCCCTTAATCTCGCGAGTGTTATTCCCTTTGTTTTCTTGCGATTATTGACTCATATTTGAATTGATAAATTCATTCGGAAATCTGGAAATATTTGCTGGAATCTAATTTCGATTCATGTGGCATTATATTTGGTGTTGAGCATGTTGTCATGAGATTTTAATATGGCACTGAAGTTGGGCACCCGCCAATATTCCTTTTTCCGGATATGCTAGAAAAATGCATAGGCACGGTACGGTGGTGAGGCCTGGTGACCCGGTTAATGTGTTGTTGAGAAATTATATTGATATAATTGCTTATGAGATTCACTTTGATTTGAATATTCGTATTCGTATTGTTGCGCTTTATTCATCGCTAACATCTTTGTTGAGCATATTCCTGTCGTATTGTGTACTTTCCCATCTTTTTCTTAGTTGGCTGGTGAGCACGGATTTGAGTGCTGTGGACCAATTGGGATGATTTTAGCGAGGATTATTTGGGAAGAATTTTTAATACAAGAGATGAGAAGACTTGTATTTATTTTGATGTATAGAGCATTTGGAGAATTATTTTATTTCGAGATAGATAGTTGTATTTATTCGAGAGAATTGTTGTATTTATTTGAAGAGATTTGAGATTAGTGGTTTTTTTTTATATTATGGGATTTAGATGCTCTATACCTTGTTATATTTTGGAATTGATTTAGTTTATCGTAGTAGCGCTCTGTTCTCTCTCCCCAGGCGGGAGGGGTGTTAGAGAGTGGTATCAGAGCTTAGGTATACGACAACCCTCGGGTCTTGGATTTTGGGTCAGTTGCTTTTTTATGGCGCGTATTTTTGGAGATAGAATCTTTAGATGATCGTTTCGTGTTAGGGATCTAGATTAGATGTGAGGAAATTATTTTGGAGACGAGATTATTTTTGGAGAGTGTTGGCCTGATCTTTGAGAGTTAGGTTTTCGGCGAATTTCGAGGGCGAAATTCCACTGTTAGTGGGGAAGTGTAACAACCCGCGTAATTTTGGGGTATTTTCAAAAGAAAGGGGAAAATTAAATTTTTAGATAAAATTATTTTTATTGTTCAAATATGTTGGTTATTATTTTAAAGGAGAGAATTTCAAACGGTTTCGGAATTGGAATTAAAATGGAGTTTTAATTGAATTTTTATTATATAGAAGAGTCCTCAAAATATAAATTCTCTAAGAGTCCTCAAAACATAAAACTGTCTAGAAAAAAAAATATTTAAAAATATTGAACGGTCCGATCGAGCTGTATTTTTTTCTGTAGCTATCTCTAGTCTTCAGATAATTCTCTGTAAAATTTCATCCAATTCCAACGGTCCGATCATCCGAAATAAAAATTCTTTGGTGTTTGTATCTGATTAGAACTCTTTTCTTAATCAAACTCTTAATCCTTTATCTATCAACTAATTCGTGGCTTGGCTTTTCAAATCACTTTTTCTCAAACTTTTCAATCAGAAGAGCTATTCAAAATTACTCCCTTTCATATACAAACCATAGCCCCAAACTTATTCAAGATTTCAACCTTAGATTAGAAGGTTTATTTAGTGTTTTCTCGAGTATGGGCTAGAACGAGATTTGATTATTTTTGCAAGAAGAACGTGATGTTGTGAATAGATTTTGAGGCTAAAACTATGTGATGATTCACGTTGGTTCTTTTTGGTGGTTTAAGGTATGGGGTTTTACACAATATGCCCCTTAATCTCGCGAGTGCTATTCGCTTTGGTTTCTTGCGATTATTGACTCATATTTGAATTGATAAATTCATTCGGAAATCTTGAAATATTTGCTGGAATCTAATTTCGATTCATGTGGCATTATATTTGGTGTTGAGCATTATGTCATGAGATTTTAATATGGCACTGAAGTTGGGCACCCGCCAATATTCCTTTTTCCGGATATGCTAGAAAAATGCATAGGCACGGTACGGTGGTGAGGCCTGGTGACCCGGTTAATGTGTTGTTGAGAAATTATATTGATATAATTGCTTATGAGATTCACTTTGATTTGAATATTCGTATTCGTATTGTTGCGCTTTATTCATCGCTAACATCTTTGTTGAGCATATTCATGTCGTATTGTGTACTTTCCCATCTTTTTCTTAGTTGGCAGGTGAGCACGGATTTGAGTGCTATGGACCAATTGGGATGATTTTAGCGAGGATTATTTGGGAAGAATTTTTAATACAAGAGATGAGAAGACTTGTATTTATTTTGATGTATAGAGCATTTGGAGAATTATTTTATTTCGAGATAGATAGTTGTATTTATTCGAGAGAATTGTTGTATTTATTTGAAGAGATTTGAGATTAGTGGTTTTTTTTATATTATGTGATTTAGATGCTCTACACCTTGTTATATTGTGGAATTGATTTAGTTTATCGTAGTAACGCTCCGTTCTCTCTCCCCGGGCGGGCGGGGTGTTACAGAATGGTCTCAGAGCTTAGGTATACGATAACCCTCGGGTCTTGGATTTTGGGTCAGTTGGGTTTTTATGGCGCGTATTTTTGGAGATAGAATCTTTAGATGATCGTTTCGTGTTAGGGATCTAGATTAGATGTGAGGAAATTATTTTGGAGACGAGATTATTTTTGGAGAGTGTTGTCCTGATCTTTGAGAGTTAGGTTTTGGGCGAATTTCGAGGGAGAAATTCCATTGTTAGTGGGGAAGAGTAACAACCCGCGTAATTTTGGGGTATTTTCAAAATAAAGAGGAAAATTAAATTTAGAGATAAAATTATTTTTATTATTCAAATATGTTGGTTATTATTTTAAAGGAGAGAATTTCAAACGGTTTCGGAATTGGAATTAAAATGGAGTTTTAATTGAATTTTTATTATATAGAAGAGTCCTCAAAATATAAAATTCTCTAAGAGTCCTCAAAACATAAAACTGTCTAGAAAAAAAAATATTTAAAAATATTGAACGGTCCGATCGAGCTGAAATTTTTTTTGTAGCTATCTCTCGTCTTCAGCTAATTCTCTGTAAAATTTCATCCAATTCCAACGGTCTGATCGTCCGGAATAAAAATTCTTTAGTGTTTGTATCTGATTAGAACTCTTTTCTTAATCAAACTCTTAATCCTTTATATATCAACTAATTCCTGGCTTGGCTTTTCAAATCACTTTTTCTCAAACTTTTCAATCAGAAGAGCTATTCAAAATTACTCCCTTTCATATACAAACCATAGCCCCAAACTTATTCAAGATTTCAACCTTAGATTAGAAGGTTTATTTAGTGTTTTCTCGAGTATGGACTAGAACGAGATTTGATTATTTTTGCAAGAAGAACGTGATGGTGTGAATAGATTTTGAGGCTAAAACTATGTGATGATTCACGTTGGTTCTTTTTGGTGGTTTAAGGTATGGGATTTTACACAATATGCCCCTTAATCTCGCGAGTGTTATTCCCTTTGTTTTCTTGCGATTATTGACTCATATTTGAATTGATAAATTCATTCGGAAATCTGGAAATATTTGCTGGAATCTAATTTCGATTCATGTGGTATTATATTTGGTGTTGATCATGTTGTCATGAGATTTTAATATGGCACTGAAGTTGGGCACCCGCCAATATTCCTTTTTCCGGATATGCTAGAAAAATGCATAGGCACGGTACGGTGGTGAGGCCTGGTGACCCGATTAATGTGTTGTTGAGAAATTATATTGATATAATTGCTTATGAGATTCACTTTGATTTGAATATTCGTATTCGTATTGTTGCGCTTTATTCATCGCTAACATCTTTGTTGAGCATATTCCTGTCGTATTGTTTACTTCCCCATCTTTTTCTTAGTTGGCAGGTGAGCACAGATTTGAGTGCTGTGGACCAATTGGGATAATTTTAGCGAGGATTATTTGGGAAGAATTTTTAATACAAGAGATGAGAAGACTTGTATTTATTTTGATGTATAGAGCATTTCGAGAATTCTTTTATTTCGAGATAGATAGTTGTATTTATTCGAGAGAATTGTTGTATTTATTTGAAGAGATTTGAGATTAGTGGTTTTTTTTTATATTATGGGATTTAGATGCTCTATACCTTGTTATATTGTGGAATTGATTTAGTTTATCGTAGTAGCGCTCCGTTCGCTCTCCCCGGGCGGGCGGAGTGTTACACCCTATTCGTTTGAATCTGTGACATTTAGTGGGCCAACAAACTCATCGGAGGGACTCCATCGATGTGGACGTCCAACAGGCAGAATGACAGTCATCCTCGTCTACACCTTTCTGGTCACCACTCTCTCTCTCTCTCTCGCGCGCTTCACCTTCCACATACCATGCATTCAAACGCCTGTTGCATAATTCTGATTCTATCAAATTGAGCCTACTTGACATTAATTCAATCCGAAACAAAGCCCAACTATGCACCACAACTCCCCTGGTACTAAGCTTTGATACAACTTTGATGTGAGCAACTGAAGAAATCAATACCAATCACATGCACTAAGCCAGAATCATAATTTTCATTAATAATCAAACTGAATCACATAAGACCAAAGGCATTAATTTATGAAGAGAGGATTTTAGGAGTCCTTGCCTAATAAGATCACTAATGAAACTGGAAACACTTTGAATAAGGAAACAAGAAAATACTTCAACTATAGTTATAATAATAGTATTTTGATTCCTAAAATAACTCCCCAAACTCTCTCCCTTAATTTTATCTCTTCACCTATCACATCCAAAAACTCGCCCATAGGCCCCCAGCAATTTCACCGTGAACATCACTGTATATAAAGGCATATCAGAGAACAAAATGAAACATCATCTTTCAATCAAGCAATTTAATGGAATCTTAACAGGAAATTTAATGCATACAAAGGTAGTTTAGAGGAATTTACCCATCAGCTTGATGTTGTAAAACCATCCCTGCTAAATCTGCAACTTCTCTAAGTGATGCCCTCCACCCATTCAGTTTGCTCATCCTTTGAGTTGCTTTGATTTTCTCTTAGTGCCATGAAAATGCTTCCCCATAACCTCCCGTCTGCTTCCTAACTTGGGACGGATCCACATCATAAAAGACCGGTAAGACTACATGCTTGGATATTTTCTTACGTTCAAGGATCTAAACAAGTTGGTCAAGGCACCATCCAAAAGAGGCATAGTCTCTGGACAAGATAATTATTGAAATCCTTGACTACTGCATTGCTTTCTGAAGCTCTCGTTTAATATTCTCTCCTCTCCCATTTTCGTCATCACCTCTAAATGTGCCAAACCCGGCACCAATCAAAGTTGTATAGAGGTGGTCGATAAAATTCTTACCTGTGTTCGACTTTTTTAAATGCCAAATCAGTTCGACATGCCACGTGGAGTGTCGGAGGAGTGTCATATGGGTGTAATGTCCGCGAGAGTGTCCGACATGAGTACATCACCTCCCATAAAGTGTTCTTGCTTCATAGACAACAACAAATTGATGCTCCCTTCCAATGGCTTCAAAACCCTAACCCAGGCCTAGCCTCCACCATCCTTGCCTACCCCTGGCAGCTAACCCCACCCCTGCCGACCACCCAAAAACCCCCCTGCAGCCCCTAGCCCAAAACCCTTGACCCCCGACCCAAAAGAACCACCTTTCGCTGCCCGAAAACCTTTGGTCGACCTCTCTGACAGCCCCCCCTACTGCTGCCACCTTAACCCCCACCCCATTCGAATCCAAGAAAACCTCTAACCCAACTCGCCCTAACCTAAAACCAAAGCCTAGTGCCATGAGCCCAACCCTAGACCCAAAAAACCCAGATCCACCCTCACGCCACTCTGATTTGTCCGGATCCCACTTCCTCATGGCCAAAACACTTCTGCCTAGGCCGGAGCACCCCAAGACCCTCATGGCAACTCCGAAATTATGATTTTGACCCGAGAGGAAGCCTGGGTTGCTATAGGAGAAGTAAGAGAGAATAAGAAGTTTGAAGAAAGAAAATTTGGGGGATGTGCACTCCTCAACTTTTTGAAATTTTATTTTAACCCCCACAAGTTTTTGACTCAATTTTTAGAATTTTCACTTGAATCCCCAATTGTTTTGAACGCTCAAGGGAGAGCTTGGCCTTAAAAGGAGAAGAGTGGTGAGATTTAGAAGCTTATGGGCCATTTTTAGGATTTTACGGTATTTTTGTTATTTTCTTTATTTGGTTGTATTTCCTTTTTTTAGTATTTGTATGCTTGGTATTTAGGGAAAGAAGTAGCAAAAGGTTCTTAAGGGTAATTTTGTAATTAGAAGAGTAGCTTAGAGCCTAAGCTACTTCCCCCCTTTAAATACCCCCTGTATTCTTGATGTTTGTCCAATAGAAAAATTACTCCATTCTCAAAGTAGTGGCCTTTTGTCCCGATCCGCCTCCACTTCCAGAATTATGCAGTTCTTCAATGAGCACAAGAAAGCATAAGAATCAAGCATCATCATCAAGAATAAAAAGGCACATACGAAAAGAATGTCAAACTCAATAATCAATACTCATCATCATCAAAAAATGCAGTCATTCATTAATCATCAATAAACACAGAAATAAAATTGAAAACAAAAAGAACATGACTCTCCATCATTATTTATCCATTCATATATATGATATGAAACAAATAAAATGCATTCAGTCATTAGTCATTTTTAAAATATTAAACTAATAACATCTAAGCATCCTTACAAATAAAACCATTCATAATTGAAAAATTCATGTCAATTGTCATCTTCATCCATGTCAGTATCATAATCATCACTGGTCTCCTCATTTTCATCACTTTCATCTATATCACTCTCATTAGCTTCCTCGTCCGCCTCTGAATCATCTTCATAAGTCTCAGTCTCAAAATCATCCTCATTAATATCAACACAAATATCATCACCACAATCAATATCAACAATATTGTCAACAGCCGTTCCCTCCACACCAGCCCTAACCCATGTAATATCCCCATCATGGTTGATTAGAGTGTCATCCAATTGTTGGATATTCTACGGCTCAACTTCTGCGTCTATTGTGTCATCTCCATAAGTATCTTTACCATATATGTCATACAAATCTCTCGGTGTCATCTTCACGATAGCATTCCAATCTTCTTCAATCGGGTCTCGCACATACCAAATTTGTTTGGCCTGAGATGCTAATATAAACGGTTCATCTGACAGTCGATTATGCTTGTATAGTGAATGTTTGAAGTTCACTAATGTGAACTCAAAATCATCCTTGGTCGTCCCCGAATGTGTATCACCCCAATCACACTTGAATAGCACAAACTTGAAATCATTTGAATAGCGCAATTCAAATATATCTGTTAATACTCCATAATATGTTACATCCCCGGAAACAGGTCATTTGTCCTTTGCACTTGCAAAACTTTCGGTGGTGGCATCAAGCATAACTCCACTATTCTGAGTATTCAATCTTGTCTCACGCTGCTTTGTGCGAAACCTAAACCCATTTACAATATATCCCGTATATCTTCTAGCCCATTGGGAGGGGCCTGAAGCCAAAATTGTAACTTCCTTTGACACCTTTCCGTCACTTAGATTCCGTACCTAATTTTTTCATATGATTGAGTAATAAAAATTAGATGTGTAAAAATTAAATGTGTCATTAGCATATTAAAATGACTTACATGATCCCCAAACCACTTGTGAAACGTTTCGTTGTGAATGCGGTTAATTTCGTAGTGTCCCACACGAGGTATCTCCTGTTTTAGAATTGTTATATGTTTCCTGTAAAACATGTATGTATAAATTGTATAACGTAGAGGGATATTTAATTACATAAAGTTTAAAATCCATTCAAATGTTATCTTACTCGCGAAAAGGTTTCACTGCGGCGGAGTCGAATAACACGTAACGATGTGCTTGTGAAAACGAAGTGTCATCAAGCATAAATTCTACTCCTTTACCTAATGTACGACCTATTGAACTTGAGTTTTCATCGGCCTCATCATTTCGTAAAGGTCGATTTAACTTACTCTCAACATCACCCAGGTACCTCGCACAGAATGTTGTACATTCCTCTGTTAGGTATCCTACAACAATTGAACCTTCTGGACGACTTCGGTTACGAACATATTCTTATAGTGTGAATAAAAACCTGTTCGTCATTGTAAAAAAATTATAATATTTATATGCATTAATTTAGATGACACAAACATAATTCATACACGAAACATACCTCTCGATGGGATACATCCATCGAAATTGTACTGGTCCATCAATCATTGCCTCCTCAGCTAAATGGATTGTCAAATGCTCTATAACATCGAAAAAATTTGGGGGGAATATTTTCTCTAGATGACAGAGTGTAAGAGCAACACGATATTGCAAATATTCATAGTCTTTAAAGGTCATTGTCTTTGAACAGAGCTGCCGATAAAAATTACATAATTCGATCAAAGGCCTTGCTACATTCGTAGGCAATGATTTTCGTACTGCTAACGGGAGTAGTTGTTGCATTATGATATGATTATCGTGGCTCTTAAGTCCAGAAATATTCCGGCCTTTAATGTTTACACGCCGTGAAATATTAGATGCATAACCATCTGGAACTTTGATATTCTTTAAAACCTTACAAAATATGTCTTTATCACTTTTACTCATTGTGAAGCATGCTGGTGGTAAATATACTTTACTATCTGGCAAGCTCTTAGGGTGCAATGCTTTTCGAATACCCATGTTCTCAAGGTCTCCACGAGCCTTTATATTATCTTTTGACTTTCCATCCACATTTAACAATGTCCAAAGTATGTTATCGCACACATTTTTCTCTACATGCATAACATCAAGATTGTGACGAATCAAGTGATTCTTCCAGTATGACAACTGAAAGAATATGCTTTTTTTCTTCCAATTTAGAGAACTATCACAATTCCCTTCACCGTCGGTACTCGTTTTTCTCTTGTTCGTCGTCGATGAGTGACCCTTCTCATTATTTCTTTCTATTGGCTCTAATTTCTCCAAGATATCACCCCCACATACTTGAGTGGGCTTGACTTCTCTTTCAACTTTGCCATAAAAAGCTACGGTATCATTTCTAAACTTGTGGTTGTGATCCAACCACCGACGATGACCCATACAGCAAAATTTCTTCCCATTCTTTAACCACTGTGAACGAGTGTTCTTGTTGTAACAAGGACAAGCCAATCTCCCTTTTGTACTCCAACCTGACAAGTTTGCATACGCAGGAAAGTCTTTAATTGTCCACATTAACGCTGCACGCATACAAAACATTTTTTCAGTCGATGCATCGTAAGTAAGTATGCCATCACTCCACAATTCCTTCAATTCGTCAATGAGAGGCTGTAAGTAAACATCAATATTATTTCCTGGGCCGCGTGGACCATCAATCAACGTAGACAGTATAAGATAAGGTTGTTTCATACACATCCACGGAGGAAAGTTGTATATCATCAAAACAACGGGCCACGTGCTATGAGATATGCTCATTGTTCTAAAAGGATTGAAGCCATCGACTGCTAGTCCGAGACTAACATTGCACGAGTCACTAGAAAAATTTGGATGTTGTTGATCGAAGGTTTTCCATGCTTTAGAATCAGTCGGGTGTCTTAATATGTCGACGTCATCACGTTCCTCCGCATGCCATCTCATGAGGGAGGATGTTTTCAATGACATAAATAATCTTTGAAGCCTTAGTTTCAGTGGAAAGTACCTAACAACCTTTGTAGGAATTTTTCGACCCCTAGCTTCTTCATCATCAGACTCACCCGAAAATTGCTTCCATTTTGATGTATGACATACTATGCAATCCTCAAGATCTTTGTTCTCTTTCCAGTACAACATACAATCATTTGGACATGCATGAATTTTTTGATAATCAAACCCCAAATCATTAACCATCTTTCTTACTTGAGAGTATGAACCTGGTAGGCTCTCACCCTCCGCAAGTGCCTCTTTTAAGAATTGAAGCAATGCTGTAAACGACGTGTGGCTCCACTTATAAAGTGTTTTCATATGAAATAGCCGAACAATAAATGAAAGTAATGAGAAAGATTTGAAACCAGGGTACAACTCGCGTTCCTCGTCTTTCAACAACTTGAAAAATGATGATGCATTTTCATCCATCCCATCCTGGTCTTCGTATGGGTCGTTACATCGCATACCCTCTTCACTTCGATTTCGAATATATCATGTAGTAGTCCACACATATCATCTATTGTATTCAAGTCATGCACTTCATCCGCTCCACTAATTCCCATTGTGTATGGAGCACCTTTTACGTGATAAATCCACCTAGTGTAATTCTTAACAAACCCATGTACGATCAGATGCTCATAAACAACTTCTCTTTTATGGCTAATGGTATTTCGACATTTCTTACACGGGAACTTGATCACTAGCTCGGGGTATTTATTGGCAAATTTAAAGTCAAGAAACCCATTAACTCCTTTAATATAAGGCTGAGAAACTATTGACAATTCCATCCAACTCTTATCGCTATCCATTTGAAAAGATTGTTGATTACCTCACACTATCCCTAAATTGTTGTTAGATTCATTAGAAAAATTCATAAAAAATACAATAATAAAAAAAATGTTAAACCATAAATCATTAATATGCTCCTTCAAAACTATGTAAATTTACAAAAAGTAAGACTCTAATTTTAACACCATATGGATGTGGCCTTATATGAAAATTACCAATATTTAGTGATATAAAATGAAGAAACTTAACTATCAATATATTTTAACCTTAATTAGTTAACAACAATTAAAAAACTCACTCATAACATAATCAATTACTAAACGATATTAATGTAGCAATGAATCATGACACATTAAGAAGAAGACTACGCCTAATGCCTAAACAGTTTAGCTTAAATGAAAACAATGTATAACGAATGAATACCCCAACACAACAACTCACATCAAGACTTAATTTTCTAAAAGCGAAAAAATTAAACACAAAATAATCCATAAGGCCCTCGCTTAAAAAAAACTTTAGTAAAAAATAATCATTACGAAAAACAAATCTCCTTGTCAATAATGAGATAGCATAATTAAATCATAGAATCTAGATGAAAACGCTACAAAATCAAAATGTCGAGAATAGAAAATAATATTAAAACTTGTTTGTTATCTTAAAATTCAGCACGTGTTGCATGAATAAATAAAGGGGCTTACTAAATTCAACTACAATATAAAAAACTAATTTTGTAAAGATACCATCACAACAACATTAATTACAAAACGGAACATATACAAACTAAGTTGAATGATTGAAAACATGGTAAAAAGGTTGTTACATTTGTTCGCGCAATAAGTATATTGTCGCACTCTGGCGATTAGCTCTAGCTTGCAGTTTGGACATTATCATATATAAAAGTAAGATGAATTAATAAATCTAAAATAGTTTAAAATAAACGAATAAAGACATGTAGACCCATCTAATTTTCATTTAGAGTTGGTAAGTTTTGTAATATCAAGCTAAAAGGCTAATGTGATACATAAATACCTGCACATATGAATATACACATACATATACATGAGAAATAATATGTATATATCAAACTAAAATGCAAATGTGACACATATATACCATCACATGAATGCACACATACATAAACATGAAAAAAAATATGTATACAACCCCCTATAGTAAAACAACACGTCGATTTAGATGGTTAAAGTAATACTAATCAATTCAAACAGGGGTATTAGAGTTGCACAAAGATGATATGATAGGGAGTGATTTAAGTTTACGTTGAACTGGACTTTTTTAATCAATTGAAATAAATGAAAGAGTGAAAAAAAATTGGTAGTTACCAAAAATAGATAAGAAAATCCAACTGAATACTTCATCTAATTATATAAATAGAACAAAAAACACAGCAACAACTAACAAATTAAACATTTCAAACACTTTTCTCTCGCACATCAATTAAAATTAAAAAAAATTCAGTACTTTTTTCTCTCACAAAAATACAAATTATAACAAAACAAAGATTACACAACAATAATTACCATAATAACACCCCCTACCAATTTTGTACTAATTTTTCCTTTCGAGTTTCTTGCAACCCCGCTATATCTAATTTTTCCTTATTTAAAGTGTCTATCATAACCATTATCTATATGCATAAATTTTGTATAACACAAATGTTACGAAAAAAAAAGATTACACTATTTCATATACATGATTATATAATATCAAATCTGGAAAAAAAAAAGAGTTAAATATTAAAGATGTCAAAATGTTAATGATTCATGACTAATGAGACTGGTATGGATTTAAAAACTCACAGGTACATATCACGAACAAAAGAAAATATTACCTTGCTTCTGGGATTTCTTCTTTCTAATATATCTTTCTTGTGAAAACTCTTTGCCTCTATTGCCAGTAACAAATAGAACCCAATCAAAAGCCAATATATGCAAGAAAGTGATTCTATGAGCCAAAAAAAACATAGAAATAAGAAAAATACACTGAAATACACGGAAATAAAAAGAATACACCGAAATAAACAAAATAAAACGTAACTTACCTCAAAGTTTCAAAGAACAAAATCGTTCTTCTAACAGGGAAACATCAAAAATCGTGCAAAGCTTCAAAGATCAAAATCGTTCAAAGCTTCAAAGGAAAATACACCAAAATAATGAAAGTGATTATCTGAGCCTTCGAAAATTGAAATATGGGTGAGATGAGAGCACCGTCATCCTTCTTATAGCAAGGGACTAGCAAAAATCGTTCCAAGATGGGTGAGATTGAGGCAAAGTGATTGGGTGAGATTGAGGTAGATACTTGATAAGGTTTGTTGAGGATTAGGTTTAGTAGATTGAGCCAGATACGGGAGAGGAAGATACGGGAGAGAGGAGAACGTGCCCGGAGATCCATCCAAGCTACGCGACTTTACCCGCCAAAAAATAGGGCAAAAGTGATATTCTTTTAAAAGAAAATAAGACCCGCCATATTTATTTAAGTGAATGTAATTTTTTTCCCAATTTTAGTGGCATTAGTTATGAAATGCCCAAAAAATATTACATTTGTTTGAGCATTAATTAAAAAATAGTAAGATTTTAAAAAACGCGGGGCGTGATCGAGGGGTGGAGGCCAAGCCTTAAGCATTAGACGCCTAGGCGGACCTTAGGCGCAAAAAGGCGTGAAAAAGCGTTTAGACATTTTTTAATATATTTTAATATTTTTTGACTATGACAACGCTATTAAAAATACTAAAATGGTACATACCTTAAAAATATGTCAAAATATTTGTAAATTAAAAAACTATTTTTTTTAAATACAAAAAAAAAATTGCATTTTTTCACGCCTTACTTCTAAAAAACTCGCCTTTTTTCACGCCTTACCCCAAAAAATGCACGTTTTGTCACGCCTTACCCTAAAAAATGTTGACTATCATTGACCACGTCTTGATCCACACCTAGGGACAAAACTTGGCGTATCTAAAAAGCCTCGCGCCTAGGCGCACCTTGGCGCCGCCTAGGCACATTTTTTAGAACACTAAAATAGATTATGTATTTTTAGGACTTAAAAAAATATTGATTATGTATATAGGACAACAAATATTTCGTTTTCATTTTTAGTCCCTATTTTTAAATTAAAGAGACACGTGGCAAGTTGTGATTGGTTGATGTTTTATGAAAATGGGTCCGCGCCAACACCTTTATTAAAAAATAGGGACTAAAACTATAAATAAAATATTTGTTGTCCCATTTTCAAAATACATATTACAATAGGTCCTAAATTTACAAATTCCCATTAAAAAATACTCTACTTATACGGCACATCAATATAAATGTCGTGAATTTTCAATACTTATAAATAAATGCTGGTAAAAATAAAATTCGCAGCATTTTTGAATAATACCGAGAAAAACGTGCCGGAAAAAATTAGTTTTCTTGTAGTGAGAAGTGCAAAAATTTTAGCCCAGAAAAGAATACAACGATCCAAAAGAGGTGGCAAAACTACAAAAAATCACAGTTAATTAAGGATATTAAATATCCGACTTAGTTGGCCAATATAGTAATGGTAAAAAAGAAGAACAATAAAAGGGGAATGTGTTTGGATTTTACCGACCTTAAAAAAACATGTCCAAAAGATACTTTTCTTTACCAAGGAATGATCAATTGGTCAATGCCACAACAGGTCATAAATTTATCAGCTTCATGGATTCTTATTCTCAGTATAACCATATCTAAATGAAGCTGAATGATAAGGGAAGCATATCCTTGATTACTAGTCGAGGAACTTACTGCTACAATGTAATGCCCTTCGAGCTCAAGAACATTGGCACGGCGTATTAGGGTTGGTAAATAAAGTCTTTGAAGATCAAATTAGCAAGAACATGGAGGGGTATATAAATGATTTTCCCACCAAAAGCAAGTTTGTCACCGACCAAATTACTGATCTGGCCCAAAATTTTGACCAACTAGAAAAATATCAAATGAAGATCAATCCAAAAAAGTGAATATTTGGAGTTTAGGAAGGTATGTTCTTAGGGTATATTGTGAATCAAATGGTAATTGAATCCAATCCTGATAAAATAAAGGCTTGGGGGTACATTTTGAATCAAAGGGAAATTGAATCCAATCCTGATAAAATAAAGGATTTACTGGAAATGCAATCCCTGACTAGTAAGAAGGATGTGAAAAAGTTGACAGGAAGAGTAGAAACCTTAAATAGTTTTAGATCTTGGGCCACTAACAAATGTCTTCCATTCTTCAAGGTGCTTAGAAACACCTTTGAATTGAATGACGAATGTGAAAAATATTTTTTGGACTTGAAAAAGTATTTGGGGTCTCCCCCTCTACTCTCCCGACATGTTTTGGGAGAGAAGTTGTACTTATATTTGTCTATTTGATAGCATTCTGTAAGTTCAGCCTTGATCCCACTAGAGGAGGGTGTTCAAAAAATAGTGTATTACACCAGTAAGGCGTTCCGAGGAGCCGAAATTCGATATCCACGGTTGGAAAAATTGGCATTAGAACTCATTGATATCTGTAGAAGGATAAAACCCTATTTTCACGCTCATACCATTATAGTATACACTAACCTACCCTTGCAGCAAGCTTTGCATAATCCTGAAAAGTTTGGAAGACTAATCTCTTGGGAAGTTGAGTTGAGAGAGTATGAAACTGAACCAAGAACTTTATTAAAGGGGAAAGTAGTTACAGATTTCATAGAAAAATTCACCTATGCCTAGGTACCAAGCACACTAAGTTTGCATGTCGAGCAGACTTCTTAAAAAGAGAGCTCAACTCCAAATCTAGCTGAGATGGTTGCTGACCGACCAGAATCCTCAATTTTTCAAGACAGATCTTTTTGACTACTTGAGTAAAGCGAGAAGGTTTTCAAGTATGGAACATTAATGGATAAATACTTCAACATTGATGTTCCAATTTGGAAATTATATGTAGATGGATTTTCATGTATAATTGGAAATGGTGCTGGACTCATCCTTAATACTCTAGATGACTTGGATGTAGAATATGCATTTAGATTTAAATTCTAGGCTTCCAATAATGAAGAATGATTACTAATTTGGATCTAGCCTCATCATTGGCCGAGCAGGCGATTGTGCACAGTAATTCTTAACTTAGTGTTCATCAATTACTGGAATATATGGAGTTAAAGGGGAAACAATGGCGAGATACTTGAATAAGGCAAATGAATTTATCTCCTTATTTCCTGCAGTTAAGATAGCACATATTCTAAGAGTTGACAACTCCCGATTCGATGCAATTTCTCGTCTAGCCTCAACAACCCCAATGGAGCTCAAAAGAACCATCCAGGTGGAGATTATCACCATCAGGATCACTGATGAGGAGGTAATCATCATTATTTTTATAAAATTAGGGACTTCCTAGATTGATCCAATTAGGTACTATATTGAAAAGGGACTGTTACCAGCCGACCAAAAATAAGTAAAGAAATTGAGATATAAGGAAACTCACTATATCCTGGAGAAAGGTACACTGTACAAAAGGGGTTATTATAGTCTATTTACTTCGTGTCAACCCAACTATGGTAAATGATTTGATTAAAGAGGTACATGAAGGCTAAGGTGGAGCCCACATAGCTTGGAGATCTCTAAGACAATGGATAGCAATGCTAGGTTATTACTGGGTGGTAAAATTGGTCAACTGTGTTGTCTTCACAAATAAATGTGATAAGTGCAAAAAATTATCCACCATCCATAAAAGACCAACAAAAACTCTAACTCCTATCAATTCTCTATGGCATTTTTATATTTGGGGATTCGATCTAGTCGGACCATTGTTGACTACCAAGAGAAGGTTCAAATACCTAGTTATAACAGTCAATTACTTCACCAAGTGTGTGTACGTTGATCCTTTGATTGATATTCCCTATCAGAGGGTTTTCCAATTTATATGGAATAAGATCATTTGTCGGTATGGCATGCCTTATACCTTTATCGCCGACCAAGGCATTCAGTTTGATAATGAGGAATTTGAAGACTACTCCATCAGGTCTGACATTCAAAAACTTTATTCAGCTCCGGGCACCCACAGTTCAGTGGCCAAACAAAAATCACCAATAAAAACTTGCTAGATGGACTGAAGAAAAGGTTGGGTGATAGAAAAGGAACTAGATTAATGAACTCCACAACGTTCTTTATACATATAGGACCACTCCCAGTACAGCAACAGGGGAAACCCCGTACATGATTTCGTTTGGCACTAAGGCAGTGGTACCAGTTGAAATTGGTCTACCGAGTCACGGAGTGTTGAATTCGACTGGCTGGATGGACATGACACCCAAAAGTGATGTCATGAGGAGACTATATCTGGACATGATAGAAGAAGTCAGAGAAGATGCTGCTATTCGAAGGACTGCTTACCAACAAAGCACTACTAGGTTGTATAATCGATGTATTAAGCCGACTAACTTGAAACAGTGAGACCTTGTACTAAAGAAAATAAAAAAATTGGAACCCAACTGGCATGGTCCCTATCGTATATCGGTAGAAATATGACTAGGAACATATCTGATGATATCAGAAATCTCCCATAAGTCATTCTCTTATTAGCAAGTCAAGTAAAGAATAGAAATAAAAAGAAGTAAAGAGACATTGACACAAAATATAGAGTGGTTCGGAAATAAAAGACCCTACGTCCACTTTGGTGCCTCCATCTCATTATATTCATATCGTTGTTGTATAAGTTTATAATGCCACAATGGGAGTACAAGATAGATGAGAGATAAGAATACATAACTGTAGCAATTTCGGGAGTGCAAGTGATATGACTACAATGTAGGTGAGTAGCCCCCAAGCTGTATGTTGAGGCTGTGTAGAGAGAACTTGGGAAGGCTTCACCAGGTATTGTAGAATCTCCCCATATCTCGAGGTGTGGACCTTTATTTATAGGAGGTATGTGAGCTATGTCACGTGCCCTGAGCACGTGACATATATCAAGTCTGGAGCAGCTATGAATGAGGGGATACGACCTGTAAGGCAGGTATAGTGAGTGTTGCATACTGCATGAGGCTAAAGCTGTGGGTGCCTCACCCTGTAGTATAAGGCCTCGGCATGAATAAATGACCCAAACTTTGGGTACCGCACCCTGTGTTAAGTAGGGTCGCGACATATAAGCTCACGTGCATGCTTGAGTAACGTCCGCAGCAGGTGGTGCAATATATGTACTATCAATAAGCCCCCAAGTCGTAGTGCCAAGAGGTTGTGATTGGGGCTGCAGCTGAGTAATCAAGTCCTCTCAAGGTGCTGCGGTACTTCTAAGGAGACAGTTCGTCTTCCCGCCCCCTTTTATATAAATTTATTGAGCCGCGAACTTCATTGCGTTTTCTAAATCTTTGAGAGAATATCAATAGCCTACCTCTGTTCGTTCATCCTATTTCTTTTTTCGACGACTTTCGAAAGCTGTGTGTGGTGGTTTTGAGGTGTTTCGAGGTGGTTTGAGACTGAGCACCGTTGGTTTTTTCATTTCCAGGTAATTTTTTCAATTACCAGCCTCTTTCATAGCTTTTTTTAGTTCATAATTCTCAATTCATGTTTGCCGAACTTTTGAATTTTTGAATCTCCCAATCTTGAATTGAACTTGTTTGAATCGTGTTTGGTGCTTTATGAACTTATATTTTGTAACTGAATGATTTTTCTGGATTTTATCTTCTATATCTATTTCTGCCAAGTTTGGATTTGTTTGAATCAATCTTTAATTGATTTTGTTATGAAGTTTGTTGGTTTAGGTTAGACTTTAGGGTTTCTCGCTTTCCCATTATGTTCTTGACGTTATGGAGAGGGACTCTTCGTATTCTAGGGCTTTTGATCTTTAAATTTACAACGATTAAATACTAACCTGTTTGAGTGAGTAGGTGCGACATGGTAAAATTCCTTTAGTAAATTAAGGTTGTCTTGTATGAATGCTTGAATTGGTTTAATAATCTTCTGCGGCCTGTAGTAAGCATAGGTTGTAGAGTGTAGAAACTTCCTTTCCTAGGTTCCCAGATTAGAGTCCGCGACATTTAGCCCATAATTTAATGACTACGATATGCAAGAATTCATCCACATCTTTCCCCCAAAATAATATAACGCGGTGACAATTAACTTCTAGGGCTTTAGAACCCAATACTTGAGATATTTAGCCAATCTTGCTAATCATTTCTATTCACCTTAAGCTTCATATCACTATTCCTGCCACAGCTTCTTAGAGTCTTTTAAGAACCATATTGGCCGCGGCGCCTAACTGCGGACTCTCTACTTTTCAGGTACTGTTGCAGCCATATGAACTTTGACCTATATTAATTTCTGAGAGGCTTTTGGGAAAAACATTTTGGAGCCTCTCCTCCTGAACTTCCTTCAGTGCCTCCTTTGAAGTCATTAGGGCCTTGCCAACTGAAGGATTGCCCCAACTGTGTGGTACTAGACTCAGATTCTACGGTTATGGAGGAAGAGGCAGATTCTAGAAACCAACCAATGGACGTAGACGATAATGCCGCGACATGGGGATCATTTAATGTTAGGGATGAGCCTGCTGGCACATCTGGGAGGGATGAGGGACCTCTTGCTTCACTTAGCATCCGTAGCACTATGACCCAAGAATGGGTTGATCAGGTTGCTGAGGCATTTGAATTTCCATAGAACTTATATTCTCAGCACCTGCCACGGAACAAAGGCCATGCACGGTACTTGCTGATGATGGGGTCTTTTTCCCCTTGCACGCCTTCATTTATGGGATGCGACTGCCTATTCCTGTTCTCATTAGAAGAATTTTTCAAATAATGAGGCTAGCCCCGACCCAACTAGATCCCAATGGATGGAGGGCCATTCTTATAGCAATTGTACTATGGGAGAATCAATTCAAGAGAGACATTACTCCCATGGAGTTTTTTCACTTCTACCACCCAAAGGAAAATTTCGTAATGTTTGTGGGGTACTAATACTTTTCAGTTTACGCCAAGGATGAGACCCTTTACTCTAGGAGGCCTACCAGTGTAAAGAACTATAATGACAAATACTTCTACATTTCTGGAGAAGGGTGGGAGATCCACCCTCAAGAGAGGGAGAGGGTGAGATCATTTAGGATTCCGCGACAATGGGGGTGTCCCTCCAAATTAGTTACTTTTTCAATTATAATCGCATCACCTCTTTATAGTTTCATATTATTCTCCACTTTGGTTCTGTACAAACCATTGTATTTTTTTACAGTTCTTGACAATTTGCAGCTGAGCAAGCGACAAGAAAAGAGAGTTTGCAATGCTGCGGAAGTTCCCGCTAAGGAGAAGAAGTTCAACGCGCTTATAACCTCTGTCTCCATTTTTTAAGCGGGCTACTTCCCCAACAAATCTATTCCTAGAGAGATGGCCGCAGAAGGTAATAACTCCATTAATAATTTGTTTTGTGATAATTATTTTTAAACCAGATTTTTACTGTTGCATTTCTTCTTTCAGGTGAGGAAGTTGATAGGGTGTCTTCCCAATTGGCAGAAATGGATGAGGACTCAACTGTCCTCAATAGCATTGCTAAAGGAAAAGGAAGAGGTCCCAGACCAAGGCCCCTGCCGCGATCCCCTCAAGTGACCAAAATCAGGCTGCAAAACAAACGACCCCTGAGGGTACTTTTGATGAAGACATTGGGGCTAATCTAGCCACGGCAGGGCCACTATCAACGTCTGATGCCCCTATCCATTCAAATTCTCCACCATCAATAATTATTGCTATTAATGCCACTCTGGCGCCGCCTTAGTGCCATGCTAGTGCTAGAATTGACGGGCGTCTGCGGCCACAACTTAGGCAGCCTAACCTTGAATCCTCCTGGGACACAACTGCGAGGGTTGTTCGCAGGATGAAGAGGGTCCCAAATGCCACGGACCTTGATTGAATCACGGATGAAGACCACAATTATGTAATACACCTCATAATTATATACCGGTTAGCTACTCCTTTATTAAATTAAACAGAATATAGAGTTGGTTCATTCTCAGCATCACTGTTGAAAAACATTTTTCTTTTTAAAATAACTCACCCAATACTTAATTAAGTTAAGTGTTACAAACATTTTCCATGATTGATAACAATTTAAAACCATTACCACAATACTGAATAATAATAGAGAAGTCTGAAAATACAACTGATTAATGAATAACTATATTAAATGTAACTAGATAAAACTTCCCAGTTTAAAACATCCAACACCAATCCAATAAACTAAAATGAAAGTACCAACATAATCCTAATGCAATGTCTGAAAAGGTAAATGGAATAACTAGAATCCGGGGCAACATGCCCTAAGTAAGAGAAGTACTTCAGACATAAGAATCAAAGAAATGAAGCATCTAAAAAAGTCTGCATATATAGGATTAACAACTCATGATAAAACATCCACACCCTAAGTTGTACGTCCCTGATGTTGGGCACTTGTTAATATAGATATAGTAGAGAAGAGAATATGTAAGGAAACGGGTCAGAGCCCGATTGTAAATGATTTTAAAATAGCAAATGTTTAACAAGTGCAATTAAGAATGTACTATGTACATGTTAGATTTTGGGCTCTCACTTGATATTCTCACATCTCATTTAGAGTGCATGTCTAATGTATCCCAATAAATTCCTAACTAAGGTGTCCTTCTAACTAGTTTCCACAACATGATTGTGTCCCATATAATAACCCCGTATGTCCCATACCATAGCTAATATAATTATTCACATTCTTTTCTCTTTAATTCAAATATGAATTTTCAAAGCCTTAGGATTAAGTATTCGTTTACTTAATTAAATTCAATTTCTGTTATTCACAATCAGCTATAATATCACACAGTAGATTGAATCATCGTATATATATTCACCCTATAATATATACTGATATGGCACCTCCCAGACATAGTTGCAGTACATGAATACTCTACTATCATGCCCAGTCACAATTCTCAATGTTTAAAGGATAGATGGTTCGGTGTCTTCCCGAAATCATAAATAACATAACACACATATGCTGGAGTCGAGCACACTCCCCAGCCAAATGGGTCACGCACATACCTACGTTCCCATTCAATTGTCGAAATAATCAATCTCACTAATAGCACGTATCCAAGGTCCTATGCTCAGGGTACGAATCTAAATCCTCCCAAAATTGGGCGCACATGATAAGATCGTCCACAACGCGAAACCTCCACCCCAATAGCAAGTAGCGTAGGTATGTCATACACATAATAAACTATAATATATTTTTACATCCACCTATATATATAATATCAACAAGGTATTCACACGACCATAAGATAATTCCCATACGTAGTATTATCTATCTCTCAAATCCTACGTATTCAATATTATGACTTTACTCCTTAATTTATTAGTCTCGAGCCTATCTAATTACTCGAATATTAAATAAGTTTTCCTTGATATACATTCAGTAAGAATCTCACTTATATCCTACTGGTCCATGTCATCATACTCCCTGAATTATTGCGAATTAATCTCATCTTTAATTAGAATTATATTCGATAAAACTTATTCCCTCATAACCATATATTCTTCCACTTGGGATTATTCACATGTAGACTTAAGATTTTCCAGGTGATTCAAATGATCCCTTCCCTACTGGTCGTATCCTTAATCTTCATATAAATGAATCATAACCCAAAACTTAAATCTATCAACCGTAATCCATTCGATTAATTAACATAATGCTCTCCAATTGAAATCTCAAACTTAATAATATTAATCCAGGTTTTACCTATGGCCTACTGCCCTCCCATAAGTCCCATTATGTTCAAATAATAATCACTAAAAATTCATAAAAGTTTTGGGATTAAATCAAGAATTAAAAAGGAACAAGTTCATGTTTTTGGGGGAGGTAGATCGATCGATGGTCTGGGGTTGATCGATCGACCAGTCGATCGATCGAGCTTCGTGGGTCGATCAATCGATCACCCAGATATCAACCCAGATTCTGCAACTTTTGTTCTACGGGTTTCACATCTTTTGATCATTCAAAACTTTATTTTAACGTCCCAAATTTCTAATAATCGATACCACATGATATAGAAACATATTTAAATGATTCCTACTAATTTAAACAACCTAGAATCATCAAGATATTGGATTAAAAGCATATTTCTCATATTTTTCCAAAAAACTAAATATGTAAATATTACAAGAACATTCCTATAATTCTAATAATTTCTCCAACATGTGATGTTTATTTCGTGGATTAATATCTACCAACAACATGAGATTAATCCTACATATTTCTACTTTCCAGAAATGAATTAACATCTAACTAGTTTATCTTCAAAACACATAACTTCTCATCATTTCTAACTATCCTAATATGGACATTATACTAACTGTATTGTAAATATTAAATCACTTGTCTCTTCTGAATATTTTATCATTTGGGGATGAATGTCCACTGGTGGTTATTCCCTTCTCCGGTCAACTACCAGTGGTGGTGACCTTTGGCTCTTAGTTCTCCAACAAAGACTCTTCCTTTTCGCTAAAGAAACTCCTCACTCTCTCTCGATTTCTTTCCTCTAAGTTTGTAGAATGAATCAATAATATAAACACTTTAGACTTATAAAAAATATCCCAAAATCGTGTACACTATTCACCTTCCAAGTCAAATGACCATATTACACCTCCGGGGTGACTATTCGGCTCCAAAGTGCCCCGAGACCCTATACTAGCGTCCGAGTAGATTTTTTTTACTATAAAAACATTTATGAACACTTTGGCACAGTTAAAATGACCATTTCAATTACATAACAATATTCCTCTTTTCATTTTATATAAATTCAGTCCCGACACTACTTTCACACGTGTCTGACTTATTCACCGAAATTTACGTATTAACTATTCGCGATAGCTTCTAAAATTAATCATAAGTAAAGTCATAACCACATATTAATTTTATTCACTAAGCAATATTAAAAATATATCATATATTACTATATTCTCAAGTAATAATTAAATCGAGGTTAATTTCAAATTACTCCATTAATTCCCAATAAATCCTTTTTTAAAAGTTTTCAAAATTACAGGGTATTACATACTTCCCCCCTTTTAATGGAATTTTGTCCCGAAATTTGGAAAATAAAATCATACCTGGTACAAATAATTTTGGATAACGTTCGCGCATATCGTCCTCATGCTCCTAGGTAGATTCCTCCACATTATGGTACGCCCACTAGACACGTACAAGCAGAACTACCTTCGACCTCAAGTGTTTCTCAGCGCGATCTAAGATCATCATCGGTCGCTCCTCGTAAGAAATATCTGGATATAAATCCTATTCATCCAATGCAATTTGAGTGTGAGGCAACTCATCTCGAAGATACCTTCCCAACGAAGAAATGTGGAACACGTCATGTATACGATAGAGGTGTTCCAGCAGCCCAATTATGTATGCTACTGGTCCCACTCTCTCTATTATAGGAAATGGCCCCACATATCTTGGTACTTATTTCCATTTATTCCCAAATCTCATTATCCCTTTCATCGAAGACACTCATAAAAGTACCTGGTCCCCCACGCTAAACTCCCTGAAGAACCTCTTAGCATTAACGTAGCTTTTTGTCTATCTTCCGCTACACGAATGCGACTTATGATCATTTCAATCCTGGAAAACGTATCCTGAATCACTTCCGGCCCAAGTAGCTTGTTGTGCCCCACTTCTAACCAACATGTAGGAGAGCGACAAGGTCTTCCATATAATGCCTCAAATGGGGCCATACTAATGGTGAACTGATAGGAATTGTTATACGCAAATTCCACCAAAGGAAGATATTGTTCCCAACTCCCCCCAAAATCCCGAATACACATACGTAACATATCCTCTAACATATGGTTAGTGCGCTCCATCTGACCATCTGTCTGCACGTGATAGGCTGTTCTCAACTACACTTCAGTACCCATGGCCTCGTAAAAACTTTCCTAAAATTTGGAAATAAAGATCTTATCCCAGTCAGACACAATATTAAGCAAAACTCCATGTAACCTTGCTATCTCGGCTATAAAGAGTTGTGCATATTTCCCTATAGCATAATCAGTCCACACCAGTAGGAAGTGATCTATTTTAGTCAACCGATCCACAATCAACCATATGGATTCGTGACCTCTCTGAGTGGTAGGTAGTTTGGTGATAAAATCCACGGAAATGCTCTCCCATTTCCACATCGGAATCTCTAACGGCTAGAGAAACCCTACTGGCTTATGATGATCCACTTTCACTAACTGGCACATTGCACATTTAGAGACAAACTCAACAATATCTTTCTTCATTCCACTCCATTAATACTATCCCCGCATATCTTGATATATTTTGTCCCCATCGAGATGTACCATAAATTTGGAACCATGCGACTCAGACAACACCGCGTGCCAGAACTCTTCCCCTTCTGGAACAATCAGTCTACTATTAAAGCGTAATCCTCCCTCTAATCTCACTGAGTAAGACTTTACTCCTTCAACCAAAAGTTATCGAATTTTCTCCTGACAGAACGGATAAGCTGCTTGGGCCTATACTACCCTCATCATAATCTCAAGAGTAATGGTCATAACAGACATAAATGACCTAGTAACGGCTTCCTGATGGCCTGGTTCCTTCCATTTTGCCTTCCATATCGAGGCTAGTTCACCCTCAGGTCTACGACTCAAAGCATCGGCTAACACGTTAGCCTTTCCCGGGTGATAATGTATCTCAAATTGATAATCCCTCATGAATTCAAACCACCTGCGCTGCCTCATATTCAACTCTCTCTGAGTGAAAAAATACTATAGTGACTTGTGATCCGTGAATAAGCGAAGCTTTTCGCCCAACAAATAGTGTCTCCATATTCGAAGGGTAAATACGATTGCTGTAAGATCTGAGTCTTGGGTAGGGTAGTTTTACTCACAAGGCTTAAGATTTCTAAAGGCATAAGCTATATACTTCTCTTCTTGCTGCAGAACTCCACTGAGTCCATGTAACGATGTGTCAGTGTATACTAGGTACTCTACTCCTGGTCTGGGGAACATTAGTACCGGAGCAAAACGCAACTTATCCTTTAGTTCATCAAACACCGATTGATATGCATTATTCTGAACAAATGGTATGCCTTTGTGGGTTAGATTTGTAATTGGTCCCGCAATCTTTGAAAAGCCTCTCATAAACCGTCTATAGTAGCCAGTGAATCCCAATAAATTGCATACCTCCATCGGTGTCATGGGCTGTCCCCATTCCCTCACCATTGATACTTTGATAGGATCCATTAAAATACCTCTTTTTGACACTATATGGCCCAAGAATTGAACCTCTCAAAGCCAAAACCCACACTTGTCATACTTAGCATACAACGGATGATCACGTAGTGTCTCTAGGACGTTTCGAAAATGCTCGGCATGCTCCTCTTCTGTATTAGAGTAAACCAGGTTATCATCTATAAAGATAATGACAAACTGATCTAGGAACTCTCTGAATACTCGATTCATCAAGTCCATAAATACAACTAGCGCATTGGTCAACCCGAACGGTAAAACTCGAAACTCGTAAGATCCATATCATGTCAGAAAAGTAGTCTTCGATACATCATGTTCTTCGATTATCAATTATTGATAACCATATCTCAAATCTATATTTGAGAAGTAAGTTTCTCCTCTCAACTAATCAAACAAGTTATCGATGCGGGGTAAAGCATATTTATTCCGAATCGTGACTTTATTAAGCTCCCGATAATCAACACACAATCGTAAGGATCCATCCCTCTTCTTTACGAACAAAACTGGGGCACCTTAAGGTGAGGTACTCCTACGGATGAAACCATATCCTAACAACTTCTCGATCTGATCCCTCAATTTTCTCATCTCTGCAGGAGCCATACGGTAGGGAGCACAAGCTATAGGTCGAGTTCTCGGTGTTATGTCAATCAGAATATCAATTGCCTAATAAGCGGTAATCCAGGTATATCTTGAAATATATCGATGAATTATCTAACAACTAGAACTGAATCAAGGTAAATTACAACTCCCGTTGAGGTCTCCTCCTCTAAGTAATATAAATGAACGGACGATATATGGCTGATATGAACATCTCCTGACCAGGAATTGCGATTATAGTACTCCTACCAAAATAATCGATCATGGCTCTATAAGTGACTAGCCAGTCCATCCCAATAATATCATCGTATTCAGATATCTCTAACACAAACATATCAGCTGGTAAAATCAAACTCCCAATCTCTATACTCACACTACGACATATAAAGAAATAGGCCTGACATGACCCATAGGTGGATCTACATAAGTAATAGTATTATTAGTTGTGTTTAACAACCCTGAGGCCCGAGAAAAACTAGTGGATATGAAAGAATGTGATGCTCTCGTATTAAACAAAATGCATCCCATAACTCTGGAGATAGAAAACATACCCTCAATCGCGGGTGGTGGCTGCTGAACTGTCGCCTGTTGAACATTGTACACACATCCATACTACTGCTGCCCCAGGTGCAGTGGAGATGCTAGAATGGCCGATAAGGCTGGCATCTAGGCCAGTGCTGGAAGAGCATCTGGAAACATATGCCTCTGAGGCTCTCGATGTGCACCATGCGGCTGGGGAATCTTACCCCTATATGGGCAATCCTATTTCTTATGACCATCTTTGCCATATGTGAAACATCTACATGAAAATTTACCCCCGTTACGACCCTATTGGCCATGACCTGGTTCACCATTCCCACCTCATTCTTGGCCCTGATGGGAATGTTAATTGTGCTATTGGCCCTAGTGGCCTTTCCTATTACCACCCTGCCTATAATGAAATCCTACCGATCTAAGACATTTTGTATAATCCCCTGGCTGCAAATTTTGATCACCTTATTTCGGTTGTCCCTGAGCTGAAGATGATCCACTTCCATTATTTCCTCCAGTACGACCCTACTGATTGGACTCAGTTCCCCTCTTACTTCCCTTTACAAGAAGACGGTGGTCCTGGAAGTAAAGTAAGGAAGCATTCAATACATCATTATAGGTTTTTAAGGAAAGATTTCCCAACAGATGCTGACGAATCCTCCAAGTAAGACCATCCCTGAACAATTGAGTCTTCTTCTCTTCAGTAGGTACCTCTCTTGGCACCAAATTGGTCAGCATAGTAAACTCTTCTTCGTATTCATCAACTAAGAGTTTCCTCCATATCTCTATCTGAACTTCAGAAGGAAAGTATTTGCGGTCGAACTGTACCCAGAAGTCCTAAATAGACAAAGTATCCCTCTTCTCCACTGTGCTAGTGGACTCCCACCATTGTAAAGCTGCATCAACCAACATGAATGTAACTAGCATTTGTTTCTGAACCTCCATACATTTATACATACATAGATGCCGCTGGATGTCTTTCTTCCATTGGCTAGATGTTACGACGTCAAAACCCCCTTTGAATTCTGGTGGATGTTCCTTTTAGAAGGCCTCCCTAACACGTTCCCAAGCAGTGGGAATCCCTTGCACTGATGCTCGTGGCACTGCCTGTTTTGGTGGTGGAGCTTGTTGGGTGGCCGCCAAGGAAACATTTACTGCTTGAGCAACAATGGCAGCAACCTCTGCCATATTCATAGTGCCCTGAGCAGGAGTGGGCTATGGTGCTGACTGTGCTACACTTGGGCTCTTTGTGCTCGTCAAGGAGGCATCTGAAATGAGATACATCAAAATCAGCATTTTAAAATACCATATAAATAGCTGAAGTCGTAAATGCGCAAATATGATTCTCAACAATCCTAATGACAGGGCTCTATATCAAAGGACACTAAGAAGAAATCATATGTAAGCCGCACAGATCCTAAAGACTCTAGAACATGATGCTCTGATACCACCTATAATACCCCGCCTAATTAAATACTGGGTAGCTACTCCTTTATTAAATTAAATAGAATATACAGTTGGTTCATTCTCAGCATCACTGTCGAAAAACATTTTTCTTTTTAAAATAACTCACCTAATACTTAATTAAGTTAAGTGTTAAAAACATTTTCCATGATTGATAACAATTTAAAACTATTACCACAATACTGAACATTAATAGAGAAGTCTCATAAAATAACTGATTAATGAATAAAAAGATTAAATGTAACTGGATAAAACTTCCCAGTTTAAAACATCTAACACCAATCCAACAAACTAAAATGAAAGTACCAACATAATCCCAATACAACATCAGAAAAGATAAATGGAATAACTAGAATCCTAGGCAACATGCCCTAAATAAAAGAAGTACTTCAGACATAGGAATCAAACAAATGAGGCATCTAAAAAAGTCTGCATCTCCAGGATTAGAAACTCATGATCAAACATCCATACCCTAAGTTGCACATCCCTGATGCAGGGCACCTGTTAATATAGATATAGTAGAGAAGATAATATGCAAGGAAACAGGTCAGAGCCCGATTGTAAATTATTTTAAAATAACAAGTGTTTAGCAAGTGAAATTGATCATTTATTATGTACATGTTAGATTCCGGACTCTCACTTGATATTGTCACATCTCATCTAGAGTGCTTGTCTAACGTATCCGTGTAAATTCCAAATTAAGGTTTCCTTCTAACTAGTTTCCACAACATGATTATGTCCCATATGATAACCCCGTATGTCCCATACCATACGTAATATAATCATTCACATTCTTTTCTCTTTAATACGAATTTGACTTTTCAAAGCCTTATGATTAAGTATTCCTTTACTTAATTCAATTCAATTTCTTTTATTCACAATCAACTACAATATCACATAGTAGATTGAATCATAGTATATATATTCAGCCTATAATATATACTAATATAGCACCTCCCAGACATAGCTGCGGTGCATGCATACTCTGCTATCATGTCCAGTCACAATTCTCATTGTTTAAAGGACAGATGGTTCGGTGTCTTCCCGAAATCATAAATAAGATAACACATATATGTTGGAGGCGAGCATACTCCCCCGCCAAATGCGTCACACACATACGTTCCCATTCAACCGTTGAGACTATCAATCTCACCAATAGCACGTATCCAAGGTCCTATGCTCAGGGTACGAGTCTAAAATCCTCCCAAAATTGGGCGCATAGGATAAGACCGTCCACAATGCAAAACCTCCACCCGGATAGCAAGTAGCGTAGGTATGCCATACACATAATAAACTATATAATACGTTTACATCCACCTATATATATAATATCAACAAGGTATTCACATAACTATAAGATAATTCCCATACGTAGTATTATCTATCTCTCAAATCCTACGTATTCAATATTATGACTTTATTCCTTAATTTATTATTCCTGAGCCTATCTCATTACTCGAAGCTTAAATAAGTTTTCCTTGATATACATTCAGTAAGAAACTCTATTATATCCTACTGGTCCATATCATCATACTCCACGAATTATTGACAATTTATCTCATCTTTAATTAGAATTATATTCGATAAAACTTATTCTCTTATAACCATATATTCTTCCACTTAGGATTATTCACATATGGACTTAAGATTTTCTAGGTGATTCAAATGATCCCTTCCCTACTGGTCCTATCCTTAATCTTCTTATAAATGAATCACAACCCAAAACGTAAAACTATCAACCGTAATTAATTTGATTAATTAACATAATTCTCTCCAATTTAAATCCCAAACTTAATAATATTAATCCGGGTTTTACCTATGGCATACTGCCTTTCCATAGTCCCATTATGTTCAAATAATAATCACTAAAATTTCCTAAATTTTTTGGGATTAAATCAAGAATTCAAAAGGAACAAGTTCATCTTTTGTGGGGAGGTCGATCAATCGATGGTCTAGGGTCGATCGATTGAGCTTCATGGGTCGATCAATCGATCACTTAGATATCAGACCATATTCTATAACCTTTGTCCTACGGGTTACACATCTTTTGATCATTCAAAACTTTATTTTAACGTCCTAAATTTCTTATTATCCATACCACATGATATAACAACATATGTAAATGATTCCTACTAATTTAAACAACCTAGAATCATCAAGAGATTGGATTAAAATCATATTTCTCATATTTTTCCAGAAAACTAAATATGTGAATATTTCAAGAACAATCCTATAATTCTCAAAATTTCTCCAACATGTGATGTTTATTTCGTGGATTAATATCTACCAACAACATGAGATTAATCCTACATATTTTGACCTTACTCAAATGAATTAACATCTAACTAGTTTATCTTGAAAACATGTAACTTCTCATCATTTCTAACTATCCTCACATGGACATTATACTAGCAATATTGCAAATATTAAATCAGTTGCCTCTACTGAAGATTTGATCCTTTGGGGATGAATGTCCACTTGTGGTTCTTCCCTTCTCCGGTCAACTTTCGGTGGCGATTGGTGGTGGTGACCTTTGGCTCTTGGATCTCCCATAAAGACTTTTCATTTTCCCAAAAGAAACTCCTCACTCTCTCTCAATTTATTTCTCTCTAAGTTTGAAGAATGAATCAATAATCTAAACCTTTTAGACTTATAAATAATCTCCCAAATTCTTGTACACTATTCACCTTCCAAGTCAAATGACCATATTACCCCTCTGGGGTGACTATTCGACTCCAAAGTGCCCCGAGACCCTATATTAACGTCCGAGTAGACTTTTTTTACTATAAAAACACTTACGAATACTTTGGCACAATCAAAATGACATTTGGATGACATAACAATATTACTCTTTTTATTTTATATAAATTCAGTCCCGACACTACTTTCACATGCGTCTGACTTACTCACTGAAATTGTTGTATTAACTATTCGCGAAACTTCTAAAATTAATCATAAGTAAAGTCATAACACATATTACTTTGATTCACTAAGTAATATTCAAAATATATCATATATTACTATATTCTTAAGTAATAATTATATTTGGATTAATTTCAAATTATTCCATTAATTCCCAATAAATCCCTTTTTAAAAGTTATCAAAATTATGGGGTATTACAGATGACTTGGAGTATTATGGTCTCCACAGTCTGTTGAGGGTAAGTGCAAGTACCTTCTAAGCTTTATTTTCAAATTCCTTATTTACTTATAACTTTAAATCTCTTTGTAGGCCGTGGACATCATGGTTTCTCAGAAGCGGAAGTACAAGGCCCTATATAAGTTGAAAGAGGCTACGTATAGAGTTCACTCCACTGATTTGGAGAATGCCAGGGCAGCTTCCTTTGAAGTTGGAAATAAGTCTTCTATTGCGGCCCTTGATTTATGCAAGATGAACTAGGATGCCACCATTAAGGCTGCAAAATAGGCTAAGCAAGATGCTGAAGATAACTTAAGGCAAGCCGCAGAGTCCCTCAAGGTTTCCCAATCTCATACTGCAGAAGTTGCCCAGGCCGCAGAGTTTGCCAACACGAAGCTTGTACTACTGCAGAAGAAGTATGAGGAATTGGAAGCCAAGGCTGCTAACGACACTGAGGGGCCCATGCCGCGGTGGTCAAAAATATGGGAGAAGATCATGCTGCGACCCTTCAATTGGCGATTGACAGCACTGTGGAGTCATTCACGGGCTCCAAGGTCTTCTACCTCATCCATATAGAGCCTACCTACGTGGCTACCTATAGATTAGGCATAGAGTCATAAAAAACTTCCTAGACTCTAAAGAGACAATTCTTTCCTAGGGCCTTGGTGATGCTGATCATCAACAGTGTGTGGCTGAGATCAAGGCTGCGGGAGAAGAAAGAGACAAGTTAAGGGTAGAGGCCGAGGTCGCGGCAACTGCAGAAGAAACTATAACAACTGATGATGAAGTGGGAGAAGAGGATGACGATGTTGCATCTAAGGGATGCGTCCCTTTTTAACTTTTGTTGTTCTTGAATGGTTGCGACCTTAATGTGTATCATCAAAAACTTGTATTTTTTCTTATGGCTTTATCCTTCAACTTTTGATATACCATTGACTTGCTTCCCCTGTATATTTTTTCTAACTTTAAGGCTTAGGTTGCAGCCTCTTATACTTTATAACACTTTTTGCACTTCATTTGCATGCCTCCATACTTGTATAAATGTTTGAATTATTAATTGAATGATCTTTCTGCGGCACCAATATATAAATGTTTTGTTCACATGAGTCGGGGCCTGTGTTCAATATGGATGCAGCCTTTTGATTATAAATTCTAATGTTTTGGTGATTTTACATTTTAATTTCTTCTCGAATGCTCTTGTTAAAAATACTCAATGATGATTACTTAAAATAAGTTGTGGCTAGATACACTTGACCTTTGACATTAATTTTTTTGTCTTTCAAACCTTGATGCCGCAATACAGAGATCGCGGCTAGTTTACAACCCAACTGTGGAATTTTAGTAATACACAATATCTTCTTTATATCTGTTGTATCTTCTAAATGAATGAGTGGATTATTAAATGGCTGTGAATATATTAATAGGGATGCAGCGACTTTCAGAACCTTAACAAAAATTTGATGACAGCATGCTGGGCTAAGGTCATCCTTTTCGCGTAGCTTTGGCATGCTTCATGATGTCAGTGTCTCAACTCCTTTCATTAGCTTTGATTATGTTTTGTATCTTCCCTTTAGTCGCTTCGATTGCCCTTCATGGATTTCCTTTAGTCACTTTGATTTCCTTGCATGGCTTTCCTTTGGTCACTTAGATTTCCTTTCATGGATTTCTTTTGGTCGCTTCGATTGCCTTTCATGGATTTCCTTTAGTCGCTTCGATTACCTTTCATGTCTTTTCTTTAGTCGCATTATAAAGCTTCCACAAGCTTATATGGATATATAAAGCCTTCCCAGACTATAATAGGATTATTCCTAGACAATTACGTGTCCACCCGTATGGGTAACTTCCAGGCCTTCCTAGGCAAGGTATTATGAAGCATCCCCAAGATAGTGTGAGATCACCAAGTTAATGATATTTAGTCTCATATCCACAAATTTAATGATGTTTTCTGGCAGAGTAACCTCCCCAGGCTAATGAAGCATCTCAAAATCTAAGAACGAGTATTGTAAGCCTTTACGGCTAATGACGTATCCCGAAAGCTTAGAATGGGCACTTGAAGCCCCAGTGGTTAGTAATGCTTTTTGATAACGGCTTTCGATAATGTATGCATAATATACTGGAATATAGTCTTTATGAGCAATGTTGTAGACCGATTCAGATAACTGCTCTCAATAGTTACTTTCATCATTTTCAATTATCATTTGACTTCATATAATTAGGCATCATTGCGGGCATTATGAGCCCATTTGAATATAATCATTACCAATATTATTCGATGTATCCATATAGAATATTTTTAAGACAATAAGTCTTTCATAAGATATCATTTAATGGAATCAAGAAATTAAAATATTATATTCGTTAATTCTCATAAGCATGGACACAAAAGGTCAGAATGAAATAAAAGATAATGTTCACTATGAACAAAAACAAAAGGAGATATAAACTAAATCATAAAGATAAGGGAAGTATGGCCCATCAGACAAGGCTTCAGCCCCTAAGCATCTTTAAGGAACCTCTGCAGCATTCCTTGCCCAATCAGCCTTTCAATTTCATCCTTGAGAGCATAGCATTACTCAGTGTCATGGTCATGGTCCTGATGGAATCTACACCAACTATATTTGTTTCTCTTGTGGGGTGGATCCCCCGTCTTTTTTTGCCACCTACGCAGCTTATCCTCTTTGATGAACTCAAAGATGTCTCCAATTGGGAAGGCCAACGGAGTGTAGGCCTCAGATCTCATCTCTGCCTTCTCCACTCTACTTTTTTAGCTCGTGCTAGTTGCTTCCGCGGATGGAACTTCTGGGGCTCTGGCGGTAATGATCCTAGGTGTCGCACTCACATTGGGTGAGGCTGCATCCTCAAGCATGAGGAACCTTTGAGTCAAATAGTTGACTTGGGTCTGGAGTGAGGCTTGACTGTCGTAGAGATGGTTGAGGTGATTGTACAGCTGTAAAATCTCATCTTTGACTTCTATGCTCTGGATGGATTCTCTTTCCATTTTTTACTTTGTTAGTCTTTAAAAAATATATATAATCTTAGAAAAAACTATCAAAATTGATCAATCACAGAAATATTAGATTAACCAAGTAGGAAGTTGGGATGTAACGTTTTCACTGCTACATGACACTATAATTGAGGTCGCGACCAATGAAGCACATAGGTGTATTGCCGTATCCTTTGAATGATATTCACCAATGTTGAGATGGAGACAACCTGAGTCTATTCCTAGATGTTTTGAAGCATATGTAATGCAACTAATCCAGTAGAGGCCGAGGCATGTAAGGTCGTTGAACTACCACGCCACATCCCTACCTAGGCAGTGAAGGGAACAATCCCAAAACTGAAACCCCGAAACCAAGTTTTTTTCTCCCAAAACTCATGGAAGGAATACCTACTAGGGTTTATCCATGAGAGAATAACCTCTCGGTGCACAAAATGGCACAATTCTAATGATAAACCCTAGATTATAGGCAAAGAACAATAGAAAAGGGAGTAAATATAACTCTTCCCTAAACACCAACCTTTACGGGGCTAAAGCCCATCAAGCTTTCCAGCTTTATCTAGGTGGGGCGATATCAGAAGGGTATGTAAAATAGATCTAAGGTCATAAAATGAAGACCCAAGAGTAGATCTGAAGGTACAAATCTCCCATTTAAGGGGGTAAATGTAAAGTAGATCTCAATAACCGAAATTTACCCATGGGATGATGATCCGGAGGATCCTCATGGATAGAATAAGGTGTTTAAGAACTCGAAATATAGATAAACAAGATTGAAATATCTCGTTTCCCATAGACGACGCCAAATTGATGATACGAGAAATTGCCCATAAGTCGTTCTCATATCAGCAAGTCAAGTAAAGAATATAAATAAAACAAGTACAGAGACATGAACACAAAATATAAAGTGGCTCGGCTATAAAAGAGCCTATGTCCACTTTGGTGCCTCCTTCTCATTACATTCATATCATTGTTGTACAAGTTTACAATGCCGCAATGGGCATACAAGATATATGAGAGAGAACAATACATAACTGTAGCGGTTTTGGGAGTGTCGAAGATATGACTACGATGTAGGTGAGTAGGCCCCAAGATATATGTTGAGGTTGTGTAGAGAGAATTTGGCAACGCTTATCCAGGTATTATAGAATCTCCTCGTATCTCGAGGCGTGGACCTTTATTTATAGGAGGTATGTGAGCTGTGTCACGTGCCCTGAACACGTGACATATATCAAGTCTAGAGCAGCTGTGAATGAGGACGATGCGGCCTGTAAGGCATACATATTGAGTGTTGCATCCTGCATGAGGCTAAAGTTGTGGATGCCACACCCTGTGGTATAAGTCCGCGACATGAATGAATGACCTAAACTGTGGGTTCCGCAACGTGCTGAGCATGGCTGCACCTTGTGCTGAGTAGGGTCGCGGCCTATAAGCTCACGTGCATGCCTGAGTAACGTTTGCGGAAGGTGGTCCAATATTTGTACTATAAATATCTCCTGGACACATTGGATGGCAAAGAATTTAAGAACCCTTGGAATGCCGACATCTTATCAAATACTATTAGTAATTTTTTTTCGATTTAATCAGTTATACAAGTTAATGAAATTTTATGTTTCTACTCACTATACTTCCTTTTTATGTTTTGTTTTTCGGAGTGTGGTGTGATAGAACATTACCTTAAATTAAAAACTAAATTTTAATTTCAAACTTTTCCAGATTCATAAAAGTTCCTCGCCAAACTTAATTTAGAAAAGTTCTTTGGTCAAAATTTTCCAACGACAAAAAAATTTCAAACTTTTCCAACTACAAAAAAAAGTTCAAACTTTTCCAACTTCAAAAAAGTTCAAACTTTTCCAACCACAAAAAAAGTTCAAACTTTTCCAACTACAAAAATGTTCAAACTTTCCAACTTCAAAAAATTTCCTCATCAAAATTTTCCAACTTCAGAAAAGTTCTTTCGTCAAACTATTCCTACTACAAAAGAAAGTTCAAACGTTTACAACTTCAAAAAATTTCCTCGCCAAACTTTTCCAACTTTAGAAAAGTTCTTTCGTCAAACTTTTCTAAATACAAAAAAAAGTTGCAAATTTTCCAACTTCAAAAAGTTACTCATCAAATTTTTCCAACTTCAAAAAAGTTCTTCGTTAAACTTTTCCAACTTCAAAAAAGTGCATCATTAATAAATTCGTGTAGGATTTTATCCTCAACAAATAGCGAACTAGAAGTTAGTAAAATCTATTTTAAGGCTCAAAGCCAAATACAAGAGGTTTTACCTGACTATGTTAAAATACAGGGATAATTATACATTCCTGATACACTTAGTCGCCACTAATAACTAATGCTATATCTTAGTTCAACAATAAATTTCGTAGTTGTATCTAAGAAAAACTTTAGTAGAATGTAAGGCATTACAATCATATTAAATTATGAATCAAACATCTAAAATTTAAGTTGGATATTTAATCAACAGGTTGATTAACTAGTCAGTATACAAATTACCTAGTCGGCAACAAGATTAATAGCGACCATAAGCTTAAATATAAAGGACAAAAGTTTCTCAAAGAAATTCATTTCAATGAACTTAAATTACAAAATAAAGATCAATCAAATACTAGATAAAGATTATCCTATTGGACGCTTCCCATCGGCCTTGCTCATTCCAACAGGAAGATCATCCAAAGTGCTCGAATGATTAATAGAACCAAAAGGCTTCCTCCTAGTTATCCGACTACCATTTAGCCGATCGAGAAGAAAATCATGAGGAACATGTTCCACTTTTCCTTTAAGGACAAATTCCCAATATATTTTTGAGTCAAACTCTGAAGAATGGCAACAGGAGGGATCCAACTAAAGTTAATAGAGAAAGAAGTATCAGGATAGTCTAAGATCCATGGGGTATGATAGTGCCATAATTCATTATTAATGGGTAATTTCAACAAAGAAAGTCGGCTCAACCAACCCCATTTAAAACCCTCATTTATGGCTTCCTCCATATGTACATCCTAACAATCCAGAGCTTCATCATACACATCTATCCAAACAGATCTAGGTTGATTTTAGAAATGGAAGGTAAGTCGGTCCACATTATGTTAAAGCTTTTTCATGGTTTTATCTTTTTCCTTAAATTGAGTAGTTTGTTCGGCTAGAGTCTTCTTAGTTCTCTCTTCCTCAACAATTGGCAGAAAAACTATACTTTGCCTTGGGACTTGGCCAGTTTTGGTTTTCTTCTTCTGTAAATCCTCTAGGTTCTCCAACATCCTGCCATTATCAATCTCTAAGAATGAAACTCCTTTATTCAGACCAGTGGTGGTTGATTTATTCAAACTCTCAAGTTCGTTACTCAGTGTATTATTTTCTCTATCTAACATGGCATCAATTGATCGGTCATTTTCCAGTTCTTAGTTCAGGGCCAATTATTTCTTATTCAGTGAATAAGTAGTATCTTTCAACTTCTTATCAAAGATAGATCCTTCATTTAATTCCTTATATTTGGACTCATAATAAGAATGGATAAGTTCTTTGAAAAGTTTATGATCCTCCTACATATGATCAATCATCTCATAATAACTAGCATTATTGGTTATAGCTCTATCAAAGAGGAAGTGGCAATGGATGTAACACTCCTTCATTTGATCAGAAACCTCTGGGCCGAGCAACCCTGATAAATCTTCCTCGAGCAAAGGAACATGGCTAACCTCAAATAGAGTTTTGCACCCGCCTAAGTAGGTCAGATTCAACATAAATAATAGCTCTCTTTCTTGGCATTAAACTAGACATTTACAAGTATGACTATATTGGGAAAAATTCAGAGAAATAAACAGCATAGAGGATACCAATTGACAAGAAATCAACATCATTTAAAGATTGTAAACAAAAAATCAAAAAATGCTATTTCATTAATCAGAGTCGTAATTACAATGATGGGTACATCATAAAGACCGAAGAAGAAGAAATTAAAAATACATGAAAGAAATGGCAAAAATAAACTAGCTAAAAAAATAGTTAAACCTTCTCTTTGTCTTGGGCTCGGTCTTTGTTGGCAGCAAGTAGGTCGGGAATAGTAGATAACCCCACTAAAGTATTAGTAGGCACTATTTAGGACTCCGTAGGCCTTTCCTCATCATCAAACTCGTCATTAAAGTTAGGAGGAGTGCCTGGGTCATGTCTTTGAAAAAGATGAGAGCTTCCCTCTGTGTCGACCACCTTTAATGCCTCCAATCAACCTTCCTTGAAGGATAGTTTCTTGGTGCACTCAATTTGGTCAAAAGATACAATAAGTTCTTTTTCCCAAATATTTTCCAAAGTAGCATCCTTATATTTATTTCCTTTGGCCTTCAAAGATACAACTTCAGCAGTTTGGCCAACCACTTTATCTGCAGTAGTTTTGGCCAAGTTCTAGGACTCTATCAACTTGTACTCTATAGACTTGGCCCTACCATTAGCCTCCTTCACTTTATTCTCAATATCCTGGGATTTTTCTTCAGTAACTTTTATTTTACCTTCTGCTGCAACTGCCCTATTCTTGGTTTCCATGTAGTTTCTCATACCATAATTTTTCCTTTAATTCCAAGCCTTTCGGGAATCCTTCAAAGACTGCTTCAAACCTTCAAATGCTTCTTCCACCTTGCCTAAGAAATATCTCAGTAGGTCATCCTTCTCCATTATTTGGTTAAAATCAACCAAAAATTACAAAAGAGAAAACACAAGATATTAAAATAAGTTCAACAACAAGATGGAAAAACAAAAGATAAGACAATTACTAGTGCCAATTTATGGCAAGCTCTCTCAGTCAGCCTTATTCTAGGCATGGGAATTGAGGCTACCCTATCATCTGTAAGAGCTACAACCTTGATTAAACTACTGGCCAATCTAGGGTTGATGGGTATAGAAGCTGATCCAATATCACCCACGTTAGCCAGAATTTTTTTAACCAACTCTTGTTGTTCGGCTAGATTTTTATTTGCAACCAACACTTATTAGTCGGGGTGGAATTTTTTTTCTTGCTTCTGAGGGTCATGCAATCACTAATTTAACCTCTTTTACTGAGGTTTATTTTCTTTTATCCCTTCAGCACCAAGAACGTGGGGCCTCTTCTCACTGGCCTGAGACTTCTTTTCTACTGGCTTCTTGGTAGTATTAGCATTCTTCTTGGGAACATGAGATAATGGCCCACTCAGTAATTAGGTATCTTTCTTTTACCCATGTCAGAGAAAGAAGAAGTAGGGATGTAAGATATGTTAAAAGACTCAAATAAATAAGAAGTTCATCCTTGGATGAACTCACCCCCAACTGATTCTACAGTCGAAGAAGTAAACGTAGGTTCTTCTTATAAATCAATAGAAACCTGTAGTAGGGTAAGTGTTGGTTGGAAAACGAAGGAAGTGGTATAGATCTTGTACTCTAACAACACTAAAGTTGCTCGGGGATGTTCTTATCTAAATCTTTAATTAAGTCCCCCTAGGAATTTAAGCTCTTTAATATTGAATTTACCTTTTTTCGGACACCTCTTCTCACTCTCCTCTTCAGTATAAAATAGCAGGAAAGTTAGTCAGCAAAATTCTGAAATAAATAAAAAAGGGAGAAAAATAAATAGCTAAATTATAACCTATGTCACGACCTTCTTAGGAGCACCTGTGCCCAGTGTAGGAAACCCCCATTGGGAGCAGAGCGTGTTGCGAATTCTTAATAACTGGAAGATTCAATAATAAAGCCCTATTGGCTTCCTTAGTCTTCAAATAGTACATGCTTTGTCCAATACTGCCCCATTTATAGTAAAACATCAACTCATAAACCCCAATATAAGTCCCATAAATCTTATGCAACCTATTAACACCGTTTACAACCCTCTAAGTGTTTGGTTCTACCCTAGCAGGAACTACATCAAAGTGTTGACAAAATTGAATAAACTGGTGGTTTGGTGGAAAAATGATGCAACACTCAGCAATAAATAAAGTGGGAATATAGTGACCTTCAAGAAGAGAATACACATCTACTGTACCCTTGGCTATCTCTAAATCTTCCCAGTCAGGGATCTTTCTCCTTTTCTCTATACTCCTTAAACGAACCTCCACAATGTAAACAGTGATGGAAACAAAGAAAAGGATGAAAAAAAATAGAGAAATAGGGAAATAGGGAAAGCAGGCTTACATGGATCTAAAAGGTAATTGCAGTAATTGAAGAAAATGATGGAAAATGAACAAACAATGAAAGATCATACAAATAAATCTTGAGAACGAAGGAAAACTCTAAGTTTAGAAAAGTTGAGGTGAAGAGAAATGGAAGGAAACTTCTACCTATTTATCGATTTCCTCGATAAATGGGAACAAAATGATTAACTATCCAAACAATTGAGTTACCACTGACTGCACGCTTCTTGAAGCTTCAAAAGAACATTATACCCTTTGGCAGTTCGAAAAAGTTTGAATTATTTACAAAAAAGCCATTATCAATAAAACTAGTGAAAACTTTTACAAGTATATGAGGTTGTCTATTGACCACAAACTTAAATAGTGGGCCGAGCAACATTCGAAGAAAATTCTCCATACTTTCGATCAATCATCAAGCATGGAGCATTGGGTGATTTTGTTGTATGTAAAAATTATGATCCCGCAATGATTAATGAAAAACAGGCACCTGCCTATAGCAACTCGCATTTTAAAAAAATAAAATTTAATTAATTACTTTAAATTTAAATTACACATGTGATGTAATTTAATGGAAATGAAATATTACGGGTTGATTATATTATTAATCGGAGATAAATGATTAAGTTTATTGAATAATATTACTTAGTTAATATTAATTACATATTTGACGCTATATATGGGTGTCAGTGATGTGACATTATGTTTTCTTAACCGAGCGTCGTGTGTGGACTAAGTAAGGTCGAGATAGGAAATATATTATGAGTAACTCAGTTGATGATTTTGAGGTTACGGTTGAGTCTGAAAGGGTCAAAATAGTCAAAATAGTATACTCGTGTGTATAGTTTGGGTTCCAGAACAATTTTAGATCAAACCGACACCCCGAGGGGGCATTTTAGTCATTTTACAACCTAGGGCTGAGGAAGATACGAAATTTCAAGTGTTATATATAGTTTTTGTTGTGTGAAGCTAGGGTAAAAAGAATAGAAAATCGTTGGAGGCTAGTGGAGAGGAGTGGAAGAGCTTTCTTATAGCTTAGGAGAGGATTTGTGGAGAGATTATCCTCGTTCTTGCAACATATCCACCGTTGTGGGGTGGATTAGAAGAGAAGAATCATAAAAAAGGGATCAAATCATAATCCTTTCATAAAATTCAAGTATGTAACTTCCAAATTTTTATGAGTTATAATACCCATGTAGAGTAAGGTCTTTAAATTAAGCAATAATGATTAAATGCATGTGATTTGATGAATATAACTCACAATTGGGAAGAGGTTTGCATGTAGAATAAACCCAATTGTATGATTAAAAAGAAATCAGAAGTTTGGGGCATTTAGGTCATGGAATAAATCTCAGTTTGTGGTGATTTTATATGAGTAACATAAAAATATATGGTTAATGATTAGTGGAGTTTTAATTAGATTTTTGGGTGAAAATGTATTATTTTTTCACATAATCTACGTTGAAAATCACAACTACATGTATCCTTGATATTTAGTTATGTTAATTTGGATATTGGAATCATTGTATGAAAGTTTGAGGGATTGGATATTGTAGAAATCCGTAACAGAAATTTGAAGAAGAAGAGACCTGAGACATTTCGAATCGATTTGGCCCAAGGGAGAATCGATTCGGTAAGGCGAATCGACTCGGCCATTGGGAGAATCGATTCGATTTTCCCCAAAATTGAAAATTATTTCTTTTTAAGGATGAAATTTTTGGATAATTCGTGAGGGGACTTTTGTGATATTTTTAAATTACAAAAGAGAATATGAAAATGTCAGTAGGCCTATGATGGGACTTAAATTTATATAAAATGAGACGAGTTAAGTATTGGGATAATGGAGAAAATATCGAAGTTGATAAATGAATTAAATTCAAGACGGGTGACGGAGTGAGGTGTGAACCTATGTTTACAACCAGTAGTACACGATGGAAATAACTACGTATTATATAAGGGATAAATAGGACCCTTAGAGTAGCGAGCGATACTCAAAAGTATAATAATTGAAAAGTTGATTGAAATTAACGGTCCATTAAATATACAAGTGGCATATACTACGTACGATCATATAATTGGGTTGTGTGCATACCTAAGATTTGATTTAATTATGTGTGTGAACATACTTACATTGCCTTCTATCCGGAGGTTTCTCTCAGAGGGAGATCCCACCTTGACGATTCCAATGAGGTCTGGATTTGTTCCCTAGATTATGGAACTTAGGAGGATCACTATGTGACGTGTATTAGTGGACCGTCATGTCATTCGGTTGCATTAGGTATGTGCGTATCCCAAAGGCTTAGAACCATATTCGCCTCCATTATTATGTTGATTTATTTTGGGTTCTAGTAGACATGGCGAACCAGTAGTCCTCGATTGAGTACGAGAGGTACATGGACTTGATAGCAGAGTATGCTAGCATCACGAAGGGCATTTCGGAGATGCTGTAGTTATGTATATATTGTATGTGTGATGAATATATACCCGTATGATACATCTACTTTTGTGAGACAATAGACTTGATAGATTATGTATATCTAAAAGACTTTAAGTAGTAAAACTTAAATTATTGACTCAATAATAAAATGGAAATAAATAGTTTATTATTGAGATCGTAGTAAATTATTGTACGAGATAACTAGACTTATCAAGAGTAGTCAGATACCTTATCTAGTTAGGGAGGGAATACTAGCTAGGTAGAATACGTTAGGCGTGCACTTAAGCTGAGAGGTGAGAATCTCAAGTGACTGTACGTGGATATTACATGTGCAATATATAACTGGTTTAAATTGTGACTTAAATACTTGATAAATATTTTTAAAATGTTTTAATTGGGATCTGACCCGTGTGAAAAATATTTTCAAAACCTTTCAGGTGTCCAGCCACAGGGACGCCAAGCTTAGACATCCTATCCAGAGGCGCGTAGATGTACCAATGTGGAGGCTTGCATGAAATTTTCTTTAGACACTTCAGCTTTTTCTTTCAATATAGTAGGTTCCTTAGTTGTTCAGTTAGCAATGTTGCCTTTAGACTATTTCTTTATTTCTATATTTTGTTTCAGTTTTACTTATAATGGTTGGATTATTTACTTAGAGTACCGATGGTTTATTCGGTCTCCTTTATTTTATATATAACTCGTGTGATGATACAGACTATATTTATGTGTGAATGGTTTGGTTCATTTAATTTATTTTCGCATGTGTTCATAATAAAAGATAAAAATTTGACACCATCTTAATTTAACACATGTGATTAAAAATTAAAAAGGTTTTTAACAGTGTTGCTAAGAATGACACGATTAATGATTTCGATTTAATTTAATAATGGACTGATCACCCAGGATTAGAATAGGTAGCATGTCACAGATGGTATCAGAGCATCAGGTTCTAGTGTCCATACGATTTGTATGGCTTACTACGATTTTAGCATAGTGTTCTCCAACCTAGAGCCTTATTATTAGGATTATTGCATTCATGATTACTCAATTAGTTTCTTTCTTATGATGTTTTAATTGTATTGACTGTGAACTCATACAATTCGAATCTATTTTCAAATGCCACCCGAGAGGAGACATTCGACAAGAACACTGCAGCCATAGCCACCACAGAGGTCAGTGTCAGAAGTAGAAATGGCAGCAATCGTGGAACTGGTAGTTAATGCAGTAATGACTACCATCGCTCAGCATTTCCCTCAGGTCTAGTAGTCACTGCATCTAGTGACACCAGTTGTTCAAGGACACCCAGAATCGTTAGAGTGGCAGACAGTTAGGGAGGCCTTCCAAAATGTCTACCCACTAGAGTTTCGGGAGAGTTTAAATATGATTACGGCATGACAGTGGAAGAAAGACATCCAGTGCCACTTGTGTATGGTTGACTATAGTGAGGTAAAGAAGCAGATGCTAGCTACTTTTATGTTAGTTGGAGCAGCGTTGCAGTGTTGGGAGTTAGTGATCACTGTTGCAGAAAGGGATACTATGCATATTACTGCTTTCTGGGTGCGATTTTATCGCAAATACTTTCCACCAGCCGTAGAGACTGAGATGCGAAAGACGATCAACAAAGTGACTTAGGGTGAGTGTTCAGTGGCCGAATATGATGAGGATTTCACTCGGTTGGATAATTTCGTAACATATGAGGTGAACAATGAAGAAAGGAAGAATTCGAAGTTCAGGGATGGTTTAGGATGGACGATTAGGCATTATTTGATCAAAAATCCAGCATTGTTGACTTATACTGATGTCATCAAAACCTCACTATTACACTGCCAGGATCATCTCTTCCATGTGAAGGGAAGAAAGAGAGGAGGTAATCCCAACCAACAAGGCAAGACAGGAGGTAATAGTGTTAATGGAGCACCATAACAACAACAGTCAGGTAGGTACCAGGGGTAAGATTATCAATAGGGGGATCAGTCCAAGAGGTTCAGAACTGGGGGCTATCGACTCGAGGGCAGTTTAAGGCATAGCCAGTAGGGTCCTTAGCATGAGCAGTTTCCTCAGGGCCACCAAGGCCAATAAAATAATAGGGGAGGTCAGCAGGATCGAGGCCAGCATGGCCAATAGTAGGGTCAGTACCTTCAGGGTAATCAGGACCCGCGACAGGGAGAGTTTCCAGGCCAGTGCCTTATTTTTTTATAGACAAGACATAAGAGGAGGGATTGCCCAAAGTAGGGGAGAACACCATAGTATCCGGGTGCCACATAGGAGCAACAAGCACAGACGCCACATGCAGTACCATCCCCACCCATACTACCATAGGAGGGAGAGTTATAGTATGGGAGTGTCTATAACGTTCACAATGCCGCCATACAGTAGTCTCCACAGGCACCACCAGTAGTAGCAGGTACATTTCCTAGTCATGGGGCTACGGGTAGTATTCTATTTGATACTGGGGTATCATATTCTTTCATAGAGACTAGATTTGCATGAGTTGTCATCCTATTAGAGACAACTGGTAGTTATGTGTGTGGAGTTATCGATAGGTAGTGGGTCTCTTATACACTCGATATGTAGGGGTACGGCCATCGATGTTGGTAGATTATGTTTAGCCTCCGATCTTCTTGTATTAGACATGGATGGGTATGATTTTATTTTGGGGATGGACGGGTTTACTGGATATCGGGCAATGGTGGATTGTTTTTGGGTGACTATCGTATTCCCTATTCCAGGATAGGAGATGTTGATGATACCTTCACTTGAGGGAAGGTTGAGCATACATTTGTACTACATTGAGGCGGAGACCTCACAAGAGGTGGTTGTTTCGTAGACTCGATTCTAGTCATAAGTGAATTTGAGGATGTATTTTGGTACCTAGGTGGCTGCCTAGTCGGGAAATTAAATTTGTTATTGACCTAGCATCGGGTACGATACCTATAGCTCGAGCGTCGTATTCCATGGCGACATATGAGATGCGAGAATTGAGGTAGCAGATTCAGCAGCTCCTAGGGCAGGGTTTTGTGACACCCCGCTTATTTAAATACCGGTTGATCAATCCTTTATAAAAATAAATCAGGAATATCATCTGGTTCATTCTTAGCATCACTGTCAAAAAACATTTTAAAAGTTTACTGACCACCTAGTATTCCAAAAGTCGATGCCAAATTTTATCTTTTTATTAAACAACAACGACATGTGGAAATAAACACAATAACCAAGACATTCACACAGTAATAATGAATCTGAACTACTTGCAAGATAAATATCTAAATAAAAATAATACCGAATAAACCATCGGTTTCCAATACAATAGACCAACAAAATATCTAATGAAATAAACTGAGTCCACAAATATGAGATGTGATAAACTGAATAAAATGAACTAACTGAAGGGGCGACATGCCCAAATATAATAACTAAACTGCACCTACCCTAGGAATGAACTGATTGAGGTGTCTAATCCAACTCCAGCAAGCATGCACAAGTGTTGCGGTTATGCCTCCTTAGAACAGATCATCAAACTTGGTATCCCTGAGGATGGAAACCTAAAAGGTTTTTAAAATATTTTACAAATGGGTAAGAGCCCAAAGTATTTTGAAAATGTTTAGCAAGTATTTATCTCAATTTAAAAGAAGTTGTTGATTATACATGTTAGTTTAACTCACTCTCCATTGAGTTCCTCACCTCTCAATTAATGTGCACAGGTAACATCATCTACTTAGATATGCTATCCAGCCCCATTAGGTCTCATCAATAACTGTCTAACCACTAATAGGTTTGGCTCCCCACATACCGTCCATACATTATTCTATAGTGTCACAATCTTTAGTCATTATTCCTCAGCTAAGTTTCTCTATAACTCCCCCGTACCACCCATACAGTACATTATCGACTACTAATAATTAGCAATACTCGAATGTTATTATTAAGCCATAGCTAAAATTTCATGAATGTTATTCTTTAACCATTTCATTAAGTTATTCTACTTAAACTGTCTTTAAATATACACTATCCGAATTTAATAGTTTCACGTACTAAGTAGATTATCTCATAATTAAATCAATTATAGAAATACCTCATCTATCCTTCCTACATTACAGACAAGTAGGATAAATTGACCAAGTGTATATATATATATGTGCATATACAACATCTCCTGGACTGGCCACTACGATGTGCACTTGCATACTCTGCTATCAAGTCCATGTACCTCTCGTACCCAATCAAGGACTACCGATTCGTAATGTCTCCTCGAACCATAAATCAAATAACATGGAATGGAGGAGAACATAGTTTTAAGCCTTTGGGATACTCACATACCTAACGCACTCAAATGACTGGTCACACCATCATAGAGACAAGTAGTGCTCAATCCCTAAGTTCTATGTTCTGGGGCACAACCTATCCATATGTCACATATAACTATACACACAACCTACAAATATAATTTGTATAGGTATACACCCAACCTATAAATATAATCTGTATAGGTATACACATAACCTATAACTATAACTCGTATTGTTATACACATAACCCATAAGTATAATCTGTAAGTAGTATAAAACTCTCGAATATTCGACGTAATATCGATTCACAAATATCAGTTATTATCGTACGTTCTCGAGTCTCACTCACTACTTGAAGGTTCACAACTATCACTTACGTTATTTCGGTAGTTAAACTATCATTAACCTACTGTTATTAATCTTAGATTAACATTTATTCTTCCTATAACGTCAAATCATAGGTTCCCAATACTCAAGACAGTCGATTAACTACCTAAGGTCTTATACACTGTTTTACCCTCATTAAAATTTACTAAGGCCTTAACCGTATGCCCCTTGATCTTCTATAAGTCCCTATAGAGTTTTAATCACATCACCAAAGTTTTCCCATATAGTTCATAAACCATTATATACCATGATTTAATTTCTGACTACAAATTTTGATCTAAGACACCCTTCCATAGAAAATTCATAACTAATTAAAAAATTAGAAAAATACGAAGCTGGCGGCCATGCGTTCATAACGAAAAGATCTATCTCCATAACCAAAACCTAGGGTCGTTAACTACCTAAGGTCTTATACACCATTTTACGCTCATTGAGATTTACCCGCGCCTTAATTGTATGCCCCCTGATCTTCTTAAAGTCCCTGTTGAGTTGTGATCACATCACCAAAGTTTACCATATAGTTCATAAACCATTATATACCCTGATTTAATTTCTAACTAAATTTTTTTATCTCAGACACCCTTCCTTAAGAAATTCATAACCAATTAAAAAAAATCAGAAAAATACAAAACTTAAGGCCACATGTTAGTAACAAAAATATCTATATCCGTGACAAAAACCTAGGGTAGTTAGAATGAAATACTAATCTCGTTCGAACGACATCAGATCTCGTTCGAATGATCTAAATGATTTCTAACAACTTTGTCCCAAACTCGTTTTTCTCCAATGTTAACACCTCAAACCTTCATGACACCTTATGGAATTCTTACATAACATAATCAAACATCTAATATATGTTTAGGGGTGATTTCTAACTAAATAACACATTAGAACTATAGAAAATCCATCCAAGAATAGATTAAACCATTAGTTCCTCAAAACCCTAGATTTTATTTTCTTCGTGAGTTCTTATCCAAATGCCCAAAATCCATTCTTGTTCTTCTTCATATATATACTATTTTCAAAATTTTTATGATTAATGCGTGAAAAGTAGTGCGTTTAAAGATGCTAATCGTTGTTTTAGTTTCACCATGATAATACAAACAAACCTAAGTTACGACTACATTCAACTGGTGAGTATAGCGTTAAGTCGAGTATCGAATCCATAGAGAAAGTTTGATAGATCGTAACAGATTATTAATCCTGGAATAAAAGTGTAAAAAGGTGATGTGTGCTAGGAAATAAAAGAAAAGAATAAGTTAAGTCTAAATAATAGTAAAGCGAGGATCGGGATATCATCCATCCATACGGATCGAAACAACTAATAATCAGAATTCCGGCTCGAGAGCAATTTAATCGAGCATTATCAATTAATCATAAACATCACACAATAAGGAATTAAATCAAAAGTTGCAAGATTAAACATTTAATTCGAAAATGGTCTCACACGGATTAAACTCGGATTATCGCTTTAAACACTAACGTTGCATGACAAAGAAAGTTAAATGCATAATAATCCAACTTTAATTCACGCGGGTTCAATTAAACGCAATTTTGCACAAAACCTAATTTTCGGAGCTCGGGGACCGTTAATGGCGGAACGACATCCCGAACAAAATTATCTAAGGGAACATGATGATTAAACTAGATTACAACTATTTAAACTAGGAAATCAAGTAATAAAGCAATTAAACTAACTAAGAAAGCATGGAAATTAATCTACAAAGTAAGAAATAGGCAAGAAAAATTATATAAATGGAGATGGAAGATGAAAGATCAACATACACAACCCATATGGTTGTCAACCCAAAGAGATATGAAGCCAGGCTCTTAAAACCCAAACCCTAACCTAAAATATCTTCTAAAAATCAGTTTCTAAAATATTACAACAAAATTGGGTTATATAGTAAATTGGTAGAAAAGAAAAGAAGGCAAAAAGATCTGCAGGAACAGGGGATCGATCGATCGACCCCTTTGGTCGATCGACTGACTGTTGAAATCGTGGAAAAATACTGAGGGATCGATCCTTTTGATCGATCGATCGATCAAGCAGGGCAGAACCTCCTTTCCTCCTGTTTTGGTGTAAATGCTTTCTTCTCTACTAGAATCGTCGTAACTTCTTCATTTGGGATCGGAATCGTGCACCGTTCACGGCCATGAGAATCTTGCGATGAGGGCTACAACTTTCGTGAGATTTCAGTCCAGGTTCCCAAACTGTGAATTGATCGAATTTCCCTTAAACGTGTGATTGTGTACGAGACTTGAGCGAAATGCGTCCGAACTCCATACGTAGTACCTAAATACCTAAAAAATCCCAATTATACCTCATATAGCATGTTAACAATATAAAAAGAGGTTGTCAAGTTAACGGGCTTAAATATAGAGATTAATGCACCCGAGGGTGCTAAAATGCGTAGGTTCGACGGATGAAATATGCAATATTTGTGTATTATCACACCCCCTAACTTACACATTGCTAGTCCCTAGCAATGAAATAGGATGCAACAAGAACAACAAGTAAACCAAAAATAAGAGATAGTACAAAAATATGGTATAAAAGCAATAAAAAGAAAAGGTCACTTTCGCGGGCGAACGATTGCATTTAGCGTATGCAATAAGCCGTTAAACCCTTAGGTTACCCTACTGGATGAGTGTCGTCTCGTGAGGGTTTTTAGGGATGATACCCACAAACATCATATAGTTTCCTCAAAACATGCCCAATCACATGCGAAAAACTCAACAATACGAACAAGATTTCAGCATATTATTAGCAACGCAAACGAATTCACATGAAAAGTCCGTAGTTATTAACATTATAAAATGCACCTCAATGAATTGAAACTTTAATATGTGGGAGGGGAGTGAGCACACGCAAAATATGATTTGGCAAAAACTTAAATAACTCGGATACTAAATATCAAAGCATGCATAAAAGTCAATCCTCACGGGCATTACACTCATCAAATGAATTCACTTGAAACAAGGAGGTAACACACGGGACATGCGGGCATAAGGAATAAATGTAAAGGGAAACTAGGTTGCGCACATGTCACAATTGAAGAACGCTATATAGGAAATAAAAACTGTAATATCAGTGAAAGGATACCACACATAGAAAAGAGGCGAAATGCATTTTTACAGATTATCAAAACTATTTAAACTTTTAAATTACATCTACTTAAGATCACATGGGACTTTAATATGATTGTAATGTAGGTTAGGCTAGGGTATGGAATGAAAGGGATGTATATACGGATTCAAAGTGTTTGGGGATGAAAATCGGGATACTGGGAAAAAGTGGGCAATTTCAAAATTGGACAAATGATTTCCAAACGAGCATTAGACATAACAATTGAGAGATTAACACGGATTATTGAATCACTACAAACAATATATAAAACTTTCTCTTTCTTTTTCTTTTCTTCTTTTTCTCACTTTTTTCTTTTGTTTTCTTTTGTTTTCAACTTTCTCTTTTTCTTCTCGTTTTCACTACACTTTTTTTCTTTTCTCACTCTTTTCATGCTCAAATTGCAACCACAATACACAACAATATCATTCAATCCCAAGAAACAATCCAAACAAGGGTATGTAAGGTAATATGTATGTTGTATAACTCCAATTTGGAGTTGGATATGGGATTTGGGGTAATGAAACAAAAGGCTAGTATTTAGGCTCAAGTGGCTTAACTAGGGAACATATAAAAGGTGAAGTCAAGGTCATATGGGTGATATACAAAGAGGGCCTATGATCATTTCAAAAATTTTATTCAATTCTCGAGTCAAAACAATATATGAAAATCATGATCAAGTAACACATTTCAAGTATGAACTCAATTAATGAACGGTCAATGAAAGAATAAAGATATTGTCAACGACTGTAACGTTTTCAAAGAGGAAAGAAAAGTGTATACACTCACAAATGAAGATAAGTCTCTAATCTCACTCGGTGTAAGTATATACAATGCAACAAAAGCATACCGAGTTATAAAAATCTTAACAAAAATCAATATAATAAGAAAAATGCATGTGCTCAAGGGATAAAGTTTAATTCATGAAGTTATTCATAAAATTAATGATTTGAGGACTAAAGTCTAATAACTTCTAAAATTCAGAACATGCATCGTTGAATTGTCAAATGGATCGGGCAATTATTAAAATTTATCAAACAAAGGCAAAATGCCCAAAAAATGAGAAAAAAGGAAGAGAATATTTTTGAAAATTTTTAAATTTTTAACAAAAACATGCTTTGTAACTAAATTGTAATCAAATTCAAGGACTAAATAGTGAAATGGATAGAATATCCAACACCCCCTAATGTAAATGTTGCATTGTCCCCAATGCATTCATTAAAGAACACAACACAAAGATAGGAAAAGAATGATATTACCCAAATTTGGAGCGATCTCCATAAATACAAGTCCAAATGAATCTGCAAAAAAGGTTAGTACAAAGCATAGGAAGAATACATACCGATGTATTAAGTTAAAAGAAGTTATGTCACAAGTTACAATAATATAGAGGGGATGAAGTGAAAATACTAGATAAATTGATGGTGAACTTTTTACTTTATAAAATGGAAGGTCACACACATCAAAATCTAATAAACAACCACAAACTACATTTTCATTTCCCATTCCATAAGCTCAATACAAAACAACTTAATACATTACAACTACTAAAAAGAAAGAAATAAAAATAAAATAAAAAGTACAACATAATATTCGACCCAGAAATGCCAAAAAGACCCTGTACAGTAGTAGCCTAGTGGCCAGAACCACTAGGATCATAAGGATCATGAAAATGAAGAGGTAGCGATGTGTCCGAATCATGCCTCTGCGAGTAAATGTCTCTCGTCATGGCCTGCATCATCCGGTATTCATGTCTCTGCTGCGCTCTAGCCTGCCTCTGCAAGGCCCACTCCTACCGCTGCTCGGTCTGTTGTTGTCTCAGCTCTAACTGCTACTGGTCCATGCAGGACTCCCATGTAGCCCACCTGAGCTAGGTCTCCTCCCAGCGCTGCTCATGCACGGCCTGAAATGCCTCAAAGAGGGAATCATAATCTGTGTGTGGCACGTGAGAACCCTCACCATGCACCATCCCTCTAATATCAGCCTCCTCCGTTGCCATATCATCCACCGCTACCCTCTGTCTTTTATTCCCCGACTCCCCCAAGCATGAGTCAACATCTTCGAGATATTGTCCTTTGTGAGAAGCCCTAGTGGCTCATGCTTGCGATCAACATCGTACTCTGGGCAACCGTGAGAAATGAAAATCCTCGTGATGAGGGTAGGAAAAGGAAGTGAAAATCTCCAGGCAGACTCCTTTGTTGTCATAAGCATCGCCTCCAAAAATATTTTGGGCAAACGGATATCGCCCAAAATCATGAAGCATGGTGTATATCAATGTTGCGTGCTTGTGACGAACCTCTTATTGGTTGTTCGTCACCGTGAATGAGTGGACGTTGATGTAGTGTAGAAGTCTCGATAAGTCTGATATTACCACCGATAGGAAAGCACCCTTCTTCCAAACCTCATCCGGCGCAAGGCCTCTATCAACGTCACATGCCCGAAAAGATTGCTATCCATGAAACTGACAGGATTCGCGGGGTCTGGCACATCCATAAAAGATGCCAAATTAGAACGGCAGAGAGGTATCTGCACCCCACGAACCATGGCCTCATACGTAGTAGGCCCCTGCCCCCTCACCTCTACCAATGTCGCGTTGAACATACGGATAAGCTCTTCATTGACGCGCCCATTGGTAACGAGAAAGGGCTCCCATCCTTATCGGTGCAACAAAGCCCACACCTCATGCTGTATGTGTTCAAGGGTCCAGGAAAAATGATAACCTAACGGTCGCTCGGATGTCTGAAAATTGTCCTGGTACCAATCTCGCTCCTGCTAAAAGTGAAACCCCTAGACTCCCTGGTGGGGCATGCACCTAGTGAATTTGTATTTTTTGATAGCGGCCATTTCAACCTACAAAACAATAATTAAGAAATACAAAAAAATTGTAAGCACAATTAATGGTTAGTTAGTGTACAAGTTGAAATGGTGGGTGCACGTGCGCAAAACTGAGGGAAAGAAATTCAACATTGCGATAAAATTTGTCGGAATGAGACAAGGAGTGAAAATCACCCAAGTGTGCGCCAAAAAATGGATTGAAAACTGTTTGTGGCATTTCAGCGAACACTTGGCGTGCGCAATGTGCAACGAGGGTAAAAATACCATTTTGAACCAGCAAATGATCCCCATTCATGAACAAAACAAGAATGCAACAATACACATGTGTTCATGAATGGATATCAAGCAAGAATCACAAGTAAAATCAGTTGGAACAACCAAAACAGTGAAAAAACCAACACACATCCAATATATGTCAAAAATTGGAGAAAACATGGAAAACATGACAAATATGAACCAAAATCTACAAATACATGAGTTTAGAGGAAGGATTATACCTTTGAAGTGTAGATTAGGGCTGAAAAAATGAAGGAAATGTGGTGGGGGATTTTTAGGGCACGAAATTGGGAAGAGAAGAGAGTAAAAGAAATGAAGGAAAGTGGAAAAAATAAGCAGATGTCGGCCTTTTACTGGTCGATCGATCGATCGACCCTTAGGCTTCGATCGATCGATCAAGCAGTAAAAGGCCTACTGCATTCAGTTTTTTAAATGGGGGGGGGGGGGGGGGATGGCAATTATGGGGGGTATGGGGGGTAGAAATATAAAAATAAGTATATATAAAGTATATATAAGTATAGGATAATAAAAATACAAAGAAAAAAATTAAAAAAACAACAACAAGGAATTGGACTAAAATATGCACATACATACACATAAGGTAACCAAAAAAATGAAAAATATATACGACGAGCGACACACACGCATGTTCACAAAGAAATAAAAATATATATATATATTTAAAAAATGCAAATGCATGAGGATGAGTGTGTGAAAAATATTTTTGTGACTTTTTTCATTGTTTTCTTAACAAGTGTGTGCCATGGTGCATAGTCTCCACAAATTCAAGTCCGTTGAACCTACAAAAGAGTTAGAACTAAGCATACAAAAAGAAATAAAAAGGGATTAACTAATTACACTAGACTAAATTAAGAAAAAATAAAAAAAATGAAGAAGTTAGTATATACAACCTACACATAGGATATCCAATTAGCTATATACTAAAAGTTGAAATTTTTGAGGGTCCACCCAAACAACATTTTGACTTTGGAAGATCAATGGTGGAACCTCCCTTTCATGCATGCCTCCCGGAAAATAGGAATTTCGTTCAAACCACAGAAGGCATGTGTAAGGCGGTAAAAGTGAACCATCCCCAATTGAAACTTTAGGAGGGAGGATGGGGGATTTGGATAGGAGGGGCGACAAATACACGTGTGGGCCTAGAAAAATTGAATCATCTCCCAAGTATTTTAAAGTTGGAATGGGAGGTGGCGCACACGAGGGCAAAGATGCCATCATGGTAAGAAACTCGAGTAAGTACTCCTCATTGATGAAAGGTTTGAACGTTTTAAAGTTCGTTACCGATTCATCGGGTACTTGAATTGGTGTGACAATATAGAACAACGACGGGGATGAAAGAAATTCAATCTCAGGCGATGAGTTATCATCTCTTTAAAATTGAATTTCGGAAGTAATAGTATCGTTTACAATGAAACTTTCTTCTTTGAAAATCAAAGAAAAATGAATTCATTGCAGATGGATACTAGGCCTTTTTCGTCCTCGTTTTCATTCTCTACTAAACCATGGGTAAAGTCAAGGATAATTTATTCCAAAGTAGTAACAAAGTCCTCATTTGTTTCAAAACAGTCCTCGACTTCGTCCGTCTCGGAAGAAAAGTCGTCGGTGGATTCAAATAGTAAATCCAACTCGTGTTCCCAACAACGATTTTCTTCCCGATAACGGTTTTCAATCCTCTCATTTTCAAGCATACGCAATCCCTAACCGAAAGTCATAGGGCGAGGAGCGGATTCTTGGAATTGAGAGGGTTGGAAATTGTTCTCTGGACTACACTCAAAATCATTAATATAAGAGTTTTGAAAATGAGTACAATTGGTTTCAAAATTCTTATCATAAGGATCTTGAGACCCATAATCAAAATGATCACGCCCAAAATTGATGTAATCCAAACTTTGACTTTTGTAATACTCACCCAATGTCATTTTAGATGTTGCAACTTTTTGGGTTGTAAGTATTGACCAAAAGTCAATGGTTTACCGGAATTTTGAGAGTTATCATTAGGATTCCCAGAAAAAGTTAGAATAAAACATGATTACCCAACAAAGTCTCAAGAGGACAAATTCCACAAAGCAATGTGCGACGGGAAAATCCAAGCATTTCTATGCGCTCAAGTGTAGAAGTCCTACAAAAAAGGTTAAAAGAAAGAATACAAATACAAAAGAAAGAATACTACGAACCAATAAGACAATTATAATCTAAATGAAAACTTCTCCGGCAACGGCATCATTTTGATTAACTTGTGAAAAGTAGCGCGTGTAAAGACGTTAATCGTTGTTTTAGTTTCACCGTGATAATACAAACAAACCTAAGTTACGAATACACTCAACTGGTGATTATAGGATTAAGTCATGTATCGAATCCACAGAGAAAGTTTGATAGATCGTAACAGATTATTAATCCAGGAATAAAAGTGTAGAAAGGTGATGTGTGCTAGGAAATAAAAGAAAAGAATAAGTTAAGTCTAAATAAAAGTAAAGCGAGGATTGGGATATCATCCATCCATACGGCTCCAAACAACTAATAATCAGAATTCCGGCTCGAGAGAAATTTAATCAAGCATTATCAATTAATCATAAACATCACACAATAAGGAATTAAATCCAAAGGTGCGAGACTAAACATTTAATCTAAAAATGGTCGCATGCGGATTAAACTCGGATTATCGCTTTAAACACTAACATTGAATGACAAAGAAATTTAAACGCATAATAATCCGACTTTAATTCACGCGGGTTCAATTAAACGCAATTTTGCACAAAACCTAATTTTCGGAGCTTGGGTCCCGTTAATGGCAGAACAACATCCCAAACCTAATTATCTAAGGGCACATGATGATTAAAATAGATTATAACTAATTAAACTAGGAAAGCAAGTAATAAGGCAATTAAACTAACTAAGAAAGCATGGAAATTAATCTACAAAGCAAGAAATAGGCAAGAACAATTAGATAAATGGAGATGGAAAATGAAAGATCAATATACACAACCCATATGGTTGTCAACCCAAAGAGATATGAAGCCAAGATCTGAAAACCCAAACCCTAACCTAAAATATCTTCTAAAACTCAGTCTCTGAAATATTACAATAAAACTGGGTTATATAGTAAGTTGGTAGAAAAGAAAAGAAGGCAAAAATATCTGCAGAAACAGGGGATCGATCGATCGACCCCTTTGGTCGATCGATCGACTGTTGAAATCATGGCAAAATACTGATGGATCGATCGATCGACCCTTTTGATCGATCGATCGATCAAGCAGGGCAGAACCATCTTTCCTCCTATTTTGGTGTAAATGCTTTCTTTTCCGCTAGAATCGCCGTAACTTCTTCATTCGGGATCGGAATTGCGCATCATTCATGGCCACACGAAGCTTGCGATGAGGGCTACAACTTCCGTGAGATGTCGGGTCAGGTGCTCAAACTGTGAATTGACCGGATTTCCCTTGAACGTACGATTGCATACGAGACTTGAGCGGAATGTGTCCGAACTCCATACTTAGTAACTAATTGCCTACAAAAGCCCAATTATACCTCATATAGCATGTTAACAATATAAACCGATGTTGTCTGGTTAATGGGCTTAAATATGGAGATTAAGGCACCGTAGGGGGCTAAAATGCATAGGTTCGACGAATAAAATACGCAATATTTACGTATTATCAGTTTACATGAAAGGATTTATTTTATATGCAAATCCTATGTAAAATCATGTGTCCTAATCATTTAAATCCGAAGAACCCATTTAAATCAACGTATATAAAACCCTACACTACATGGGTATTACAACTTTTCAAAAACATTCAAGATAAACACTTGTCTTTGGTCTAGCTGGTCTGATTTTCTGTAGAATTGTGGTGTGGGTGATTTCCCCTTCTCCCGATCTGCGCTCATGTGGCGGTGGTGGTGCAAAATGGTGTGGGAAATCGTTAGAACTCATCTCCTTCCTCCTCTTGTGGCCTCTATTGGGTCTCGTAACTATTAACCCTAACTTCCCCAACACATAAACCGAATACACATTTAAAATTTGTAGGTCTCTTTTTGTTAAAATTTCAAAAGACCAAAATACCCTTATGGGGTGCCGACTTGGCATGAAAATGCCCCGAGACCCAAACCAAACTCCCGAGTACACTTTGATGACTTTTTCGACTCTTTCGAACATAGTGGGTCATTTGAAATGATCATTTGGATGACCCATAAATAAGTCACATCTAATTTCATAAATTTAAGTCCCAACACGACTGGCACGCGCATCCCGACTAAATTACTATAATTGCCATATTTCTCACTCATGAAAATCATAATGCATTTCACTAAGTAATACTCAATATTCTTCATACAGATAAATATCAACCATTATCACGCTAATGAATATTTATTTTAATCTATATTAATTTCCTATTTTAATTTAATTAATCCCCATATAAAAATCATTAAAAATTACGGGGTGTTACAGGTTTTATTAGACGGAGTACTTCACCATGGGGTGCACCGGTGTTGTTTGTCAAAAAGAAGGATGGGTATCTTTGGTTGTGTATTGACTACAGAAAGTTGAATAATGTCATGATCCGAAATAAGTAATCACTACCTCATATCGATGATCTATTGGATTTGCTGAGGGGAGCAACTTACTTCTCCAAGATAGATTTGAGGTCCAACTATCATCAGTTGCGTGTTAGGGAGGAGGGCATTCCTAAGACCACTTGTTTGACACGATATGGGTCCTATGAGTTTAAGTTGATGCCATTTGGACTCACCAATGTGCCAAAGAGGAGTTCACGGATCTGATGAACATTTTTTTTTTCGAGAGTTCCTCAACCAGTTTGTGATCGTGTTCATCGACATTATTCTGATTTACTCTCACTCTGAGGGCGAGCATGCTAAGCACTTACAGAAGGTTTTACAGACAATTACAGAGCATCAGTTGTATGCAAAGTTAGTAAATGTGGGCTCTGGCTTCTGCATGTATAGTTTTTGGGCCATATTATGTCTAAGAAGGGTATCATTTTTGATCCGAGTAAGGTATCGATGGTGAGGGAGTGGATCCAGCCCACAACACCGACCAAGGTTTACATTTTTCTGGGATTGGCGGGATATTATCAAAGGTTTGTTAAGGGATTCTTGAAGATCGCATATCTGTTAACAAATTTGACTCGTAAAGGAGTACTATTTATGTAGGATGACCATTGTCATCGAGATATCGATGAGCTAAAGGAAAAACAAACATCAATAATTGTACTTTCACTGCCTAAAGGAGGAGGAGTGCACTGCGTCTACACTGATGCATCCTTGTAAGGACTTGGGGGTGTATTATAGTAGGAGGAAAGAGCTATAGAGTATGCATTTCGCAAGCTTAATGTCACACCCCACTAAATTCTGGCGTCGGCCTCCACCAAAACTAAACTGGGTGCGAGTAAATTAAATATCATCCTTAGCATGTGACATATACGAGACATAAAAAATTTAGTCCACAAGATAATTTATTTTAATCAAACCCAAATATGAATAACATCCAACTGATAAAACACCAAAGTGTGATTAAAAATCCATCACATGTAATATTCCAATATCTCAATAATTAAATAATTAAATCCAACTGAAAACTCAAGAAAACTTTGGAACCGAAAGGCCCAATAAAACTCAAATGTAGTCTCATAAATAATACGACGGAATGGAAAGGTAAATATATCTACTAAAGAAAAAAAATCCAACTGCACCACCAAAAGATCTCTCTTGAATCCTATGCAGTAATTCCCAAATAAATCCTGAAAAAGATTAGTAAACGCATGTGTCAGAGCCAACGCCCCGAGCATGAATACCGGATACTCCTTTCAATTAGATTACTTGAACCCAAACAATAGTGTTATATATATCGACCATAATAATAAAATGTTTTAATTACGAAGGTTAATAATCCCCAAAATAAATTTCTACTACCCACAAGGTTTTCTTTAAAATATGCCACACCAATATTATTTTAATTAACCCACATTCCCAACAACAATAAATTTAATTAAAAGAACCACAATTATAATTTCACAAGGTACACATCCCCATTTCAAGTCCGCCGTCTGATCCGTTTTTATCCTGCTATCCTCGCCATATGACAAGGTTCCACACATATACCCACATCCCCTTGTCAAGTCCTCTGTCTGATCCGTTTTTATCCTGCGATCCTCGCGATATGATAAAGTTCTACACACGACACGACATAAATCGTCCTCTGACCCCTTTAAACTGTCGGCCCTAGACACATTATGTCAACAATAAATTTTAATATCCATTTTAGTCATGCGATATTAATTTCCAAAATTTCTTATACTCATTAATCAAATTATCCCCCCCCCCCCCCCCCCCTAAAAGCGATGTGAAAATCGTCAAAATACCCTTTAGTCCCAACTAAGGGTTCCTAAAACACAAATTCGTCCTATCCTAAGGAAAGGATGATTATCAAAATTTCACTCCACCTAGATATCAATCCTAGGATATCTTAACAATGGAATAACATAGAAAATCATCCCCCACCCCGAATTATATAACCTGCATAGACTCACACTAACTAGTCCCATACCTAATTAGCATCAATCGTAACTAAGGCCCACTTACTAGTCCCATACCTAACAAGTGTACTATAATAAGGGGTGAAAACCAATTACCTACAATACCCAACATCCCCGAGATACCAAAAATTATTAATACTTCCATAAATTGGCACGATTAATAATTTATAACAACATTCATAACAACACTAAATTCCCAATTAAATAATTTTAATCTAAATAGTGGAAATCAAGGACACATAAATATTGTAATTTTCAGAATAATAGCTACATGCAAGTCCTATCATAGTTATTATTTTCTAACACAAGTAATAAATTTTATCTAGGGTTCTCACATGAAATATCAAAATTTGCTTTCTATGGGCTCCTCTAAATTCACATGCCCATAACACAATTGACTACACCAACACAACCCAAAGAACAACAAAGTTAAAAGTATTCGGTAACATTAATATTTCATGCCAAATTGTCCCAAAATTTATCTCATTAATAATTATATTCGTAACTTATTTTAGAAAATATGAGTTTAATGGAGGCTACAATTAAGACGCATAACACTAAGGGAAAAGAATAGGGTAAACATGCCTGAGTGAAGATGTAGAAAACTAATCCGAGATTTGAGTTCCTCTCGAAAAATTGATTAAAAACTCCTCTTGAACCAACTTGGGACAGATTACAAAGTCCCTTCAAAGTGGAGCTTTACTGATGGTTTTAATAGAGGGTACGGTTTTGAGGTGGAAGATGATGAACAAAGAAAGAGCCTGCTGCTCTATGGTTGGTAAAATATAAGTTTTAAAAAACTAGCCCCGAAATATCATTTATATAAAAGAGTTTTAAAATAACAAAATTTGTCAAAAATGAAAATTGCAGTGCACGAAATCTGCTAGGGTCGATCGATCAACCACTGGCGTCGATCGATCGATCACCCAGTTATTTCGACAGTTCCCCTTTAAAATATTTATAAGGGATAAACTTCAATAATCAATTAAAAATCCATTTGAACTCCGATTTCAATTCTGTTTGTAGTTTTATTCTTCTAAAATGATAACCAACATATTTAATCAATAAGAATTACAAAATTCAAAAAATTATTTTTCTCGAATTTTCTAATTAATTAATTAAATAAACTAATAAAAACACGGGGTGTTACACTTAAACCACATGAGAAGAATTACACCACGCCTGACTTGGATTTATCCACAGTGGTATTTGCCTGGAGGATTTGGAGTAATTATCCGTTAGGAGAGTAGTTTAGATTATTCATGGATCGTAAATTGCTTCAGTATCTGTTTACGGAGAAAGATCTGAACAGGAGACAGAGGAGGTGGTTGGAGTTCGTGAAAAATTACTAGTTTTATGTTCAGTATCATCTTAGGAAGGCTAACGTGGTGGCAGATGCGTTAATCCAACGACCTGCTAGAGAGATAGCAGAAGTTTAGAAAGCAAACTAGAGGGAGCTTCGACATGATGACGAGATTGCTATGTCTTGTCTATCTATATTAGCTATCACACCCGAGATTATGATGAGGGTGGTGAAAGCACAAGTAGAGGACCAATATTTCCATGATAGAGTTCGTAATTTATTAACTGATGGGGTAAATGGGTACTCGATCAGTTCTAAGGGAGGTCTATGTTTTGACAGGAGACTCTTGGTCCTAGAGGGTGATGATTTGAGGCATGCAGTGATGTCAGGGGCACACGGGTCCCGATTTATGGTACATATCGATGGGAATAAGATGTAATAAGATATGTGCAGACAATATTGATGGTCGAGAATGAAATGGGACATAACAAAGTTTGTCTCGAAGTGTGCTACCTTCCAACTAGTGAAGGTAGACCACCAAAGACTGACTAGGATGTTACATCAACTAGATATTCCCATGTTGAAATGGGAAAGTGTCTCCATGTATTTTAGTACCGGGCTACCGTTATCACAAAGAGGTCATGACTCGATATGGGTGACCTTGGATTGGTTGACCAATGTGGATCATTTTATTTCAGTTCGAATGGATTTTGAAACAAAATAGTATGTATAGTAGTTTCTAGCCGAGATAGTATGATTACGTGGGGTTCCGATTAATATGTCTCCGATAGAGACAAGCTCTTCGTGTCCCATTTCTGGCAGATTATTCAAGAGGCAATGGGCATGGATTTACTATTGAGTACAACATATGAACCATAAATAGATGGGCAAATAGAGAGGGTTAATCATATGCCTGAGGATGTGAATACTTGACTTTGGAGGAGGATGAGAGGAGAACCTTTTATTGGTGGAGTTTGCATATAATAACTGCAACTAATTCACCATCGGCATGGCACCATTTGAAGCATTGTATGGTCGGACCTGTCAATTGCCTTCTTTCTAGTTAGAGGTGGGGGATAATAAGTTATTGAGCTAGAGATGATTCAGGACACCACTAGTAAGATTGAGTTGGTTGGATGTCGCATCCTGATAGCTCGAGATAGGTAGAAGACTTATGCTGCTATAGACAGGAGGCATGTTGAGCTTGAGGTTGGTGAACAAGTGTTGGTACGAATGTCTCCTATGAAAGGAGTTATAATGTTCGATAAGAAAGGGAAATTGGCATCGAGATATGTGGTACCATTTCCGATCATCGAGAGAGTATGACCAGTAGCTTATAGACTGGGACTACCAGAGCATCTACAACGAATTCACGATGTGTTTCATGTGTCATCATTGAATAGATACCATAGGAAAGAGAGAGATCTTTTCGGCATGTCCCATTAGAGGAGGTCGACTTGCATCCCGATATCTCATACGAGAAGAGATCGATTGTTATACTTGATCGTAGTGAGCATAAACCGCGATCAAATGTAGTACCCTTGGTTAGAGTTCAATGGAGGCACGACAATGTCAACGAGTCGATGAGGGAGAGGGAGGATGACATGCAAGAGCAGTATCCATAGTTATTTATCGCTGGTACGTTCTAATTTCGAGGAAGAAATTTCCTTGTAAGGGGGAAGTATGTAACAACCCGTATTTTTTAGAAATTAAAATTTAATTAATTAGTTTAGATTTATATTACACGTGTGACATAATTTAATGGAAATTAAATATTATGGATTGATTAAATTATTAATTGGAGAGAAATAATTAATCTTTATCCAATAAAATTACTAAGGGAATAGTAATTACATATTTAACGTTATAACGCGTGTTAGTGATGTGACAGTATATATTATCTAAACCGGCGGTCGTGTGTGGAATAAATAAGGTCGAGATAAGAAATTTATTATGAGTATCTTAAACCATGACTTTGAGGTTACGGTTGAGTTCAGAATGGTCGAAATAGTCAAAATAGTATACTCAGGGTATAGTTTGAGTTTCGGTACAGTTTTAGACCATATCGACACCCTCATAGGGCATTTTAGTCATTTAGTCGCCTAGGGCTAAGGGATCTACTAAATTTCAAGGGTTATATATACTTTTTGTTTTCTGAAGATAGGGTAAAATGAATAGAAAACCATTGGACATTGGAGGCTAGTTTGTGGTCCATGAATGAGGACCTTCTTTTTTCAATAGTAAAAAAAAATTGGGTTGATTTTTTTATGGGTTCTAAATATTTTAAAAGGACCATAAAACAATACTCAGCTCAAAATGATTTTTTTTGCTATTTTAAACAAAAATGATCAAGCTTTGTCAGTTTTTAAGTGGTTAAAAATTGACAGAGTTTGACCGATTATTTTAAAATAGTAAAAAAAATATTTTGAGTTGACTCTTTTTATGGTCCTAATGAAATGTTTAAAAACTAAAAAAAAATCTCCAAAATATTTTTTTTACTATTTTATCAAAATTGGTTCGCGCCAGCGGTATACAAATAGAGGTCCTCCTGAGATCCTCTCATATATATATACTAGTATATGCCCGTGCCTGAAGGAACCACAAGAATTTTCTCAAGTACATAACCGCAAAACGATGAATTTTTTTTTTCCAAACTAGATAATCGTAAAACGACAAAAATTTCGTTCCCGACAAAAAAATGTAATTTTAAAAAATTTGTTTATAGAATTATCCACCCTACTTAACAAATAACAAATAGTCTAACAATATTAATCAATTTAATTCAAATTGTGCCTCAAATAAACAGTATCAATTTGTTTTAAATTGGACATAATTTTCTTTATTTATTGGACTATCCATCATCTGCTCATAGGCGAAAAACCTATGCTCTTTATTTCTATTATATTATTCAATGGCATAACATGTTTATTTGATCCACAAACAGATTATAATGCTCAAACATGTTTATTCAATTGCATCCTCAAATTAAAGTTTAGCATTATAATTTATTGTAAATTATAATGATCAAACATGTTTATTCAGTGGCAAGGGCTGCAAGAGCTAAGAAACATATTTATTCAATGCTCAGTTTTACTTTGAGGCTGCAATTAAAGTATTTCATAAACATGCCATTGAATAAACATGTTTGAGAATTATACACATGTCCTGCCATTGAATAAACATTATATAAACATGTTAATTAACATCTCCTCTGATCTTGCTTGCTCTTAGCTCTAGCAGCCACTACCATTGCTCAGTTTTACTTTAAATTATGCAATTATAATTTACTGTAACTTAGTTTTTGCTATATGAATAAGGAGAAATTAATTAAACGGATTTCATATACCAACAGATTCACATGGGAGAACTTCCCAAAAAATGGCATGAACACGAATGTGTAGTCCAATGCAATTGTATATATGATATGCTAATAAATCTTGCACATGCAAAAATTCTAGGACGTCCAAATAATAAATAAATAGAAATTCAGAATGTCAAGATACATTAAATAAAGTAAAAGGGGGGGTATGGACTAATCAACATAATGTGACAATAATATCAAAGATATGAATAAAACAAAGAAAGAGAGGTGGACAAACATAAAAAAAAGGTAATGCCAAAAAACTGCAATTCATAACTGATGCAACTTTTTTTTTCTTAAATAGGTAAAAAATTTGTTACATGTTTAAGAAAAAATAGATAAAAACACACGACGAACCACCAACTCTTCTTGCGTGTCTCGTGACTCTTTTCACTCGCATCTAAATCAATGTCATCGCTCATACGAATATTTGTTTAACGTATCGACCTATGCTCTACCTTGGTCCATAAATCCTTAAACAAAATAACAAAAAAAAATCGTTGAGTAAGGTGATCCGCAAGTTAATGTGAAAAGAATGATATGAACAATTCCCAAAAAATGTGACAAGCCACCTACTAATCATACTAAATATGAAAGAATATAAAAGTTATTTTTTTTTACTTGGATTAGCCACTCTCATAAGTCAAAATTCTTCTAATGATGTCCAAGTGAATGAACGCATATAAGGATTGCAATTTTGAAATTGTCAAACAATTGTTGAGCAAAAGCTTTGTTGCCTGTTTAAGCAAATAAAGATGGTTGATGTTGTACTCTGACATATGTTGTTGCATTCGTACAACTGGTACTGCTGTTGTGTTTACCTAAAACGTGTTTTGTTTCCTGCTGCTGCATCATTTACCCATGGTGAATGCCTAAAAATCTCTTAAACCCTTTCTCTTATTTTGACAAAGTCAATGTCAGCAATTGATGCAACCATTATCTTCAACAAAGAGGGATTTCGAGTCACAAAACTGTGACATTCTAATTGATATGTCTTTCCATCCCGATTCATATCAGATTTGTATACTTCATATCATTTTTTATGGATACTGGTCTCATTGAAATATTATCCTCGTAAATCGAAATGGCATCATGCTTCAAACCAATGTTTGAATGTATTAGACTAAAAAACAAACTTAGAAATCTCTTAAGTTTATTAGATTACATAAAGTCAATAGCAATGTTATTGTATAATGAATGAAATTGAAATCATTACACTACTTGAGAGTTGCTATTAAAAATATAATTACACTATTCAAGCATATATTTACACTAAACTTTTATATGTGGGAGAAGAAAACACACAAATCAATCGACGATAATCAATTGAGAAACCTCCCATTGCATGAAACTAAATATATAATTTCACCTTGGAAACTAAAAAATACAAGGCAATTAAATATATATAATTTGACCTTATGAGTAAAATGTCAATTTGGTTCAAAGTGTGGAGCTTGGCATGAATAGATGGAGGCAGCCCAATTCTCAACTTTGAAATGGTTATCTAGTGTTGCAGATCGTGCCTCTTTCGTGGAAGGTACTGCATCTATTATTTGCAAGCTAGCATCTATAACAAAATCATGTTGTCTTAAATCAATCCTTGTGTCTCAACGCTTTCACTGTTGGCCAGATATTAAGGGATGCGGATAACTTCGAGAGTGAACTCAAGCAAGCTCCTAGGCCTCGGATTTGTAGACCTGCTATTATCCAAAGCATGGGTAGGTGCACCCCTCCACCTAATAGAACATTATCCAAAGAACACAATTAGTTCTGCGATAGGAAATGAAAGCAGACATAAAGTCTCTTGTACCATTACTGAGAAAGGTTTGACGTGGAATCTGTGTAATCTCCTATTAGATGTATCTACAATTTCTTCATTGACCATCAAATTATCCAAGATAGTATGCAATTATCTGTATATATTACCTGAACAAAGCCATTCTCTCTTAAGTGCAACATTCGTCATATCTGGTGCAGTTGTGTAGAACTTTTTTGACCTTTTTGTAAGTAGTGATTCTTTTTTATTTTTTGGGTACACAAAGGATATGCTATATGTTTCACTTTCAGTGTAACATATGTTGCATCCATGTTTCACACTATGACACGTGTATTCAGCAATGTGACACATATATTTAGCACTATGACCAAGTCTAAAACAATGACTAAACCAAGTCTAAAACAACAACAAAAAACGAGTCGCAAACAGCAAAAAAATAACCATGGAGGCAGCACAGTCAGAAAACACAAACTTATCTTAACCATTTTTTCAAAATTTCAAAATAATCAGATTTAAACCCACCCAAGTTCACCCCTCCGTTTAACTGTACCAATAAAGAAAAATGATTGAAAAAGTAATTAAAAATAGAAAAAGGAAAAGGTAAATGCTCTATTTTTTGTTCCTAAGCTCTAATAGAAATTACATTGTACTCAATCCATGCATCACAGTAAGAATAAACAGTTCGTGTTGTTATCAATTAAAACTTACAAAGGTATATGCTCTTCATCAACCCCAACAAAATCACATAAGTGTAATCTCTATTTGTAATAGACCATAAATTTAGAGTTAAAATACATATTATACAGATAAATTCATTAAATTGACTTACAAAAATAACTTAAAACTTACAATCAAGGCATCATACATTCTAACAAATAAAAGTAATATGTGGAAAAGAATAATAGTAGATATATAATGTATCCATGTGACACCCCTCTCAAAATAATAATGGGTGGCCATCCCTATACTAAAATAATCAGGAATCTCAAATGGATCATTCTCAGCATCTACTGACGATTCCAAAATAAACACGGCTAACTACCCATTACTACAAAAAGAGAGTATCAAAATTTTAAAACATTTTACTTAACACCAACTAAAACCAACAATGCAACCATTAACCAACCACATAACATCTAAAAATGATGAGAGACACACACATGCTCAAAATAATATATAAAAGAGTACAACACAATGTACAAAGTAAAATACCTGAATATGCTATCGGGTCATAGACAATACAGAAATTTGAGAAATAAAATATAAAAGTGCTACACTACAACACTTGGATAAAAACCCGATATACAGACTGAGTCCTAATCTAGATACACAAAAGATAGGAATCGACTATATCAAGATACCGCAACAGTCCGCTATTGCCACAGCTCCACGAATAGACTGGATGGATAACATTAATGGTGTCCTTGCGGAGGAACACCTAAAATAATACAATATATATAAAGCAAGAGAAAATATAAATGGGTCTGAGCCCGATGTGTGAAAATATTTTATAGCAAGTGCATTAAAATCCATAATAATTATAATTGCATTATGACATGATTAAGGTGGAGTCGCACTCTCCAAGAAGTGGCTTGTAATTAATAGGATATTGCTTGTATATTCGATTGAGAGGGTGAGGATCATTGTTGCATTTAGTTAATTCACAAAAACTATCACTCTCACACGAAAACTTAGTATTTGAGGTTCTTGGTGATATATTTTGTTTGTGGGGCTACTGGAATTCGGGATTCAAGGAATAAATAAGGAAGCTGTGTGGAGAAGAACAAATCAAGAAAGACTGCCTTTAAGAGTGGAGTAACTAGTGTAGGTAAATTTCCTAATCCTGTATTTTGGTTCTTAGTTGTATGCTTAGGTGTTGTAACTTGATTGTGATTCTAGTGGATTTTTCATTTTTCTCCGTAGAGGGGGTCGTGGATGTTTCCCTTATTTTAGGGTTTTACCACGTTAAAAATCACGTGTTAATTTGCTTGAATGTTCTTAATTTCTTTAGTGAACAATATTGTACTCGAGACTTAATTATAGGTTTTAATTTTTAAAAACCTAAGGTAATCAAACTAACAAGTCTACGGAACATATTCATAAAAATCGTTTTAACACATCTAGTGTTTATTTTTAAAAGAGTTTTGTTCAACGAGTTTATTTAGGAGTTTACTCAACTTATAACTTTTTATTATTAATCTTGTAAACAATTTTTTCAATATATATATATAGATATATGAGGCAGGCTCCTGTGCACATTAAGTTTGCACACTAAGTTTGTACATTACATTTTTTAAAGTAGTAAAAAAAATATTTTTGAGTGCTGGCGCACACCAATTTTTTAATGTGATATTTTAACATTTCAACGGACTGACATAAAAAAAATTAGCTCAAAAAAACTTTTTTTGCTATTTTTAAAAAATCGGTCAAACTTTCGCAGTTTTTAAAGGGCTTAAAAGCATAGAAAGTTTGACCGATTTTTTAAAACTAGCAAAAAAGTTTTTTTGAGTTGATTTTTTTTATATGGGTTCTTTGAAATGTTTAAACATCACACAAAAAAAATCAACTCAAAAATATTTTTTTTACTACTTTAAAAAGGTAATGTGCAAACTTAGTGTGCACAGGAGCCTGCCTCATATATATATGTGTGTGTGTGTGTGTGTGTGTGTGTGTGTGTGTGTGTGTGTGTGTCTCATTTTTAAATTCTCACTTTATTTCAGAAATATTTTCGAAAGATTCTTATCTCAACAGGTTTGAAGAGAACCTAGAAACTGATTATCGCAAAGAATAGTGTAGTTAAGTGCTCATTTGTCATTATGGGGACATGTTCTTAGTAGTGAAGCCCTACCTCTCCACTCAAACTCTCTCTATTTATCAGAGATCCTATTCAGGTCACCTGAGTCACTACAGATCGCAACCCCTCTGCATCCTTACTTGACTGGCCACATACATCTCTACACAGGGCATGTATAATCATGTATTCATCTCCCCCCCCTCTCTCTCTCTCTCTCTCTCTCTCTCTCTCTCTCTCTCTCTCTCTCTCTCTCTCTCTCTGTCTCTCTCTCTTATAGCCTCTAGTGGCAAACAACTCTTACATTAATGACTGTGTATAGTGAGAATAAGGCAACAAAGTGGACGTAAGCTCATTTTATAGTCGAACCACTCTAAATATTGTGTTTTATCTATCTTTACATATTTTATGATGATTTTACACTTTATATGATGGTTGAGAATAGCTTCGATGGCACGATTCAATCTTATCGATCTAATTTTCGACATTGTCATTTTGGCACCGTCTATGGGAAAAGAGGTGTTTGACTAAGTTTCCTCTTATATCGGGTCCCTAAAACCTTATTATATCCATGGGGTGGGTGTGTGGCCATCCCCCCCCCCCCCCCATCCCATCCTCACAGCGGCTGAGAGAGGAGGATCCTAGGTCCCACGCATCCCTCTCGGGAGCGCTTCGGCCAGCGTCGTTCATGAGGTGAAAATGTAGAGAGATGGAGTCGCGAGTCTATTTTACTCAAAACATACAAAAGAAAGGGAGCCATCCCGAAGGACAGCATCCAAAGACATACTGATACATACGAAACCAAAATGATTCAAAAAGGTTCTGGAGGCTAAGTTACGAAATGGGAAGGTGTTAGGCACCCATTCCACCCTTACGGTCTCTCATGGGTTTTTTGCTAATTTCCTTTATTTTCCTCGTGATATGTGTGCATGTGTATATGTAGTGGAGATAGGAATCTTCGACTTGTATTATGGAAGAGATAAAGTGAGTCATCCATAGGAATGTTCATAAAGATAATATTAGAAAATAGGATTTATGCGATTATTCTTGCGTTGATCGTTATAATGGAACGATAACACATGTGGAATAATAAGCCACTAAGAACAAATATATATATATCTAAATACATAGAATTTGAGAGAATTAAGTCTAAAGAATATAGAAAAATACGAAAAAGTAGAAAAAGTAAGAATAGGACTCGAGCCTCAGGTTTTACCCCCGAGACGCCTACGTAGCCTATAGAGGCATCAAAGTCCACGTAGTTTGCATGAAAAACGAGGGGTGGGGTTTATCCCATAAATCCAACTGGGGCTTCTCTTACATGTGTGTGTAAAAAAGTGTTTTAGTTGCGAGAAAAGTGTGAGAATTTCCGTTTGGAATTTATGAGTAAACCTTCTTTTTCTTGTTTTTTTGAGTTTTTATTTATATGAAAATAAGAGATGTGCAATAATACTAAATAAAAAGTATATCAGGATATGTGAGATGAGAGAATAAAAGTGCTAAGTAATAAAAATAAGTTAATGCGAATTTATGAGAATTTAAGGAGAGAATTGAGAAAATTGGACCTTCTTGAAGATCTTGAATGTTGGAGAGCAACCCTTGCACTTGGACGATGATGAAGGGAAGTTAATTCACCAAGTTTGATGAAAAGGATGACGAAAAGTGAAGGTTGGAAAGGGATTTGGATGTGGAAATCACGCTGACTTCGAGAGAGGTTTTCTGGATTTGTTGAGAGTGAGGTATTTCAGATCTAGGCTCCCCTTATAATGAGGTCAATCCCACATTTTTATAGGCCCAGGGCATTACCGATCGGCATAGCCCTAGTCTTGCCAATTGGCAAGTGCGTTTAGGCACACTATAGATATACAGGGTCTCGGACCTGCCGTTTGGCAGTCTCTTTCAGGCTCCTTCGAAAAATCGATCATAGAGTGAAAACTATTGATCTGAATCACACATGGGGCAAACCGTTAGAAAGGTAATTCAGAGACCTTAGGAAGTACTTTGGACCTCTCCTGGGTTCGGGAGTTGACTTTGGGTCAAATGTGGCTCTGAAGTGCTCATCGGTCCTTTGGACGAGGAAACTTCGGACGCAAACGGATCGTTCGTTCGTATGGTAAGTCAGAATGGCACACAGGGCAGACCGTTGGAAAGGTTAGGAGATGTACTTAGACATTCCAAAGAGTTTGACCCAATTTGGGGAGTTGACTTTGGTCAACTGGGCCCTGGAAACATTCGATGACCTCTCGGAGTAAAAAGGGATCGTTCGTCCGTACCGTAAGTCAGAATTGCACATGGGGTAGCCCGTTGGAAAAGGGTTTCAGTGCCCTTTGAAGATTCATTCAGTCATGGTTGATTTGAAGAGTTGACTTTGGTTAAATGGTGGCCGAGAGCGCCGGGTGGCCTCCTGATCGGGTTTCGGGATAAAATGAGTCGTTCGTCCGCATGGTAAGTTAGAATCATGCACGGGATGGACCCTTGGAAAGGGGATTCAATTGCCTTTGAAGATTCATTCAGTCTCGATCAAGATAAAGAGTTTGATTTTTAGTCAAACGAAGCCTGGGAGTGCCCGATGGCCTTTAGGTCAGTACCCGGGGTATGACTTGGGTTTGCAACGATGAAGGGAGGTGCTAGGGACCTAAGGAGAGGTTAGGGGTATTAGAATGGGGTGTCGATAGACCCCTCAATTGGTGAGTTTGGAATAAATGATAGCCATCGAATATACACCACATGATTCCTTTTAAAGAGTATGATCGGAGGGTCGAGGTCAATTCTGAGGACCTAAGGATGAGGATGATTGATTCTGTGGGTCGAAGCTGATTCTGAGGGCTTGAAGATGAGTGTGACTAATTCTGCGGGTCGAATCCAATTATGCGAGCCTAAAGGAACATGCAGGGGATGGTCTTAAATGAAGTGATGACCAAAGTAATGATGGGGTGACCAATTCTACGGGTCGAAGCCAATTCTAAGGGCTTCGGTTGTGATGACCGATTCTGCGGGTCGAAGCCAATTCTGTGGGCTTAAAGATGAAGATGATCAATTCTTCAGGCCGAAGCCAATTCTGCAGGCTTAAGGTGAGATGACCAATTCTGTGGGTCAAAGCCAATTCTGCGGGCTTTAGGTGAGATGACCGATTTTGCGGGTCGAAGCCAATTCTTCGGGCTTAAGGATGGGATGACCAATTCTGCGGGCTTTAAGTCAGATGACCAATTCTGGGGGTCAAAGCCAATTCTGAGGGCTTAAGTTGAGATGAGCAATTTTTTGGGTCGAATATGATTCTGAGGGCTTAAGTGGAGATGACCAATTCTGCTGGTGAAGCCAACTCCGCGGGCTTATGTTGAGATGACCAATTTTGCTAATCGAAGCCAATTCTATGAGCTTTAAGTGAGATGACCAATTCTGCGGGTCAAAGCCAATTCTGTGGGCTTAAGGTGATGATCCAAGACTGAGGTCAATTCTGGCCTAAGAGAGGTGACGACCGAGGACCGAGGTCAATTCTGACCTAACTAAGGTGACGATTCAAGATCGAGGTCAATTCTGACCTAAAAAAGGTGACGACCGAGGACCGAGGTCAATTCTGACCTAACTAAGGTGACGATCCAAGACCGAGGTCAATTCCGACCTAAAGAGAGGTGACGATCGAGGACCGAGGTCAATTCTAACCAAACTAAGGTGACGATCCAAGACCGAGGTCAATTCTGACCTAAAGAGAGGTGACGACCAAGGACCGAGGTCAATTCTGACCTAACTAAGGTAACGATCCAAGACCAAGGTCAATTCTGACCTAAAGAGAGGTGGTGACTAAGGACCGAGGTCAATTCTGACCTAACTAAGGTGACGATTCAAGCTGAGATTAATTTTGACCTAAAGAGAGGTGACGACCGAGGACCGAGGTCAATTCTGACCTAACTAATAATGATCCAATACCGAGGTCAATTCTGACCTAAAAAAGAGGATTTTGCTGGGGATAAAGATTGGATTTTGGGTTCCGCTGGGGAATTGCGAATGAGCTGGGGAAAATTTAGAGCGTCCTTTGGAGACATTGATGGGGAGAATGATTCTCTGGAATTCTTCTGGGGAAATTACCTTGTGATTTTGTTTTGAGTTGGGGAGCCGATTGCTGGGGAAATCCTTGTCTCTTTTGGAGACTTTGCGGAGGAAAGGTAAATTTGATGATGTAAACTCCACTGGGGAAGTGATTAGGTGGTCCAGGTATTGGACGTATTGCTCGGGGAGGTTTAAGACCTTTGGGATATAGGAGGCAATCCTAGGATAAGATTCACTTGGTTTTCGAGAGTTTTATTGGGGAAATAGGGGTTTCGCTTGAGAGAGTGCGAAATTTCCTTGGTGAAGATGTTCTAAATCTTTCTTGGGGTTTCTTAGGTATTTTTAGAGGATTTTTCAGGGTTTTCTGATATTTTTGGGGAATTTTTGTACGAAATTTTAAGGGGGTGCCGGTCGGCATGGTGTAGAGGGTGCCATTCGTTAGTGGCACAGACTTTTGGCCTGCGTCGAGAAGATAAAGGGGCAGTGCCGATCGGTAGGTGGGGGATCAGTGCCGATCGGCATGACCCTTGGCATCCTATATAAAGAGGGTGAATTCCCTTCATTTTTCACAGCTTCTTGCCTTCTCTCTTTCTGCGATTTTCCTCTGCGAATCGTTCTAGCATTTCGTAATCTGAAAAACTGTCGCTTTTGTGAGCACTGCTGTACACAGGGAGTGATTGACTGTTCATGACTGGGCGAACGTGGAATGGAGGGCCAGGGCGCCTCTTTCTTTGGGGAGCGAGAACTCCTTTGATGCTTTTGAGCTGATTACGGATGAGCTAACCCGGGAGACGTCGCATCATCACTCTTCGAGGGTAGTGAACCCTAGCGATTATGTAAGTAAAAATGACCTTTGGCATTCCTTTTTTGTGTTTTCCTCTTTTCTTGGATTTTGATAAGGTTTTTCTCATTTGGCAGTATAATGTTTCTTTGAAGAACATGCGTGCCCGCGGGACGACGGAGCTTAAGGATGTCTAGGAGCATCTTCCACCTGTGGTGCGTTGGGTGGTATCATCAGCGGGTTTTGGGAGGTTGGCGTCTGCGCTAAATGAGACGCCTCGTTCGGCAGCGGTCTTGTGCGCTCTGGGGGAGAGATGGTGGGACACTACCCACACCTTCCATTTTGGCTTCGGGGAGATAACTGTAACTCCCATAGATGTGCAGCAGCTGCTGGGGATGGATTGCAATGGGGAGCAAATAAAGGTGGATTGCTCCCAGCGGGTGAGACAAGACACCGTGCGGGCGGCGCTCGGTGACATGGGGAGGATAGTATCTAGGGATTCCATTCGGTTGTCCTTGTTGAAGGATGTTTTGTTGGGTAGGGTGGTCGATGTGGAGGACAAGCGGCAGGTGAGGTAAATGGGCCGATTGTTCATTTTGATGGTGTTGGGGGGATTTCTAGTGGCGTCGAGCGACGACACCGTCCACTTATGGTTTTTATCGTATCTGAGGATGTTTTTGAACGTCCCTCTCTATGATTGGGGAAGCCTGACTTTGGTGACCCTTTATTTTTCCTTGGATGCATTCAGCCGGTACTGCCAGCAGTCTTTCACTGGAGCCATGTATCTTCTTGAGGTATTCTTTAATTTTGTGCATTTTCCTTTTCATGCATTCTCATTTTCCTTATGAACCTCTTTAGATTGCGAATTTCTTGTCTTTGGCAGACGTGGTTCTATGAGGTGATCGGGTGTAATACCCAGTTGATTGCTTTGAAGGATAAGACTCTTGGGGATTTTTACCGATTGCATCGATGGCGCAAGGCCAATCGGCAATCGAGGAAGTCTCTCTCTCTAGAGGCGGTGCGTCAGGTCTTGAATGGCTTGACCAGTGATAGGGTAAGACTTTTTTCTTCTTCAGTCTAAGACCTTTGTGTGCTCTAATTTTGTATTTGACTCATATTTGTTGGGGATATTTCAGGTGGCCTTTTACCCTTGGGGGATGACCGTTCACGACACGAGGTTGACTGGGGTAAATGCACAGATGAGACGTTTGCTGGTGCATGAGTTTGGCCACTCTTAGTATCTCGAGGAGAGGGTGGTCCGACAGATTATTGAGGTAGAGGTGGTGGTGCCACCTACGAGGCCCCCTATGTCTATGAGGTGGGAGATGATGTTACTAGGGGATGCGAGGATTACGGTGATGATTGGCGAGTCCTACCTGTTGTACACCGATACGGCTATGCCGTATGATTATATAGATTTTTTGACGAGCTGGTTGATGTCACCCAGCATATATAATGCACTGCCCTTCCCTCCTGCGGGTTCGAGTCGTCTAGTGGGGTCCTCCCACAGCGGTGGCAATCCTCCGACATCTGCAACGGCGGCGACTTCGGAGGTTCCCTTTGTGCGTCTACATACTCCTTCATACAACATTCGATGGGATGATGGAGGGATGGTTCCTATGCTACATCGTCCTCATGCGATGGACCCGGAGGAGTTGGGTTTGACAGAGGAGGTTCTTCGTCCTTTGGTATACTTTTTGCTCTTTTCTTTTCCTTTCTTTTGGTTTCTTTTGATCTTTTCTGCTTGATACTGACTCTGCCTTTTCTTGCAGCACGTCCGGGTGTCCACCACTTAGCTGAGGGATATTTGGGACTGGATATCTTCGACGACTGCCCAGATACTGAAGATTGGAGAACTATTAGCATTTGAGGCATCTCCGAACATAGGTGGTGCAATCCTGGGTCATGAAGGTCCAGTAGTAGCCTTGTTAGATGATCTTCTTGTCAAGAATGTGACCGTTCATGTGGATTCTCTGCATTATCTCTCCAATGTCAGCCCCTGCGATGCAGTGTAGATGGGTTACATCGAAGTTTCACTTGAATAGTGTTTTATGGAAGATGATGTACTGGGTGGACAGTCTTCGGAGGGTTGCTCGATCTTTCTTATTGGAACCCTCGGGATATCTACCATGTTTGAGGAGGTGCCCGATATCATAGTACCAGCAATTGGCTAGCTCGGGATCTTCTGCCATGACGATCTCAATGTGGTAGCAGTGGGTAGGTTTATCTTGTTTTTGAACTAAGAAGGGGGTCATTATTATTCCTTCGGGCATATCGACCATGGAGGCTAAGGTAGCAAGGGCATCGCATAGGTTATTCTTTACTCGAGGTAGGTATTGGAAGGTGATATCTTGGAATTGGGAGGCTAGTTCTTCTAAGTGGGCATGGAAGGATTCGAGTTTCTCGTCTTTAACTCTCCACTTTCTGAGCACTTGACCGATGATGAGGGCAGAATCCCCGTAGACATTTAGGTATTAAATGCCTTTCTTGAGAGCAACTTTGAGGCCTACCATGCATGCCTCGTATTCAATCATGTTATTGGTGCAAGTAAAATCCAATTTGATGGCGACAGGAGTGTGGGAGTCATCTAGGGCAATCAGAAGTATCCTAATGCCATATCCCTTTTTGGTGGCAGCACCGTCAAAGAACATTTGCCACCGGAGATTATCCTGGGCAATGTAAAGGATATTTTTATCTAGGAATTCGAAGATCCAGACATCAGCTTCATCCATGGGGTAATCAGCGAGGTAGACAGAGATGGATCTTCCTTTCATGGCTTTCTGCATGACGTACACGATATCAAACTCGGCTAGAAGAATCAACCACTGGGCCATTAGGCTGGATAAGGAGGGTTTCTCAAGAAGGTATTTGATGGGGTCCATTCGGAATACAAGTTTGATGGGGAAGGCGAGCATGTAGTGCCACAACTTTTGGGTGACCCACATAAGCGCGATACATGCCTTTTCCAAAGTAGTGTAATTGACTTCGTATACGGCCAATTTGCAACTGGCATAATAGATGGCTATTTATTTGCGGGAATTTTTAGGGTATTGGGATAGCAAAGCCACGGCTGCAGTGTCGGTTATGGTTAGGTATAGGAACAAAGGGAGACGAGGCTGCGATGGCATGAGTATCGAGGGTTGGGTCAAATATTACTTGATTCGGTCAAAATTTTCTTGGCAGGACTCGTTCCAAACCTTGGTTAAATCCTTTTAGAGTAGTTTGAAAATGGGTTCACAGATGGAGGTTAACTAGCTTATGAACTGGCTGATGTATTGTAATTTCCCAAGGAAACATCGGACTTCTTTCTCCGTTCAGTGAGGTGGCATCTCAAGTATGGTTTTCAGCTTGGCAGGATCTTCTTCTATCCCTTTCTTACAGACCATGAATCCCAAGAGTTTTCCCTCTGTAACCCTGAAGATGCATTTCTGTGGATTGAGACTCATCTGATATTGTCTCAGTCGTTCGAAGAACGTGGCATCCCTCTGGTAGGTAGCCCCAGCATTTTTTAGACCAACTGGCATGACAGTGTAGAAAAAGGTTCCCCATAGGGTGATGAATGCAGTTTTTTCTTGGTGATCTGGGTGCATTTTAATTTGGTTGTATTCGTCAAACCCGTCGACGAATGACTTAAGAGCATGACTGGCTGTGTTTTCCACGATCATGTTGATATTGGGTAACGGTTAATCATCCTTTAGAAAATCTTTATTCAAGTTTTGGTAGTCTACACACATCTGAACTTTCCCTCCTGATTTTGGCACAGGCACTATGTTAGCTAGTCATGTAGGATCTTCGATCACACGAATGAAGCCCACGTTCAGCTGTTTGACCACCTCTTCTTTGACTTTGAGAGACCATTCGGTGCGGAGCTTTCTCATATTTTGTTTAACCGAATTGTAATCTGAAAGAGTAGAGATCTCATGTTGAGCTATTTCAGGATCAATACCGGGCATATCATCATAGGACCATGCGAAGACATCCACGAATTCCTTTAATAATTCTTCGAGTTGTGCGCGCTCATGCTCGTCAAGGGTAGCCCCTATACTAATCTCGTGTAGTTGGCTAGTAGAACCGAGGTTAATAATAACAGTCTCTTCTTCATTAACTTGAACGCGATTATGTTATTTATTATTAACCTTGTTTAGATCAGTTAAGAATTGTTCAGTTATAAAATCATCATCATCAAAAGTTTGATTAGAATCTAAACAGTTAATGTAAGTCACAACAAGATACTCAAAATATTCGTTTATTTCATTGATAGGAAAAATAGCATTGAGAACCTCATCAAAGGAGGACTCAATTAAATTTGAGCAAGTATAGAAAATAGAAGAAGAAATAGGGTAAACATTGGGATTAGGGGGGATTTCAACAGGTAAAACTGGCGCAGCATGCCAGTTGAGGAGAGGTGTATCAGCAGCTTTAATTAGGTGGGATGGATCCAGTGATGTAGTTCTTGAGTGAACCATGCAGAGTGTCAGCCCCAGTGTTTTTAAGTTGAATGAGTCCTCGGAGTCACTTTCTTTAGAATCTTCGATATATTTGATGAGCGATTGTACATGATGTTAGGAACTTTCGGCCTATGGGTAGCTGTCTTAGAAAAAGATCTCCATTTTGAGTTTCATCTTCTTGTCTGTATGGTCATACCGTGGTTCCGAAAAGTCACAAAAGGGGAAGTCTTCACCTTCTTTGATGAATCATCCATTTAATGAGTCACCTGGGATGGTTTGAACGCAGTCTAGTCTCCTATTTGGTCGAGACTAGTGGATCATTTTGAGCTCTTATTCTGATGGTTGATACCCCAAACCACAAGGAGGGAAATATTTCTTTAGTTTAATGGGCTCAAGTATCCCTTGTTGTCTTTGTCCTAGCCCCAGTCCGGGCATGAAGTGCATGTTTCTAAACATTTGAACCACGTTTGAACCCTTTCTTTGAAATCATCACCTGTCGGGAGTTAGAGTGGCTCAACTTGGAATCCTAATAGGAGCATATCATTTGACCCGTGATGTATCTCAAGGATTAAACTGCTGGTACTTGTACCCTCGGTATTATCGTTGTCACCCAAGTCGGCAACTTGTGGGTCCAGTGAGCAACTTGATCAAAGCATTTATGTTCAGCTGAGAAGCCATGAAAAGCCCCCATAGAGTGATGTTAGCTTGAGTTTTCTTCAGTTGATCAAGGATCTTGCTTTCCTCGAGGGTCATCTCTGGTATATCAAGGTTTTAACGCCCTTTCCTTCTCACTGGCTTGTAGTGAGCTTGGGATCTGGTAATGCCTCCCTAATCTGGTCATGTGATTTACTGAAGAAGGGAAAAACATGAACCCTATTTCTTCGTCGATCTCGGGTTGTTTTTCTACCTTATTTATTTCTCCTAGGAACTCCTCAAATGATATCATCCCACACATGTCGACTACCGGACCAGTTTTCTAGAAAACTTGTTCTTCATTTGAATCTCTGAATTCTTCCCCCCATCCGGTGGCAACAACTTTGTCTTTCTATGTAAAGTCGATGCATTCCACAACTTCAATGGCTTCTTCATACAGGTCTCCCCATTCTGTGGGGATGTGTAAGGGTGAAGGGACCAGGCGTCCTTGTAGTTTCAGAGTATCAAGTAACTCGATCATACTGCAGATGTCGTTGGTTTGCCTGAATAATTTTGTCATGATCTGGACAACATCATCTAGGCTAACTTCATCGGTCGGTACTACCCAACAGTCTGATTCTCGGTCCCACTTCCTTGCTTTCAAGAATAGTGTACTGAACCTCTGGCAATCAATGGTCATCTGTGAGGTAAATTTCATCCCGAACTCCAAGAGTTGGTTTAACACTTCTGATAATTCCATACTTCCATTTTTTAAATGAGTACGGAAGGCGATGCATGCTATAGTAAGGAGTGACAGTGCCTGATCAGCGAGGCTAGTAGGGTGTAGGAGGAAATATGGGCAGGTTTGGAGAGGTTTAGGAAAGTATATGGGTATGATTTGAGTTGGGGGATAAAATTATATGTTCATTTCTAGGAAGATAGAATTGGTATAATTTGGGAGTGGGTTGTGAGTAGTGTTTGACTTAGGATTGGTTAATGGGGCAATGGTACCCCGGTCAATTAGACCTTGGATTATGTTTTGGAGGTGAAAGCATTGGTCAGTGATATGGCCAGCAGTTTGGTGAAAGGTGCAATGGGTATCTGCCTTGAAGTTTATCGAAAGTGGATTTGGTAATGGACGGGGATCCAAGGGTTTGATGAGGTTTCGACTTGATAAACTTTGGAGAGGGGAGCATGGAGCTCAGTGTATTCCTTTCATACTGGGGCATGGTGTCTTCCTGGTGCCCATGAAGTGGTTGGTTGAGATATGTTGTTGATGGTTGAAACTGCAGCACTGGCAGGTTTGTCATGTTTTCTAGGAGTGAATTGTTTGGACACTTTATTTGGTTCAACCTCTATTTTAGCAAGACCTTCCTCGATTTCTACTCTAGCTTCTCTGAGAGCTCGGAAGTGGGGATAGTATTGCCCTCCCATCATTGCTCGAACATGGGGCAAGAAGTTCTTCTTCACTATGCTGACTTGTTCTTCCTCAGAAGGTCGATTGGTCATGGTAGCTGCTTTTTCCCTCCATCGGGCTATGAAGTTACTGACTGATTCCCTAGAGTTCTATTAGAGTAGCTCTAAATCACGGTGGGTGACCTCAAGCTCTTTGTTGTACTTATACTGCGATATGAATTCTCGTGCCACATCCTCCTAGCCACGGATTTTGGCCTCCTCGAGAGACAAAAACCATCGGAGGATGCTAACCTTCAAAGTTTACTGAAACAATTGGGACATTACCTCTTCATAATCCCCTAGGAGAGTCATAGCACGGTGATAACTACGAAAATGGATGATCAGGGGTCCACTTCCTCCGAATTTCTCAATATTTGGCATCTTGAACTTCTCGGGTAACCTTGATTTAGTATAAGGAGACATGTGGGTGTAGTCCATGTAATTCCTAGAGATTCTGACATGGTCCAACTTCTTAGTTAGCATTTTGAGATATTCTTTGACTTTGTTCAACTCTTACTCTTTCGAATCAACGATCATAGGTAAGTTATCCCTAGGCTGGACAAGGTTCGACATAGGAAGTTGGGCAAGCGGTGGCCCATTAACAGGAGAGGCACGTGGAGCATGCTGATACTCTTCAAGAACCCAAATAGGATCGGGTGGGCCCATAGCACGAGGGAATAGGGCCTCAGGCTTTTGAGGAACGAGAACCTGGTTTCGTTACATCTCTCAAACCTTAGTCTGGAGATTGTCAATCTTCGACACGAGCTGAGCTAGGACTGCCATTAGATTCGGCTTCACAACAGGTGCTTGGTCTGTGTTCTCCATGGAAAGTGGATGGACACCGAACTCGAAAGAAGTAACAGGGGAACGAACAGAACTCCAGGGTGATTTGACTGAAGACCAAAGCCAATAAGGAGCCAGGTCAAGGGTGTGCGATCGACCTGAGAAGGCACAAAATGGGATTTATTTTGAGAAAAAGAAGTAAAATATTTCTGACATTTGTTTCTTTTTGAGATTGAAAGAAAAACTATTTTTGGATTTTTGATAAAGAAGGGAGAAATGTTTTTGGATTTTTGATAAAGAAAGGGGAAATCTTTTTGGATTTTTTATAAAGAAAGGAGAAATGTTTTTTGATTTTTTTTGGGAGACGGTCTCAGCATGATTATTAAGATTATTATGTTCTCACTTACATTAAATTCTCATAAATGAAAACTGAAATGCCGGATGGTACCCGAGCCTGGAAAAGTTGGGTTTGAAACATATGCAAAGTTATGGCTGGACTTGTAACCAGGCTCACGGGCAGGGTCCCGTTTTAAAAATAAATGAAAATTTGGGCGACAGGCAAACCCAAAATTTCGACAAAGTTTCGGGTTGAAACTGACAATCTTATTTGTGCATCCTAGGCTTGACACCTATATGCGGGTATGCAGTTGGTTAGGTGAATCGGAAAGGGTTCCCCCCTTTGGCGTGACTTCCACGATATACATCTTGCTCTTGCGAGCAATCAGTACATGTGGGCAAGCCATTTGATACACCTGAGTGTATGTGAATTGCCTCACTATATGCCTCGTGGAGACTGTACATGTGAGAGAAAACTCGATATACGCGGCGTATGTGAACTAGTTCCCTGTGATATACCTCCCGTCATGACTTTGGTCAAGCGGTACGATGCGGGGGAACCGTTTGATATATGTCGAAGGTACTTGGTCAATGGAAGGTGAGAGTCATATCGCTTAGGCTAACTGCGCCCTGTCAGACCAGCGCCCATCGCGAAGTGACCCTCCAGTTACTAAAAAAATTTGGTCAATCATAATGATCTTTGGTGATATTGTGTGAATCATGCATGATTCTCTTATTAGTATCTTATGATGAGAATGTCATTCTTGATTATTCCAAACAGGGAGCAAAGTACATGTACCAATGGTACACCAAGTATGGATGGGTGATGCGTGCAACATATGGATATATGTTATCCTAGGTGCATGGGAGTGAAGTGTACATGGAGAATTTTTCTACAAGTATGTGAATAGAAGCATAAGTATGGGGTACACATGGAAAAGGGGAACATGCAAAATGGGGGAAAATATAAATAAGCATAACATCCATGTAAATAGAGTTTAGCCCTTAAACTAAAGTCCCCAGCAGAGTCTCCACTGTGGCCATCCCCCCCGATCCTCGCGGAGGGTGAGAGAGGAGAATCCAAGGTCCCTCGCATCCCTCTCGAGAGCGCTTCGGCCTACGACGTTGATGAGGTGAAAATGTAGAGAGATGGAGTCGCCAATCTATTTTATTCAAAACAGACAAAATAAAGGAAGCCATCCCGAATGACATCATCCAAAGACATACTGATACATACGAAACCAAAATGATTCAAAAAGGGTCTGGAGACTAAGTTACGAAATGGGAAGGTGTTAGGCACTCATTCCTCCCTTACGGTCTCTCATGGGTTTTTTGCTATTTTCCTTTATTTTCCCTCGTGATATGTGTGCATGTGTATATGTAGTGGAGATAGGAATCATCGACTTGTATTATGGAAGAGATAAAGCGGGTCATCCGTAGGAATGTGAATAAAGATAATATTAGAAAATAGGATTTACAAGATTATCCTTACATTGATCGTTATAATGGAACGCTAACGCATGTGGAATAATACACCACTAAAAACAAATATATATATATATATGTAAATACATAGAATTTGAGAGAATTAAGTAAAAAGAATATAGAAAAATTGGAAAAGGGTAGAAAAAGGAAGAATAGGACTTGAGTCTCAGGTTTTACCCCGAGACGCCTACGTAGCCTATAGAGGCATCAAAGTCCACATAGTTCGCATGAAAAACGAGGGGTGGGGTTTATCCCATAAATCCAACTGGGGATTCTCTTACATGTGTGTGTAAAAAAAAGTGTTTTAGTTGTGAGAAAAGTGTGAGAATTCCCATTTAGAATTTATGAGCAAACCCTCTTTTTCTTATTTTTTTTGAGTTTTTATTTATATGAAAAGAATAGATGTGAAATAATACAAAATAAAAAGTATATTAGGATATGTGAGATGAGAGAATAAAAGTGCTAAGTAATAAAACAAGTTAATGCGAATTTATGAGAATTTAAGGAGAGAATTGAGAAAATTGGACCTTCTTGAAGATCTTGAGCTTGATCTTGAATGTTGGAGAGTAGCCCTTGCACTTGGATGATGATGAAGGGTAGTTAATTCACCAAGTTTGATAAAAAGGATGATGAAAAGTGAAGGTTGGAAAGGGATTTGGATGTGGAAATCACACTGACTTCGAGAGAGGTTTTCTGGATTCGCTGAGAGTGAGGTATTTCAGATCTAGGCTCCACTTGTAAAAAGGCCAAGCCCACATTTTTATAGGCCCGGGGCATTATCGATCGGCATATCCCTGGTCCTGCCAATCGACAGGTGCGTTTAGGCACACTGCCAATAGATAGGGTCTCGGACCTGCCGTTTGAGAATCTCTTTCAGGCTCCTTCAAAAAATCGATCATAGAGCGCAAATCATTGATCTGAATCATGCATGGGGAAAACTGTTGGAAATTTAATTCAGAGACCTTTGAAAGTCCTTTGGACCGCTCCCGGGTTCGTGAGGTTACTTTGGGTCAAATGTGGCTCTGAAGCGCTCATCGGTTCTTTGGACAGGGAAACTTCGAACGCAAACGGATCGTTCATCCGTATGGTAAGTCAGAATGGTGCATGGGGCAGATCGTTGGAAAGAGTAGAAGATGTACTTCGACATTCCAAGGATTTTGACCCAGTCTGGGGAGTTGACTTTGGTCAACTGATCCCTAGAAGTATTCGATGACCTCTCAAAGTAAAATGGATCGTTCGTCCGTACCATAAGTCAGAATCGTACACGGTGCAGCCCATTGGAAAGGGGTTTTAGTGCGTTTTGAAGATTCATTCAGTCTCGATCGAGCTAAAGAGTTGACTTTGATCAAACGGAGCCTGGGAGCACCCGATGGCCTCCTTATCGGGTTTCAGAGGAAAACGGGTCGTTCGTCCGCATGGCAAGTCAGAATCGCGCATGGGACGGATCGTTGGAAAGGGGATTCAGTTCCTTTTGAAGATTCATTCAGTCTTGGTCAAGCTGAAGAGTTTAACTTTTGGTCAAACGAAGACTAGGAGTGCTCAATGGCCTCTAAGTCAGTACTCGGGGTATGACTTGGGTTTGCAATGATGAAGGGAGGTTCTAGGGACCTAAGGAGAGGTTCGGGGGTATTAGAATGGGGTGTCTACAGCGTGTTTCATTAAGATTACGACCACACCCCAAATGGATGCTTTTATTTAAATAATGAGATTGAAAGTCTCCTCAAGAAAAGAATGCTCCAGTAATTCATAGGGGATGTATCCCCTAACTGAGACAGCTGGATACTTATCTTTACCATAGAATATTTTTAGTTTTAATTTTTTGCAAACAAGACTCGGATATTAACCTTACATTTTTTGTGTTTCTTAAACATTCAAATATATATATATATATATATATATGTGTGTGTGTGTGTGTGTGTGTGTGTGTGTGTGTGTGTGTGTGTGTGTGTGTGAGACTTATTTCTAAATTCTCATTTTGTTTTGAAATCTTTTCAAAAGATTCTTATCTCAAAAGGTTTGAAGATAACTTAGAAACATTTTATCCCAAAGATTAGCATATATAGGAGAAGGTGACCATAGAAAAAAAGGACGTAATGGCCTTAAATGGCATTTAACGCCCTTCTTATCGTGGCAACCTTCAAAGGCGTATGATATTTCTATTCGCCATGGTAGCTCATAATACCCATTATTACCATTGGGGGATCATAACACCCATTCTATTAGCCTTGGGGTCTCATAATATCCGTTCTTATCCTTGGGGACTCATAACACCCGCTCTTAGCCTTAGGAGATCATAATTACCCAAATGTCTCGGGACAGTCATGGGGGTCTTGATCGATAACCTGCCATAGGTGGCATGATAATAGCTAATAATCCGTGGGTGGCTTTATAATGTACCTAGCCGGGGAGGCTTGAAAATACCCCAAAATAGGAAATATAAATACAGAGTGCCAATTCAATTTATAATGCCGTAGTCTTACCATAAAGATGGGCTCAAGACGTAGCAAGGGAATTAGTTCCCAAGGAACACGACTAAAAACCACTACGACAAGCATCTCAAGTTTGAAAAAGTTACTATTTACAAGACTGCGACAACTAATTGATAAAGTTCCAGTTTTATTCCTACTGGTCGAGAAAGTCTTATCTAAGTTTACATTATAACCTACTACCTAAAGATAAACAGTATAAATAGGGGGCATACAACACGGGAAGGAAAAAAGTCCATGAAAGGGGTTAAATAACAAATATTCAAATACAAGGCATTCAACAAATTACAAGGCTATAAAACATACCATAAAAATAAACTATTATAAAGTAAAAGGATGTGTAGGGCCCATGCAGTTTAAAAATTAATAACCATGCTATGGAAATGGAAATTATAAATTCAAAAAGAGAATAATGAAATTAAGAGGGTGCATCCTCTTCTCCATTATCTTCATCTTCATCCGCAGTAATCTCAGTTTCCTCCTTTGCCTCAGCTGCCTCAGCCCCCTCTCTCTACTTCCAAGTCAAATCCTCTATAGCCTTCAGTTCCTCAATACAAGTAATGTGCTGAGGGTCATTGAACCTCCATGCATAAATGTTGTCCTTATCCTCTGGATAGTTCTTTGCTACCCTATGCCTCATCTCCTTATAGTTACAGATGTAGGCCTTATTATTGAGGAGGAAGAAATCTTGGAAAGTCTTGAAGCTGGCCATAGTGTCTTCAGCTTCTTCTTAACGGCTATGATATGGTCATTATCCTTTTTTCGTGAGTTACAGTATGATGATCATGGATTTTCTTCAAGGTTACAGCATGAATATTTACCAGGTCTTGGTTTTTGGCCTATGTCTGGTTCAACTTGTCTTGAAGGACTACGGCCTACCTTATAGCCTCTATAACCTTGGCCTCAGATACCTTTAAAGCCTTTGCAGCCTAATTAAAGTTTTGCTCAGCCTCTTTTTGGTCCCTGATGGCTAGACTCTCCTGACCTCTTGCCCTCAGCCATATGAAAGCGGTGATCCTGGCAGTGTAACAAAGCAGCGTTAACCACATCAGAATACGTGGCCAACGAAAGGTTCCCTAACAGATGCTGACGGATCCTCCATGTCAATCCGTCCGTGAACTTCTCAATCTTCTTCTTCTCTGTTGGTATCTCATCTGGAACGATATTCAACAGATTTGTGAACTCGGCCTCGTACTCGGCCACAGTCTTACCCTCCTGCTTCATACTCATCAGTTTCCTCCTCATTTCCGTGTGAACAGCCGACGAAAAGTACTTGTGGTCAAACCGCACCCAGAAGTCCTGAATAGTGAGAGTATCCCTCTCCTCCATGGTGGTAATTGACTCCCACCACTGCAGTGCAGATCCAACTAGCTTGAAAGTAGCTAGCACCTGCTTCTGAACATCCGTGCACTCATACATCCTCAAGTGCCTCTGCATATCCTTCCTCCATTGGCTCGAGACTACCACATCTGAGCTACCTGCAAACTCTGGCGGATTCGCTTTCTGAAAAGCGTCACGTACACGCTCCCAAGCCGACGGGAATGCATTTGCCTGTACTGGCGCGGCAATCGGCGCCTGAGGTGGTGCCTGCTGAACAACGACAATTGCGACATTTATCGCTTGGGCTACTATAGCTGCAACCTCAGCGGCGTTCATCATGCCCTGAACTGGAGCGGGCTGGGGTTCGGGCGTTGCATCCCTGGGAACTCGTCGTGCACATCGTGGAGGCATCTGAAATAAGAACAAAGTTTGTAAGTTCGCTGTTTATAAACTTAAAATAGCTGAAGAACGAAGCATACACAAAAAGAGTACAACAGTCCTAAAATATAGGACTCTATATCAAAGAAACTTAGCGAAAACATAATAAGCCGTCAAATCCTAAAGGACACTAGAACCTGATGCTCTGATACCACCTGTGACACCCCGACTAATTAAATACCGGGTAGCTACTCCTTTATTAAATTAATTCAAAATGCCAAGTTGGTACAGTTAATAGCATCACTGTCGAAAACATTTTAATGATTACTAACCACCTAGTATTTAAAAAGTAAGTTGCCAAATTTTAATTTAAGTCTGATTAACATGCAACAAGTGTAATGAAGAATAACTAATACCATTCACCATACTGAAATAAATAGAATAACCATCACATAAGGTAAATAAAGTCTGGAGGAAAACTCCTCACTACAAATCCCACAACTGAAATAAGTAAACCGAATACTAAAACAATACATGCCAAAGTCTGAAAACTGTAATGGAAAGATGTCTCTAATAGAAATGGGCAACATGCCCTACAACTGATAGATAATGACTCTGGAATCCAAATGATAGAAGCGTCTATAAGCAAATCCCTGTAGCTTCCACAAACAGCTACATCTCGTCACCTGAATGAGTATCCTATGCATGGTGTCCTTGTGGCTGGGCACCTAAAATGGTTTTACAAGGAAAAATAGATTTGAAAGCAAACGGGTCAGAGCCCGAATGTGAAGATATTTTAAAAACCTGCAAGTGCTTTAAAAACATTTAAAACATTAAATGCAAAGTACATGTTAGGACGTGCACTCACATGATATTCTCACCTCTCGTCTAACTGTGCACTCCTAACGTAAGTACCCATCTACAACGACACAAACCACTAGTTAAGTGACATCATAACTAGCTAGACTGTCATAGGTCTTACCCATATTACTCGGTTCTATTAACATTATAACGCTCGAAATTAAGTAGGGTTTAACGTAAACTCATATGCTCAATATGCAATATATTTCACTATCAGCTAACTCGTTATGTTTCTCGAAACAATACCGTAATTATATTCACAATATTAACATGAAGGTTCCCATTAATTAAGTGTATATTATTCACATCATAAATATACAATACAAGCACCCCGAGAACTAAGCTGAGGTGCACACATACTCTGCTATCCATCCCGGTACATCACGTACATAAGGATTACTTATTCCGAATCTCTCAGGAATAGTTCACATATAACAACATCACAAATAATGGAGGCGAACACAGACACATCACATGGGTCACGCACATACCTACGCTCCCACGATCAGCGGACTTATTAATATCCCAATAAGTCTTTCTATGACCTATGTTCATCAAGGTAACCAGTCTAAATCCGGGCAACACAAGGATTAGAGGGCCCTAAGCGAACGCAAACCTCCCGTGATAGCAAGTATGGTAGGTATGTCATACACATAATTCATATACCAATACTAAGTAAACACACGTCTTAGTAATCCCGTAGTTTAATCGTAGTACTATTCTCATTTTAGTACCAATATATAATTTACACACTTTATACAATTCCGGTTTATAATCATACGCGTCATAATTCATTCTCACATCATAGTAGAAACTCACGTCTCAACCCAACTATCCCTCGTATATAATTTACTCCTCATAATAACCCAACAGTCCCAAATCTATCAATACATCATCAAAGGAATTGTTAACTCTACCCTCGAACAAGTTTACGGGACTCCCAAAATCAAAACAGGCCAAAAAGGCCCAAACTGTCAACTCGTTAGAAGTCTCGTTCGAACGAGACTATTCGAACGAGATCAAACTGTCAGCTCGTTAGAAGTCTCGTTCGAACGAGGCTGTTCGAACGAGATCCAGTTCGTTCGAACGAGATCCAGTTCGTTCGAAAGAACTGTACCTTCTAACGAGATCCCGTTCGAACGAAGTTATCAAACGAAGTTTCCTTTCGTTAGAAGTGCCTGGTCAATTCGTTAGAAGCTCGTTCGAACGAGTTCGTTCGAACGACCTGGGGAGGGGCTTCTAACGACCTACCAGTTTCGTCCCAGATTTGCCTAAATCTAGTTTTTCACCATTTAACACCTCAAGGCTCAACCAAAATTCGTCCAATCAATGTTTTAAGGTCCCCAATCATCCTAAAACATACTAAGGTCATATTCTAACACCTTTTAAGGAATTAATACATCCTAAACAACATTAGATTACAAGATTCTACACTTTTCCCCAATTCTTTTCAAGAACACAAACCCTAACATTTTAAATCATGAATTAACCCAATACAAATCCATTTTGATTTCTTCCAATCACAAATATCATGAGAATAATCATCTACCTATCATTCTACATGCAATTCTCCTCAAGATTTTCAAGTTCTAAGATCCACCTATATGGGTTTTCATATTTCACCAAGAACAAACATAAAATTGGAATTATCTAACATAGAAAGAACATTCTCTGAAATTAAATGGAATTAAGTCACTTGCCTCGAGTTTATCTCTGATTTAGACGTTGGTTTGATGGGGCTTTTCTGTAGAATTTCCTCTCTCTCTTTCCCCAAGCTTCTTCTCCAATGGTGATTATGGTGGCTAGGGTTTGCTTTGGGAAGGTATTAGAAAACCTAATTCTAATAACCTACGTAGCTTGTTGGGTTAATATGGGTTGGTTAGTGGCTTAGTGGGTCAATTCCCAATCAGATTAAAACTCCCAATTTTCGTCACTTTTAATTCTCCAAAAATACAAAATTACTAAAATGCCCTTTATGTTGCCGGTATGGCCTAAAAATACTCCGGGACCCAAACTAAACCCCCGACTAGTGTTTTCTGACTATCTCGACCCTTCCGGACACGTTGGCGCACTCAAAATGACCATACGGTTTATAGAATTTAAATTCACTTTTATAATCAAAATATTACACCGTGACGTGGCGGTCACACGCGTCTCAACAAAATTCCCAAAAATGCCGTATATAAATCTCACGACAAATTTCATAATTCAATATTCATATAACATCATATATACTCAATATTGTCAAATACCAACTCACAACTCGCTAGTATTTTACCCGGATTAATTTCCAATTAATTCACATTTAATTAATTAATCCCAAAAATAATTATAGCCACAAATACGGGGTATTACAGAAAGAATGAAAGTACAACTTACACTTAAAAGGTTATGCAATGAATATTCCTCTAGGTATTTCTGATCCTCATCCACCAGACGTTCAAGATTGGGACTTTTCACATCCTTTCTCATCCTTGGGACTACAATAGAAGTTATATTCCAAGGGCATTTGGGGTCTGGCTTCCTAAGGCATGGCTGCGGACATCCATCTGCATCTCTCTCTACCCTACTTTGGGGCATGGGAAGATTGGCATCAGCTTCCATGACAGTCCGCAGATGTGTCGTAGATGCAGTCACATGAATGGGGTTGAAGGGACCACAACCATCCCCTCCTGAGAATAAAGTAAGTCCATTTGCGACAAGGTTTGGCCCAATATCATCATCAAAATTCTAAGCATCTGTAACTATACACTCAGTTTATGGCACAGTGGTCTCGGCACCATCAATAAGAGATACCCCCTTCTTAGTTTAAGGGCAGTCTCCTTTACCCTCTTACTCCTTTTGATCCTCTTCGGTGAAACCTGATTTATACCTTGAATGGTCTCCTCCAACTCATCCAGTACGACATCCCTATCAATATCCATCACTGGATCCCCTTTCGCGATGGTATTTGAAAAAGGAGAAGCAATAAATCAACATTGGAGTCAGCACTGGTCAAAGTTAATGTCGTAGAATTATTTAAAATGATATATACCTTCTGCAGTCATCATTGGAGCCTGATGGGAAGGGTAATAACCAAGTTTATAGAGTGACCATAGAGTCACTATATCTAAAAAAAAATTCTTTGAATCACCAATTGAGACAGCAGTCTCAATTCTCTCCCGTTGTCTGCAAGAAGGTGTCGGACCTACACAAATTGTAAGGGGATTAGCAAATGCTGCAAACATCATAAATAAAGAATTAAAAGCTGCAGGGGTAAAAAGAAAAAAGAAAAAAAGTGAATTATAAAATTTGTTAAACTGAGGTTGTGGAATTATATATACCTTCCCTGGGTGGACGACCCCAAGACCGCGTCACCCTATGTTCTTTCTCCCTCTCGCTCTCTTCTGGGTGAACTTTCTAGTTATCCCCAGAAACATAGAAGAATTTGACGTTCCAGTTTTTAACACTGGAGGGACTACCTCTCATCAAGTGACGGTCTCCACTTCTTAGCCCCATGTAAAAGTATCATAGGCTTTGAATTAAATTTTCCTTTGACCTCTAGAAGTCAAAAAACTCTATGGACATGATGTTTCTTTTGAATTACTTCTTCTAGACCACCAGGGAGGCAAGAATAGCCCTCCAGTCATTGGGGTCAACTTGGGTTGGGTCTAAGTTTATAACACTTAGAATTTTTTTAATTGGGATGGAAACTGGCAATCGTATCCCTAGAAGGAAAGCATGGTGTGGGAAGCATACTCTATCATTTGGAGCTGTGAAGCATTACCTCTACTCCGTGAAAGGAAAAGTGCATACAGTTCCCTCTGGGAACTCACAAGCTTTATTAAGGTAGACTAACCACTCTTTGCTCATAATACAAGGGTAGTGGAATATTACAGGCTCTCTTGTTGTTTCCTGGTCGAGGCCAAACATCCTAGCTTCATTATTTTTGGCATATGTAATAACCACATTCATAGCTACAACATCCATATTTGAAGGGGGTTTATTATTGGTTGAACAGGTAACCTCCTCCATGTGAAAATTTTTTGCAGCCTCCTTGGGATCCCTATAGCTAGAAGTCATCGTAGAGTCAGAGTTAACTTGCACACAGTTTGTGTAGTCCTTTAGCTTACAGGGACCATTGGTCTTTAGAGGTTTTATATGTAACATAGCGAGAGGAGGAACACTAGTGCCTTTTCCATAAGTCTTACAGATATTCCCAAGTATTCCAATGCATATGGTCGTGGTAAGAACTGGTAAAAGCATAAGGAATCCACAGCTAGATCACCGCATCCAATATGATCAAAATACAAGAGATGGAAGTCTGCCTCATTATTAAGGTTGTGTCATTCAAAAAATAAATTAGAAGAGCGAAAATTTTACAAGTTGGATTCAAGGTCACAATCATGTGAAAAAGAAGGAAGTAAAGGCCCCATGTATGGGAAAGCGATGTTAAATTTCTAGGCACAGCCAGTTGCGCAAAATTCACAACAAGCCACAGTCAGGGAGATAAACAGGTTAGCAGTTGCATCTCTTAATTTCTAAGGATTAAAACCTAAAAAACTAGGGTTTTGGCCAAGAATATGAAGGACAACTTGTTTGTGTTCTTAGCCAAAAAATCTATCCAAAAAGGGTTCTAAATTCAAAGTCCAACACTAAAAAAACATATATCAAAACCATCCATTTTTATTCCCAAAAGGCCTCAAAACTCGTGCCAAACAGATTCAAGTCACTAGATTCACAAAAAATGACTCCTAATTCTTAAGAATATCAATTCAACAAATAATTCCCAACAAACAAAAAATAAACCCAGAAAAAACCAACTTGACCCAAACAGTTATCCAGCAATAAATCCCTAGTAGTCATATAGGGTTATAAAATTATATCAACATAGGCCCAAGAAATTTGAAAGGAAAAATTGGAAACTGAATAGGCATGGATTTTGGGTTGTAAAGTTAAAGCATTCAGAGATAAAATTTTCAGTTATGAAATGGATCAAGCATGAAGTTTGAGGGTTTAATCAAAATAAATCGTAATTGTGATGAAAAAGTCAAAGAAAATACTTAAAGTCCAACCTGGAAAGAGGAGAAATGGACAAAAGGAGAAGAAACACCATAAAACTACCACAAAGTGGCCTCAACAAAGTGACCTGATATAGTCTAAAGCTTGAGCTCTCATAGAAATTTCAAAGGTAATAATGCCATGGCTTGCGCTATTTATATAAGAGGGTGCTCGAAGTTGAAATGTCACAACTTATTGGTTGCGACACCCCTCCACATCCCCAATAGAAAAAATAATGAGACAGCCTGCAAAAACACCTCGACACTAGGGCATAAAATACAGTCGCAACACTAACTCGTAACCTCTTGGCACTGAGGCTTGGGGGATTTTTCATATGCCAAAAACTGGTACCTCGACTGTGGAATTCTCCCCCATTTGATCACCATATAAAACCACAGCCACATCCCTAAGGGGTCGCAGAAGACTTCCTCTTCATCTACGCATACCCACGGACTTGGATACCTCAGCACGCACTTGCTAGTTGTCTAAGTTCTAGAAAGATTCCACATTTACATCACTTATTCGTATGTCAAGTGCTCTATGAACGTGATCATTCCCTTGACTTCTATAAATATAAGTGCTCATCCCTCATTTAGGGGGACAAGTTTTTATTAGCGAAGCCCTGCCAAACTCTCCACTCACACTTTCTCTCTTCATCAGAGAGCCAACTCAGGTCTCCTGAGTCACTACAGAATGTGGCCCCTCTATAGCTTTTCTTGATAGGCTGCATCCATCTCTAAACAAGGACTTTATACTCATGTATTCAGATCTCTATCTCTATTATATTCCTTTATTCATAAACAACGCTTGTACTAATGTCTGTGTATAGTATGAAGAAGGAAGCAAAGTGGACGCAATCTCATTTTATAGCCAAACAACGTTACATCTTGTGTTCAATCTCTCTTAATTATTTTATGATTCTTTTACACTTTACATGATGGTTGATAATAGCTTCGATGGCACGGTTCACTCTTACCCATCTAATTTTCAACATCATCATTCTGTAGAAGAGGAAGAAGGAGAAGCAAAAGGCAAAAAGTCCTTATAAGAACTTTACACCGTTGAATTCCAATTTGGAAGACATCCTTGAGGTCATCAGGGAGAAGAAATTGAGAACACACTATATGGTTGACTTACTTGAGTCTGTGCCATATAGGAGTTCCAACTAGTTTAGAAATTTTGACAAAATGTTAATAATTTTTTTAGAATCGGCATCAAGCTTCATCAAGAATCATCCAATTAGGGAAAAGGGAAGTATTTTTATGTTCATAACACACCTAGGACACAATTTCATGCATAATAGTGTGTGTGTGTGTGTGTGTGTGTGTGTGCATGTGTCAAAATAAATTTAGGAAATTTTAAATCATTTTTAAACATTTAAAATGAATTTTTTAAATATTAAAAATTAAGGTTTTTAAATGTTGTGGGGTAAAAATATAATGAATATAGTTCCTAAGAACTTCCTTGCGTAGAATCTAAAAACGGAATAAACATTTGTGGTACAAACTGAGATTTTATAAAGTTCAAAAACACGCATTTTGTATCCTATATTCGAGAGACACGTTTGTGCATCGGTTTGGTTGGTTGTGTGTTTCCTTCCTCTCACATTCGTGGGATTAATTCTTAGCCCTTGGATCTTTTGTAATCAACGATCTGCATGTGTTTGTATTCAATCATAGTGCCACATATTAGAGCCAGTGAGAGAGAGATGTAGAACGGTGCATTGTTGGCCATTAGATTAAATCGATATGTCTTCTTTTAATCTCGACCATTGATTTCAAACCTACATCTAGATTCTTCCCTTCTCAGTATAAATATAACTCATTTGTGAGGCATTAAAATACTTTGTCTAGTTCGTCCTTCTGAGAGAATAATAGAGAGAGAGGTCGAGAACCAAAGAGAAAATAAAGAGAGTTGAGTGTTTCTAAAACCAAACCCTCCATATTCATCGTGCAAAAACACCTCTGAAAACCATATTTATGAGAGTTATATATTTAAGATTTCTAGGGAGTATTTTTTAAAACCCTCTTCAAACTTTATTTCTCTTAGAAACACAAGTCTCATAAGTTTTTCTCATATTTCCATTTAGAAATTGTGAGAAATACTACTAAGATACAGTTTTCACGTAAATCTAGTATTTCTATGTATTTATGTTAAAGAAATACATTTTTTGGTTGGATTTTGAGTTTTCATTGTAAATTTTTATAGATACAATCTCTCTAATTTTAAAATCTAGAAAAAAAGACTTCAAAACTATTTCAATTTTCCATATCTGAAAGTCTTTTAAAATAAAGTTTTATAGTTTGTAAAATTTGTTTTGTACATAAATAAATCGGAGGTTCGGGAATCTATAAAAGGACATCTAAGTCTAAGGAATAAATCAAGGAACTCCAAGTGGCGATCCTTACTGGGAGAACTCACTTTCGAGCTAACCTTACATGGAGCTACTTGCCCAAGAAGAGTTCTCATTCACGGATAACTAAGCATTTGTTTGGAGTTGACTCCTCGAACTTAGATCTATTTTTATTGAGATATAAATTCTAATTCGAAAATATTGTTTCATATAGAAGTATAATTTTCTTGAAATTGAAACTTTGCATCTCATATAAAAAGTTTGTAATCCAAAGGGTTGTTTGTGTAATTTTCATAGTAGCAAGAGTAATATTATGCATACTTAGTCACTTCACAATAACGATCACACGAACACATAGAAAGGTGATGTATCTTTGAGAGATCTTATTTGACTGAGTCACGGGAATAAGAAGTGAGGAATTAAAGAAATGAATTTCCAAGAGGATCAAAAGTATCAGAATCATATACCGTGGAGGATTTTAGCTCGGTAGGTATATATTCTTTCTTTTAGCTTTACTATCTTATGTGTTTTTGTTCACAAGCTTATAATTCTTGTAAACTATTTTTAGTGGATTTTTATTTTGTGGCGTAGAGGTCACCGTGGATATTTCTCCTGATTTGGCATTTTACTACGTAAAAAATACCTATGTCAACTTTATTGCTTACTATTCTTAATGATTGCATTGTTGGTTTCTAACAAATATTAGATAAGATTTTTCATTTAAAAACTAGGTAATCAACCTATCTGATCTTGAATTTGATTTAACTAATTTTACACGTCTTATGTTCTGATTTTTGAAAGGAGTTTCTTAAACGAGTTTATTTTGTAGTTTACTTAATCTTTAACTTTATGTGACAAACTTAGTGAATGATTTTTCAGTGGTATCAGAGCGGGTTTGTCAAATTAATTTTATTCTGAAACCCCTAAAAATTTCTATTGAAATCTTATTTTCTTAAAATGGATGAAAGATTTGAGAAGCTTGGTAACCTGTCACGTCTACCCCTCTTTGATGGACATAATTTTCCTTACTGGAAAGTAAGGATGATTTCATTCATTCAAGGGACTTTGGGTGATGATGTCTAGGACTTGATTAAAAATGGCAATGTTCACCCTACTAAGACTTTGGCTTAAACCAACACTATAATAATTAAGAAAAGTCTCAGTGAGTCTACCAAAGAAGAAAAACAAATGTCACTTAATAATAATAAGGGAAAAAAATGAATTTAAACTATAAATGAGCATGAATTTAAACGTATAACTATTTGCTCCACTTCCAAAGAAGCCTAGAACACCTTTATCACTGCCCATGAAGGTGATGAGTGTGTTAAGGCTAGGATGACCCAAATGTTGGTTCAATAGTATAACACCCTCTTTATGGATGAAAATGAATCCTTTGTTGACTTCTGCATTAAGTTAACTAAATTCGTCACCAAACTACATGCTAATGGGATAACATATGATAGAAAGGAAATTGTGCTTAAACTTTTCATACCCTTACCTACTAAATTTGACAATAAACATTATGTTATAGAAGAGATGGATGACCCTAACCTGACTCCTGAATTACTGAGTAGCAAGCTTAGAAATGTACAAATGGAGTTAGAGTATAAGAGATAAATGACATCCCAGAACAATAGATCCTTTGGATCCAATGTGGTATTCTCATCTCAAGTGACTATCCCTAGAATGAACCCAATTAACTTTGACCTAGACCTTGATGAGGACTGTGATTTGGATAGTTAAGATAAGCAGATTGCTCTTATGAGCAAACAATTTAAGAAAATCATCAAGTTTAGAAACTCTATTGCTTCTAAACACGGGAGATCTGGATATCAAAACTTTCAAACTCATAGACCTCATGATAGAAATAATGATAATCAGACCAATAATAATAGTAGGCCTAAGACTGACCAACGCAACATTAAATGTCATTTTTGTGGGAAAAGGGGGCACATTGCTACTAAGTGTAGAGTCAAATTGAATAATAATAATTCTAGGGTTAATATGTGCACAACTTAGGATGATTCTAGTGACTCTGATGAAGATGGACCTGAGTCACCAATGCGAATGAATCATGCATGTCCTTCTTTGACAATATTATATACTCTGATGACAAAACATATTTGCCTATTGATAATGTTGTTGAAAACTATATTATGCATGTTGATGTTGATATTATTCCTACTAATGAAACCGATGCATCTACTACTATTGAAAAGATGTAAATTGTTCTAGTTTACGAGTGAGTTGATGTGATAATTCTATTAATGAATTAAACATGTGTGTGAGTTCCACTCCACAAAATGAAGCGTTAGGGGACACTACACACACCTCACTTAGTGATTCCGATGATGACCTACCTGATATTTAAGAATTATACACCAAAACTCTTAAAAGGAGTACCAAGATGGATAAAATGGTTAAATAGTTGATTGAACGTGTTGAATAACTTAGTAAAACTATTAGAAAAAATGTTGAAGACTACACAGCGCAATGTGTTGCACATGAGACAGAAGTCGAAGAATTCACTTCAAAACTAAAAGATCTTTCAGAGAAAAATGTTGTTTTGGAACAAAGGTACAAGGCTACTTTAATTGAATTGGGGGAATCTAAATAAAAGGTTTCATTACATTTTGAAACAAAAGAAAAATCTTATGAGGATATTGTTTTTGGTCGCAAACTAAAATCTGAAGATAAACTAGCTTGGGTTTTGAGCAAAAAATTAAACAAACAAAGACAACTCTTTAAAATGATAATGTAATCTTTGTAAAAGAAGGTCAGACTTTGCAAAAACCTCACAAATCAATTTTAAATGTAAATTCCTTAATAAACAGAAAATGTGTGTTATCAAAAGTCAAAACCTAATGGTAAAGCTAAGTATGTATGTCCTCCTGCAAAAGACCTCGGACAAAACACGAAGACTGGTGAAATTATAACAGATGTGTCAAACATGACCAAACCTATTTTTAAGAACTTAGGTGATCGAGTCAAGCCTACCTCGCATTAGTATTATGACTATTGCAATGTCTATGGGCACCTCATTATCAAATGTTTTCAAAAAAGTTTGTACACCCCTATTTATAAAGACTTTAACTATTTTAGAAAGAGTAGGACTACACATGTTCTCCTTAAGCATACGACACAAAACTCTAACTATAGGAAGAAAGGGGGGGCCTAAAACTAATAAGAAACCATTTATAGGTTCTCCTCAAACCTTTTCTAAGTCCAGGGACAAGAAAAAAATTAAAATCAGGTCCATTTGGGTTAGAAAATATTACCTTTTACCCCAGCTAAAGTGCAATGTGGTTAACGCACCTCAGCTGGTTGGTATCTCAATTTCTAGTGTTCTAAACACATGATCGGGGACGAGACTAAATTAATAAATAAGACAGACTTCCTTAGAGGTAGTGTCAATTTTGGCAATGGAGTCTCATCCCAGATCATTGGTAAGGGAACGTTGTGTGAAGAGGGGCTTCCTGCTCTAACTGATGTCTTACTAGTTAAAGGTCTTAAGGCTAATCTGCTGAGTATATCAAAACTTTGTGACTCCAATCATATAGTTACCTTCTCTAAAACCAATTGCAAAATCTTGAATAAATAGGGTAATTGTATTCTTTCAGGAAACAGAACCCAGGATAACTGTTACACAATAATTCCTAGTAATGAAATCTGTAAAATGGCCAGATTAGATGATTCTTATTTATGGCACAATAGATTGGGTCACATGAATTTTGATAACCTATGAAAATTAAGATCCCAAGAAATAATTAGAGGTTTACCCAAAATCAAAAAAAAACTTTTAACTCTATATGTGGTCCTTGCCAAGTGGGGAAGATGAGTAAATCTGCTTATAAGAAAGTTAAGGATATTTTAACTTATAAGCCTCTTGAACTAATCCACATGGACTTTATGGATCCCTCCAGAACTTTGAGCCTTTGTGGTAGTAGTTATATTCTTGTTATAGTGGATGACTTTATGCAATTTACTTGGGTTTATTTCATAAAAAACAAATCGAACACCTTTCGTGAATTTTTTAAAATTCTTTTAAAGATTGAAAATGAGAAGGATACCCAAGTATCTCACCTAAGGAGTGACAGAGTTAGAAAATTCAAAGACACCAGTGTGACAGAATACTGTGTAGGTAATGGATATAAACAAGAATTTAGTCCACCTAATACACCTCAATAGAACGTCATTGATGAGCGTAAGAATAGGACCATTTAAGAGATTACTATGGTTATGTTACACGCCAAAGGGTTGCCAAAATACTTTTGGGTTGAGGTAGTTTAGGCGGCGTGTCACATTATTAACCGTGTATACCTCAGAAAAAAATAACAAAGAGACTTCCTATGAATTTTGATACAATAAAAAACCTAATTTGAAGTACTCTAGAACCTCGGGAGTGTTTGTTACATCTGCAAAGAGAAAGAAAATCTATTAAAATTTGATACACGAGGTGATAAAGTGATTTTTTGGGTTATTCGCAATCAAGTAAGGCTTATCGTGTTTATAATATACGTACAAAAGTATTATGGAGTCAATTAATGTAATCGTAAATGACACAAACGCAAAGAGTTGTAACAGTCAATCGGTGATCCTAGATGAAAATGTCTTTACCCCTAACTCTCCTGGGACAGTTGATTCACTGTCATCGGAGGTCCTTAGGGTACCGACCTAGGTTTCTAAAGACCACCCCATTGAGAAGGTTGTTGGTAACCCTTCGGAGTTTGTGCGAACTAGATCCCAACTTTGAAATGTGGCTAACTTTGCATGATGTGTTTCTCTCATAGAACAAATAAGTGTAAACGATTCCCATTCTGAAGCATTCTATATTAATATTATGCAAGAAGAGCTTGTCCGGTTTCAGAGTCATGACGTCTAGCATCTTGTCTCACGGCTTGAAGATAAAAAGGTTATTAGCACCCATTGGATTTTTAAAAATAAAACTGATGAATCTAAGGTTATAATTAGAAAAAAATCTAGGTTAATAGTGCAAGGATATTCTCAGATAGAGGGAATAGATTTCGACGAGAATTTTGCCGTTGTTACTCAACTCGAATCTGTTAGTCTCCTCTTAGCCATTACTTTCCATTTACAATTCAAACTTTTCCAAATGGACGTCAAGTCTGCTTTTCTAAATGGTATTTTATCAGAGGAGGTATACGTAGAGGAGCCTAAGCGCTATGTCGATCCCTCTTACCCTAACCATGTCTATGAAATGAAATAAACATTGTATGGCTTAAAGCAAGCCCTTAGGGCCTGGTATGAGCGCATCTCGACCTTTTTAGTCAATAAAGGGTTTGAGCATGATAGCAATGACCAGACATTATTCGACTGGAAAACTTATCACAATGTTTTGATTGCGTAAGTGTATGTAGATAATATCATTTTTGGTTCCACCTCCCCTGAACAAGTAAAGGACTTTTCTAGTATAATGCATGGTGAATTTTAGATGTCCTCGATAGGGTAGTTGCAATATTTTCTAGGTTTACAAATTAAACAATGTAGTTATGGTCTTTCTATTTCTCAGTATTAATATGCTCATGACTTAGTGAAAAAGTTTGGTCTTGATAATGATAAATCTATATGATCACCCATGAGCACTTTAACTAAAGTATCTAAAAATGAAATTGTAAAAGCATAAATCTTACTTTATATAGAATCATGATAGGGAGTTTATTATATCTCACTGCATCTAGGCTTGATATTTCTTTTGTTGTATGTGTTTGTGCACACTATCAATGTTCACCTATAGTATGTCATTTATTGTGTGTAAAATGAATTATAAAATGTGTTAATAACACACTTAAATATACCATTTGGTATACAAATGACACTATGAGAACTATAGTTGGCTATACAGATGCTGCCTAGTCAGGTTTCTTAGATGATATTTAAAGTACATCTAGTGCCTATTACTATGTAGGAAATAATCTAGTTGGATGGAGTAGTAAAAAATAAATGGTATATCCCTTTCTACTGCTAAATCTGAGTGTATTGCAGCTGGAAGCTGTCGTGATCAATTATTATAGATCAAACAAATGTTGTGAGATTATGGTATTAAGGAAGACAAAATTACTATGTTTTGTGACAACAGAGTGATATTAATATATCTAAAAATCATGTTCAGTACTCACTCACTAAGCACATCAAGATAAGACATCACTTTATTCGAGAACTTATTGAATCTAAAGAATTAGAAATTGAGTACATCCACACAGAAAAACAACTGGCTGACCTATTCACTAAACCACTGGATAATATTATATATGAATCACTTAGGAAATCCATAAGTATTATTGTACATACATATTATATTCTGCATATTTGTCATCTCCTTGGTAATTATCTTGCTTATAATTGGTTTCTGAGGATTTAGGGTATGGTTGTTTATCAAATGACAAAAGACGTCTCATTTATCTTGATAATGTAGGAGACTCTTGATATTACTCTTGATTATGACAATATGTGTGTAGAATAATTCATATGATCTCCCTGTGTATATTTTTCACCCGGTTGTCTATTTGAGAATAATTGGGGGAGAAGGACTTGAGTAGCGGCTTTGAACTTATCTTGTTACATCTCTACATGATTCATCTAATATTTCATTAAGTGTTCTGTTTCAGACATTCTTATTACAAATTCATTCTACAATCTTACCATATTAGGGTATTGGTCTATAAATAGTTAAGTAATATAATTTTTATTTCTCTTATTTTTGGTTCTAAGATGGGAATAGGTAGAATAGATCTTTTGTATAGGATTCAAGGATGTCATTTTTTTACCTACGAGTACTAGGTTACTCAAGGGAATTTTGTCCCCAATATCCAAAGGGGGAGATTTAGAACACATTGTATGGTGGACTTACTTGAGTTTGTATCATATAGGAGTACCAACTAGTTTGGATATATTGACAAAATGTTATTAGATTTATGAGGTCTTCTCTATTGTAAATTGAAGACAAGAATCAGCATCAAGCTTCATCAAGAATCACACAGTCAGGGAAAAGGAAAGTATTTTGATGCTCATAACACACCTAGGACATAATTTCATGCATAATATGGTGTGTGTTTGTGTGTGTTAAAATAATTTTGGGAATAATTTAAACATTTAATGTGAATTTTTTAAATATTAAAAATTAAGGTTTTTAAAAGTTGTACGGTAAAAATATAATTAATATAGTTCCTAAAAACTTCCTTGGGTAGAATCTAAAACTGGCATAAACATTTATGGTACAAACTGAGATTTTATAAAGTTCAAAAACATGCATTTTATATCCTATATTAGAGAGACACGTGTGTGCAGCTATTTGGTTGATCGTTCATTTCCTTCCTCTCACATTCCTGAGATTAATTCTCAGCCCTTGGATCTTTTGAAATCAACGATCTGCATGTGTTTGTAGTCAATCCCAGTCCAACCTGTTAGAGCCAGTGAGAGAGAGAGATAAAATGGTGCATTATTGGACATTAGATGAAATCGATCCGTCTTCTTTCAAACTTAACCATTGATTTCAAACATGCATCAAGAACCTTCCCTTCTCTATATAAATAGGACTCATATGTGAGGCATTAAAAGACTTTAGCTAGTTCGTCCTTCTGAGAGAATTATATATATATATAGAGAGAGAGAGAGAGAGAGAGAAAAATAGTCGAGTGATACTAAAACCAAACCCACCATATTCATCATGTAAAAATACCCCTGAAAACCATTTTTGTGAGAGCTATATGCTTAGGTTTTCTAGGGAGTATTTATGAGTTTGCCTCAGAGTTGAAACCCTCTTCAAACTTTATCCTTCTTAGAAACATAAGTCTCACAATTTTTTCTCATATATTCCATTTAGAAATTGTGATAAATACTATTAAGATATAGTTTTCACATAGATCTAGCGTTTCTATGTATTTCTGTTAAAGAAATGCATTCTCCTATTGGATCTTGAGTTTTCATTATATATTTTTGTAGATCCAATCTCTCTGATTTCAAAATCTAGAAAAAGAGACTTCGAAAACCATTTATGTTTTCCATATTTGAAAGTCTTTTTAAAACAAGGTTTTATAGTTTGTAAAAAAATTGTACATAAATAAAGACCTCGAACTTAGATTTATTTTTGTTGAGACCTAAATTTAGATCTAAAAATATTCTTTTGCATAGAAATCTAATTTTCTTGACGTTGAAACTTTGCATCTCATATAGAAAGTTTGTAATTCATGGGATTGTTTGTATAATTTTAAGAGTGACGTGAGTATCATTTTCCATACTTAGGCACTTCAAAGTCACGATCACTCTCACACGAACACATAGAAAGGTGTTGTTTCTTTGAGAGATCTTGTTTGACTTAGTCACTGGAACAAGAAACGAGGAATTAAAGCAAGGAACTACAAGGAGGATCAAAAGTTTCAAAATAAGATATCGTGAAGGAGTTTAGCTCAGAAGGTATATATTCTTTCTTTTAGATTTAGGAACTTGTGTGTTTTTGTTCACGTGCATGTAATTCTTGTAAACTATTTTTAGTGGATTTTTGTTTTGTTGCGTAGAGATCACCGTGGATGTTTCCCCTAATTTTGGGTTTTACCACGTAAACTATACATATGTCAACTTTATTGCTTACTATTCTTAATGCTTACATGGTTGGTTTCTAACAAAGATCAGATAACGCTTTTCATTTAAAAACCTAAGTAATCAAGCAATCTGATCTTGAATCTGATTTAACTAATTTTACACACCTTGTGTTCTGATTTTTGAAAGGATTTTCTTAAACGAATTTATTTCGGAGTTTAGTTAATCTTTAACTTTCTGTTAAAAACTTAGTGAATTATTTTTAGAACTACTCAAGTGGACAGAGAAGCATAAGTCCCCACCTCATAAGAGGGACAAAAGCAGATGGTGGGGGTTTTATCAAGATCACAGCTACACCAAAAATGGATGCTTTTCTTTGAAGAATGATATTGAAAGGCTCATCAGGCAGGGAATGCTCTATCAGTTCATGGGGTTTACAGCCTCTAACTGAGATAGCCATCTGCCTGTCTTTGCCTTAGAATATTTCTAGTTTTAAAATTTTGCAAACAAAGAAAACTCGGAGATTAGCCTTACATGTTTTGTATTTCTTATATATATGTCTCTCTTATTTCTAAATTCTCACTTTGTTTCTGAAATCTTTTCAAAACATTCTTATATCAACAGGTTTGAAGAGAACCTAGAAATCGATTATCCCGAAGATTAGCGTATATGGGAGACGGTAACCTTTGAAGAAAAGGGTGTGATGGCCTTAAATGGCATTTAACACCCCTCTATTAGTGATGACCTTTAAGGTGTATGATATTTGTTTTATCCATGGGGGCTTATTGATATGTCCAATAATAGTATCTCCGTGGCAGAAGGATAAGTATAACACCGCTACCTAGGGCTCAAACAGACTGTGGTAGTTTCCCCCATTTGAGCACCATATAAAGCCACACCCCCGTCCCTAAGAGCTCGTAACTCAGAGTATTTTCTCTACACGTTCAATGACTAACATTCAAAACTGTTGCCCTAGCATCCAAAAATGTCTCCCCACTCTTGACATTTATTACGGTTCATGCGTAGAACGTCCCACAAATAAAAAATCAAACAATGAACTCCCCCGATGCATTATCACCTAAAATTATACGTCATTGAGTTCTGTAGGCCCAAAGCATATAAACGAGACACTCAAAAAAATGTCCCCCATCATATAAGTCTAATCATAAACTCCCACATCTCTAAAAGAGTTATATAAACTGCGCTCACCCTATCACTAAGTCCCTAATGATAAATCAATAACGAGTTAAATCTCTCTACTGGATGGAAAACCTGATATACCCTGAATCACATCAGTAAAGTCCCTACACACCTGGAGAAAATATAACGAGACAACTATACTCTCTGAAGTCTCATCAGCAGTATAATATAAACACGACCTCGTCTCTTTTCAAGGTGAGACATTAAAAAATAACACATCATAACCTAAAACAACGAACACTATAGCCTTATTATAATATCCCACCATCGCTCAAACTATCTTTAACCAGTCCATGCCTAGGATAACATCATACTCGCATATCATATCTCTTAATTGGAATAAATTCACTAAAACATATCCTCTCAGTGATTACACCCATTGCCCTACGAATGGAACCAAAGAGAGCCCCGCTACCTAACGGTAAATATATACACACAATAGTAACACTAATGATACACCCACTAATCCTGTCTCACGGGAGAATCTAGTGCTAACAAAATATTGTGAATCACTCGTGTCTCGCATAATTTACTCCATTTACCCAAGGATAAAACTCATACTTTCACTCTCCAATAGCAGAGTCGGTTCAAATGGTTCCTAGACATAAAACTCTCATTGAAACCGAACCAAAAACTTATATAATTGTTGCCCCTATGGGCGTCCCACTCATGTCCCCTAACTCGTTGCGGGCGAGATCAACACATGTGGCCCTACTCTCCACACATAAGACACCTCTGTGTGTCATCCCTGTATATCTAGCCCCACTAGCCATGTTGAGGTTGTCCTTTTATGGGGCCTGATAGCCTTGGCCCTAATTACTACCCTCATTATTTCTTTGGCTCTACTATCCCTGTGGAAGACACTGTTAGCCCTGACGGCCCTAGCTGAATCCACTATCACTTGGTAGGGAATTCCATTGATCTGAATCATTTAAATGGGTCCTCTACAAGGTGTTCCCCATGTGGTGCCTCACTAGCACCGTTAAATTCAGTATTTCCTTTCTATATAGATTCTTCAACTCTCTTACCTCCGTTCACAAGGAAGAATTGATATTAACATTGTAAAATTACGGCATTGAACGCCATATGCAATAAGTCGTCCCAGCCAAATTTCCCATAAGTGTTGGCGACTTCTACTCATGAGTCCATCATCACACTTAAGAACTTTTTTCTCCTCCCTACCTACCTAATCGGGTATGAAGTTCTCTTAAATAATTATATTCTTCATCATAATCGGCCTTTGTTCATCCCTCATGTGATATGTCCAGAAACTTACTTCGCATCTCCGTTTGAACAGTAGATGAAAGGACTCACGGTCAAATCGTACCCAAAATTTCTCAATTGATACCTTATCTATTTCCTTATATGTGGTGACTGACTCCCACCATGACAATGTTGCTCCTATTAGCTAAAACATTTCACTCAAAATTTAAATCTTGAGTGGCACTGCACTCCACCACACACAATTACCTTTGTATATTCACCTTCCATAAGCACTTTCACACCTTCCCCAAACTCTTGTGAATGGACCTTCTAAAAACTCCCTCCAACTCTCTCCCTTATCGACTGTAATGGGTGAGTCTGAATTTGTACCATCGTCTTCTACGAAAATACTTGGGGAAAATACTAAGTCTTAGAGGTTATCTCAACATCAACTGATTGAGCAATAATCGTGGTTACTTCTACTGCGGTCACCGTTCCCAAAATACTCTATGGATTCAGCTGAGCCTCCCTCTTGTAGTCCTCCTAACCACCCTCACTGGTCGTCCATTATTTTTTGGCATACGAATCCCAACCGAACTTGTAAACGATTTGCATCAACTATACTCAATAGCAGGAGAACGTAAGTCACATTATGAATTGACAATCCTAAGTATAGGGATCTATATCAAAGAAAAAAAATGCTAAAAATGTAGTAAGTCCACACAGATCCTACGGATTATAGAACCTGGTGCTCTGATACCATCTGTCACACCCCACCTATTTCAATCACAAGTGATCAATCCTTTACTAAAATGAAATAATAGTCTCATCTAGTTCATTCTTGGCATCACTGTCGAAAATATTTTAAATTACTAACCACCTATTAATTAAATAATCCAGCGTCAAATTTTATCTTTCATTAACATACAATAATATTAACCAAACCACTATAATCCCAAATACAGTAATCAATATAAATGAAACCACAAGGTAAAGTGTAAAGCAAAGACAAATAGATAAAGTCCCCGAATAAACCATCGGGTAAAAATCCAACACATCCAATTCATCTTACTAGAATTCTGAAATACATAAGTTTGAATGAAAAGGGGAAACATGTCCAACCAATACCAGAATAGATAACCTAATCTAGAAGGAAATAAGTGAAGCGACAACTCAGCAATCTACAAGCCTGCAAATCAGCTACAGCTTCGTGTCCCTGGAAAGAATATTCATCCATGGCGTCCCTGTGGCTGGACACCTAAAAGTTTTTGGAAAATAGATTTGATACGAGTCAGAGCCCAAAACCTTTAAAAAATATTTTTTAAGTAATTAAGATATAGTAAATAAATATGCAGTAAAACTTTCCATATTGAAGCCGATGTCACACTCCGATGAGATACCCCACACCTCTCAGCTATAGTGAACACCTAGCGTATACATCTTAAATTTCCTAATTACACTACTCCGCCTAGTAAATCCTAGTGTAAATCTCACGAATACACCACTGTACCCAGAGTATTGTTTACCATTCACTTTTTAGCTATTTCTCCCATTAGCTTAATTAATCAATTCATTATTTATCATTCTCACAACTTTATCCATGTTATTTATAGAATTCACTGTTAAAGTATTAAACCCATATATAATTACTACAAATATATATATATATATATACACACACGCGTAAAGTTATACTACAACAAATACGCATATGTCGCGTATAATCATCATCCCCCGAGTAATAACTCATTGGATGCCATCCCCCGAGTACAAACTCATTAGATGCCTTCCCCCGAGTACTAACTCATTGGATACCATCCCTTGAGTACTAACTCATTAGATACTTTTCTCTATAATGTTATCATCATTCAGGGCATACTCACTTCATCCCGATTACCGACGGTCGGACTCTCACACTGACTCGGTAAAATCGCAAACATATTGGAGGTGGTCATAGTCCTTCGATAGTGATTCCCGACCATACCCTGATCATATCACTTTGATTAACCATCACACAAGGTATAAACACGGGTCTATCACCTGGGATCGATACTTAGCCTGTTGTGTTTCGCCAGTGAAGATCACCCACATCGCGCAACCTCCACTGATAGAACTAGAGGGGTATATTTCACATAAATATCATACACACATACATTATTCATATTCATATATATACTGTAATACCCCGTATTTTTATGCAATATTAATTTGGGGATTTATTAAATTTAATGTGAGTTATTAATTTAAAATAAATTCGAAAATTAATCACTTTATAATTATTAACGTGATGTGAGTTAGTAATTATGGGAAACTTGTTGCTAAATATTACTAATGAGTAAAGTAATATAATGTTGGTTCTATTAAATGTCAAGAGTTAATAAAATAACAATTTTGGAAATTTGAGTTGGGACGCGCCCGTGTCGCGTCGGGACTAAATATTGATGAATAAAAGTGAATAAATTATAAGTCACCCGTATGGTCATTTCGAGTGCGTCAAAGTGTCCGGAAGGGTCGAGATAGTTAGAAAAGTGTACCCGGGGGTTTAGTTTGGACCTCGGGGCGTTTTTAGGCTTAATTAGTACCCCGGGAGGGCATTTTGGTCATTTTACATTTTTGGGTAATTAAACCCACGAAATTTCAAGGGTTATATCAGATGTCTAAGGTTGCTTTCTAGGTTTAAAACAACAAAAGACAAGTGACGGCCATAGGAGAGGGAAGGAGAGAGCTTTCAAAGCAAATTCTAGATCGAAAATTCATCTGGTTGCACCGCCACCACCACCAACGCGTAGATCGCGCGATAGGGAACGCAACCACACCAAATTCGTCATCAAATCAGAACTTTGAAATTTCCAGGCAAGTGTTTATCTTGCTTATTTTCATTAATGCATCACTCAAGTTAGTGTAGGGATGATTAGGATGAGTTTCATGGAAGAAAACCCAAGTTGGAGATAGCAAATTGCATGTAGTAATGATATAAATGGAAATCTAGAAATCCCCCTTCATATGTAGAGGTTAAACCATGAATTTATGATGTTTTAGAAGAAGAAAATTCTAGAAAAGATTGATTATAACAAGGTTAAAGAAATTCTAGGGTTCTTGAGATTAATATGAGTTTTTGGCCTATTAATCCATGGTTGTTGATGAAATTTTGCATGATTTACGTAGAAGATGCATAATATGGGTTTATACTGTTAGTAGTACAAATTTTTGGGCGATTGGGAATGATAAATCTGGATTTGGATGAGGTTGTGTGATAGAACCCGTAACTGGTTAACTGCATAATTCGTCATACCTGCTTGATCGATCGATCGAGCCCCAGCCCTCGATCGATCGTCCCCTTCTGGCAGACTTATATTTCCCTTTTAAAATAGTTGAATTAATTCTAAATAAAGAATACTCCTTAGACACCTTTATTAAAATATTTTAGGAGATAAATATGACGAGTAGGTTTTATTAATGATTAAGAAACCTTTAATGTAAGGCGAAATTTACATTTTTGGGGTGTTTATATAAGGGACGATGGAATTTTGTATTAAAGGGAGAGATACGTAAAATGGTTACGATGGAAAATAGATGAATACCTACTGAATTTTACACTTGGGAGGATAGAGTCCATGAGTGTTACGTAATAAGTTGGAATGACCCCTCAAATTAAGGTAAGAAATGAACGGTTATACGTGATAACTAAATAATGAGAAATAAGGACAAATGTCGTAATTATGGGATTAGAGATGTACCTAATTTGATATGGTAATAGTAGTATAGTTATATGACTGTGTTTATGCATATACTATCTATGTGTGAAAATCGTGCCCGCGCTACTTGCTATCCCTGAGGTTACCGCGCTGGGACAGTCTTATCTCGATGGGACCTTTGTGGGGGATATTGACTCGTACCCTAGAAGATAGAAATCCTTGGTACAGACTATCGAATCGATAGTTCAGACGGTCCTAAGAGACGTGGGGGCATGTGCTATCCTCTTAGAGACTTGGAATCTATGCTTCGCCTCAATATTGTTTGTGTATGTGTTAATACAGTTCGAGAGTGATTCCGAACTTGTATTTCCCTTAGTACGAGTGATACGGGGATTGGATAGCAGAGTGTGCTCGCACCATAATTTTTATGTGGGGTGCTGTTAGACTATATATTTATATTATACGAGTATTTAATATATATATGAAATTCTAAAATTTGGAACTGCCTACTGTGTTATGGTACGTAAGAAATGAATCTTGACTTCAATTTGGAAATACTTATTTTGAAAAGTATAATGGGACACTGGGAAACTTTATTAGCAAATAAGGTTTAAATGAGAACTTTGTGATCAAATGAAATTATCCTCTTAAACAAGTATATTGTTCAGTTTTAGATCTTACGAGTAACCTAAGATAAGTTAAACCATTGGGAAGATTAGTGCGATATAAGATAAGATAAACCGTTGGGAAGGTTATTGCGATAGGTGCGTACATTAGAAGAGAGGTGAGAATTTTTCAAGAGAGTGTCGCACTAATATGTTGTTGCATTGGCCTGTAAACATTTTAAATACTTGCTAAACAAATTTTAAATCATTTACACTATCGGGCTCTGACCCGTTTCTATTTATCTTTCTCTCTTGTATAGATATGTATATATTACAGGTGCCCAGCCACAGGGGCATCTTGCGTAGGATCCTCTGGAAGGAACGCGCTGCAGCTTAGGTGGGAGTTGCAGGCCTCTTGCTTAGACGACTTCATTTATTTGATTCCACTCTTAGCTTATTTATTCTGTTGGGCATGTGTCACCCGTTTCCATTATTTAGTTGTTTTATTGGACATTGTGATTCATTTATTTCTAGTATTGTCACCTTGGGATTTATTACTGTCTGGATGTTTCACTTTAAGTTTTAAATGTTGGGATTTAGTTGTTGAATGTTTAAATTATTTGGATTATATGTTCCAGGATAATTGTGGTGTGATTCTTTAATATTGAATTATTGTAAATATTTAAATCTTGGTTTATAAAATAAAATTTGGAAAGTAATGTCTAAAAATGGTTTTGACACTTAGCTTAATTAATTAGGGTGTTTCAATTGGAAAAGTTATTTTTACGACAGTGATGCTAAGAATGAACCAACTGTTCACCTTGATTTTAATTTAATAAAGGAGTGATCGCCCGGTATTTAATTAGGTGGGGTGTCACAGGTGGTATCAGAGCATCAGGTTCTAGTGTCCTTAGGATCTGTACAGCTTATTTCGCTTTCAGCTGAACATTTTTGCTATAGAGCCCTATTTTAGGATTGTTGTATTCTTGCTTTTACGTTTACGTCTTCAGCTATTTGAGATTTGATAATAACTGTAGACTAATAAATTTCTTCACGTTTCAGATGCCTCCAAGACGTTCACCAAAGGATAGGCGTGCCCAAGCCGAGCAGCCAGCAGCTCCGTCACAGGGTACGATGAATGCTAATGAGGTAGCCGCTATTGTTGCTCAGGCGGTGAATGCCGCGCTAGCGGTGGTACAGCAGGATCCACCCCAGATTTAGGCAGTGGCGCCAGTACCTGCACAGCTTCCATCTGCATAGGAGCGGGTTAGGGATGTCTTTCAGAAGGCGCATCCCCCTGAGTTCTCTAGTAGTTCAGATATCATCATCGTCAGCCAATGGAAGAAAGATATCCAGCGGCATCTTCCTATGTATGAGTGCACAGGCGTGCAGAAACAGTTGTTGGCTTCCTTTAAGCTGGTGGGGGCCGCTTTGCAGTGGTGGGAGTCCACCACCACCTTGGAGGAGAGGGATACGATCCCGATTCAGTCATTCTGGGAGCGGTTTGATCGCAAGTACTTTCCACCCACCGTGCAGACTGAGATGAGGCAAAAATTACTGAACTTGAAACAGGAGAATTCTACCGTTGCTAAGTATGAGGAGGAGTTCATGAGACTTCTCACCATAGTGCCAGATGAGGCACCTACTGAGGGTAAGAAGATAATGCTATTTATGGACGGGTTAGCTTGGAGAATCCGTCAGCACCTTATAGGGAATCTATCTCTGAGTACTTTCACTGATGTACTCAATGTTTCTTTACTACATTGCCAGGATCACCGCTTCCATCTGCAGGGAAGCAAGAGAGCAGAAGAGTTCGGCCAGCAGGGCAGGACCGGGGGTAGTAGTGCTAGTGGAGCACCGACATCTCAAGGACAGACTCGTCAGCATGAGCAGAGTTCCCATCAGGGGGACCCTGCTAAGCGATTCCATTCAGGTGATTCCAGACAGGGATTTGGGGGTTATAGGCAGGGCCAGCCTAATCAGCAGGGACAGCAAGGCCAACACCGACAGCAGCAGGTTTAGCAGCAGGGCCAACAGCGTTTTCACCAGGGCTAACAGGGCTAGTTGCGGGGTGGTAACGGCCAGCAGGGCCGTGGTCAGCAAGGTCAGAGGGGAGGAAATTTCAAAGGCCAATGTTTTGGGTGCGACAAGCATGGCCATAGGCGTCAGGTTTATCCAGAGGGAGAGAGGGCCCCACAGCAGCAGGGTGCCCGTAACGAGCCACAGAGGCCACTTTTTCCAGCCGCCCCTGCTGACATGTTAGTCTTAGATATGCATGAGCATGACGTTATTATCAGTATGGATTGGCTCGCTGCTTACAGGGCCATGATAGATTGTTTTGGTGGGAGTATTATTTTTGCCATTTTGGGGCAAGAGATGTTTGTAGTGGCGATGCCTCGCCCAGAGGGAGGCTCGATCTCTCATTTATATTACATAGAGGAGGATACCTCTAAGGAGGTTGTGATTCCCTTAGACTCGATCCCAGTTGTTCGTGAGTATTTCGATGTATTTCAGGAGATATCAGGCCTACCCCCCAGTCGATAGATAGACTTTATCATAGATTTATTACCGGATACTAGACCGATAGCACTCGCTCCATACCGTATGGCTCCGACAGAGATGCGAGAGTTACGAGATCAGATAGAGCAACTGTTAGGTCAGGGCTTCATTCGGAGGAGTACCTCACCTTGGGGCGCTCCAGTCTTGTTTGTGAATAAGAGAGATGGTTCACTGAGGCTATGTGTGGACTACCGGGAGTTGAACAAGGTCACGATACGGAATAAGTATCCATTGCCTCGAATCGATGATCTGTTCGACCAACTGAGGGGAGCCACTTTCTTTTCGAAGATAGATCTGAGGTCGGGGTACTATCAGCTACGTATTACGGAGCCGAATGTTTCAAAGACTACTTTCTTGATGAGATATGGGTTCTATGAGTTCAGAGTGATGCCATTTGGCCTCACAAATACTCCAGCTGTGTTCATGGACTTAATGAACCGAGTGTTCAGAGAGTTCTTGGATCAGTTTGTTATCGTCTTCATAGATGACATTTTGATATATTCACACTCCGAGGAGGAGAATGCCGAGCACTTGATACAGGTTCTTCAGACTCTACGAGAGCATTAGTTGTATGCTAAGTACAAGAAGTGTGGATTCTGGTTACGAGAAGTACAGTTCTTAGGGCATGTTGTTTCTGAACAGGGAATAGCAGTTGACCCGAGTAAAGTGTCAGCGGTGAGGGAGCAGGGACAGCCCACGACACCGATGGAAGTGCGTAGTTTCTTGGGGTTAGCCGGATACAACAAGAAATTCATTCAGGGATTTTCCAAAATAGCGGGTCCATTGATGAACCTGACTCGCAAAGGGGTTCCATATGTTCGGGATGATGCTTGCCAATTGGCTTTCGACGAGCTGAAAGACAAGCTTACTTCAGCACCGTTCCTTGCATTACCGAAGCCGGGTGTGGAGTACCTGGTTTACACCGATGCCTCTTTATGAGGACTTGGAGGAGTACTTTAGCAGGAAGAGAAGGCTATAGCTTTTGCCTCCCGCAAGCTTAAGACGCATGAGAAGAATTATCCCACCCATGACCTGGAGTTAGCAGCGGTCATTTTTGCATTGAGGATATGGAGGCACTATTTATTAGGGGAGAAATTCCTCTTGTTCACAGACTGCAGTACATGTTCACTCAGCGAGAGATGAATATGCGTCAGTGCAGATGGTTAGAGTTTGTGAAGGACTATCAGTTCGACATACAGTACCATCCGGGGAAGGCCAACGTAGTTGCTAATGCGCTAAGCTGTAGACCGGTAGACGAGGTAGCGGACGTCTGGAAAGAAAAGTGGAAGGAGTTAGTCCACCAGGACGCAGTAGCCAGTTCCTTCATATCTGTTATGACAGTGACACCCGAGATTGTTACGATGGTGATACAAGCACAGATCGCAGACCCGTTTTGCCAGGAGAAGATTGTACAACTCTTAGCTGAGGGTGCTGAGTCCTATTCTGTTAGTTCTGATGGGGGTTTGAGGTTTAATGGGAGATTGGTGGTTCCAAAAGGAGCAAAATTACGTCATGTAGTGATGACCCAGTCTCACGGGTCCCGATTTACGGTACATCCTGGAGGAGATAAGATGTACCAGAATATGAGGCGGAAATACTGGTGGAGTGGGATGAAGAAGGACATTGTTGAGTTCGTGTCCAAGTGTTCTACCTGCCAGCTGGTAAAGGTGGACCATCAGAAATCGTCAGGGTTGCTTCAGACATTGGAAATACCCGCGTAGAAGTGGGAGAGTATTTCCATGGACTTTATTACAGGGCTTCCTACATCACAGCGGGGCCACGACTCTATCTGGGTGATTGTAGATCGTTTGACCAAGGTGGCTCATTTTCTGTCGGTGCAGACAGACTATACCACGGGTCAGTATGCTCAGTTGTTCATTGCTGAGATTGTAATATTACATGGGGTGCCCCTGAATATTGTGTCAGATAGAGATAAGATTTTTGTGTCACGTTTCTGGGAGAGCTTTCAGGAGGCTATGGGTACTGAGTTGAGGTTGAGTTCGGCTTATCACCCACAGACAGAGGGACAGACAGAGCGTACTAATCAGATGTTGGAGGATATGCTACGCATGTGTGTTCTTGATTTTTGAGGAGGTTGGGAGCCACATCTTCCACTGGTAGAGTTTTCTTATAATAACTCTTATCAGTTTACGATTGGCATGGCTCCATTCAAGGCTTTGTATGGCAGGCCTTGTCATTCCCCAACTTGTTGGCTCGAGGTGGGGGATAACAAGTTTCTAGGACCATAGGTAATTCAGAAAACCTCCGCGAGGATTGAGATGATCAGGAGTCGTATTCGAGTAGCCCAGGACAGACAGAAAAGCTACGCCGATGCGAAACGGTTCATTCGGGAGTTTAATGTGGGGGATCAAGTGTTACTACGTGTATCTCCTATGAAAGGAATGATGAGGTTCGGGAAGAAAGGGAAATTGGCCCCGAGGTACGTGGGACCATTTCCCATTATCGAGAGGATTGGGCCGGTAGCATACAGATTGGGACTGCCAGAGCATTTACATCGCATTCACGATGTATTCCACATCTCGTCGTTGAGACGATATCTTCGGGATGATATGGCCCATACCCACATTACGATAGATGAGATAGACTTACAGCTTGACATCTCTTACGAGGAAAGACCGATGGCTATCCTGGACCATAGCGAAAGGAGATTGAGGTCGAAGGTAAATCCACTTGTACGGGTCCAGTGGGAGCATCATAATGTGGAGGAATCCACTTGGGAGCGTGAGGCAGATATGCGCGAGAGATACCCAGATTTATTCTTACCAGGTATGCCCTATTTTTCAAATTTCGGGACGAAATTCTGTTATTAGGGGGGAAGTATGTAATACCCCGTATTTTTATGCAATATTAATTTGGGGATTTATTAAATTTAATGTGAGTTATTAATTTAAAATAAATCTGAAAATTAATCACTTTATAATTATTAGCGTGATGTGAGTTAGTAATTATGGGAAACTTATTGTTGAATATTACTAATGAGTAAAGTAATATAATGTTGGTTCTATTAAATGTCAAGAGTGAATAAAATGACAATTTTGGAAATTTGAGTTGGGACGCACCCGTGTCGCGTCGGGACTAAATATTGATGAATAAAAGTGAATAAATTATAAGTCACCCGTATGGTCATTTTGAGTGCGTCAAAGTGTCCGAAATGGTCAAGATAGTCAGAAAAGTGTACCCGGGGGTCTAGTTTGGACCTCGGGGCGTTTTTAGGCTTAATTAGTACCCCGGGAGGGCATTTTGGTCATTTTATATTTTTGGGTAATTAAACCCACGAAATTTCAAGGGTCATATCAGATTTCTAAGGTTGATTTCTAGGGTTAAAACAACCAAAGACAAGTGACAGCCATAGAAAGGGAAGGAGAGAGCTTTCAAAGCAAATTCTAGATCGAAAATTCATCCGGTTGCACCGCCACCACCAATAACGCGTAGATCGCGCGACGGGGAACGCAACCACACCAAATTCGTCATCAAATCAAAACTTTGAAATTTCCAGGCAAGTGTTTATCTTGCTTATTTTCGTTAATGCATCACTCATGTTAGTGTAGGGATGATTAGGATGAGTTTCATGGAAGAAAACCCAAGTTGGAGATAGGAAATTGCATGTAGTAATGATATAAATGGAAATCTAGAAATCCCCCTTCATATGTAGAGGTTAAACCACGAATTTATGATGTTTTAAAAGAAGAAAATTCTGGAAAAGATTGATTAGAACAAGGTTAAAGAAATTCTAGGGTTCTTGAGATTAATATGAGTTTTTGGCCTATTAATCCATGGTTGTTGATGAAAATTTGCATGCTTTATGTAGAAGATGCATAATATGGGTTTATACTGTTAGTAGTACAAATTTTTGGGCGATTGGGAATGAAAAATCTGGATTTGGATGAGGTTGTGTGATAGAACCCGTAACTGGTTAACTGCATAATTCGACATTCCTGCTTGATCGATCGATCGAGCCAAGAGCTTTGATCGATCGAAGGTTCGATCAATCGAGCCCCAGCCCTCGATCGATCGACCTCTTCTGGCAGACTTATATTTCCCTTTTAAAATAGTTGAATTCATTCTAAATGAAGAATACTCCTTAGACACCCTTATTAAAATATTTTGGGAGATAAATATGACCAGTAGGATTTAATAATGATTAAGAAACCTTTAATGTAAGGAAAAATTTACATTTTTGGGGTGTTTATATAAGGGACGATGGAATTTTGTATTAAAGGGAGAGATACGTAAAATGGTTACGATGGAAAATAGATGAATACCTACTGAATTTTACACTTGGGAGGATAGAGTCCATGAGTGTTACGTAATAAGTTGGAATGACCCCTCAAATTAAAGTAAGAAATGAACGGTTATACGTGATAACTAAATAATGAGAAATAAGGACAAATGTCCTAATTATGGGATTAGAGATGTACCTAATTTGATATGGTAATAGTAGTATAGTTATATGACTATGTTTATGCATATACGATTTATGTGTGAAAATCGTGCCCGCGCTACTTGTTATCCCTGAGGTTACCGCGCTGGGACAGTCTTATCTCGATGGGACCTTTGTGGGGGATATTGACTCGTACCCTAGAAGATAGAAATCCTTGGTACAGGCTATTGAATCGATAGTTCAGACGGTCCTAAGAGACGTGGGGGCATGTGCTATCCTCTTAGAGACTTGGAATCTATGCTTCACCTTAATATTGTTTGTGTATGTGTTAATACAGTTCGAGAGTGATTCCGAACTTGTATTTCCCTTAGTACGAGTGATACGGGGATTGGATAGCAGAGTGTGCCTGCACCATAATTTTTATGTGGGGTGCTGTTAGAATATATATATATATATATATATATATATATATATATATATATATATATATATATATATATATATATATATATATATATATATATATATATATATATATATATATTATACGAGTATTTAATATATATATGAAATTCTAAAATTTGGAACTGCCTACTGTGTTATGGTACGTAAGAAATGAATCTTGACTTCAATTTGGAAATACTTGTTTTGAAAAGTATAATGGGACACTGGGAAACTTTATTAGCAAATAAGGTTTAAATGAGAACTTTGTGATCAAATGAAATTATCCTCTTAAACAAGTATATTGTTCAGTTTTAGATCTTACGAGTAACCTAAGATAAGTTAAACCATTGGGAAGATTAGTGCGATATAAGATAAGATAAACCGTTGGGAAGGTTATTGCGATAGGTGTGCACATTAGAAGAGAGGTGAGAATTTCTCAAGAGAGTGTCGCACTAATATGTTGTTGCATTGGCATGTAAACATTTTAAATACTTGCTAAACAAATTTTAAATCATTTACACTATCGGGCTCTGACCCGTTTCTATTTCTCTCTCTCTTGTATATATATGTATATATTACAGGTGCCTAGCCACAGGGGCGTCTTGCGTAGGATCCTTTGGAAGGAACGCGCTGCAACATAGGTGGGAGTTGCAGGCCTCTTGCTTAGACGACTTCATTTATTTGATTCCACTCTTAGCTTATTTATTCTGTTGGGCATGTGTCACCCGTTTCCATTATTTAGTTGTTTTATTGGACATTGTGATTCATTTATTTCTAGTATTGTCACCTTGGGATTTATTACTGTCTGGATGTTTCACTTTAAGTTTTAAATGTTGGGATTTAGTTGTTGAATGTTTAAATTATTTGGATTATATGTTTCAGGATAATTGTGGTGTGATTCTTTAATATTGAATTATTGTAAATATTTAAATCTTGGTTTATAAAATAAAATTTGGAAAGTAATGTCTAAAAATGGTTTTGACACTTAGCTTAATTAATTAGGGTGTTTAAATTGGAAAAGTTATTTTTACGACAGTGATGCTAAGAATGAACCAACTGTTCACCTTGATTTTAATTTAATAAAGGAGTGATCGCCCGATATTTAATTAGGCGGGGTGTCACATATACTATCTCTATACCCGTATATATATTCATAAAATTCGGTTAATCCGTGCTTACCAACTAAAGCACTAGCCCACTTATCCCACATATATCCCCCCACTCTTAATTTATTTTAGTTATCCTCAATTAAATAAGTAAAGTAGCGTCATTCTACTAAAATGCCCGAACCTACCCGATCCATTGTATATCATAATTAAGTTTATTAAGTATCATCACTCCGCTAAAACATTTGGACTTATCCAACCAGCCCGTACATTAAATATTTATGAATTCTCCCCACTTAATTCGTTATTTAAAAATTACGTGCCAATTATTTCTCGTATTATCTCTAATCCAATTTTAATTACCCACGCATCCCTACGTAATATAATCCTTTTAAAACATCCTAATAAATATCTCTTATTTTACGAATTTATAAATTTTATTTGATCCCTCCGAAAATCACTCATTAATCAAACAAGCATTCTTGGACCTGTCAAAAATTAGAACCGGTTCGGCCAGACCCCTTCAATACGATGTTATACCTCCATTAAAATGTATATAACCTAAGATAATTGATCCTAAATGATTCTAACATTAAATAGTCATCCAAATACCAAAGATTTATATGATATCATCATTTAAATTCATGAATTGGGTTTACAAGAAGAACATTCCATCATAGCCCTAGATTTTGTTCCAAAATCCCCAAATAAATATATTCAACCTCTAAATCTCTAATATGATTCTGATTCCAATAATATTAATTGGTACTATATCATCAATTAATCATCTAATCTACACATGATATCAATTTCACCAAAAAAACTTTTTTGTATGTAAAAACCCTTCCCAAAATGATTTTGTTCTTCATCTACCATGATATGAACATGAATCACCTAAATTTAATATAAATCAAGTTAATTACTTGCCTTGGAATGATTGTAGGGTCTGATCTCCTTTATGTGTGATGATTTGATGCTAGAATCCCTTGAGTTTACTCCCAAATTAGCCTCTCTAGATTTCTCCTTGCTTTCTCCTCTCTTCCTTCTATATTTTAGGATTTCTAACTAATGGTAGAGCTACCTCACCTACCTAAAATATATATATTTTAACCCACAAATACCTATTTGGGCTATTTTAAAATGACCCATACCCCTACATGAATCTTAACTAGTCTAAAAGGCCCCAAAAACATAATTACTACACCTGGGTACTCAATTCTACCTATTTTGGTCCATTCTGCCATTCGAGTCACTCTACATAAGTTTCCTATCTCAACCTTAGAATAATCTACACACAAGCCCCAGTTGAGATACCGTCAAAAATCCCATTGTTCTCACTCACTACGACATAATAAAAATTATCGTATTTTATCTCCTATAAACACACTTAATAAATTTACCACATAAATATTAATCTTAATATCACCCCAATTAATATTTATTAAATACGCAATATATCATTTTAAATAAATTACTGGACACGTGTAATTTAAAAATACCATAAATAATTAAATTCATAATTATTCAAAACTACGGGCTGTTACATGGGACATATTTTTAGCAGTGAATCCCTAACAAACTCTCCACTCACACTCTCTCTCTTTATCAGAGATCCGACTCAAGTCACCTAAGTCACTACAGAATGCGGACCCTCTATAGCCTTGCTTGACAGGCTGCATTCAGTTCTGCACAGGGCCTTTATACTCATGTATTCAGATTTTTCTCTCTCCTATACGCCTCTAGTGGAAAACAACACTTGTAGTAATGACTATGTATAGTGATAATAAGGGAACAAAGTGGACGTAGGCTCAATTTATAGCCGGCCCACTCTACATCCTATGTTCTATCTCTCTTTAATTATTTTATGATGCTTTTACACTTTATATGATGATTGAGAATAGCTTCGATGGTACGGTTCATTCTTACCGATCTAATTTTTGACATCATCACTGGGTGATTAGGCGGCCTAGAAAAAGAGAACTTGGGGAAAAAATACTTATATGATCATTTACTTGTTTTTGTTTTGTCCAAACTTATATAGTTACATCAATGTCCTTTACTATTAAGGACCACTATAAAATTCACTTCGAAAAAAATAAAAAATAAATAAAAAAATTATAAGAGATATCAAACTCACAATAAATGTAATTTTATAATTTGGCGCAAAAATATGAATGCAGTAGATAAAGAATACGGTATGTATGTGGCAGATCGTCCTGTCTATGTCCACGGGGAAGGGAGAGATATGTTTATTAATACGAAGAACAGAGGACGATTGGAGTGTTAGGGTTATTAGTTGAGAGTCAAAGTTATCATGAGTAATATACAAGTCAATATATCTTCAAATTGGGTGAGGTCTCCCTTATTTATAAGTAATAAGGCTCTATCCTTCTAGTTCGTTTTGTTAATCCTAACTAAACGTTGTAGAGTCATATTATGACTGGTCGTCCACATCGTATACATGATCTTCCTAGATTTTTACTTATCCCCCCCCCCCAAAGAAAAAAAAACTTATTCGGTCGATCATGCTTGCTGGTGTAATGACCCGACCCGGATTTATGGGTTACTCATGAGTCACCCTGGTTCGGCCCGAGCGTTAGATGTGAAGTGCAATGAAACAACGTATGGAATGTTGCTAGTCCAGTTTTATTTTAGTTAACATTTCACTTATTTAGCATGCGATTTCGGTTTCAAGATAAACTACGTGTTGGACCCATGGGGAGAACCCTGAGTCCAAGTAAGCAGAGCTACTAACATAAATTAAATAGAGCAGACTTACCTCTATAACGCCCTCAAAATATGAAACCGCACCCGACCTGCCGTAACAAAGCGAGGGTGTGAGACTATACCCAGTGGAAATATACAAATAGTACAGAAGCGAACGACAAAAAAGAATACTCACGCTACAATCGCATGCATGCAAAAATATATATGTATCTATATATATATACCTTTGAAAAATACATATTCAAATGCATTAGCCATTTCACTTCCGACAACCTTACTCATTCAGATTAATTAACCTTAATCTTATAAAGACTTCCTTTATTCATACTTAGCATTTATTACTTTATTTGACACACCCGGTTTCACACTTAACGCCACTAAACTTGATTTTTCTCAACCCATTCCTTTACCGGAATCACCCCTTTTTTATTTAATAAAACATACTTTAGTGTTTTCATATAAAAGTACCACTTCAACACACGCATTCACCGTGTTAGAAAATACTTGTAATCATTTGAAAACCCTTTCAATACAACCGTTTACAAATTATGGGTCTAACAACTTAGGTTACTTAACCACCCATTTTCACACTTTACTTTACCCTTTTTGCATTAACTTATTAACACTAATAGATTTACACATTTACTTTCCCATTTTAACTTTACTGGAACATTTATTTCATTCATTCAAGTTATTAACACGTTTTACCATACAACTCATTTCTTAATATGTTCTTTATTCCTTTTATCTTTTTTCGGAATCTTCCTTTTATCGCATACTTACACGGGCTCCACACCGACGGCTATGCGCACCATATGCTCTGGCGAGTGATTTAGGGCTTTTCATCCAAGGGCTCCGAGCCCTTTTTGCTTATTTTGGTTGCATATGAGTCCTTGTTAAGGTGTTTGACATTTTACACATGTCCACATTATTCCATTTCCTTACTTTTACCCAACCGAAGCTAAAACCCGGACTTAACCGTCCATTTTTCCATTAACACTTGGAAAATTATTTCTTTTCTTCTTTAAGTCCTTTATCCACACACGTGATTTTTACTAAATTCATTCACGCTTTGGAACTTAATTCATTTTCACACGCCTTAATGTAAAGACATGCTTTAATATTTCTATTCCATTAAAGTGTTACACTTTAAGTAAATTACTAATTTACCCTTTGTTTATCAAACTTGCAATTTAGTTCCTTAACAAGTGTTATTTCCCAAATTATTTTTAAGTTTTTAACTTAACATTTAAAATGCCTTTAGCCATTTTAACACTTGTCCAATACCACACTATTACCCAATTCTCACACTTGACACTTTTATACTTCGAATATGTAAAATAACACCTTTACATAATATGCTTCCATTTTTCACTCATTCTTTTAAGACCAAAATCTCCATTTGTATTACTAAATGCTTAGACCTAACACAACTTTCTTTAAACTTGCTCATATATTTATTATCAAAATACTGCAAATTTATACCCATGAAAAAGTGGACTTTAATTACTAAAAACCTACCAAGTGGATTAAATGTACATTCATTCTAAAAGTTATACCATTTGCAACAACATGCATTTTCCTTTTATTTTAAAAAATAATAATAATTCCTTACATTTTTATCCCATAAAAATGCCCATTACTTTGTTTTACTAGAAAATATACTAGAATAACATTTTCTACATTTTTATTCCATAAAAATGTCCATTATTTTCTTTTACTAGAAAATATGCTAGAATAATATTTTTTACATTTTTATTTTCATAAAATTGTCCATTTTCAGTTTTAGTAGAAAATATGCACAACTAATATCTTCTACACATTTTTATTCCATAAAAATGTATACTTTCAGATTATTAAGAACACATCATAATGTCATTAAAACTCTACTCTTAATCAACAATAATATGGCTACACTATTCATCAAATAGAGTTTCAATATAATAAGAGTAGTTTACCCACCTAAATGACTCCAAGGATGGTGGTGGTGGTGGTGATGAAGATGGGTGACTCTCCCACCTCCAAAGGTGACCCTAAAAGGAGTCACAAAAAGCTCCACTATACAGGCCTCCATGGAAGCTCCAAACACTCTAAGAAAATCTCAATTAAAACCCTCTACAAACCTCCATTAAAACATTCAATACCTCCTTACGCACCCAATAAAGCCTCCTTTATTTTTCGTAGCCTCGAGATAACAGTGGGAAATATTTATTTTCTTACGAGTGTAGCCATTAAACACCAAGACATCTGATGTTTTTTGTTTATTGTGGGAGAGATATGCTGAGGGTATTAGGGCTAGAGATAGAGTAGTAATGCCGGTGGGTGTTTGTTCTACCACCCACACTTCTCTCTCTAACATCTGATATAATATAAACCCAACTCTTCTCTTATATCAAGGTTGGGTATAGAAACCACACACAAGATATGTCAACTGCCATCTCCATTTCATATACATGAAAACACCCCAAACCCACATGTTATAGCTTTGAGTACGTCAGTTAGTCAGGCCCAAGGCTGACTGAAGACGAGTTCGGCCATTGAGAAGTCAACAGCACATTGATGGGTCTGACACGCTCCAAATGTCGCTCGAACGAACCTTCTCGTTGTTCGAGCGACCATCCCCCTTTTTTTAATTTTTGACTTTGACCTTGACTATTCTGCCAAAATATCATAAAGGGTTAACCATTTATTGTAATGAATTAACTATAATCCATTTCTTAGCTTATTTACATATTTCTTTATTTTTTCCAAATATGCCTGAATAGTCCCAACTTTACAGAAAGGCAAAAATATAATTTTATTTTAATCAACCAATAATTCCATAGTCTATACAATCAAAACCCGCTAATTTTCTTTATCTAATTCAACTATAATTTTATTCCTCCTCGTACACAATTCGTATGTATTATTAAATTAATTGATTGGGTGAGATTTTACAAACTTCCCTCCTTAGAGAATTTCGTCCTTGAAATTCTTGGTTTATCACAACTTATACTCCAAATACTCATGACCAATTTTCCATTCTAATTATCTTCAGCACCGCGGTCCAAACCCAAGGATTTTACTCTAATTGATCACCATTGCTAATCCGGTCACGAAAACCCTAAGGTCTTATGGCAAAGTCTCAAGCATTATTGAATCATGCCTAGCCTAGGCTGATACAACCTCAACACATCTCGTTATACATAATAAGGATAATCACATTATCACATACTTCTTTAGAGGTCATGAGCGTACACATACTAGTGTAGAATCAAGGTGCGTACGAAAAAGAGTGTGCTCAAAAACCATGATGCATTAGCTACAATCGGCCTAACCTACATTACTGACGAACCTAATAAGCGCCACACATGAATCAAGACTGATCAATGACCTCCCATTACCAGGATCAAGGAAGACATAAGAATGCTACAAATCGGGCGACTTCCATGCCGAACGGGAACAATCAACTTTCGCCAATGAATCATCCCACACGAAGTGCGAACCCACGACATATGATATAATTCTATAACTCTTTAACGATACCTTCTAATCACCTTAGCCTTTCCAAATACCCTGGCTTGGACTCTTAACCCTGACAAATTCTACTCAAGAATCATTTATTTATGCCGGACGGACGGAAAATAAACCAATTCCTTCGGGAAGATGGATGCTAGAATTCCCTCCTTAAGACTAATGCCACCTATCCATCACTGATAAGCACAGCAATCCTAAATCAAGGCGAAGTTACTTATCTTGACGCTTATCATTAGCTACCGACCCACCACAATTAGGCCTCCAAAATTTCAACCTGCAATAACTAACCCTAGTTTGTGAGACAACTCTTATCAAGTGAAATGCATCGCTCACATAATTTCAAACATTCAACTCATGAGCCATTGCTACCACTGTTAGCACTGCCTATATGATACCAAATCATAATCTACCTAATGGCATATCAATTTCAAACATCACTCATACCTAATGACTTTCCTTCACAGAGTCACTAGTAACCATACAGGTAGCACACTTAGGTGCTATTATCAAGTTTAACACTTCATCCCGAGTGCTATTTCTAAAATCCATAACAAACCTCACCGTATTTCGAGTCTCCTAGGTGTACCACCTAGCATTGATCAACCCATTCTCAAAATTATCCTCAAAGGCCATATCGTGATACGTCTCTGTAAAAAAAATCGTAGCACTAACTCTCAGGTACTGCCACAATTTAACATGATCTATCCATACTAGAATCATCAATGGTCTACCATCACTTATATACACTTCAATACAACGATCATTCCTATTGCCTCATAGGCAGCGACCTCAAATTTAATTATTTCTCTAAGCATCTTAGACATCTATTACAATAAACCACCAGTCATACCATGACTTACGCTACGCAACCTGAGTTTCACTATTGATTGTTATCACTACAGGGACCTCAATGCGACAACAAATTTTAAGGTTTCAAAAAGAGGAACTATCGTTATTCTAAGGCACGGTGTATAACCTCAGATTCACTATTACTGGGGTATGACTACCACTCGCATTGACACCTCGCTAGCTAAACCTTAGCATACACTTCATTCGGTAGGATCCGGGGCATCGAGCATTGCCTATGAACACTAAGGCCCATACCCATGAATGCCACAAGAGATTTTATTTCTCAATGTCACACTACAATCACTTATTATAGGTTTGTACCATCCAAGTCTTGTTAGGACACGGGATGTCGGGTACTGCCTAAGTCAAGGCTCAACCTAATGACGTCGCAAGAGGTCCTATTCTAAATATCACAACTTATTTACTTGATACTAAGTCACCGCAATTATCTAGTTTCACTGCTAGGTCACCTCAGTCCTCAAGATTGTCTAAACCCATCTCATAGTCAAAGTGCATAAATTGAGACACACTAAATTCTAGCCCATAACCAAAGGGCCTAATACTTTCTCACCATATAGCTAACACTTGTAACTACATACATCGACCAACAGACCCTAAGGTGTTCACCCATGAGGATATTATCCTGTCAACTACGACTGACCTGTCCTCTAGCGTTGGCCTACATTAATTTATATGCTTACCGACTTTATCATTAGTCATGGTCTTACGCCAAGGATCGAAATTGCCTAATTATCACATCGATATTTCCCTCTCATATGTATCACACATAAGGTGACATATAGTTTAAATTATGATTTCACTTTAATTATTACACTCTAACAATCAATCCTTACCGTTAATTATTCACAATTTGGTGTCGCTTGCCCGATGGGCAATATTTAATTCTATCAACATCTACAAAGGCTCTACGTTTACAACGCCTGGAACACAAAATACTTAATACTACGAAACCACGGTGTCACCACTTACTGATTTACATGGACACTCATAAATTATTGATCACACTTTACCAAAAATGCGAAAGCGGTTTATAACAATTGACTTGAATGTATGCCCCTTGGCACTAGCTTACTTCTCGTGCTAACCTCTTTAACCTTACCGTCGAGGACACGAACTAAATCGTCACCAAACTAGTGTGACTAGCCCAAACCAACATCGATGTTGAAAGATCCAATACCGACCTCACCACGTCACACCCGAAAGGAACCTTGAACCTAGATCTCTGATACCATTTATAACGACCCGCCCCGAATTTATGGGTTACCCGTGAGTCGCCCCGATCCAACCCGAGTGTTAGGTGTGAAGTGCAATGAAACAACCTTTGGAATGTTACTAGTCCATTTTTATTTTAGTTAACGTTTCACTAGCATGCGATTCCGATTTCAAGATAAACTACGTGTTGGACCCCATGGGGAGCACCCCGAGTCCAAGTAAGAAGATCTACTAATGTAAATTAAATAGAGTACACTTATATATATAACGCCCTCAAAATATGAAACCGCACCCAACCTGCCATAACAAAGCGAAGGTGTGAGCCTATGCCCAGTGGGAATATACAAACAGTACAAAAGCGAACGGCAGAAAAGAATACTCACGCTACAATCACATGCATGAGAATATATATATATATATATATATATATATATATATATATATATATATATATATATATATATATATATACCTTTGAAAAATACATATTGAAATGAATTAGCCATTTCACTTCCGAAAACCTTACTCATTTAGATTAATTAACCTTAATCTTGTAAAGACTTCATTTATTCATACTTAGCATTTCTTACTTTATTTGACACACCCAGTTCCACACTTAATGCCACTACACTTGATTTATCCCAACTCATTCATTTGCCAAAATCACCCCCTTTTTATTTAATAAAACATACTTTAGTGTTTTCATATAAAAGTACCACTTCAACACACGCATTCACCGTGTTAGAAAATACTTGTTATCATTTGAAAACCCTTTCGATACAGACCTTTACAAATTATGGGTTTAACAATTTAGGTTACTTAACCACCCATTTCCCCACTTTACTTTACCCTTTTTGCCTTATGGACATTAATATATTTACACATTTGCTTGCCCATTTTATCTTTACCGGAACATTTATTTCATTCATTCAAGTTAGGATGTATTAACACGTTTTACCACACAACCTATGTCTTGATATGTTCCTTATTCCTTTTATCTTTTCTCAAAATCTTCGTTTTTGACCGCATACTTACACGGGCTCTACACCGACCACTATGCGCACCATATGCTCTGGCTAGTGATTTAGGACTTTTCACCAAGGGCTTCGGGCCCTTCTTGCTTATTCCCGGTTGCATCCGAGTCCTTGCTAATATGTTTAACATTTTACACATATCCACATTATTCCATTTCCTTACTTTTACCCGGACAAAGCCAAAACCCAGACTTAACGGTTCGTTTTTCCATTAACACTTGGAAAATCATTTCCTTTCTGCTTTAAGTCCTTTATCCACACACACGTGATTTTTACTAAATTCACTCACGCTTTGGGACTTAATTCACTTTCACACACCTTAGTGTAAAGACATGCTTTAACATTTTTATTCCATAAAAATGTTCCACTTTAAGTAAATTACTAATTTACCCTTTTGTTTATTAAACTTGCAATTTAGTTCCTCAACAAGTGTTATTTCTCAAATGATTTTTAAGTTTCCAACTTAATATTTAAAGCACCTTTCGCCATTTTAACACTTGTTCAATACCACACTGTTACCCAATTCTCATACTTGACACTTTATACTTCCATTTTCACGCATTCGTTTAGGACCAAAAACTCCATTTGTCTTGCTAGATCTTTATGCCCAACACAACTTTCTTTAAACTTGCTCATATATTTATTATCAAAATACTACAAGTAATTACGCACGAGAAAGCGGGCTATAATTACTAAAATCCTACCGAGTAAATTAAACATACATTAATTCTAGAATTTATACCATTTGCAACATCATACATTTTACTTTTATCCTAAATGAGAATAATAATTCCTTACATTTTTATCCCATAAAAATGTCCATTACTTTCTTTTACTAAAAAATATACTGGAATAATATTTTTTACATTTTTATTCCATAAAAATGTCCATTGTTTTTTTTACTAGGAAATATTCTAGAATAACATTTTCTAAATTTATATTTCATAAAAATGACCATTATTTTCTTTTACTAGAAAATATGTTGGAATAACCTTTTCTACATTTTTATTTCCATAAAATTGTCCATTTTCAGTTTTATTAGAAAATATGCATAACTAATATCTTTTACACATTTTTATTCCATAAAAAGGTCTACTTTCAGATTATTAAGAACACATCATGATATCATCACAACCCTACTCTTAATCTGCAATAATAAGGCTACATTATTCGTCAAATAGAGTTTCAATATAATAAGAGTAGTTTAACCACCTAAATGACTCCAAGGATGGTGGTGCTAATGAAGACGGTGTGACACCCCGACTAATTAAATATCGGGTAGCTACTCCTTTATTCAAATTAATACAAAATTTCAAGTTGGTTCAGTTCACAGCATCACTATCGAAAAATGTTTTAATAATTACTAGCCACCTAATATTTAATAAGTGAGTTGTCAATTTTAATAAAATCCGATTAACATACAATCCATTTAAATTATGAAATACTAATACCACAACCACAACACAGTCACAATAGAATAATAATGGAATGATAATGAATCTGGAGGAATACTCCTCTAATAATCCAAATACTGAATACAACCAAATACAAAGTCTGAATCACAAATTAATTACAACCCAAAATCTGAAATAAAACTGAGTAAGTAGGATGTCTCAAAAAGAAAAGGGACGACATGCCCTATAGATGAGTAAATCTGAAGTAGAGTCAAGATAGAAAGTGGAGGCGTCTACTAGCGAGGTCTTGTAGCTTCCACAGCAGTTACAGCACGTCACCTGAATGGAACTTCTACGCTTGGTGTCCTTGTGGCTGGGCACCTAAAATATTTTTACAAAAAAATAGATTTGAAAGCAAACGGGTCAGATCCCGATTGTGAAAACAATTTAAAATACAGCAAGTGTTTAATATCATTAAACAGTGAATATAAAATACATGATAGTGCGTGCACTCACATGAGTTCCTCACCTCTCAACTAATTGTGCACACCTATTGTACCCGTACTCGTTCTAGTTATTCTACTATCAAACTTGTCCAATTCAATATCTGATTTTACTATACTAATCATGATTTAATTCTCGACGTCTTAATAAAAACTGAGAGTTTTACCTTCATTCCACGGAGTTAGTTACAATAATTACTAAGAGTTTTCCCATTTTTAACTCTACAAAGATATTACATTAATTCACACTTGTACTTATATAAACAGTTCATTTCAATAATTCAATATATCAATCTCATCATAATATACAATAATGTTACCCCAAGACTAAGCTGCGGTGCACACATACTCTGCTATCAAATCCCGTTACATCACGTACACAAGAATCACGTATTCCGAATCTCTCAGGAATCGTTTCGACGAGTAACAAACACACATCATGGAGGCGAACATAGTTCACATCACATGGGTCACACACATACTTACGCTACCATGATCAGCAGACTTATTAACTCCTCAATATGTCATTCTCTGGTCTATGTCCTTGAGGTACCAATCTAAATCCCCCCGTAGGCACACAAATATTAGATGGCCCTGATCGTACGCCAACCTCCCGTGATAGCAAGTATGGTAAGTATGTTATACACAGATAACAACATATACTAAGCATTCACACATCTTAGATATCTAATAATATCAATAGAGGTATATTTTACATTCCTATACCGTCATTAAATGTTACACGTTTACAAATCCCCGAATAATATACATTAAAAGTTGTCAGCCCTTCTCACGTCGTAATTTTTTGTACTTAATTCCTCACCCATAAATGTCATCCGGTTTACTACAAAATTCTAAGCTTTAATCCTCAACGTACTCCAATCTCACAACGATACCCACTAGTCAACAAGGGAAGGTTAACACTCTATTAAAATAAGTCTACTGGAAGTTCGAAATAAAATCACGCCTAAAAAGGCCATTATGTCAACTCGTTAAAAATCTCATTCGAACGAGGTTGTTCGAACGAGGGTCGTTCGAACGAAGTCTTCGAACGAACTCGTTAGAAGGGATACTATCATCTCGTTAGAAGCTCGTTCGAACGACCTGGGCAGGCCTTCTGATGAGATGGCAGAAAACACCCAGAAATTTCCCAACTCGTTTTTCTTCATTTTTCTCTTCTCTAAATTCATCCTAAGATCATCCCAATAACGTTTTAATGTTTTTAAACTACTCTAAGTCCTCCTAGGTCGTTTCTGAACATATTATTGGGGTCAAATCCTCTAAATCAACATCCAATTATCATAAATCCCCAAATTTTACCCCAAACCCTATGAACATGAACCCAGAATTTTATTGTACATAAATACTCATCATTAATCCGTTTTTAAATCATCAAAGTTAAGTTTTTGGATACCAATTTCGTCCATAATCATTCTACATGCAATTCCTAACCAAGATTAAGAGTTTCTACAACAATCCCATTGGGTTTTCACAAAAACTTTCAAAGCATAAGGTTTTTACACTAAACATGGAGGAAATATTCATTGCAATTAATAACATCAAATCACTCGCCTTAAATCCGATGTTATGGTTCGTTGTTGATGATCAAGGTTGGCTTTCTCTCTTCTTTCCGGTCGCAAATCCTTTCCAATTTCTGGTGATGGGAGATAGTTTGGTTTGGAACCTCCTTTACCCTCTTTCTAACTTCTCTCAAAACCTTCGTAGTCCACTCTCTTATCTTTTGCTGGTAATGGACTTAGTGGCCTCCCAAATAATATATAATTAACCTCTAAAATTCGTGGGTTTTAATTCCTAAATTTTTAAAATTACCGAAATACCCTTCTAGGTTGCCGGTTTGGCCTAAAAATGCCCCGGGACCCAAACTAAACCCCCGTCTAGTATTTTCTGACTATTTCGACCCTTCCGGACACATTGGCGTACTCAAAATGACCATTCGGTTGATAAAAATATAATTTACTTTTTAATTTAAATAAATTCAATCCTGACGCGACCGACACGCGTGTCCCAACTAAATTTTCTAAATTGTCGTATTTCTGCCTCGCGACAATTTAAATATTTTCAATACTCATATATTACCATATATACTCATAAATATTCAATTTTAACATCATAATCAAATACCAACTCACATCTCACTAATATTTATATCCGGATTAATTCTCAATTAATTCTCATTTAATTCAATTAATCCCTTAAATAAAAATCAATAAAATTACGGGGTATTACATACTTCCCCCCTAATAACAGAATTTCGTCCTGAAATTCAGAACTAATGAATACCTGGTAAAAATAGCTCAGGATAACGTTCGCGCATCTCATCCTCGCGCTCCCATGTGGACTCCTCGGCATTATGATGCCGCCACTGCACTCGTACTAATGGTACTATCTTCGACCTCAGTTTCCTCTCGCTGTGGTCCAGGATAGCAATCGGCCCCTCCTCGTAGGGACTATCAGGCTGAGGATCGATGTCCTCTAAAGCAATGTGGGTATGAGACAAATCGTCCCTAAGATATTTCCTTAGCGAGAAAATATGGAACAAATCATGAATTCTATGCAAGTGCTCCGATAACCCAAGTCTATACGCAACTGGCCCAATCCGCTCGATGATAGGAAATGGCCCCACATATCTTGGTGGCAGTTTCACCTTCTTTTCAAAACGCATAATCCCCTTCATAGGAGATACTCTGAGTAGCACCTGGTCCCCTACCTGGAATTCTCTAAAGAACCTCTTGGCATCAGCATAGTTCTGCAACCACTGTCGGAGCTCTTGCAGTGAGGATGGGGTGAGGGGGACAGGGGATGTGGTGGTGGTGGCGATGGGTGCCGCTAACGCCGACCTTTAAAAATAAGAAATAAATAATTGATAGTGAGTTAGTTATGGTAAATGGAATTTTGATCTACTCTAAAAGATGAGGAGTGTCTTACTAAACATGTTTAGCTCTTTAATTTTTGGTAAAAAATCAAAAGTTTGATACCAAAGGGGGATGAGAAATTGCCTCTTTTTTGTTTTTTTGGTTTTTTATAAAAATAAGTGTGCAAAATTTTATCAAATCTTTTGAATTTGTCATCTTTTTGGCATATTTGATAGTCTTAATTTCCTATGGAGAATTTTACAAACTTACACTAAAGTATCACACATCATTGCACATTTTAATGATTTGTCATGGCAAAATTTAATTTGGGAATGGGAAGAAAATTTTGCTACCTCGTACTATCAAAACAAAATTCTTAGCCTAAGAGTGTTCATTGAAACCGTCAACCCGAATAACCGAAAAAAACTTTCTTCGCGGTGTGGGTTTGTTTTTCTAACGGATTTAAAACTCATGGAACCGAGTAGTTTCGTTATGGTACAAAGAACCGATAACCGAATCGAGACTCAAACCGAACCAAATCGAAGATAGAACCTAACCGAAATACAACTATTTATCCCTTAAAATGCATATCTATTGCATTTACTTTTGTTGTGCATTTTCATCTCCTTTAACCTTTTCTTTTGACATGTTAAAGTTGCATTTCAAGTGTTTATAAATTCATATCATACAACATTACTCCTGAACTTTGCATGATACTCTCATCTATCATGTGTTTATCCTTGACATTTAAAAATGATCATTGCCATTTTTTGTCATTCTTAATTTTCATAGACAATTCAAAACGAAATATAACACTTTTACGATAGTTGAATTTTATAATCAAATGTGAGTTAAAAATATAAGTGGAATCGAAAAGCTAAATGAACTAACCCGAATACATGAATTTAGTTGATTTAGTTCCCCATGTTTGGCTTGGTTTGGTTCTAAAATCATGAAACCAACCTCGGTTTTGATTCCGGTTTAATTATGGAACCAAACTAAACCGAGCCATGTACACCCCTAGCTTAGTCTACAAACCCACATGCATGTATGTAGCTCCTCCCCACCACACAATAAAAAAAAATGTCTTTTAAGAGTACATTAACTCTTCACCTACCACATATTCTTCCAATAAACACATACTCTCCCTTAGTTTTATGAAGAAGTGGGCTTGAGACAGTACCTAATAGATTTTTAACAAATAAATACGTCGCATTACTCTCCTCGCGTAAGATGCAAACATTGATACATAGTCCCACCAATTTTTAAGTGCAAGTCTCACTTAAACAGAGGCTCAATTTGCTCAAAAATCAATTTATCAAAATTTATTTATTTCCAGCATACAACTCGCGTTCATTTATTTGTCATACATCTTTTCATCACATAAAGACCTGAAGTTAGAATTTAAAGTATCGACCATGTTTTTCAACCATTGTATGCATTTTAAATTCATTCTCTCTCATCATTATTAAAAGTGGTTGATGGTAAAAAAATGTGCTCTTTCACATTAAGTTCTTACTCTAGGTCCTTACAAAAAACATTATCGTACATCTCCTATATTAATCATTCAGCTCAATGCTTTAACATTAACAATATATTTGGATGTTGGAAAGTACAGGATATGTTGAGTTTGGCCCCCACTATCATCACTTGGTGGACTTCGACACCCAAAAGCGTTATGAATACAAAATCTGTGACACATCTTGAGAATCTTTTGTCAAACTTATGCGTATTGACATCTTAAATACCTCATGCCTGAAATGTTTCCTCCCACTTGCAGAGACGAAAAAATTAAGCGGTTGAGTTTTCACTTGAGAGAAATGATTGATCTGGGATTAGGCAGCTTGATTTTTCCAACAATGTCTGCTAATAACCTGAAACATCAAGTTCTAAATAACATAATAATCACTCACAATTATCATTAAAATATTAATTTTATGAGAGTGGTAACATGTTCTCCTAAATTTGCAGTTACGATATTACCTTATGAGGGCACACTCACACTTACACGTGAACATTAAGGGAATGGTTGGATGTACTTTTTTTGACAGAATTATTTATTACCTAATGGCCATTGAATTACATAAGTTGACATCATAAATGGTTCTGCATTTATGATGTTTGTTTACATCATTGAAAATAATCCTAGGTAAAAACATAGAGCTTCTAGTAAGGTAACAATAACATCAGTCTCCTCATTTAAGGCTGCCATGGATGCTATAGCTACTGTGTTCCTTGTAACAAAATTCTAGTAGGAGGCTATCAAAAGCTTCAAATAAACTTGTGTTCTCGAAGTAGAAAGCCGGTATGCATGGAAGCCTCCATTTTCTTGCATAGATCGTTAAAATTTGACTGAGAATCAATGATAAGATTTCTACTGTTGTTGTTCTTTGCATGGAATAAATCTTCCCTTGCTGCCATTCCTGGGTTTCCTTTAGCAGCCCAGCTCCATCAGTTTTTAACTTTACATAGTTATGTGAAGAGGATTCCAATGGAAAAGGAGTACATAAGAGATTGCTTGGTTTTGTTTAAAGGAGTAGATAAGAGAATGCTTGCTTCCATTCAATTGGATTTTCTTCTTTTTGGAGTAGGTTTGAATGATATCATTTTGCAAAATAGCTTTATTTCTGAAATCTTGAATGAACCATGGGGAGAAAGTTGCTTTAGCTCTCTAATATACAGAGTTCAATGAATGAAAGGAAATGAGTGCAGGGAAGAGATTAAATAATGCACAATATTTATGTAATATTGGGCTTGATAAAGAATTCACCATCCTTTGTAAGGCTCGAACAAGGGAAGCCTTTGGATTTACAATGATATATAGGAAAGTTTGACAAGTTATTGAGAACATTTCTGGGAAGCCAATCAGCCAATAAATTTAAAGTCAAGGTATTTTTCTGGTAGTTGACAAAGTCAACCTTTTTATTCAGAAGGTCCCCAGAAATCGGAGAACTGCCAGTCTTAAAGCTTAAAAGGGAACAACAACTTTTCAGTCCAAAATTTAATTTATCCTTCAATGATATTCCAGATAACATTGTGTCCTAAGATAATGAAGCCTTTCCTATCAAGTACTTATTTTGATAGATTTTAGTCAAAACGAAATAATGATGATTTAAAAGGATCCAACAAGGTTTGACAAGTAAGGCATTATTAAAGATTGGAATATTTCTAAATCATAAACCTCTCTGTAACTTGTCATTAGTATTGTACAAGTTACTAAGGGAGATTTTCTAGTGCTTCGAGATGAGTTTCAGTAGAATTTATGGGTCCTAGACTCCAATATAGACTTGAGTTTTGAGGGGAGTTTAAAATGAGACGTGGTGTAGGCAGGGAGGGCATTGGCAACAGATTTGATATGAGTGGATTTTCCATGATAGCTGATGAGTTTATTAAACCAAAGATTAAGTTTTTATTGAGGATAGTGATGGAATTACCAAGTGTCCTTAGTAACTCCGCCATTTATAAGAGTAGTCCTAAGTACTTCTCATGTTCTTTGCTCATCTTAATTGCAAGCATGTACTCATAAGCCACATGGGAACATCTTTAGTGATCAAATCTTATTGGATCTTTGGTTGAAGGCCATTTACATAATGTCCCACTCGTTTATCGGCTTCTAAGAGGAGTGCTCGGGTGCAAAGGAGCTGAAATTTCTTGGTGTAGTTAGCAACCTACAGTGTCTCAGATTCTGTCATAATTTCCTGGGAGGAACTTGTGCATGCATTGCTTCAAATCAACCCAGGTACGGACAAGAAGTCCATTTTCAAGTGTGTGGCACTGGATAAACTAGTGTCACCAAACACGTGCGAAGTCCTCAAACTTCGTAGTGGCCAAGTCAACACCACATTCACCCAAGATGCATATGTAGGTGAAAATTGACTCTAGTGCATCAAGTCAATCAATAAATGCATCAGGTACAGGGCATCCGTTACTAGTGAGGACATCAACCCAAATACCCCCCCTACATACTCCTCTCTAATAAGCACAGAAGCTATCCCATGTTGTTGTCGACGGGATGTTCAACTGCGACGCCCATGGGCCATCGATGGTGCTGGATGGCACGATACCGGACAGGGTGAGGCCCACTTGGTGTGGTTCTTCCTAAGGCCACGTGGGTCAAACAGTGGCCTAATGACCAGTTCCTTGGCATGTGGCACACTATCAAGGGTTCAGGTGGATCCGTGGTACTATGGGGTATGCCAAGCGGATGGTAGGGCTTCATTGGCCGCCATTACTTACGGTTGGGGAAACCAAAAATTCATACTAAGAGACTCGTCGGGGATTGTAGTAGTCCCCATCATCACCTATCTCAATTGAGTGGGGTAGGATGGGTTGAGTCGCAAAATGTTAATGACCGGCGGTGCAAGGGTGGTGGTTGAATCTGTTCTTGGAATAGATTGTCCATCATCACATCGGGCAACACGGGGGTCGGTAGGGGATGAAATGACCGATTGGTCGTCACGGGGCACCCAGGGTAATTTGATCAGAGCTTTTCCCTTTACAAGGACGCTGTCAGTAGAAGGCTCACTCATGGGGTGAGATATACCTCGTTGGGTCGTTGGAATGGTGGAAGGGTGTCCAGAATGGGCCCTTCCTGTTCGGTTTGGTCCGTGGAGTGCGAAGGGATTCCAGCTGCCATTAGCGGCGGGTGGGGGCTGAGTGCCCCGATTTGGGACTGAGACAGGGTTGTCAACCTAGCTGATAGGCAAGTCAGGTCCAATATGGATGGCAGGTAGGATAATGATCGACCTGAAGGTTACCCAGTTGTACAGTAGAGCAGGGTAGTAGGGGTGAGCAAAATAGGGGTAGGGTTGGGGATATTAGGGAGAGCATAAGCAAGTTCAGTGGAAGGTTGGCCAGAGGGTGGATGGAGAAATGATGGGTAAGCATCGTGAGTTTGGTAGCCGTAGGCCACAGAAGAAAAAGGGCCTATATTGAAACCCTGCACGACCACGATTTAAAACATTGCTGCGAAGACGACAGGCAAAGAAAATCTGTGGCGCATGTCAAGTGGTTTGCGACGACGGTGCTACGGGGTGGCACAGGCAGCTAGAAGGACTAGAACAGGTGGTGGGGACCCATGGGAGCTTCACATCGGATTGTTGGCCAACTGTCGGGTGGCGGCAGGGTTACTGGAGCTTGTGGCCAAGAGCGGAGAGTGATGTAGCGTGAAGCTCTGCTGCAGCCTTCCTTCATTTTAATTATTTACTGTTTACTTTTTAGAATTTGATACTTATGTAAGGGTTGGTGTATATTTAGGAATCTCTAGCTTTTAATATAAATAAGGATTTGTGCCAGAATTGTAATAAGTCAATAATTAGTGAGAGTTTAGTAAAGATTTCCTGTTAACAGGATCGGGTGTGTCAATGAGGGGAGGCTATGCCTGTTATTCCATTCAAGTCCAGCGATCCTCCACCCATTCAGGCTAGATTATGCCCCTGCATCATTCTTCCTATAATATGCCCCTGCAACAGTCTCCGTAGATTATGTCCCTGCATCAGTCTCCCCACCTGAAAAGGTGGAACTTGTGACCTTGCTCTAATACCACTTTGATGCAAACAAAAAAGTAACTCTACACTCTCATTGATTAATTTACAATAATGGCAAAAGAACTAAAGAAAAACCAACTAGAGTCCTGTATCTATCATCGTTTTTCTTTTCTTTTCTTTTTTTCTTTTTTGGGGTGGGGTGGGGGTGGGGGGGAGGGCATCACTTCCAAAACATATTAACAATAGGATTAGGGAGGAAAAGCCCCTCCCTGGTGTCTCATAAAGATTGAGGATATATCCTTACCCCCAAACCCACAGACTTATCGACAAAATCTAACACCACGAAAGTTCAAACTTATTGAACTTTAGGTCCCGTCCCACCAAAGATGAAAGCTTGCTAAACCTGCTAAAATCATAGGAGAACGATTTATAACATTCCCAGTTGTCTATCCCATCAGTAGAATTGTTCCATTCCCTATATACATGTTGAACACAATACTAAACTTACACATCTCCATTTTTACTTTCCTCGTGGTAGCTCAGTTCAGTGGTTTTCTAAGGGGAAAGGTTTATAGGACTGATGAAACATGTCTGTCACCTCCTGATTGACATTTCTAATGCTTTTCTCAACATCAATAAAAGATCCCTCAAATCGACTTATATTCCTGACTCTCCAAAACTGCCAACATATATAAATAGGAATAATAACGAACAGAAATTTAATACAATCAGCCTTGGTATCCCTCAACCACCCGTCATTGGTCCAAAAATGAAGACAATTTGCACCTTTTCTGATGAAACGAGTCTGACAAAAGTAATCCCACGGCAAGTTAGCATATGTATTGTTGGAAAAACATGTTCAAAAATCTCCACATTATTTTGGGAACAACATTGACACTTGGATGCTAACCTAACCTCAGCACTTGTAATGCAATTATCAGTGGGGATGCACTTGCTAATAAGCTTCCACATGAATATGGAGAGAGTGAGAACCTAAATCTATCATCTAACTAAGAGTCAGTAAAATTGCACAAGATATGGATTTAGAATAGAACCTATGGTTTAGAGAAAAGAGAGAAACGATGGATTGATTCCCAGAAAATCTGGCTAGTGTATATTTGACATACACACCCCGACTATTTATATTAATGAATACTAACTGAATATTACTATAGTACCCTTATTATAACTCAAATAAAATAAAAACTCTAACCCTCCCCCTCTAGCTGGAGCATATCGATCAAATATGCCCAGCTTGGAACACAAACTACTAAAAGAAGGTCAAGTTAGAGATTTAGTAAAAATATCACCAAGTTGATCTCCGGACCGAACATAAGGAGTGACAATCTGCTTTCGCATGATGAGATCCCAAATAAAATGACAATCAGCCTCAACGTGTTTGGCTCACTCATGAAACACTGGGTTGCTAACTATAAAAATAACGACTTGGTTATCACAATACATAGTCATGGCAATACTATCACGTAGTAAAGGACAGACCCATAAAATCTCACAAGTCATATGAGCCATAGCACGATACTTTACCTCGAATCCTTTCCAAATGAGTACAAAAGACTATTTATAAGGAGATGGTGGAGCACTAGAAGGCCCCCCAATCAATGTGAGACAAAACTAAGCTTCACCTCTCCACCTTATAATAGCTTAAAAGAACAAAAAGAAATAAAAAGGCTAATACATACGAGTAAACTAAAAATAGGAAAAAATAGTAAAAGCGTCCTAACAATGGGTCCGAATTCATATCATTCTCCCCGTCTTCCAAAAAGATAGTCCTCGAACGTGTTGGGGAACGCCACTAATTAGGCTCAAATTCTTCCGAATTTAGACCCTTAATTTAGAGGCCTTTACCATCTCGAATAGTGTAAAATGAGTGTAATTATCGCATTTTCTTAGCACTAACTCCTTCTAACAAGTACATCTAGTTTCGTGTACTTCTCCTAAGTTTTGCAGGTATTTGAAGCATTGAGGAAGAAAGAAACTGGATAAGCAATGAGCAAAGTCAAAGAAGGAAAGTCAAAGGGTAATTTGGTAAATTTGTAGCCGTCATCCGGAGTTGAAGCCAGCTAGAAAGTTGAAGAAAATTCAATTTCAAGAACTTAGGAAGAAATGGAAAGTCAACCCAAGCTCCGGTGATCAAGTTACGAAGATTTGAAATTGAGAAGGAAACAAAGAAAAGTCCCCCGGATGAAAAAGGAGGGTGATCCAGACCTTTTATTGGAAAAGGATCCGGACCGCATCATAAGAAGCACACTGTCCCAAAATAGGGGGCGATCCGGACCTTTTATTGAAAAAGGATCCAGACCGCCTTGGAAAATACATTATGTCTCAAAAAAGGGGGGGATCCGGACCTTTTTTCCAAAAAGGATCCGGACCGCCTCAACCTGAGGAACACTGTCTCGAAAAGGGGGGCGATCAGGATAGCCCTGCCCGATGGATCCGGACCGCTTTGGATTTTCTTCAAATTTTAATTCTTTTTCTCAGAGTTTTTATGGGGTCAAACTCTTGTAAATTTCGGAGCTATTTATTTTAGTTTGTTACATAATAATAGGAGTTCGATTTTTAGGTTAGTAAGTAGGAGTAGAGGGGTTTTGTAGTCAAAAACCCTAGTTTTCAATAAGAAGCATTACTGTAAGGATTCAAGTTTAGTTTCTGCAATTCAAGTAACACCTTTCCTTTAATTTTCGATTGCTCATTAGTTTTAATTGCTGGTTTTGAACCTGAAATTCTCTTTTCAATTAGTTTCTTTAGAGTTAATGTTTTGTTTCTTAAAAATCATGTCTTTCTCTAAGTTAATTATGTCTAGCTAATTTTCTACGGGTCGGGGTGCATGAACCCCACCCGATGTAATTCATCAGCATGGAAATAGACTTTTAAATTAAAATATTAGATGAATCGTGTTGCATAACTGTTGCAACCGTCGTAGGACTTTTGATATCGTTTGCCCTAGGTAACCGGGATGCTTAAGAGTGCGACGCGAGTGGTAGCTAATGCGACACTGCTTTACTCGTCCTTTGCTTACATACTGTGCGGGCTACGATCCCTCGTATGTGTAATACTTAGGAGTACTAAATACCGGGTTCATTTAAAATTCTAGTATCCTACAAAGTGAATTACTAGGGTGTGGGGGATTATAACCCGACCTATTTGTTCTCATTTCATAGTTAAATTTTTTAGTCCAATCGTCATCGGTTATTCATTCTAGTTTTGGTAGTTAATCAGTGATAACGGCATGCACGTTTGAGAAAATCATGAAAAAGTATGGTGTCGTTCACAAGGTTGGAATGACATATCACCCACAAACGAATGGGCAGGCCGAGTTGGCGAATCGTGAGATCAAAAACATCCTCGAGAAAACCGTCGATCCTAACCGGAAAGATTGGTCCCTTAGATTGAACGATTCCCTCTGGGCCTACCGCACCACGTATAAGAACCCACTCAGAATGTCCCCGTTCCGTTTTGTGTATGGCAAACCTTGCCATCTTCCTGTTGAGTTGGAGCACAAAGCGTATTGGGTCATCAAGAGGTTAAATTATGATATGGATAAAGCCGGTGAAGCTCGCAAGCTTCAACTGAACGAGTTGGAGGAGATACGCAATGATGCGTATGAGAATGCCAAGATTTCAAAAGAAAGGATGAAACTCGCGCACGATAGGATTATTCGACGGAAAGAGTTTCAACGTGGACAAAAGGTACTCCTCTATAACTCTCGGCTTCATCTATTTCCAGGTAAATTGCGGTCTCGATGGACTGGCCCATTCATTATTAAGACCGTGTTTCCCCACGGAGCTGTAGAATTGGATGATCCAAAAGGGGGGAACACGTTCAAAGTCAATGGTCAACGCCTAAAGCCCTATCTAAAGGCGTGCGTAGAGGATGTCGACACCATTTGGTTGTCGGACCTCGTCTATGAGGCAGAAGTGAGCTGAAATTGAGAGGTCCTCACACCCCCGACGCGTATGGGGTGATTCTTGTGTACATTAGTTAGGTGTCAATTAGGATAGGATAGGTAGGTTCACTATATGGGTGTCGACTACATTCGTAGGTAGGAAGCATACACGTTAAGACCATCTCGGGATTCGAATATGAGGGTCAAGCATAATTCAGCGTCGTAATTGAGTTGAAAGTACGTGGGAATGCATTTAAAGTACGAGAGGGTGAGAAAATAAGCAGAAAAAAAGGCTGTAACAAAAAGGTACCCGGTCCGGACCGCTTTAGAGAATTGAAAAATAAAAAAAAATACGCATGGCAATCCGGACCGCCCCTGTGCACCCGGTCCGGACCACCGTCTGAACTCCTTCAATCGATTCCCTAGGTGCATCCCTTCTTCCCAAACCCCTTCGCTTCCCTCCATTTCGTAAATCCCACAATTTCCCTCCCAAATATACCTTCCCCTTTCCCTCCTTCTCATTTCCCTCCAAATCCATTCCATCCCACCTCCTACCCTACCCCACCTATAAATACAACCACTGCCCCCCCCCCCCCATCTCTCCCACACCAACTCCTCTCCAGAAATTCTCCTCCCTCACCTCTCAAGCCATTCTTTCCATCCACCTTCTCCATCAATGGCTGCCCAAAACAGACCTACCAAATACAATTCCATCGCTATCATCGACAATAACCCCGCCGATTACCGCTCCGACCAAGAAATGCGGTGGTGTACGGAGTATTTTGGGCAAATGTGCAATTTCCAAGTGGAACGGGCCATTCTTTGGGACGAACTACCCAATTTTGTCACTAACTTGTTTCGTCCCAAGGGTTGGTGCCGCTTCTTGAACGAGCCTCACAACGCCGTTCGGGCTGCGGAGGTCCGGGAATTTTATGGTACCCTCGTATGTACCGGTGAGTTCGTGGCGGAAGCGCGAATTCGGGGGCAACGCATCCCATTCTCAATTTTGACAATCGCCGAGAAACTCGCTGAAAAAGACGTCCCCAATCCTGCCGCTTTTGTCTACCCCAACAACTCCCAACCGCTCGAAAAAGATGTCCTCATTGAGCGTATCGCGCCCGGGGAAGTTTGGGGCACAGGTGTCTTTCGGGTCGGCAAATTGAGTGAAAAAGCACGCCTCACTTTTCAAATTGTGTGCGCAAACATCCTCCAGAATTCCAATGACTCCGGCATGCGCCCGCGGCAAGCAACACTTGTGTACTACGTATTTGACCGCACCTCATCCATCAACCTAGCGCATATCATGTACCGCGATGTCCTCTTTGCGGCGATGGATGAAAAGGGCGCCACTCCTCTTCCCTATCCCCGATTCATTACCTCCATTCTAGTTGATCATCTCTTCGGTCATCATGTCAGGACTCTTCGTCTCACCCTTTTGGGAAGGCAACCCGGAATAAAAGCGAGAAACAAAGGGCCATTCTAAGAGCCCAAGAAGCTGAAGAGTCCGATGAGGATGAGAGTAGTGAGGAGGAGGATGCAGCGGCCGATGTCGAAATGGGGGACCAAGAGGTGGGGTCCGATGAAGACGAAGACGACTACGATTTCGAGCTACCCGAGAATGATACGGAAGCGCGCCTAACAGCATTGGAGGGCAAAGTTGATGGGTTCATCTCGCAATACCAAAGGAACACGAGCATGATGCATAGGCTTCAAGCTCACATGTACGAACTCAACTTTGGTGAACCCCCTCCAAGCTTTTTCTATGACCCATACGACCCAAGCGCGCCCGGTAGCTCCAATCCCCTGCCCCAGTTAATCATGTGTTTGGTGTTTGTGTCGGTTGTAATTTGGTTGATGTGTTTTTATGCTTGTATGCGCTTTCCCTTTTAATGTACCACAGTAAAAATCTGCATTATAAATATTTGCTTATTTTATTTATCGCACTTCTTATTTTGCCTTATTTAGATTTTAGTCCTTTTGATTGGGGACAATGCAAAAGTCTAAGTTAGGGGGGGGTGACGAGTGCGTATTCCTAAAACTTCACAAATTTTCAAAATGTCAGAAAAAATATTAAAAAACTTCAAATTTTCAAAAAAAAAAAAATTAAAAACTCAGAAAAACCAAAAATATTTTTTTCAAAATAAACAAAAACTTGGAATTCAAATTTTTCAAAAATATCATTAAAATTCGGTTTAAAGTCTCAAATTGTAAAAACATAATGCACAATGCCAACATTGACCAAAGATGGAAATTGAGCGACCATAGACGACTTAACGAATAAATGTGGAGATTAACCAACTCGGTGAGATCGAGCCTATCATTTTTTTTTAGTATGTAAATCAATCCGAATTAATGGTTAACTCAAAGTTCTAATTCAGGGTCAAAAAAGTCGTCGCGATCTCAATACCCTTGTTTTGATCGGTTAAGGGAATAGTGTGGGATGTTGCCTCGAAAAACGCGCTGAGATGTCTCTAAACTTAAAACAATCTCGAAATGCATATGGTAACGCAATTAGTAATTTGGACAATGAAGTAGGCCCACGTTTGTCACCCAAAAATATTACCCAGAAAAAGTCGCGAAAAAAATTTTCCCTTTTTGCAACCCGTTTTGAGCCGAATAAAAAATTTCCTTTCGTTTGACAACCCGAAAACACCCAATTGGCTAGGAATTGAGAAAGATGAAAATTCAAAATTTAAGTCCGAAAAGTGCAACAAAAAGGGCAAAAGAATAGAAATGCTCAACAAAAATAGCAAGAAAAGAAAAGCGTGAAAAATAGAAAAAAAATAGAAAAATCAGAAAAAATTAGCAAAATCCCGAAAAAGCACTAATGGACGTCTTAAGAATAATTTTCAATTTCAAATTTCCCAAACCTATTTCCTTGTACCCATTACACTTTAAACCCAAGAAAGTCCTAACCAAGTCCAAATTGCGAAATTGGTTACCGCGTGGAGAGCTAAAATACAAAAAGATAATAAAAGAGATTAAAGGTGTGAATTAGAGGCGATGTTCCCGTTTCCCTATAACCGTAATCCGATGATGAGATCCATTTACCATAGAAGTCCGTCTTTCTATTTGTGTGCATGAACTTGGTTCCAATGCATTTACTCTCTATATCACGCACACCGAGAGAAATAGCCACCTGTACGAGAGATTCGTTGTAAGAGAACTCCGTGAGAATTTGAATCAAAACTAATTTACGAAAAAGTAACGTAATGGTCAACCGGTGGAAATTCGCGATTAAATTTCTGGCTTCGCACACATGCACTATGATATGAGACTATTGAACATGAATGGATGATGACTATTTTCTGGAAAAGTGTTAATTATACAATTTTTTATTATTTTGAGTTTTCCTTGAGTCGAATTTTGTGGGTATATTCACTGCAAACCCTCACGAGACACAACTCCTCCTACTAGGATGACCTAGGAGTTTAAAGGCTTGTTGCATACGCTGAATGCAATCGCTTGCCCGCGAAAGTGGTACTTAATCCAAATAAAATGAAATTTTTAAGAGTTGACCCATAGTTGCATTCTTTTACATTGCTCGGGACGCGCAAAGTTCTAAGTTAGGGGGGTTTGATTAAGCTCAAATTCTTACGAAGTTAGACCCTTAATTTAGAGACCTTTACCATCTCGAATAGTGTAAAATGAGTGTAATTATCGTGTTTCCTTAGCACTAACTCCTTCTAACTAGTACATCTAGTTTCGTGTATTTCTTCTAAGTTTTGCAGGTATTTGAAGCATCGAGGAAGAAAGAAACTGGTAAAGCAATGAGCAATGTCAAAGAAGGAAAGTCAAAGGGTAATTTGGTAAATTTGTAGCCGTCATCCGGAGTTGAAGCCAGCTAGAAAGTTGAAGAGAATCAATTTCAAGAACTTAGGAAGAAATGGCAAGTAAATCCGAGCTCCGGTGATCAAGTTACGAAGATTTGAAGTTGAGAAGGAAACAAAGAAAAGTCCCCTGGATGAAAAAGGAGGGCGATCCGGACCTTTTATTGGAAAAGGATCCAGACCGCCTTGGAAAATACATTCTGTCTCAAAAAAGGGGGGATCCGGACCGCCTCAACCTGAGGAACACTGTCTCGAAAAGGGGGGCGATCAGGACAGCCCTGCCCGATGGATCCGGACCGCTTTGGATTTTCTTCAAATTTTAATTCTTTTTCTCAGAGTTTTTATGGGGTCAAACTCTTGTAAATTTTGGAGCTATTTATTCTATTTTGTTACATAATAATAGGAGTTCGATTTTTAGGTTAGCTAAGTAGGAGTAAAGGGGTTTTGTAGTCAAAAACCCTAGTTTTCAATAAGAAGCATTGCTGTAAGGATTCAAGTTTAGTTTCTGCAATTCAAGTAGCACCTTTCCTTTAATTTTCGATTGCTCATTAGTTTTAATTGCTGGTTTTGAACCTGAAATTCTCTTTTCAATTAGTTTCTTTAGAGTTAATGTTTTGTTTCTTAAAAATCATGTCTTTCTCTAAGTTAATTATGTCTAGCTAATTTTCTACGGGTCGGGGTGCATGAACCCCACCCGATGTAATTCATCAGCATGGAAATAGACTTTTGAATTAAAATATTAGATGAATCGTGTTGCATAACTGTTGCAACCGTCGTAGGACTTTTGATATCGTTTGCCCTAGGTAACCGGGATGCTTAAGAGTGCGACACGAGTGGTAGCTAATGCGACACTGCTTTACTCATCCTTTGCTTACATACTGTGCAGGCTACGATCCAACCTATGTGTAATACTTAGGAGTACTAAAGACCGGGTTCATTTAAAATTCTAGTATCCTACAAAGTGAATTACTAGGGTCTGGGGGATTATAACCCGACCTATTTGTTCTCATTTCATAGTTAAATTTTTTAGTCCAATCGTCATCGGTTATTCATTCTAGTTTTGGTAGTTAATCATTCTCAAATTTGCATTTAGTTGTAGTTATTTCGTAATCCAAATCACCTTTTCCTTCTTTTTAGAGTCAAAGCCAGGATTCTCATTCTTTCCAACGTCGTTACGTTTATTCATCCTTTTTCCCTGTGGAGACGATCCCGACTTACCGGGTTTATTACTAACGCGACAGGCTTGCACTTGAGCCTATATCAGCACGAACACTAGATACACATTTGTGGTCGCGTCAGCCACCAAAAGGAACCCATCCTCTATGGGCTCCGCCGCATGTCATGGAAGTCGTCCTCTAAGCATCGAGGCCAAAAAAATCCAATGAGAGTTCCACCACAAAACCATCGTCATACCCAAATAAGATCAAACCCGTGTCAACCGTGGGGGCATTCGGAGGGTGAAACTCCAAAAATGGGTCATGGTAGGGGGTGGGGCCATACATGGAGGGTGGGGAATGAAGTTGGGTGGGGTTGTGGATATAGAGGTGGGATTTTAGAGGGGTGAGGGATAAAAATGGGTTAGGATAGGGTGGGGATTGAAATTTTGAAGTTTGGGGGGTATTAATAGTTGGAGGAGAGTTAAAAAAATGGGTGAGAACGTGAGAGAGAGGTGGTAAGTGGGTGGGGAAGGGGTAAAACCCTAGAATTAGGTGGGTGGGATAATTCAGGAGTTATTCGGGTTAAAAAGGTGGGAAAAATATGGGTTTGGGAGGCTTGAGGGGTTGCCCCACCCTGGTTGGCCGGAGTTTCGGCGGTCCGGTGACCGGAGTTAGCCAAATGGAATGAAAATAAAGGGGGTGAGTCGCCCGGGGTGGAAAATATGGATCCGAAGTCGGATCATTGATTGGACCACCGAAAGGGAGTAGAGGAAGGGTGCCGAATTTACTGGAGTCGAGGAAAAAATGGGCGGTAGAGGCTGTTTTAGGAGTATTTTGGGGTGGGGTCTTTGAGTGAAGTTGTAGATTGGGATGAGAAGAGGGCGTGAGAGAAGTTTGGGAGAATTTAAAGGAGTTTGAAAAATTTTCGGCGACCGAAAAAGTGACAGTGGCAGGAGGGTGGCGGCAGCAGGAGGGTGGCTTATGGTTGGTGATGAAATATTAGTGGGTGAGTGGGTAGCTAGGGGATTGGTGAAGTGAGTAGTGGAGTTAGGGTTAGGGTTTATGTGGGGGAAGATGAAGATGGTCTTGGGGGGTGTTTGGGTATTAGGTTAGAGTGGGGTTTGGGTAGGGTTAGGGTTTTGAAAAAGAGATGACATGTGTTGGGTGAGGGTGGCCATGTGTTGCCCCATGAGGGAGGCCATTTCTTCTCTCATTTGTTCTTGCATTTCGATAAATCTTTCATCAAGTGTTGCCTTTTTAGAGCAATTAAAATGTGAAACTATTTAAATGAAGAAAAAAAATTGTGGTGACACCTCCCACACAAATAGGGGAGCGACACCTCACTCTGATACCAATTGACGTAATCACACGTCTAATGGCACCTCTAAAGGCACCACACTAATTTAGAGAGAGAAATATTACTAAGCTTTTACTCAAAAGTTCGGTTCCTTTCCAAATGAGTACAAAAGACTAACTATAAGGAGAGGGTGGAGCACTAAAAGGCCCCCTAATCAATGTGGGACAAAACAAAGCTTCACCTCTCCACCTTATAATAGCATAAAAGAACAAAAAGAAATAAAAAGGCTAATACGTGCAAGTAAACTAAAAATAGAAAAAAATAGTAAAATTGTCCTGACAATGGGTCCTAATTCACATCAATTTCTGGCCTAAAATGGATGAGGGCATACGATTAATTAGATAAGTGGAAGTAAGAATTGCATCAGCCCAACATGACTTTGATACATTCATATTAAACATGAGAGTTCGTGCAACGTCTAAAAGGTGACGGTGCTTATGTTTAGCAACTCCATTTTGTTGAGATGTATGTGGGCAAGTAGTTTGATGAATAACACCACTAGCAGTACAAAACTCATTAATAAATGACTGAGTATACTCAAGCGCATTATCAGAACGAAGAATCTTGATGCATTTCTCAAACTGACAATATTTTAGTATAGAATGTAACAAAAAATTGGTAGCTCAAAACGACATCTTAAAAGAAATAGCCATGTCATACGAGAATAATCATCCACAAAAATGAAAAAATATTAAAACCAAAAATACTCTTTGTTCTCTCTGGACCCCAAATATCAGTGTGTGCAGTATTAAAAAGGACTTGACTGAGGACCATTAAGGCTTGGGGAAAGGAACTGCGGTGATTTTTGCCTAATTGACAAGCTTCGCATTCTAAAACAGAAAGATAACTCGAGTTTGGGACAACTTGAAGTAATATTTGTAGCGACGGATGACCCAACCGATAATGATATTGAATAGGAGCAACAGTGGTACTCAATGCAATAGCAGGATCTCCAGAATTCAAATAGTAAAGTCCATTGCGCTCATGCCCCCAACCAATCACCTTCTTCGTTGTGAAATCCTGAAAAACACAGAGGATGGAGAAAATGTGACTAAACACTGTAAAGACTTCGTTAATTGACTCACGGATAATAAATTGAATGGAAATTGTGGAACAAATAAACCAGAAGATAATGGCATAGATGCGGTAGGATGCAAATCACCAGTGCCAAGAACTGGTTGATAGGAACCGTCTGCGAAGACAATACGGGAACTGAAGGAGTGAAAGTTAGAGAACAAAGAGGATATACCAGACATGTGAGCACTAGCGCCAGAGTCAGTAGCCCAAGGAGCAGAAGGTGGTCCAGCAATGCATGCCGAATTACCAGAGTTAGCCAAAGTAGCAGTAAAAGCTGATAAATTGGAAGAAATAGAGGACGTGTGGATGAGGTGACTAAGCTGAGAAGAGAGAGCCTCGTGAGAATCGGTAGACGCAACGGGACCATCAACAGATGATTGTGGCCCACGAGTAGCAGAGGTATCATCAAATGCCTGATTGGCATGAGCGGGTTCCCCCACTTTTGCCAACAATATTCATCAGTGTGCCCCAAATTACAACAATAAGTACATTTCCAATCAGAACGATTACCACGTCCACCACGAATAGATCCACGGCCACCTCAGCCACCACGTGGACCACCACTACGGCCTCGAACACCACGAAAACTACTACGATTACCATCTCTAGTTATGAAGGCAGCGGAATCTCTAGATGCGGGAACTATCCCATGAGTAAGTGAAGCAAGTTGCAGTCGGGAGTAAGCATCTGCAGCCGTATGAAGCTTTTCACCAGCTAAAATCTGATCCTTAACCACACTGTACTCCGAATTGAGGCTCGATAAGAACAAAGCAACTTGAAACTCCTCACGTTGTCAACATTGAACCTCCAAATCTGTACTTAATGGCTGATAAAGCATAAGCTCCTCCTATAATCCTTTTAAAGTCCCGTAATGCTCTGTACGAGATTTGTCACCTTGCTTATTCTCAAACAACCGCTCAAAAATATCAAAGACCCGTGAAACATTATGCTCTTGAGAATATATCTCCTCTAAAGCAATCCAAATTTTCTTAGCTGTGTCAATAAGTTGAACATTGGAGGCTACATATGGTTCCATACTGACCCATATCCCAGTCATTACCAAAGAATTTTCACTCCACCAATCCTCAGAACTTTTGTCATCAATGTCAGGGGAATCTTCACTCAGGGGGATCATCACTCAGATACTTAACTCTCTTCTTTGCACGTAAGAACACTTTAAAAGCATGAGACCAAGTGTGGTAATTACGTCCATTCAATTTCACAGAAATAACAGACCGTGCTTAATCATCAATAGAATTAACTTTGATTTCATTTAGAGAGACCATGATGAAAACAAAGATCAGTGTTGTCAAAGAAAAACCAAGAAACAATCTGAACTCAACCACCCACAACTGGTCTCAATCTCAACTCAATAATCATCAACAAGTAATACCAGATCTTAACAGCTCATAGGCGCACCCCATAAAGCAAACTCGATGCATTAAAACAGTCCACAAGCAAGCAAATCATCAGATTGAGAATAAACCCCATTATTTTCAAAAATCAAAACGACCAAGGAAACAACATCAGAAAAATATGGAAAAATCACTAGATGCCTAAGGGGACTAGCGCAACCAAAACCCGCTGACCAGGTTGCCCTGAAAAAATGAAGGCATGCTGACGTCAGCATGATGTCGACGTACGGATGGCCCTCTATTGAGGTTCAGCCTTCACAAACCCTTCTCAGACATTCTACACTCTAAAAACTGCTGATACCAAGTAAAATTGCACAAGATATGGATTTAGAAGAGAAACCAGGGTCTTGAGAAAAGAGAGAAACAATGGATTGATTCCCAGAAAATCTAATTGTGTATATTTGATATACACAGCCCGTCTCGGGTTCGAGACATGGGAGTAGCCTCTCCATATATGGGGGTAAGGTCAACCGACATCCGCCTCTCCCAGAGTAACTTTGTGCACTGGATACGACCTTTAATACTAACTGAATATTATAACAGTACCCTTATTATAACTAAAATAAAATAAGAACTCTAACAAAGACAATCCTAAATAAATAAAGAATTAATTAATTAAATCTAATAACATGACAATAATTAAAAGATATAAATAATAAACAAAAATAATCCTTTCTCTCTAGCTAGGCATTGCCCGCCCCCCACCCCCACCCACCCACCCCCCCAAAAAAAATATATATATATATAGAGAGAGAGAGAGAGAGATTAAATAAAAAACTTGTCACATCAATAAGTCTCAGAGAAGTCAATTCGAATAGCAGCTAGAGTGATTGGTCGTAACGACATTATTCTGTAGGTCTACCATTGATGAAAATTGATGTTATTAGTTTGTTTAAGGATAATATAGAACTTTCAGCAATATCTACTAAAGAAAACTAAATTGTCCCCCCTCCACAAAATCCTGACGTATATGGGATTTCTAGCGACACGTTGCGCCTGGTTGTGCCTACGGGAGACGGCTATCTTTTATTTTCCATTTTTAGTTTAAGGTTTATTGTCATTTTCCGTTACTTTTAGTGTTTAATTAGTTTCTCGGTATGTTTTGGACTAATGAGTCATTTTTAGGTATTAATTGTCCTTTTTGGTCTTTTGGGGTAATAGCTTGGCTAGCAAGCTAACTTCTCATATAAATAGGCCTTTTGGCTCTCATTTGTACTTAACCTTGAATACTGAGAATTGATAATAGAGAGAGAAAGAAACCCATTTCACTAGTCTAATTTATTTTTTGTCATTGTTGTTATTGTTGTGTAGTTGATAGTTGTTGTGTAGTGTAGTAATAACGCTTCCGTATTTAAAGATTTACATCAAATTGGTATCAGAGTTGCATTTGTTCTTGGTGTTCGTCAGGGTACGTGAAGCGGGTCATGAGTTGAGATTACAAATCCGGCAACCCCGTTCAATCGAAAGATTGATAAATGTCCAAATGAGAATCGGTTGAATGGAATCGCTAAATTCCATCACCACTAAAAGAGGAGATATTACTACCGCCACACAACCACCACCCCGTCTACATGAATTTCCGACTTCAATTTTTTACCAAACCCTAATCCAAGAAACCCACCAAACCAAAACTTGAAACCCTAACCCTCGAGAACTCAAGAACCTACAAACCGTAATCGAGAACCCAAAAAAACCTACCCGAAACCCTAGCCCAGCCCCCTGGCCCCATTTCCGACCACCGCTCTTACCTTTTAGCCACCGGAAATCCACTCATCAACCTCCTAAACCCCGCTGACCCAGAAAGGCCCCCAACCCGCCCCTATTTTGACCCGAAAACCACTCCGAAAGGGTCGGCAAGCCTTAAAGGCTGCCGACAGCCCTCAGCACCCTCCGCCGACAAAACCCCAAACCCCGAAACCGCCCCAGCAGTCCAATCCAGCCCCCTCCCTACCCCGCTGCCCTGCTACACAAGAAATCCATATTAGACCTACAAAAAAAAACCTAGCCTCCTTTTTTTAAACCCAAAACAGCCCCAACCCCTCTTTACCCTATTTTTACCCTTTCCACACTCATTAATGCCCAACCGCAAGTAAATCCGACCCCAAACGAGCCTTCCCTACTTCGAACCGATCTCACCCACCCTATTGACCTCTATTCCGGTCAATTTTTGACACAACTTATGACTTCCATGAGAAATATACCACCGGAGATACATTTTCCAACTCTTTGCCGTTTTGAGGCCCGGCTTTTCGGAATGTCGTCGTCTTCATTCCTCTAGTTTTGTCATCGTACTCGCAAAAGTGTGGTCGCCGGCGTAACCGTCCAGTCAGATTCAAGGGTCCACCAAGCTAAGTTGCAACCATGTGCTTGTCGTGTTGAGAAGGCGGAATGGTCGTCAGTTTTTGGTTGCTCGGATTCTGTAGGGAGGCATCATTGAGATTTGGGTATATTAGACCCACTTGTTGAAGGTCCATATGGATCTAACAGAAATTCGGCCGGTCCATTTGCATGTTGGATTTACTTTGGGGTTTTCCTTTGCTTTGGAAACTAACACTTGTACCGACACGTGTACATGTGGCATTGATGAGTCACCCTCAAGCTCGAGGACGAGCTCTTTCGAAGACGGGGAGAATGATGTATATGGGATTTCTAGCGACGCGTGGCGCGTGGTTGTGCCTACAGGAGACGAATATCTTTTATTTTCCATTTTTAGTTTATGGTTTATTGTCATTTTCCTTTATTTTTAGTGTTTAATTAGTTTCTAAATATGTTTGGGACTAAAATGAGTCACTTTTAGATATTAGTGGTTCTTTTTGGTCTTTTTGGGTAATAGCCTGGCTAGCAAGTTAACTTCTCCTATAAATAGACCTTTTTGGCCTCATTTGTACTTAACCTTGAATATTGAGAATTGAGAATAGAGAGAGAAAGAAACCCATTTCACTAGTCTAATGTATTTATTTTTTTTGTTGTTGTTGTTGTGTAGTGTAGTAATAACGCTTCCGCATTTGAAGATTTACATCAAGTCCAGCTGGTGATATTGTGCCTACTTGACTCAAAAAGCATGTTCCAAGACCTTAGACATCTGATGGGGCCTTCATCAGATGTCTGTTGGTAGAGGTTTCAGCTTGGTATTTCTCTGGATGAGACTCCAATCCAGCAGCGGAGGCGGACCCACCGGATGTAATGATAATCAATCTAAATCATTACAGAAATTATCCAATTCATAAGTACAACTAACATAAAAGAGAATTTGCTGAAAAGAGAAAAGAAAGATACAGAGAGAGAGAGAGAGAGAGAGAGAGAGAAAACAGAGTATTGAGAAAGAAGGAAAACAATTCTGTTATTCAAGATGCCATCAATCGATTACAAGCTGCCTTTTATAGGCTACAACTATCTAATATGGATAAAGCCTATTAACTAGCTGCTGTAACTGTCTAACTGTTGTAACTATCTAACTGCCTAACAACTTGTCTAACTACTAGATGGTGTATAGTTCTGCTCTAGTCCAGCTGGCATGACATTCCCCACCTCTTAAGAAGATCCTTGTCCTCAAGGATCAAAATCAGGAAACTGCTTTCGTAGTGTGTGGTAATCCTCCCAAGTAGTATCATTGGGGTGTGCATGAGACCACCTTACCAAAACTTGAACTACTGCTTTGCTGTTTCTGTTAACCATCCTTCTATCAACTACTTCCACCGGTGTCACCAAAAATTGGCCTTCAGCTCCTATCTTTGGTAAATCTGTACTGGTAGGTACAAGAGATCCCACTTTTTTCTTCAAAAGTGAAACATGAAAAACTGGATGAATAAGGGATTCAACCGGTAATGCCAGTCTATAAGCCACTGCTCCTACTTGGGCTGTGATCTGATAAGGACCAAAGAACCCTGGTGATAGCTTCAAATTGTGCCTAAGGGCAACTGAGGTTTTCCTATAAGGCTGTAACCTTAAGTAAACCCAATCTCCCACATCGAATGTCCTCTCTGTTCTCTTTTTATCAGCATAGTGTTTCATTCTGTTTTGAGCCTCTTGTAAGTTCTCCTTTAAGATCTGCTGTAACAAGTGTCGCTCATTCACCCAATGATGTAACTCAGTAGCTGGTTGTTGAGGTTGAATAGCAGAAAATGGAGGTTTGTAACCATAGAGGGCTTCAAATGGGGTCATTTTTAAGGCGTATGGTAATTAGAGTTGTACCACCACTCTGCCATAGACAACCATTTAACCCACTGTTTAGGTCTAGCCCCGGTCATACATCTGAGGTAGTTTTCTAAGCATTGATTGAGTCTCTCTGTTTGGCCATCAATTTGGGGATGGTATGATGAACTGTGTAGTAAAGTGGTGCCAAGCAATTTGAATAATGTCTTCCAAAATTGGCTCAAAAAAATAGCATCTCTATCTGAAACAATAGTGGTGGGTAGGCCATGTAATTTGTGCACATTGTCAAAGAAGATGGTAGCTACCATTTCAGCATTGTAGGGATGAGAGAGGGCAAAGAAATGACCATATTTGGTGTACCTGTCCACAATAACCAGTATGCAATCTTGTCCACTAGATTTGGGTAGCCCAGTAATGAAGTCCATTGCAATGTCAGTCGAAGGAGTGAGGGGAATGGGTAGGGGTTGCAATAGACCAGGGTATGCTACATTCTCGTGCTTGTTTTTTTGGCAGGTATCACAAGCTCTCACCCACTAGGTGATGTCTTTCTTCATCTCAGGCCAATAAAAATATCTCTCCAACCTCTTGATGGTGCCCTTGATGCCTGAATGGCCTGCAGTACTGGATTCGTGTCCTTCCTTTATGATGTTAGCTCTCAAAGATCCTTTGGGTCCTATGACAATCCTGTTATGATACCTTAACACTCTATTGGTGAGTGTATAAGGTGGTCTACTGGTAGCATCAATCAGTAATGTTGCTATGATTTCTTGTAGCTCTTGATCATCTGCTAAACTGGTATCCACTTCTTGGATCCAATTGGGTTGTATTGTGGTGATCATGCTGCATTCTCCTTGTTCTCCTTGCATTCTTGATAGGGCATCTGCCACAGTATTATCAACTCCTTTTTTATACACAATAGTGTAGTCATAGCCTAAGAGTTTGGTCAACCATTTTTGTTGCAACATGGTAGACACTCTTTGTTCTAAAAAATATTTAAGACTGTGGTGATTAGTCTTAATCACAAAGTGATGGCCATTCAAATATGATTTCCATTTATCAACGGCATACACAATAGCCCAGAGTTCTTTTTCATAAGTGGATAGTCCTTTCTTGGTTTGTGGTAGTGCTTTACTGATATAAGCAATAGGTCTCCCTTGTTGCATCAGCACAGCCCCTACACCATAATTGCTTGCATCTGTCTCCACTACGAAACTTTGGTGAAAATTTGGCAGTCCAAGAACTGGGGTTGTGGTCATGGCTTCTTTTAATTGCTCAAAAGCCCTTGTAGCATCTTCACTCCAATGGAATCCATCTTTCTTCAATAAATCTGTCAATGGCTTACTAATGTGACAGTAGCCGTTAACAAATTTTCTATAATAACCCGTGAGACCCAAGAAGCCCCTCAGTGCTTTGACATTCTTTGGTTTAGGCCAATTTTTTATGCATTCAATCTTGGTGGGATCTGCAGAAACTCCTTCAGCATTCACAATGTGGCCTAGATACTCCACTTGAGTTTGAGCAAACGAACACTTAGATTTTCTAGCATACAATTTGTTGACTCTGAGTAATTCTAAAGTGGTCCCCACATGTTGCAAATGTTCTGTCAAGGATTTACTGTACACCAGTATGTCATCAAAAAATACCAAAATGAATTTCCTCAAATGTGGTCTGAAAACATCATTCATCAAACCTTGGAAGGTAGCTGGTGCATTAGTTAGCCCAAAAGGCATAACTACAAACTCATAATGCCCTTGATGGGTTCGAAAAGCAGTCTTCTCTATGTCTGTTGCATGCATACGGATTTGGTGATAACCCGACCTTAAGTCCAGTTTGGAAAAAACTACTGCTCCATTAAGTTCATCCAACAACTCATCTATTACTGGTATTGGGTACTTGTCCTTCACAGTGAGAGAATTTAATTCTCTGTAGTCAATACAAAACCTCCAAGTATCATCCTTCTTCTTTACTAGAAGTACTGGTGAGGCAAAAGGGCTAGAACTAGGTCTGATCACTCCATTCTTTAACATCTCCTGTACTAGTTTTTCAATTTCTCCTTTTTGAACATGTGGATACCTGTAGGGTCGAATGCTTATAGGATTGCTGCCTTCTTTCAACACTACCTTGTGATCATGAGATCTATGAGGGGGAAGACTTGTTGGCTCTTGAAACACATCAGCATACTCTTGTAGCTTTGCTTCAATATGTCCAAGAGGTTGTTCATTGTACTCAGAAATGGAATACAATTGAACCATGACTACTGGTGCTTCTTTTCTGCACAAGTTTACCAATGATTCTGCAGTAATACATTGCAGTTGGGCCTCCTCTAAACTCACACTTCTGTTCTCCTACAATCTCGATTTCTTGGCCACATCTATTAAAATGCATGCTGTAATTTTTCCAATCAATGTACATAGGACTCATTTCTTGTAACCATAACATGCCCAGGACCATATGGCAGCCCCCTAATGCTAGGAGCCTGATGTCAGTTTGAAATTGATGTCCTTGCATTACCCACATAAAGTTTGGGCACTTCCCTTGACTCTCCATCTGTTCTCCATTAGCCACTGTTACTCTGATGGTGTTTGTGGGTAAAATTTCACATCCTAGCTGTTTAGCTATGTGAGGGTGTAAGAAATTATGAGTGCAACCTGAATCAATGAGTATAGATAGTGCTACCTTCTTTGACATGCCTCTCACTTTGAAGGTGTGTGGCCCAGCAGATCCAGATAATGCGTTCATAGAAATGGCCATTTCTGATTCTATTTCTTCATCATTCTTGTCAGTATCCAACCATTGCACTGCTACTTCTTCATTTGCTGCTCTTCCTTCCTCTTCTTCTCCCAAAATCATGTATAGTTGTTTCTTCTTGCACTTATGGCCCACATGATACACCTCATCACAATGGAAACACAAACCTTTGGCTCTTCTTGCTTGCATTTCCTCTTCACTGATTCTTTTCACGGTTAGGGAGTTTGTGGGGGTAACACCTTTGAAATTTTTGTTGGGAAAAGGATTTCTTGGTTTATAGCTTGGGTTTGAGGAATTAGGAAAAAAAAATTGAGAAGAATGTTGCGGATATGTTTTTGAAAGTGGGTTTTGGTTGGTATTAGGGTAAGAATTGAACCCTTGAGAATAGGCTCTTGAGGAAATCTTGTTTTTTTTGGAAAGGGCTTCAAGTGTGGCTTCTTGCCTTTGTGCAAGAATTAAGGCTTGTACTAGGGTGGTGGGATTGAACATCTCTACGGTGCTCTTAATTTCATCCTTCAATCCACTTATGAAACTGGCTACTACATATTTCTCTGAGAGTCCTTTGTTATCCACCATCACTAGTGACTTGAGGTCGTCGAATTTCTCCTGGTATTCTTCCACAGTGCCTGTTTGTTGTAACTTGCTGAACTCTCCTATGACATTGTCTTTGTATGCAAATCTTGCACATATTGCTTCCACGAAATGCTCCCATGGTAAATTGACACTGTTGTTGAAATAAGCTTGAAACCAACGATCCGCTTTACCTTCGAGGTACATAGAGGCATAAGCAACCTTTTGCGGCTCTGGTACTAGATTGATTTGAAAATATCTTTGTGTCTTCAATACCCATCCTCTTGGATCCTCACCATAGAATTTTGGAATTTCAATCTTGGGTTTTCTGTGATTTTGACCAAACTGATAGAGGTTCTCTGGGTTACTCAATTCTGCTTGAATCCCAAATGATGATCCTTCGTGTGTATCTGATCTCAAACCACCCATGGGAATGATTCCTTCACGATTGGGTTCATTTGCCTTCAATTGTTGAGCTAAGAATTTCTCGATCCCCACCTTCAGCCCATCAATTGTTTGTTCAATTGATTTCATCCTATTCTCCATCGTATCAATTCTTCCTTCCACCCCTGATGAAATCATTTGAATGTTCTACACACTCTTGGTTAATTCTTGAACTCTTCCTTCTATTTGTTGGTGTCTTGTTTCCATTGTTGCCCTACCCACTCCAAGAAAGAGCTCTGATACCAATTGTAATGATAATCAATCTAAATCATTACAGAAATTATCCAATTCATAAGTACAACTAACATAAAAGAGAATTTGCTGAAAAGAGAAAAGAAAGATACAGAGAGAGAGAGAGAGAGAGAGAGAGAGAGAGAGAGAGAGAGAGAGAGAGAGAATGAGAGAGAAAACAGAGTATTGAGAAAGAAGGAAAACAATTCTGTTATTCAAGATGCCATCAATCGATTACAAGCTGCCTTTTATAGGCTACAACTATCTAATATGGATAAAGCCTATTAACTAGCTGCTGTAACTGTCTAACTGTTGTAACTATCTAACTGCTAACAACTTGTCTAACTACTAGATGGTGTATAGTTCTGCTCTAGTCCAGCTGGCATGACACCGGACACCTCCTTGAACTTTCGGGAAAATAGAAGATATACGGAAAAAACAATCCTAATGGAAATTTCTAGTTACTAACTTAGTCACGGTCTTTTACTGTTAGAAATCAATTTTCTGGGAATTACACATTTATGCTATTATTAGTCCCAAATTATTACCGTTCAAACATTCTTCATTCATTTTATATATATAATGACAAATTAGTCAAGGTTTTGCATCCATTATTTATAGTAAATGTGGAACCCACGCTGAAATTTAGTAACGGCATAGAACCATTAGTAATGTTTAGTCGCAGTTTAAAGTCATCAGTAAATTCAGTATGTTCTTTTACAGAATATTTATACAAAATAATCTATATATGTTGATAATAAAAGGTAACAGACTCTCTGCCCCCTTTGGGAAAAAATTATGGATTCGCCACTGTTCTCATAATACCTGCGGTCTGATGAATTGATGAGTTTCGCAGCTGAGTTTATGTTGGGTGTGTTTTGAGTATTTTCACATGCATAACCTTGGGTAAAAATAGAATGCTATGAGTTTTTTTTTTCTTTTCGGGTTCGTTGATATCGAGAGAGATATTTCACCCAGTTAGAGGGAAGATGGTGAGTTAGGTTTAGGGTATGCTAAACTTCATTACAAGGTGAAATTTGGGCACATATATATATATATATATATATTTCTTGTTATGGTTGGGTGTGGTGCCATTAGAGCACAACAAATTGGTATCAGAGTTTTGGCGCACACAATATGCGTGACAAAAGTCCTAAGAGGGATTTTGGTGGACCAATGTTGAAGTCTTGCATTTGTTTCTTGCATTTAACCATGTCCAAAAATATAGTTTCACAATAGAAGGTGAATCGTTTTCATGGAAGTGATAGCTTCACTTTATGGCAACGTAGAGTGAAGGACCTCCTCATTCAATAAAGGTTAGCAAGAGCATTGAAAAGGAGGAGTGGGAAGCTAGAGAAAATTACAAATAATGATTGGGGGATATAGATTGAAGGTTTAGTACGATCGGACTTTCTACTGTGATAATATTGTCAACAATTTTTGCCCAGCAAAAACGCTATATTGCGCATATTTTTTTGTGAGACTCCTAAATAGCGTGCACAATTGGTTGACACGACACGCAATTGCGCGCTATTTTGCGCAATTGTGCGCCATTGGAGAGCGAACTGTGTTTTTAAAAAGAAAAACAAAACTGTGTTATTTGTTAAAATAGAAGGGAAAGAGTTTCTGTTACCTCTTACAAACCAAACCTGTAACCCCAAAAAAATGTCATGGCCATTAACTGTTGCCTTTTACAAACTGGTATCCAATAAAACCGCTAAAAATATGTTCACTACATGTCGCCGGATCCAGTATTGCTAGAATCAAAGTCGCCGGAGGTTGATTGCTAGAAGTCGAAGGTGCGTTTGACGTGAAATCAGCTGCCAACTTTGTTCGGGTGACTTTCAGTTTAAAATGTTAATATATTATAATTTTCAGTTTAAAATATTACTTATTTACAAAATTTCAGCTTGAAGTGTTATCTATTTATAATTTTCAGTTTAAAATGTTTATTTGTTTGAATAAATATCAGTTTAAAATGTTAATATTTTATAATTATCAGTTTAAAATGTTACTTATTTACAAAATTTCAGCTTAAAATGTTATTTATTTTATAATTTTGATTTTAAAATGTCAATTATTTATAATCTTCAGTTTAAAATGTTAATATTATACAATTTTCATTTTAAATATTACTTGTTTACAAAATTTCAGCTTAAAATGTTATTTGTTTTATAATTTTCAGCCTAAAATGTTATTTGTTTGATAATTTTTAGTTTAAAATGTTAATTATTTTACAAATTTTAGTTTAAAATGTTATTTTATATGTTTTTCTAATCAAAAAACTTAAATGCATAAATTGCTTGCGCGATGCGCGTCGCGACCCCGAAGCCAAAACGCGGCACCTTGCGCGACCGCGATTAAAAGCATTGATGATGACACTGCGCTAAAATTGTGGGAGAAAGCTAGAGAAGAAGCTCTATCAAAGCTGAATCTTGAGCCAGAGCTTTACCAATTGAAGATGGAGGAGGGCGGGAACCTCATAAATCATATGAGTGTATTAATGAGATAGTGGATCAACTCAAGAAGGTTGATATGAAGGTGGAGTAAGAAGATATGATCTTGTTGCTTATCACCTCTCTTCCAAATTTATATGATAATATAGTCTCTACCATCTTGTCTCGAAAAGATACAGTGAAGATGGATGAAGTGAAGTTAACTATATTGTCCCTTGAGAAGAGGAAATCTTTGGGGGAGGAGAATTCGAAATCGGCTACGTATGCTCCTAGGTGGGAATTGGGAAAGAAACACTAACTAGGGATCTATGAAGGCCGTAGGTCTAGATCTAAGGGATGTGAAAAAGATCACAACTGTAAGGATCATATCAAGTGAAATCTTCTTTTCATGAAGGATGGAAGTGGATTTGATTGTGCATCGGTGACATATGCGGAAGAATTTTATAAAGACTCACACTTCTCAAAGAGATTTCACTCTCTTTCTCAAAATGAATGGATATTAGATTCGGAATCTTTAAAATCATGTTTGCTACATGATATGAAGATGTTTATTGTCTTTACCTAACGGAGAAAAATGTGTCGTTAAGGGTTTAGGGATGGTGAAGCTTAAAAATGTTTTTTAATGGGATGGAGCACATATATGCCTGACATTTGCGAACAAACTTGATATCCATTAGTCAATTAGATTCTAAGGGCTGTCGGTTGTTGATATTGGGTAGAGTGTTAAGAGACACGTGCTTATATGATCCTAGCAAAAGGAGAGGAGATAGATGTTTGTATACTCAGTATCAATTTTTTTACCTCTATAAAGATGCATAAAATGGATTGTATAACTTGATGCATGGCTGTGGGTAGGTTATGACAAAGAAAATAGTAACTTCAAGAATTGGAAAAACTGAAACACCTGGAATATAACTGTCTGACTTCTGGAACGGCATTGATAACACTCCCATAATGTACAAATGTCTGAATTTCTTCTTGACTTGCATCTTTACCATTTAAATAAGACAACATCTGGTTAAAGTGCAAAAAAGGTAAATATATAAATTTTAAGGAAAACAAACACAAGTTGTTCCTGCACAATCTGGTTAGCTTAACCCACTTACCTGATGTATAATATTAGCTCTCCATGACTTGTTAATGTCAGTATTACCCAACGTGACAAACATAGACCTACGTGTTTTGCTTTCTGAGTCCTACACTCCTACCTCATACTATGATCCTGCATGTCGTTACAATCACATATACGGATATACAAACATTTTTTTGGGGTTTATGCTCTCCCTATGGTTCCATTGGAGATAACAATTTCTCACAACTCTCTTTTAAACATGTAAATACTTGCACTTGCAATACGCAGGCTTATAAATACACATATGTAAAGATACTAACACAGAGAGTTTCTATGAAATGAGTAACTTAACTGATAACCAATGTTGCCTTATCCATTCTTGCAGTTGAAGAAATCTGCATATCATATTCTGCTAAGTTAAGCACTCTTCATCGGATCGTCCATCCAGTGGGGCTTCAATCTCTTGATTCTTTAAAAATCTTTAAATTGAGTCTAAACTCTGAAACCTCATCCGTTATTCGTTATCCAATGGCCCGCATGTTCTTCCGTTTTATTCTCCAAAAAAGAAATGGGTACCATCATGATATAGCCTTCAAGCTCAAAAGATGTTGACTAAGAAACTCTGTTCTATAACCCAGGCTTCACCTGCATTTTTTATCATTTTCTTGGACAAATGAATTTTCTTTTTCCTGCTTGGGCCTGGAAAACATCACCATTCCTGGAGCAATCTCATAATACATAACAACTACATATATGCACCAAACATATACACAGTGGATTGTTGATACCAATCACAAACACCAACTTTCTTATAAACCTCTCATACATGTAAATATGAATTAAAGCTACACGTGTATATGAAATTAAGGATGCAATGCATACAATATTAATTATCAAAGGAACAATCCACTTAAATTAAGCTACATCACATGAAATTAACAATCCACTGCAATGCATACAATACTAATAAATATGAATTAATTTACACCACGTCATTCCTTGTCACAGCTTCAAAACGTAAATCTATGATTACAATCCACTGAAAATAATCTATCGAAAATGATGATATAGTAACTACTATGACATCCATTTTTCTTTATGAAAGGGAGAGAATCACGAGGCGTAGAATAAGTGTATTGTGGCAGAAAATTCCCTAACATTTTGAACTACATAAGTGATTGTTTTCATTTATCCATTTGGCAATGATATTCACATTGAGTTCAATCATTAAATTGAAGATCTATATTCAAGATGAGCTATATGATAATGTCCAAATTTTAAATTAACCAATGTTCTATCAGCAGTTTACATTTAAATAAAGAATAGAAAAAAAATATAGCATAATGATGCACCAGACAACTCATTTGGCATGCAGTGGTACCGATCATGTACAATCTCAACTCTTTTGAGATGAAAGAAAATCATCAAGTGAGTCCCATCACCATCTTAGTAATACCTTGTTGCCAATTTCTAACATGAAAATTTCTACACTTGTAAGCATTCAATTTTGACTTATCGTATCTGGGTCATAATTTGAAAATGTCATAACTTGTAATTTGTAGATCCGTACAAGAATATTAAAAAATGTATATCTTGCTTGAAGGATAATCATGGATTTCAATAGATATATTTTCTAACCTTTCCTAGCAAAACTGTAGGCAGAAAGAGCACAGCCCATGTTACCAATAGTCATTGCAAGAACACAGGCCATTTTTAAAACAGTGAAATCTATTGTTGTCCCTCACAATGATCTCCCTTCCCTCCATCTTTGTGATCATCTTAATTGCCATATGGCAATCCCAACACACCCTTAGGTTCTTCACCACCCTAATCACCGCCCCTGCTTCACTGACAAGAAGAGCAAAAGCAATGGCCAATTTCTCACTGTGAGTGCCTACCATCTCTTCCTTCTCTTCCTCCTCAACATCTCTGAGAACACAGCTCTTATCAGCTATATATCCAGCAACCTTCATCTTCTTTCTCACATCTCCCAATACTCTATAAATATCATCCGATCTTTCATGTGACTGATCACCTACTATGAACTTGTGCATTTTACCACCATATTCCACCCAACTCCATCCAGTCGTTTTCTTCACTCCCTCTTTTCTCATTGCGCCTCTGACCCTCTCGACATCTTCCCACCTCCCTTTCGAAGCGTATATGTTTGATAGCAAAACATAGTTACCAGAATTCTCTGGTTCAAGCTCAAAGAGCTTGTTTGCAGCAAACTCCCCTAAGTCAAGTCTTTTATGAACTCGGCTGGCATTCAGAAGTGACCCATATACTCCTGCGTGAGGCTGCATTGGCATTTTTTCAATCAAACTCTTTGCCTCGTCTAGCTTACCCACTCGACCCAATAAGTCAACCATGCACGCATAGTGATCTGTATCTGGGGATTTGATTGATTCAAAGACCTTTTGGCCTTCTTCTAATAATCCTGCGTGGCTGCATGCTGTTAAGACACCAATATGTGTTATCCGGTCTGGTTCTATACCTTCTTCGTTCATCCTCCACATTTGTTCAACAGCTTCAATGCCAAGGCCATAAGATGCAAAACCTGTGATTAATGTGTTGTAAGAAATCACATCTCTTGTTTCCATTTCTCGAAAAACCTTTTTAGCATCTTTCATGCTTCCGCACTTGGAGTACATGAAAATCAACGAATTATATCCTGAAAAGCTCAACTTGATCTGGTTTCCAGTTAGGAAATTAACAACCCAGTTGCCCAATTCCAAAGCACCTAAATGGCCACAAGCTGAGATTACACTAACCATAGTAACTTCATCAGGCCTTGGGTCTTTGGTTTTAATCATTTCTTTGAACAGCTCAATAGCCATTAAGGATTGTCCATTTTGTGCATAACCAGAAATCAAAGAGTTCCATGAGACAACATTCTTTTGAGGCAACCCTTCAAAAAGCTCTCTGGCAGAAGTAAGATCACCAACTCGTGCATACGCAGAAATCATTGCATTCCACGTGAACGAATTCCTGTATACACCCAACTCGTCGAAAATTTTCCTAGCAGTTCCAAGGCTCCCGCACTTGGCGTACATGTCAAGAAGTGCCGTCTTGACAAAGCAGTTCAGATGAATATCATTCTCGTCAAGACTTTTCACAAGTGATTCTGCAACATGAGGATCTCCACAAGCGGAACACGACGATATGACAGCAACCCAAGTCGTCTCGTCGGGTCTAACCCCAGCATTCACCATCTCATTGAACAATTCCACAGCCTCTTCCGGAAACCCATTTTGCGCATAGCCCGATAACATCGCATTCCAAGACACAACACTTTTTTCAGGCATTTGGTTAAAATACCTCCTTGCACTCTCCAAATCCTTAACTTTCGAGCACCCGGTTACCATTGCAGTCCAGGTAATAACATTCCTCTCACTCTCAGGCAATAACTCGAACAACCGACGAGCTTCAACTCCATTTCCCCAACTCCAATACCCAGAAATCATCGAATTCCAATCCGCAACCGTCCTGTCCGGCATTTCATCGAACAACCCGCGTGCAACATCAACCGGGCCATATTTTGCATACATACCCATGATTGCATTTCGTACATATTTATCAGTAGCATGACCCACTTTAACCAAATGGCCATGTAGCAAAATGGAGGCCTTGCCAGCCGATTTAATCAACATGGGGTACACAAATGCATCAGGAATCACACCACAATTTTGCATTTGGTTAAAGAGAGTGAGAACTTCATTGTGGGCACCCAAGTGGGAGTAAAATTTGAGCATGTTGGTGAAGACAAAGACATTGGGTTGGTTTGTTGAGATGAAAATGAGACGGGTGTATGGGGGTGGTGCATGGAGGCGGGTGCAATGGGTGAGGAGAAGTGAGACCCAGTAGTTGTGGTGGTGGAGGGAATTATGAATGAGGTGGGCGTGGAGCTGTCTCAGCTGATTGTAAGTGGAAAGTTTGGTTGCTATGGTGATCAAAGGTGGTGACATCAGAAACTGCTACTTCATTTGGGCATGGATACTTTTCTTAATAACTAACATAACTGCCTATCTTGTCAAATTCACCAAATGCTATCTCCTATGGTTTGATGGCTAAACTATTAGGTCATGTTTGGTTGCGCAAATATTTTTTATTATGGCGCTGTTTGGTTGTCCCAAAATTATAAATTGGATCATTAATAAATTGTCCCATTTACAAATTGACTCATTAATTATGTTTGATTTCATTAATGAAATGATTCATTAATTGTCCCATTTTAGCTCATGTGCAAAATCTGAAATTGAATTATTTTACAAAAAATGTGAAATGAATCCATTTGAAATATGAGTCACATTAAGTGCATGTTCCATCTCCCCTCTTCCTCTTCCCCTCCCCCTCTCCCTCTCTCTTTCCCTCCCCCTCTTTCTCTTGATTTGTTTTTATATTTTTTTCATAGAACCTTAACATCAATTTCAAATTACCAAACATCGTGTAAAATTGGATTTAACTCATTTCAAATTCACTCATTTATAATTCACTAATTCACAATGAAATAATTTACATAATCAAACAATTTGCGCAACCAAACTGGGCCTATGTGAATTGGTGAATTGTAAATGAGTGGATTTGAAATGAGTTTAAATCCAATGCAATGTTTGGTAATCTGCAATTGATGTTAAGGTTTTATGAGAACAAATTAAGAGAGAGAGAGGGGGGGGAGGGAGGGAAAGAGAGATGACCATGCACTTTATGTAACTCTTTTTTCAAATGGATGTATTTTTTTGTTACACATGAGCTAAAATTGGACAATTAATGAATCATTTCATTAAAGAAACCAAACACAATAAATAGATCAATTCATAAATTGACCAATTTATAAATTGAGCAATTTATAATTTTGGGACAACCAAACGGGCTCTTAATTTATGGATATCCCAAATTAAAAGTTCACTTTCATTTTTTCAACATATTCAACTAATAGTGTTAATCTTGATCGTCAATTTAGTATATCCTTAATCTATATAAAATAAGGACATGAATTCTTAATTTGGGACGGACGGAGTATTTATTAAGGGTAATAGGACACCATTACACATGTAGAACTCTAATAATTACTATTTTGATACTCAAAACATGTGCCCTAAAGGTATATGTTATTATTTTCATGCATTAGAAGTGTGTTCTCTTCAATTTTAACTATATCATCACTACAAAATTCGCTCCCTCCATCTATCATCTTTTATTCTATGTTTGGACTAAACTTGTAATTTCGGATCATATCAGGTATCATTGATTCGAGGAACTAGTCAAGGATGACGAGATTACGAATATATGAAAAAAAATACTTCGAGAGGTTATTGAATGAACTCGAGAAAATATATTTTTTTACAGAATTAGGACAACAGATGTTAGGATTGCTCTAAAAAGATGAAAACATGGAGGGCTTTAGAATCAGGTAGTATCCCTATTAAGGTTTGAAAGTGTTTAGGAGAGAAAGGGGTGTCTTGACTTATAAAAATATTTAATAAGATTATAATGACTAATATGATGCCAAATGTATGAAAAAAAGTGTTTTAGTACCTATTTATAAAAATAAAGGAGACATACAAAGTTGTAATTATCGTGGTATTAAGTTAATGAGTCATATAATGAAACTGTGGAAGAGAGTGATTGAATATAGATTGATATTGAAAATATTAGTATCTGAGACTCATTTTTGGTTTATACCTGAGAGGTCAACAATGGAAGCAATTTATTTATTGATAAGGTTAATGGAGAGGTATAGAGAAAAAAAAAAGAACGACCTTCATATGATTTTTATAGATTTGGAGAAGGCATATGATAGGATACCAAAATATATAATATGATGGGTTCTACATAAAAAAGAAGTGACTCGTAGATATATTGATGTGATCAAGGATATGTATGATGGGGCCATAACTATAGTAAGAACATCAACTGGAGAAAGTAGTGAATTTTCAATTACAGTAGGTCTACACCAAAGTTCAGAACTAAGTTCTAATCTATTTGCTCTTGTTATGGATGAGTTGACTGGATAAATACAAGATGAGGTGTCGTAGTGTATGTTATTTGCAGATGATATTATTTTGGTAGATGAGATGAAGACAAGGATCAATGCTAGATTGGAATTGTGAAGAGAAACTCTAGAAACAAGAGGATTTAAAATAAGCAAGACTAAAGCAGAATATGTGAAGTGCAATTTTAGTAGTAATAAGAGGACAAATCGGAATGTGATGAAACTGACGGGTTAAGAGATACCTAGAAATTATTATTTTCATTACTTATGTTCGATTATCTAAAAAAATGAGATATTAGTGATGATGTTACTCATAGGATTGAAGCATGGTGGGTTAAGTGGAGAAGCGGTGCATATTGTGGGATAGGCATATACCTTTGAAGTTAAAAATAATTAGGGCAATTTACAATTAAGTCCTTTGGTAATAATTTTTTAAAGACAATTTACTATTAGATCCACTTGTGAAGCCACTAGCGTGGACTTCTACAAGAAGAGAATTAGTGGACCTAAGTGTTTAAAATTTGTCAAAATTTCTTTAGTGTTTAAAATTTGTTTGTGAGGGACCTAAGAGTACTTTCCCCAAAAAATTATAAGATGGCCATTAGACCCACCATGTTATATGAGATAGAGTGTTAGGCAACCAAAAACTAAAATGTGCAAAAAAAGAGTGTGTCGAATATATGAATGCTAAAATAGATTTGTGATAAAACTTGAATGGATAAAATTAGAAATGAAAAAATTCATAAAGCGATAAAAGTAGCTCCTATAGAAGATAAATTAAGATAAAATCAACTTAGATGATTTGGACACGCCAAGCATAGACCAATGAATACCCCCGATAAAAAAGAATAATTTAGTAAGTATTGATGGTAATGCAAGGGGTGGAGGTAGACCGTAATTGAATTGATGGGATATTGTAAAAAAGGACATGATATCATGTGATTTAATCGAAGATATTGCACTCAATAAAATGGAATGAAAAATTAGGTTTCTTGTAGCCAATCCCAAATAATTGGAAAAAAACTTTGTTGAGTTGAGTTGAGTATTAATATCATTGCTAAAACACAATAATTTATTGGTCAAATTTGTTGTTCATCGTTACACCCATTAATAGCCATTAATTTTAGTATATAAAAATATTATTACATCTTCTAAAACAATTTATGTAGTTTATTGTTAATTTGATTGTAATGAATTTTAGTAAATTAGAGTTTTAGTATCGTTTGTGAAATAATTACTCTAATTATGTTTAATATTTGGCTAATGTGTTTGTCCACACAAATTTCGAATAAAGTTGGTCATTCAGGCCCCATTTAAAAAAGTTTATTTGTTTGGACTAGTACGAATTTTGGTAAAGTTTGGTCATTTTTTACCTGAATCTAAATCATTCCTTATTGAAAAAGTGACTTTTTGTCGGACGAATTTCGGACAACCCGTATACGATTAACAATCACATTGTCGTAATGCATAATTAATGGCTAAACATAAGATGACCCATTAAAATAATGGGTCGGGTTTAAATATGGTTTTTCACCCGATAAAAAATTCATGTGTTTAGACACAAATTCAATAAGACCTTAACACAATAAAAATCTTTAGGTAGGATATTGACTCAACACGACTAGTTATACAGTCTAGTTTGGAGTTTTAGATAAAAACGAATGATTTAACAACAAAAAGGAGAATTGAAGACAAATGAAAATAAAAGAAATTTATTTTATTTTCCCCTATTTGATAGTTGAAATGTAAAGAAACAAAAAACGAGTGAGAATTTCCACCGCGTTGAAACAATAAGTTTCAAAATCTTGTGAAAATCTTGCATAGTTTCTCTCTAAAAACTTGGAAGGCCTTAGGACCCCCCTTATAAACCTTTACAACCCCCAGATTTTATATCGAGTGTTGGAAAGTTTCAAATATTAATGAGTATAAATTTTATGTAAATAGGATTATAGTTTGGGGGCTTTCTAAAGTTTCATATAGAAATTTTACACAAAAGTGAATGGGTATATAACAAAATGACAAAAGTTGAATATTTATCTTATAGTCAAAGAGGCTATGATATGATGTTTCACGATGGTGCGAATCACCACTATCACGACACACGACGCACATTTGCACAACGTGCAAAAGGGAGATTGGGTGACTTATGGCACATTGGGCACTTTTATGGTGGAATTTGTATATACACATCGTCGCTCGGAGCGTAGTTCCTTTAGTTGTATAAAAGTTAACAAGATCAAAGATTGTGGTGGAGCGATCTTATCAAAGGCAATTATAACCCAATTGGGATGATCATAAACCGCTGGATTCACTCGTGACTATTCGTGAAGGGTGAGTTAATTCACTACTATTGAGACTCCAAATATGGACCATGCGATCAAAATAAATCCGAATAGACACGATCCAACGACTACTGAATCATGCATCTGGTAAGAGGTGATTGTTATGAACAATCACTAAAATGCCTAAAAGAGTTCCAAATCTCTATTATTTACACCCAAAAGTCTTGTGTTCTTTTCTTTATATCTCTCTCTATACTTTATCATATGGCATTATCATGCTCACGTTTCAGAGTGCTCTTAGTTAAAATCAAATCGTACATAATTTGCATCGAACAAGTGATACCACTATATTGTATCCAAAAGGAAAATTTCTAAGATAAACTTTATTGTGTAATCGTAGTCAGTAGTAATTTGGATTCAAGTTTTTCGATTTTCCTTTCATTACTTTTCAACGGTTTTAGGCAATATTTTCTGAAAAATGAAAGGAATGGTGGCACAATCTATCCAAGTTATGAGTCAAGACCTAGTTTGACTCGATCATTTTAATGGAGAAATTTCAACCGTCGACAATATAAGATCATGTTATTTTCACATCTTTAAATCTTGCTTACATTCTTGAATATGGACTTGAAGCTTTTCTCGAACCCACACTAGAAGACACCAATGACATTAAGTGAAAACAAATGAAGAGAAAATAGGACTGCTTTATATGTCAAGGATACATTCTTAATGTGTTATCCCATTGAGTCTATAGTGCACATTGAATGGTTACTAAGATAAAGAACTCTGGAAGGCACTAGAAAATAAATATGAAACGGGGGAAGCAAGTAACCATAAGTTTCTTATTTTTAATTATATGAATTATAAAATGCCAAATGATAAATTTGTTGTTGCACAATCCCATGAACTACAACAAATAATTTGTTATCTTAAGACCACTAGAATATATCTACAAGATGAATTACAGGTGGTGGTGATTGTTTCAAAAATTCCTTTCGCTTGGTATGGATTTAAAAAGAAACTCAATCATGATCAAAACACATATATATTTTAGTCCCTTCTTTGCCACCTTCGTATTGAAGAAGATTCTCACATTTAGGAGAAAAAGGGAGAATAAATCGACAATCATTCCGAGGAATATATGGTTGAGGATAAAAAATTCAAGGACACTAAAGATTCCAAACTTATAATAAGTAATGATTCCAAATTTTTTTTAAAAGTGAAAATAAGAAGATGAAGAAGAAGAAGGGTAAATGCTACTTCTGTGAAAATAGGGTCATTTTTCTTGAGAGTTTTTATTTCGCTAGCTTGGTTGGTGTGTGTATGTGTGTGTGTGTGTGTTTAGTGTGTACAAGCATTCCAGACAAGGTTATGTCCCTTTCAACTAGTTGATTATCTTAGCCTATGATAATCAGGCGATAGTATACCATTCGATGCTTCAGCTGAGAAGACTTTTCGGTGAGTGACAAATAAGTTGTAAAACTAAATAAATTGGGGCTAAAGAAAGCTTGGAAAATGGGGGAATGCAGATAAAAAATGATTATAGATAATTAAAACAGTGAATTAAAATGATCAAACACGTAAACTAATTCAAATTTAAAATAAGTAAATCAGTTTACACTAAGGAATGTAAAACAGTTTAAATTAACAAACAAATGGGCAATTTGGAATTAAAGAAAAGGAATTTTATATAAATCTGAAAGAGAATTAGAAGAAGAAATGCTAAGTTATGCTAGAAAAACTATAAAGAAAATAAAAGGTTTAAAGGAATAAAAGCAATTTTTAGCTAGAGATTCCTTTTCTTTATCGTCTTTGAGTTGCTTATTTATAGAATCCTTTGACATGCAATCGGTACTACAACTCTTAGGTTGTTACCAATTTAAATGTTCCCGCCTATGTGCAAGTATGCCCCCACAGCAGTTATACATGTGGTTACCCCATGTATAAGGTCTTGACAAGTGTCAATCGCTTTTTAGCTATTTATATTAATCTCGCCTTTTGCATTTCTCGACTATAACCGGTTTAGATTTCCACGTGGCATTTCTCCATTGATTGGTAATTATATGGTGTAAACATACCCCCACACTAATTGATTTTTGACAAAAATAATAATTAGTGGACTGTTAATCTTTATACGTTATATCCCCACGTTTAGCCATAATTACATTGATGTCATTACTGCATAAATAGACATTTTGACGGTGAAAGGATTTTCATCATTAATCCTTATATCTCTTGGTTTCTCCTTTGATCTCTTATCTTTTCTCATTCCATTACTTCTACTGCACCAAAAATGGCTTCCATTGAAGATGATAACTTTGGTTCTAAAATGACCTGGGAGTTTTGATCATCTTCCTTACCAAAACAAGTTGATGAAATTTTTTTTTCTAACCCTTGGGTTGATGTTGTTGCCTCCTCATACTAATTTTATGACAATGAGTGGGATAATAGTAGCGACTTGGGCACTTGGGATGAGGCTGGTGCTAGTAAGCACACTCCAACTCTATACTTTGTTGTTTCTCCTCCACCTATCTTGGGTGGATTTGTGTTGTTGATACTGAAGGTGCTAAATAACCTTCAAAAGACTCATTTGAGCCTTCCTCAGAGTGTGATGGGCTATACCAATCTAGACACTTCGATATTTGAGCTGACTAAATCCTCCCATTTCCTTCCTCTTATGAGGAAAATGTTGTTTCTACTGAGGAACATGCTATTACAGCTAGGGAGCCTCAAATTGAAGATGGAGAAACCTTTTATGAGAATGTAATCATTGGGTTGGCGATGACACTACACCATAATGGTTATTTTACAACTAATAGATTTTTTAATTTGTAAGTGTTTGCAATACTTAAAAAATTTACAACGGTTTTTAGCACTTACAAACGTTGTAAGTGTTTAAAACCGTTGAAAATTTGTGATTTAATTAATGCCAAAACCTAAAAGCGTTACATCATCTCCAAAAAGCATACAGACATAATTTCCCACCCTCATTATTTCCCTCATCAAAATTTCCTCTCTCGTCTACTTAAACCGCACCTAAATTTTCCCTCGGTCCCAAAATCACAAATCTTTCTTGTAAACCAAAATCGCACACATCTTTACCTGCGATTCTGATTTGAAGTCTTGGAGTCAATCGCAAAACCTTCGATTTAGGTCTCAATCGCAAAGCTTCAAATCTAGGGCTCAATAGTAGTTTGAAGTGATGCTGTGGATGTGGCAATATATCCAAGAAGCAGTATAATGGTAAGGGGTTTGGACTCTTGAAAGAATTTCCAATGTGATTACTTTTATTTTTAATTTAATCTTTATCTTAGTTAAGAACCTTAGATTTAAATTTTAGTTGTGACTTGAACTCCCCAAGGAGTTTACTTTGTAATTTCACTTTCATTTGCTCATTTTTTTTTTTTTTGCTTTACTATTTTTGATGTTGCTATATGGAATTGTGAAGTTTTATAATGAGAAATTTTGTTTTGGATTTCAGATTAAGTTTTTTTAATGAATAAATTTTTTGTTTTTTGTCGATTGAGTTTAGTTGTGAAGGGTGTACAAGTGTAATTTTCTGTTTGCTTGGGGTTATTGATTTGATTCAATTTTATTGTAGGCTTTGTTTTTTATTTTCAAATTTGAGCACCCCAAATTTCATATTTAATTTACACAAGTCTCTATATATTTTCATACATATTCATAAGCTCTTGTCGAAGGTACATATACTCATTCTCTATAGGTAATTACTGTTTAACGATTTCATGTTAGGGAGACACGAGGTTGTGGAATTTTGAAACTATTCGTAAAGATTCATGAACATCTAAGAAAAAATGTATAGAAGTAATTTGGTCAGGTAATTGAAGTTAGCTAAGTCGAATATTTTTATAATTCGTCTTTTTTGTTCTTAATTATCAAATTTGTCATTTTGAATGTTCTTTCTTTTCATTTTAAATGTTTTTTTCCCATCCTATCTTTGTTGATTTGCTTTTGTTATTAAGATCTCATGTTGTCAATTCATTGAGGCACGTTGGAAAATTATATTATCTCAACTATATGTATTTTTGTATATTCTCTTTCGGTTTCGTCACACTACAATTGTTGAATTCAATTATATTTTTGGTTTTTCAGGTGGTCGCCCTGTTTTGTTTGTACATGGTAATTCCACCCTATTATGTTATTTCCCTTCCTTTTTTTATGAGAGGTAATGAGCAAACTGCAGGCAGGAACATCAGGTTGATAGGTTCCCTAGTTGTTATTATTAGGTTATGTAACTAGGACATTTTTTATGTATAATTTTTTTTTATATACTATTAATTTGCACTCGAATTGGTTTATCCTCTTTGATTGTATTAATTATCTTTGAATCTTTTTTCATGCTTCATGTCCACTGACTTTAAGCGTTTTATTGCGCCAGTCCTTTTCATGTCTTCCCACCAACCCCAAAATGCAATTGTTAAAAAATTTAGTGTAAATGTGTGGTTATATGCAGGTTTAGGGTCTTCATAATCATCTTCTACAAGTAATCATATGCCCATTTCTATGTTTATTATGGTCTTAATAAGCATATTTCCTTTTTGTTTGTGTTTGGGTCTTCACATTCATATTGGTTCAACTATGTTAAACAAAATGGGGAGTGCATAGTATGGCAGTTAAAGGTGTCAGTGTATATAAATGTCTTTCTTGCTCGATTTTGAATATGAAATTAAGTTCAATTTTGTATTATAATTTTGAATATGAACCAATAATTATTATGAATTTATGAATGACAGTGAAAATTAAAATATGCTTGCTAATATGGTGAGTGAAGGCAGTGAGCCTGGTCTGTTTTGGTGTGTGTTGGTAGTAGTAGTTGTTAATCAGTCGGTATAGATTTTGTGTCGGAGGTCGTATACCTCAATTCTAATGATGCTGACTATTATGTGGAAGTTACAGATAGACATCGTCTATACTCCAGTCTCTTGAAGAATAATTTTATCATTTAAAGGATGAGAGGTTTCTTCTTGTACAACAAGTCTCAAGGTTATAGGTTCAAACTCATCACCCCACCCTTCCCACACGCGGAGTGGTGCTGGAAAAAATGAGTGCCATAAGAAAGTTGTTGTAGTCAAAGTTGCATATGAGTTTGGTTCTCATGAACACAATGAATGTTTTTTTGGAATCCGAGTCATTATACCCACACTGGTGGCCTCATATGGTGAACGCCATAATGGTGAAACCCTCAGGGAAACTAAATTTGACAACAAGAATTCAGTAGGCGATAAAGACGAGAAGATTATAATGTGGTGAGAAAAGGCAGCAAGACCCTATGAAAAACTCCCACACAATTATCCCATTGTTGGTTCTAGCGTCCATCCTTCACCTCTAGGTGTCTTTGAGATCTTTGTCAGGAATAAAGGTTTGGTCCACAACTATGGATTTCTATAGTTTTAGATCACTAAAATTTCTAAACGAAATGTGTGAGGTCTCTTTGGGGGAAGATTGTTTGTTGCACATTATGCTCCATGACCCAATGGCTCTATTGGACAAGTAGGTTAGGCATATTCTTGGTTGTGTTTCCCATTATCGTTCAGTTATGACAGTGAATGGGTGTCATCATCTTGACTTTTCATCCTAATAGGTACGATGAAACGATTATTATTCAACAGTGCCACTTGTTATGAATTAACACAAAAAGGGATCCGTGTCTCTGTTTCTCTATCTGGAAATTGTTGTTTTCTCCTTATTACGAGCACTTGTGGGATCATCGGACCATTTTTTGAGTATTTAAGTGGTTTATTCAAAGGGGAAGTAATTCGTAATAAAAAAGTCATGTTGAGTCTAATGAATATGGCCATCATACCACTTTGGCTAATATTGGATCTTTACCAGCTCCTCCCTTACGCATGGATGGGAAGAATTTAATCAGCATCCTCATAACAAAATGACTATTAGTTATGACCATACGTTCATTCTTTCCCGTCTTCCACTTGAGTATCAAACACAAGTGACCTGCCCCACTTTTACTCATTATCATAGGGGAGTTTTTGTCTGGTTAAAGCTAGAACGACCATATTTTCCTTTCCATTTCACTAAAAGTGCATACTTAAACCTTTTGAATGCCTACCGTTGCGAGACTTACATTTTCCCTAGATATGAAATCGATGATGTCAATTCTCCTTATCACACTTTTGTATGACCTTCACACTATGTTATCACCAGTGGCCTCCATACCTCTTATGTTTTATCTATGGCTAACTTCAATTTAGATGCTTTCTAAGCTTTGGTGACTAAGTTTATCTTCTCTCATGCCTATGTATTTAACCTGGTTGTCTAACCATGCATGTTGTTTGGGGATCCAATCCGTGATCTTAAAAAGTACAATTAAGACAGCTTCGACATTAGTCACCTTTCACTATGCTATCCTTCCATTACTATTAATGTTGTCAAAGCTCTAGAATCTCTTCATACTTTCTCCCATCTTCCCCTTTTTATTTTGTTAAAAAACCTAGATCAAAACAACCTCTTTTAGGCTTGTATGGTCATTCAAAACTTTGAAGACTCTCTTCCTACTCCTAAGGCCTAAATTTTATTTTTCCTCGGTATCTATCCTTCTTTTATTATGAGGGTGAGAAAATTTCGTACTATATTAGATGATTATGATGCTCGGGCTACAACCAGTGACGATCTTCTCACTACAACCAGTGGGAATTTGGAGGATTGTGTGACATTCTGCCTAATTAAATACCGGGTGATCAGTCATTTATTAAATTAAAATCAAGGTGAGCGGTTGGTTCATTCATAGCATCACTGTTGCAAAAATAAATTTGCAGTTTAAACACCCTAAATAATTAAGCTAAGTGTCAAAATAATTTAAACCTTAATTTTGTTTTATTTAATTACATTATGAAAACCTTTTTAATAATTACCAGATTAAGAATCGCATAATTGTTAAGGATGACAATTATCACACAAGAATTTAACCATTCAGATAAACCAATACCAAATTTAAAAATTACAAATGAAATTATCCAGACAATAATTAAATCCCAAAGAGTACTGAATACTGAAAATAAATGAACATAAATCTCTGCCAAAACCAAACTGGATAAGGAAATGGGCGACACATGCCCTAACTAATCAGAACTAAAATAAGAGTAGAATCAACAAAGAGGTCATCTAAGCAAGGTCCTGTAACTCCCACATAAGCTGCAGCACGTTCGGTCCAAAGAATCTAAGCATGACGCCTCTGTGGCTGGGCATCTGTAATATATACATATATATACAAGAGAAAAGAAATAACAGGAAACGGATCAGAGCCCGAGTGTAAAATAGTTTAAAAATAGTTTAGCAACTATTTAAAATGCTTACCGGCTAATGTAACAACCATGTTAGTATGCGACACTCTCTTGAGAATTCTCACCTCTCATCTAGTGTGCACGCCTGCCGTACTATTTATCTCAGAAGTTTATTTTAATTTAACTTTTCAAAATGTTTGATCCCGAGAAAATACTATGGCTAAGATAATTAATTTCCGAAAATTAAACTCTCTCATATATCTTACCTTACTTAGAATACTCAGCATTGTTATAAAATTTCCAAACACTTATAATAAAGTTGGAGTATTTATTCACTTCTTAACTACTTTTATGCATAGTAGAAAGTTTCCATACTTAAGTATATATATTAGTCACTCATACAATATATATACTATCGGCACCCCACATAAAATCTATGGTGTTGGCATACTCTGCTATCAAATCCCCATATCACTCGTACTAAGGGGAATACTAGTTCGGAATCACTCTCGAACCGTATTAACATAAAACATATACAAATAGAGGCAAAGTATAGTTCCAAGTCACTAAGAGGTCAGCACACACCCTCAAGTCTCTTAGGACCATCCGACTATCACTCAAATAGCCCGTATCAAGGATACTATCTTCTAGGGTACAAGTCGTTGTCCCCCATAAAGACTCAATTGAGATAAGACTGTCCCAGCGCGAAAACCTCCGAGATAGAAAGTATCTCGGGTATGATTTTTACACAGATACATAATATATGCACAATCACACGGTCATATATATGAAAATTTACATTTTCTAAATTAGATGCTCCCACGACTCATAATTATGATTATCTGTTCTTAGCACATTTTACTTGATTATTTCGCATAACGAATTCGTCATTTTTATTCTCATATATAATTTTATCAAAATCGTGGCTCTTTTGAATTTTTTTGATTTTTCAACCTGATTTTTAAAATTCTGTGCAGTTTCTTTCATCTCAATCATTGATGTGAATTTTCAATCATCCATCTTTTAAGTCTAGGAATCAAGCTAGAGGATTTATCTTTTTATAAATAGCTTATGTAATACGTAACAAGGCATTCTGCGCCATGAATTTCTAGACTCAACAAAATTTACGTACTTATCAAGTCACTACGGTTTAGAGTTAAGGAGTACTATAATTCTCAAGATAACCTTAAGGATCACTAGTAGAGACTTTAGCTTGTGAGATTCATGCCTTTCACCCTTCCAGAGAGTTTTACGCAATCTCCGAGTCACAAGTTGATTCAACTTCGTTTGGGTCCGCACTTTAAATTGTTACAGGATCTCCAATTTAGTTTTAAGCTTTGTGTGATAAAATTCTCTCCATCCCTCTATGTTGAGTATTTGAATTTTTAGCAAAAATCTCAATATACAAGTGTGTAGTGAAATTTATCTCTAGGATAAATTCAACCCCACCCTCTCTATAATGAATTTTTACATTTTTAGCAATTATTTCAAAATAGATTTATGTAGTTCAATTTATCCCTTATGGGAGGTAAATTCTAACCAATTCCATTATGTTGAGATTTTGTATTTTTAGCAATTATCTCAATATAAATTAATGATCTAGAATTTATTTATTTGGGTGAGTTCTAATGTACAATTTTATAATGTTAGGATTTTCTTTTTTAGCAAATCTCTTTTATTATTTAATTGTCCATTATGAATTCATCCACTATCCTTTTTATTTTTATGTTATAGTCTTTAGTTTAGATTCAATAAATAAATTGTTGTGAGAATCCATTTTTGAGTGTAATTGTTGATGTAATTTTGGTTTGATCACACAAATTGGAGGGAGGTGAATTACAAATTCAAGGATTGGAGTTCAATTTCACTCAAAGAGATTTGGTTTGATTGTTCTCTTCTCTTCTCATTTATTTTATGCCTATGATTATTAATTTGTCAAATTTCATATCATGTTAGGCTAAATCCCCTTTCAAGGGGTGGGAGAAAACCCTTATTTGATGTTATTTTAGTTTAATTAGTTTGATTACTTGAAAATTTTCTTTGAATATTAATTTTGATCCCTCACCCTTAGATTTACGCCTCGAGAGAGGGTAAATGATTTTCGAGAGAAAATCAGAATTCTAGTCATAATACTCATTTTAAATTCGAACTAGAGATAGGGATTTCTTAAGTGTGGTATTATTACGTGAATTTCAACTCTAAATTTATTTTCAAAGATTTACATAAATTTTAATCGATCGATCCTAGCGGGTGATTAATTAAAAGGAGTGTAGATCAATTTTCTAGAGTTGTGGGATGTTAAACTTAATTTTCTAAAAGATTACTATTAAAATTACACTTTCAACGAGAGTTGATTTGTAATTTTGATATTAATTTGGGATAATTCAATTAATTAAATTAATTAATTAGAATAGCTAAAATTTGTGGTGTAGCCCCACTCCTTAATTGTTCTCACAATTATTTACCTCACTTTATCTCTTATTTTAGTGTTAGACTTTATTTTTCACTTTTAGTCACTTTCTAGTTAGTTGTTTTCATCTCACATTTTGGTTTAGTGTTATTTCACCTCACCTCACCTAATTGTTTTAATATTGGAAAAAGAGATAAAAAAAATTAGAAAAAGTAAAAAAAAAAGGAAAATAAAAAGTGAATTACAATTAAATTTGTCTTTAGCTTACCCCCTGATGTGGATTGAATACCTTACTTACCTCTACACTTGAGTTTGTTATAATTTGTAGGTATTTGAGGATTTTTATTAGAGGAGCTTTTCAAGCAACGACGAAAAATATACCGAAAAGTCATCTCTATCAAATGGCGTCGTTGCCGGGGAAGGGGGGATGGGATCGGAGCTGGTGGGACAATGCCGACGCAGCAGCGGGTCAACAGCGGTTAGGGGCCATGCTAGGTTTAGACAGTCGATCTAGATTTGGGATGAGAAATGGGTTGCGGGTCAAGAGAAGTTGGGGCAGGGGCAGGTGTAAGGCCCTAAAACATGATTAGGAAGGTTAATTATATGATTAATTATAACCTAGGAGTTATAAGTTATAAATTGGTTATGTGTGTTAAACATGTAAATTATCATGTTTAGGGGATGCATGCTCATGTGATATATGTGTTGTTTACATTAGGTGCTAATTGAGCTTATGATCGGGGATACCATGTTTAGAAAATATGATTAGTTATGTGGTTAAATGCATCATAAATTATGTTTTTAATGCACGATTATGTTTATAAAAGTAAATAAGGTTGTTGATACGAAATTGGCAATGTTTGGTCGCCAAATGTGAAAGTTTCGAGATTTTCGGTAAATTGCTACTTTCCTGTTCGATGGCCAAATTAGGCGTATTAGTTTATGATTTTGGGAAAACATAAATTATAAAAGTTGTAGATATATGAATTAATATTATAACACAACAAACGGTGGGTTAAACGGAGGCTCGTACAAGAAGTTATACCGAAAGTACGAAACAAGGGCAAATATGTCCATCCCTTAAGTGACAATTGTCTTATTAGCACACCATGTGCTATTTTTTTGATTGGTTAAAGGGTGGGTGATGGTTTGGCCGACTTAAACTGTATAAAACAACTCCTTTGTTCAGAAATTTCATCCATGAACAAGAGTTTTGCCTAAAGAGAGAGAAAGAGAAGAAAGTTAAGGAATAAATCTTTGGAAATTTTCCATAAATCAAGGAATCCTCGTAAGGTAATTACATCTTTATTAAAGTTGGTCACATGGATGAGTTCTATACTTATCATGTTTTTATTTTTGATTTGGATATATATTTTAATGATACCCATATTGCTGAATTGTGTTGAAACAAGGATGGGTTAAGAACATAAGTTAGAACTGGAGCTAGGATCGTAAATGCATACTTTAAAGTCCTAAATTTACATCATCTTTTCGTAAAGAATTTTGATTTAGAAAAATTCATGATTATGATGTATATTTCTGCTAAAACATGTTTATTATATGTTTCCATGAATTATACTCAAGGTCAAGGTTATGTATGCTTAAAAATGTTAAGTTATGCCTTAATGTTGTATTTTGACCTAGTTCTGCTAAAAATGGTATTAATTATGGAATATTTATTGCAATTGAGTGATTCAAGTTGGAGAGTAAAATATACTCATACATGTATAACATATCCGAAAATTATATGAAAATACCAAGGAATGAACCCTTGGTGATAGTTTGAAGTCTTGGTTTAAAATCTGCCCTAAAGGAGCAAGAATGCATACCAGGTGTTTGACGTTTTGCTCGACATAGAAAATGAGCCCTAAAAATTATGAAACATTAAATTTGTATTATTCAATGTGTTTAATGATATTGGGTGGAATATCATGGAAAGTTATGCTGTACAAAAATTATGAGAATTTCATGAAGTTGAAGTTGTGTTGTTGTTTTTCTTGAGAAATGATTTGGAAAAGGCTGTAATAAAATGGGCATAACTTTGTCTAGCAAATTAGTAATTAAATTCTGTAAATTGTGTTAGAACCCTAATTAATTGGGTGTTATAGAAATGTGAAGTGTCATATTTAATTCCTCCTTAGTTATTTCTGATTGACCAAATGATGTGATGTATTACTGGGTTTGACGTTAATCGGTGTATTCAAATACTAACGACATTGACTTGTTAGGTGGGCAAGCAGCTAATACTACCATACCAAGGAAGTAGTTGGTATTAATCTTAGCACTAAATCCAAGGTGAGTGACCTTCCTTAGAGACTTTAGAACTGAGAATACTAACCTTGGTTTACGTTTAAAAATGTCTATATTTTCAGTTTATTTACATATATTAGACTTAACATATGTAGGATATATGTCAGTTTGCATCTATGGGTTGATTAGTTGCAATCTCATCATTTTATGTGTAAATGAGTTTCAAAGAAATGATTTAAATTGTGTTTTGAAAATGAATAAATTTCAGAATGTATATCTTCAATATTTTATGAAATAAAATGTGTTAGAATGATGTTTTAAAGATAAATAATGTGATTTTATGCAAAGAAATGCATTAGGCTTGTCTAAGCCATTTTATGAGATTAAAATGTGATTTTCTACTTAAATAATGAAGATAAATATATATAAAAAAATTTACTTTAATGGATAATTTAAAGTGGGTAAAATTCATCTAGAAAGTAAAATGGGTTTAATGTGTAAATATGTGGAAAGTAAGGATTATCCATAAGTTACGAGTTAAAAGTTAATAATAGAAGTTAAATGTTTCAAATGTGCAAAGTGGGTGTTAAGATGAAATATCCCATAAATCAAGTGTGTGTTTTAAATGTGTAGAATATGGGAGTTTAATATGTAAAAAGGTATTATTTATATATCAAAGGTGTTAAAGTGATAAATATAAAATTATAGTAAAATGAGGTATTGAACAAGTGTTAAAAAAATGTCTAAATGAGTTTAAGTGTTGGTCGGAAACTTAAATTACCCTTTTTGGAAAATGACACTTGTAAATGACTAAATTGCATGATTTGGCAATAAAAGGGTAAATTAGTAAATTTACTTAAAGTGAGATATTTTTATGAAATAAAAATTGTTGATACCAAATTTAGTCTGCTGACATGGACCACTCACTTACAGACACGTGTCTGCCAATGTGGCAATTATATATACTTCTATCGAGCAACTCAAGATCACCAAGCAACTAAGGAGCCCCGAGCAACTCAAGGGCCCCAAGCAACTCAAGCGTGTCGAGCAACTTAAGCGGTCCGAGCTACATAGCATACAACGCATCCAAATCAAGAGAATCAAGGAGATGACTGCTCATTATTATCATACAGATGTACTTGTCTACTAGATAACAGCGCGTTGTCCTTTCATTTGTACAGCCTCAAGGCTATAAATACATTGTAACCTCCTCATTCGAAGGGGACTCGGAATTTCTTGGTAAATCCATTATCGAGAATTCCAAGCAAACACTCAGCAATAACAAAAACAGTGGGCGTAGGCTATTCTTTCAAGGCTGAACCACTTTAAAAATCTTTTGTCTCATTTATTTTATCTGTGATTGATTAATTAGAGATAATCTAATTTTTTACATCAACAGATTGGCGCCGTCTATGGAAAATCGACTGTAATTATCGTTTTTCACCAAAATAATTCATCATCAATGGCCGATCATCCAGAATCCAGCAATCGAAACGCTGGGATCCCTCCAAATCCTCCATCTACTCCTCCAAATGTCCAAGATCTGGCTGGTATAATGGCTAATTTGACCGAGGGCCAGACGACCATGCAAGAGACCACGCGACAACTCATGCAAACTATCCAGGGTGGAGCGCCGGCCCAGTCAGGACAACGAAGCATCCAGAGAAATACCCGGTCACCTTCTTCGCGAACTAGGCGAACATTATTCCCAGAGGAATCTCGATCCAGACGCATCGATTCATATCGTACTGAGAGATCTAAAGATCCTTCTTATCAACTGGTCGGACTTCCTCAGTACAAGCAACAGACTCTCAGCGAAACATCACTCTCTCTCCAGAAAGAACTAGTGCTCTAGAATTATTGAGTAGAATATCTCCTTTTGATTATTTGGGCCCTAGGAGGAATAGAAGCCCTCCTAGGATTGCGTCGAGGAACTCTCCACGACCATCTGACCTAAGGGAAGGTTCTGCCCAATCACGACCAACTGCTCGTAATGAAAGATCCCAAGAAGAAAATTCAACGCGATCAATTACTCGAACCAATAGGTCCGATGAAGAAAGTGATGCATGGAAGGGCTCTATTTAGAGGTTGGAAGACAGATTAGGGGAAATGGCTAAGGCCAAGAATCCTTTATAAAGGACTTTTGTTCAAGGGACACCCTTTATACAGGCGATTGTGGATTTTCCAACACTATCAAAATTCAAATCTCCAATGGTAACGCCTAAATATGATGGAAAAACTGACCATGTCCTTCATATAGAACAATACCAAGTTGTTGTCGATATCTATACATTTCCAGATGAGATGAGATATAGGGCATTTTCAGGAACTCTTACCGGATCTGCTCAAATATGGTACAATAATCTTCCTCGAGGAAAGATCGTGACTTTTTTTCAATTGGCAGAGCTCTTTATTGGGAACTTCTGTTTTGGAGCAAAACCAGTCAAACGAGTATCACACTTATTGAGTGTTAGACAAAAGGCAGGTGAAAGCACCAGGGATTACATTACTCGTTTCAATAACGAGAAACTTGAAGTAATTGATTACAAGGAGAAGACAACAATTACTGCTCTGATGAGTGGACTGTTGGCAGATAAATTGTACTGCACTCTAGCCAAAAACCCGCCTAGAACCATGGCAGAATTAATGGCGAAGGCAACCAAGATTATGAACGCCGAGGAAGCTATGGCTGCGAAGAAGAATATGGACACTAAGGAGACCAAAGTTGAGGCGGATAAGGTTGAGAAGAAGGAGCAGAAGAACAATGGTGGCAAGAAGCAATTAAAAGCAAAGCAAGCATTGGAGCAGTTGAAAAAATTTAGAAACTATACTCCTTTGAAGGTAGATATAAACCACATTCTGGAAGAGATCAAGAATAGCGAGGAGCTAAACCGGCCTAAAAAAATAAAGGCAGATCCTAACAAGAGGAATAAATCCAAATATTGCGAGTTCCATAAGGACCATGGTCACACGACCAAAAACTGCATAGCTCTCCAGAATAAAATTGAAGAGCTCATCAGGTGGGGAAAATTGACCAAGTATGTGGATCGTCGAAATAGTGGAAAGGTCAATGACCAAGCAAGGCAGAGGTATAGATCTCCTCGATGAGCAAAGGAGAATAAGAAGAGAAGTTATGAAGAAGACCCAAAAGATGATCAAGATGACCCCGATCTCCCCAAAAGACCAAAACAACCAGAGCGTGAGGTATTTTCAATCCATTTTGGATCATTTGAATGTAATGTTATTACAGGTGGAGATGCAGGAGGTGGAGATATGACTGCAGAGAGAAAAGCTTATCTCAATGAGGCTCAAGCTTGCTCGTATATTCAGTGAATAAATCTAGCTGAAGATGATTGCCCGAAGAAGGTAAATAAAGACAAGTTGGTCATTGGTTTCTCTAAGAACAACTTGGCAGGTGTACTATATCCTCATGATGACCCATTGGTAATCAAGATGAGAATGAAAGAAGTGGTGATTTAACGAGTACTGGTGGATAATGGTAGCTCGACAGATATCATGTTCTATCCATGCTTTGATAGTTTTAATCTGAAGCTAGCCCAGTTAGAGCCATATCTTAGGCCCCTCCTTGGTTTTACTGGCGAAAAGGTTTTTCCACTTTGGACGATCAAGTTGGATATGCTTATCGGTATATGGTCTGCTTGTCGAACAGAAAGAGTTCGCTTTTTTGTAATGGATAAAAACGTCCAATCAGCTTATAACATCATCATGGGAAGAGTAGGCCTAAAGAAGTTAGAAGCAGTACCATCTACTGTGCATCAATGTTTAAAATTCCCAACCAATTTTAGGGTGGGAGTTGTGAAAGGCGACCAGAAAGTAGCTCGGGAATGCTACTATTCATCTGCTGTGCAGGAGGAGCGTGAAGAATCTAGGCAAAAGACTATCACCTATCAAGTGGATGAGATAGGAGATGCAGAGATTGAAATTTTAGACCCTAGAGACGAGTCTCAACTCGTGAAGGGACAGGTCATGGAAGCTACCGATAATGCCATTCTGGACGACGAGCATCCAGAATGAATAACTCAAATTGGTGCATCATTGGAAGTATCAATAAAACAAGAACTAATATCATTTTTAAGATGTAGAAAGCAAACTTTTGCATGGAGTCATGAAGACATGCCCGGAATAGATCTTAATTTTTTGTGTCACGAGCTCAATGTGAACAAGAAAATTAAACCAGTGAAGCAGCGAAGAAGAGTGTTCAGGAGAAGAATCAAGCTATACAGGAGGAACTAGAGAAGCTACAAAAAGCCTATTTTATTGAAGATGTCAAATATCCTGATTGGCTAGCAAATGTGGTGATGGTAAAGAAGAAAAATAACAAGTGGAGGATGTGTGTAGACTTCACTGATTTTAATAAGGCATGCCCAAAGGATCATTTTCCTTTGCCCCGAATCGATCAACTGGTGGATGCTACCTTGGGGCAAAAATTATTGAGTTTCATGGATGCTTATTCTGGTTACAATCAGATTAAGATGAAGCTTGAGGACAGGGAGAGTACCTCTTTTATCACCCCAAGGGGAACTTATTGTTATAATGTTATGCCTTTTGGACTTAAAAATGCAGGTGCCACATATCAGCGGCTGATGAATAAGGTGTTTACAGAGCAAATTGGTCATAGCATGGAGGTTTATGTTGATGACATGCTTACGAAGAGCAAGAAAGCTGCTGATCATCTAATTGACTTAGGTCAGACCTTTGATTAACTAGAGAAATATCAAATGAAGTTGAATCTTACCAAATGCATATTCGGAGTACGAGAAGGCATGTTTCTCGGGTGTATTGTTAACCAACGAGGTATTGAAGTGAACCCTGAAAAGATCAAGGACCTATTGGGGCTACGATCTCCAACGACGAAGAAGGAAGTGGAAAGTCTCACAGGGCGAGTTGCAGCACTTAATAGATTTGTGTCACGAGCAACTGATAAATGTCTCCCATTCTTTAAAACACTCCAAAAAATGTTTGAGTGGAATGATGAATGCGAGGAGGCCTTTCAAGAAATTAATAAATATCTGGGGACACCTCCATTGTTGTCCGGACTAGTGACGGGAGAAAGATTATACTTGTATCTGACAGTATCAGAGAATGCAGTTAGCTCGACATTAATCAGATTGGAGAATGGAGTATAAGAACCAGTCTATTATACCAGCAAAGCTTTCCGAGGAGCAGAAATCAGATATCCAAGACTGGAAAAGTTGGCACTGGCACTGATTGAAGCAAGAAGAAGGATGAGGCCATACTTCCAAGCTCATACTATAGTTGTGTATACAGATATGCCGTTAAGGCAAGCTCTGCACAAACCAGAGAAATCGGGAAGGTTGATGTATTGGGCAGTAGAACTGGGAGAATATGATATAATTTATGAGCCTAGATCATCGCTCAAAGGGCAGGCGGTAGCGGATTTTATCGCAGAGTTTACTCAGGAGTATACCCCCGACAAGCAAGAGTTGAATATGGACCAACTTGTGGATGTTACATGATCATCAAATTGAAACCCCGACCAACTTACGTCATTGGACGAGCAACGAGAAGCGATGGAGGAGAATAAAAGGAAGCATCAAATATTCCACCGTGGAACTCTGTCTGACCAGGAGTTTAATAATGAGATACCTGTGTGGAATTTGTATGTAGATGGCTCTTCTTGCACTACAGGCAGTGGAGCAGGGATTGTTTTAAACAACCCGGATGAGATGGATGTGGAGTATGCTCTGCGTTTTCAATTTAAGGCTTCTAATAATGAGGCTGAATATGAAGCTATGATCGTGGGTCTCAGTCTGGCCAAAACTATGAAAGCAGAGTAGGTCGTTGTATTCAGTGACTCACAGTTGATCGTAAATCAAATATTGGAGGTGTATGCGTAAAAAGGAGAATTAATGATCCAGTATCATGCGAAAGCATTGGAAATTATATCAAGCTTTAATGCAGTACAGTTGATTAGAATACCAAGGTTGGAGAATGCAAGAGCAGATGCCTTAGCTCGGTTAGCCTCAGCCACACGCACCGAGCTACGAAGAACAATCCCAATAGAAATCTTGGCTAGTCGGAGCATTGACGAAGACTTAATGGTGAACTTCATTGCTCTCGACTTGGGACCATCTTGGATGGATCCCATCAGGGCCTATATTGACAAGGGGGCTTTACCATCTAATAAACTCGCAGCCAAGAAACTAAAGTTTAAAGATGCTCGTTATGTACTGACCAATGGAATTTTATATAGACAAGGTATTATAGCAGGGCTATAAAGATGTGTACATCCCTCTGAAGTGAAAGATCTGACCGAAGAGGTTCATGAGGGGTCTTGTGGAGCCCATGAAGCAGGTCAGATGCTTTTACAAAGGATAATGATGCAGGGGTATTACTGGCTGACAATGAGAGCTGATTGTGTAGCTTATGCCAAGAAATGTGATAAATGTTAACGCTTCTCCTCTATTCGAAGAACTCCCCAAGCATTGTTAACACCCATCACGTCTCCTTAGCCATTTTCCATGTGGGGAATAGACTTGGTCGGGCCACTTCCAACGACCCGAGGAAGATTTAAATACCTCGTAGTCGCTGTGGATTATTTTACTAAATGGGTGGAGGCTGAGCCTCTTATTGATATAACATATGACAAGGTATATCAATTCATTTGGAAAAACATTATCTGCAGATACGGTCTACCACATGCATTCATCACAGACCATGGAACTCAGTTTGATAACGAGGAGTTTGCTGCGTATTGTCATCAATCCAATGTACTGAAGATCCACTCTGCACCAGGCCATCCCCAAAGAAATAGACAAACTGAGGTGACAAACAGAACGCTGCTGAATGGTTTGAAGAAATGACTAGATGCTACAAAGGGAAATTGGATTAACGAGCTACACTCTGTGCTATGGACTTATCGTACAACACTACGAGCAGCAACAGGAGAGTCTCCATACATGCTGGCATTTGGAAGTGAAGCTGTTATACCTGTTGAATTGGGTCTACCTACACACAGAGTATTGAATTTCAATTCTCCTATTAATGACTTGATGAGGCGATTAGATCTGGATATGCTCGAAGAAGTTAGAGAAGAAGCAGCAATCAGGAATACTACATACTAACAACGAACAACTCTGTTCCACAACAAGAGGGTAAAGAAGTGTGATTTGAAGGAAGGGGGCTATGTGCTAAAGAAAGTAATTCAAAAGCACAACAAACTGGAAGCCAACTGGCATGGACCATACAGAGTAACAAGAGTTGTTCGTCTAGGGACATATAGGATTGAAACATTGTAAGGAGAAGAATTCAAGAATGCATGGAATGCAGAGCATCTACGCAAGTATTATCAGTAGTTAAAATTCCTATGTAATGCAGTTCTCTTCAGTATGAATAAAGTGTTGAATGTTTTACCTAGTTCTCTCTTTTTGTTGAAATTTTTTAGAGTATTAGTGCTACACACTACGCATCAAGTTCAGAATCAATCTCCTCCAACTCCGGTTGGTCGGGAACCAATTTCCTCCAACTCCGGTTGGTCGGATATCAATCTCCTCCAATTTCGATTGGTCGGATATCAATCTCCTACAACTCCGGTTGGTCGAGAACAAATTACAACCAACTCCGGTTGATTGGCAAATCAATCTCCTCCAACTCCGATTGGTCGGGAACCAATTTCCTCCAACTCCGGTTAGTCGGATAATAATCTCCTCCAACTCCGGTTGGTCGGGAACCAATTTCCTCCAACTCCGGTTGGTCGGATAATAATCTCCTCTAACTCCGGTTGGTCGAGAACAAATTAGAACCAACTCCGATTGGTCGACAAATCAATCTCCTCCAACTCCGGTTGGTCGGGAACCAATTTCCTCCTCTAACTTCGATTGGTCGGGAACCAATTTCCTCCAACTCCGATTAGTCGGATATCAATCTCCTCCAACTCCTATTTATCGGATATCAATCTCCTCCAACTCCGATTGGTCGGGAATAAATTACAACCAACTCCGGTTGGTCGACAAATCAATTTCCTCCAACTCCGGTTGGCCGGGAACCAATTTTCTCCAACTCAGGTTGGTTGAATATAAATCTCCTCCAACTCTGGTTGGTCGGGAACATATCTCCACCAACTCCGGTTGGTCGGCAAATCAATTTACAATCAACTCCGGATTGGTTAAACTAGGCAGAATTATGGGATGAAAATTGTTTCATTGCTTAGGATCAAAGAGTGATAAGTCGCTATAATTAAAAAATAAAACAGAATGGACACATCAAAATATGCATATATTCACAAACAAAGACAGTCTGCAAAATACTTATAAGAAAGTAAAATAGCAAAAGACTAAAAATTTCTTCATTTAAATCAAGACGAATTACATATGCTGAGAAAAAATACAAGTCATTACATAAAAATCCTATTATATTGGCTTTTTTTTTCTGCCTTTGAAATAGGTTCTACCCCAGCAGGAGGATCATCTAAGGCATAAGGAGAGTTTATGAAATTTACATCTCTCAGCATTCTAACGTTCATTACAGATGGTCGATCAAGTAAATATTCTGGGCGAGATATCTCGAAGTTGGCATGAAGACTGTAGTCGTCAAGATACTTAGAGATCAAGCACTGAGGAATTGCCTGAGCAGGAATCCAACTAATGTCAAGCTTAAAAGGAGGCACGGGTAACTCAAGTAATCCAGGGTCATAGTAATCCCATAAGTAGTGCCCCTGCTCCACTTTTAGCACACACAATGCATTCAACCATCCTTGCTTGTACCCCTCGTTATTTAATTGCTGGATTCGATCATCAAGATGGTAGAGGGCTTCATTGTAACCAGCCATCCAAAACTCTCTGGGCTGTTTATGAAATTGGTAAGTTAACCTCTCTAGTTGCTCGTGAAGATTCTTCACCAGAAGTTCTTTATTTTCCAAGGCAGAGCTTTGGGTAGAAAGTTGTTCGCTGAAGTTCAGAATCTTCTTAGACATCTTTGCCAAATCTTGATTCTTCGCCATCAACTAAAATGCCTGATTCTCCAAGGCCGCTTGAGTTCTTGCTGCTTCAATAGAAATTCGACCAGCCCTTGCTCGTCTCCGAGAAAAAGATCTTGCTCGTCCACGAATATAAGTGGAGGGTCTAGCTCTTTTCAAAGTTTCTAACTCATCTCGTAAGTTGGCATTTTCTACCTCCAAAAAAGAAAAAACTTCATCATTGACAGGGACCAAGGTTCTCGAGGAAGACGCGACAAATTTGAGTTGTTTTACCTCCTCTTACAAGGCAATGTTCTCTTACTCCAGCAACTTGGCGATATGTCTATGCTCTTTAACCTCAAGCTTTAGAACGCTCTCTTTCTTCTCGTAAGCAGAGATAAATTTATCATATCCTTTTTCAGCACTTAACTGCTGATATTTCTTCTCGTACCCTTGGTGCAAAAGTGTGGAGGACTCTTTGTACTGCTGCTGGAGTTCCTCTATAGTTCCTTGAATATCCTCGATCATCTCATAGTAAGCCACATTATTGGCAACTACACGATCGAGCAAACACTTAAGATACTGGTAAGCTTCAACTGCTCGTTTAGAAGTATCTGAACCAAGGATATCAATAATTTGAGCTTCATTTAGATCTTCATGACCAGCTTTGAAGTAGTCATTGCATTTCTTTATTAATTTTGTGTCATGAACTGATAAGAGCTCCATCATGGCCATAAACTAGCAAAAAGAAGAAATAGAAAAGATCAATAAGAATGCAGACAGAGCAAGTACAAGGTAGTCAAAATGAACAACTAAAAGTTCGAATTTTATTTCATCATAAGAAAAATACAAAGTCTGAGATTACATTCAAGAATAACAAAATAAATACCCAAACTACTCGACACCTTCTCTTTGTTTCCTATAATTTCATCAGAATGTTTCGAGGAAGAGACTTATTGCTCGTAGGATAAGATTAGCTGCTCGGCAGAAGTAATGGATGGTTGGAGTTGCTCGGAGGAAGGCTGAATAATAGGAACCTGATCTCCAATCATCATGGAAGATTCGTCTGAGGCAGCTTCATCCTCTTCTTCTTCTCCATGAGAGGGAGGAGGGCCATGAATGTGTTGCTGGAATAATTCTGAATTCTCAGCAACTTTCATCTCTTTCAAAGTAGCCACCCATCCATCCCTAAAGTACTTGAGGCTAGCATACTCCATTTGCGAAGTCATGGTAGCTAGGCCCTTGTTCCATCCTTTATCCCAACCAGCACTGAACGATTTTTTAACAGCCTTTTCTTCTTTTCTTTCTCCGAGGAGGTCCTTTTCCCTAAGGAGCTCCTCGACAGCCTTCAACTTCTCCTCCACTTCTATTTTTTGGCGTCCAACATCTTGAAGCATAAAAACTTCCTCTTCAGCAGATTTGAGCTTAACTTCCAGCTCCTTGTTGCTTTGTTTAAAAATTTTATTGCTCTGCTCAGACTCTTTCAATTTCTTCTCCAACTCCTGGGAGGCATTCTCAGCTTGATTCTTGTCCAGCTCAATGGACTTGAGTTGCTTCTCCCAAGCAACCTTATCTTCTTCGTATTTTTGACGAGAATCCTTTAAGGACTGAGTCAGACCAACTTCCTATACACCTCCCGAGGAGCTTGAAGCTTTAATAGCTTCATCCTTCTTCAATATGCTATTGAAACACGTCACCAGCTAAAAAAAGAAATAACATCAAATTAACATATAAACGTGATATTAGAAAGTGAATGACTCAAATTAATAATACTTACTGAGGTAATGTGTTGAGCAGCAAGAGTAGTGATTAACTCACGAGAAAGGGAATCTTCAATACCTTGGACTTCTGGGATAGTCCAGGATTTTACTAAGCTCACAGCGGAGCTCGGAGCAACAAAAGATAGAACGCCACTTTCAGCATTTAAAGGCTGAGAGATAGGTTCAGCGGGTCTCTCAGAGGAACTTGTCTTTAACCTCCTCGGAGGAGCAAGAATATTTTCAACCAAAGAAGTTATCTTGGTTGGTGATATGACAATAACCTCACTAGGAGGAGAAATAACTACAGCCTTTCTCGGAGCCACAAGGGGCTTCTCAATAACTTTCTTGGCAGCAACAGGAGGGGGTGCATCAATGTTTATTGTCCCTTCCTCTGGAACATCCTGTTTATTTTTCTTTGTCTCCACATTGGCAGAGTCTGATTTGTCAAAGAAGGCAGGATCTCTTCTTCTCTTCATTAGGATACTGATGGGAATATTCGATTCAGAGGAGGAACCTTCCACACCAGTTTCAGAAGCTGGTACTTGGTCAATGTCAACCACCACTGGACGAGCAGTGAAGGATGAAGTATAGCTCTTGTATTGCAATAAATAAGAAGCAGACCTAATATGTTCCTCAACAACAGATTGGTGCAAACTCCAGATAAGTTTTAAATGCTTCAAATTAACGTCAGCTTCTTTTGGAGGTTTTCTTTTACTGTCAACTGTAATGAACAAAAACAAATGTCAGTGAAACGTTTTATCAAACGCAAAGAAAACAAGATTTCAAAAAAATAAAAACAACCTATTCCATTGCCATAAGGGGGACACCTAGGACCTTGATATACAACATCTCCATTTAATGGAGCATGTTGCCAATTTTTTATAACAACCCCATGCTCAAAATAATCCCTATTGGCGTCTGGAAGATTAACAACTAAAGCCCTATTCAAAAACCTAGTCTTTAAATAAAATGTGGAATCACTGACAACCCATCTATAACAGTACATAATCTCTAGGATTCCTAAACGGGTTCCATGGAGTTGATTCAATCTATGAACTCCATTAACTATCCTCCAGGTATTTGGAGCTATTTTTGCAGGTACAACGTCAAAATATTGACAGAACTCCAAACATAAGGGATTTGGAGGAAAAAAAGCCACATTCAGCCACAAAGAGACTTGAGAACCAATATCCCCCAGCCAAAGAAAAATAGTCAGAAGGTTCAGAAAGTTCTTCCAAAATGACCTATGAAGGAATTGAAAATTCAGAGCGAAATTTGTCAAGCGATTCAACAAGGTAAACCATGATGAACAAAGTAAATAAAAGAGAGGGAAGAAAATCTTACAGAAAAAAAAGTGAATCAGTTGACAACGAACAATGGAAGGAATGAAGGCACAAGATAGAGAATAAATGAAGAGTTTAACGATACAGATTTGAAAAGTGAAAAAACGATAGGATTTCTGACGCGCTTAAATACTTTACCTTGGGAACAGAGAAAAGAAATAATTACAAAGGAGGACGTTTGCGTATCCGGCGGATAAAAGAAAAAAAAGGAGCACAAATATCGAAGCGATCATGAAAATTCAAAATATTTATGAGGCCCGATATTGTGCACTCAAAATGGAATTATATACAACGAATGTGTTCCTAAAAACCATACAAACCAATAATCTTTGCAGTTTTCAAGCAGAATGTTCCATACTTTTCTTCAACATCAAATTATGAAACATTGGGGGTTTTTGTTGATACCAAATTTAGTCTGCTGACATGGATCACTCACTTACAGACACGTGTCTGCCAACGTGGCAATTATATATACTTCTATCAAGCAACTCAAGATCACCAAGCAACTCAGGAGCCCCGAGCAACTTAGGGGCCCCGAGCAATTCAAGCGTGTCGAGCAAATTAAGCGGTCCGAGCTACATAGCGTACAACGCATCCAATTCAAGAGAATCAAGGAGATGACTGCTTATTAAGTGCTCATTATTATCATACAGATGTACTTGTCTACTAGATAACATCGCGTTGTCCTTTCATTTGTACAGCCTCAAGGCTATAAATACATTGTAACCTCCTCATTAGAAGGGGACTCGAAATTTCTTGGTAAATCCATTATCGAGAATTCCAAGCAAACACTCAGCAATAACAAAAACAGTGGACGTAGGCCATTTTTTCAAGGCCAAATCACTTTAAAAATCTTTTGTCTCATTTATTTTATCTGTGATTGATTAATTAGAGATAATCTAATTTTTTACATCAACAAAAATATTAATGAATAGTGTTAAACTAATATGGGTGAAAATGAATTAAGTTCCTAAGCGTGAATAATTTTTGGTATAAAATCAACGTGTGTGTGAATAAGGGACTTAAAGAGAAAGAAATAATTTCCCAACTGTTAATGGAAAAAGGAATGGTTAAGTCCAGGTTTTTGGCTTCGGTCCATAAATGTGGATTAATTTAAACATTGGAATAATGTTAAACACATTAAAAAGATAAAGGAAGAGTCAAATGATGTCAAGAAATAATTAAGCAGGGCATGACATTTCTAATGGTAAAAGATCCCAAATCCACTACGCAGTTAATATATGGTGACTGGAACCGACGGTGTGGAACCTGTGAAGTATAAGGATATTGATGAACTCCGAGAAAAGTTAATGGTATTAAATTGAAACATGATAAAAAAATGGGGTGTGATGGAAATAACCTAACTTTTATGAAATGATAAATATTCCTTTTGGTATATATTGTGGACAAGTAATTTGAAAAAAATGACTAATGTCCATAAGAAAAGCGAAATGGTTAATCAAGGTAACTTAATGGGCAATTAAGCTGCGTAATGAGGTTTAAAACCATAATAACACAAGTGTGCATATTGTATAAAGCTTTCAATGTTAATGAATATTTTCTAACACGATGTGCGCGTGTGTTGAAAGAAAGTCTTAGGTAATTATTAACAACTCTCGTGTGAGTTAATGAACGTTAAGTAATAAACGTTTTGAAAGTAAATGAAAAGTTTTCCCAACAATTTCAAATTGTTTAACTGTGTGAGTTAATGGGAAAGATTGTTAGTTTAGAGCATAAAAATACAAAATGATTGTTTTGTAAAGACAATGAGAATAAATGGTAGCAAATAACGTTTTTGGAATAAAACGGTTTATATATTAGGACATATATTTTCAAAGGTATATATGTAGATCTATACGTATTTTCACAAGCATGTGGTTGTAGCATGTGAGTATTCTTTCTGTTGTTCGCTTCTACACTGCATATGTATAAATTTCCACTGATCCCTCCTTTTCTTACAACAGGTTGTATATTATCCTATAATTTTAGAGCGTTGTACATAGAAGTACTTAATTTGCATTTAGGTTAGTATAGTTCTGTTTACTTGGCCTTGGAGACACTCCCCCTGGATCACATCATGTAGTTTTATGAAAGTTAAAATCATATCCTAATAAGTGTAACGTTAAATAATAATAAAACTGGATTAGAAACATTATTTAGGTTGTTCCATTGCCAAACACTAATCTTTCAGCATATAAAATATGATTTCTAGCATGCAAAATTCTAAAAAAAAAATAATTCAGAAAAATATATTTAAAATACTAATATTTATTGAAAAATACATTAAAATAAAAAAAACATTTAAAAATATGGAAGCTCATAAAAAAATATAAAATGATATCCAACAATTCTAAATCACTTCCAGCAAAAAAAAATTATTTGCAGAAAATAAAAAAAAAAAAAGATTTTTCACAATATAAAATTATTTTTAGCATATAAAAATAATTTTCAGCAAATAAAAATGATTTCCAACAATAATAAATTGTTTCCAGCATATAAAAATGATTTCTGACAATAACAAAATAATTTTCAACATATAAAGGCATTTCCAACATAGAAAAATTGATTCCAGCAAATATAAAAGATGATTTTCAGCAATAATAAATTATTACCATTAAATACAAAAAAATATAAATATTTTAACCTAAAAAAAATGCATATGTCCAACAACAAAAAATTTCAACAGATGTGAAACATGCAAAAAATTATAAAAATATAAAAATGCATATTTCAAAGCTACAACCCCAAATAAAAATATAAAAAAGCAAAAAAAAAAAATAATCCACACAAATCTAAAAATACAAAAAAATTGCCCCCATATATTTACAAACCTCTAAAAAGAATCTTTAAAAAAAAAACATAAGGAAATCTGATCTAGAAATGAGAAATAGTTGGTGGATGGATGGATGGGTGGGTGGGGGAAGGGGGAAGGGGGAAGTGGGCAGCAGGTTTGGGGACTAGCAAGGGTGGGGTGGGGAGCAAAGGCTGGGGCGGGGTGGGGAGAAAGGGTAGAAGTCGAGGTGGGCGCCGGATGGGGTGTAGGGGCGGAGGTGGGGTGGGGGGTGGTAGGGTGTGGGGGCGGAAGCATTCATGGGTAAGAAAGGGAGAGAGAGGAAAGAGAGAGAGTGGAGGGGGAGGGAGAAATGGATGAAAGAGAAAAAATAAAGACAGTGTAAAAAGATGTAAGGATTTTGGGTATTTGAAGATTAAACAAAAATATCATTATCTAAGTTATGTGTCATGCACATTATTAAGGGTTTTTGTTCAAAATTAACGGAGTTGGACGACACGAGGCTAATTTTATCCGTTTTCAAAGTTAGGGGGTGAATAAAAAAAAGTTAAAGTATTGGAGGTGAAGTGTTGGGGGGGGGGTATAGTTCAGGGGACTGAGTATAATTAATCCAAAAATAATCAATGGAGAAAAAAAATAGGGAAATAACAAAAAAAAAAAGAAGGAAATGGAGAAAGAAAAGAAAAGAAAAAAGTATGTTTTGTTTTTCTTTTAAACCACCCCATGAGTTGGGGTGGGTAGATAGAAAGTGAGCCCAATAATAGGGATTTAATAAATGGTGTGGTTAGAAAAAATAAATGGTTTGAAATAAAAATTTCAAAACCTTTACACACATCGTATAAACAGTGAATAACTGAAAATAGATATATGGATATTGTTCTAACTTTTTAATCTTTCTTCCAAACACGTAAAATGAGAAGGGGAGTATTAGAAATTAGATATGCCATCTGAGATGTTTTAGGAATGAAAATAATTGGTATTTTCATTTTAATCTCAGCACTCTTGTGAAAGATAAAATAAAATAAACAAGTAAAAAGGAAAAAAGGTGCAATAAATGTTTAGTCCCAATGAGCTAAATTTTGCATTTGATCCAAATTATTGTTTTGTTTTTCAAAATGTCCCTTGTCCATTATTTTAACATTTTTGTTTTAAATTTTAAGATAAGAGAAGATAGAATGTTTGTGAGTGTTTTATTTGGTGATGGGTTTTTTAAACAAAATAAAAAAATTGAACTAAATGTTAATTAAAAAAAATGTCAATGAACTTTTCGTCCAAAAAAGTAGAAAACATCTTAAATTTTTCTTTAGATTAGGAGTGTTCGTGGTACGGTAAAAACTCATACCGTACCGTTTTGTACCAAAAATTAGTGGTAATGGTTTACATTTTTTTACTTACCGGAACCGAAACTACCGAAACTGAAATTACCAAATTTTTGTTGTTGGTTTTTGTTTTAACATTTTAAAAATCGATTTACCGACTTTACCGTACCGAAATTAGTGTACCGAAAATACCAGACAAATATTATCAAACTTACCAAATGAAAACACCAAATTAAATCAAACAAGAATACTTAATGGCTAAAGCCAAACACAACACACTTATTTTATAGGTTCGTTATTTGTTTTCTTTAAGTGATCAATATTTTGGTAATCCTTGGATCAATTCAAGATTTTACAGCCCTTGGATCATTCACAACACAATTTATAACAAGACTATGGTTAATGATTCATATTCAACACAACTTACTGTAAACTTACAAAACTTGACTAACATAAAATGTTTTGATGATAAACTAAACTCAAATCACTTCTTGTGCACTCTATTTTGTATTCTATTTTATACTTTTTTTTGTAATATTTTTTTGTACATATGATTTTATGTAAGTTTCGACTAATTTTTATTTTATTGGAAATATGTTGATATTCATCTTTTCTTTTGTAGATGCCGAAGGGGGGAGTGAAAGAAACAAAGAACGTGAAACATTTTTATTTTAGTTTATTATTTAATATGATGCCTGGGTTAATATTTGTTTGAGTTATTTGGACAATATTGTAACTTGAATTAAAATTTGTGATGTTTATTTTGGAATTTAATGTTTATATATAATTATGGAGACGACACAATTATGTAGATCATTTTTTGTTTTTTTTAATATGCATATAAAAAGGTTAGGTAAGTGGTACAAAATATTACCATTATGTACCGAGTAGTACCAAATTTACGGTAAAAAGAAATTTATCAAACTCTACCGTATTTTTCGAAAATCGATTTTATCGTAAAAAACGATTTTATCGATATACTACACGATTTAATTTTGGTTTATGGGCGATTACACCGATCGGTAAAACTGATAATTTTGATTTGATAATTTTTAAATTGGTATGACACTGGTATGCTTTATTTAAGATGAAACCGACCGTAAACCACCCAGTTTAAATATAAAGAACTCCAAGTTTGATGATCTTCACTATGTTTATAGATCTACAATCGGTTCATCTCATGTGCTGGTCTTTGACCATAGAAAACTAATATTAGCTCCTAGCTAATATCGCCATATTATGATTATGTATCTCTATTTTTTTTCCCAGAGGATAGATAGGTAAGGAAGATTTCTACTAGTCACTAGATTGAAGAATGCATCTCCAACTGTTTGAAGACTTGATTTTGATGCGGTTCCGACTAAGAGTCACGGTTTGCCCACCAATTATAAATAATATTCTTTGGAAAAAAGTTATCCCCCCCACCCAAGAAAATAAAATAAAAATATATGTATATATACATATACATATACACACACATATATAATAAAATATACAAATATATTACTCTCAAATCATTTCGTATTAATTTTTATATTAGGATTTATTGGCCCTTTGAAAATAGGGTTCGGTGAACATGTGCCTTCAACTGACGTGTTGTTAACAATCCATATATGAATGAACAATTCAAACTCATATGTTGTGTGTTTTATATGGTTATAACATCTCGGATGAAAATGTTTATTTTTTCAGTTATGTGGTTGTCTAAAATGACAATGTGCTTCTTATGTTGTAAAAGTTTACTTTACACATTCTTAATAGAAAAAAAAATTATCCCATGTAAATGTGTATACATTAATTTTTTTCTTCAGTGGAGTAAAAGAGAAACACATAGTTACATGTAAAATGTATTGTGAAAGTATTGTTCATGAATACTTGATACTTCACAATATCTACAAAATAAGAATGTCCATCCATACTTACATTGCAAAAGTATTTTTAAGCGCATATTCAACACACATTACATGTCATATCATTGTTCAGTCCACTTTTGCTCTTGTTCTCCCTTTCACATGTAATATATTTGAGAGTAATATATTGCTATGTGCACATTCTTGGTATAGTACAAAATGATATGGAGATTGCTAACAAAACGCTTGGTATACAATTTGTAACATTAGCTAGAGTCATGTTACATGGTAAAGAGATTTTTCAATCATTAATCTCACATTAGGAGTGTTGAAATCAACAATTTATAATTTCAATGCATGATGAATGATTTAAAAAACACTTTAGCATAGAGTAACTTTATAGAATAATGTTAGAAAGATCTTAAAATATAATATTTTCTATGATTCGATCAATGTGTCAAATATACATTAAACGTTGTTTATAATTTACGTGAGTTATTGAGAGTATTTGACACATCGGGGATCCTCATCCTTGTTGGTCATGATTGAACTACCCTGCACCATCAACAAGCACTGGCAATTACAAAAGTCACAATCAATGGATACATAATTAATGTCTTCCCTTTTAGCTGAAAGTCAACATTTACTTAGCCATATCAACCCAGCACTAACTTTTCAACACTACAGTTAAATGAATCCCAAAAGTTATATGACGTGGAAAATTAGTTATTTATATATCACCAGAAAGAAAATTTTGTCGCCTAGGTTTAAATTGAAAGAAGTAACCAAACGTTGTCGTGATCCTCTTTGGACTCTTCGTATAAATCTCAATCAAACATCAATTAGCAGCAGGGCTATACAAAGGAACATTATGCCACTCAAAAAGTATCAAAGCTCAATGCTTAGATTGTGAGAGTCGTGCATTAATGTCCCAATTGCATAGGATTCATACAATGTAGCAGGTCCTTATCCCAATTGTTTCTCTTTTGTCCTCAAACCCTGATCACATCTCTCGCACTGTCTTTCTTTCCAGTCGAATTTTAGATAAATTTTTTCTAGATATATTAACGTGGCGGCTTATTATTGATTAGTTTTTGAGGTTCACGTTAGTGAGATCTACAAACCAACCAATAATAAGTAGCACGTCAGTGTATTCAGGAAAATTCGATCAAAAATTCGGTTATCGTAGAATTACTCTTCTTTCTAACACAAATACACACGAATAATAACGACGGGATATTAAAGAACATAGGGCCCGTTTGATACCCTCTCAATTTCAGGGCAAATTCAGAAAAATTGAAAAATTTTGATCTTTTCCCGCTTTTAGGGTGTTTGATTGCCTTTATATATCTTGGAATTTGTTTTCTATGTACAACACCTCTTAAACATAATTTGCCACCCTAGGGTGGAATTCAATTCTTCCCGGGGGCAAGTTTTTGTTTGCCACCTTTGAGTGGCAAATCACTCAAAACCATTTTTTTTTTTGTAAACTCTATATATTTCATAAATATATATTGTTAATAAATATGTAAATATATATATTTCGTATATTTTAATATATATATATTGAATATATATTATTTACAGGATATAATATATATTGAATATATATTGAATATATAATATATGGATATATTCTATAAATAATATATATTTAGTATATTCAATATATAATATTATTTACAGGATATACACATATATTATATATATACTGAATATATATAATATATGGATATATTCTATAAACAATATATATTTAGTATATTCAATATAATATAATATATATTCATATATTCCATAAATAATATATTATATTTTCATATAGATTTTGTTCATTTAATAATATTATATATATATATATATATATATATATATATATATATATATATATATATATATATATATATATATATATATATATATTATTAAATGAACAAAATCTATATGATAAATCTATATTAATTGTATATTTAATAATATATATCTATATCTATATGATAAATATATATTAATTGCATATTTAATAAATATATATATTTATTAAATATACAAAATATCTATTTATTAAATATACAAAATATATGAATATATATTAATATATTTATTAAAAAAATATATCAATTGTATATTTTTTAATAAATATATGAACATATATTAATATATATATATATATATATTAAATATACAATTAATATATATTTATTAAATATACAAAATATATGAATATATCCTAATGTGTATATATATGTGTATATATATATATATATATATATACACATTAGGATATATTCATATATTTTGTATATTTAATAATAAATAATATAACATATATTCATATATTTTGTATATTTAATAATATATAATTATATTTTGTATATTTAATAATATATATTTAATAATAAATAATATAACATATATTCATATATTTTGTATATTTAATAATATATATTTAATAATATAATATATATTCATATATATATATATATATCCGAATATATATATTACGCAAATAATATAATATATATTCCATAAATAAATTTTCCACATTTATATCTAATTTTCAACTTTTGCGTTTGATAGAAAATGTGGAAAATTGATGATTTTCCAACTTGTATCAAACAGACACAAGTAGGAAAATATTCATTTGCCTTGGAATTGTTTGCCCTGGAATCAAATGTCCTGAAATCATTTGCATTTTTCCAGTTTTCTATCAAACGGACCCATAGAGTAGTTATATTTCTCCTACACAAATATCATACTAATTTTTTTGTATTTCAGATTTGACTAGTTTAAATTATTCATGTTTGGAAAACATGTAACAATACCAAATCGTAATGTGTATTTTGTTTTTCGATATTTATGTTAACTTTTGTTTTTCGGTAATTTTAGATCTTTTGATAATTTTAGTTTCACTTTCTAATTTTTTTTATTCATTGTATTCGCATTTCAATTTTAAAATACATCAACAAAACTAACACATAAACTACCGTATAACCTATGTTCTTGCTTATCTGCCATATATATAAATTATCAATTAACTTTGTGTTGTTCATACTTTCCTCGCATAAAAACTAGAAAAAAACTTATATGGAAACAAAACAAATGAATCCGTACGTATTCTTAATGTTATAAATTACTGCACATAAAAATAGAGAATTTTTTTGAGATTTTTATGGGAAAGGAAAATTAACGGTCCACGTCATTTTTAATATCATATATGGGTAGACGACTTTAGATTATTGATAGTTGATAGCTGAAGGGGTAGACAACAAAAGTCACTATCTTAGGCCCCAATATATTATACATATTTAGGACCCTAAGGCCATCCACAATAGGCTGATGGGTATATATCATAGGTTAAAGGATTAACGGGGGAAAGATGGGGTTAGCTCATAGAATTGAGTCAAATGTGTAACAGTCCCACATCTGAACTCTCAAAGGTGGAATAGTCCCACATCTTAGCCACACGTGAGAATCTCCTGCATCTAAAATACAGGGTTAACGCAAGATTGTAGGATTTTTCATTTTTTATTTTTATTATTAAGAAGTGAAACAGTTCTCCTTCTAGTTTGGGCGCATGACCTTCTCCCTTCTAGAATTTAAACGGAAAACTTTCTCTCATCCGACATAATGTCCCCCGCTACCGAATATCCCATAACAGACTCATAACTTTGTGAGAGGGTTAAGGACCTCCTCTATGTTTAACGGATTTAGCTCTCACTGTGACCCATTTATGAGTTCTCTTGTGAGTTTAAAGGACCCAATGTGAATGATTTAAATATTAAAATAGGTATATGACATTTTTTAGCCCTAAAAATGAATTCAAATCAATATTCATTGTTAAGGCCAAATTTCTTAATAAAAAACTAGTCAATACATTGTTTAATACGTGGAATTTACTCATTTTACACGTTTAATGCAACAATGTTATTTAATTTATCTCAATACTAATTGATTTGTTTCTATCTTTTGAATGCAAAAGATGTTAGGCAAAACAAATGTGTAGAAAAGTTTTTCGCAAATCGATGTGATGATTGTTACAAGTTATTAAATAGTGTTAACTAGTAGATTCACCAACTGGCAAATCAATCAAATATGATATCATTTTTTTTACCATTTCTCATCAATTTTTCGTGCTTGACAATTTTTTTTTTTTTTTTTTTTTTGTGATCATCTTGTACATGTAAGCCTTTATTTCCTTAACTTCATAACCAAAATTGATTTTATACTTATTAATAGCGAAAAATAACTTGATTAAATCTCATACACTGAAAAAAGCATAATGTACTTTATCAATCTTTTATTCAGGGCGTCCTCAGTGAGTCACGAGTGGGGGCGAAGGCACCCACTGATTTTTTGCAATTTTTATTGTACATTTGGTATTTTTTTGACATTATATAGACTTTAGTGTTATTTATTTGAAATTGAAGGCACCTTAAAAGGACCTTCTAATACTTCAAGGGGTAAACTTGCAAACGAATAAGTTACCCAACGGTCCAAACCCAAACCCGACGCTCCTCAAACCTTCCTCATCCCCAAGCAAGTCACCTACGACAACCAGTTCCTACATTCCTTATGTTTCAACTTTCACCCATCGACTCTGCAACATGTATTTTTTCCCTTTTTAAATATCTAAATAATGATTAGCTTGTATCTAGAAATGAATTATAAAGTTAAAGATTTTGTTGTTTTTATCTTCAAATGGATTAGCTTGTTTCTTGTTCTTTGTTTGTATTTTTTTTTCATTACGGTGCTTATTTCCATGTCGATAGTTTTCATTTTTTTTATTTTTCCCCCCAAGAGGTATTTTTTGTTAATACTTATCTTCAGCTCAGGTTTATGTGTCAGTAGTTAATTTCATACATTGATGATATCTTTTTCATAAATAAAAATGTTGATAGTTAATTTCAAGAATTATTTTGGTAACTTTTGTGGATATTTTAATAAAAATGGCAACTTATTTGGTGTGACACCCCGCCTTATTAAATACCGGGCGATCACTCCTTTATTAAATTAAATCAAGGTATACAGTTGGTTCATTCTCAGCATCACTGTCGATAAAAATGAATTTTCCAATTTAACCCCCTAAATAATTAAGCTAAGTGTCAAAACCATTTTCATACATACTTTCCAAATTTTAATTTAAAGAAAAAGATTTATTTATTTAAAGACAACATTCCTACAATTAAGAATCACACCACAATAAACCAAATAATATAATACATTCGTCAATCGAATGTCAACATATGAAAACTAAAGTCACAAGTCCATCTGAATAAATCCCATAGAACAATACTGGAAATATAAATGTCCCAACAACAAATGAAATAATGGAAAGGGCGACACGTGCCCAATAAATGAGAATGCTAGAAGTGGAGTCAATGAAAGAAGCCGTCTACGCAAGTGACCTGCAACTCCCACCTAAGCTGCAGCACGTTCCTTTCAAGGAATCCTAAGCAAGACGCCCCTGTGGCTGGGCACCTGAAATATATACATATATATACAAGAGAGAGAGAGAAAGAGAAACGGGTCAGAGCCCGAAAGTGTGTTTGATTTAAAATACGTGTAGCAAGTATTTAAATTGATACAGGCCAATGCAACAACATATTAGTGCGTCACTCTCTTGAGAAATACTCACCTCTCTTCTAATGTGCACACCTATCGCACTAACCTTCCCAACGGTTTGTTCTTATCAATTTTATCATACTAATCTTCCCAATAATTTAGCGTATCTTAACTTACTCATAAGACTTCAAAACCGAACAATATTTTGTTTAAAAAGAATGTTTCTAGATGAACAGTACAACTCTCGTGTTAGCTTTTATTAATATAAAAAGTTTCTCAGTAACATATTATACTATTACAAAACAAGTCTTTATTATCTGAGTCATCAACCATGTCCTACTTATCAAATCACAGTAGGAAGTTTCAATTTTCCAAATCTCATATATATATTAACTACTCGTATAATATATATAAAATAACAGCACCCCACATATAACTATGGTGCGTGCATACTCTACTATCATAAGCCCCATATCACTCATATTAAGGGGAATACATTCGGAATCACTCTCGAATTGTATTAACATAAATACACAAACAATATTGAGGCGAAGAATAGATTCCAAGTCTCTAAGAGGATGGCACATACCTGCGTCTCTTAGGACCGTCTAAACTATCACATCGATAGCCTGTACCAAGGATATCTATCTTATAGGGTACAAGTCAATATCCCCCATAAAGGTCCCATCGAGATAAGACTTGTCCCAACGCGGAAACCTCAGGGATAGCAAGTAGCGTGGGTATGATTTTTCACATGCATATAATATATGTACACACAATCATATAAATATACCACTTTATCAAATTAATATAGGTTCTTCTCATCACCCGTAATTATACCATTTATCCTTAATTTCGCATTTATAGAATTACGTATAAGGTTTCATTCCTAACCTTAACTCGAAGGGTTTTCTCACTTATAACCTAACACTCGTGGGCTATATCCTCACAAATATGAAATTCAGTAAGTGACTTTATTAGATTCCAACGTAACTCTCTTACGCACCTCACCCTTTAAATTCATAAATCTACCAACCTAAAGTAAATATCCCATAAATACCATTCTCGTTGAAGATTAAAGGTTCCAACATTTATTCATATACCCTACTGGTCCTCAATGTCTCCCAAATCAATTTATCAAGAATGCCCAAGAATTATATCATGACAATATGAAATTAACTCATTTAAAGAGGGAATTAGGAGTCTTCCAGGAGGGGTCGATCGATCGAAGCTTGGGGCTCGATCGATCGAACCTTCGATCGATCGAAGCACTAGGCTCGATCGATCGATCAAGCAGGTCTGGGCAAAATTCTGCAGAATGCAATTACGGGTTTCATCACCAAAATTATACCAAATCCATATTTTCAAGTTCCAATCGTCCCATAATTCTACTACTAACACTATAACAATATACTAGATGATTCTAACGTAAGGCATGTACATATTCATCATTTAAACATGGATTTTTAACTTAAAATCATGTCCAATTATCAAGAACCCTAGAATTTTCTTAAACAGATTTCTAATGAATCTTTTTCCAAAATTTCTTTCTTATGATCACCAAATTTTGTGGTTTATTACCTCTACATGGCAAGGGTTTCCAGAATTAACATATACATCAATACTACATGGATTTTCCTATCAAAAATTGGATTTTCTTCCATAGTTTTCATCACAATTCATTCCTAAGCTAACATGAAGATTGCATCAACGAAAATAGCAAGTTTAAACACTTGCCTGGGATTTTGGTATTCTGATTCACGGCTGATTTTGGTATGGTTGCGTTCCTTGTCTCGCGATCTACGCGGTGGTGGTGGCGGCGGTGTAATCCGGTGGCTTTTTGGCCTTGAATTGCCTTGGAGCTCTCTCCTCTCTTCTCCAATGGCCGTCACTTGATTTTGTTGTAAGGACACAAATTCCAATTGAGTCCTTTGTAGTTTTGGCTCAATTCCAGACAAAAACATTTGAGTCATAGGATAGAGTTCAAGTTTATCCATTCAAGCCTATGACATGTTTGTTGAAGACGTAGCGGCCAAGATATTAAAGATTCATCTAATGCCGTGTGTGTTTGTGCCTCGTTTCTACGTCATCAACATGGTTCCATTGCTCCTAAGGTATGAATGCATTTTTAATATATATATATAGGAGCTTGGAACATTATTTATTGGGTGTATGTTAGAAATTTATTTTGGGTGTTAGAACTTTTTTGTAAACTTTTTTGAATTCATAATTCGAAATATTTTGTTCTCGGACACCTTTCAGTAAAAAAATCATATCAAATCCAAAAAAAATCAGAATGACACGAAACTGGCGGTCACGCGTTCGTATCGAAATTATCTAGAACCATGGTCTGAGATCTCGTTAGATAGGTCGTTCGAACGACCTCATTCGAACGACTTCTCGTTCGAACGAGAATTTTTTTTTCCTTTCTGTCTCTTCGTTTGAAGTCTCGTTCGAACGAGATTTCTAACGAAAAAGCAGCGGGAACAGTTTTAAGCCAGTTTTTTCCACTTTTCCACTACTTTACCCCACTTCCTTTTTGACATACTTCTTAAGTGCGGGAACTAACTTTTTGAAGACAACTTTTTCACATTCTAAGAGTCTTTTGAGAGCAAAACTTTTAAGAAAAAGTTCCATGTTTTGTGTTTGATTTTTATGGATTAAACTCATTAAAAATTACATACACACCCATTTATTTAGTTTATTCCAAGTACCTATTGATATATCATTGCTTGGAGACTTTTGGCACCTGGTTTTCTCTACACCAACAAGAAGAGAGTTTGGGTTCTTCTCTACCCAAAAAAGGAGAAAAGTTTATTGCGGTGTTCTCACTCGAAGAAAGGTTTCGTGTGTGGGTTGACGGTGACCATAGCCCCATCGATGGAGTTCGAGACTGTGGAGGAGTCCACGGTTATACACTAGGCGGAGGTTGAAGACCGAAGGAGCGCGTCAAGGCTTGGACAGACTCAAGTCAGTTTGTGTAAGTCCTCTTGTGTCGAGTCTTTGTAAAAACTACCATACTTAGTGAATTCGTGGCTAGGGCCGTCCGAGGTTTTTCCCAGTTGGGTTTTCCTCGTACATCCGGCGTAGTGCGATTGATATTTATTTTATCTTGCTATATCACATAGATGCATGCTTAGGACTAAAAGATAAAATTAGTTCAAAATCAAAATCTATTTAATTTGGTGAAAATTTAATGTTTGGGTATGTTCAATTTAATTCAAGTGCAAAATTACTTTATCTTGATAGCATGCAAGTTTAACTTGAATTGGATTAATGTGTGTTTAAGTCTAAATGAAAATTGTGTGTGTAGTTTAATTTCACTTTTCGTTTAGTTTTAATTTTTTCATAAGTTGGTTTGTTCTCTTTAAGAAAAGAAAATTTTAAATAACTTTTGAAAAATTAAAATTTGAACCATTTCATTATATTTGAATTTAAAAATTGGGGGCTTCCTCACTTTCAAATTGGTATCAGAGCGAAAGCGATAAATTATTTCGTTAAAGATCCTTAAATAATTTTTGCCTAAAATGGAATTTTCCCCATTTTCAAAATTTCCTATTTTTGATGGTTCTAACTACGCGTATTGGAAAGCGCGAATGAAATCGGCACTAAAATCTATCGACGAGAGAGTTTGGATGTCTGTTGTTAACGGGTGGTCCCCACCAACTCATTTAGTTGAAAATGAACGTGTTCCCAAACCCGCCGATAGATGGACCGAAAATGAGTTTAAACTTGCTAATTTCAATTCTCGTGGCTTAAATGCCTTGTTTAGCGCTGTCACACCGGATGAATTCCGACGCATTATGACGTGTGAAACCGCTAAAGAAGCTTGGGATATTTTACAATTAACTCATGAAGGAACTAGTGTCGTTAAAGCTTCAAAACTCCAAAACCTTACCACTCAATTTGAAACTATCAAAATGAATGAAAAAGAAACTTTTGATGAATTTTATGCTAGACTTTCTGATATTGTTAATTCATCGTTTAACTTGGGAGAGAAAATACCTGACAACCGTGTTGTAAAGAAAATTTTAAGGTCCCTACCCGATAGATTTATTCCAAAAGTGACCGTTTTAAATTCTTTACCAACTTTAGCCTCTACGAAATTAGAAGAGCTTGTAGGTGATTTACAAACCTATGAACTAGATATGTTTCCCTCTAAAACTGAAAAGAAAATCGAAAAGGGCGTTGCTTTAAAAGCCCTAAAAGAGGTCAAACAAGTAGTAGAGAGCGAGAGTGATAATGACTCCGAAGACATGGCTTTGTTTGCTCGTAAATTTAGAAAATTTCTTAAAATTAACAAAGATAAGCTTAAAAATGATTTTAAGAAATTTCATACTACTAAACATGACAAAGGCGAGAAGATTACTAAAGCCGAGAAGATCCCTAAACCTAGTAATGAAAATTTAGATAGGGACGAGTCTAATAAGTGTTTTGGTTGTGAAGGTTATGGCCATAGGGCGTATGAGTGCCCCACTAAACTAAGGAAAGAGGGAAAACGACCCACTGCATATAATGCGACCCTTAGTGATAGTGATAAAGAAGAGGGACCCGATTCCCCCACTAACAAAAATTTTGTGGCTTTTATGGCTAGTCATGTGAGTGACAGTGAGAACTCATCCATTGATGAAACTTTAACACATGACACTTCCAAGGTCATAGTTTATGATTCTCTTATTTTTTATGATAGTGAGAGTGGAGAAGAAAGAGAGAGTGAAAATGAAGAAGAGGTTAATGTGAGTGAACTTCAAAATGCTTTTCAAGAACTTTATAAAGAATCTATTAAATTAAAAAAGGCTAATTTGAAGTTAGAAGCTAGTTTAAGAGAGAGTGTCAAGGTCGTTGATGAAAATGCTTTAATAGAAGACCTTAGGACACGTGAGAGGACTCTTCAAGAGAAGCTTGAATATGTAGAAGGCGAGAGAGATAGCCTTAAGGGTTTAATGGAATCCCTGAAAAAGGAGCTTCTTGCTTTTGAAGAGCGAAATGTTTTATTAGAATCTAACATTTTAGAATTGCAAAATAAATTAAAATACTCTAGTAATGTCAAATTTGATTTGGAGTGTCGTTCGGAAAAACTTGATAAAATATTAGGAACGGTCCAAATTAAAAATGACACTTGTGGTTTAGGCTTCAATACTTGTAATGAATTTTCTCGTAATGCCAAAACCAACGTTTTAGAAGAATCGTCTAGGAAAGATTTTAATGATCACTCCTTAGGTAAATCTTTTCGACATGTTTTTACTTGTACACATTGTGGTCGAAAAGGTCATCTTAGAAAATTTTGTTTTGATCTTAAGAGAATTCCTAGAAAATTTCATAGTAATGTAACCACGGTAGTTAAAGTTCCAACACCCCAAGATAATCATTCTTCATTAATTTGGGTTAGGAAATCCGACTTGGTTGCCTTGCAAAATAGGATTTTTGATTCTCATTTACTTTCACATGCTTCCTCCCTTGCTAAATCTAAAATATGAATGTGTTAGTGTTTGCATACTTTAGCTTTTGTACTTCATGCTATATTCACATGCTAAATGTATGCTTGTTTAATCATTTTCTAGTCTATGCTCCATGCTTATCACATTCTAGAATTATGATTTTTGTTTATCTTTTGTATTATATTTCCTTCATTTTGTTTGCATTAATTGAAAAATACAAAAAGATTTGTGTTTATCATTTGGATTTTATCTCTTGGTAATTTAAGCTTAATAAAAAAATTCAAATGATTTTTCTTTGACTTTTGAGTATATATTATTTATTTTGGTTAAAAATTTCAAAAACTCAAAAAGATTTTATTTTGTGTGTAGTTTAGTTTGACACACTTTATGTGGCATACGCCTGTGTTTGAATCCCTCCTTTAACGCTCCCACGTGGCTAGAACTTTTGGTTTAGATTGTCAATCCTTAAAATGTTCTTTACCATATTTTTTATGGAGAAGTTGAATTTTGTGTTGGTCAAATGGATTCTATTTTTATATGCCTCTATTCACACATGCACGAGCTCTTTTGAAATTTTAACTTCATATGTATATTTGAGCTATGTGAGGTGTTCTCCTACCAATCTTGTCATCTACATATTTGTGACTTAGGAGGACTAGTGCATGTCAAAATCCGTTGCATGTGAGATTTGTGTGAAAAATGAAAATATGATAATTAAAAATGTACACGGGGAAGGGCTCCGAAAGGACTAAGTGATCCTTTGCGATTGTAAGCCACCGTTTTGAATGGACCTAAAAGAAATACGTGGTCCAAAGGCCTAAAAATAGAAAATACGGCATTAACAAGAAAAATAATTTGCCAAGGCCTATGTTTGATTGATATATTCATTCAAATTTAATATAAATACATATTGAGGGAGATTGGATGGTATATCAACGGTTTGCACAATGTCCGTTTATCTTAGTTGCGTATTTCATGTCATGACTCTATTGGTTTGTAGAATCATCAATATGCTAGGCTTGTATGCATTGTGTATGTTTGTTCATTGAGTTCAATTTATATTGTCACATGAGGTTATATTCAAATGTGATGAAGTTTGCAATCAGTTGAGAACTCCGTGAACATGTTTTAAGTGATTGGGTCTAAATTTAATCGTTACTAGTTCACACCCCAACACTTCCATTTCCATATGACACATTTTTGCCATACGAGTGTGAAAGACTCCTATTATATTTAGTGTGTGTCATTTGTGTGTTTATATCTATATATGTGTACTTGAGTCTCTTTGATATATATTATGTATACATATATTTGATATTTTTGTTTAGTCTTTGCTTTGATTTCTAATCCATATATGCTTTAATTCATACTTGGTGTCCATCTTATTGCATTCTTTGTTGATATCACGTGCTTAATAATTTATATATCATATTGGTATCATTTTATTGCATCCTGGTTGGTATCCGATGTTATTGTTTGGATTAGTTGAACTTTTGTTGCCCATATGCTTTAACGTTCTCATCACTATATGCACAATTACATGTTTTAGCTTGTTATCCCATTCTTTTATCCCTTGCTTAGTTTAGAGGGTTTATATGCTTTATTTGGGGTATATAAGTTACTGCTTTGATTCTTTAGCCTTTGTCTATTCCTGAACAAAAAGGGGGAGAATGATAGGGGGAGAAATGGTATCAAATCCTATTATTATCGTCTCTTAGTTTGGGGGAGATTTATCTTAGGGGGAGACGTCTTTCTAAGTAGGTCATTTGTTTGATAAAGGAGAGAATTAATTTAGGGGGATTAATTATTTAATTGCATTTAATATTTTGATATTCCCTATGAGTTTGATAGTTTGCTTAAGTGTGCAGGAATACTTTTAAATGGCAACATTCAACATCGGCAAAGATATTGATCCTTGGGTTGTTTGCGTCAAGCATTGTATTTTTATTTCGGGTGGGACATTGTTTTTGAGTCTAGTGAGCTTGACGTCCATTTAGGATTTTTATTTAGTTTTTGTCCCGGAATAGCCAAAGGGGGAGATTTGTAAGGACACAAATTCCAATTGAGTCCTTTGTAGTTTTGGCTCAATTCCAGACAAAAACATTTGAGTCATAGGATAGAGTTCAAGTTTATCCATTCAAGCCTATGACATGTTTGTTGAAGACGTAGCGGCCAAGATATTAAAGATTCATCTAATGCCGTGTGTGTTTGTGCCTCGTTTCTACGTCATCAACATGGTTCCATTGCTCCTAAGGTATGAATGCATTTTTAATATATATATATATAGGAGCTTGGAACATTATTTATTGGGTGTATATTAGAAATTTATTTTGGGTGTTAGAACTTTTTTGTAAACTTTTTTGAATTCATAATTCGAAATATTTTGTTCTCGGACACCTTTCAGTAAAAAAATCATATCAAATCCAAAAAAAATCAGAATGACACGAAACTGGCGGTCACGCGTTCGTATCGAAATTATCTAGAACCATGGTCTGAGATCTCGTTAGATAGGTCGTTCTAACGACCTCGTTCGAACGACTTCTCGTTCGAACGAGTTTTCAAACGAGAATTTTTTTTTCCTTTCTGTCTCTTCGTTTGAAGTCTCGTTCGAACGAGATTTCTAACGAAAAAGCAGCGGGAACAGTTTTAATCCAGTTTTTTCCACTTTTCCACTACTTTACCCCACTTCCTTTTTGACATACTTCTTAAGTGCGGGAACTAACTTTTTGAAGACAACTTTTTCACATTCTAAGAGTCTTTTGAGAGCAAAACTTTTAAGAAAAAGTTCCATGTTTTGTGTTTGATTTTTATGGATTAAACTCATCAAATATTACATACACACCCATTTATTTAGTTTATTCCAAGTACCTATTGATATATCATTGCTTGGAGACTTTTGGCACCTGGTTTTCTCTACACCAACAAGAAGAGAGTTTGGGTTCTTCTCTACCCAAAAAAGGAGAAAAGTTTATTGCGGTGTTCTCACTCGAAGAAAGGTTTCGTGTGTGGGTTGACGGTGACCATAGCCCCATCGATGGAGTTCGAGACTGTGGAGGAGTCCACGGTTATACACTAGGCGGAGGTTGAAGACCGAAGGAGCGCGTCAAGGCTTGGACAGACTCAAGTCAGTTTGTGTAAGTCCTCTTGTGTCGAGTCTTTGTAAAAACTACCATACTTAGTGAATTCGTGGCTAGGGCCGTCCGAGGTTTTTCCCAGTTGGGTTTTCCTCGTACATCCGGCGTAGTGCGATTGATATTTATTTTATCTTGCTATATCACATAGATGCATGCTTAGGACTAAAAGATAAAATTAGTTCAAAATCAAAATCTATTTAATTTGGTGAAAATTTAATGTTTGGGTATGTTCAATTTAATTCAAGTGCAAAATTACTTTATCTTGATAGCATGCAAGTTTAACTTGAATTGGATTAATGTGTGTTTAAGTCTAAATGAAAATTGTGTGTGTAGTTTAATTTCACTTTTCGTTTAGTTTTAATTTTTTCATAAGTTGGTTTGTTCTCTTTAAGAAAAGAAAATTTTAAATAACTTTTGAAAAATTAAAATTTGAACCATTTCATTATATTTGAATTTAAAAATTGGGGGCTTCCTCACTTTCATTTGTGAATGTTCTAACCCTAAGATGCTAACCTAATGGCTGATATAGGTTGCTGAAAATCGTGGGTTTAATTACCCAATTATGTAAAATGACTAAAATGCCCTCCCGGGGTACTATTTAGGCCTAAAAATACCCCGAGACCCAAACTAAACCCCCGGGTACACTTTTCTGACTATCTCGACCCTTTCGGACGCGTTGGCGCACTCAAAACGACCATACGAACAACTTATAAAATATTCACTTTTTATTTAACCAAATTAATTCCGACGTGACACGGGCACGCCCCGACTTAAATTTCCGAAATAGTCATTTAATTCACTCATGACATTCAATATAACCAAAATAATATATTACTATGCTCATTAGTAATATTCAACAAGTTTTCCATAATTACTAACTCTTGTCACGTTAATAATTATAACAAAATTAATTTCCGGATTTTTATTAAATAAACATTCACATTAAATTTAATAAATCCCCAAATTAATATAGCATGAAAAATACGGGGTATTACATTTGGTTAAACATTGGAGTCAATTTTAAATGAGACACACATCTTAAAAGTGACGTATCTTAGTATCAATGTGTTCCTTGTCGCAAAGAGATTAGTTTGGTATACTTATTTGTTCAAAATAGTGGAATAATGAATGAGAAATTTGGACTTAAAGTGACTCATTTGTCCAATGAGGGTTTGTCACATATGGGAAAAGTGGTGGAAATGCTTGGAGTTGATATACCCAAGTTATGGGACTAAGACTTGGATGCCTTTGGGGTATCTCAGCTCTTTGAAGGGGAGATGACCTACACTATGCATGTGTTGGGTTTGGGCCAAAAGCCCACACGCACGTCGCCGCCATTCATCCGACCGGTTTGGTTTGTGGATCGTTTTTGAGCAAATATTAAATATTTTGGACAAAATTTTAATTGATCTTTGGTCTTTAAAATTTATTTTCTGGCCGGAAAAATTTGTTTTCCTAAAATGAATTAATTAATTACATATTAATTAATTATTTAATTTTATTTCTGCATTAATTAAAAAGACGTTGTTGTTTTAATTAATTATTTAATTAATTAAAACACTATGTTGCTTTGTTAAGAGAAATGACTGTTTAAACAATCCCCATTTTTTCTAGTAAAGGCTGGTCAAGCACGATACGCTGAAGATTGGGCTTATCAACAATTTATACCATTCTCAGTACTAATGGAATAAAAACTTTCTTTCATTTTATATTAAAATCCACAAGGAATAAAAACACTAAGCAAAATTTCTTTTACATGAATAATAAAACTGCGTCACCATACAATGTCCATAATGTAAAACTAAATACAACTAACATAAATAAACCCTTGGGCTTATGCCCGCATAATTTTTCAGAATGAAATAAAATGACAAAGAGACTGGAGTACGACCTATACTAGAGTCAATGGAGCGTAATCCACTACATCCAATACAATTGCAAGCCTGATCCATCGCTAGTCCTGCTTTACATATCATTAAGAATACTTGGGGGGAAAAACATTTATAATTTGGGTCAGAGCCTGAGGTGTGCAAGCATTCTTCACCAATAAATATGCAATTTATTGCTATCTCATACTTCACGTATCCCCATCGACTCTCACATATAACGAGTACCTCACATCTCATCTAGAAGCAGTCATACTCGTCTCCCAAAATGAATATCAATTATAAACTTCCACTATTTAACCATCCAGGTAAACAATAAACCATTTCCATTATGCATTAACTATAAGTGGTTCCTCATATCTGACACCCCAATCCCTGAATAAATTTCATAATATAAAATTATCCTTACACATATACTATGTGCAGTTCCTTAAATTTCATAACCTGTGACCCTCGTCCAATTCATGAAATCATTTAATGATTAAATTAATATTTCTTGTCGTCAACCCCGTTAGACTATAAGTTTCATTTTCTTAGGTTGCCAAATTATTATCCACATTTAATAATTGGTTACACCCTTTTCTTATTCTATTTAATATTTGTCTACACCCTTAGGCTATCCAATTATTATTATTATTATTATTAATTGTTTACGAAATTATTCATTAGGACTCATCTTCGTCCTTAGTTATCCACATCATTTTATTAGCCCAATTTCATCATCATTAAACAATGTCTACATCTGTAGACAAAAAGGAAAACATTCCCATATAAGGGGTAACATAATGGGTAAATGGGTAAATACATATATATATATATATATATATATATATGACACACAAGAGCATTTACCGTTGGTGTCTCGTTCGTTCTCTATCGGCAAAGTCCGAAGGTATCCCTTATCCTAAGCGGACACCACAAAACATACACAAGTTGGGGGCGGTCCCTACGTAAGATACCGGTATACGGCCCATACCCAGCGGTGATACAGGAACGGTCAGCGCCAATCCTACCTCTAGTGGGTGGAGCCTCCACGTAGTACCTATATGGCCTACACATCGTCAAGTCCACCTGTGCCGACGTGTGGTACACGGCTTGATGCATGAACCCCCAAGCCGATAAGACGGTCCACTGGTTTATCCACACACAATATAACATAATACATATTATTATTCCCATATAATATGTATAGGTAGTTACTATATAACTACTTTAATCCAACGATATCCCAATCTATATAAATTATAGTCTTCTTAGCTTAACCATAGCATTTATTCCATTATTCCATAATTCATTTTAAGATGTTATCCTACGACTACTTTCCAACTAAATATTAAGTCTCGTAAAATCCTCTTTGCACTTAAATCACATTTGTTTCAATATTTATTACTCTTTAAATACCTAGGCATAGTTATTTCCAAAATTACATTTTTCAAAATATTATAGGTATAGTTATTCTCAAACTAACCTTACCCACATATTCTTAATAATTTTTTCATGTTGTCCCCTTGACTAACACTTTAATCATTACAGATTATTAATAATTATACACTTCTTGATACCTTCTTAATAAGGTTTATATGTACATATATAAGGAGTTAACTAATCGTGGGAAAATGATTATATGTACATATATAAGGAATCATTTAATATAATTTAGTAGTATTACCCAACTACGACATCCGAAATCACTCATTCGGTCCATATATAAATCCTTTAGAATTTATCGCATAAAATCCCACTATTATGTCAAACACCCTTTTATAAAATTCTATGTTTGATAATTTATTATATATAATAAATTAAACCGACTATGCCATGCCTAAGTCCCGTAGCACTAGCCCTTAATACTTGAGAAATTTCCCCAACTCAAAATTTATTTATTCATACGTTAATTAATTTATTAAAAGGGTGACACTCAACCAAAATGCTCGCACTCACTCCTTAGACCCGTATTCTAATTTCATCCAAAATTTTCATTTGAATTCGTTCATATCTTTTCGAATGTTGTTCATCCTAAACACTCTAAATCCACACCTCAGATTCCTTCCCATCAAATTACAAGGTAGAAATTGTGCTCCTTAATATGTTTTTCAGAGTCCTACACTCACCTACGGACATCCCTAAGTAATTCAAATTTAATTTCTCACAAAGGATTTCAGTTTCGGACACCCTTCAGTAATAAGATAAAACTAATTAAAAAAATCAGAAAAATACGAAACTCGCGGCCACGCGTTCGTAACGAAAAGATATATCCCCAAGTCCAAAGCCACGGTCGTTTGAATGAGACAACCATCTCGTTCGAATGAGATACAATCTCGCTTGAACTAGTTGTACTGTCGTTCAAACGACCTTTAGTCTTTTCCAACCTCCGCCTTCCTCAAATTCTGTGCTTCCCAGACCCCATTTTTAAAAAGAAACAATACGCAAATCCCAACTTTTAAACCCAAATCTATTGATCCAACACTAACAATTAATACCCTTTTAAAGAAATATACTATTTGAACATTCTACAAATCACAATCAGATTTAATTCACAAGAAGGAGCATTCATTAGGAGATCTACATCAAAGTTTAGGTCCTCTAGTTAACAGCTTCCTTCTATACATTGCTTAGTCAATTATTCTCAAATAACTATAAAAACTTATGGAATTTAACACCAATATTCAGATTTGTTGATACCTAATTTAAGGAATAAATTCTACATATAAGACAACCCTCTACATGAGTTATTCATCATCAATTCTAATATAATCAAATACCAGAAATCTCAAAACATGATTCAACCTTAAATATAAATATGGAGTTATCATTCATATGAAAATAGCACAAATTGAATAAATATGGCAAGAGAATCCTTGTCTAGAATTGTGTAGAGAAGCATCTTTCCTCCTCCTAGGGTGCTCTTCCCCCTTATAAGAATTTGTTCCTCTCTCTCTTGAAGTAGGGCTGCTAGGGTTAGGTTTTGATAGGGGTGGGGGGTTTATTTCCCTTCCCTCAAATCTTATATTATTCTCAATTCTCGATTTGGACTTTAGCCCCCAATGTTGGACCCAAAATGAGCCCAAGTACAAAATCTAACTACCCGATAACTACCCAACTATACATATACCCCGGGAGCATTTATAAGAGTCTAAATATTCGAATGAGACCGTAATACCTCTCAAAGTGCATTCCAAATATTTTATCCCAAAAATATTAATTGTGTCATGACACACCCAAATACTTTTTATAAAAATAAATAAGTTCCGTTTGATTTATTCTAAATCATTAAAGTAAAATTCTAAACTTTATAAATAATATTGAGTTTGATTACTCGAAATTCCAATTTAATTTAGTTCACCGAATTAATTTAATCCTTATTAAATATTTATTTTATTCTAAAAGATATTCGGGGTATTACAATATGCAGTCCATTTTACACACCAGAAAATCTACTCGAATTCCCTACTCCTATTCGTGTTCCTTTCTTCCCTCCTGACAGAAATTCACCATTATTGGTTTGTGGGACTATTCACTGACGTTCTTCTTACAACAGTCATTGACTGTTTCATCTTGGAAGACAGACGCCCATTGAATTTGCCATTAGCACCGTAGCGAGGGCGTATTCTATCTTAAGGAGAGATAGTTCACTTTTCGTGTCAGTCAAATCTCTACAAGTGATTGTTTCAATCACGAAATGTATGTTCTTCTTGAATTTATTTATAGTTATTATTATTCTGATTAATTAGTTATAATTACAATTTATTTATTTAGTAAAATATTATTTTCGTAACACGAAAAACAACAATCTTAAAATAGAATACTTTTTGTGTTTATTAATTTTAATATTAATATACATTTATAAGTGTTTTAATATAATCTGGAATTTTATAAACTGTAATTATTGTGTCAAATACAAAACGTTTTTTTCTATAATTTGAATTTCATAATTTCATATTCTATACATTTCATAAGTTGGTTCTGTTTTTTTTAAAACAGAAAAATAGACAGTGAATCTTCTGAAAGTGTGCAATCAGTTCCTCAAAATGATTTGACAGTTAGTGTTCTAACTATTTTTTCTAGTACCATTCCTACTCATTTAACTCATGGATATGTTATATTTCACTACCATTAATCTTGCGAGATTTATTAATGAAGATTCTCACATGGTAAATGAAAATGAAACGGATAAGACAACTTTAATAGCCGTAGAAGCATCGAAACATTCGAATTTTATTTGCAAAAACTATAGCCTTAATGGATTCGAAAATACACTTTATAACATGTATGGTCCAATCAAAATCTCTAAACTATTATGGGAGTCTTTCGATAAAAAATATAAAATCGAAGATGCCGGTATGATGAAATTCGTGGTCGATAGATTTTTCGAGTATAAAATAATGGATTCAAAGAATGTCATAAGTCAAGTCAAAGAGCTTCAATTAATTTTTCATGAAATACTTGTTGAAAATATGGTCGTAAGTGAAACATTTCAAGTTGCTGCAATAATTGAAAAATTACCTCCATCTTGAAAAGATTTCGAAAATTATTTGAAGCATAAACGAAAGGAAATGGGACTTGAAGATTTAATTGTTTGGTTAAGGATATAAGAAGATGACCGTAAATGGCAAAAGAAAATGTTGTTAAGGACGGACACAAATTCAACAAAAAGACGAAGCACAAAAATAAAGGCACGAGTCAACAAGGAGGTGCTAACAAGAAGTTTAAAGGAAAATGTTTTAATTGCAATAAAGAAGGTTGTTGATGTAAAAAACTAGATCGCTCTAATTTTTCAATCACAGATAAATAAATAAGACAATGATTTTTAAAGTGGTTCGGCTAGGAATAAAGCCTACGTCCACTGTTATGTTATTGCTGAGTGTTTGTGGAATTCTTGATTACAAGTTCTCTCAAGAAATTCCGGTCCCCTTGAATGAGGATGATACAAGGTATTTATAGCCTTGAGGCTGTACATGAAAGGTTCGATACATTAAATGACATACATATGAAAGGGTAATACATTTAATGCAGAGTGCGTGCCAAGAATATAAGCATTCAATGAATATCTGAGCTGTTGATTATCTGGCAATTAATGATACGACCGAGATGCAGCTCGGACCGCCATAGCTGTTCGCTGATCAGGAGTTCCTCGGAACATTAGAGTACCTCGGTGCGTTAGAGTTCCTCGATGCGATAGAGATCCTCGGTGTGATAGAGTTCCTCGGTGTGATAGAGTTCCTCGGTGTATTCTCATTGCTCGGAAAGAAGCATGGTTGGTCGGGAAATGATCTTCCTCGCTGCTATTGTGCCATGTAGATTGACACGTGTCTTCATCTTATTCGTCCACATCAGCATATTAATTTTGGTATCAACAGAAGCCCCCAATGTTTCATATTTTGAATTTTGAGGAGTATGGAACATTCTTTCTCGGTATATGGCAATATTAAATGTCCTTCCCGGGTTTCAGGAACATTGTATTCAAATTTCCTTCTTATTTCGCAGTTTCCGCCCTTTTTATAAGCGCTTCGATCTTCGTGAAAATTTTGTCCTCTTAGCCGCCGGAAGTTTAGTAGTTTCTTTTTGGTAATCATTTCTTTCGCCGCTTCCCAATGCAAAGTATTTAAACTTCTTTGGTAACCATACCGTCGTCTACGTTTTTCATTCTCTGCATTCAAGCTTTCTATTCTTTTCTTCTCTTGTGCGTTCATCCTTGTTTCCGTTCGTTGTCAACACATCTCCTTTCTTTCTGTAAGATCTTCTTTCTTTCTTCTGTATCTCTTTTATTCAATATGGTTTATATTGTGGAGTCTATTGAGAAATTCCGTTCTGATTTTTCCATTCCTTCGTGGGTAATTCTAGAGGTTCTTTCTGAGACTTTAGATTACTTTCGATTGGCTGAGGGACATTGGTTCCCCAGTCTTTTTGTTGCTGAATGCGGTTTTTCCTTTCCACCAAACCCATTATGTCTTGAGTTTTGTCAATATTTTGATCTTGTTCCTGCAAAAATAGCCCCCAATTCATGGAGAATAATTAACGGGGTGCACAAATTAAATCTAACTCATGGGACTCGTATTGGGATCCCTGAAATTATGTTTTGTTATAAATGGGCTGTTCTAGATAATATTTATTATTTAAAAACTAGGTATTTGAATAGGGCTCTTGTAGTTAATCTCCCTGACTCAAATAGGGATTATTTTGAGCATGGGTTGGTCATAAAAAATTGGCAACATGCGCCTTTATCTGGGAATGAAGTATACAACGGTCCCAGATGCCCCCCATACGGCAATGGGATAGGTTTATTTTTCATTTTATTTTACTTATGAAATTATGCTTTCATCATGTTTGACAAAATGTATGACTGATATTCCATTATGTATTTATTTGCAGTTGATAGCAAAAGAAAAACTCCAAAAGAGTCAGAAGTGAATATCAAGCATTTGAAACTTATCTGGAATTTGCATAAGACCATTGCTGATGAGCATATTAGATCTGCTTCATATTTACTACAGTATAAGAGTTACACAACCTCTTATACTGCTCGCCCTGTTGAACCAGCTTCAACACCAGAAAGTTCATCTTCAGATTCTCATATCCCCCTATCTCAGAGAATGGGCAAGAAAAGAGCTCCTCCTGCTCTATTTGGTGAAATTTCTTCTGCTGTTGGGGCCCAGAAAGGCAAAATTGATGTCCCAGAGGGGACTAAAAAAGTAGATGCTGGTTCCTCCAAAGTTGCCGAGAAGCCCCCAGTGGCCCCGAGCAAGAAAAATGCTCCTGTTGATGCAATTACAATCTCTCCGACCAAGACTTCTTCCTTGGTCGATGCTGCTGACCCTCCTTTGAAGAGATTGAGGAAATCATCCTCAGTTAATCTTGCTGGAACTGCATCTTCTCTACCCGCTGGTGGTAGTAGTGTTTCAAACATCATTCTTCCGAGTTCTTCAATGAGCTCAGTTATACCCGAGGTTCTCGGGGTTGATGAAAAAATTCCTAGGGATACACTGACATCCCTAGCTGCTCGTCATCTTTCTTCAGTAAATTTCTCACTCCTTTGGTCTTTCTTTCTTTTTCTTGAATTCTTGTATTTGTGTTGACTTTATTGTTTTTCTTATCTTTCAGCTGGTGAACTGCTTCAATACCATCGTGAAGAAAGATCAAGTTATTAAAGCTTCCAGTTCCTCGTCCGATGTTGACGATGCTTTATTGGGTTTAGCCCAATCTGTGAAGGAATCTCGCCAACAGTACATCGAGGAGAAAACTGTTTGGGAGAAAAAGTTGGCTATGGCTGAGGCTGATAAGATGAGGATGGCTGAGACCTCCAAGAATTTGGAGGAGAAAATTAAGGGTTTGGAGGTTAAACATCAGGAATCTGATGATAAGTTGAAGAAGGCAGAAGAAGAATTATCTACTCTGCGAGATATCAAGGTTAAGAAAGAGGAATTGGAGGTGAAGCTCTCCTCGGAGAAGTCGAGGAGAAAAGTTGCAATCAAGAAGCATTTCAGCGTTGGTTGGGAGAAAGGATGGGAGAGAGGGATAGCTGCAATGACATCCCAAGTCCAATATGGGGAGTTGAAATACTTCCATGATGGCTGGGTGGCTGCTCTGCAAGAGCTAAAGGTCCAAAACGATTCTGAACTATTCCAACGGCATCTCCCTGGTCCTCCTCCACCAATTGTGGAAGAAGAAGAAGATGAGCCTGCCTCAGATGAGTCTTCTATGGCTATGGGCGATCAAGTTTCTGCCTCTCAACCCTCTGTCACCGAGGACGTTTCTTCCATGCTTCCTCCTCCCGAGAAGATTCCTACCGATCAAGCTGTTGTTACCTCCGAGCAACCGAGCTCCTCGTCCCAGCCTCCCGAGAAAGTCTTGGGAGACAAGGAAAAGGTGTGAAGTTGTTCGGTAGCATTTCTGTATTTCCTTATAATCGAACAATGTAACTTTTTGATGATCTAATAAAACATATCTTTGCTCATCTCTGTTGTTGATAACTTGTTTTTGTTGATTGTTGTCTTTTTCTTGTCATTAGTTTGTTGCTAGAATGGAATTGATCTCTTCTCATGATACCGAGCTGATGCAGCAATGTCATCAATACTATAAGGCTGGTCATACAGACCTTAGTACATCGGAAATTGCTGATATCCTTGGTCATGGTGCTTCAGAGCAGGCTATTGAGGCTTATCGGTACTTGAAAGGTTTACTCGACCGAGCTGTGGCCAATAATGTCGCTTATTATGACCTGATCGAAGAACTGCATTGTTCATTAGAGGATCTCCAAGGTCAGCACAATGAATCAATGGCTTTGTTACACAAAGATTATGAAAATAGATACCAACAACTTTCTTCTGAAACAGGCCATAAGAAGATCATCGCTGCATATGATATTAGGGAAAGGACCCTAAAAGGTGAAGTTGAAGCCTGCAGACAAATTGCCGAGATCCTGGAACAAGAAAATAATAATTTGCAGAAAAAATTGGCCCAATATGAATCAGCTACTTCATCTTCTACTGCATTAATACCAGTTACTGATGAAGGCTTCTCGTTCTTAGAGGTCGAAAATGCCAAGCTAAGGCAAGAGCTGGAGGACTTAAGAAGATCTGCCATTTCTGGAACTGCTCGGGGACGAGGAAGAGGTTCTCGGGGGCGAGGAAGAGTCCTCATTCAAAATGTTGAAGAGGCTCGCACTCAGTCTACTCTGGAAACTCAAGCATTCCAGTTGAAAGTAAAAGACCGTGCTCTGACTGAAATGTCCAATAAAAATCTGTCTCTGGAAGATCAGCTGGCATCGACGAAATCTGCCTTGCATAACAAGGATCTCTTTGCCAAAAGCCTTCATGAACAATTGGATAGATTAACCTTCCAATTCCATAAACAGCCAAGGGAATTCTGGATGGCAGGATACAATGAAGCTCTCGTTCATCTGGATGCTCGCATTGAACATGCTAACAATGAAGGTTACAAGCAAGGATGGTTAAATGCATTGGGTGTGTTAAAGTTGGAGCAAGGGCATTTTTTATGGGACTATCATGCTCCATCATTATTAGACTTGCCTGTACCACCTTTCAAATTGGATATGGCATGGATCCCAGCTCGTTCCATTCCTCGCAGTCTAATTTCAAAATACCTTGGTGATTATAGCCTTCACTCCCAAGTTGAATTATCTCGTCCTGAGCATCTTTTGGATACACCTTCTGTTATGAACGTCAGAATGCTCAGAGATGTTAATTTCATCAATTCTCCCCTTTGCCTAGAAGACCCTCCTGCCGGCGAGGAACCTGTTTCTAAAGCACAGGGCAAAAAACCAATAGAATAGTAATATCCATGTAACAATTTAGTACATTCTTGTAACTTGTAATTTATTCTAGATTTAATGAAAAGATTTTCATTTTCTGTTTGCCAATTTTGTTAGTCTTGTGTTTATCAAACACCTTTATATTTGTACATATGTATCTATGTATCTGTTAAAAAGATAACAATATTATTGTTCAATAAGCAACTTAATAAAAAGTTACAAGTATTAGTAATGTTTCTCGATCACTTAATAATAAAGTAATGAGTAAAAATGTTCAAACTGTTTCCAACCAACCAAGGTGGGTGAATAATGTTTGTCGACCAATTACAGCTGATGGGTTTTTTATCCTCGACCAGCTATACTTGGTTTAATTATAAAATTGCGTCCGACCAACTAAGATCAATAATTTGTCCTCGCCGACCAACTACAGTTATTGGGTTTTTATCCCCGACCAACTATACTTGGTGTATTTTTTGAACATTTTGTTCTTCAAAGAACTCATTGTAATAATATTACCTCCCGATCAACATAAGTTGTAATATGAGAGTATATTTTTATCTTACCAACCGTAGTTGATCATGCTGGTGTACAGTTTCTGGCTCCTTAAAGCTTTTGGCTCCTTAGAGCATTTTTTGGCTCCTTAGAGCATGTCCTCCTAACCAAAGGAGGTTGGCTACTTATAGCACTTTTGCTCCTTAGAGCATGTTCTCCTAACCAAAGGAGGCTGGCTACTTATAGCACTTTTGCTCCGTAGAGCTGTCCTCCTAACCAAAGGAGGTTGGCTACTTATAGCACTTTTGCTCCGTAGAGCTGAGGTTGGCTACTTATAGCACTTTTGCTCCGTAGAGCTGTGGTTGGCTACTTATAGCACTTTTGCTCCGTAGAGCTGTCCTCCTAACCAAAGGAGGTTGGCTCCTTAGAGCACTTTTGTTGTGTAGTGTATTACACTAGTATTCCCCGAAAAATTTTCAAGCAGAAAGAAAATGGTGAAACATCCTCGTTTTATTCATAATGAAAGAAATGCTTTACATTTGACATCATTGATAATACTTGCGCAGGTGTTCAGCATTCCATGCGTTCTTAAATTCCTCTCCTTCTAGAGTTGCTATTCTGTAAGTTCCTGGTCGAACAACCTCTGTAACTCGGTAAGGTCCATGCCAGTTTGCTTCCAGTTTATTCTGCTTCTGAATGACCTTCTTTAGCACATAATCCCCCTCTTTTAGATCACATTTCTTTACCCTTTTGTTGTAAAACAGAGCTGTTCGTTGTTGATAAGAAGCATTCCTAATGGCTGCCTCTTCTCTGATTTCCTCGAGCATATCCAAATCCATCCTTCTCATCAGATCACTGATCGGAGAATTAAAATTTAACACCCTGTGTGTTGGTAGGCCCAACTCGGCAGGTATCACAGCCTCACTTCCAAATGCTAGCATATATGGTGATTCTCCTGTTGCTGCTCGGGGAGTTGTTCGGTAAGCCCACAAAACTGACTGTAGCTCATTAATCCAATTTGCTTTAGCCTCACTTAACCTCTTCTTCAACCCATTTAGTAATGTTCTGTTCGTCACTTCAGTCTGTCCATTGCTTTGAGGATGGCCTGGTGCTGAATGAAACTTCAAGACGTTTGACTGATGACAATAGGCAGCAAATTCTTCATTATCAAATTGCGTTCCATGGTCTGTGATGAAAGCATGGGGGAGACCATATCGACAAATGATATTCTTCCATATGAACTGATACACCTTCTCGTACGTCATATCAATTAGTGGTTCAGCTTCCACCCACTTAGTAAAATAGTCTACTGCCACGACGAGATACTTGAACCTTCCTCGGGTCGTCGGTAGTGGTCCAACCAGATCAATTCCCCACATGGCAAATGGCCAAGGTGATGTTATGGGTGTCAACAATGCCTGTGGAGTTCTTCGGATGGAGGAAAAACGTTGGCATTTGTCACACTTCTTAGCATAGGCTATACAATCAGCCCTCATCGTCGGCCAATAGTATCCCTGTGTCATTACCCTTTGCAAAAGTGTCCGACCTGCTACATGAGCTCCACAAGATCCTTCATGAATTTCTTCAATCAATTCTTTGACTTCTGATGGATGCACACATCTCTGCAAACCTGCCATAATTCCTCGTCTATACAAAACACCATTAGTTAACACATACCGAGCAACTTTATATTTCAATTTCTTGGCAGCTAGTTTGTCCTCCGGCACTTCTCCTTCTTCAATGTATGCTCTGATAGGATCCATCCAAGATGGTCCTAAATCAAGGGTAATAATCTTCACCGTCAGATCTTCTTCTATGCTCCGACTTTCTAACACTTCAATTGGTATTGTTCTTCGCAGCTCGGTGCGCGTAGCTGACGCTAGTCGGGCCAATGCGTCTGCTCTAGCATTCTCCATTCTCGGTATCCTTACCAATTGAATAGCATCAAACTCTGTTAATAACTCCATCACTTTTTCATGGTACTTCACCATTAACTCTCCCTTCACTGCATATATTCCCATCATCTGATTCACAATTAATTGAGAATCACTGAAAACAATTACTTGTCGTGCCTCCATAACTTTCGCCAAATGAAAACCTGCTATCATAGCCTCATATTCAGCCTCATTATTGGAAGCATTGAATTGGAATCTCAAGGCATACTCCATGCCAATATCGTCTGGAGAGTTTAAAACAATCCCTGCTCCACAACCAGCCGTGCAAGATGATCCATCTACATATAATCTCCATGTATGTAACTCGTCTTCAAATTTCTTATCTGTTAGAGTTCCTCGGTGAAATATCATCTGCTTTCTTTCATCATCCCCGGGTATCTTTCGTTCCTCGTTGGTCGTTTGTTCGCGCCCTTCTACCAACCGGAGTTGGTCGGGGTTTGAATATGATGACTTTTCTACATCCACAAGTCCTTTTACCAACCTTGGTTGGTCTGGATCTGTGTCTGTTGATCCTGTATCATCCACAGGTAGGTCAGCAAGCACCTTTTGCTCCTCGGGGGTATCAGGGTATGTGAATTCTGCTATAAAATCTGCCACGGCTTGCCCCTTCAACGATGATCTGGGTTTATACACAATATCATATTCACCGAGCTCTATTGCCCAGTACATCAATCTTCCTGATTTTTCTGGCTTGTGAAGGGCTTGTCTTAACGGCATGTCGGTATACACAATGATGGTATGGGCCTGGAAGTATGGCCTCATTCTTCTACTTGCTTCAATTAATGCCAGTGCCAATTTTTCCAGCTTTGGGTATCTGATTTTCGCACCTCGGAAGGCCTTGCTTGTGTAATAAATTGGCTTCTGGACTCCATTCTCCAATCTGATCAATGCCGAGCTAACTGCATTTTCTGATACTGCCAAATACAAGTACAACGTCTCTCCAGTTATTGGCCTAGACAACAATGGTGGGGCTCCCAAATACTTCTTCAAATCTTGAAAGGCTTTCTCACATTCATCAGTCCACTCAAAACTTTTTCGCAGTGTTTTGAAGAATGGGAGGCATTTATCAGTTGCTCGGGATACAAATCTGTTGAGTGCTGCAACCCGTCCGGTAAGACTCTGCACTTCTTTCTTCGTCGTCGGAGATCGCAGCCCTAAAAGAGCCTTGATCTTTTCTGGATTTGCCTCAATACCTCGCTGGTTGACGATGTATCCGAGGAACATTCCTTCTCGTACTCCAAAGGTACACTTCGTCGGGTTGAGCTTCATCTGGTATTTATCCAGTTGATCAAAAGTTTGACTCAAGTCAACCAAATGATCTGCAGCTCTCTTGCTTTTGGTGAGCATGTCGTCGACATAGACCTCCATATTGCGGCTGATTTGTTCGGTAAAAACCTTGTTCATCAACCGCTGATATGTTGCACCTGCATTTTTTAAACCAAAAGGCATAACATTATAACAATAAGTTCCCCTTGGGGTTATAAAAGAAGTACTTTCCCTGTCTTCAGGTTTCATTTTGATCTGGTTGTAGCCAAAATAAGCATCCATGAAGCTGAGTAGCTCGTGTCCCGAGGTAGCATCCACTAGTTGATCAATTCTGGGCAATGGAAAGTGATCTTTTGGACATGCCTTGTTGAGATCAGTAAAATCAACACACATTCTCCATTTGTTGTTCTTCTTCTTTACCATCACCACATTTGCCAACCAATCTGGATATTTCACATCTTCAATGAAGTGGGCTTTCTGGAGTTTCTCGACCTCCTCTTGTATGGCCTGGTTCTTCTCGGGACTAAACACTCTTCTTCTTTGCTTCACAGGCTTGATCTCCTTATTCACGTTGAGCTCATGACATAAAAAGTTTGGATCTATACCTGGCATGTCTTCATGACTCCAAGCAAAAGTATTCTTCCTATTTCTCAAGAAAGTTATCAAATCTTGTTTTATTGAAACATCCAACGACGATCCTATCTGAGTTACTCGTTCAGGATGCTCGTCGTCCAGGATAACAATTTCTGTAGATTCCACAACCTGCCCTTTTACGAGTTGAGATTCATCCCTAGGGTCAAGAGTTTCAATTTCTGTGCTCTCCTCCACTTGATAAGTAGTAGTCTTTTTCCTTGATTCTTCAAGTTCTTCTTGCTCGGCAGACGAATAATAGCATTCCCGAGCTACTTTTTGATCACCTTTCATAATTCCTACTCCAAAATTCGTTGGGAATTTCAAACATTGATGTACTGTAGATGGAACTGCTTCGAACTTCTTCAATCCAACTCTTCCCATGATGATGTTGTAGGCGGACTGCACATTCTTATCCATCACAAAGAAGCGTATTCTTTCTGTTCGACAAGCAGGCCAAGTTCCAATGAGTATATCCAACTTGATCGTCCCAAGTGGAAAAACTTTCTCGCCAGCAAAACCCAGAAGGGGTCTGTGATAAGGTTCCAATTGAGATAATTTTAAATTCAAGCTATCAAAGCATGAATAGTATATGATGTCGGCCGAACTACCATTGTCTACTAACACCCTTGAAATGATCACATCCTTCATCCTCATTTTGATCACCAAAGGATCATCATGAGGGTAAAGAACACCTGCCAGGTCGTTTTTTGAAAAACCAATCACTAGTTTCTCTTTGTTTACCTTCCTCGGACGATCATCCTCGGCCAGGTTTATTCGCTGAATGTATGAACAAGCTTGAGCCTCTCCGAGGTAAGCTTTTATTTCTGCAGTTAGGTCTCCTCCTCCTGCATCTCCTCCTGTAATAACATTACAATCAAGTGATCCAAAACGTATGGAAAATACCTCTCGTTCAGGTTTCCTTGGTTTCTTGGGAAGATCGGGGTCATCATCTGGATCCTCTTCATGGTCCCTCTTCTTTTTATCCTCTGCACGACGAGGAGATCTAGATCTTTCTCTAGTTCTATCATCATTTTTCCTTTCACCTCTGCGATCTACATACTTTGATAATTTTCCTCTTCGGATGAGTGTTTCAATCTCGTTCTGAAGGGCTATACAATTTTTGGTCATATGGCCATGATCTTTGTGAAACTCGCAATATTTGTCTTTATTCCTCAGGTCGGGATTTGTCTTCAGTTTCTCTGGCCACTTGATTTCCTCGTTATTCCTGATTTCTTCTAAAACATGATTAATACCCATTTTCAATGGAGTATAATTATCATACTTCTTTAGGACTTCCAACTTCATCCTGTTATTCCTGGAATGTTTATCACCACCATTACCTTTCTGATCTTTCTTCTTAGAATTGTCGACCTCAACTTTAACTTCTTTGTCCATATTCTTCTTCGCAGCCATAGCCTCCTCGGCATTCATGATTTTGGCCGCCTTTGCCATCAACTCCGACATATTTTTAGGTGGATCTTTGGCCAAAGTGTAGTACAGCTTGTTAGGCAGCAAACCACTCATCAGAGCAGTGATTGCTGTCTTTTCTTCATAATCTATGACTTCCAACTTCTCGTTATTGAAACGAGTTATGTAATCCCTAGTACTTTCACCTGATTTTTGTCTAACACTTAGCAAGTGTGCTACTCGCTTTACCGGCTTTGCTCCAAAACAAAAATTGCCAATAAACAATTCGGCTAACTGAACAAAGGTTGAAATCTTACCCCGAGGAAGATTATTGTACCATATCTGTGCAGATCCGGTAAGAGTTCCTGAGAATGCTCTACACCTCATCTCGTCAGGGACAGCGTAGATATCTGCAGCAGCTTGGTATTGTTCTATATGAAGTACGGGATCTGTCTTTCCATCGTACTTGGGGGTCACTACGGGTGCTTTGAATTTTGACGGTGTAGGGAAATCCACAATGGCTTGCACAAAAGGTGTTCCTTGAACAAAAGTTCTCTGTAAGGGGTTCCTTGCCTTAGCCATTTCTCCCAATCTATCTTCCAACCGTTGAATGGAACCTTTCCATGCTTCATTCCCTTCCTCGAGCCGCTTAGTTCGAGCAACTGACTGCTCTGACGTCGCTTCCTGAGATTTATCCCGACGAGTAGTTGGTCGCGATTATGCAGATCCTTCTCTCAAACCTGGTGGTGGTCGAAAACTTCTTGATGGAGCCCTAGGTGGACTCATGTTCCTCCTTGGTCCTAATCGACTGAAAGGAGACACTCTGCTTAATCTTTCCAAAGCGCTAGTTCTTTCCGGAGAAAGAGTGATACGTTGATCTGTATTCGTAGCCCGTATCGATGAAGTTCGCCCAGGTTGATAAGAAGAATCATTAGATTCTTCATTGCGATATGACCCGGTACGTCTAGATTGCGATTGCCTATGATCACTCCTTTGCCCTGAATAGGTAGGTGCACCGCCCTGAAGAGTTTGAATGAGTTGCCTCATAGACTCTTGCATGGCGGTTTGTCCTTGAGCCAGATTCGTCATAATTCCAGCCAGATCTGGGGATGCAGATGGATTTGGAAGATTTCCAGTATTTCCAACATTTCGATTACTGGATTCTGGATTATCTGCCATTGGTGATAAATGATTTTTATGAAAAACGATAATAACAGTCGTTTCCCATAGACGGCGCCAATCTGTTGATGTAAAAAACTAGATCGCTCTAATTTTTCAATCACAGATAAATAAATAAGACAATGATTTTTAAAGTGGTTCGGTTAGGAATAAAGCCTACGTCCACTGTTATGTTATTGCTGAGTGTTTGTGGAATTCTTGATTACAAGTTCTCTCAAGAAATTCCGGTCCCCTTGAATGAGGATGATACAAGGTATTTATAGCCTTGAGGCTGTACATGAAAGGTTCGATACATTAAATGACATACATATGAAAGGGTAATACATTTAATGCAGAGTGCGTGCCAAGAATATAAGCATTCAATGAATATCTGAGCTGTTGATTATCTGGCAATTAATGATACGACCGAGATGCAGCTCGGACCGCCATAGTTGTTCGCTGATCAGGAGTTCCTCGGAACATTAGAGTACCTCGGTGCGTTAGAGTTCCTCGATGCGATAGAGATCCTCGGTGTGATAGAGTTCCTCGGTGTGATAGAGTTCCTCGGTGTATTCTCGTTGCTCGGAAAGAAGCATGGTTGGTCGGGAAATGATCTTCCTCGCTGCTATTGTGCCATGTAGATTGACACGTGTCTTCATCTTATTCGTCCACATCAGCATATTAATTTTGGTATCAACAAAGGTCATAGGACCAAGGATTATCGCAAGCAGAAAAAGAAAGAGAACTTCAAGAAGAAAGCGCCACAAGCCAACATGATAGAAGTTGATGCATTATCTGGTGATGTTTCCAACATATCTCTCTCCGTAGTTATATCCGAAGTAAATTTGGTGGGTAACACCAAAGAGTGGCGGGTTGATACCAGCGTTACATGCCATATGTGTTCCGTTAAAAGTATGTTCACAACTTACCAACCAATTGCAAATGGAGAACAACTATTTATGGGAAACTCCTCCACCTAGAAGGTTGAAGGTCAAGGCAACGTCGTGTTCAAAATAACTTCGGGGAAACATCTTGCACTCAATGATGTATTACATGTGCCCGACATTAGGAAGAACCTTATCTCCGGTTCCTTGCTAAGCAAGAAAGGATTTAAGCTAGTCCTTGTTGGAGACAAATTTGTACTAAGTAAAGATGGAATGTATGTAAGGAAATGATATATTTGTGATGGAATATTCAAATTGAACGTCATGACTATTTTACCTAAAAGTAATAATAATAATATAATATCTTCTGCTTATAATATGCTTGAGTTTATGGATATGTGGCATGGTAGACTAGGACATGTTAATTATAATACTTTATGCAAATTAATTCACTTAGAATTAATTCCTAAATTTAGCATTGATACAAGTCACAAATGTGAAACATATGTAGAAGCAAAATTAACTAAAACACCTTTCCATTCAATTAAAGGACTAGCGAACCTTTAGATTTAATTCACACCGATATATGTGATTTAAAATTTATTCAAACTAAAGGTGAAAAAAAGTACTTTATTACCTTTGGCATGATTGCACTAGATATTACTATGTTTACTTATTAAGAAGCATAGATGAAGCAAATACAATTTGGAAGTTGAGAATTAACTTCGTAAAAAGATTAAAGAATTAAGAAGCGATAGAGTTGGTGCATACAAATTTGATTTTAAGGAAATATGTTTAGAGAAGGGCATTACTCATCAAAACGTCGCTCCTTACTCTCCTCAATCCAATGGGATTGCGAAACGAAAAAATCGAACTTTAAAAGAAATGATGAATGCAATATTAATAAGTTCGGGATTACCCCAAAACATGTGGGAGGAGCATTGTTTTCTTACAATTACATTCTCAACAAGTTGATTTATAAGAAAATGAATAAGATACCCTATGAATTATGGAAAGGGCGCAAGCCTTCCTATAAATACTTAAAAGTGTGGGGGTGTCTTGCAAAAGTACTAGTTCCTGCACCTAAAAAGGTGAAAATTGGTCCGAAGACTATTAACTGTATATTCATTGGTTTTGCACATAATAGTAGTGCATATCAGTTCCTTGTGCATAAGTCTGACATTCCTTAAATTTGTGAAAATACAATCATAAAATCTAAGAATGCATCATTATTTGAAAATATCTTTCTTTGTAAGAATACACGAGAAACAAGTTCAAACAAAGAGAGCTTGAAGTTATAAATGGTGAGCCTCAAAATATTATTGAGGGAGAACTTATGTGTAGCAAAAGAGCTAAGATTTTAAAATCTTTCAGTACGAATTTTCTAACGTATATGTTAATAAATGAACCTCAAACGGTAAAGGAAGCTCTATCCACTCTGGAAACCACATATTGGAAAGAGGCTACTAATAGTGAAATTGAATCCATTATGCAAAATCATATATGGGAACTGGTGGACCTACCATCAGGCACAAAGACGTTAGGATATAAATGGGAATTCAAATGGAAAATGAAAGATGATGGAACCATTGATAAATATAAGGCTAGACTTGTAGCTAAATGATACAAGCAAAAGGAGGGAACAGATTATTTCGACACTTGTTTACCTGTTACAAGAATTACATCCATTAGAATGCTAATTGCAATTGCAGTAATACATAAATTAGAAATACATCAAATGATGTCAAAACAGCATTTTTGAATGGTGAATTAGATGAAGAAATACATACGTAACAACTGGAAGATTTTAAGTCGCCTGAAAATGAAAGGAAAGTATGTAAATTTGTGAAGTCCTTAAATGGGTTGAAACAAGCACCTAAACAATGGCGTGAAAAATTTAGCAATGTCATGAAGTCAAATGGTTTCAAAATAAATGAGTGTGACAAATGTGTCTATGTCAAAAGCACTCCAGCGGGACATGTGATTATATGTCTATATATAGATGCTATGCTAATAATTCGTAATAATAATAACGTTATCAATTCTACTAAATAAATGTTGATTAGTAAATTTGAAATGAAGGACTTGGGACTAGCTGATGTAATTCTAGGAATTAAAAATACTAGAACCCCTCAAGGAATTACCTTATCTCAATCACATTACGTTGAAAAGATACTTCAAAAGTATAATAAATATGATCAAACTCCAGTGAGAACACCCGTAGATCCAAGTCATCACCTCTTTAAAAATAAAGGTGAAGGAATTTCTCAATTAGAGTATTCTCGTATTATTGGAAGTTTGATGTATATATCAAACTGTACTCGACCGGATATAGCATACTCGATTAGTAAGCTTAGTCTATATACGAGTAATCCCGAAAAATATTGTTGGAAAGCCTTGATAAGAGTTCTTCGATATCTTCTATACTCTTTGGAGAATCACTACGAATTATATCCAATTATACTTGAAGGCTATAGCGATGCAAATTGGATATATGTATTTACTCTCGAGGTGAAGCCAAATCTTGAAAATCCTCGAAACAAATGTGCATTGCAAGATCTACAATGTAATCTGAATTTATTGCTTTAGACAAAACTGGGGAAGAAGTCAAATGGATTAGAAACTTCTTAGAGGATATTCCAATATGGTCAAAACCCCTGTCACCTGATATAATACATTGTGACAGTCAATCAATAATTGCTCGAGATGAAAATAATAACTATAATGGTAAGTCACAACATATATGTCCTCGACACCAAATCGTTAGTCAATTTCTCTCAAATGGAATTATTTCTATTGACTATGTAAAGTTAAAGGAAAATATTGCGGATTCACTAATTAAAAGTATACGTGAAGAGCAAGTTGCAAGTTCATCACGTGGGATGGGCCCAAAGCCTGTAAAATTCTAAAGAGTCGTCTCAATGGAAACCCAACCTAAATTACTGGAGATCCCAAGAAATAGGTTCAAAGGGAGAACCTAATTATGATGACTGAGTCAGCACTGAGAAGAAATACTTTAATTACTTCCTCCCATTTCGAAGATGAGTCAGTGCACAAACTGTCGCGTGTATAAGGATAAACTATGTTTTTAATGATTTATATATCTTGAATGTGTTATACAGGAAAACATATAAATAAGAACGGAGTTGGAATAATAGTAGATAAAAACTTTAAGGACGATATCGTAATCGTTATTAGGAAAGGTGATAGACTTATACTTGTAAAATTAGTATTAGGTGAAAACATAATTAATATTGTTAGTGCTTATGCACCTCAAGTAGGATTAGATGAGCACACTAAAGTAAAATTTTGGGAACAAATGGATGAACTAATTCAAGGAATACCCCTAGGTGAGAAAATCTATATAGGTGGAGATTTTAATGGCCATGTAGGAGAAGATCGTGTAGGATATGAGATAGTGCATGGAGGACATGGTTTTGGAGATAGGAACGAGGGAGAGTCTATCTTAGATTTTGCGATGGCTTATGATTTTGTACTAGTAAATACATGTTTTAAAAAGAGGCTTGAACACTTAATAACTTATAAAAGTGGAACACATAAGAGCCAAATAGATTTTTTCATTACTAGGAAAGGAGACCGATTAACGTGTAAAGATTGTAAAGTTATCCCGGGAGAGAGCTTAACCTCACAACATAGGATAATGGTGTTGGATATAAATATTAAAAATCAATCACGAGTGCGAAAAGTGAAGATTAACCCACGAACTAGGTGGTGGAATTTAAAAGGAGAGAAATTAGAACTATTTAAAGATAAAGTATTAAATGAAGCAACATGGAATAGTGAAGAAGAAACTAACATAATGTGGAATAAGATGGCCATATGCATTAGGAGAATATCAAAAGAAATTCTTGGAGAATCAAAAGGCAAAGGCCCACAGTCTAAAGAAACTTGGTGGTGGAATGAAGAAGTACAAAATATAGTAAAAATTAAAAGGGAGTGCTTTAAAACATGGAAAACAAATAGAAATGAAGAGAATTTTAAGAAATATAAATGGGCTAAAAAGGAAGTTAAGAAAGTGGTAAGAGATGCTAAGTTAAAAGCGTATGATGATCTTTATACAAAATTAGGAACACAAGAAGGGGGAAAAATTATTTATAAGCTTGCCAAACTTAGGGATAGGAAAACAAAAGATTTTAATAACGTTAAGTGCATCAAAAGTGATGATTCGAGAGTCCTAGTCAAAGATGATGAAATTATGGAAAGATGGAAAAACTACTTTGAGAGGTTATTAAATGGAGATAATGGGAGTAGATTAGATATAGAGGAACTTAGGGAGACTCGAGAAGATATATTTTTTCATAGAATTAGGACAACAGAGGTCAGGATTGCTCTAAAAAAGATGAAAACAGGGAAGGCTTTACGACCAGATGGTATCCCTATTGAGGTTTGGAAGTGCTTAGGGGAGGATAGAGTATCATGGCTTACAAAATTATTTAATAGAATTTTAATGACTAATAGGATGCCCGATAAATGGAGAAAAAGTATTTTAGTACCTATTTATAAAAATAAAGGGGGCATACAAAGTTGTTCAAATTATCGTGGTATTAAGTTAATGAGTCATACAATGAAAATTTGGGAGAGAGTGATTGAATATATATTGAGATTGAATACAACAGTATCTGAGAATCAATTTGGGTTTAGGCCTGGGAGGTCAACAATGGAAGCAATCTATTTATTGAGGAGATTAGTGGAGAGGTATAGAGAGAAAAAGAAGGATCTTCATATGATTTTTATAGATTTGGAGAAGGCGTATGATAGGATATCCAGAGATATAATATGGTGGGTTCTACATAAAAGAGGAGTGACTCGCAGATATATTGACGTGATCAAGGATATGTATGATGGTGTGATGACTACAGTAAGAACATCAGCTGGAGAAAGTAGTGAATTTTCAATTACGGTAGGGCTACACCAAGGTTCAGCATTAAGTCCTTATCTCTTTGCTCTTATTATGGATGAGTTGACTGGACAAATACAAGATGAGGTGCCATGGTGTATGATATTTGCAGATGATATTATTTTAGTCGATGAGACTAAGATGGGGATAAATTCTAGGTTGGAATTGTGGAGAGAAACTTTAGAAACAAGAGGATTTAAAATAAGCAGAACTAAAACAGAATATGTGGAGTTTAATTTTAGTAGTAATAGGAGGATAAGTGAAGATGTGGTGAAATTGGAGGGTCAAGAAATACCTAGAAATGATCATTTTCGTTATTTAGGATTGATTATACAAAAAGATGGAGATATTAGTGATGATGTTACGCATAGGATTAGAGTAGGATGGGTTAAGTGGAGAAGTGCGACCAACGTTCCGTGTGATAGGCGTATACCTTTGAAGTTAAAAGAAAAATTTTATAGGACGGCCATTAGACCCGCCATGTTATATGGGACAGAGGGTTGGGCAACCAAGAAACAAAATGTGCAGAAAATGAGTGTGGCGGAGATGCGAATGCTAAGATGTGTTTGTGGTAAAACTCGAAAGGATAAAATTAAAAATGAACAAATTTGTGAAACGGTAAAAGTAGTTCCTATAGAAGATAAATTGAGAGAAAATCGACTTAGATGGTTTGGACACGTCAAGCGTAGACCAATGGATGCTCCTGTAAGGAAGAGTGATTTAGTTAGTGTTGATGGTAACCCAAGGGGTAGAGATAGGCCTAAATTAACTTGGCGGGATATTATAAAAAAGGACATGATATCATGTGGTTTAACCGAAGATATTGCACTGGACAGAATGGAATGGAAAAATAGGATTCATGTAGCCGACCCCAAATAATTGAGAAAAGGCTTTGTTGAGTTGAGTATATATCTTGAATGTATAGGTCAGGTGGGGTACTAGCAGGATATTCTTTATAGAAATCACCTATGTGAGTGAAAAATGGCCACTTCTATGTGAATAACGAAGGTTATTCCTCTAGCATACTCATGAAACTAGGAGGTGCTCAAGGCTAAAATGGACACAACAACGAGAACCAATAATTTTGGAAAGACATTATGTGAATACTATTGTCTCAGTTTACACAAATGGTCGATCAATTCAAGACATCATGTTCATTGATTTGTCTAGTAAGCTCGATAGTATCTCACTAAGAAATATTCAAAGCCACAAGCTATCTTATTCGATGCAATGTTTTTTCCTAGAAAATCTCTCTGTTTGGATCTATATTCATTCGATTCTTCCAAATTTTATTCATGTGGGGGAATGTTGGATATTTTAATAAAAATGACAAGTTATTTGGTCAAATATTGGAGTCAATTTTAAATGAGACACGCATCTTAAAAGTGACATGTCTTAGTACCAATGTGTTCATTCTCATAAGGAGATTAATTTTGTATACTCATTCGTTCAAAATAGTGGAGTAATGAATGAGAAATTTAGACTTAAAGTGATCCATTTGAGTTTAAGCTAGATGGTGTAACTTAGTTAAGTGGGTTTGTCCCATATTGGAAAAGTGGTGAAAATCTTTGGAGTTGATATACCCAAGCTATGGGACTAAGGCTTGGATGCCTGTAGGAACAAATATCTAATCGAGTCAATTTGTTTGTAATTGTCTTAATTTTGGACAAAACAATTTAAATCTAGGCTACTTTTTACTTTGACATTAATTGAAGCCTACGACAGTTCAAGATTGAAGAATTTGCAATTAAAAGATTTGAAGATGAAATCAAGTCATTTAGTTTGTTCTAGATCACTCAAGTATGAATACTTAAGAGAATTGATGTGATATAGAATTTTGATTAAATTATGGATGAATTAAAGGTTTTTAAATATTGGGAATTAAATTTATTATCTGTGAAAATGTTTTTAAATATTTTTGAGTTAATATATCTATAAAAATTCGAGGAATTATTTTAAAAGAAAAATCACATTTTTTATACTGTCGCTCGAACGACAATGTATGTCATTCTAATGACATGCACATGTCGCTCGAACGACTTGCCACCTCGGTTTTCGTGTTTTAATTTTCTTGGACTCTCGTTTGCTCAGAAATAAATACACCATACTGCTTAGATGTTTTTCAGAAGAACAATTTATGAAAATTCCCATATTGTTCTTCATTATCTAGAGTTTATTCAAGATCAAATTACTCTTTTCCAAAGTTTGTGATCTTGAACACATTTGCAAGAAGATAGTTCATCTTTGATTACACATTTGCTGACTGCGGTAATTGGGGATCTTACGGGTATGGCTTGCTGAAGAGGAGAGTTGCAATTCTTGAGAGTTCTTACGGGAGTCCTTTACTGAGTTAGAGTGCGTGTCTATGTGGAGTTGATGCGATAGATTCATTGCAGATTTTTCTATGTTGTAAGATACGATTTACTGTTCATAGTGAAATAAAAAGGTTTTACCCGGAACGGGGGAACTTGTTTCTTTTACCTACATGCATTAATTGTTTGATGAATTAAATCACTTGGATGCATGTTTAGGGTTTGAGAAGATAAAAATGGATTTAACTAAAAATGGAAAAAAAAATATTTTTACCTAAAGCACACGCTAAATGGCATTCTCAAATTGGTATCAGAGCTTGTTGCACTATTTTATTATGTTTATGATCCCGTGACTTTAGGTATGCCTTTCGATAATTTTGATGATTTTAGAACTCACGTGTTTGAAACTTCTAATTGGAAATTACGCATGAAGTCTACTCTTAAAATTTTTATTAAAAAGGATGATTATGAGAAGTGTCTTTGCTGCGAGGGGTTTGGCCATAGGATAGATGAGTGCCCCGCTAGACTTAGGGAGAATTTTAATAAATCGATAAATGGTGTTTCTACCCTTAGTGAGACTGACCCAGAAGAAGAAAAATTTTATGCTAGTAAGCAAGACCTTCTACCCTTATGGCTAATCGTGTAAGTGATGAGGACATACAATTGCATGATTCTTCTGCAACCACACGTTGTGACGCCCTAGAGAGTGAGGTTGATGTGCGTGAGGATGAGAGTGACGATAAGAGAGACTTGCAAACCGCCTTTAATGAGTTATACGATGAAACTTCGAAAGTAAAGAAGGCAAACTTGAATTAGAAGCTAAGTTGAAAGAACGTCCCATGGAAACTAATTATTCCAATGCTTCAATTAAGGATCTTAGGGGGCGTGAAAAGAAGATTCGATAGAAGCTAGAATATGTCGAGGGTGAGAGAGATAGTCTTCGAGGGTTGATGGAGGCCTTGAAAAAGTAACTACTTGATTTTGAGGACTCTAAGCATTTACTTGAGTCGAGGATAGGTGAGTTTGAGGAGAAATTGAGAGAATCGAGTAACGCCAAATTTGATTTGGAAGCAAGGTTCGAAAAGTTAGATAAAATCTTAAGTACTGTCCAAATAGAAGATAATAGGTGTAATATTGGCTTCGATAGACATTTTTTACACCTTCCCAAAGACAAAACCATGCAAGCAAGAGAGCCACCTAGGATCATTAGGAGAGAGCTTCCTAGGAACATTAGGAGCGAGACACCTAGGAACGTTAGAAATAATCGTCCCAAAGCAAACACTCCCCACCGTATCGACACTTGCACTCATTACGATAGGAGTAGTCATATTAGACGGTTTTGCTATGATATTAAAAATGCTCCTAGAAAGTCTAAGAATAAGGTCGTTTTGGTTCCCAAAATCCCCACTCATCGTTTCACACCTACTTGGGTTAGGAAATTGGATTTAGAGGCGTTAGGTATTAGGCATGGTGACACGCGAGTCATTACTCGTGGTTCTCCCCATGTTTCATCTTTCGGTTGAGCATGTTCATCAGTTTGTCATACTCTAGTGTGTTATCGTGATATATCTTGTCTAGGATTATGACATGTATCTAATTGTATTTTTTTTAATTATTTGAGTCTTATTGAAAAATACAAAGATATTTTATTTTTTAGGTCAAAAATATTTTTTGAAAAACACAAAAATATTCATGATTTTTATATCGTAAACTTTCATGTTTGATATGGCATATTAGTGTGCTTGGACCCCATCACTTCATTATCTATGTGGCTAGGACATTTGGTCATAATTATTGATGCGTTTAATGATCTTAACCATTATTTTAATGGGGTTGTTTCGAAGTGGAGATGCATTTGTATTCGACTTTGTATATATACCATTCCTGCACACATGCACCAGTTTATATGAATGTTTGACATCACATGCGTATTTGAGTTTAGTGAGATGTTCTTATCTCAATATTTGAGTTTGGTGAGATGTTCTTATCTCAATTTTGTCATCTATGCGTAAGTAGACTTAGGAGGATGTGTGCATGTAAGAACTGTTTATCGTAAGGACTTAGAATGCATAAATGAAAAAATGATGAGTGTTCACGGGAAAGGGTTGCGAGAGTACAAAATTAACTCATCGTAAAAGCCACCGTTTAAAAGAGCCCGAAAGAAAAATAAAGGCAATAAAAAGAATCATATGCCAAAATTAGGGCCAATAGGACTTCTCTAAGTTGAGAAAATTAGAAACCTTAATAGAATTTGAAAAACAATATATAAATTTAAGGGTGTTTGCATCAAGAATCCTAGTGTTGAAACATCGCATCATGACGCTATTATTCATAGAATCGTCAAATTTTCGGATTTGTGTCTAAGTTGCTTGTTTAGTTCATTTAGCTCATTCTTAATTGTCACATATGGCTAAAACAATGTTGGTTAACATATTATTATCAATTAGATCTTCTTGAACGTTTCGATGTGTTGAATTTATGATTCATTTGTTGTAGTACACAACCATTCAATCCATGTCCATGTTTGAGCATATTGATTCTATGTTGGTGTGAAACTCACATCATTTTATTTTATTTTTGTTATATTTTAAGTCTGTTTTAGTATTGTTTGGTCTTTCCAATAAGCTTTTTATAAAGAAAACAAATTCACTGGACAAAGCCTAATCATTTTTGGAGATGGTTTTGAGAATTTCTTCATGTTGTTCAAACGACATCAGTGCGTCGTTCGAGCGGCTTAATCATGTCGCTAGAAGCTATCCTTCAAGCGACTATTACCATCATTTAAGAGACCTCAAGAGACACTGGGGTTTCTTTTATACCTCTCACTCAGCCGATTTACACACTTGTTATATTACTTCTTCTCTCTCACTGATAAATAACCCTTTGTGCGAAATAGCCAAAAACAGCCATTTTTACTCCTTTGAAACTTTGAGTTTCACTTTTTGATCATTGCCTTCACGAAGTTTTTCCAGTGTTTGATTATTCTCAGTTTTCACCCTTTTTTATCCGGTTTGGGGGGTTTGGATGAGCTCTGAATACGAGTTTTAAACTTTTACTTTGGTTTGGAGCTTTGATGTTTTCTGCATTGTCCTTTCTTTGTCCCCAATATCTTCAGAGATCGATTGTCTCTTCTTAGAGGTATTTCTTTCATTTTTGTTGGTGTTGATTCCTGTCAGTGGAGTTTTAATGATATTTGATTCCATTTTTTTTAAAAAGGCACATACACTGCATTCGATTGATTTTTTCCTTTGTATGTGTATTTTTCCATGGTATATCTGATTTTGGATCGAATATCATTAGATGTGTGGGCTGTCTGTTTTTTTTTCTTTAGAAACACATATATAGCCTACTGTGTTATTTTTTAAAATCAGTATGTAGGTGTTTTGTGTTATTTTATCTCAAAAGATTTTGGATTGGGGCTACCAGTATACTGTTAGGATTTCTTATGCCCCCGTGTGTATCTCAAATTAATCCAAGAAAATTTATTTGATTTATCTGTTACTTTGGATTTTTTTTGGGATACCCACATTTGTGTCATTTTGTTGGATTATTTTAGCTGAGTATTTTTATATGATCATCTATGTTGCTGTTGTGGTTGATGTTTGTGGTGGTTAGGGTGGACTAATGTACGGAGATAGGTTCATAGTTTTTCGGAGTTTGTTAACCCGTCTTTCCTCCCACTACACATTATCGTTTTCTATCTCGTTGGCTATGCCTCCAAGACGACGAGGTGCCCCTTCTGTCCATCTTGATGAGCTGCCTCCATCGTCTCGTGCCCAGTGAGCTCGGGCTCATCCCCCTCCCTACTCCGCCGTGAGATGGGCGACACGAGTTGAGTACAAGTACTATTATTTTCTCGGACTTCATATCCGTTATGTTGTTAGGGAGAGAGTTTTTAGGGTCTCCTAGTTTGATCATTTTTCCATACCTCGTTGGATGTCAGGTAGGGGTTGGGATTATCTAGTTGAGGCTTATGGTGTGGTCTATCCAGACGGTCAGAGAGGTTTTTCTATCGTGCTACCCACACTTAAGAGGGGGTTTAGTCCTCCATACGTGGCATTTCTATTACCTTCACAACTGATCTAATAACAGAGTCGCTATAGATACCACGCATCCCGACGTCGTGTTTACCCGAATTACTGACGATAGTTCATCATCTGAGAATATTCTCCGCCATTGTTTCTGAAAGATTCCTCAGGCCGGGGCTACCATGTTTCACCACCAACTATTTTCGGCCTTTAGAGTTCTTAATAGGTTTGTGTCATCATCTATCTATCCCAGTATTAATCACACCCAGATAGGTTTTGACATTGTTTACTTCATGTACGTTGTATCCTAGGGGTGGGACATTGATCTACCCGCTCTTATGCTCCAGGTGATGGCATCTGTTACCATTATTGGTCATACCCCCGTCCACACTTCTCTTCCCTATGGGATTTTTCTCATTTGTGCATCTCTATTGGGGTTACCATGTTAGAGGATGATATGTGTCACTCCGAGCCTGCTATCATTTATCATATCACGTTCACTCATTTAAAGATCCATCTGAGCGCTGAGGTGAGAGCAGGAGTTCCACCCTTCGAGGGAGCTTTTTCAGGAGATGGATGTTCTTCCTAGCCAACTGGTCCCACTGATCCCAATCCTGATGCCTCTCAACCTTTCTCATCCACATCTTCACCCCCACTCCATACTTAGGAGGATTTATCTGCTTTATAAGAATAGGTGGTTGCTTAGGCCAGGATGTATGAAGCTATGATGGCTAGATTTGATGCTGAGGCTGAGGTCGAGGCCTATGCCTGTTGCGATTCATGGATGATGGCATTCTTTGACGAGATGAGGTGGAGAGAGAAGATCATAGGAAAAGGATCTTTTGGCTTACATCATATTGCAGCTACATACACTGGAGATGATGATGATGATGATGATGATGATGATGATGATGATACACCTACTAATGTTTAGTTTTCAACTGTTGAAACATTGTATTTGAGAAGACTGATGTTTACAATGTATTTATTCTTTCTCTGATACAATGTACTCGTTTACTTCTGGATATTTTATATCAGCACTTGTTGTATATATGGCATGAATGTACATTTTTATTGATGATGCAATCTTATTGATTATGGCTTTAGTTGTATTCATTTATTGCTATCTTTTAGTATTCACTGTCATGTTTATACTCAATTTTTTTTATCTAGCCATGCAATTAGTATCTATTTATTATTTCTAGATTTGGTTTGTCTGTCCCACAATTTGTCTATTCCAGACAAAAAGGGGGAGATATATGTAATGTAGGGGGAGTTTATTTATTCATGCTTTATTGATATATTTTTGTTCCTCCATACATCACTTGGATATTTGTTTTTGTCTCGCGTGTGAAGGTATGCTTTTTAGAGATTCAGATATTCATTACTATATCACATTCAGAGATAGATTCAGATGCTTGCCGGTTCTACAATTTTTATTCGTGTCTTGTATTTTTATCATCTTGGCTTTATGGGATAGGACATATGTTTTACGGATTATAGCATTTTTTTTTGTTTTGTCCTGGAATAGCCAAAGAGGGAGATTTGTAGTAACAAATTTCTAATTAAGTCAATTTATTTGTAATTGGCTTAATTCCGGACAAAATAATTTAAGTCTAATCTAGTTTTTACTTTGACATTAATTGAAGCCTACGGCAGTTCAAGATTGAAGAATTTACAATTAAAAGATTTGAAGATGAAATCAAGTCATTCAGTTTGTTCTAGATCACTCAGGTATGAGTACTTAAGAGAATTTATATGGTTTAGAATTTTGATTAAATGATTGATGAGTTAAATGTTTTTAAATATTGGAATTAAATTTATTATTTGTGAAAATATTTTTAAATATTTTCGAGTTAATATATTTATGAAAATTTGAGGAATTATTTTAAAAGAAAAATCACATTTTTTTAAACTTTCGCTCGAAGGACAGTGTATGTCGTTCTAATGACATGCACATGTCACTCGAACGACAAAGGCATGTCGCTCGAACTACCTGCTGCCTCGGTTTTGTGTTTTAGTTTTCCTGGACTCTTATTTGCTCAGAAATAAATACACCATACTGCTTAAACGTTTTTCAAAAGTGCAGTTTACGAAAATTCCAATATAGTTCTTCATCATTCGGAGTTTATTCAAGATCAAATTACTCTTTTCCAAAGTTTGTGATCTTGAAAATGTTTGCTCGAAGATAGTTCATATTTGATTACACATTTGCTGACTACGGCCATTGGGGATACTTGCGGGTATGCCTTGCTGAGGACGAGCGCTGGAGTTCTTGAGGGTTCTTGCGGGAGTCCTTCGCTGAGATAGACTGCGTGTCTACGTGAATTTGCTACGGTAGATTCATTGAATATTTTGCTATGTTGTAAGTTGTCATTTACTATTCATAATGAAATGAAATGGTCTTATTCGAAGGAGTTTTTTTTTTCCTGAACATGTTTCTTTTATCTGCATGCTTTAATTGTTTAATCGATTAAATCACTTAGATTTATGTTGAGGGTTTGAGAAGATAAAATTGGATCTGACTAAAAATTGGAAAAAAAGTTGTTTTTACCTAAAGCACACACTAAAGGGCCTTCTTAATGCCTTTGGGGGTATCTTAACTCTTTGAAGGGGACATAACCTACATTATGCGTGTGTTGGACTTGGGCCAAAAGTCCACACGTGCGCCGTCGTCATTGCTGCCACCGTCCCTCAAGCCCGACCCGACCCAGGCCGGGGCGTGGGTTGTTCTTGAGCAACCATTAATTTATTTGGACAAAATTTTAATTAGCCTTTGGGCTTTAAAATTTATTTTCTGGACCGAAAAATTTGTTAGCCCAAAACGAATTAATTAATTACGGATTAATTAATTATTTAATTATTTCCGCATTAATTAAAAAGACGTTGTCATTTTAATTATATTAATAATTAAAACGATGTGTTGTTTTGTTAAGAGATATGACTATTCAAACAATCAAATCTTTCCTGAAAAAAGTCAACAGTTGCAACTCTTCACTACCTATATGAAGGACCATATGCAATCCATTTTAAACACCAAAAAATCTACCCAAATTCCCTACTCCTATCCGTGTTCCCTTCTTCCTTCTTGAGAGAAATTCTTCATTGTTGGTTCGTGGACTGTTGCACTGAAGTGCTTCTAGCAACAATTGTTGACCGTTTCATCCTTGGAGGCAGACGCCCATTGAATTTGTCGTCAGCACCGTAAAGGTGGTGTATTCTGTCTTAAGGAGAGATAGTTCAACTTTCGATTCGGTCAGATATCTGCAAGTGATTGTTTCAATCACAAAATGTAAGTTCTTCTTGACTTTCTTTGTAGTTACTATTATTCTGATTAATTAGTTATAATTACAGTTTTTTTATTTAGTAAAATATTATTTTTGTAACAAGGAAAACAACACCTTTTTGTAGTGCTTGAAATTGATTTGATATTGTTAATATTCATTGTGTTGTTAATTGGGGCTTGAAATTATTTGGGTATTGTTAAAGTAATTAGGTATTAAAATTTAGTTGGGTGTTGTTATTTAGGGTTAAACTTGATTGGGTATTCTTAATATAAATTGAATATTGTTATTTAGTAACCAAAGGCATTTTGTTATTTAAAAATTTGGGAATAAATAATTGAATAATTAAGCTTACATTAAATAAATATTTATAAAATAGTAAAAATAACCCAAAAAAATTTTGCTCAGAGGCTCCCGCCTCCGAACCACATCAATCTCGAAAGGTTCCAGATCCACTTACTTGAAATCTTGCATATGCCACTACTTTTATGTAGCCTTATTTTTTAAAGGATCAATTATCAAAAAGTCCATCAAATAATTTTTAATACATATTTAGTCCAAGCATTTTTTATTTTGTTCAAAAAAGTCCATCAATCACTCTTTTAAACATTATTATCTTATTTGTAAAGATCCGTGCTGACGGCACCCCCGCCCCACTCCCTCCCCCAACACCTCACCCCACTCCCCACTGACGGATCTCCGATGACCCTCATCGGAGCCCCTTTTTGTTAGTATTTTTATGTAGTGAGAGACTTTTTGAAGAAAAATAAAAAAGTTTGAACTAAACGTGTATTAAAAATTATTCGAGATTATTTGATATACGCCCCTTTTTTAAATTCATCTTTGACCACAAAACTCTAAGACTAGCGTTACGGATGACATAAAGACAAACTAATAAGATCCCAGTAGATGTAGAGATTGAACTCAGTATATCATAAATCACAATATGGATCACTCTTAAAAGAGTCAAATATATATAAAGAAACAATTTTGTCACAAAACTGATATTACACTACATAAATCTAACTCAACACGCCATAATGTAAAATCTACGAGAGTTATATATGCATTGATAATTTGGCATATACATACATACATATATATGCACGCAATCCGAAAGACAAATTAACCCCATAAATTTTAAAACGAAATTAACGCATACACTCCTTGTAATATGATACGTCGTGTCTTAAATTCTAAAAAACAAATTAACACTAGACGTTGTCAACTTACTATAGATTTTTTTTTTTGATATTTAGTGTGTCCCTATTTATCCGGTTTATATGTATCCAGTCAGGTTCCTGTGCAAACCTCACTATGCGAGTCATTATTTAAAAATAGTAAAAAAGACTATTTTGAACTAATTGTTTTTACTGAGAATATGAACATTTTATGAATATTCTATAAAAAAAATCAATCGAAAATATTTGTTTCTACTATTTTATAAAAATAGATCAATATTTGATAATTTTTAATCGATTCTTTCAAAATAATAAAAGAATGTATGATCAGCTGAATTTATTTATGGGGAATCTTAAAACTCTATCGATACCATGTAAAAATAATATAACAAAATATTTTATTATTATTAAAAAATGATCTACAGTAAAGATTCTCGTAATACAGTACACTTGTACATATAAAATATTATTTTTATAATAAAAAAATATGTAGTATCCATATTGAACCTAGATCGTGTTTATATTGAATCTTTTTGGATATAGAATTAACCCATGATTTCGAAAAAGATGTTAGTTTTTCTCACGTTTGTATACACATGTTCATTGACGTGCACTTACTTTGGTTGTGATACTTAATATGACCGTGATAGTTGGATCAAGTTCCACTAAATTATCGTGGACCTACTTCCAAAGTTGATCGCTATCAAGTTATGAATGGTCTCTGGCTGGCTGCTGCTGCTTTTCAATTTGGATAAATCCAAGACGATGATGGAACAATGCTAATGTCGTATTAAAAGGATGATGCCCTTATCGTTTGGAAGAATCCTTCGTTAACTTTTACGAACGAAGACCTATAATTTATGTTATAGTGCCTCCTTTTCTGGTAGTAGTAGCAGTTGCACCAAACACGCTCTTTTCCTCAGTTGAGTGTGCTGCTATCCCCCTTTGAGCTATCCTTTATTTTGTAAAGTGCAAGAAAATCTGTCCAGCTGTGCTGTTTTTATAAGAAAATTCCTCTACTGTACCTGTTAAGAATACTAATCAACTTATACAGAATAAACAAATGTTAGGAAAAGTCATTTGATACTTTCTAATTAAGATCAAATACTAAAAAGTTCCTCAAACATTTTTTAATATACATTTAGTTCAACCCTTTTATTTTGTATCAAAAAGTTCCTTATTCTCTTATCTTTAAAGATCCTCGTCAGCGGCATGGTAAAGCCTTTTTGGCATAGTGAAAGACTTTTTGGTGCAAAATAAAAACGCTTAGACTATTAAAAAAAATTCAAGAGACTATTTGGAATATGCCCCTAATTAATTAACGTTTAATCCGGGCCGGCTCTAAAGTTGGGGCTTAGGCAAACAATCAATTGATGCGCCTTTACATAAAAGGAAATCAAATTAAAGAATATATGTTACTCTCGCATTTGTCGATGCAAAACTATCAATTAAATTATCAAATTTATTGATTTTAAAAAATCGTGTTCAATTGATAACAGAGTTAATTCGTTTAATCTTTCTTATGACATGGTAGAACGAGGATAAAAATTTTATTAATTTTAACTTTGAAAAACTTGTTTCGATCGAGGAAACCGTAACGAGTATTGTCATAGTTACTCCATAGGCAATCCAAACATTTGAAAAAACACAATCTATTCATTTTATATAGTCTAACACCTTAATTAATTTTTTAGTTTCGGTAGGAAAAGACGTCTTCAATGCCACATTTTTGTGGAATCCAATTCTTGGGGGGGGGGGGGGGGGGGGGAGGTGGCAAATCACTCAGACCAATTTTTTTTAAACTCTATATATTTCATAAATATATAAATATATATTATTAATAAATATATATATATATTTCGTATATTTTTTTTAAATAATTCATATATTTCGCATATTTTTTTTTTAAAATTCATATATTTTTTTGTATATTTCATCTATTAATATATTTAATTTCGTATATATCAAATATGTATATATTTTTTAATGCGTGTGTATATATATTCCAGAAATAATATTAATATATATATAGATATTCTATAAAATATTTCGTAAACAAATTTTTCACATTTATATCTATTTTTCAGCTTTTGTGTTTGATACAATAAGTGAAAATTTGATGATTTTTCAACTTGTATCAAACAGATACAAGTTGAAAAATATTCATTTCCCTTGTAATTATTTGCCCTAGAATCAAATGACTTGGAATCATTTGCATTTTCCCACTTTTCTAGCAAACAGACCCTTATTTTAATTGTCGAAATCTAGTTCTAAGTGACATAAGCGCTTAATCTATTATATGTAAGAAGTAACTAACTCTAAAGGTTCATTTGGTTACTAATATTTGCTATGGCAAATGTCAAAAAGTTGGCACATATGAAAATTTGCCTAGTTTTTGGCTGTTTGGTTGCATAATTTATCGTGTCATTATTTGTCGGTGTAAACACCCGTTATGCATAAAGTGTTGGCAAACTTTTTTTTTGTTTGTGATGTAAGGTCATCCCGGTCCAGCTTGCGCGCACCTCGAGACTAATCCCTCCATCCCGAATAAGGCTTTCTATAATAGGCATTTAATTCCTGTGGTCCGTGCCCTCAAGACGCAGCTACCAAGTTTCGAACCCAGGTGCCTGGGTTTACAACTACACCTTGGTTCTACCAACTTGAAAACTCATAGAACTCAGAATTGAGAAAACTGGAAAATATAGAAATTATGTCCAATTTGTGTGAAAATGAAAAGGGGCAATAAAAGAAAATTGCTCAAGAAAAATAGCAATAAAAGAAAAACGTGAAGAAAATAAAGAAAAAATGAGCAAAATCCCGAAAAAGCACTAATGGACATCATATAAGATTTTCCAATTTCAAAGTTTTCCTTTTTACCCAATACACCTTATAACCGAAAAATCCCTAACCGAGTCTGAATTGCTAAAGTAATTATCGCGTGGAGAGTTAAGACACGAAAATATAAAAAGTCCTAACCGAGAGATTGATGGGTGTGTATATAAGGCGATGTTCCCGTTTCCCAATGACTATAACCCGATGAAGAGATCTTTTCACCCATAAAATTCCGTCTTTCAATTTTGTGTGCGTGAATTTTGTGTTCCAATATATTTACTCCTTATATCACGCACACCGAGATAAAATAGCCACCTCTCGAGTGATTCGTTTGTGAGAGCAACCCATGAGAATTTGAATCATAACGAATTTTCAAAAAAGTAACGTAATGATCAATACATTCCAAAGATAACACCGTAAGAAGACAAATCCAAAACCAAATGGTTAGCCACAAACTGCAATTGCCAAATATCCACCCATAGATCGCGACACGCGTGAAGAATAGGTGTAACACCCCATATTTTCCTCGTATCGGGTGGCCAAGCCTCAACGCATAAGATAAGGCTCGTTAATACAATTTATTTTTATTCTCAACATCAAGAGAACAACAACAAAAACAACAACAACAACAACAACAACAACAATAATAATAATAATAATAATAATAATAATAACAATAGAAATAATAATAATAATAATAATAATAATAATAATAATAATAATAATAATAATTTTATTGAAATTGAAACCAGCCACAACATGCGATGATATAAAAGAATAAATATTGAAATTACAATATGTCTCCCCATCCGTAATAAATAAATAAAATTGTCGTAATTTCATAAATAATTGTAACTGGGTATAATAAAACAGGACCAACGTGGTCTATACAATCTCTGAATCAAAAGAGTTTGAAACTTAATCTACTGAAATAAATAACAACATAATCTGGGAAATATAAATGACTGGAAATGAGGAAGTAGGAGGTTTGACTACTCATCCCGGTTGCTCCTACCTCCAAACACCTGAAAAATATTTTATAATATTTTGGGTCAGAGCCCCGAAATTTGTAAGAAGTATCTTACTATATCAATGCAGTGATAATCATGTAACTCATTTATGTAAGGATGTCAACACGTCAACACTCACTAGGAAAAAATACCTTACCCCTCCTCATAAGTGAAATAAACAACACGAGTGTACCAACCTAAGTCGTAGCTAAACTAACAAGTCTCAACAACTAAAATAACAAGTAAAATATCTCATACACTTACAACTCCATTGGGATGAAACCAACTACATACATGAAGAACATACCCTAGTTCAATCCCCATTCATGTTACCCGAAGATACGCGATCTCACAAAATAATAAAATCATGTAACATAGTGCCCTTTACATAAAATGCTCATCATTGGAGTATACCATATATTTATAAGTCTAGTAAAAACACACGAAGACATCAAACTTCGGTTACCTTATCATACCTTTATCAGTAAACCCGTAGGAGTTACGTACATGACGAATTTCAAAACATTTACACAAAAAAGAATGGAGGATCACCATGAAATCACACCATCGGGTAATTGCATACAAAATAGTTTGATAAATGAACTCATCCACTCCTCCACATCGTCATATTATGACCATATGAATCCATGATCAATAATCTTAACCTCCAGGCAACCTGCAACATCAACGAGGAGTGCAGTACCCGGTGCGGCACCCAGTCCCAAATCCATTTAAGACGACACCCCAATAGATTGATTCCCTACAAGACAAATACGATATGTTCACGCCCATACACAATTTATATGCCTTCGTAACACAATATATATACCTAGGAACGCGCATCACACTTGCATGCCCAATTACCATTCAAATCCCTAAAATCGAATTTTTCATAATTATAAGTTTATTACTCTTATACTTTAATTAAACCTTAGAATTTCCCCCATTTTCAACTACTATACACACACACACACACTCATCCAACACTATTCGTAAACCCCAAGCTTCCATAGCAACCTTGAGCATCCGCTATCGTGACCTCTTAGGGTGTGCTATGGCGCGTCTCCCCTGCTATTCCAAATTCTCCGTGATTTCCCCCATTTCAAACCCAGATTTAATTTTAGAAATCAAAGTTTCATGAATACTTCATTATAAGTTCGAAATAAGTTTTGATCCGAAATAATCATAATCACTGTTCTAAAAAACTCGCCTAGGCTTAAGGCTTGGGAGAAACGCCTCGCCTTAAGATTTTTACGCCTTATTCTTGGTAAAACCCTTAAGGGGCGCTGTTTCCAAAAACAACAAAGCTTTAGTGAAACGATATCGCCTTTTAAAGATTTTTTTTCAAACCGGACCATTATCTCATGTAAAATAATCAAATAGTATTTTAATTTGCAAATATTCAGACATATTTTTATGATATGTACAGTTTTAGTATTTTAATAGCCTTGTTATAGTTAAAAAATATTAAAATATATTAAGAAGGCCTAAACGACTTTTCACGCCTTTATACGCCTAAGGCTCGCCTAGGCTTCTAAGGCTTAAGGCTTGGCCTCCACGCCTCGATCACGCCCCGCGTTTTTTAAAACCTTGATCATAATTAAAGTCCTTACATTATAGTGCAATTAAAGTAATGTAGCACGTGGATCATTCTGAGGAAGTTCCAAGTGGGGGATTACGTCCTCATAAAGGTTCTGGACATAACCATAAGGCCGTCAAACTGCAAGCTAGGACCTAACTGAGAGTGACCATTCAAAGTAATCAGAGATCATCTATAGGGAGCCTATCACTTAGAAATAATGTAGGGCAGAGAGATACCAAGGTTCAATTTTTAGTTTTATCTTTCATGACTTAGTTTTTGAAAAATTTCATTTCACAACTCATGTTGCTCACATTTTATTATTTCACTTACGACTAAAGGCCTTTCTTCCATTCGTTCAATCTCTCACTTATCCAATTGATGTACATTATTTCCAAAGTAACAAGCTCAAAATTGGCATTAATCTTTGAAAGTTTCGATCAGACTTTTAACTTAACTACAGTGGCAATCTGTCTTATTACGATTAATAATTAAAGTCCTCATGTCCTTGTTACAACTAAAACATACGACCTGACGACTTGCCCAGGCAAGCTGAAGCCCTACGAGGGATCCCTGGGTAGTAAACCAACTATGTTTGGTCGGATAAAATTCTGAAAGGGATGACTGCCCATAGGCCAGGTGCATTTTTTCAATTGTCTCTTCTAGGCCTTAGGGAGTGTGACGACACAACCTAAAAGGTAAGATAGACAGAACATATTATATGCTTGGCATAAAGGAATGGAAAAATGCTTAAAATTTGGCATTAACTTGATTCTTCTGCAAATGCCTAATTACAAAATATGCCAATTACAAAATAATTACAAATATCGCAAAAATGATTACAACAATTTATAGTTGGCTGGACAAAACCTTTTGATCTACTTTCTATTACTATCGTCAGGATCAGGTTTGTATTCATTATCACTATCATGACTTTCCAGGTAGCCCTCGACGAGTGGAAGGGGAATGGAATCCAAGAGGTACTACGTCTCACCTCGACCAAAGGGGGGTCATTGGTATGCTGGACAATTAACATGGTACATATACCAATGCTAAGAATACTTAGGTTTTTTAACAACTTTGAGGGGATTCAACCAACCATGCTTGTAGACCATATCTTAAGCTTTATGTACCCTCACAGGGGCATCTTTCCACCCCTCATCATAGCTTGCTGACAAGGCAGCTTGGGGTCTCATTCTGAAAATATATATAAGCTTCTTAACGTCACAATTAAGTCCTATAATCATGACGTTTCTACTATGGACTTTCTCCTCGACCTCAGCACATCTTTGTTTTAGATAATCATTCTCTGATTGGACTAGGCATCAACCTCCCCCATGTCCATGAATTCTACAAGTTGGACCCTCAAGTCATTTATCTCTTTCTTCATGGAGGATCCCACATCGTCTAATTACTTTAGGTCATCCTTCAGCTGGCGACCAAGGCGGACTGGTCCTTGTAAGCCACAATCCTTTATTTAGGTCTTTGCAAGTAGTTAAAAACGCTCAGTGAGCATAGTCGCTTACTTCCCGCCCAAGCACATAATCGAAGTTTCTAGAAAATGAGAAAATATCCTCGGCAACAGGATACAATGAAAAAGCAGATAAGGCAAACAGTAATTCAGCAAAAAAGATTTATAAGAGCAACATTTAATACAAGTGCAAACATATTATAAAAAGAATAGACTGTTTCATATAAAGAGAATGGGTTGATCCCTTAGAGTTCAACAACAAAAAAAAGAGGGGGATTACAAAGTATAACGAAAATTCCTAAAAACTAAAGGCCTTATTCCTTCACCTGGTCCTCGGCGTTAGTTTCCTTACCCTTCGTTGCTACCTCCTTGGCCTGATCGGCAGGGTTACTGGTGGAGGCCTCCTCGTTGACCTGTGGGGGAGGGCCGGGGTGATGCTCGCTGAAGAGATGTGACTTAGCAAGAACCTCGACCTTCATCAGAGCTTGATTTTAGCCTTTATCGAAGTTATCCTTTTGGATATAGGATAGATGAAATCAGGCGTCAGTGTAAGCCTCCTCCCAGCCCTTTGTAAAGATAGCCTCCTTAGTTATAAGGAACCCGACACCCTCTGTTTTCAGCTGAGTATTCTCAACCTTCAACAGGTTGTTCTCGATCTTCAATGAGGCCATTACCTAAATAGTGTCCCTCTTCTCTCAGTCATAGACCTCCTTGGCCTTATCCATAGCCTCTTCGGTATTCTTGAGGGCCAACTAAGTTTGTATTTAATCTTTGATTGGTCTTGACGACCATCCAACGAACTAGTAAACTGTGCCACAAACTGCAAAATAGTGATACATGGAAAGTGTTAGGCCCAGTCACAATAATGGGAAAAAAATCAAAAGAAAGTAAGGGGAGCAGAATTCTTACCATGGACAGAGTTTGGGAATCTCAAACAATAAGTTAGCCAAGTCTTAACGTCTTAAACTGCTTATGATCTGCAGTAAGCATGACCCCCCTCAACAAACCATGGACCAGAAATGGATCTTTGGCCACAAACATGCCCTACTAAGATCTGTGGGGGGGGGGGGGGGGGAGTAACATCACTTCTCTTAGAAGAATGAGGGGCCATAGGAGCCTTTTTCTTTTCATCCTCCTCCTTCTTCTTCTCCTTCTCCTTGATGACCAGATTTTGATCACAAACTTTGGGAGCTTCAAGTCAGTTCTCTTTTGGGACTTAGCTTTGGGAGTAAGGGGGACATCATCATCTTCTATCAAAAGTACCCTTTTTTGGGAGGAGCCATAGAATCCTCTTCATTTGGGAGGATAGAATTTTCGTTAAGGGACTTAAATAAAGAAGAGACTTCCTCATCAGGAATAGGAAGCTCATAGATGTCTCCTATCTAGCGAGCAACAAAGCTGCCAGTAGTGTTGGTATATTCCTAGAGGAATGAAGTTGATCATGGGTGTTCACCATCAGGAAGGTATTCTCTAACCCTCCAAGCCCTCAATAAATTAGCACTGTTGATATCGTTAAGGGAAGGCTCCTTATTCTTCCTACGAGCTACGCAAAGTCACAATAAAGGGCATTATTAGCAGTAATAGAGAAAAATGATAAACAAAAAAATTAAAAGATAAGCAATCATTAACCTTTTTTACCCCTAGTCTAGGCACAGAAACCCAATGTATTCCTCTCCCTTAGGGAACGGTGGATGTTGTCAATTTCTGGCAATAAACCCCTGATCCCAATATCCCCTATTAGAATCAGGGAGGTTTATGACAAGCACTCTATTGGCCTTCCTCGCCTTGAAGTAAAGAAGGTCATTTGTGGTGTGAGGCCAAGTGTATAAATACATGATTTTTTGGGATACAAAGGATGGTCCTATAGATCTCATTTATCTTGTTCACCCCACTAACGATATGCCATGAATTAGGGGTACACTGAGCTATAACTAACCCAAAAAACTCATAAAATTCCAATAAAAGAGGGTTTGGGGGGAAAGTCAATACCTTTAGACCACAACAAGGGCGCGAATTCAGTGTCCCCTTTCAATGTTCATAACATTCTTGAGGATGGGGGAATAATTGATTATGACCCAAGAAGGAATATAATTAGTTTTCCTAAAATAATCTACATTTTTTCCATGAAGTGTGTTTGCCATTCTCAGAAAAATAAATATAAAAACTGAAGACAAGGAAGGACAAAGAAGATGAAGAAGAAACTTACAAGTTATATGAATGCGAATAGGAGGATCTCTGAAGTTTTTTTTGTTAGATGGAGAGAGAGAGAGAGGGAGAGAGAGAGAGAGAGAGAGAGAGAGATGGCAAAGTGACGATTTGGAATGAGTACGGAGCAAATAAATGTTTGAGAAATGTGTACAATTATAAAGAACTGGAATCGAAGTAGTTTTGGACGCTTCAATTCTCCTCAGATGAGCGTGGCCTTGCAGTTCAAGCCTACTTGCAAGTCTAGCCTGTCGGTTCAAATTTAGAACAGATGGATTATACAAGTGGGCCTTTGACAAGAATAAAATCCTCTAGCCCAACATTTTTGTTCGAGAATTTCAGTGGCAATTGTGGGGACCAAACCATAATTGGGCTCAACTCAAGCGTGTTCGACCAAGCCCAATAGCGCTTGAAGCACGCCTGACCCAACCTACTAATGAGAAGGATTAATATAAACATTTATCACACGAAAAATTACAAAGCATTTAGTATTTTAATTTAACTCACATTGGTTATCTAAAATCTTGGACGAGATATTTAGGGGATCACCACACGAGCCAATAACAACCCAAGGGAGTTCCGTAAATAATCGAAACACTATAGTGTTTCACAACTATAAAGATCACACCCCAGGGCTAAGGGGGATGTAATTTTCATACTTTGAGAGAAGCTAATACAAATTCGATGACCTCTCCATGCACGTAGGAAATTTGTCGAACCACATATATTTGTTTGTTGTGTGTGACATTTGCATGCTTTTCATTTAATTGCTTTTTGGAATCCATTAATTATGATTATTTTTGCTCATGTGTATGACCCATTCATCATATTGTCAAGCCCATTTCCAAGCTTCCATAAATAAATCACTAATCTTTTCAAAGTCAATGATCGTCTCTTAGGGCAATTTCAGCTCGAATCTGGAGGTGCAGAGGGATTTGGAGGATTTCCAGCATTTCCAATGTTTCGATTGCTGGATTCCGAGTTATCTGCCATTGATGATGAATGATTTTCGGTGAAAAACGATAATAACAATCGTTCCCACAGACGGCGCCAATCTGTTGATGTAAAAAACTAGATTACTCTAATTATTCAATCACAGATAAATAAATGAGACTAATAATTTTAAAGTGGTTCAGCCTTATATGAATGGCCTACGTCCACTGTTATGTTATTACTGAGTGTTTGGGAATTCTCGATTACAAGTTCTATCAAGAAATTCCGGTCCCTTTGAATGAGGGTGATACAAGGTATTTATAGCCCTTAGGCTGTACATGAAAGTGTGTCACATTAAATGATACGCATATGAAAGGGTAATTCATTTAGTGCTCTTCAAACGTGTGTGTGAAGGTGATAAGCATTCAATGAATAGTTGAACTGTTGATTATCTGGCAATCAATGCTGCGGTCGAGATGCAGCTCGAACCGCCTTAGTTGCTCGTCGTTCAAGAGTTCCTTGGAGCGTTGGAGTTCCTCGGAGCGTTGGAGTTCCTCGGAGAGTTGGAGTTCCTCGGAGAGCTGGAGTTCCTCAGAGTATACTTATTGCTCGGAGTGAGTCTGACTTGGTCGGGGGAATGAACTTCCTCGTTGCTATTGTGCCACATATATTGACACGTGTCGTCTTATTATACGTCCACATCAGCATACTAATTTTGGTATCAACAGAAGCCCCCAATGTTTCATATTTCGAACTTTGAGGAGTATGGAACATTCTTTCTCGGTATATGGCAATATTAAATGACCTTCTTGGGTTTTAGGAGCCTTTTCTTCGTATTTGAATTTCCTTCCAAATTCGCAGAATCCGCCTTTTTGCATTTTTATAAGCGCTTCAATCTTCGTGCCCTTTTTGTCCTTTTAGCCGCCGGTAGCGTAATAGTTTCTTTTTTTGTAATAATTTCTTTCGCCGTTTCCCAAGGCAAAGTATTTAAGCTTCAGAAGCAATCCCATCGTCTTCTACCTTTTCAATTTCTGCTTTCGAGTTTTCTATAGCTTTTCTCTCTCTTGTGCGTTCATCCCTTCCTTCGTTTGTTTGTCAACAGATCTCCTTTTTCCTATAAGATTTTCTTCCTTCTTCTTCATTTCTTTTTATTATCCATGGTTTATATTATCGAATCTCTTGAGAAGTTTTGTTCTGACTTCTCTATTCCTTCTTGGGTAACTTTGGAGAATCTTTCTGAGCCTTCAACTTATTTTAATTTGGCTGAGGGACATTGGTTCCCTAGCCTCTTTATTGCTGAATGTGGATTTTCTTTTCCACCAAACCCTTTGTGTTTAGAGTTCTGTCAGTATTTCGATGTTGTCCCTGCAAAAATAGCCCCCAACACATGGAGAATAGTTAATGGGGTGTATAGGTTAAATCAGACTCATGGAACTCGTATAGGAATTCCTGAGATTATGTACTGTTATAAATGGGCTATTTTAGATAATGTTTTTTATTTAAAAACTAGGTTTTTGAATAGGGCCTTAGTAGTCAACCTCCCTGATGCAAACAGGGATTATTTTGAACATGGGGTAGTTATAAAAAATTGGCAACATGCCCCTTTGGTTGGAGATGCAGTATATGAGGGTCCCAAATGCCCTCCATATGGCAATGGGATAGGTTATTTTCATTTTATTTCATTTCTGAATTTATGATTTCATTGTGTTTGACAAAATGTATGACTAATATTTCACTATGTATTTGTTTGCAGTTGACAGTAAGAGAAAAACTCCCAAAGAATCAGAAGTTAATATAAAGCATTTGAAACATATCTGGAATTTGCATCGAAGAGTTGAAGACGAGCACATCAGGTCTGCTTCATATTTTTTGAAGTACATGAGCTACACATCATCCTTTACTGCTCGTCCTGTGGTCAGCATTAGTGACCCATTGCCAGCTTCTGAGGAATCTTCACCAGAATCTCACATTCCTCTAAGTCAGAAGATGGGCAAGAGAAGAGTTCCTGCTATCTTCGAGGAGACTTCCTCTGCCGGGGATGGAAAGAGAAATAATGTTGATGTCCTAAAGGGGACAAAGAAAGTGGATGTTGTTCCTTCTGTTGCTGCTCAGAAGGCTGCCGAGAAGCCTCCAATGGCTCCGAGCAAGAGAAGTACTTCTGTGGAAGTGGTCACCATTTCCCCCACCAAAGGTTCTTTGGCTGAAACTGCCGAAGTACCACTGAGGAGATTGAAGAAATCCTCCTCGGTCAGTTTTTCTGAAGCCATTCCTCAGCTCCAAGCTAGTGGAGCTGGTGTTCCAATCATTATTCCCCCGAGTTCTGCAATGAGCTCGGTAAAGACTTGGACTATTCCTGAAGTCCAAGGAATTGAAGAAAACATGCCTAGGGATATGCTGACATCCCTAGCTACTCGTCACATTGCTTCAGTAAGTTTCTCTTATCCTGAGTTTTTTTTTCTTTCTTTCAGTCAATATATGTATCTCGGCACTGACTTTTCATTACCTTCTTTTTCAGCTGGTGAGTTGCTTTAACACCATAGTGAAGAAAGATGAAGCACTCAAGGCTTCAAGCTCCTCGTCCGGAGTAGAGGATGCTTTCCAGGGTTTAGCCCAATCTCTGAAGGAATCCCATCAAAAATACGACGAGGATGGGGGTGAATGGGAAAAGAAGTTGACTGCGTCTGAGGCAGAGAAGGTGCAGTTGGACAATAAAGTGAAGGATTTGGAGAGAGAGAATAAAAAATATGCCGAGAAGCTCACAAGCTTTGGGGAGCTTGAGGATAAGTTGAAATCAGCTGAGGAAGAGATGACCCTTCTGCGAGAAGTAAATTTCCAGAAGGAGGAGGTGGAGGCTAAGTTGAAAGCCACCGAGGATCTTCTATCCGAGAAGCTCTCCTCGGAGAAAATGAAGAGGAAAATGGCTGTGAAAAAATCCTTTCGAACTGGTTGGGACAAAGGATGGGATAGGGGGGTGGCAGCAATGATGACCCAGGTGCAATATGGGAGTTTGAAATACTTCCGAGATGGTTGGGTTGCTGCCTTGCAAGAATTGAAAGTGAGCGAGGACTCTGAATTATTTCAACAACATCTTCCTGGTCCTCCTCCAGCTATTGAAGATGAAGAAGAGGATGAAGCTGCATCCGAGGAGTCTTTACTGATAGTGGGTGATCAAGTCATTGCTACACAACCCAACCATACATCTACTGAGGAGATTTCTTCTTTGCCTACTCCTTCTGAGCAAATCCCAACTCCAGCCGACCAGATTATTGTTCCCACCGAGCAACTAAGCTCCTCGTCCCAGCCTCCCGAGAAAGTCTTGAGAGACAAGGAAAAGGTGTGAAGTTGTTTGGTATTCTCTTTCTGTTTTTCTTTTTACTTGTACTTTGTATCCCAGATCTTTGTAACTTTGCCTTATGATCTAATAAAATTTGAGTTATTTTCTTCCATATGATAGTCTCTTCTCTATCTGCACTCTGTCTTGATCTTCTTTTTCTTTCTCTGTTAGTTTCTGGCCAGGATGGATCTTCTGTCTGCTAATGACATAAAGTTGATGCAGCAATGTCATGAATATTATAAAGTTGGTCACACAGACCTAAGTGCATCAAAAGTTGCCGACATCCTTGGCCATGGTGCTTCAGAGCAGGCAGTAGAAGCTTATCAATACCTGAAGGGCTTACTTGATCGAGCTGTGGCCAATAACGTGGCTTACTATGATATGATCGAGGAGATTCAATATACTCTAGAAGATCTTCAGACTCAGTACAAAGAATCAACTACCCTTTTGCACGAGGGGTATGAAAAGAGGTATCGACAGCTTTCTGCCGAGACAAGCCACAAAAAGATCCTTGTTGGGTACGATGTCAGGGAGAGGACCCTAAAGGGAGAAGTTGAAGCTTGTAGACAAATTGCTGAACTGTTGGAGTAAGAGAATATTAATTTACAGAAAGAGCTAGCACAATATAAGTCTGCAGCCTCTTCTTCAACAACGGTAATCCCAGTGACTGATGAGGGATTTTCCTTCTTAGAGGTTGAGAATGCCAAATTAAGGCAAGAGTTGGATATCCTGAGAAGGTCTGGTACTTCTACTTCTACTCGGGGACGAGGAAGAGGTTCTCGTGGGCGAGGAAGAGTTGCCCAGGATGTTGTCGAGGAACGAAGTACTCCACCTGCTCGGGGTCGATCAATAACTCCTCGTAGTATTGAAGAAGCTCATACTCTGTCAATATTAGAAACTCAAGCGTACCAATTGAATGCAAAAGATCGGGCTTTGTCTGAAATGTCCAAGAAAATCCAAACTCTGGAGGATCAAATTGCATCGACAAATTGTGCTCTGGATAATAAGGATGCTCTTACCAGAAACTTTCATGAGAAGCTTGAAAAGTTGACATTTCAATTTAATAAACAGCCCAGGGAGTTCTGGATGGCTGGATACAATGAAGCGTTATTTCACTTAGATGATCGTATCCAGAATGCCAATAACGAGGGTTACAAGCAAGGTTGGCTGAATGCCTTGGGCGTGCTGAAGCTCGAACAGGGGCACTACCTGTGGGATTATTATGATCCCGGGGTTCTTGACTTGCCAGTGCCACCGTATAACTTGGACATGGAATGGATCCCAGCTCGAGCCATTCCTCGGAGCTTAATTGCAAAATACCTTGGCGACTATAATCTTCACTCTCACATCGAAGTATCTCGTCCCGAGCATCTATTGAATACTCCTTCAGTAATGAATGTCAGAATGCTCTGAGATATTAACTTCATTAATTCTCCTCTTTGCCTGGAGGATCCTCCTGCTGGCGAGGAGCCTGTTTCAAAAGCTAAGGGAAAGAAACCAATAGAGTAGGGATCTCAATGTAATAGTTAGTACACATGTAATTTGTAATTCATTTTGAATTTTAATGAAAGACTTTCATTTTCTGTTTGCAAATCTGTATTGCTATTGTCTTGTGCTTGTTAAACACTATTGTATGGTTCATCGACCAATTTAGTAATAAAAATTACAAGTATTCGTAATGTTTCTCGATCACTTAATAATAAAGTAATGAGTATGTAAAAAAAATGTTTAAAATTTCTCCAACCAACCAAGGTTGTCAAATTGTGAGGTTGCCAAATTGTGCTCGTCGACCAACTATAGTTAGTGAGAGTTTTTATCCCTGACCAGCTATACTTGGTAAATTTTTGTCTTTTTCATAAAAATGTGCCTAACCAACCAAGGTCGATGATTTTTCCTCGTCGACCAACTACAGTTAGTGGGTTTTTATCCCCGACCAACTATACTTGGTTCAGTTTGGAATATTTGTTCTCCGATGAACTTTTATGTAATAAACTTACTTCCCGACCAACATAAGTTGGCATTTGAGAGCATGTCTTGTTACCCGACCAACCGAGATTGGCCTTTCGTCGATCATCTTTTGTTCTCGCCCTTTTACCAACCGGAGTTGGTCATGGGTTTAAACTATTATGTCCACTAGCTCTTTTACCAACCTGAGTTGGTCACACTAGTTTATGCCTCCTAACCAAAGGAGTATAGTTTGTTCTCGCCCTTTTACCAACCGGAGTTGGTCGTGGGTTTGAACTATCATGTCCACTAGTTCTTTTACCAACCTTAGTTGGTCACGCTAGTGTACGCCTCCTAACCAAAGGAGTATAGTTAGTTCTCGCCCTTTTACCTACCGGAGTTGGTCGTGGGTTTGAACTATCATGTCCACTAGTTCTTTTACCAACCTTAGTTGGTCACGCTAGTGTATGCCTCCTAACCAAAGGAGTGTAGTTTGTTCTCGTCCTTTTACCAACCGGAGTTAATCGTGGGTTTGAACTATCATCTTCTTTTTACTGTCGAGCAGCGTTGTTTTACTGCCGAGCAGCGTAGTGTTAAACACACTAGTATTCCCCAAAAAACTTTCAATAAAAGGAGAGAAGATTGTGAAATATCATCGTTTTATTCATATTGATGGGACTGCTTTACATTTTACATCACTGATAATACTTGCGTAGGTGTTCAGCATTCCATGCATTCTTAAATTCCTCTCCTTCTAGAGTTGCTATTCGGTAAGTTCCTGGTCGGACAACTGCAGTAACTCGGTAAGGTCCATGCCAGTTTGTTTCCAATTTATTGTGCTTCTGAATGACCTTCTTTAGCACGTAATCTCCTTCTTTTAAGTCGTATTTTTTCACTCTCTTGTTGTAGAACAGGGCTGTTCGCTGTTGATAAGCAGCATTCCTAATGGCTTCCTCTTCTCTAACTTCCTCGAGCATGTCCAAATCTAATCTCCTCATCAAGTCGCTGACTGGGGAATTGAAATTCAGCACTCTGTGTGTTGGAAGACCCAACTCGGCAGGTATGACAGCCTCACTTCCAAATGCCAGCATATATGGTGATTATCTAGGTGCTGCTCGGGGAGTTGTTCGGTAAGCCCACAATACTGACTGTAGCTCATTAATCCAATTAGCTTTAGCCTCACTTATCCTCTTCTTCAAACCATTTAGTATTATTCTATTCGTCACTTCAGTCTGCCCATTGCTTTGAGGATGGCCTAGTGCTGAATGAACCTTCAAAATGTTTGACTGATGACAATAGGCGGCAAAGTCCTCGTTATCAAATTGTGTTCCATGGTCTGTGATGAAGGCATGAGGGAGACCATATCGACAGATTATATTCTTCCAAACGAACTGGTATACCTTCTCGTACGTCATATCAATAAGTGGCTCAGCTTCTACCCACTTAGTAAAATAATCCACTTCCACGACGAGGTACTTGAATCTTCCTCGGGTCGTTGGTAGTGGTCCAACCAGATCAATTCCCCACATGGAAAATGGCCAAGGGGAAGTTATGGGGTGTCAACAACGCTTGTGGAGTACGTCGGATGGAAGAAAAATGTTAGCATTTATCACATTTCTTTGCATAAGCTATACAATCAGCCCTCATCGTTGGCCAGTAGTATCCTTGCGTCATTACCCTTTGCAAAAGTGTTCGACCTGCTACATGGGCTCCACAGGACCCTTCATGGATTTCTTCAATCAATTCCTTCACCTCGGAGGGATGTACACATCTTTGCAAACCCACCATAATTCCTCATCTATACAAAACACCATTAGTTAGTACATACCGAGCAGCTTTAAACTTCAATTTCTTTGCAGCGAGCTTATCCTCTGGCAATTCTCCCTCTTCAATATATGCCCTGACGGGATCCATCCAAGATGGTCCTAAATCAAGGGTTATAACATTCATCGTCAAGTCTTCATCTATGCTCCGAGCTAATAATACTTCAATTGGTATTATTCTTCACAACTCGGTACGAGTAGCTGATGCTAGTCGGGCCAATGCGTCTGCTTGTGTATTTTCCAGTCTTGGTATTCGGATCAACTGAATGGCATCAAATTCTGCCAATAATTCCATCATCTTTGCATGATACCTGACCATTAATTCTCCTTTAACAGCATATATTCCTATTATCTGATTCACAATTAATTGAGAATCACTGAATACCATCACTTGTTGCGCTTCCATAATCTTTGCTAAATTAAGACCTGCTATCATCGCCTCATATTCAACCTCATTATTGGAAGCTTTGAATTGGAATCGCAGGGCGTATTCCACGTCGATCTCGTCTGGAGTGCTCAGAACTATTCCAGCGCCACATCCTGCAATGCAAGATGAGCCATCTACATATAACCTCCATATAGGTAACTCGTCTTCAAATTTCTTATCTGACAAAGTTCCTCGGTGAAATATCTGCTTTTTCCTTTCATCCTCCCCTGGTATTTTTCGCTCTTCGTCGACCATCTCTTCTTTCCCTTTTACCAACCGGAATTGGTCTGGGTTTGAGTTTGATGATCTTTCTACATCCATAAGCCCTTTTACCAACCGGAGTTGATCTGGACTTATGTCTGTTGATCCTGTAACATCCACAGGTTGGTTAGCGAGCAACTTTTGTTCCTCGGGGGTATCAGGATATGCAAATTCTGCTATAAAGTCTGCTACAGCCTTCCCTTTTAATGATGATCTGGGTTCATACACAATATCATATTCACCGAGTTCTATTACCCAATACATCAGTCTCCCTGATTTTTCTGGCTTATGAAGTGCTTGTCTCAATGGCATGTCGGTATACACGACGATGGTATGGGCCTGGAAATAAGGCCTCATTCTTCTACTTGCTTCAATTAATGCCAATGCTAATTTTTCCAGCTTTGGGTACCTGATCTCTGCACCTCGAAAAGCCTTACTTGTGTAATAAATTGGCTTCTGGACTCCATTCTCCAATCTGATCAATGCCGAGCTGACTGCATTCTCTGATACTGCCAGGTGCAAGTACAACTTTTCTCCCATTACTGGTCTGGACAACAGTGGAGGTGCTCCCAAATATTTCTTCAAGTCTTGAAAAGCTTTTTCACATTCATCATTCCACTCGAAAGTTTTTCGAAGTGTTTTGAAGAATGGGAGGCATCTATCAGTTGCTCGGGATACAAATCTGTTGAGCGCTGCAACTCGTCATGTAAGACCCTGCACTTCTTTCTTCGTCGTTGGAGATCGCAACTCTAAAAGAGCTTTGATCTTTGCTGGATTTGCCTCAATGCCTCGCTGGTTGACGATGTACCCGAGGAACATTGCTTCTCGTACTCCAAAGGTGCACTTCGTCGGGTTGAGCTTCATTTGGTATTTATCCAGTTGATCAAAGGTCTGACCTAAGTCAACTAGATGATCAGCAGCTTTTTTGCTCTTTGTCAGCATATCGTCGACATAGACTTTCATATTGCAACTGATTTTTTCGGGAAAAACCTTGTTCATCAGCCGCTGATATGTCGCACCTGCATTTTTTAAACCAAAAGGCATAACATTATAACAATAAGTTCCCCTAGGGGTAATAAAAGAAGTGCATTCCCTGTCTTCAGGTTTCATTTTGATCTGGTTGTAACTAGAGTAAGCATCCATGAAGCTGAGCAGCTCGTGCCCCGAGGTAGCATCCACTAGTTGGTCAATTCTGGGCAATGGGAAGTGATCCTTTGGGCAGGCCTTGTTGAGATCAGTGAAATCAACACACATTCTCCATTTATTGTTTTTCTTCTTTACTATCACCACATTTGCCAACGAGTCTGGATACTTCACATCTTCAATGAATTGGGCTTTCTGGAGCTTCTCGACCTCCTCTTGTATAGCTTGATTCTTCTCGGGACTAAATACTCTTCTTTTTTGCTTTACAGGCTTGATCTCCTTATTCACATTGAGCTCGTGACATAAGAAGTTTGGATCTATTCCTGACATGTCCTCATGACTCTATACAAAAGTTTTCTTCCTGTTTCTCAAGAAAGTTATCAACTCCTGTTTTATTGATACATCCAACGATGAACCTAACTGGGTTACTCGTTCAGGGTGTTCGTCGTCCAAAATAACATTTTTTGTAGATTCCACTACCTGTCCTTTTACAAGTTGGGATTCATCTCTGGGATCAAGTGTTTCAATTTCTGTACCTTCCTCCACCTGGTAGGTAGTAGTATTTTTCCTTGATTCTTCAAGCTCCTCTTGCTCGACAGACGAGTAATAGCATTCCCGAGCTACTTTCTGATCACCTTTCACAACTCCTACTCCGAAATTTGTTGGGAATTTTAAACACTGATGTACTGTAGATGGAACTGCTTCGAACTTCTTCAAACCAACTCTCCCCATGATGATGTTGTAAGCTGACTGCACATTCTTATCCATCATAAAGAAGCGTATTCTTTCTGTTCGACAAGCAGGCCAAGTTCCAATGAATATATCTAACTTGATCGTCCCAAGTGGAAAAACTTTCTCGCCAGCAAAACCCAATAGAGGTCTGTGATAAGGTTCCAATTGAGATAATTTTAAATTTAAACTGTCAAAGCATGAATAGTACATGATATCGGCCGAACTACCATTATCTACTAGCACCCTTGAAATCACTACTTCTTTTATCCTCATTTTGATCACCAAAGGGTCGTCGTGAGGGTAAAGAACACCTGCCAGGTCATTTTTTGAAAAGCCAATGACCAGCTTCTCTTTGTTTACCTTCCTCAGGCGATCCTCTTCAGCCAAATTTATCCGCTGAATGTATGAGCAAGCCTGAGCCTCACCGAGATAAGCTTTTCTTTCTGCAGTAAGGTCTCCTCCTCCTGCATCTCCTCCTGTAATGACATTACAATCAAATGATCCAAAGCGTATTGAAAATACCTCTCGTTCTGGCTGCCTCGGTTTCTTGGGAAGATCGGGGTCATCCTCTGTATCATCTTCATGATCCCTTTTCTTTTTCTACTCTAGTCGACGAGGAGATCTATACATTTCTCTAGTTCGGTCATTATTTCTTCTTTCGCCTCCCCGATCAACATACTTTGCTAATTTCCCTCTTCGGATGAGTGTTTCGATCTCGTTCTGAAGAGCTATGCAATTTTTGGTCATATGGCCGTGATCCTTATGGAACTCGCAGTATTTATCCCTGTTCCTCAGGTCAAGGTCTGACATCAGTTTCTTTGGCCACTTTATTTCCTCGTTATTCTTGATTTCTTCCAAGACATGATTAATACCCATTTTCAAAGGAGTATAATTATCGAATTTCTTCAGGACTTCCCATGACGATTTATTATTTTTGGAATGCTTGTTACCGCCATTCCCCTTATGCTCTTTCTTCTTGGATTTGTCGTCTTCCACCTTGGTTTCTTTATCCATATTCTTCTTCGCAGCCATAGCCTCCTCGGCATTCATGATTTTGGCTGCTTTCGCCATCAACTCTGACATAGTTGTAGGTGGATCTTTGGCCAAAGTGTAATACAACTTGTTAGGCAATAACCCACTCATCAAGGCGGTGATTGCTGTCTTTTCTTCATAATCTATAACTTCCAATTTCTCGTTATTGAAACGAGTTATGTAATCTCTAGTACTCTCACCAGATTTTTGTCTAACACTTAACAAGTGTGCTACTCTTTTTACTGGCTTTGCCCCAAAACAGAAATTACCGATGAACAACTCGGCCAATTGAAAGAAAGTTGAAATCTTACCCCGAGGAAGATTGTTGTACCATATCTGGGCAGCTCCAGTAAGAGTTCCTGAGAATGCTCTGCATCTCATCTAGTCGGGGACGGCATAGATGTCGGCAGCAGCTTGATATTGCTCTATGTGTAGAACAGGATCTGTCTTTCCATCATATTTGGGGGTCACCACTGGTGCTTTAAATTTTGATGGGGTAGGAAAACCCACAATGGCTTGGACAAAAGGTGTCCCTTGAATAAAAGTTCGTTGTAAGGTATTCTTCGCCTTAGCCATTTCTCCCAATCTATCCTCCAAGCGCTGAATGGAACCCTTCCACGCATCGTTTCCTTCCTCGGGCTTATTAGTTCGAGCAATTGATTGTTCTGATGTGGCCTCTTGAGATCTATCTTGACGAGCAACTGGTCATGATTGTGCTGATCCTTCTCTTAGATCTGATGGTCGTCGAAAACTCCTCGACATGGTCTTAGGTGGACTCCTATTCCTCCTAGGGCCTAATCGACTGAAAGGAGACACCCTACTCAGTCTTTCCAAGGCACTGGGTCTTTCTGGAAAGAGAGTGATACGTTGATCAGTATCTGTAGCCCTTATTGACGAAGTTCGCCTAGGTTGATAAGAGAAATCATCAGATTTCTCATTACGATATGACTCAGTACGCCTGGATCGTGAAGAATGTAAGTAGGTTTGCCTCTGACCACTTCGTTGTCCTGAACGCGCAGGTGCACCGCCATGAAGGGTCTGTATGAGTTGTCGCATTGTTTCCTGCATGGCGGTTTGTCCTTGAGCCAGATTCGTCATAATTCCACCCAGATCTGGAGGTGCAGAGGGATTTGGAGGATTTCCAGCATTTCCACTGTTTCGATTGCTGGATTCCGGGTTATCTGCCATTGATGATGAATGATTTTTGGTGAAAAACGATAATAACAATCGTTCCCACAGACGGCGCCAATCTGTTGATGTAAAAAACTAGTTTACTCTAATTATTCAATCACAGATAAATAAATGAGACAAAGAATTTTAAAGTGGTTCAGCCTTATATGAATGGCCTACGTCCACTGTTATGTTATTGCTGAGTGTTTGGGAATTCTCGATTACAAGTTCTATCAAGAAATTCCGGTCCCTTTGAATGAGGGTGATACAAGGTATTTATAGCCCTTAGGTTGTACATAAAAGGGTGTCACATTAAATGATACACATATGAAAGGGTAATTCATTTAATGCTCTTCAAACGTGTGTGTCAAGGTGATAAGCATTCAATGAATAGTTGAACTGTTGATTATCTGGCAATCAATGCTGCGGTCGAGATGCAGCTCGAACCGCCTTAGTTGCTCGTCGTTCAAGAGTTCCTCGGAGCGTTGAAGTTCCTCGGAGCGTTGGAGTTCCTCGGAGAGTTGGAGTTCCTCGGAGAGCTGGAGTTCCTCGGAGTATACTTGTTGCTCGGAGTGAGTCTGACTTGGTCGGGGGAATGAACTTCCTCGTTGCTATTGTGCCACGTAGATTGACACGTGTCATCTTATTATACGTCCACATCAGCATATTAATTTTGGTATCAACATTGGGTAAGGTTCATCATCACATCTCGTTGGGCGTTCACAATCTGGTCAATGTTTTCCATAAATAACCTTCGAAGGGATAACTAAAACTTTGTAGAAGTAGCAGAGGAAGTAGTTGAGCTTAGGGGTGGTTTGACAGAAGACCCGAGTTAATAGGGAGACGGGAGAAAAATTGGGGTACATGATCAAATCTGAGAGGAAAAGTGATTTTTTGTTTTATTTTGAGGGAAAGAAGAATATTTTTGGTATATATGTTTTTTCTTTTTGAAAAGGGAGGAAATGTTATTATTTTTTAAAAAAGGGAAAATCCTTAGCATGGTTATTATTATTAGGTTATATTTATATTATGTTTTGCCTAGGATGCAAGAAAATGTCAGACATGACTCAAGTCTAGGAAAAAGATAGGGTCCATGATGCAAGACACAGTTTGACTTGTTTCCACACTGATGCACATGGTCCTATTTTAAAAATGGGTGAAATAGCATGAAAATTCAAGTGGTAAGGGGACCTAAAATTCAAGAGGCATATATACAACAATAAGTATGAGATTAAGAAGAACATACAAGTGGAGGCAAATGTGCACATGCAGAAAAGTAGAGAGAGGGGAGATAAAAGGAAACAAAACCCATGTGAAAAAGAGTTTTATTCTCTAAAAAAGTTCCAAGCGGAGTCTCCACTGTAGCCATTCAGGGAGGAATCCTCCGGCGTGGTCTGGCCCAAAATTGGAAAGGAAAGAAAATCGAAGAAATCTCTCTTTTCGTGCATGCGGGGATTCATGGATAAGGAATCCACTTTCTGCCACTTGCACTAATCTTTGCAGGCTGCCAAAGATATAAATTGGTCATCGTCAAAGGGGAGGGAAAATGTAGAATTGGAGCCTCCAGCCTATTTTTCTCAAAACAGGCAAAAGAATGTAGTCGTCCCTAGAGAACGACATCAAAAGAAAAATTGATGCATAAAAAATCAAATGATTTGGGGGTCCGGGGATTAAGTTACAGAATGGGAAGGTGTTGGGCACCCATTTCTTCCTTTTTCTATCTCTCACGGGCTATGATAATGTTCTCTTTTTCTCCACAATATGAGACATGTGTACGATTGTGTGGTGCGAATGATGAGAGAGATAAACCATCTGACCCGCATCATGGGAAAGACAGGGTGGAATCATTCTAAGGAGTGTACAAAAGAATAACATAAAAAATATAATATGAGTGTCCGTTAAATTACAAATAACTATGAAGAAATGAATGTGTATATCAAGCGGGAACACTGATATATATAAGAGTATCCGTTTTCGCAATACTACTAAACGCAAGAAAACATAAATTACTAAATGAGAAAATAAGAATCGAATCCCAAGATTGTCTCGAGACGCCTACGTAGCCAAAAGGCATCAAAGTCCATGTAGCTCAATAATGCACAAGGGTGGGGTTTAACACATAAATCCTAAATTAGAACTTCCTTTAGTTTGTTTTTAGAAAATGTGCATAAGTGTAGGAAGTGTGAAAAATTAGGAAATTTTAATTTACAGCTTATTGGAAAATCCTCTTTTTAGATTTCATAAATTGCGTGTGTACTAAATAATAAAAATGGCAATTAGTTTTGAGATGAAGGAATGAAAGAGGATATATCAAAAGTAAAGAAAAGTAAATAACTAATACTAATTAAATGAGTTATCAAAGGATAAAAGTAGACCTTGTATAGAACTTTAATTATGATTTTGTAGAAGTATAGGCTGATATTTAGGTGGTTGAATGACATTGAGGTAAGGCTAAAAATGTGGTGAAAGATGGATGAGAATAATGTAAGAAAATAAAGAGAATGGTTGGGAAAATGGAATTTCGGTGCCTTAATTTCGAGGAGAATGTTCTGACTTCAGAAAGGGACCCTTGGAAATGAGATAATGACCTCATTAATTAGTAAAAAATTAGGGTTTTAGTGTGTGCCAATTATCATAGTCCCTAGCCTACCTACCGACATCCCTTTACCTTGCTGAGAAAGAAAAGCACACCCTGCTAATAGATAGGGGGTCTGGGGTGCCCATAGGCAGTCCGGAATGAACTTTTTGGGGAAAATGGGAATAAAATTCTAATCAAAAGTTTGAATTGCGCATGACCAAAACCGTTGAAAAGTATATTCGGATTCTTACAAGTCTCTATTCAGCCACTCCTGGGCTCAAGAGTTGACCGAACACAAACGGGACTCAAAAACACCTGATAGCCTCTAAACTAGGGTTCTCGGAGTAAAAAGACAAGTATGTGCAAACCGTGCGGGCCAATTCATGCACGGTATGGACCCTTGAAAAGGGGATTTTGATCCCTAAGATATTTCAATGATATTCTCTCGATTTGGAGGGTTGACTGAGGTCAAACACGGTTCAAAAGTGCCCGATGGATTTTGAATCGGGGTTTAGAGTAAAAAGGTGGGTACACATGAACCGTGAGGCCAATTCGTGCGCGGTATGGAACTTTGGAAAGGGGATTCAGATACCTATTAGTTTTAAGTAATCTTCTCTTGATTTAAAGAGTTTACTGAGGTCAAACGTGGCTTGAAAGTGCTCAATGACCTTTAGATCAGTGTTTAGAGTAAAAAGGTGAATACGCGCGAACCGTGAGGCTGATTCGTGCATGTTATGGAATATTGGAAAGGGGATTTAGATCCCTATGATATTTAAATGATCTTATCTCAATTTATATAGTTTACCGAGGTCAAATGAGGCTAGGAAGTGCTCGATGGCCTCTAGGAAAGGGTTTAGATTAGGACCTAGGGTCTTACGATGAGAGGAGGAGTGTTAGGGACCTAAGGAGATATTTATGGGGTACTATAATGGGGTGTCTATATTAGATATTAAGAACCTATGCACCCTTTGCAAACGTTGTGAGGCTTCCCAACTTTAATCTAGTTATCACCTAGACTTGAATCTTACCCGTGATCATGTTCAATATATTCATTTATGTACCAATAACAATCCTCTTTGAACTATCAAATAAGTTCTTAAACCACCAAACAGGTTCCTATAGTTTGAGATAAACTACTAGAATCGTACTCATAACTTTACCGATAGGATTTTAAGTCCTTATCTAAGCTGTAAATTGTTCAATTGCACTAGAACTGGAATTTTGATATCCTATGATCAGGCCGCACCCAACTCATCGAAATTCCTACCAAGTCTAATTGAGTAACATTATATACAATATATTTCATAAATGAGTTTATGTCATTCTCATATACATGACTTCATTTCAAATGAACTATACATAACATTTATTAAAATAAATAAATGTCATTACATGTTTCCAAGAATAAAACACCAATTGAAATATTCCTACTTATTCTCAAATCTGAAATATTCTCTCCTAATTTGAAGTGAGAGTTAACAATATCATAGATTTTGCATAAAACTCATTGAAGGTCTCAATGTTAATCATATTTAACATCTCAAACCTGGTGGCAAGGTGTTTAAGCTTCAAGACCCGCTAGGTATCTGTAGGCTCATGGGTGACTTAAATAATATCCCATGCCTCTTTAGATATAATACACTTCAATATTCGAAGGAACTCGACCCTTATTACTCCGTAATAATTATCATTCAATCCCCTCATGTTTTAAATATATAAGCTATATTTATCCACAATCTAGGTCTTCATGGGATTAAATTAGGGTCATTAGTTTTACATTGCTTTATAATTGAAAATCTTTATGCCTTTACTACTACTAATGAGACTCACCTAGGTGGTTCAAGTTAAATTAATTAAAACGTAATTAATTGGCATCCTTGCAATCAATTCCTATTTTAAATCAATCAAATTTTAAGTTTAACAAATAAAATTAATTAGTTCCATTATATGTTAGTGAACTAATTATTAAGTGTGGAAATAAAGTAATCACACAATGAACACATGATTTTAAGGGGAAACAATTAATAGAAACACCATTATCGCGCCTAGCCACGATCAATCCACTAATACTAATAAATCAGGTCTTACAATGAATAAGCACGACTTACATACAAGACAACGATAATCACAATGATGTGTAATACCCCATAATTTTGAGAATTTGAATAGATTAATTTACTAGGTTAATTAAATAAAATAATGTTTGACGATGGAATTTAAATTAAATGGAAAAAATATTTTAAATTAAGTTAAATTGGTGGTTTTTTAGTTAATTAATTGAGCTTTAAATTAAGGAATTGGTATTTTGGGGTTTGGGGTTTGGGTGGAAACCCTAAGGGCATTTTGGAGTAGCATGGATTCCACGTTAGGTTTTGAAAGAAGTCAATCACATGTAGTTTTTCTAATAAGTTTGAACCTTTAATTATATAAAGTAAACAAAACTCTAATTAAAGAGAAATAGAGAGAGTTGGTTGTTTTGGGTAACCGAGATATTGGTGGTTGGATCCATCCTTGCAGGATTGTACCTGGGGTTATGAGAAATAAAGGGCATGACTGCAGTCCTTAGGTGCGCAACCCCCTCGTATCCTGGGTTGCAGTATGTTTTTGTTCTATGTTATAAATGTCACTTTTGGCCAAACTTCTTTACTCTTAACACCCTCTTTTCTCAAACAAAAAGTTTCGGACCTAATTCTCATCATCTCTAAACTATTTAAACATCCATTAAAACAAATTCAAACCTAAAATTAAAGGCTTTTCAGTTTGAATTTTATGAGGATTGAAGTAGACTAATTTGAACTTTTTGAAGAACAACGAGTTGTGCAAATTAGATTTTCCAAAATACTTTAAAGACAAAAATATCTCATTTTTTCTCGTTGATTCCCACTCAATTTTAAAATGGTCTAAACCCCAATCATATGTGTTTTGTAAATTGATTAGAAACCTAATTAGGAAAAATGAAAACATAATTAAATTTGTTGTACTAAATTAAATGGAATTAAAATTTAAGATTTGTAATCCTGTATGCTTTTTGGGTATTGGTTTATGTTGCGAGATATAATTGTGTATAAATGTCAAAAATGCTCTAACGTTTATGAAATTAATAAATTAATGAGAATTTTTTAGAGATTGATATATGTTATTGAAAATTGCTGACTCACGTGCATAGGTTATTATTGCGCTTGAAATTTATATAATTCTCGACGGATTCGAATAATAGAATTTGACAACTTGCTGGATAATGTTGGACTTGTAAATCATACACAAAATAGAGGAATATAATTTTGTCCTAGAAGATCTAATATTTGTAGAAATTATCTTATGTTAGATCAATGATATCGTAAGAGTTACTAGGTGTGTTTTTTTGGTTTGTGTTGTACTCGTAAAATGGATTATTTACACTTTATGTTCTCTATGTTTGGGTTTAGATATTTCATTACTTTATCAATTGGTTATCTATTAGGTATACGACTAGGTAATGGTTGTGGATTTGGGCATTTCTAAGGTATGGTACTGGGAGATATGATTGGTTTTTGTTATTTCTAGGTGTGGTACTATTGGCTGATAGTTTGTAATGCCCGAATGTTTTTGTGTAAGAGATAGATGCTGAGAATATGGTGATTTACGTTGTGCATTGATATGAGATTAATATTTTAAAGAGGATTGGTAATTTAGATTGATGGATTTGTTGCATTATTATATATGAGGGGTGTACATTGGCTCACTGGATCGTATGTTCAGGACCTACATTATCTGGATACCTCGAGTGGAATTATATGGCATTATAATTTGTTCAGGGTCTAGTGTTACTGACTATGATAATATGTGCAGGATCTAAGATAACTGACTATATTTACGATTTTATGTGTACATAATGTGAGGTTGACTGGCTATTATAATTTGTGCAGGACTTAGGCGAACCGGTTATAGTGATGGGATTGGTTATGCACATGCATTATGATATGTTCAGGGTTACATTATGGGTTGTATGGATATAGTGACATAGTGATTGGTGATAATATGATGATATGAGTGACGCAATATGATATGTGCACGGTCATATAGTGGTGTGGCAATGAGAGATTATATAATAAAAAAAGATAATTAATGTTGATAAATACGAAAGTGGAAAGTGAAAAGGTTTATTTAGTTGTTTCCTTATTTAATGCATATATATTTTTTAAATACTCTATTGTGATATTTATTTCATCTAGAACTTATGTTTGGGTTCATGTTACCCTAATTGAGAAACATAGTTGGTACTCTTGAAGTAGGCTCTCACACATTGTTATTGACTAATATTTCAAGTTAGGTTGTTGTTAGCAACATGATTTGGAGTTGCAGGAGTACAATTAAAGTTTATTCTTGTGCAAAGCTTATACTTACTTTTAGTCATTTTATTTATGAGACAGTGGTTTAGATTTGCTGAGTCCATAGACTCCATAGTTGTTTATGGTTTTATTTAGAGAATATTGACATAGTTTTATTATTAGAGTTTTATTGTTACATCCTTAGCATTGTAATGGATTTGATTATGGTGGATGTGAAGCACCTTATACTATTGATTTACTTGAGTCTATATTGTATAAGTGTTCATCTAGTTTGGAAATTGTGACAAAATTATGTCCATCCTAGAATCCAAAGAACCCTAGAGCTTGGTTTGTTATTTCTCCTTCTTGATTGATTGATCTAGACCATATTACCAACACTCACACACAATAGAATTTATCTCATACATTTCATATTGCATATAAGTGTGTGTAAATATGTTAAGTGTGTTTAAATCCTTAAAATTGTTTTTAAATATTTTTTTGGGATTTTATAAACATTTAAAATAAGTTTTTATTAACTAAAACTTGTTTTTTAAAGTTTTTGGGGTCAATCTGCAATTAAGGTTTAATGGTTATATTGGCTTAAAGTTGCCTTGGGTAGAATCCGAAAGCGGAAGAGACTTCAGGGTGTGTTTTTAATTAATTTTGACGCGCGTGTGATATCTTATTATTGGCCAACATTTATTGTCTTCTGATTGGTGGAGAGTGTGTTTTTTATAGAGAGGGATCCAGCTCCTGTTTTCAACCTTTGGATCATTTTTATCAATGATCTGCATGCGCCCTTTCATAATCCCTGTGAAACCCATATGAACCAATCAGGACAGATTTAATCACCGCATATCGTGAACCCTTGGATCAAAGTCAATCAACCCTGACTCAATCTCAACCCTTGATTTTGAACCTCATTCTCGAATCTTCTCAGTCTCCTATAAAAGGACCCCTTCACTCAGCCTTCTGAAACTTTTTCCATTTCGTCCTTTTGAGAGAAAAAAGAGAGTAGAGAGAGAAGAGAGAAACCAGAAGAGAGAGAAAGAGTTAGAAACCCTAATCCTAACCCTAAATCGTCCAAACCATTTTTCAAACCTAAAACTCTTTTCAAACTCTTGTATATCCCAAACACAACCTTGAGTGTTTGAGTGTTTGAGAGTTGGTTTGTGTAGTTGGTTTGTACCTGTAACCTCTTCGTTCTTTATATCTTGTGTCCAACTTAAACATTGTGTCTTAGATCTATTTTCTGCTTTATAAAAATTTCAGATCTGAGTACTTCATGTTACATTACACTTAGTTCTTCATATTTTGTTTCTCATCTTGAGAAATATATTGTTGATTCTTTCCTGTAAATGATTTTTAAACTTTGAAATCAACAATAATGTTTTCTGTTTCTAGTTCTCTTGAAACGAGCCCTTTGACCTAGTTTGGAATCGCACTTGGTGATTTTCAATCTCAAAAATCTTTTCAAAACTGAGATTGATTAAGATCTTGATACGTCCTCTGAGCAAGATAACCGTGGATTCTGGGATTGTTATAAAGGTCAAATAAGGTTAAGTTTTGTGAGAAGAGAGAAAAAGAAAAATCACATCATATAGTCTTATATGTAATTTGTTAGGACTGATTGTACATAATAAGTGTGTGTGTGTGTGTGTGTGTGTGCATGGATGTGTTAGAAAGCACCTCCACAAACACTTTCACCATATCACACTAAAAGTGTTGGTAATAAGATCTTGAGAAGAAGCGTCGACGTAAAGAACTTAAACAAATTGGAAGTTAGCAAACTGGGAGGACAACATCAACAATCAGAACTGCAGAGAAGTTATAAGGACATCAGAGGGTACATTCCTAAACTTATATAGGTCTGAGTTGTATGCATATTTTTTATATAGTTTGTAACTGTTGAAATTTGTTCATAGTTTATTTTTTTTGTTTACTCCGTAGAGGGAGTCATGGATGTTTCCTCAGTTGGGTGAGGTTTTATCACGTAAAAAATCTTGTTCTTAATCTTTCTACATCTCCTCATCTTTTTCTTGGTTGTGCTGAGTTTAAAGTTTTTAAACTGTTTTATAAACCTGTTAATCAAATCTTGAACAGATCTCGTACATACTTTTATTAAAAACATCTTGTGTTCAATTAGTTTTGGTTTTTAAGAAAAGAGTTTCTTCAAAAAATGTTCGGAGTTACTTAAATAGTTTAATTTTATTAAACGGCATTAGTAACAGATTTTCAATTGGTATCAGAGCTTTGTAAACTTCTTTTAAAGAGATCCTGTGTTTCTGAAATTGTTTTATGAAAATCAAATATGGACGAGAAAAATGAAAGATTTGGTAACTTGACCAGACCTCCTATCTTTGATGGAACCAATTTTGCTTACTGGAAAGTAAGGATGATTGCTTTCATTCAAGGAACTCTAGGAGATGATGTCTGGGACATTATTGAAAATGGATACATTTTTCCTACTAAACCAGCCACTGAAGGAAGTAATGAGAGGGTTAAGAAAGTATTAAGTGAGTTCACACAAGAAGAGAAACAAGTTTCTCGTAATAATAACAAAGGAAAGAATGCCATATTTATGTCCATAAATGAACATGAGTTCAAAAGAATCCCATCTTGGACAACTTATAAGGAAGCTTGGGACACGTTGGTTACTGCTCATGAAGGTGACACTAGAGTTAAGGCTGTTAAAACTCAAATGCTCATTCAACAGTATAACTCTTTAATCATGTCTGAGTCTGAGTCGTTTGATGACTTCTATATGAACTTGACTGATATTGTGACAAAACTGCATGCTAATGGGATAACATATGATATACAAGAAATTGTATCTAAAATTCTGAGATCATTACCACGGAAATTTGACAACAAAAGATATGATATTGAGGAAATGTGTGATATAAATCTCACTCCTGAATTACTCAGTAGTAAATTAGGAACTGTGGAAATGGAACTAAAATTTAAGAAATAATTGACCCAGTCCCATAAGAAACAGACTAGTTCCAATCTGAGCTTTTCTTCTAAGATGATTAAACCTGAGTTTAACATTCTCAATGATGACTCTGATGAGGAGTGCGATATAGAGAGTTTGGACAATCAGATTGCCTTAATGTCAAAACAGTTTAAGAAAATCATTAAATTTAGAAACAACATGGCAAAAAAATAAGGCAAGTCTAATTATCCAACTCCCTTTAATCACAAACCTCATGAGAAAAGTCATGATAAACATCACAAGGACTCTCACACTAGACCTAACAGAGACCTTAAGAAGACTGAATGCTTTAGATGTGGTAAACTAGGACACATTGCAAAAGACTGTAGAGTTAACTTGAACAATCAAAACAAACACGCTAGAGCCAACATTTGTAAGACATGGGATGATTCAAGTGATTCTGAAAATGAGAAACCTAAGTCATCTGATGTTTTTGACCCTTGCATGTCTTTCTTTGCCAAGATTATCTATAATGATTATATGCCCTTGTTTGTTAGTGAGGATTGATCTAGTAATTCTACTTTTGATGTTTCGAATCATGCTGTTACTAGTTTAGATGCTTTAATTACTGAGAATATTGTTATTTCTTCCTCGGGGTGTGTGAGTCAAAGGGAAAGCGATAATGACGATATCAATGGGTGTGTGAGTATAAAGAATGAAGACTTAGGGGTAACTTCACACACTACACTTAGTGACTCGGACAATGAAGATCTCCTAAATATTCACACACTCTATGCTAAAACTCTAAAGAAAAGCATTAGACTAGAAAAGATTGTGAAAGATCTCACTAAGAAGTTAGAAGATTTAAGCCTGATAGTCAAACTGAATGCTGAAGAGTATACTACCCAATGTCTAACTCATGAAAGTGAAATCAAAATGTTTGATCAAAAACTCAGAAACTTGACTGAAACAAATGAAACTCTGGAGAAAAAATACAAAGGAACATTGTTAGAATTGGAACAAACTAAAGAAAAGATAGCAACGGTTTTCAAAAAATTTACTAAATTTGAAAACTCAAACTGTTTTGATGAATTTGTTGCTGAATCTAAAACCAATTCTGATGATCGAACAGGGACAGGGTTTTGCCCCAATTTGAAGACACAAACAAAATCTTTTGAACCTATGAAGTTTGTGTCATGAGGTAAAAGGCCTATTGAAATCTGCCCAGACTTTCATTCTCTAAAATCTGAGTTTGACTCAAAACATCAAAATTTTAACATTAGGGATTCAAGTTTCTCTAAACATGAAAGTTAGCCTAAGGCAAAATACGTCTGCCCCTCTATTAGGAAGAGTGAGTCTACTTTCAAGACTGTCCTATCTAGGAATAAAGTACAACATCAAAATTCTTTAAAATCTATGTTTAGAAACTTTCCTAAGGAGACTCCAATTTTGAGCAATATTTAATGCTCTTACTGCGATATATACGGTCACTCTTTTGATGGTTGCTATAATAGAAGACTTGTTAAACCTGTCTGTAATCCTCCTATCTATCAGAATTTTAACTATTCTAGGAGAAGCCATGACAATTATGTTATACCTAGACAACCAGACAAAAACTCTAACTATGGGAAGAGAAAGATCAAACCTAAAAGAACATTCCCTATAAGGATTCCTAAACACTTTCCTAAACCATATGCTCATGTCTTTCATAAAACTCAAAATCATGCGCAAAACGTTTTTCAACAAAAATCGAATGCTCGTAAATTTTATCAATTAAGAGCTAATAAGCGCAAAATGAAAACTAGAGCAATATGGGTTAGAAAATATGATCTATTACCCCAGATGAAGTGTAAAATTGTTATTACTGCTTTAAAAGTTGAACACACATCGTCTGGTTGGTATTTAGACTCTGGATGTTCTAAGCACATGACTGGGGATGATACAAAACTTTTGAACAAAACCAGCTTTGCTGGAGGAAAAGTTATTTTTGGTCATGGAGTATCATCTCAGATCATAGGCAAAGGAACTCTCCAAGAAGATGAACTTCCTATTCTTGAAAATGTTCTTCTAGTTAAAGGTCTTAAGGCCAATCTACTTAGTATCTCGTAATTTTGTAACTCAGATCATACTGCTACCTTTTCAAAGAACAATTGTAAAATTTTAAATGAAAAGGTGAATGCATAATTACAGGATTCAGGACTCCTAACAATTGTTATATTGTCATGAACAAGTCTGAAATCTGTAATGTTGCTAGAATGGATGCCAATGAGATATGGCATAACAGAATGGGTCACATAAATTACGATAATCTTAGTAGACTAACCTCTCAAGAAATAGTTAGAGGAGTTCCAAAAATCAAATCCATTTCTAACATTGTCTGTGGTTCCTGTCAGGAAGGAAAAATTATTAAGGCACCTCATAAGAAAGTTAAAGATGTCCTTACCTCTAATCCTTTGGAACTCATCCATACGGACCTGATGGGTCCCTCCCAAACTGTTAGTCTCTGTGGACACAGTTATATTCTAGTTATGGTTGATGACTTCACTAGATTTACCTGGGTAGCCTTCTTAAAAAATAAGTCTGACACTTTTTAAACTTTCTCAAAAATACTTCTTCGGATTGAAAATGAGAAAGACACTCAAGTAAATAGAATCCGTAGTGATAAAGGTGGAGAATTCAAAGACACTGGTATAATAGAGTACTGTGACTATAATGGTTACAAACACAAGTTTAGTGCTCCTAAGACTCCTCAACAAAATGGAATCGCTGAGAGAAAGAATCGTACCCTTCAAGAGATGGCACGTGTTATGTTACATGCCAAAAATCTGCCTAAATATTTTTGGGTAGAATCTATTCGTACTGCGTGTCACATTATAAATAGGTTCTATCCTAGAAAGAATTTCAAACAAACGCCTTACGAACTTTGGTATAAGAAAAAGCCCAATCTTAAGTACCTTACAACTTTTGGTAGTACTTGTTATGTATGCAAAGATAGGGAACACTTGTCCAAATTTGAGAGACGGGGAGATAAAGCTATTTTTCTAGGTTACTCACCTAATAGTAGAGTCTACCGTATTCATAATCTTCTCATTAAAACCTTGATGGAACCCATAAATGTAATTGTGAGTGACACTACTGTAGAGAGTAAGAGTGGTGAATCAACTATTGAGGAAGATCCTACAAGCATTTTAGAAAGTGGCTCTCCTAAATTAGATGATTCATTACCAATTGGGATACCTGAAGTACCTAAATGGGTTTCTAAAGACCATCCCATAAATAACGTTATTGGTAATCCTAGTGAGCCTGTGCGTACAAGATCTCAATTAAGAAATTATGCACATTATGCATGTTTTGTTTCCCTAGTGGAACCAAATAATGTAAATGAGGCATTGAATTACTCTCACTGGATTTCTGCTATGCAGGAAGAACTTCTTCAATTTATCATTCATGATGTTTGGTATCTTGTACCTAGGCCTGATCACAAAAAGGTTATTGGCACACGTTGGATTTTTAAAAATAAGTCTGATGAAAGTGGGATAATCATCAGAAACAAAGCTAGATTAGTTGCTCAAGGATACTCTCAAATTGAAGGAATAGATTTTAACGAAACTTTTGCTCCCGTTACTCGTTTAGAATCTGTTCGTCTTCTCTTTTCTATAGCTTGCCACTTGCATTTTACACTCTACCAAATGGATGTCAAATCTGCATTTCTTAATGGAATATTGACTGAAGACACCTATGTCGAACAACCAAAAGGGTTCACTGACCCTCAATATCCAAATCATGTATTTCGTCTTAAAAAGGCTTTGTATGGTCTTAAACAAGCGCCTAGAGCCTCGTATGAGCATTTTTCCAGCTTCCTCTTAGATAAAGGTTTCAAAAGAGGTGGAAATGATCAAACCCTTTTTGTCAAACATTTTGGCAAACACATCATTATTGCTCAAGTTTATGTTGACGATATTATCTTTGGATCAACTTCTCCCTCAGAAGTAAAATCCTTCTCTGAAATTATGCATAAGGAGTTTCAAATGTCTCTTATGGGGGAGTTGCAATTTTTCTTAGGTCTTCAAGTCGAACAAAATTCAAAAGGATTATTTGTCTCGCAATCTAAGTACGCTTTAGAGATTGTGAAGAAATTTGGCCTTGAGAGTGATAAAGATGCTAAAACACCCATGAGTACTACGATTAAACTATCTAAAGACGAAACTGGAAAATCCATAGATCTAACTCCATATCGTCATATGATAGGAACCTTGCTATACCTTACTGCCTCGCGTCCTGATATAATGTATGATGTGTGTGTATGTGCTCGTTATCAAAATAATCCTAAAGAGAGCCATTTATCTTCTGTTAAAAGAATCATTAAATATGTAAAAGGCACTCTGAACCTAGGACTTTGGTACACTAGTGACACACCTAGCACTATAATTGGGTACACTGATGCTAACTGAGCTAGGTGTACTGATGATAGTAAAAGCACATCAGGAGTATGTTATTATATAGGTAATAATTTGTTAGGATAGAGTAGTAAGAAACAAAACTACGCATCACTCTCAATAGTTGAATCTGAATACATGGCCGCCGGAAGCTGTTGTGCACAATTACTGTGGCTTAAACAAATGCTAAGTGATTATGGTATTCAAGAAAAATAATTGCATCTCTATTGTGATAATCAAAGTGCGATCAATATCTCTAAAAATCCTGTTCAACACTCGCGAACAAAACACATAAAAATAAGGCATCACTTTATACGCGAATTGGTTGAAACTAAAGAATTAGAAATCAATTATCTTCCTATTGATTTGCAACTCACAAATATGTTTACAAAACCTTTAGATTACAATCGATTTGTTTCTTTGCGTAAATCTATTGGTATGGTGTGTGCTGATTAATCTCTTTGATCTCTCTATTTTTTCCTTTGGCTATTTGAGACAAAATGGGGGAGAAATATGAGTCAAATGTATTTTACATATGCTAAACAGCTTGATCTTAGTGATTCATTACAGGTTTCTGTACAGTTATTCTGAACAGTTGTAATAGGGTATTGAATTGTAAATAGTTGAGTTATTTACTTTTGCTTTCTAGGAATTCGGTAGATAGATTTTTTGTAGTAATAGGTTTCCTTTCTCTTGTTGCCCTACGAGTTTTAGATGACTCAAAGGAGATTTTGTCTCATATTTCCAAAGGGGGAGATTGAAGCACCTTATACTCTTGACTCACTTGAGTCTATATTGTATAAGTGTTCATTTAGTTTGGAAATTGTGACAAAATTATGTCCATCCTAGAATCCAAAGAACCCCAGAGCTTGGTTTGCTATTTCTCCTTCTTGATTGATTGATCTAGACCATATTACCAACACTCACACACAGTAGAATTCATCTCATACATTTCATATTGCATATAAGTGTGTGTACATATGTTAAGTGTGTTTAAATCCTTAAAATTATTTTTTTAAATATTTTTTTTGGGATTTTATAAACATTTAAAATAAGTTTTTATTAATTAAAACTTGTTTTTTAAAGTTTTTGGGGTCAATCTGTAATTTAGGTTTAATGGTTATATTGGCTTAAAGTTGCCTTGGGTAGAATCCGAAAGCGGCAGAGACTTCAGGGTGTGTTTTTAATTAATTTTGGCGCGCGTGTGATATCTTATTATTAGCCAACATTTGTTGTCTTCTGATTGGAGGAGAGTGTGTTTCTTTATAGAGAGGGATCCAGCGCCTGTTTTCAACCCTTGGATCATTTTTATCAACAATTTGCATGCGCCCTTTCATAATCCCTGTGAACCCCATATGAACCAATCAGGAGAGATTTAATCACCGCATATCCTGAACCCTTGGATCAAAGTCAATCAACCTTGACTCAATCTCAACCCTTGATTTTGAACCTCATTCTCGAATCTTCTCAGTCTCCTATAAAAGGACCCTTCAGTCAACCTTCTGAGAATTTTGCCATATCGTCCTTTTGAGAGAAAAAAGAGAGTAGAGAGAGAAGAGAGAAAAGAGAGTAGAGAGAGAAGAGAGGAACCAGAAGAGAGAGAAAGAGTTAGAAACCCTAACCCTAACCCTAAATCGTCCAAACCAATTTTCAAACCTAAAACTCTTTTCAAACTCTTGTATATCCCAAACACAAACTTGAGTGTTTGAGTGTTTGAGAGTTGGTTTGTGTAGTTGGTTTGTAGCTGTAACCTCTTCGTTCTTTAGATCTTATGTCCAACTTAAACATTGGGTCTTAGATCTATTTCTGCTTTATAGAAATTTCAGATCTGAGTACTTCATGTTACATTAAACTTAGTTTTTCATATTTTGTTTCCCAACTTGAGAAATATATTGTTGATTCTTTTCTGTAAATGATTTTTAAACTTTGAAATCAACAATAATGTTTTCTGTTTCTAGTTCTCTTGAAACGAGACCTTTGACCTAGTTTTGAATCGCACTTGGTGATTTTCAATCTCAAAAATCTTTTCAAAATTGAGATTGATTAAGATCTTGATACGTCTTCTGAGCATGATAGCCGTGGATTCTGGGATTGTTATAAAGGTCAAATAAGGTTAAGTTTTGTGAGAAGAGAGAAAAAGAAAAATCACAGCTTATAGTCTTATATGTAATTTGTTAGGACTGGTTGTACATAATAAGTGTGTGTGTGTGTGCATGCATGTGTTAGAAAGCACCTCCACAAACACTTTCACCCTACCATACTAAAAGTGTTGGTAATGAGATCTTGAGAAGAAGTTAGCAAACTGGGAGGACAACATCAACAATCAGAACTGCAGAGAAGTTATAAGGACATCAGAGGGTATATTCCTAAACTTATATAGGTCTGAGTTGTATCCATGTTAGTTATATAGTTTGTAACTGTTAAAATTTGTTCATAGTGGATTTTTTTTGTTTACTCTGTAGAGGGAGTCGTGGATGTTTCCTCAGTTGGGTGAGGTTTTAACACGTAAAAAATCTTGTTCTTAATCTTTCTACATCTCCTCATCTCATTCTTGGTTGTGCTGAGTTTAAAGTTTTTAAACTGTTTTATAAACCCTGTTAATCAAATCTTGAACAGATCTCATACATACTTTTATTAAGCACATCTTGTGTTCAATTAGTTTTGGTTTTTAAGAAAAGAGTTTGTTCAAAAAATGTTCAGAGTTACGTAAATAGTTTAATTTTATTAAACGGCTTTATTAATAGATTTTCAAGATGGTTCATTCAATATCTCATATTATATCTTGTTGGAAAAAGTTTTAAATATCTACTATTTTATAACATGCTAAGAATGGTATTTTAATTATAATGATCGATATGTCATGGGCATAGGGACTTGATCAACCCTAATGAATAAATGTGTGGGTTGTTACAATTGGTTTCAAAGCATGGTATTTGGTATGAAAGGATATAGGTTAGTCAGAGTTTTCTGCGTGCCAATCTTTGATATATTTTACTAATTTGTATTCTTTAAGATTTGAGTCTAACATAAGTTTTGTTCCTATCTTTTAGATGGTAAACACTAGGAGAGCAGGAGCTAGAAGATCTATCTCGGGGACTGGTTCCACGGGTCAAGCGAGTCAGGGACTATTTATTTTAGTATTCGATGAGTAAGAGGATATTGTTTGGGAGGCTATTATGACCAGTATTGATCTAGAGACATAGGGGTAGAAGCTTAAAGGGTTCAGTAGCAGGTAGTGCCCATGTCAGCCTAGGATAAGGTGAGGGAAAATCTTAGTAAGGGTAGTCCACCCGCTTTTGTTGGGGTATCTCACCTAATCATGGTTCATTAGTGGAAGAGAGATACGGAGAGGCATCTTATGATGTTGGAATGCATGGAGGTCTAGAAGAAAATTTTAACTGCTTTTAAGCTAAAAAGGGTGCACTTTGAATTGGTGGTAAAAGCTTATCACACCCGAGAATTTAATTTTGTCTTTTCAAATCTTAACTTCAAAATTAGAACTTAAGGAATTTACAAAATCATAAAAGATTATTAAACCTCTTATGAAGTCATATTATCTAGGCTTATAATCTCTCTCTCTCTCACTGTGGGGGCGAGATATATTTTCGTATCGTTATGCTACCAAAGGATAGAGTGAAATTGAGAGCTTTTAACCATCATTCATCTATGCATTTTCCCCAATGAAATCAATACAATCAACACTACATCTGTGACGTAGGCACCACTTTGGACCGAACCACGTAAACTCGATTTTCATCTCTTTCTCTAATACTTGCTCTACGATGACTGTACATTTAATTTATATTTCTTTATCTGTTTTAGTTTAAGATAGTGTATTTAAGCTAAGACTGAGAAAGATGTGTGTGATACTTGATTAAACAGAATTCGCAAATTTCCAAGTTAACCTTATTTAATCGGTGTTTATTTTTAATCCAATAATATTAATCTCTAAAACATGCAACTTTGTGTGGATAAATCTAACCAACATAAATAATTGCTGACATCAGATTTCATGAAAAAAAAACCTTTCGGGTAAAACCTTTTATTTCACTATAATACTTACAATGATTATAACGAAATATACAATGGATTAAGCTTAGAAAACCCACATAGGACGCAACCTAAATCAGCAACGAAATTCTGCAGCAACTCCACACGAACCGCAGTTCAGTTAACCCAGGAACACCAACGAGTACTTCCTATTGGCGCGCAGTCAGTCAGTCCAGTACCTCCCTCAAGTGGCACCTAATCAGCAGTAGAGACCTTCTCTACAAGAGAAAGTTCACAAAGTTGTATCTTGGGTTCCAAAACAATTCATATAAAGATTGGGATAATTTGTGAATTGAAAACAAACATAAAACTCCCAAAAGTGAGAAAATCATAGAATGAAATTCTCAGGTCTTCTGAACCAAAAAGAATTGTTTAACACGCTATTTATAAAAACATTAAGGCGGCGGAGCTCGAACAAAAAAGCCAGGTTTCTCGAACGGTGGCAGTTATCACTCGAATGACTTCGCGCGACATAAGGATGTCGCTCGAACGAGCTGTGTATGTCGCTTGAACGACGATTTAAAAAATTAATATTTTTTGTTTCGTCAAAAAGTTCCGCCTCAACATTTAGAAAAAAATTCTTTGACGAAAAACTTTGCTCCAACACTTAGAAAATATTTTAGAAAACTTATCCCAACACTCTAAGTGAATCGTTAAGGTACTGAAACACAACCTTACCAAAATTAATCTTGCGGAGGCTTGAATGTTGAAGAAGTTTGATATTTGGATCCGTCTTGACTCATGATTGATCTTGAATAAGTCTTGATGCATGATTGATCTTGAATAAGTCTTCGACGGTTGTAGTGGTGTATAACATACTCAAATGTAAACCGAACAATAAAATAATGTCCTTACAAATCTCCCCCTATGTCTATGCCGGTACAAAATAAAAACATATGAATTATCAAATCAAAATAACTATACAAATCTAATACCCTCCCTTGAACCCAAAACTGAAAAAGTACTAGACATGTAAGTCTAAAACTTTCTTTAAAAAACCTTCAACATCAAATCTTCAAACCTTTAAGTTTTTCTCATCAGAGTGTGCAACATATGATCTTTAATCTTTGTACCTATACACATGAGACAAAGCAAATACCTTCGTGACGCATCGAGTTTGAAATGATATAAGAACAAATCAATCAATAATCAAATCTCCCCCATAATGCAAAAACTCCCCCATAATTCGTTCTCCCCCTTTTTATTTGACCGAAATAGATAAGGAAACGAATAAATAAAACATGGAGTTGTCATGAAAAATATGCATAGAAAACATGGATCAAACTACGATCATGCAAAGGAATAACTCAATAGCGGTCATAAACTATTTTTTCATTTTTGATTTTTTCATACAAAAATGCAAAAATAATTTTAAAAAACATCACACACCATGAATTTTAACTAAGACGACCAAAACATGAAAACGGAATGAATGGTTGTGAATATATTCGATAGGAAAATCGAAGTAATCAAACATAACATATGTCCACGATGAACATATGTACTCCTAACGAATGAATCTCAAAATCGTCCTTAGGTGTTGAAAGTGTTGAATTTAAAAGACATCGACTCAATCCATCAATCCATCAACACATCAAAGTCAAGAATGATTCCCACACTATTAACGTCTAAAACTATATACTTATTTTTCATGACATTGTCAGGACGTGCAAACCCGTTTATCATTACTTTCCATCCAAATTCCCTCATAAATAATTATGCATTTATTTTTCTCTTGAGGTGTCCCCTTTTTTGTATATTTATCTTTTCATTGCCTTTCATTTTTTCGAGCTCTTTTAAACGGTGGATTTCATAACGAGTTAATTTTGTACTCTTGCACCCCTTTCTCGTGTTCACTCATCATATTTTGTTGCAATTAAATCCTCACGCAAAACGATTCTTACATGCACTACTTCCATTGTCAAGTTTTATCGCATATGGTTCATTTCAAAGACGGAATTGAGATGACAACACTCCGACTAATATGTGATAAACAAGTACAATAATCAAACAAATCCGTGCAAGTGTGCATTGAAGGAACTCATGAGCCAAACATGTAGGCAGTGGCGGATTCGGAAATGTGAGTAAGAGGGGGGCAAATAATAAATATCTATTTTTTTAGGGGCCAAAACTATAAAAATATAATTTGTTTTCCATAAAATTTTAAAACTATAGGATTAAAATTTGAAATTCTTTGAAGTTTGGGGGGATCAAGGCCACCCCTTGCCTCCCCCCCCCCCCCCCCCCCCCCGTATCCGCCTCTGCATGTAGGTAGTAATAACTAATCACATCTCAATGACTCTAAACATTGTAAAGCACGAAAATAAAATGATGACGCATATCAAAACACTATCAAACCGTCACATGGGTATGGAATGAAATTGTGACTCGGTCATCCTAAATGTCCATTCATATATGGTGCAAAAAAAATACAAAACTCTTTTTGGATTTTTCAAATTTTTCTAAAAAAAATGAAAACTTTTTTAATTTGTCCAAAAATATATAAAAAAAATGGAAAACTTAACTACAAAAATGGTACACACTAGCAATAGGCGAAAATATAATCATGAAAATCATCCTATGCAAGCAAACAAGTCTAAACCTCAACTGTTAGGTGGGTGGATTTTTCCAAAGGTGGTGACATCCTATGAAAAACAAGCATCAAGTCATGTGAAGTCTTGACTAAAAACTTTACTTGCTACCTAAGATGTGAAAATTCTCTCATGTAATCATCTGGAACATCATGTGTGGATGCATGTGGGTGAACACATGTAGTAGCAAAACGTGACACATAACCCAACTTAACACAAAACATCCTATGTGTCTTCTCTTCTCGCAATGTGTGCAAACATATACAGGCCTAGGTACATCTCTCTCAAAATGTCTCCTACGCAATCTCCTATCAGGTACGGGACGCCTAGGTGGGTTGGTTTGATAGCCATATAGATCTATCACAAAATCGAGAATCGTCTCGGGTGCAACGTATGAAGTGGACGCACCGTCATGACCAATTTCTAGTCTCTCAACATTACCCAAAGCGGGATCAAGGAGAATCTTCCATACCATCTTAGATGTGTCCTCTATAGTGGCCTTTACTTCTCGGGCACGTTCAGTATCGCTCTCTAATTGTGGCACACGTGCTATAAGTTCACTATTTTCCCGATCTAAATCAATCAACTATTCATTCAAAAAAACCTTCACCTTCTAGAGTTGACTTGCTTTCGCCTCAAAAACCCTCAAAACCTCTAACTCTCTCTCCAAATCTCTCACCCTAAGACCTAAATCCTTATTCAATTTCTTAGTCTTTAAGGTCTCGGCGTACAAATCTCTAAACGAAATTTGGAGCTCACTTTTATCTCCACTTTCACACTCACTATCACCCTCACTCCAAACAGTCAAATTATCATCCTCCTCGAAGGTCTCACGGGCACAAGTGTCCTCCTCATCGTGGGACAAACTAAGAGTGCCCATGTTGCTAGCTAAAAAAGAAACAAACTTCCCATGTGAAGACTCATCCCCGGAATCATTCACCTCATCCTCACTATCGCTAAGAGTGGATGGCAGGAAAATTTTCTTGCCCTTTCTCCTTAGCCTAGTGGGATACTCAAAAGCTCTATGCCCACTACCTTCACACTCAAAACACTTTTATTCCTACTCTTTCTCAGTGCTCTCTTTGGCCTCATTTTTATTTTTCTCGAAAAATCGTTTATTGAAAGAATTTTGTTTTGAAAACTTGAGAAACTTTTTTTAAAAAATTGCAAGTGTGGCCATATCAAAATCAACCTCACCCTCAGAGTCGAACTCACAAACTTTCACTTTCTTTTTCTTATCTCTCATGGACACTTCCTCTCCCTTCCTAGACTGGGCTCTAAGTTTTATCCCTCTATACTTAGGCTTGATAGTGTCAGGAAACATGTTAATTTCATATGTCTGGAGGTCTCCTACCAGCTCTTCTAATTTGAAATTGTCCAAATTACCCAAGGTATTCAAAATAGTCATTTTTGGGATAAAATGTTTAGGCAACGATCTTAAAATCTTTTTAACCACTCGTGCATCAGGTATGGGCTCACCAAGATTGAAACTAGTGTTAACAATGTTAGATAAACGTGAGTAAAAATCATCAAAACACTCAGATTCAAGCATGGTAATCATTTCAAATTGAGTAGTTAAATTTTGAATTTTAGACTTTGACCGCATTTATGCCTTCATGGGAAAGTTGTAAAATGTCTCATGCTTCTTTTTACGTGGGGCACATCATAATACGTCAAAACTGATCAAGAGTGAAAGCATCAAAAATTGTACTCAGCCCACGTGAATTAAAAGTGCTCCATTTAAATTTGTCCTAGGTCTAGGTAATCACCGAATTTAAAGATGTTACGTTATCTAGATTGACAGTGGAAGGCCTCTACCTTCTTTCACAAACTATCCAAATGCGCTCATCAATGTCCTTTAACTGTGATTTCATACGTGCTTTCCAGTAAGCATAATTAGACCCGTCAAAAATGGGCATCCGATTATATAGTGCTCCAATGGAAAAATTGTGATTTTAAAAAAAAATAAAAAAATCTATATCACACAAGTTTTGTGAAAAAAAGGAATACACAATAAATTAGTGTAACCTTCTCTGATACCAATTTCAGACAGCAATGTGTGATACTTGATTAAATAGAATTCGAAAACTTTCAAGATAATCTTATTTAATTAGTGTCAATTTTTAATCCAATTTTATTCAGCCCTAAAACATGTAACTACGTGCAGATAAATCAAACCAACATAAATAATTGCTGACAAACAGATTTCAGGAAAAAAAAACCTTTCGGGTAAAACCTTTTATTACATTATAATACTTACAATGATTATAATGAAATTTTCAAAGATTAACCTCAGAAAACCCACATAGGACGCAAACCAAATTAGCAATGAAATTTCGCAGCAACTCCACATTAACCACAGTTCAGTCAGCCCAAGAATACCCACGAGTACTCCCTATTGACGCACATTCAGTCAGCCCAGTACCTCCCTCAAGTGGTACCTAATCAGCAATAGAGATCTTATCTACAAGAGAAATTTCACAAAGTTGCATCTTGGGTTCCAAAATAATTCACATGAGATTGGGATGATTTGTGAATTGAAAACAAAGCTAAAACTCTCCAAAGTGAGAAGACAAACGATTCTGCCAAAGCCCTTTTTGTATAATGAAATTCTCAGGTATTCTGAACCAAAACGAACTGTTTAACACGTTATTTATAAAAACATTAAGGCAACGCGTCGCTCGAACTAAAAAGGTAGGCCGTTCGAACGGTGACAGATGTCACTCGAACATGACGCTTAAACGATGGATTAAAAAAATAATATTTTTTGTTTCGTTAAAAAGTTCTGCCTCAATACTTAGAAAAAAATTCTTTGACGAAAAAATCTGCTCCAACACTTACAAAATATTTTTAAAAACTTATCCTAACACTCTAAGTGAACCGTTAAGGAACTTAAACACAACCTTACCAAAATTAATCTCATGGAGGCTTGAATATTGAAGAACTTTGATATTCGGATCCATCTTGATGCATGATTGGTCTTAAATAAGTCTTCTACGGTTGTAGTGGTATATGACATACTCCAATGTAAACCGGACAATAAAATAATGTCCTTACAAAGACCCTAATCCATACACTAGTTTTAGATAATAACACCCATTAATCTTTGTTAAGTTATTTTAAATTTTCCCTATCAATCATGAATCAAATTATACATAAGATTCAAGTTGGTTTATGCCCATGTAGGGTTATATGTCTCATAATGAATGTGTAGGCAACTGATCAAATGATCAACATAAATTTATATTAACATCAAATGGCAGAGAATAGACCATAAGCTCTACTCGTCTCTCTTAGTCAAATTTTTCACTCATTCACCAATCGCGATATACAAAAAACTACATACAAACATATGATGTAAAATGTCATCTATTGCCTTCTTTTAGACTACATCATAAATAGTTGTTGAATGAGATTTAGATAAATTAATCAAATTAAAATCGAGATAATATTAAATTTACAGAACTATGAAGTATTCAATCTATAAAACTCACTAAAGCTAGAAATTTTGGGGAAACTTGATTTATAGAACTTATAACATGACTATATTTATGAACCAAAAATTAACTTTAAAACTTGAGAATAGTATTGAAATATCTTCCTATCATGAATTTGAAGAAGTCAACACAGTAATTAATATCAATGCATTTTATATAGCGTATAACATTAAAATATTGAGTCAATTCTAAAAATATATATACATATATTATTTTAAGAGAGAGAGGGAGAGAGAGAGAGAGGTTTTAATTTACCGTATGCAAATCTGAAATGATAGTTCAACGGTTAGTCCCTACTATCAAATTCAACTACGAATTAGAAATAATGAATCTGAAAACAAATAAAATACACAAATGAGAAGTGAAAACATAGAAAGAACAAAATCAAAACATGGTTTTAAGAAATCTCACAAAGAACATAATCAAATAATGGGTATCAACGAGACAAAAGTAATAATCAATATTGAAACGTGGACATTAGATCATTTATATAAAGTTAGAGATTAGAAGAAATAAAAAAAAAATGAACCTTGTGATTATGAAAGTGAAGCAATGAGGATTTTGGGTTTTTTACTTGGGAAAGAATGATGCAGAGGATGTGAAAATTAGGGGTTTCATTTGGAGGGAAAAATGATGGAGGGAGTGTGAAAATTAACGCTTTTTACTTTGGAGGGAAAAATTCTAGACTCTTGTCCTCCTTTTGGGAAGTCTTAAGTGAGAGTTTTTACCTTATTGTTTATAACTTCCAAAAGTAGTGACTAATTAGGAAAAATATTTTTCACTGCCAACAGTAGTAATTAAGTAATCCTAAAGTTAGTTTTTGTCACTGTTGTTCGCGGTGACAAATATTAAATCCCAATTTTATCACTATATTTGGCAAGGGCAAATGTCGAAGCTCAAGTTTGTCACTTCTAATAGTAGTGACAACTATCAAAGACAAATTTTGTCACTGCTACTGGTAATGACAAACATTAAAGCCAAAGTCTGTCATTGCCAATAGTAGTGACAAATTGGAAAAATATTTATCATTGGTCTTGGCGGTGACAAATAATTTTATTTGTTATCAAAAAATTCTTTCTCACTGCCACAAGCAGTGAAATTTTTTATCACTGCCACTTGAAGTGACAGTGGCCAGTGTTTTGATGTAGCGTAAAATAATGTACTTACAATAAAATCAAATAAAATTTTTCCTTCATGGATTTCTAAAATTCATAATTAACATAAAATGATGTTAATTCCAATGGCCACTTGGTCATATTGTTAGTGAGGCATGACTTCTTCAGGACCACCTTCAGGAGATACACAGTAAGAACATTTATGGAGTGAGCATCAAAGTGATGCCTTAGCATTCTTGATAATATAATAGAGATAAGGATTTGTTTTCTATTGACATGTGGTGACGTTATGCGTCCAACAATGCGTGAATTCCATAGTACACAATTTTATATCATTGGTGTTTTTATTTAACCAATACCCCACTGATGGCGTGCTCTGATAAGGCCAAATATAACTGGATTTTCACCTACTTTTTTATGTTGAAGGAGCGAAGGTAAGCCAAGGTAATTCGTAATCTCCCCAATAGTGTCACCACATTCTTTTATCCAATCTATGTCACAAAATTTACTCAACACTTAGAAGAATGTACAAACTTATCAGAATATTAAAAAATGAATTGATTAAGCACTGCCAACATTCTTGTTAACTTATGTATCTCGTTGATGGAGGTCGGTAGCTTAACTTCCTAAAGTGGCATAATATGGTCAATATTTTGTTTTACACCTCTATAGGTCACTAAATATCCCAACAATTACAAAAACTTGACCTTTAATACACATTTCGTGGCATTGATCTTCATTTAAGATCCGGGGATTTGAAACACACTAGTGAATTCGGTAATGCTATTGGATATATTCTTTCTCTATATAAGCATGTCATCATTGTAAACTCCTTTCATTGTCTCGATTTTAGTTTTCAACATCTTAGTGACAAGTCATCGGTACATCATTAAAGCATTCTATAATTAAAAGGCATAACTTTGTGTGAATAAAACTTTAGAGCTATAATGAATGAATTTTTTGTCCTTATCATGATTGAAGATGGGTACTCAGTGATATCTTGAGTAAGCATGTGTTGTATATTTTATTAAATGAGAACTTATTTGGTCGAACTTCATAGTCAATTTTAATTAAGACACATATGTTAAAAGTGACATATCTTAGTACCAATAGTGAAGTAATGAATGAGAAATTTGGAATTAAAGTAACCCATTTGAGTTTAAGCTAGATGGTGTAACATAGTTAAGTGGGTTTGTCCAACATTGGAAGTGGTAGAAATACTTGGAGTTAATATACCCAAGTTATGGGACTAGGGCTTGGATACCTTGGGCCATCCCAACTCTTTGAAGGGGACATGGCCTACACTAGAGGTGAAAAAAAGTACTTTATTACTTTTATGGATGATTGCAGTAGATATTGTTATGTATATCTTCTAAGAAGAAAAGATGAAGCAATTGAAGCTTTTAAGCAATACAAGATAGATGTTGAGAATCAACTTGGTAAAAAGATTAAAGAATTAAGAAGCGATAGAGGTGGCGAATACGAATGTCCTTTTAAGGAAATATGTTTAGAGAATGGCATTATTCACCAAACTACCGCACCTTACTCTCCTCAATCAAATGGGATTGCGGAACCTAAAAACCAAACTTTAAAAGAAATGTTCAATGCATTATTAATAAGTTCGGGATTGGGGAAGCATTTCTTTCAGCTAATTACATTCTCAACATATTGATTCATAAGAAAACAAATAAGATACCCTAAAAGTTGTGGAAAGTATGCAATCCTTCCTACAAATACTTAAAAGTGTGGGGGTGTCTTGCAAAAGTACTAATTCCTGAACCTAAAAAGGTTAAAATTGGTCCAAAGACTATTGACTGCATATTCATTGGTTATGCACATAATAGTAGTGCATATCGATTCCTTGTGCATAAGTTTGACATTCCTGAAATTCATGAAAATACAATCATAGAATCTAGGAATGCATCATTCTTTGAAAATATCTTTCCTTGTAAGAATACACAAGAAAAAAGTTCTAACAAAAGAATGCTGGAAGTTACAAATGGGAACCTCAAAATATTATTGAGGAAGAACTTAGACGTATCAAAAAAACTAAGATTTCAAAATCTTTCGGTCCGGGGTTTTCTAACATATATGTTAGAAAGTGAACCTCAAACGGTAAAAGAAGCTCTATCCACTCCGGAAGCCTCATATTAGAAAGAAGCTATCAATAGTGAAATTGAATCCATTATGCAAAATCATACATGGGAACTGTTGGACCTACCACCAGGGACAAAACCGTTAGGGTGTAAATGGATATTCAAACAGAAAATAAAATCTGATAGAACCATTGATAAATATAAGGCTAGACTTGTAGCTAAAGGATATAAGCAAAAGGAGGGAATAGATTATTTTGACACCTATTCACCTATTCCAAGGATTAACCCATTAGAATGTTAATTGCAATTGCAGCAATACATAAATTGGAAATACACCAAACGGATGTTAAAACTGCATTTTTAAATGGTGAATTAGATGAAGAAATATATATGGAACAACCGAAAGGTTTTAGATCTCCTGAAAATGAAAGGAATGTATGTAAACTTGTGAAGTCATTATATGGGTTGAAACAAGCACCTAAACAATGACATGAAAAATTTGACAATGTCATGAAGTCAAATGGTTTCAAAATAAATGAGTGTGACAAATGTGTTTACATCAAAAGCACTCAAGCGGGACATGTGATTGTATGTCTATATGTCGATGATATGCTAATAATTGGTAATAATAATAATGTTATCAATTCTACTAAACAAATGTTGACTAGTAGATTTGAAATGAAGGACATGGGATTGGCTGATGTCATCTTAGGAATAAAAATTACTGGAACCCCTCAAGGAATTAGCTTATCTCAATCACATTATGTTGAAAAAATACTTCAAAATTATAATACATGTGATCAAAGTCCAATGAGAACACCTGTAGATCCAAGTCATCACCTCCTTAAAAATAAAGGTGAAGGTGTATCTCAATTAGAGTATTCTCGTATTATTGGAAGTTTGATGTATTTATCAAACTGTACTCGACCTGATATAGCATACTCGATTAGTAAGCTTAGTCGATATACGAGTAATCCCGGGAAAGATCATTGGAAAGCCTTAATAAGAGTTCATCGACATCTTCGATACTCTTTGGGGGATGGGTTGCACTACGAACGATATCCAGTTGTACTTGAAGGCTATAGCGATGCAAATTGGATATCTGACTCAAACGATTCGAAATCCACAAGTGGATATGTATTTAGTCTTGGAGGTGCATCCGTATCTTGGAAATCCTCGAAGCAAACGTCCATTGCAAGATCCACTATAGAATCTGAATTTATTACTTTAGATAAAGCTGGGGAAGAGGCTAAATGGCTTAGAAACTTCTTAGAGGATATTCCAATATGGTCAAAGCCCGTGCCACCTATCATAATACATTGTGATAGTCAATCGGCAATTGCTAGGGCTGAAAATAATAAATATAACGGTAAATCACGACATATACGCCGTCGACACCTAACCGTTAGACAATTGCTCTCAAATGGAATTATTTATGTTGACTATGTAAAGTCAAAGGAAAATATTGCGGATCCACTAACTAAAGCTATACCTAGAGAGAAAGTTGCAAGTTCATCACGTGGAATGGGCTTAAAGCTTGTAAATTCTAAAGAGTCGTCTTAATGGAAACCCAAACTAAATGACTGGAGATCCCAAGTAATAGGTTCAAAAGGACAACCTAATTATGTTGATTTCTATATCTTGAATGTATAGGCCAAGTGGGGTATTAGCAGGATACTCTTTATAGAAATCACATATGTAAGTGAGAAGGGGTCGCTTGTATGAGAATAACGAAAGCTATTTCTCTAGCACACTCATGAAATCAGGAGGTGTCAAAGGCCAAAATGGACACAACAATGAGAACCAATAAGGTTGGAAAGACTTGTGTGAATAATATTGCCTTAGTTTACACAAATGGTCGATCAATTCAAGACATCGCGTTCATCAATTGGCTAGTAAGCTCGATATTATCTCACTAGGAAAGATTCAAAGCCACAAGCTATCTTTTTCGATACAATGTTTTTTCCTTGAAAAACACTCTGTTTGCATCTATATTCGTTTGATTCTTCCAAATTTCATTCATGTGGGGGATTGTTGTATATTTTATTAAATGACATCTTATTTATCAAACTTTAGAGTCAATTTTAATTAAGACACATGTTAAAAGTGACGTGTCTTAGTACCAATGTGTTCCTTGTAGTAAGGAGATTAATTTGGTATATTCACTTGTTCAAAATAGTGAAGTAATGAATGAGAAATTGGACTTAAAATGACCCATTTGAGTTTAAGCTAGATGGTGTAACATAGTTAAGTGGGTTTGTCCCATATTGGAAAAGTGGTAGAAATACTTGGAGTTAATATACCCAAGTTATGGGACTAAGGCTTGGATGCCTTGGGCTATCCCAACTCTTTGAAGGGGAGATGGCCTATACTATGAATGTGTTGGTCTTGGGCCAAAATCCCACAAGTGAGCCGCCGCCTCCGTCCGGCCGGCCCGAACCGTGCCCGGGTCCGGGTCGTGGGTCTTGGGTCTTTCTTGAGCCACTATTAAATTTTTTGGACAAATTTTAATTGACATTTGGGCTTTAAAATTTATTTTTTGAACCAAAAAAATCTGGTTTCCCGAAACAAAATAATTAATTACGGATTAATTATTGGTCGCATTAATTAATTATTTAAAAAACGCTGTCGTTTTTTAATTATTTAAAAATGCTGTCGTTCTTTAATTAGTTAATTAAAACGTTGAGTTGCTTTGTTAGAGAGATACGACTGTACAAACAGTCACATCTTTTTTGGAAAATGTCATGAGTTACAGCCTTTCACTACTTATAAAAGGGACCTTATGCAGTCCATTTTAAACACCAGAAAATCTACCCGAATTCCCTACTACTGTCCTTGTTCCCTTCTTACTTCTTGAGAGAAATTCGTCATTGTTGGTTTGTGGGAATATTGCACTGAAGTGCTTCTTATAACAGTCGTTGACCGTTTCATCATGGGAGGCAGACGTCCTTTAAATTTGTTGTCCTCACCATAGCGGGGGCATATTATGTCTTAAGGAGAGATAGTTCAACTTTTGACTCGGTCAAAACTCTGCAAGTGATTGTTTCAATCACAAACTGTATGTTTTTCTTGGCCCTATTTACTGTTACTGCTTTTTTAGAGTAATTAATTAATTAATTTTAATTACTATTTATTTATTTAGTGAAATATTTTTTTTTCGTATTTAGGTAAACAACAATCATAAGACAGAATAAAGATATTTTTTTTGGTTTTCTCTAAATAAATTTATTTTTCTTAATTGAAATTAGATTGGTAACTTTTTACCAATTTTATATACATATAAAACGTGTTTACATTGAATATCTCTTTTTCCTATAATTTTTAATTTTGAAAAAATTCTATACATTTCATAAATTGATTTTGTGTTATTCAATAACAGAACAATGGCTACTGAATCTTCTGAAAATGTGATGTATGTTCCTCGAAACGATGTGGTGGTTAGTGTTCCTACTATCGTTCCGACTCATTTAACTCATGGAGAAAAACTCGAAAAGCTTAATGGTACTGATTTCAAACGTTGACAATAAAAGATGTTCTATTTAACTACCATTAATCTTGCGAGGTTTATTAACGAAGATGCTCCTGTGGTTAATGAAAATGAAACGGATAGGACAACTTTGGTAGTTGTAGAAGCATGGAAGTATTCAGATTTTATTTGCAAAAACTATATTCTTAATGGATTTAACAATACACTTTATAGTATATATAGTACAATCAAAACCGTTAAATTGTTATGGGAGTCTTTGGATAAAAAAATATAAAACCGAGGATGCCGGCATGAAAAAATTCATGATCGGTAGATTTCTCGAATATAAAATGGTTGATTCAAAGACTGTCTTAAGCCAAGTCCAAGAGCTTCAATTTATTTTTAATGAAATACTTGCTGAAAATATGGTCATAAGTGAAACATTTCAAGTTGAAACGGTAATTGAAAAATTACCTCCTTCTTGAAAAGATTTCAAAAATTATTTGAAGCATAAACGAAAAGAAATGGGACTTGAAGATTTAATTGTTCGGTTAAGGATAGAAGAAGATAATCGTAAATCTGAAAAGAAAAATAGTAACCATGTTATGTCTGCAAAAGAAAATATTGTTGAGGATGGACAACAAAAAGAGGAAGCACAAAAATGAAGGCACAAGTCAACAAGGCAGTGCTAAGAAGTTCAAAGGAAAATGTTTTAATTGCAACAAAGAAGGTCATAGGGCCAAGGATTGTCGCAAGCCGAAAAAATAAGAGAACTTCAAGAAGAAATCACCACAAGCCAACATGACATAAGTTGATGCATTATCCGACGATGTTTCCAATGTTTCTACTTCCGCAGTTGTATCTGAAGTAAATTTGGTGGGTAATACCAAAGAGTGGTGGGTTTATACCGTCGCTACATGCCATGTGTGCTCCGATAAAAGTATGTTCATAGCCTACCAACCAATTACGAATGGAGAATAATTATTCATAGGAAACTCCTCCACCTTGAAGGTTGAAGGTAAAGGCAACGTAGTGCTGAAAATGACTACGGGGAAGCATCTCTCACTCAACGATGTATTGCATGTGCCTGACATCAGAAAGAACCTTGTCTCCGACTCCGTGTTAAGAAAGAAATAATTTAAGCTAGTCTTTGTTATAGATAAATTTGTACTAACTAAAGATGGAATATATGTAGGGAAAGGATATATGTGTGATGGGATGTTCAAATTGAACGTCATGACTCTTGTACCTAAAAGTAACAATGATAATAATAATATGATATCTTCTGCTTATATGCTTGAGTCTACGAATATGAGGCATGGTAGACTTGGACATGTTAATTATCATACTTTAAGTAAATTAATTCACTTAGAATTAATTCCTAAATATAGCATTGATACAAGCCACAAATGTGAAACATGTGTAGAAGAAAATTAACTAAAACACCTTCCCGTTCAATTGAAAGGAGTAGTGAACCTTTAGAATTGATTCACACCGATATATGTGACTTAAAATTTGTTTAAACTAGAGGTGGAAAAAAGTAATTTATTACCTTTGTGGATGATTGCACTAGATACTGCTATGTTTATCTTCTAAGAAGTAAAGATGACGCAATTGAAGATTTTAAGCAATACAAGATAAAAGTTGAGAATCAACTTGGTAAAAAGATTAAAGAATTAAGAAGCGATGGAGGTGGTGAGTACGAATATCCTTTTAAATAAATATGTTTAGAGAATAAATTTTTTCACCAAACTAGCGCACCTTACTCTCCTCAATCAAATGGGATTGCGAAACGTAAAAAACAAACTTTAAAAGAAATGTTCAATGCATTATTAATAAGTTCGGGATTGGGGAAGCATTGCTTTCAGCTAATTACATTCTCAACAAATTGATTCATAAGAAAACAAATAAGATACCCTATGAGTTATGGAAAGGACGCAATCCTTCCTACAAATACTTAAAAGTGTGGGGGTGTCTTCCAAAAGTACTAATTCCTGAACCTAAAAAGGTGAAAATTGGTCCAAACAATATAGACTGCCTATTCATTGGTTATGCACATACTAGTAGTGCAGATCGATTCCTTGTGCTTAAGTCTGACATTCCTGAAATTCATGAAAATAAAATCATAGAATCTGGAATGCATCATTCTTCGAAAATATATTTCCATGTAAGAATACATAAGAAACAAGTTCTAACAAAAGAATGCTTGAAGTTACAAATGGTGAACCTCGAAATATTAGTGAGGAAGAACCTAGACGTAGCAAAAGAGCTAAGATTTCAAAATATTTCGGTCTGAATTGTCTAACATATATATTAGAAAGTGAACCTCAAACGGTAACAAAATCTCTATCCACTCCGGAAGCCTCATATTGGAAATAAGCTATCAATAGTGAAATTGAATCCATTATGAAAAATCATACACGGGAACTGGTGGACCTACCACCGGAGACAAAACCATTAGGGTGTAAATGGATATTCAAACGGAAAATGAAAGTTGATGGAACCATTGATAAATATAAGGCTAGACTTGTAGGTAAAGGATACAAGCAAAAAGAGGGAATAGATTATTTCGACACCTATTCACTTGTTACAAGGATTACACCCATTAGAATGTTAATTGCAATTACAGCGATACAAAAATTGGAAATACACCAAATGGATGTTAAAACGGCATTTTTAAATGGTGAATTAGATAAAGAAATATCTATGGAATAACCGGAAGGTTTTAGATCTCCTAAAAATGAAAGGAATGTATGTAAACTTGTGAAGTCATTATATGGGTTGAAACAAGCACCTAAACAATGGTATGAAAAATTTGACAATGTCATGAAGTCAAATGGTTTCAAAATAAATGAGTGTGACGAATGTGTTTACATCAAAAGCACTCAAGCGGGACATGTGATTGCATGTCTATATGTAGATGATATCCTAATAATTAGTAATAATAACAATGTTATCAATTCTACTAAACAAATGTTGACTAGTAGATTTGAAATGAAGGACATGGGATTGGCGGATGTCATCCTAGGAATTAAAATTACTAGAGCCCCTCAAGGAATTAGCTTATCTCAATCATATTACGTTCAAAAAAGACTTCAAAGTATAATAAATATGATCAAAGTCCAGTAAGAACACCTCTAGATCCAAGTCATCACTTCCTTAAAAATAAAGGTGAAGGTATATCTCAATTAGAGTATTCTCGTATTATTTGAAGTTTGATGTATTTATCAAACTGTACTCGACCTGATATATCATACTCGATTAGTAAGCTCAGTCGATATACGAGTAATACCAGGAAAGATCATTGGAAAGCCTTGATAAGAGTTCTTCGATACTTCGATACTCTTTGGGGGGATTAATTATTTTCTGAACCAAAAAAATCTGGTTTTCCGGAACGAAATAATTAATTACGGATTAATTATTTTTCACATTAATTAATTATTTTAAAAACGTTGTCGGTTTTTAATTATTTAAAAATGTTGTCATTCTTTAATTAGTTAATTAAAACGTTAAGTTGCTTTGTTTGAGAGATACGGTTGTACAAACAATCACATCTTTTTTGAGAAAAGCCATGAGTTACAGCGCTTCACCACTTATAAAAAGGACCATATGCAGTCCATTTTAAACATCATAAAATCTACCCGAATTCCCTACTACTGTCCTTGGTCGCTTCTTACTGCTTGAGAGAAATTTCTCATTATTGATTCGTGGGACTGTTGCACTGAAGTGCTTCTTGTAACAGTCGTTGACCGTTTCATCCTGGGAGGCAGACGCCCGTTGAATTTGTCGCCCGTATCGTAGCTGAGGTGTATTCTGTATTAAAGAGAGATAGTTCAACTTTCGACTCGATCAAAACTCTGCAAGTGATTGTTCAATCACAAACTGTATGTTCTTCTTGGCCCTCTTTTCTGTTACTGTTTTTTTAGAGTAATTAATTAATTAATTTTAATTACTATTTATTTATTTAGTGAAATATTATTTTTTCGTAATCTGGTAAACAACAGCATCCATAAAGCTAATACGCTAGTGTCAATTCGTAAAATCCTCTAAATGTCCTTAAAGCTGATATGCTAGTGTCCATCCATAAAATCCTATAAACGCTTTATTATGGGAAGAGAAAAATTATCCTTCAAACAAGTGTTGTTAAGGTCAATAAAGACAATAAAAACTCAACACTTGTTATTGTTTTTCTTAACAACCATTGTATTTCAAATCAATTATGGGAATTAGACCTCTGTAATGGAACTTTCCTTAAATATCTTCTCGACTTCATCATCTATTTCTCTTGCTTTCTCAAGGACTGATTTTCTATTATTCCACTTAATAGGTCGATTGGCTGGAAGCACGTGTAACTGATGCCAAGTAACATATGGGAAATGCCCAACAAATCATACAACTGACGGGTGGAGATATTGGCATTATCTTTTAGGAACTTAACCAATTAGTTAGCCTCATCTTCAAGTTTGTTCGGGTTCAAGAGGAATTATTCTTTACTCCTTCGTTGGTCATCTTCTGAGACGCTTGAGTTTTTTTCATCCTAGGATGAGATCCCTTGAATTGTTATTTGGATATCTTGGACATTGAATCTTATTCATATTTACTTTTCATAAAGACTTTTTTAGGTGTGATGGTTAACGTAACACAACTTCGTACATCAACCTGAATTGCTCGTATTTTGATAATATTTTTATTATTAACTAACTTTAGTTTTTGTTGGCGAGAGGATGGTATGACCTTGATGACAATAATCCTTCCTCTTCCCAATACTCTCTTTTAAGGGTGTTATGATCCAACTACATAAAACTTTATCCATTGATTCACAAGGCTAACTTTGACACACAGTTTAATTTTCCCTAATGGAGTCTCGACGTTCTCATCTAACCTAATTAAAGGTTTGATATTAGTGTCCATATCTATTAAGTTACATTCCATGTTATATAAGATATCGACATATGTTAACTTCGAGGATCTTCCTTAACCAACGAGGATTCTCTTAACATCATGGTTTATGACTCTTAATGTTAGAATCAATGCATGACAAAGATTGACACCGACAACGTCTCACTTGAAAACATGATAACAAGATCTATGTCGACCTCCTTACACGCCCTTTTATGATGTATAGGTATTGAATTACTTGAAAGGATTTCTAAATAATCGACAAAATGCTAATCCACTCCATGATTTTTCTCCCCTTGAACTAAGACGGGTCGACTAACCCTTGGATTACAATCACGCGGATCCAGCCCCGGTCGAAGCGGGGCAGCCGCCCGAGTTCAACTTTTATTAAAAAAAAAAAAATATATATATATATATATATATACAGTCCCGCTTTTGTGCAGACTAGTCCGCATTTTAAGAATGCGAACCGGACATGTGTCACCTGACGGTGAGCCCAGAAAAGAGAGAGAGTGTACCTATAATTTAGGCGATAATTTCTAGGTACACCGTTAGGTGACACATGTCCGGTCCGCATTCTTAAAATGCGGACTAGTCCGCACAAGAGCATTATATATATATATATATATATATATATATATATATATATATATATATATATATATATATAATATGTTAATTTATAATTTTGTTTATATTTTGTGTTTGTTTATATGTTTATTTATATGAATTTGTTCATAGAGATTGAGGTACGTTTATGTGTTTGTTTAGCAAAAGAAAATATGCGTTTAAATTTATAATGAATATTAAAATTAAAATCTCTAGAATATATTAGTGTGAAATTTAGTTTATAATGTAAAATTAGTCTGAAATGAAATTAAATTTAGTCTGAATATATTAGTCTGAAATTAAATTAAAGTTGTTGTAAATATATGGAAGTCGATGGAGAAATTTTTTAAATGGAAAAGAGAAGACAACACACCAATCGTATCCGAAGATGAGATTCAACCACATCCGAAACGGAAAAAATTAGGAATCTAAATTTAGTTAATTAATACCTCAACATTTTTATGATTAAAAATTGCAAAAATATAAGTAAAAACAACACAAAAAAAATCGCCTCGGGGGCTCCCGCCCCCGAACCCCCAAGCTTCGTCAAAAAATTTACCCCACTTCACTTCAAATCCTGAATCCGCCACTGTTTGCTGTAGGCTCTTCGTTATTTTTACACTAGTGTGCATGATTTTGTTATCCCCATTTATGTGTACTTTTTTTATTTACCAAGTGCCAGAGGTGCCTTACCTCGACGCGATCCTCCAAATGTGGTTTTAGTAAACATCAATCCTTAGTCTTAAGGTCATGGCTTATATAAAGACACACCTCAAATTTTTATATCTATTTTTTGGAACTCCGCGTATCTTACAAGGATGGGTTGTACTTATTTTAAGGTAAGATCTTCAACATTGTCTCATTAAAGATTATATCTACACATGAGTATGAGTCATCCGTGGGTGAAGCCTTTTATCCATATTTCTCTTCCTTTAATTGATTATTTTCTAATTTACTGTTGAGACTCCATAATTAGTTCTTCTATTCATCATTGCATTCTACGAATATTTGGTGACCTGATTTATTATCCATCTTCTAAGACCATTTAATCCCCAACCTTCATGAATTTATCGATTTGGTCCATTTTGGTAAGAATGATAAATGCTTTTTGTTACGGAAGACCAATCTTGAAAGATGATATAACCAATTACTCATTACAATTGCCAATATCTTCCTTAAATGAACTAGTTCTAGTGATAAACCAAGAAAAAATGTTTGTCCAATTTGGTGAAGGAGGAGATTAATACGGGGGCCAATTTCTTAAACCACTTGGACGTAAATATCACCAAGGGTGGAATGAAGAACTCGACACATGAATGCATTGTTTATGTTCCACAAATGTAATACCCCATAATTTTAATTCGTGAATTTAAATAATTAAATATTAAAAGGGAAAACAATTAAGAGGATTAATAATTAAAGAAATATAACTAAGCGGATAATATTTAATTTATATTAATTCTACGAATTCTATAATAATAAAAAGGGTAAAATGGTATTTATTTGAATAGGACGAATGAGTGGATTATATTGAAATCTTAGGGGCAAGTTAGGGCTTGGAGGAGTTTGGCTAGTGTGTATGGTGGTGTATATTATAAAGTTGTGAAATAAGAGTGAGTGTGTGTGTGTGTGTGTGTGTGTGAGAGAGAGAGAGAGAGAGAATGACAATAGGAACAGGGGTGAGACCAACGATCGCGAGGATCCCTGGAACGACTCCGGCAATCAGACCCATGACCCCGTCCTGGTCACGAGTTAGTCTGGACGGTTCTTTATCTGTTATTTCATCCATGATATTTCATTTTTTTAGCTTCTCCTTCCCTTAAACTAAACCTACATCCCTCATATTTCTCTCTATCCCAAACCTTATAAACCCTAAAAGACTAATTAAATAGCCTTTCAAGTTTGGCTTTGGGGAATTTTCAATTGGATTTTGAAGAAAATCTAAGAGGATAACTTGCAGATATTGAAGAGGAGAATCTGAATTTCAAGTCAGATTTTAGAAATTTATTAAAAGGCATGAATACACTAATTTTCCTGTTAACTGCTTTATGAATTCTATATTGCCTAAACCATATTTAATACTTATATTAAAATTGATTAAAAGCTTAATAAGGGAAATATCAACCTAATTATTTTATGTCATTAATAAATGTTATTAAAATTGGTGCAACTCCTATATCATAGGATGATACCTAAAATTTAATTATTCGGTTAGATTATTTTGTTGTTGAAAAACATTTAACGGGCTATATTGACTCTTGAAAAGATGAATTGTGTGTTGTGAATATAACTTGTCTTATAATTGTGATATTAGTATATATGTTCATCTTAGAATACAACCCTAATTCTTAAAGCTTTATGAGAATCTCATTAGTAATTTGTATGAGATAGTGTTTTGGGGATTTGTGAATGAGATTATGGAAAATTTTGATAATCCGCAATGAACATGGTTAATTGAACAGCATGAGGTTGGCAAAATGAGTTTTTTGTCATTGGCCATTTTGTTATTATCGCGGATATTTATGTTGTTAGCCAATTATTGTTATTGCCGAAGGGATTTAGGTTCTTGACTAATAGTTTTCATTGATGAGATTTATTTTGTTAGTTATGTGTTGTTATTACTAAGGGAATATATTTTGTTGTCCACTTGATGTTGTCTTTGATATTTATTATATTGGGTGGTATTGGGTTATACACACTACACCAAAAATGGCTCTAAGTAATAGTATTTTACCATTATAAAAATAATTAGTAATGGTAATTTTCGGTTAGAAAAATGGCCTAGTGAACAAAATTAGTAACAAAAATTTACCATTACTACTACTCGATTTAACAACAGTATTTTACCGTTACTAATAATTGATTTATCAACGATATTTTACAGTTATTAATTCTGATTTAGTAACATATTTTTATGTTACTATTTCTACCTTATTACATAAATTTTTTAACGCTTTTGTCTAGTTTTGTAATGGTAAAAGTTCGTTAGAAATATTAATACTTATTTAAAAAATATTTCTCAAGATACGATATCTTACCCTAAATTTAAACAAAACAGTTATGATTACCACACTATTCAAATCCCAAGAGCATTTACAAAAGTAGTCCACATAAACAATGGACCTATATTCAATATTTACATTTTGTATAAGCCTCAACTATTTATTTATAAAAAAAAATACCGAGAGAGATACGATATATACCATTGTACATAATCTAATACACACTTCAAAGATCAATAAATTATATACCATTATACACGATCATTAAAATACTTAATCTTGAATAGAAACCAAATATCATTTAGAAAATTGAGAACCTGGATAGTGTGTAAAATCCCAAAAATGCAGAAGTCTGGCTGGTAGGACAACAGTTTCATTTGTATGGCACAAATAACAAAAAACTGGCCATTATATTCACAATGTTGAGTTTGCCCCACCCAAGCGTCAGCACTAAATCCCACATTCTAATGTTCCCATCGTCAAAATGCCTATAACATCCTACACAAGTAAGTGGCATTGAAATAAATTTTATGTACATTATCGAAAATTCTATGAAAGTATACAATTCCATACCAAAAGATCACATAATATATTTTCCTAATTTCAGTTGATAATTTATTCAGAAGACCTTATCATATATCTCTATACTTTGTGAATGCTATTACAATTGGAAAATATTCATCTTATACATTTTTAATCTTATTTGTCCTGAGACACACTCTGGTATTTATTAAATTCATAACAAGATCCAGTCCAGGGCTCCGAATAATGAATAGAACATACTGAATAGAATGACAAACTGACTAGTTAAACCGGGAAGGGACGCATTGTACTTTTAGCGTCTATTGTCCAGCTAATTGAACGAAACTCTCAATCTGGTGTTCCCTTATAGTAAGATAATAGTGTATTGGAGAAGAAGTTGTTCCTTTATACAATATAGGTTCTAAGAAGTAGGCAATTCCAATCCAGTTTGCAAGTATTTAAGTGTTTCTACTTCATAAAATATAATTGAAGAATAAATTCTACTTAAATTTAAGAGAGCGAAAGATTGAACTTAAGGCATCAGCACATGTTGAATCAAAATAATATAATGAACGTGAAAGCGTAAAGAAATATTCAACGTAGATATAAATTATTCAAATGAGAAGGATGAAAACAAGACTGCAAGAGAACTAAAATTTGAAATTATTTCCTAACAATGGCATGGGTGTCATATGCATACACAACCATCTAATTCAGTTGAAACTCAGCCAGGAACAAGCTTCGCCAGATCATCACCAATGTTTACTAAAGCCTATGTTTGAAAGATCAAATGTCAAGAATAATGCATATGCAACACAGTACCACACACAATTCAGTTTAAAGTATTTACAGATTTAATTGATATCGGTCTATATTAATGAACAAACACTAACTGATGAAGCTATTTAGTTTTTTCTTACAATTACGACACTATAACATACCAAATAACTTATCACTTTGTCATTCTTCAGAAGGACAACGATCGGACAATTTTCAACTTTTAAATTCTCAGCCAAGCCTTGGACCCTTCTTGTACGAAATCCCAAAAGATGTATCTTTGGGTACACCGCTGCCAATGTCAACAGACTACATTGTATCGCCTGCCATAAAAAAACTCTATAAAAAAAATCACAATGTTCTCAAGGAGGAACAGTACTGAATACTTTATACTGCTTAATAAGACATTATTTAGCACCCTCAAAGAGAGCATATGCACGAATTATTTACAACCACATATATCGACTAATTTCCAGACAAGAATCCCAGGTGTCACAAGAGTTAGGCATGTTCCACGTGCTAAATCTAACCATGGAAGCCAATGATTAATACAATGAGTATGTGTTCCATTTATACAAGAAGTTTAATACCTAGAATTCCCTAGTATTGGTAGTCATAAAAATGGCAGACGGAATTTTCATTGGCAAATATGACGATGGTGTACTATTTCGTTGATTTGATCTTAGTGTAATTTAGGGGAATCCCGTAACCGTAAATTTTGGCCCTCTCTTCGGCTTTCTCCTAGGCCACATCCATCGGACTGGTGTTAGACTCATCACCACTCGACTCCTCATCACTAGAATCCTGGACTAAATTCAAGGTAAATGGGTAAAGATGCAATTAACATGGAAGAAATTTAATCATTTACTAAATAAAGATACCAACTAATTTAATGGAGTTACCATCGCTGCTACATTGTTTATATAAGTTTATACTTGTTAAACATTTATTTCTTAGCAGCATAACCAAACGTATCATCGAGATCCTTGATATCGTAACCTTTTATAACACGACTTGCATATGTTTCAAGGTGAGGGTTACTATATCAAGGTCTGTATCACTGCTAGTAGTAGTAGTAGTATCAACCTCTTTATCCTCCAACGTTGTGGCTTTTTACTGAATTTTCTTCTTAATCTTGAAAAGATGGAAGCAACTCATTTACTAAGTTTCCAAATAAAGCATCAAATTAAAAAAAAACATGCATATAAGGCATATAGCATGGAGTAATGAGAGAAGTTAGCAGGATGTGAAGGTATTAAACATGTGCACATAAACATGAGGAGTTTTAGGTTTTACATAAAAGTCATCTATGTTTAAAACAACTGTGTAGGAGTCAACAGATGAAGATCTTAGAAGTTTGTCAGTTTTGGCTCCATTTTCACTCTCTTTCATCTAAAAACAGATAACAATGCACATTAATGAATACGAATACGTTAAAATTATTATTTAGTTCAGTTTCCCAAACACTCTAAATAAATTTAAGAATATAATTGAGTGGAAATTGTGTGCATATTATTTCTAACCTCCTCATCTTCTACTAACTCTTGGAGTATGATATCAACTTCACAAGTAAAAATTTCACAGGTGATAACAAGGAAGCTTGTGTAGTGTACACAGTCAATTAACAAATCTATATTAAATGAAATTAAGTGTAAATATACAAGGTAATCAATGGTCCATAACAAATTTCATCAGTGTAACTGTAGCTAATTATTTGCATCTATAGGATAATTCCTTAACCATGTTTTGTCTATGATAAGATTCCCAACAATGAAACAAATATGTAAAATTATAGATAGATTGGCAGTATAATAGTATGAAGACATAATCTATAGACTTCCATATTGGGGGTTCCTTATTACATGCTAAACACTATTTTCTCTCAACGACTACTTGATCTAGACAAAAGTATATTTGGGGTTCCTTATTTGAATTTGATTCATGAGACATCCCACGCATGGAGTCTAGAGAAGGTTAGGAGTTCGGAGTTTAGGAAGAGTAAGAGTGGGTAGATATCCTAGGTATGGAATTCAAGTACAGAACTTTGATGAATAAGTTATTCGTAGGTATAGGACTAGGAGATGTGGTTGTTTTATAGTCTCGACGACTAACTAATCTAGACATAAATGTATCATGGGTTCCTTATTTGGATTTCATTTATGATACGTCTTACATGTGGAGTCTCAATAAAGTTAGGAGTTAGGAGTTAGGAGTTTAGGATGTGTAAAATTTTGTAGAGATTGGTAATTATGTGGGCGGTACTATATGTGTGTGGTGTAGTGTTAGTTGGCTATGGAGTATCGTATGTGTAATACCTATATCGATCAGCTAATTTAAAAGTTAGTTTATGTTTGTTCACTATTGTATGCGAGGGTCTACTTTCAACTGTATATAGATGTTTTATGTGCAATACCTTTAATATTAGTGTTGATGTAAAAAACTAGATTATCTCTAATTAATAAATCAAAGATAAATAAATTAATAAGACAAAGAATTTTTAAAGTGGTTCAGCCTGATGAAAATGGCCTACGTCCACTGTTTTTGTATTCCTGACTGTTTATTTGGAATCTCGATGATAGGTTTACCCAGAGATCCAAAGTCCCCCTCTTATGAGGAGGTTACCATGTATTTATATCCTTGAGTCTGTACATATGAAAGGATAATGCGTTGTTATCCAGTAAACATATACTTATGTACGATAATAATATGCATTTAATGAGCAGCTATCTTTTAATTCTCTTGATTTAAATGCTATACACGCTAAGTTGCTCGGTACGCTTAAGTTGCTCGGTACGCTTAAGTTGCTCGGTACACTTAAGTTGCTCGGGGCGCTTGAGTTGCTCGGTACGCTTAAGTTGCTCGGGGCGCCTGAGTTGCTTGCCTAAAGTATTTGTATTTGACAGGTAGGTCTCCACGTGTCTTCAAGTGATTGGTCCATGTCAGTAGACTAAATTTGGTATCAACAGAAGCCCCCAATATTTCACAGTTGATATTGAAGGAGAGTGTGGAACATTTTGCTTGAAAACTGCTTGGATTACTGATCTTTATGGATTTTAGGAAAATTTTCGTTGTATTTAACTCCTTTTTGAGTGCATAGTATCAAGCTTCATAAATATTTTGAATTTTCATGACCACTTCGATATTTGTGCCATTTTCTTCTTTTAGCCGCCAAAAACGCAAACGTCTTCCCTTGTAATCATTGCCTTTCCTTATTCCCGAGGTAAAGTATTTAAGCGTGGCAGAAATCCTATCTTCTTTCACTTTTTAAATCTGTATCTTTGAACTCTTCATTTTCTCCCTATCTTGTGCCTTCGTTCTTTCCATCGTTCATTGTCAACTAATCTCTCTTTTTTCTGTAAGATTTTCTTCCCTCTCCTTTATTTACTTTGTTCATCATGGTTTATCTTGTTGAATCGCTGGACAAATTTCGGTCTGAATTTTCAATCCTTTCGTGGGTTATTTTGGAAGAACTTTCTGAGCCTTTCGATTATTTTTCTTTGCCTGAGGGATATTGGTTTCCAAGTCTTTTTGTAGCCGAATGTGGCTTTTTTTTTCCACCGAACCCCCTGTGTTTGGAGTTTTGCCAATATTTCGATATTGTACCTGCAAAAGTAGCTCCAAATACATGGAGGGTAGTTAATGGCGTACATAGGTTAAATCAACTTCATGGGACTCAATTAGGGATTCCAGAGATTATGTATTGCTATAGATGGGTTGTCAGTGATACCACATTCTATTTAAAAACTAGGTTTTTGAATAGAGCGTTAGTTGTCAATCGTCCTGATGCCAATAGGGACTATTTTGATCATGAGGTTATGATGAAAAATTGGCAACACCCTCCATTAAATGGAGATGATGTATACCAAGGTCCTAGATGTCCACCTTATGGCAATGGGATAGGTTGTTTTTATTTTTGAAATCTTGTTCTCTTTGTGTTTGATAAAATGCATCTCTGATATTTAGTTTTGTTTGTTACAGTTGACAGTAAAAGGAAACCTCCAAAAGAGGCTGACGTTAATATAAATCATTTAAAACTTATCTGGAGCTTGCATCAATCTGTTGCTCGGGAGCATATTAGATCTGCTTCTTACTTATTGCAATACAAAAGCTAAACCTCGTCTTTTATTGCACGTCCTCATCCTGTGGTGGTTGATCTTGACCAAGTACCAACCTCTGAAACTAGTGTGGAAGGTTCTTCTTCTGACTTAAGCATTCCCATCACTGATATGATGAAGAAGAGAAGAGCTCCTGCCTTTTTTGAGAAGTCTGCCTCTACCACTGTGGAAGAAAAGAAGAGTAAACAAGATGTCCTTGAAGAAGGGACAAAGACCATAAATGTACCCCTTCCCACTGCTGCCAAGGAAGATGGCAAGAAGCCCCTGTGGCTCCGAGTAAGACTGTTGTTATCTCTCCTTCGAGTGATGTTATTGTCATTTCACCAATAAAGACAACATCTTTAGTTAAAAATTCTCTTGCTACTCTGAGGAGATTAAAAATAAGTTCTTCTGAGAGACCTGCTGAACCTATCTCTCAACCTTCAAATGTTGAAGGTAGTGTTCCAGTTCTTGTTACTCCGAGCTCTGCTGTGAGCTTGGTAAGATCCTGGACTGTTCCAAAATCTTAAGGTGTTAAAGACACCTTTTCTCGCGAGAAGCTTACTACATTGGCTTCTCAACACATTTCTTCAGTAAGTATCTTTAGCTTGACCCCTTTATTTTTTAATACTATGTTCATGTATTGACTTACAGTTATTTCTTTTTTCAGGTTGTGACGTGTTTCAACAGCATTTTGAAGAAGGATGAAGCTATCAGGGCTTTAATCTCCTCGGGTGGAGTAGAAGAAGATTTTGCTGGACTGACCCAGTCTTTGAGAGAAACTCATCAGAAGTACGAGTAGGACAAAGGTCTAGGGACAAGCAATTCCAGTCTATTGAGGGTGATCGAAACCAGGTTGTGACTGCCTCCAAGGAGTTGGAGAAAAAACTGAAGGAGGTTGAAAAACATAATAGCAAGCTTGAAGTCAAGCTCAAGTCTGCTGAGGAAAATGTTGTCAAGCTCCAAGATGCTGAGCGACATAAAATGGAGTTAGAAGAAAAATTAAAGTCTGTCGAGGAGCTCCTTAGAGAAAGGAACTCTTCAAAAAAAGCTAAAAGGAAGGATGCACTTAAAAAATCCTTCAGTGCTGGTTGGGACAAAGGATGGAACAAGGGCCTGGCTATCATGTCTTCTCAAATGGAGTATGCCAGCATCAAATATTTTAGGGATGGATGGGTAGCAGCCTTGCAGCAGTTGAAGGTTGCTAAGAATTCTGAGTTTTTCCAGCAGCACGCTCATAGCCCTCCTCCCTCTCCTGAAGAAGAAGAAGAAGAAGAAGAAGAAGAAGAAGAAGAAGAAGAAGAAGAAGAAGAAGAAGAAGAAGAAGATGATGATGATGAATCTTTTATGATGACTAGAGATCAGGTCCCTACTGCTCCTGTTATTTGACCTTCTAAGCAACTCCAATCAGCCAACACTTCTGCCGAGCATCTACCATTGCTCTTCGAGAAACAAACCCTTTCATCCAAACCCTCCAAAGAAGTCTTAGAAAATAAGGAGAAGGTGTAAAGTTATTCAGGTCTTTTGTTTTGTTATTTTCTGGAATGTAACTCTGAACTATATTTTTCTTGATTATGATGAATAAAAAATTAAACTTTCGTTGTTCGTCTGGAATTCCTCTTTTACTCGCTCTGTCTGCATCACTATTGATTCTTTTTATTTATTCTTTTTGCTAGTTTATGGCCAGGATAGAGCTCTTATCAGCTCACGATACAGAATTGATGAAAAAATGCAATGACTATTTTAAAGCTGGTCATGCAGATCTTAATGAGGCCCAGATATCTGACATCCTTGGATCAGGTGCTTCTGACTGAGCAGTTGAAGCTTACCAATACTTGAAGGGCTTGCTCGATCGTGCTGTTACCAACAATATGGCCTACTATGAGATGATTGAAGATCTCCAAGGAACGATCGATGAACTTCAGCAGCAGTACAAAGAGTCCTCCACACTTTTACATCAAGGTTATGAGAGAAAGTACCAGCAATTGAGTGTTGATAAGGGATATGATAAGCTCATCTTTACTCATGAGAAGAAGGAGAGTGTTCTAAAGTTTGAAATTAAAGAGCATAGACACATAGCCAAGTTGTTGGAGCAGGAGAACATTTTTTTGCAAGAGGAAATAAAACAACTCAAATCTGCTGCATCTTCCTCGGGAGCCCTGGTCCCAGTAAATGATGATGGTTTTTCATTTTTGGAAGTAGAAAATGCTAACTTACGAGATGAGTTAGAAACTTTGAAATGAGCTGGACCCTCCACATCTACTCGTGGTAGAGTAAGATCTTCTCATGGACGAGCAAGGGCTGGTCGGGTCACTATTGAAGAGGGAAGAACGCAGTCGGCTTTAGAGAATCAAGTCGTTCAGTTGATGGAAAAGAACCAATCCTTGGCAAAAATTTCTAAAAAGATTCTGAACTTCACCAAACAACTCTCTAGTCAAAGCTCTGCTCTGGAAAGTAAAGAAATTCTAGTGAAGAAACTCCACGAGCAACTTGAGAGGTTAACTTATCAGTTCCACAAGCAGCCCAGGGATTTTTGGATGGTTGGGTATAACGAAGCTCTGTACCATCTCGATGCTCGGTTGTAGTAGTCAAATAATGAGGGATATAAGCAGGGGTGGTTGAATTCCTTGTGCATGCTAAAATTGGAGCAGGGCCACTACTTATGGGATTATTATGATCTTGGAGTGTTCAATTTGCCTGTGCCTCCTTTTAAGCTTGATATTAGTTGAATTCCTGCTCGTGCAATTCCTCAATGCTTGATTTCCAAGTATCTCGGTGATTATAGTCTTCATGCAAACTTTGAGATATCTCCCCCAGAGCACTTGCTTGATCGGCCCTCCGTAATGAATGTTAGAATGTTGCAAGATGTAAACTTTATAAATTCTCCTTATGCATTAGATGATCCTCCAGCCGGGGTAGAACCTGTTTCAAAAGCAGAGGGGAAGAAACCCATAGAGTAGGATATTCTTGTATAATGAATCAGACTTTTCACATCATATGTAATTTTACTTGATTTGAATGAAGAAATTTTTAGTTTTTTGCCATTTCATTTTCTTCTAAATAATTTGTAGAATATCCCTGTTTGTTGGTTAGTAAACATATATATATATATATATATACACTATACTTATCCAACTTTTTTATTACAGTGACTTGTCACTTTTTGGGCCTAAGCAATAGAATGATTTTCATCCCATGTTCCTGCTTAGTTGTAGCCAACCAACCGAAGTTGGTGGCATTGAGTTCCCAACCAACCGGAGTTGGTGGTAATTTATTAGCCGACCAACCGAAGTTGGTGGTAATTGATTAGCCGACCAATCGAAGTTGGTGGTAATTGATTTCCCGACCAACCGGAGTTGATGGTAATTGATTTCCCGACCAACCGGAGTTGGTGGTAATTGGTTCCCAACCAACTGGAGTTGGTGGTAATTGATTTCCCGACCAACCAGAGTTGGTGGTAATTGATTTTCCGACCAACCGGAGTTGGTGATAATTTATTTGCCGACCGATTGAAGTTTGTGGTATTGATTTCCTGACCAACCGGAGTTGGTGGTAATTGATTTACCGACCAATCAAAGTTGGTGGTATTGATTTCTCGACCAACCGGAGTTGGTGGTAATTTATTTGTCGACCAATCGGAGTTGGTGGTGTGTTGCTCTGAATTTGGGTTTGTGTAGTGTGTAGCACTAATATTCCGAAAAAAAAAACTTCAACAAAAAAGAAATAGGGGTGAAACATCACTTTATTCATTTTGAAAGAACCGTGTTACATAGGAATTTTAACTACTGATAATACTTGTGCAGATGCTCTGCATTATCAAATTCTTCTCCTTCCAAAGTTTCAATCCTATATGTCCCTGGACGAACAACTTATGTTACTCTGTAGGGTCCATGCCAGTTGGCTTCCTATTTGTTATGCTTTTGGATCACTTTCTTCAGCACATAGTCCCCTTACTTCAAATCACATTTCTTCACTCTTTTATTGTAGAACAAAGCTGTTCGTTGTTGATATGCTACATTCCTGATTGCTGCTTCTTCCCTGACTACTTCGAGCATATCCAGGTCTAATATTCTCATCAAGTCACTGACAAGATAATTGAAATTCAGCACCCTATGTGTGGGTAGACCCAATTCAGCAGGTATGACATCCTCACTTCCAAATGTTAACATGTATGGAGACTTCCCCGTTACTGTTCGTGGTGTAGTGCGATAAGCCCACAACACAGAGTGTAGCTCGTTGATCCAGTTTCCTTTTGCATCATCCAGTTGCTTTTTCAAGCCATTCAGTAAAGTTCTGGTCGTCACTTCAGTTTGCCCATTGCTCTGAGGATGGCCTGGCACGGAATGGATTTTTAAGACATTGGACTGATGACAATATGCAGGGAATTCCTCGTTGTCAAACTGGGTTCCATTGTCAGTGATGAATGCATGGGGAAGACCATATCTGCAAATAATATTCTTCCAAATAAACTGATAGACCTTGTCATATGTCATATCAATTAGAGGTTCATCTTCCACCCATTTAGTAAAATAATCCACAGCGACGATGATGTATTTGAATCTTCCCCTGGTCGTTGGAAGTGGCCCGACCAAGTCTATCCCCCACATGGCGAATGGCCAAGGTGATGTAATGAGTGTTAACAATGCTTGAGGAGTTCTTCGAATAGAAAAGAAGCGTTGGCATTTATCACACTTCTTAGCATAAGTAGCGCAGTCAACCCTCATCGTTGTCCAATAATATTCTCTGCAAAAGCGCCTGACCTGCTACATGGGCTCCACAGGATCCTTCGTGAACCTCTTCAATTAAGTACTTAACTTCGGAGGGATAGACACATCTCTGGAGTGCTGCTATAACCCCTCTTCTATATAAAATGCCATTGGTCAATACATAACGAGCAGCTTTAAACTTTTGTTTCTTAGCTGCGAGTTTATCAGGTGGCAGAACCCCCTCTTCAATATAGGCCCTGATGGGTTCCATCCAAGATGGTCCCAAGTCGAAGGCAATGAAGTTCATCATCATATCTTAGTCTATGCTCTGACCATCCAGGATTTCTATTGGGATTATTCTTCGTAGCTCGGTGCGTGTCTGATGCTAGCCGAGCTAAGGCATCTGCTCTTGCATTTTCCAATCTTGGTATTCTAATCAACTGAACTATAGTAAAACTCGATACAAGCTCCATTGCTTTTGCATGATACTTGACCATTAATTCTCCTTTTGCTGCATACACCCCCAAAATTTGATTTACGATTAACTGGGAATCACTGAATACAACGACTTGCTCTGCCTTCATGGTTTTGGCCAGACTTAGGCCCACGATCATAGCTTCATATTCGACCTCATTATTAGAAGTCTTAAATTAAAAGCACAGAGCATACTCCATATCAATCTCATTCGAACTATTTAAAATAATTCCTGCTCCACTGCCTATAGTGCACGAAGAGCCATCCACATACAGATTCCACATAGGTATTTTATTATCAAACTCTTGGTCAGACAGAGCTCCTCGGTGGACTATTGTATGCTTCCTTTTATCTTCCCCCAACACTTCTCGCTGCTCGTTGATTGTCTTATCTTGATCGTTCATAAATGGAAGTTGGTCGGCGGTTAAATTTGGTGATCTCGTAACATCCACGGGTTGGTCTGTATTAAACTCCTGCTCTTCGGGGGTATCAAAATGAGTAAATTCTGCAATAAAATCAGCTATTGCATGTCCCTTGAGAGACGATCTAGGCTCATAAACCATATCATATTCACCAAGTTCTATTGGACAGTACATCAATCTTCCTGATTTCTCCGGTTTATACAAATCCGGTCTCAATGGCATATCAGTATACACCAGCATGCAGTATGGGCTTGAAAGTATGGTCTCATCCTTCTACTCGCTTCAATTAGTGCCAGTGCCAACTTTTCTAACCTTGGATATCTAATTTCTACTCCTCGGAAGGCCTTGCTGGTATAATAGATTAGTTTTTGCACTCCGTCCTCCAATCTTATCAACGCCGAGCTAACTGCATTCTTTGAAACTACTAGATACAAGTATAGTCTTTCTCCCATCACTGGTCTGGATAACAATGGAGGAATCCCCAGATATTTCTTCAACTCTTTGAAGGCCTTCTCGCATTCATCATTCCACTCAAAAGTTTTTCGAAGTGTATTGAAGAATGGAAAGCATCTGTCTATTACTCGTGACACAAATCTCTTGAGTGCTGCAACTCGCCCTGTGAGACTTTGCAATTCCTTCTTCGTAATTGGAGATCGCAGTTCCAGTAGGGACTTGATCTTTTTAAGGTTTGCCTCAATACCTCGCTGGTTAACAATGTATCCGAGAAACATGCCTTCTCCACCCCGAATATGCACTTGGTGGGATTTAACTTCATTTGATATTTTTCTAGTTGATCAAAGATCTGACCTAAGTCAACTAAATGATCAACAACTTTCTTGCTCTTCGTCAGCATATCGTCAACATAAACCTCCATGTTATGACTAATTTGCTCCATAAACACCTTGTTCATCAGCCGCTGATATGTTGCACCTATATTTTTAAGTCCAAAAGTCATAACATTATAGCAATAAGTTTCCCTTGGGTGATAAAAGAGGTACTCTCCCTGTCTTCAGGTTTCATTTTAATTTGGTTGTAACCAGAATAAGCATCCACCAACTGATCGATTCGGGGAAACGGAAAATGATCCTTTGGGCATGCCTTATTAAGATCAGTGAAGTCTACACACATCCTCCATTTGTTATTTTTCTTCTTTACCATCACCACATTTGCTATCCAATCAGGATATTTGACATTTTCAATAAAAAAGGCTTTTTGTAGTTTCTCTACTTCTTCCTGTATAGCTTGGTTCTTTTCAGGGATGAACACTCTTCTTCGCTGCTTCACTGTCTTGATTTCCTTGTTCACATTGAGCTCGTGGCACAAGAAACTCAGGTCTATCCCTGGCATGTCTTTATGACTCCATGCAAAAGTCTGCTTTCTGCAGCTTAGAAATTCTATCAAGTCCTATTTTATTGATACATCGAGTGATGCACCAATTTGAGCTATTCGTTCTGGATGCTCGTTGTCCAGAATGATATTTTTGGTAGCCTCCATGACCTGGTCCTTCACGGGCTGAGACTCGTCTCATGGGTCTTATGTTTCAATCTCTGCATCTTCTATTTCATCCACTTGATAGGTAGTAGTCTTCTTCCTGGATTCTTCACGAGCTGAATATTAGCATTCCCGAGCTACTTTCATCCACTTAATCGGCAGATGAATATTAGCATTCCCGAGCTACTTTCTGGTCGCCTTTCACAACTCCCACTTCAAAATTGGTTGGGAATTTTAAACATTGATGTACAGTAGAGGGTACTGCCTCGAATTTCTTTAGACCTACCCTTCCCATGATGGTATTATAAGCTGATTGGATATTTTTATCCATTACAAAAAAGCGTACCCTTTCTGTTCGATAAGCAGGCCAAGTACCAATAAGCATATCCAAGTTGATCGTCCCAAGTGGAAAAACCTTTTCTCTAGTAAAGACAAGGAGGGGTCTATGATAGGGTTCCAACTGGGCTAACTTCAGATTCAAACTGTCAAAGCATGGGTAGAACATGATGTCTGCCGAGCTACCATTAACCATCAGTACTCGTGAAATCACCACTTCCTTCATTCTCATCTTGATTACCAGTGGGTGATCATGAGGATATAGTACACCTACCAAGTCATTCTTGGAGAAACCAATGACTATTTTATCTTTATTCACCTTCCTCGGGCAATCATCTTCAGCCAAGTTTATTCGTTGTATGTATGAGCAGGCTTGAGCCTCACTGAGGTAAGATTTTCTCTCCGCAGTCAGATCTCCACCTCCTGCATCTCCACCTGTAATAACATTATATTCAAATGATCCAAAATGGATTGAAAATACCTCACACTCTGGTTGTCTTAGTTTTTTAGGAAGGTCTGGATTATCTTCGTGATCTCTATTCTTGTCTTCTTTTGCTCGACGAGGAGATTTAGATCTTTGCCTTCCTCGGTCGTTGGTCTTACCACCATTTTTGCGATCAACATACTTAGCCAATTTTCCTCGTCTGATAAGTGCTTCAATTTCATTCTGGAGAGCTATGCAACGTTTGGTCGTATGACCATGGTCTTTGTAAAATTTGTAATATTTGGACTTGTCCCTTTTGTCAGGATCCGCCTTAATTTTTGCTGGCCAGGCTAGCTCCTCGCTGTTCTTGATCTCCTCGAGAATGTGATTTATATCTACCTTCAAAGGAGTATAATTTCCAAATTTCCTTATCTGCTCCAGTGCTTGCTTTCCTTTCGACTGCCTGCTCCCACCATTGTTCTTCTGATCCTTCTTTTTGGTTTTACCATCTTCCACCTTGGTCTCCTTAGTTTTCGCATTCTTCTTTGCAGCCATGGCTTCCTCGGCATTCATGATTTTGGCTTCTTTTTCCATCAGCTCTGCCATGGTCCTAGGCGAATCTTTGGCTAAAGTTTAGTAGACCTTATCTGGCAACAGTCCACTCATCAGAGCAGTAATTGTTGTTTTCTCCTCGTAATCAATTACTTCAAGTTTCTCGTTATTGAAACGAGTAATATAGTCTCTGGTTCTTTCACATGCCTTATGTCTAACACTCAATAAGTGTGCTACTCGTTTGACGGGCTACGCTCCAAAATAGAAGTTCCCTATAAAGAGCTCTGCTAGTTGAAGGAAAGCTACAATCTTCCCCCGAGGAAGGTTGTTGTACCATATCTGGGCTGACTCGATGAGAGTTCCTGAAAACGCCCTACATCTCATCTCATCTGGAATTGCATGGATGTCAGCAGCAGCTTGGTATTATTCTATATGGAGGACAGGATTAGTTTTTCCATCGTATTTAGGTGTCACCATAGGGGCTTTGAATTTTGATGGTGTGGGAAAATCCACAATTGCCGGTACAAATGGTGTTCCTTGGACAAACGTTCCTTGTAGAGGATTCAGGGCCTTAGCCATTTCCCCTAATCTGTCCTCCAACCTTTTAATAGAGCCTTTCCATGCATCGTTTCCTACCTCGGGCCTATTCGTTCGAGCAACTGATCGCATTGAATTTTCTTCTTGGGATCTTTCAATACGAGCTGGTGGTCGTGATTGGGCAAAGCCTTCCCTTAGGTCGGATGGTCGTTGAGAGTTCCTCGACATAATCCTAGGAGGACTTTTATTCCTCTTAGGGCCCAATCGATCAAAAGGAGATACTCTAATTAACCTTTCTATAGCACTAATCCTTTCTGGAGTGATAGTGACATCTCGATGGGAATCAGTAGCTCGTACTGATGAAGTTCGGCCTGGTTGATATGAAGGATCACTAGATCTTTCAGTACGATATGAGTCAGTACGTCTAGATTGAGAGACCTCCGAGAATAACGTTCTCTAGTTCTTGAAGAAGGCAAATGGGTATTTCTCTGAACGCTTTGTTGTCCTAATTGGGCCGACACTCCACCTTGAACAGTTTTTATAAGTTGACGCATAGTTTCCTGCATGGTCGTTTGCCCTTAGGCTAAATTAGCCATTATGCCAGCCAAATCTTGAACATTTAGGGGAATAGACGGGTTTGGAAGGACCCCAGTATTTCGATTACTGGATTCCGGATTATCAGCCATAGATGATGAATTATTTTGGTGAAAAATGCAAAGCATTGTCGTTTCCCACAGACGGCGCCAATCTGTTGATGTAAAAAACTAGATTATCTCTAATTAATCAATCAAAGATAAATAAAATAAGGCAAAGAATTTTTAAAGTGGTTCAGCCTAATGAAAATGGCCTACGTCCACTATTTTTGTATTGCTGACTGTTTATTTGGAATCTCGATGATAGGTTTACCCAGAGATCCAAAGTCCCCCTCTTATGAGGAGGTTACCATGTATTTATAGCCTTGAGGCCGTACATATGAAAGGATAATGCGTTGTTATCCAGTAGACATATACATCTGTACGATAATAATGTACATTTAATGCGCAGCTGTCTTTTAATTCTCTTGATTTAGATGATATGCACGCTAAGTTGCTCGGACCGCCTGAGTTGCTCGGTACGCTTGAGTTGATCGGGGCGCCTGAGTTGCTCGGTATGCTTAAGTTGCTCGGGGCGCCTGAGTTGCTCGTCTAAAGTATTTGTATTTGACAGGTAGGTCTCCACGTGTCTTCAAGTGATTGGTCCACGTCAGTAGACTAAATTTGGTATCAACAATTAGGCTATGGTAGTGGGGGTTTATATGTGGGTTTCTCTAGGTGAGGGTCTAGTGTTGGATAGTTATAGATATGTTATGTGTAGGACATAGACTGTCAAGATGTAACAATGATGAAATTTTCTTTTAGTACATCACGAGTATGTGTGGGGTTGTCAGAATAAACCGACTGACTATAGTGGTGTAACTGTTGATTTTAGTATGTAGGTTATCATATTTGTATAATTATGTACTTTGGGATGAATGTGATATACTATGTTATGCGTAGGTCCGTGTGGGAGGGTGGTAGGATATATTTATGTTTGTAAGACAATACGTATGGTATAGTATATTATGTACGACGTCGCGTGGAAGATTGTTTGGTTATAATGAAGTTATCAAGATAAATATATTTTAAATGAGATAAGAAAATAAGAATTGGTTAATATTATTTTAATGTATTAAGTGGGAGGCCACTTGTGTATAATAGATATTAAATAGATGTTGTTAATGAGATATGAAAGTGGAAAGTGGTCAAAAGGCTTTTAATGAATTTATGAGTTATGAAAGATAGATGCGTCTAAGAAGTCCCTACAATAATCCACAACTCCTGTAGCACCGTTTGACTGGAAGGAATGATCATGCCTGACGTCCTTGTGACTGGGCACCTAAAATATTTTGATACGGGTTAGAGCCCAAAAACCACTTGAATTTTTTTTAAGTGTTTAAAATACATAAATAAATATGAAATGTAGGCGTTCATATTTAAACCGGTTTCGCATTCCCATGACATAATCCCCACCCCTCATTTATAGTGCACACCTAACGCATGTATTTTAAATACCCTAATTATGTTACCCTGTCTAACTAGTGACAACACTTGCCTTAGCCCCATGAACTAACCTTCTAGCCAAGCTATGTCACGTGTATTTTTTTTTCTTTATTTCTTATTTAGCTAACACATATGCTAAATCATTTTTATTCTCATTGTCAACCGATACATATAACTTTACACCAGTAATTAATTCAATAATCACATTCATGTTATTCACCCATATATATTTGTAACGATTAAATACGTATACCTATATCACATCTCATACACATACATATATATCGCGCATCCCCGCAGCTGAGACCGCCCGAATGCATTCTTTAGCCTGTTATTGGCTCCAGGTACATCACTTACCACTCCTGGACCAACGGGTCAAAATCTCTCCACCAAACCTAAATCGTAAACGCATAACGGGAGGCGGTCATAGTCTTACATATGTGGGTAATAAACATACCACATTACCCCACTAGACTCTAAACTCACCTACAATGGTTATACGACAGACTTATGACCTGGCGAATCGATCCAACATTTGTTGATCAATGCCAGGGTGGACCGCCCATGACACGAAACCTCCAACGATAGCATCCTTATAGTATCTATGTTTCACATATATCAATCACACACATACATATATCTATTTATATGTACATTACCGGCTAAATGTGCATAAATCCCTCCTAGCACTAGCTCATAATTCCCGAGTCTAATCCCCCGACTCTCGAATACATAAATAGTCACTTACTTAATATTAATTCAAAAATGACATTATTATCCTGGACACTATGATATTCTTCTCCAGCCTATATCCTAATTCAATTCGAAATCCCAAACAATTTCATTAATTAATTACCGAGTGTCATTCACCCTAAACACCCATATTTCCATGCCCCAAAATTTATTCCCGACTAACCCAAGGTAAAATAATATTCGAAATATTTTTCGATATGTCCTAATCCCACCTACGGATATCCTAAATCAACCTGGATCCAACCCCGATTCAAGAAACCATTAAAATACACAACTTGGGTATAACAGTTGGATTAAATCGTATCAACCCTAGTTCTAGCCTAGGTTGGTCTATTATGGGATCGATAAGTTTTCCCCATCTTTTAAGCACTATAAGGTCTCCTAACTTCACCTAAATTGAACCCAACATAATCCCATCAATTATAAATATAAAGAATTACATTTTTATGTCCTAAGTCACCCAAAAACATCTTAATCCATGGGATTTAATATCAACAACAAGAAATCACTCACTTTCTTAATTAAATTCAAGATTCTTAATTTCTCTCAAGAACTAATCAAGATATCATCTTTTCTTTGAATCATTATCAGATCCAAATCAAGATCACATCGTTTTTAGATCTCAATCTCAGATTATATAGTCATGAGATTACAATTAATCATCTACTATGATATCATTCCCAAAAATCTCGTTTCTGTCATGTGAATCCCACCCAAAATCCATATTTTCACTAACTCTGATATGAATTCAATACAAAGAATGAATTGTCATATCAAGTTTAAACAATTGCCTTATGAGATTAGAGATTATTAATTCCTTCTTGGTGACCTTTCTCGCACAAGAATTCTGGCCCAAAATTATCCCAATCTCTCCCCGAAATGACCTTCTTGAGTTTTCCCTTATTTTTTCTACTCTCTCTCAAGCCTAAGTATTTTAGAATGATGGAATGGTTGCTCCCATCATCCAAAATCCCTAATTATACCCCTAATACCTAAATTATGCTTAGGTTTAAGTATAAAATGATCTGAACGCCCCAATACGGGTCTTAATTAGTCTAAAAATCCCTAGAACACGATTACCATCCCCGGGTACCTAATTTTGACTATTTTTACCCATCCTGAATCATCCATGCACTCGAAATCATCATTCAAGTTGTCTAACATCAATTTACCATCTCATTCTCAACACGAATCCATACGCGCGTCCTGAATGAGATACCGTCAAAACTCATCGCTTTTTACTCACTTACGACGTAATAATATTTGACTTATTTTATTTGCTTATAACAGTAGTAAATATATTTTCACATAAATATATATCTCTTTTTTCTCACTAATTAATATTCATTTAATAATCATTGTTTCTCTTTTTTCTTAAATTACGTGCACATGTGTAATTTAAATGTTCAAAAAGAAATATTCAAAAATACGGGTGTTACATACTTCCCCCCGTACAAAGAAATTTCATCCCCGAAATTTGGATATATCTGGAATAAAGAGATCGACCTATTTCTCTTGTATATTATCCTGTTGCTCCCATGTCAAGTCGTTGGCATTATGGTGCCCCCACTGAACACGAACCAAGGGACCCACCTTTGAACACAGGTTACGCTCACTTTGATCCAAAACAGCAACCAGTCTCTCCTCATATGAGATATCGAACTGCAAATCAATCTCTTCTAGTGGAATGTGCCAATATTTCATCTCACTCCTCTAATACTTTTTCAATGACGACATATGAAACACGTCGTGAATCCTCTGCAGAGGCTCTAGTAGGGCAAGCTTATAAGCAAGTGGTCTTATCCTTTTAATGATCGGTAAAGGCCCCACATACCTTGTGTTATCTTCCCCATTTTTCTAAATTGTATAACTCCTATCATAAGAGATGCCTGTAACAATACATGTTCACCCACATCCAGCTCCACGTGCCCCCTATCAGCATCTGCATAAGTCTTCTGCATGTCCTGAATTATCCGTATATGACCCTGAATGAGCTCAATCATAGGACAAGTGTCTTAGATCCTCTCAGGTCCAAGAAGCTTGCTGTCCCCGCCTTTAACCAACAACAATGCAAATGAAAAGTTCGGTCATATAATGCCTCAAAAGGTGTCGTGCCGATAGTGAACTAATAAAAATTATTATACGCAAACTCTACCAGTGGAATCTATAACTCCCAACCTCCTATGAAGTAAAGTATACACATCCTCAGCATATCCCCTAGCATTTGATTAACACTCTTAGTCTGCCCATCATTCTATGGATGGCAAGTCATACTCAATCACAACACAATCCCTATTGCCTCCTGGAAACTCTGCTAAAAATGGGACACGGAGATCTTATTCTGGTCGGGCACAATATTAATCAATACCCCATGTAACCTCGCTATCTCGTCTATAAAGAGATGGGCGTACTGTTCCAGCATATAATCCGTCCAAAATGGAAAAAACGTGGGTCACCTTGGTCAATCGATCCACAATGACCCATATGTAATCGTGACCCCTCTACGATGTCGGTAGCCCCATAATAAAGTACATCGACATACTTTCCCACTTCCAAATCATAATCTACAATGGCTGTAATATCTCAGTTGGCCTCTGATGGTCTGCTTCACTTACTGATAAGTGGCACACTTTGAGATAAACTCAACTATGTCCCCCTTCAATCCAATCGACCAATATTATTTATGCATATCCTGGTACATCTTATCCCCACCGTGATGTATCGAAAACATCAACCCGTGAGACTCTCTCATAACATGTCACAAGTCCCCATCATCTAGAACTATAAGTATCTCAATGAAGTGCAAGCCTCCCTCTGAACTGATCTAGTAAGACTTCACCCCCTCTACCAATAACTGACGCACCATGTCCTGACATAATTAATACACTGTCTGTGCCTTCATAACCCACACGACGATATCGTGTGTGATAGTCAACATTATTATACATGCCTTGGCAACTGTGTCATCTTGCCGAAGCTCACTCCATTTTTCTTTCTAGACCATCGATAACTCTCCCATAAGCCTTCGACTCAATGCATATGCCACCACATTAGCCTTTCCCAGGTGGTACTGAATGTTAAACTAATAGTCCTACACGAACTCCAACCATCTGCATTGTTACGATTCGTGAACAAACTAAATTTATCCCCCAGAAGATAGTGCCTCCAAATCCTCAAGGAAAAAATTACCGCAACTAACTCCAAATCATGTGTGGGGTAATTCCTCTCCTAGGGCATAAGATTACGAGAAGAATAATCTATAGCCTGGTACTCCTACTGTAGAACACACCCAAGTCTCTGTAAGGACACATCAATAAATACAAAGTACTCCACTCCTCCCTTAGGCAGTGCGAGCACAGGTGTTGAAGTTAATTTGTCCTTTAGCTCATCGAAAGATAACTGACAGTAATTATCCCACACAAATGGTACCACCTTGTAATTCAAATTAGTCAACGGACCCGTAATTTTTGAAAATCCTTTAATAAAATGGAGATAATAGCCTTCCAATTCCAAAAAGCTACGAATCTCTGTTAGTGTCGTGGGATAACCCCACTCACTCACCACTGTAACCTTACTCGGGTCCACTAAAATTCCTCTATTAAACACAATAAGACCCAAGAACTAAACCTAACGCAATAATAACCCACACTTCTCAACCTTGGCATACAACTGACGGTCCCGTAATGTTTGTAGAACCATATTCGAATGCTTTACATGCTCTCCTTCAGTCAGAGAATAAAACAGAATGTCATACATGAACACAATCATAAACTGGCCTAAAAAGTCTCTGAACACACTGTTCATGAGATCCATGAATACTGTTGGAGCATTGGTTATCCCAAATGGTGTAATCCTGAACTCATACGACCCATGTCGCATCAAGAATGTGGTCTTAGGGACATCTTGCTCCCTAATGAGTAACTGGTGATAACCCGATCCCAAGTATATCTTTGAGAAGTAATTTGATCGTATCAATTTATCAAATAAGTCATTGATACAGGGGAAAGGATATTTATTTAGCATCATGACCTTATTCAACTCTCTATAGTCAACACATAATCTCAGCGATCTGTGTCGTTTCTTCACAAACAATACAGGAGCACCCCACAGTGATGTACTTCGATGGATGAAGCCCATCCCTAAGAGTTATTGAATCTGGTCTTTTACCTCCCGCATATCCAAGGGAGCCATACGATAGGGGCGCACGTGCTATCGGTCAAGTCCTGGGTGCTAAATCAATGACAAACTCAATCTCTCTGCTTGGTGGCAGACCCAATATCTCTTGAAATACATCCACAAATTCCCTAACCACTCGGATCGAGTCCAAAGAGATAACCAGCTCCTGCGAGGTCTCATCCTCAATATAATATAGGTGCATGCTCAACCATCCCTCGAGCAGAGGCATCACCACCAAAAACATCTCATGCCCTTAAATGGCAAACAAGATGGTCCATCCACCATCGCCTTATACCCTACCAACTAATCCATACCTAGAATGATATCATACCCATTCATGTCTAATACGAGTAGGTTGGATGCTAAAAATAATCTCTCGATATCTATCCCCACTCCCCTACAGATAGAGTGAATACGGCCCCCAATACCTAAAGGTGAATCAACACACATAATAATACTATCGTTTATGTCTAATAAATCGACCATCCATGCAAATCTAGTAGAAATAAAAGAATATAACTCCCCCATATGAAATAATACCCGACCCATATGCCCATAGATAGAAAACATACCATCAATAGTTGGTGGCACTTGTGGCACCTGTGGAATCATCGTAATCTAGACATTATAGACATGCCCATAATGTAATTATCCTTGATACAGTGGGACTACTAGAAATGGTGGTGTTACAGGTGGCAACTGCACCTGTTGGCCCTGCAAGGCATCCTACTACTACCCACTGGCCCGTTGTGTTCAAGCTCTCCTCATATGACCCAGGTCCCAATAAATGAAGCATCAACCAATGAAATCCCCCTTTCACTGGCCCTGTTAGCCTTGTCAGGATGACCTAGCCCTGCTGGCCACCACCGTTTCTCCATTCGCCTTGATGGCCCTGAGGAACACACTACTGTTGCTAGCCCTGATAGCCCTGCCTAAACTCACTTTCACCTAGTTTGAATCCCACTGATTGGAATCTCTTAGCCGGATCCCCCTATTGGGTATCCCACTCATGATTTTACCAGACTGCTGCCACAGTGCCCCCATTACCTCCCATTTTGCTCTGCTGGATAAACTTTCCAACTATGTCACCTTACTTCACATGGAAGCGGTGATCCTGAAAGTGAAAAAGTGTGACATTGATGACCCCAGTGTAAGTCCCCAATGACGGATTAGCAAGAAAATGTTGCCAAATCCTCATATTAAGTCCATCCATAAACTTAAGTATCTTTTTCTCTTTATTTTTCACTACGTCAGGCACAAAATTCGCACGACGGGTGAACTCCTCCTCATACTCGATCACAATCCGGACCTCATGTGCTACATCAATGAACCTCCTCCGCATCTCATTCTAAATCATGAATGGAAAGACTTTATGGTTAAACCACACCCAAAACTCTATTATCATCATCGTGTCCCTCTCCTCAGACGTGATGACTAACTCCCACCACTGTAATGCTTATCTCACTAACTTGAATGTAGATAGGATCTATTTCTGAGTGTCGCTACACTCTACCATGCAAAGATGACATTGTATAACCTTCATCCACTGACTATCATCTACCATGTCAGCACTGCCTTGGAACTCTGGTGGATTCCCTTTCTAAAAGGACTCCCGAACCCTCTACCAAACTAATGGACCCGAGCGGACCTGGACGATCTGTGCCACTGACTGCTGCGACTGAGTCTATGTGAATTCTAGTGCCATGACTTTTATGGCATAATTAACCACTTGAAAAACAATAGTGGCCACCTCTGCGGTCGTCACTGTCCCCTTTGGATCCTGTTGAGCCTCTCCCTCATTGGCCTTCCTAGCGGCCTTAGCTGGTCGTCCTCTCTTTGGTGGCATGTGAAACCAGATCGAATTTGTATAACTCCACAATTAATATAATTCATAACAGAAAAAGAATATAAATGCGTAAGTATGAATGCAACAGTCTTAATAATAGGTCTCTATATCAAAGGATGCTACACTAAAATCATAATAAGCCGCACAAATCATAAAGACATTAAAACCTGATGCACTGATACCATCTGTGACACCCCACCTATTAAAATAACGGGTGGCCAGACCTCGACTAAAAATAATAGAAATTTCAGACTGACTCATTCTTAGCATCACTGTCGAAAATCAAATTAATTACCAAAACCCTATTAATCCCGATGTCAATTTTTAAATCTTATTAACACCATAATAAGAACTGAATGTTGAAATAAACATAATAATTCAAATACTCGAATAATCTTTGGTATAAATCCAATACAATAATCCATAGAAACTGAAATAAAATAAACACTGAATAAATAAACACTGTCTAATAGTGGGCAACATGCTTGAATAAACTGAACTAAGAATCCTATCTAGAACTCAAAGATAGATGTGTTTTAGAAATCCCTGCAAACATCCAAAGTTACTACAGCACCATCTGACTAGAAGGACTGATCATGCTTGACGTCCCTGTGGTTGGGCACCTAAAAGGTTTTGAAAAATATTTTCATACAGGTCAGAGCCTAAAAATCATTTGAAAATATTTTGCAAGTATTTAAAATACATAAATAAATAAGCAATGTTAGCATTAATATTTGAACGGGTCATTTTAATTCTCATCATTAACCAATACGTATAACTTTACGCCAGTCACTAATTTAATAATCACGCATTCATGTTATTAACCTATATATATTTGTCACGCTTATACACGTATATCCATATCACATCTCATACACATGTATATCAATCGCTTGCTATAAACGTATAACTGCATCCTCAGAGTTGAGACCTCATGGATGTATTCTCTAGTCTGTTATTGGCTACAGGTACATTACGTCCCACTCCTAGGCCAACACGTCAGAATCTCGCCACCGAATCCAAATCCTAAACACATAACGGGAGGCGATACCACATTACCCCACTAAACTCTAAATTCTCATACAGTGGTCATGTGACAGTCCTATGACCTGGGGAATTGATCCAACACTTGTTGGTCATGCGTAACCTCCAACGATAGCATTCATAGAGTAGGTATGTTTCATATATATCAATCACATATATACATAACCAGCAAAATTTTCATATATCCCACGTAGCACTAGCTCATAATTTCTAAGTCTAATCCCCCGACTCTCGAAGACATAAGTAGTCACTCACTTAATATTAATTTACAAATGTCATTATTATCTTGGAAACTAAGCTATTCTTCTCCATCATCTATCCCAATTCAATTTGAAATCCAAAACCGATTTCATTAATTAATTATCGAGTGTCGTTCACACTAAACACCCGTATTTCCATACCCCAAAATTTATTCTGAACTAACCCAAGGTAAAATAATATTCTAAATATCTTTCCAGAAGTCCTAATCCCACCTACGGAGCTCCTAAACCAACCCGAATCCAAATCGATTCAAGAAACCACAAAAATATAAAACCTGGGTTGAACAGGTGGATTGAACCAGTTCACCCCCTAGACGAATCGGTTCACCCCTGGTTCTGGCCTTGGTTGGTCTGTTACTAGATTACCGAGTTTTCCCATTTTTTAAGCACGATAGGGTCTCCCAATTTCACCCAAATTTAACCCAACATAATCCCATCCATTATAAATATAAAGAACCACATTTTTATGTCCTAATTTATCCAATAACTTCTTAATCCATGGGATTTAATATCAACAATAAGAAATCACTCACTTTCTTAATTACATTCAAGATTCTTCATTTCTCTCAAGAATTAATCAAGATTTCATCTTTCCTATGAATCATTATCAGATTCTAATCAAGATCACGTCGTTTATAGATTTCAATCTCAGATTATATACACATGTGATTACGATTAATCGTCTACTATGATCTCAATCCCAAAAATCCCTATTTTGTCATGTAAATCCCACCCAAAATTCATATTTTTTTATTTTTACCAATTCTAATATGAATTCAAGACAAAGCATAAGTTATCAAAGCATGTTTTTTAAGAGCATAATATTTTTCATTTGCTCATAGCTTAGGCTTACATCGATATTGGAGTATTCCATTACACTTCGACTCGAGTCATCACGAAGAACCAAATCTCCAACATCTCCAAGTTCCATAATTTTTCCACATTATGTGGTATTATGCTATTAAGTGTTTAAATTTATTCATTAAATTAATTTTGGGATGTTTTATTTTATTAAAACTGAAACACGTTTTTTTTTTAAATCGAGGCATTTCATATTAAAATTGTTTTTCAAAATTCTCCTCCCTCCTTCAAACGAGAAAGCATTCTCGTTCGAACGAGTTACCCTTTTAGTTTGAAGGCTCGTTTGAAGTTTACATTGAATGTGTATCGAACAAGGTCATTATGTTTCACTTCATTTGAATGTCATTTGAAGTTATTCAAACGACATAGTGTTTTGTTCGAATGAACTTGATTTTCGTTCTAACGAACTGCTGCTCTCATTGGAAAGAGCCTTATTTTCTTTCGAACGAATGGCGCTGACACAAAATTTATGCTCGCCTTATAAATACGTGCTTCATATTTAAATTTTTTAAAACTTTTTTCAGAACCATTTATGCATATCTTTTGCAAAAAATTTCATAGTTTTGAGTTTAAAAAACTCTTTTGATTTTCAAATCGCATCCCCAAAATATATTTGTGTGGCTCTGTTTAATCCCTAGATTGTTTGTATCATTGCATACTCAACTCTTTTGAAGAGAGTTTCTTCACGATAGATCGTTGTGATTCTCGAGGGAATTATTACTGAAGACAAAGGTTGATCGATGGATACTGAGCATGGAAGGCGGCGTGTGGACTAGTTGTCACCAAGTAGTATTCTTTAGTGATTTGTGAAGACTTTCGCATCATACTTGTGGCTAGTATTAAGTTATCTGTTTTATCACCTAGATTAATGTGTTAGGATAAAAAGATAAAAATTGGATTTTTATGTGTTGGGCATTTAATTATATGAATATTCCATTAAGATCGATAGCGCACCCCTTTTCAAATTGGCATTAGAATAAGTTACACAAAATTAGTGTGTGATCTTTTTCACAAAATTATTTTCCCTTGATATCAATTTTTTTAAAAATTTGTTGATCTTTGAAAAATTGAATTTTAATGGAGAATTTGTATAATCGAGTGCCCATCTTTGATGGGAACAATTATGCTTACTGGAAGGCTATCATGGGGTCTGTCTTAAAAGTCATAGATGACCGAGTCTGATTAGCTTGTGAAATAGTTTGGACTCCTCACACGATCGCAGTTGATAATGTTGTTGGACCTAAATCTATTTCTTTCAGGTCTCATGAGGAATTTAAGTGGAGTAATTTTAACTCTCGTGGATTTAGTACTATTTCTGGAGTCGTCACTCTCGACGATTTTTATCGCATCATGACATGCACAACGTCTAAGGAAGCATGGGATACCCTCCAGCTCACTCATGAGGGTACTAATGCTGTAAAAGTGTCAAAGCTTCAAATTTTGACCACCCAATTTGATACCATCATTATGTTAGAGTTCGAGTCATTCTATGAGTTTTATGTGCGTTTATCTGACATTATTAATTCGAGTTTAAATTTGGGTCAGAAAATTTTGGAGATAAGTGTCATGAAAAATATTTTGAGGTCACTCCCTACCTGTTTTATTCCTAAGGTCACCGTGCTTAATTCATTAGGGATCCTAGACACTCTTAGGTAAAAAGAACTTGTAGGAGATCTTCAAACGTATGAGATAGATAAGTTCCCTAGAACTATTAAACATAAGGAAGTAGTGATTTTTTTAAAGACTCAAGCTAAGAAAAATAAGAAAGAAATAGTTTATGAGTTCGAATCTAGGGGTGATTGTGATTTTGATGACATGACCATGTTTGCGATTTTTTAAAAAAAAATTCTCAAATTTTTCAAAGAAAATTCTTCCACAAAAAAGATATTTGAGAAAAATAAAAAGAAGAATGAGGTCAAGAGTAAAGGTGAGAAAGAGGAAGATATAAGGTGTTATAAGTGTGAAGGTAAAAGGCATAAGCCACATGAGTAACCCACTAGGCTAAAGAGAAAGGGCAAAGAGGTTACAAATAAACCCACTCTTAGTGATAGTATCGAGTCGGTTGATTCAGGAGGAGAATCACCACATGAACCATGCATCGAGTTCATGACTAGTGACGTGAGTACTTCTAGTTTATCCCACGCCAATGAAGACATACCTAAATGTGCGAGCCTCGATGATGTTTCGATTCATTCGAGAGATAGTGAGACTGAGAATGAGATTTTGAGTGAGGGATAACGGGATCTCCAAAAAGCGTTTAGTGATTTTTACATCGAGATATTAAAGGCAAAAAATATTAATAAGGAATTATCTCTGAAAACGCGAGAATTACGTGTGATAATTGATTAACTTCGCATCTTTCTAATATAGCACACTTATTTAATTTCAACCCCTAAACATGCATCTAAGGTGCGTGTGTCAACCCATAAACAAATAAATCATGTGACACAAAAATATGCTGAGACACAGATTTCAGGAAAAAAACCCTTTCGGGTAAAACCTTTATTTCACTATGAATATACAAGCCGCAACTTACAATTACATAGAGAAATCTGCAATGGATCAACGCGCAGCCAACCCACAAAGACACGCAGTCTTCAACTCAGCAAGAGAATACACGCAGCACCCTCCAAGGACTCGCAGCCCAAACAACGAAGGAAGAACCGCAGCTCTCCTCAATGACACGCAGCCATAAAACTTTGTAGAGACTCCCTCAGCAATGACACGCAGCCCTCGGTTGCAAAGATCTCTCCACAAAGATGAACAACAACAAAGTTTGTGTTCTAGGGTTCCAAAAGATTCACAAAAGTAATTGGGATTTTTGTGTGTGAATCAAAAAGATGTTTGGTACATCAAAAATTGAAGTCTTGTTGTGTTTGTACTCTTAAAAACGTTTTCTCAAATACTTGAAGAAATACACCATCGAAATAGTTATATATATAGGAAATATAAGATGGTGGATAAAAATCTGACGGAACTGCTCGAGTTTATCCCAGGCGGACTGATCCGGCTAGGAGGCGGATCAGTCCGATCAACCGGATCGGTTCTTTTATTTTGGTCTTCATCGGTTCGCATTCGATCCGGGGTCTACTGGACTTCGATCAAGGCGGATCGGTCTGGTTTTCCCATAAAAATAAAAAAACTTTAAAAAGCCTCATTTTGCTCGAAAAAACTTACTTCTTATTTTTATAAAAAACATTTTATAAAAATTTCCCAATACTAAATATGAACTTTAAGGAACATAAAAACAAAATTTTACCAAGTTCATTCTCGCAGAGGCTATGATGTTGAAGACACTTTGATATTCGGATCCGTTGATGTAGGTGCGATCTTGAGTTTCTTCAACGGTGTAACGGCGTACGACATACAAATTGATAATGGACAAAAATGTCCTTACAATCTCTTAGGGTGTTATATTTGGAGAAAGAGGTGAAAGTTTTGAGGCTGTGTGAGGCGTCAACTCGAAAAGGTGAAGGTTTTTTTTATGTGAGCAATTGATAATTTTAGGCCTAGAAAAGAGCGATTTGACCAACATCGTGGTTAGTCTTATGGGAGATCTTAAATCTTCATTAGAGACTCATGAGAAACTCGAAGTACGTGTAGCCCAACTCGATAAAGATCTCAAATATGGCCGGGAGGTCAAGCTTACTTTAGAGGACACATCTAAAAAGGTAGGAAAGATGATCCATGGTCCTGCTTTAGTTAATGTCGAGAGGTAATGAATAAGTTATGACAGTGCTTTCACATCCCATGTTTTATCCGAAACGGTTCTCGAGTTTATTTTAGATCTATATGGCCTTCGACCTTACCCAATACCGTGTATGTTTGTTCCCATTGAAAACAAAGAGGTCACCTTAGTAAATTTTGTTTTAAGTTGGGCAAAGTGTCCTATAGTTATCTTCCGCCATATGCTACCACACGAATTTTAGCACGCACTCTCACACGTGTTACTTCGCATGCTCCCGCACATCACTTGAGAGATTTTGAGAGTTCTTGAGAACAAGTAGAGTATTTGGGCAAGACCTATTAAATTTGATGGGGGGTTTTCATAGGATGTCATCTCCTTTAGAGAACTCCTTTGGTCCTAGTGATTGAGGTTGATACTTTTTACTAGAACAACGTGTTTTTCATTCTCATATAATATATCCTTATTTCTAGTGCGTACTATCATTGTACTTATATTTTTCATTTTGATATATTTTTCAAAAAATTTGAAAAGAGTTTTTGTTTTTCTTGAAAAAAAATTTAAAATACAAAAAGATTTTCGATTTAAAAGTGAAAAATACAAAAAGATTTTATTTCGATAAAATTTATGAAAAATTCAAATAGAGTCTTATTTTTGTAACGACATATGTGCATGAACATTAAAGATGTCCAAATCACCCATTCATTCCATATCTACGTGACTATTTTGTAGTATTTTGAGACGTGACATCTTTTCATTTATGTGCTTTACTGTGTAGAGTCATTAAGATGTGATGTGATGACAACTTGCTACATGTTTAACCCCTTGTTACCTGATAAGCACCCAAAAGTGTCTATTTTATACCCCGAAGAGATGCATTTTAGTCACTCTTTTTAATTAAAATTGGCCTTATGTCGTATTTTATCATTTTTGCAGGTCAATACGCAGTTGCGGCACAAACAATGCTAAATCAGTGTAATTGCAACTCAATAGCGGTCAAAAGCTTGCAACAAAGAAATCAAGGAGATCGCGAAGTCTGGAGTCCATTCTAAGCCTGCCCCGATGTGATCCGATGTCCCGAGCTAGTCCCGTAACCCTAACCTGAGCCTACACCGAGCCCTGACTATTCCCCGAGCCCCGTGTGTGTTGAGTTTGTACCTTTAGTATTTATTTAATTTTTTTAGATTTTTATTTAAGTCGTTTTATTTTTAGGAAATATTTTAGAATTTTCTTAGATTTATTTTCTATTTCTTTATTTTGATTTTGATTTTTATTAGTTTTTAATTTTTAATCTTTATTTTATTTTATCATTTTTCTTAGGATTAGTTTTTAGGAATTTATTTTTTAGTTTTATTAAATTTCATGTTATATATATTTTAATTTCTTTTATTTTAGTTTTATTAGGATTATATTTTTTTTAGTTTTAATAAAATTTTATTTTATTTCTTTTTATTTTCATTTTTTTATTAGTTTGAGATGTTAGTTTTTAGTTTTATTAGATTTTAAATTTTTATTTTTATTTAGTTTTAGTTTTCTTTTTTTAGGTTGTGTTAATATTTGTAGGGGTACAAATAAAACACACACATTAACACACCCCTTACTAACCTACACCTAAACACTCATCCCCACCATACACCCTACACCTCACCCACACCAAATAAACCAAACCCCCTTTTACTCTTCATCTTCTCCAACCCAACACCCGATTCTCTCTCCTAAATCCTCCATAACCAAAAGACCCAACAAACAAAACCCAACTCAAAACCTTATATCTCCACAACCAACCCACCAGTTCCGACCCTCACCCTCTCTCTCCCGTCCCGAGCTCCCTCTCACCGGACCCACCTTCGTCGGAAACTCGGTCCGACCACCTGTCCCAAGGTCGCACAACCTCCAACCCGGAGCTGACCCGAGCTCCTGCCAAATCCATACCCGATTTTCGGTTCCAAACCCGATCGCGGATCCAACTCCGACCCGAACCCGGAAATCAACCCCGCTCTGCCTCGTGTCATACCCGATACCCAAATCCGATTTCAGCAACTAAAATCCCACAAAAATCGGTTCAATCCTAAGCCAAATCAAATCCCTCAAAAATCTCCACATCCAATTCATCGTGGGTCAGTGGAAGAAAAAATCTCATATAAGAGGAAGACTGTCATCAACAGCAAAAGGGAGAACGTTGAGAGAGAAAAATAGACTGTATATTATGTACAGCTTAGGGCCTTAAAATAAATTCCAAAAAATTTCAAAAAAAATTAGTTTAGTGTTAGAATAATTTTTAGGTTTGTTTTTTTATTGTTTTTGGTGTAATCAGTGCTGGATTAGTGAGAAGATTGAGACGCATTTTATGAACGCGATTCGACAAGGAGACTTGCGTATTGTATTCTATTTCTCTATTCATTTATGTCATCTTTTGATATGATATTGAATGTTGTTTATGCACACATGAGAATGTTTGGCTAAACACCCCGTTCAAGGGGTGGGGTGCACTGCGAATGATATTACTTTAATTAGTTGATTCATTAATTTTATATTTCTAGGTGAATTAGTCTTTAACTGTCACCAATTAATTTATGTAACGAGAGTTAGTAAATTAATTGAACAAATTGATATTTGAATTTAGGAATCGAACTAGAGATAGGTTTTTCCTATATTTGAACATTAATTCGGTGTTGAAATTTAAGGGTTGAAATTATTTTCGTTAAATTGATCATAGCGGGTAATTTTCTGAAAATAATGTAGTCCTAATTTTTCATCGTGTGACAATTTTTAATTAATTTTCTGAAAAATATATTATTAAATTTATAATTTTAACGAGAGTTTGATTATCGATTTAATATTATCTCGAAATATTTCAAAATTAATAAATTGAAAAATTAAAATAATTGAAAATGCAGTGTAATCCCATCACTTGACCTTCTCACAATATTTCACACTCGGTTGCACATTTTTATTCATTCTTTAGTCCTTTTATAATTTTTAGCATTTGTTAGTAAATTTTTCCCTTGAAATTTGTTTAAAAATATATATATATATATTTTCATAAAAAAAAATTGGAATTGCACGTTTTCACATTAATTGTTTCATCTTGAAAGTTGGATTGATACCCGTACTTACCGCAATAGGAGTTATTTTTAGACAAGTTTTGTAGGTACTCAAGGGAATTTTGAGAGTAGCTTTTGCACGACAACGACACATACCGCAAAAAGCTTCTTATCAAATGGCGCCGTTGCCAGGGACTTGGCCTGGAGACATGATTGAAGACTTGTAATTTTATTTCTCATTTTTTTTATTGTCGTTATTCCTCCTCCCTCCTCCTTAGACTGGTTGTATAGGATTTTTAAAGCTTGGTATTTATTTTGGTGCATTTTGACACCGATTTTGTTTGTCATAATTATTCATATAAAAAAGGCGAAAAGGGAAACCGGACAAGGTAGAGAGAGGGCGTCCAAGGCGAGGATTTTTGAAGCCTCTCTACTTTGGGTCGGTAGGACTCCCGGGGACGACTGAGATAGGCGAGATCTCCCCCCGGTTGACTCAACTCGGTCTTCACCCCACGTGTGTAAAAACCGTGGGAGGCACATTTCTTTATCCCTCGCGAATCTCCGGTCAGCGAGTCAATTTTTGTATGCTACTTGCTCCTATATGCTTTTTATTTTTGTCTCGCACTTAAATTGGTTGGTTTGATGAATTAATTTACCTAAGACCTAGACCCGGTCATTGAAACGAGAAGGGATTTCATCACCCGACTCACTCGCTTATCCATTGTGTGCTACCCTAGCTGTCATTAAATTTAAAATCAATCAACTAGCTAGCCCCGTAGGAACACATTTTTGCAACAGGCGATCACAAAGATAACTTCCGTGCATTTTGTCGCCCGCGGACTTAATTAAAATTTGACTACCCATTTCACTAATTTTGAAGATAATAATTGGCTATGTGCTCGTTAGGATTTTTCTTGACTCGTGTGTGTCCAATTCGATTCTTTCAGTAGTCGGTTTTAGTTAGTTCGCCCATATCATGAGTCCATTTTCTCCCTTTTTCGAAAATAATCCCAAAAATATTTTCCTTTCTTTTTAAAAATATTTTCAAAAATCCCAAAAAGATTTTCTTTTTTTTTCTTTCTTATTTAAAATACCAAAAAGATTTTCCTTTTCTTATTTTCAAAAATCACAAAAATATTTTCTTTTCCTTTGAAAAATATTTAAAAACAAAAAAATATTCCTCTTGTCATGGCCGAAGAACGTCCTTTACGGGAATACTTTGGCCATTTCCCATTCTCTCGAAGTTTGTTTGATGATAAGCCTGAATCGAACCTTCATTCATTAATTGATGGATTTAACTCTCAAACACCCATTGTTGATACTCGTGTGTCGTCCACGCACACATGTCCTACTCCACCGCCTTCGGTGACGAGTATCAACCTATCACATACTTCGCCGTGCACATACTGCTTTCTTAACAATCACTTGTCCCATGAGTGTCCATTTATATTCTCTCCATCTGAATCCACCTTGGAACATGTGTATCCCTATGACACTGTTTTGGACCCACCCTCGACGTATTGTCACGACATATCTAATGTCGAGGGGTATGAGTACCCGAGCTATTCATGGAGGCCTGATCATCCTTCCATGCAATATGAATCACAACGCCATGTTGTGGATCCTTACGGTTTCCAACAGTCGTCCTCGCCACCTTGTGCACCTCATATCTATCAGTCCACTTACTATGCTCCTCATGCTGATCACACTTTTGTCCCTCACGGAGATGCTTTTCCCGTGAATGCTACACTTGACCCTGCTCCACACACTTTATATGAGTATTCTCCATATCCTAGTGTTTCTAGCGAGTTGTGTCCACCTCACCCACCACCTTGCACATCCGCTCTCGAGAGCCTCTTACACAAGTTCGCTCACACTCTTCAATCTCAAAATGAAGCCCTTCAACGGCTTGAACACAGGTTTACTGCATTTGAGTGTGCGAACGAGATGGATTCCACCCCAAGTCAACCCATTATTGACCCCGCGTGGGACGATGGTGTGTCGTCTTGTGCAACTGATTTTGAGTGTGACCAACCCTATCTTCCCGAGAATCTCGACGTTGAGACCACTCCGTGGTCCGGGCCCCAAGTTGACATTTGTGTTGACGTATCCATTGATTGTGAGACTGATCCCACACGGCCTTATCCTTTTAACCCCACCATCGAGTTTCACCTTTCCCCTTCCACCGAATCCATACTTATGCTCGAGTCTACACCTTTTGACCCTTTTATGTGTGTTCCCAAGGAACCACTTCATCCTAGGTTAGCTCTGGCTACGAGTGCTACCCACTGTCTTGAGATTGCATCCGAGATGGTTTCTACCTCTTTGGATATGGATCCTGTCCCACCATGCTTGGCTCCTCTTGAGCCAAATAATGGCGTAGATTCATCTATATCGGATCTTAAAGCCTCGTTAGACCCTTTCACCACCTCAGATGGTGACGTAATGGTGGCTAAGTTGATCATTCCCTCATTTATTTCCACACTTCCTCCCGCGAGTGCCCTTGAGGATCACTCCGTGACTTATGAGGAGTGTGTGTCCCCTACTCATGAGTTAGATCATCTTCCCCCACCCCTTGTCCCACCCGATCCACCCATTGTCCCTCCTTCCCCACCACTTGGTTTGGACCTTGTTATTGCACCTCACCTGTTCCCATCTACGTATTTAGGTCCTCACCTACATCCATCCTCCACCCTAGTGCTCCACGATCCCATTATTGCACTTTTCCTTGACCCCACCATCCCTATGAGTATTCTTGATACTCTCTACTTTCGTGACACCGAGCGTGTTCCTCTGTGCACACCATTTCCTTATGGTGTTGAAATTTTCCATCTATCGCTCCCTGGTGTGTCACGGCGCGACCATTATCACTGTCCATTTATAGAACGGTCCTACACTTTCTCTGAGGCCCACCCCATTATTTTTTCCAAACCATTTTGCCTCCCCCACCAACTTGAGCACCATTCTTATAGGGCCCTTGTTGCCCTCACATTTACGCTCAATAAGGCCCGTGATCGGTGCCTCTTCATCCTTACCCTCCTACCCACCCACCCATGGTCCACCGATGCTTTGCATCGAGTGATGCACTTTGCTATACAAGTGCATTGACCTATTTTCTCCCATATCTAACAAGACTGACGCTTCAGTCTTGTTTGGGGGTGATTCTCATCACCCAATTTTTCTGCCGCCCCGCACTTTCACAGTTTCTATCCTTAGGGTGAGATTGGTTCGGTCTGGCTGAAGACGTTAAACTTAGCGCTATCGGGAGGCAGCCCGTCGTTCATTGTTTCTGAGTATGAGTCTTACCCTGTTTGGGGGTGGTGTTTCACACCACCCAATGATTTTCACATGCTTTATAGACTTGTACGTATTTTTGTATCACATCTGTTCTTCAGGTTTCATCTATGCCCCAGAATGCGGTACATTTCATTAGTGGTTCATTATGGTACTATCTTTCCTCCCTTGTTCTTTTCATTTTTATATATGGTTTTAAACATCGAGGACGATGTTCTCTTTTGTTTGGGGGTGGGAAATTTATCAAAATCGTACCTCTTTTGAAAATTTTCAGAAACAAGTGATTTTAAACTTTTTGTGCAGTTAAAAATAAATTTTTATGATATGATTTGTCTATCATCCCTCTTTTAGAAATCTCGGAATATATGTGTTTGACCCAAAAATTGCGTTTTTTACAATAAATTAATTAATACCTCTTAAAAGCGTACTTGCACCATGAATTTCTAAACTCTGCAATTTTACACTATCACGTTTACAATCAAAAGTTGAAGAGTAAATATATTCTCAAGAGAGCCTTAAAAGATCACTAGTGGCGACTTAAACCCCTGAGATTTGAGCTTTTCACCTTTTTGAGGGTTTTTACGTATCTCAGAGTCACAAGTTGACTCAAGTTTCTTTGGGTACCACATTTAGTCGTTGCATGATCTCATTATTTTTTTCAATTTTGGTTTAATCACTGAGAATGACATTACTTTCGAGTTGTAAGAAACATGTGTCTTGTAGTTTGTCCCGAGCACTAAACCAATTTTTTCATACACTTACCATTTTTCCTATCACATCATCATTTACCCATTATCATTTTCCATATTAACCTTATCCATATGTCATTTCCCATCACTACCATAATTTTTTAGAAAAGGGTGTTTGAAATTTTTCATGTAAATTGTCTTCATTTGTGCTATGAAAAGAAAAAACGCATCGCAAAAAAAAAAGAAAAAAAGAAAAGAAAAGAAAAAAAGCGAAAAAAGCGAAGAAAGAAAAAAAATAAAAAAGAGGAAAAAGGAAGATGCGATCATAAGTTCAAATGATGAAGACAATAGTCAGTCAAAGTGTGTCACACTCTTCTCAAAACACCCCATCATTCATCTTCTTCATTTCATTATCCCTACATACCTTTCATAGACCCCATTTTTCACCCTTGGTAAAGTGTTCGGGCAAACGAGAAGATTATATGGTGAATAACTCGACATTCTCGACATAGTGGTTAGCATTCCTTCATGAGATCATATTTCTCTCATGTATCCGTCCTTTCTTATAAAGTGTGTGAGACGTTTGAACTTGTTTACATTTACTCACATCCTCACACACTAGAGAGATACACTTACCCAATTCTCAAAGAGTTCTATTCAGAGAGATATATCCAGTGAGAATTGAAGTCAAAATGTCGATCCCTAAAAGGCAATCTTAGAATTACTCTAATGATACTTAAGATTATTTCACACTACACACGCTGAGTTTTAGGAAGGATTACGCTTTTGGCATTAAGTAATTTCATATCTTATTTTGATAGTTGAATACAGTGTTCCTTGATGTTCTTTTAAAGTTGGGTTGTATAGCGTTTCATCATCTACTAAGAAACTGCATTTAAATAAGTTTTCGAATTTTGTGGGTATATTCACTGCAAACCCTCACGAGACACCACTCGTCCTGTAGGGCAACCTATAGGTTTAACGGCTTGTTGCACATGCTAAGGGCAATTGCCAGTGTCTGCGAAAGTGGCACACTTTTGGTCACTTATCTCTATTTTCTCTCTAATTTTTGCTCGAGGACTAGCAATGTTCTGTTTGGGGGTGGTGTGATAAGCACCCAAAAGTGTCTATTTTATACCCCGAAGAGATGCATTTTAGTCACTCTTTTTAATTAAAATTGGCCTTGTGTCGTATTTTATCATTTTTGCAGGTCAATACGCAGTTGCGGCACAAACAATGCTAAATCAGTGTAATTGCAACTCAATAGCGGTCAAAAGCTTGCAACAAAGAAATCAAGGAGATCGCGAAGTCTGGATTCCATTCTAAGCCTGCCCCGATGTGATCCGATGTCCCGAGCTAGTCCCGTAACCCTAACCTGAGCCTACACCGAGCCCTGACTATTCCCCGAGCCCCGTGTGTGTTGAGTTTGTACCTTTAGTATTTATTTAATTTTTTTAGATTTTTATTTAAGTCGTTTTATTTTTAGGAAATATTTTAGAATTTTCTAAGATTTATTTTCTATTTCTTTATTTTGATTTTGATTTTAATTAGTTTTTAATTTTTAATCTTTATTTTATTTTATCATTTTTCTTAGGATTAGTTTTTAGGAATTTATTTTTTAGTTTTATTAAATTTCATGTTATATATATTTTAATTTCTTTTATTTTATTTTAGTTTTATTAGGATTATATTTTTTTTAGTTTTAATAAAATTTTATTTTATTTCTTTCTATTTTCATTTTTTATTAGTTTGAGATGTTAGTTTTTAGTTTTATTAGATTTTAAATTTTTATTTTTATTTAGTTTTAGTTTTCTTTTTTTAGGTTGTGTTAATATTTGTAGGGGTACAAATAAAACACACACATTAACACACCCCTTACTAACCTACACCTAAACACTCATCCCCACCATACACCCTACACCTCACCCACACCAAATAAACCAAACCCCCTTTTACTCTTCATCTTCTCCAACCCAACACCCGATTCTCTCTCCTAAATCCTCCATAACCAAAAGACCCAACAAACAAAACCCAACTCAAAACCTTATATCTCCACAACCAACCCACCAGTTCCGACCCTCACCCTCTATCTCCCGTCCCGAGCTCCCTCTCACCGGACCCACCTTCGCCGAAAACTCGGTCCGACCACCTGCCCCAAGGTCGCACAACCTCCAACCCGGAGCTGACCCGAGCTCCTGCCAAATCCATACCCGATTTTCAGTTCCGAAACCGATCGCGGATCCAACTCCGACCCGAACCCGGAAATCAACCCCGCTCTACCTCGTGTCATACCCAATACCCAAATCCGATTTCAGCAACTAAAATCCCACAAAAATCGGTTCAATCCTAAGCCAAATCAAATCCCTCAAAAATCTCCACATCCAATTCATCGTGGGTCAGTGGAAGAAAAAATCTCATATAAGAGGAAGACTGTCATCAACAGCAAAAGGGAGAACGTTGAGAGAGAAAAATAGACTGTATATTATGTACAGCTTAGGGTCTTAAAAAAAATTCCAAAAAATTCCAAAAAAAATTAGTTTAGTGTTAGAATAATTTTTAGGTTTGTTTTTTTATTGTTTTTGGTGTAATCAGTGCTGGATTAGTGAGAAGATTGAGACGCATTTTATGAACGCGATTCAACAAGGAGACTTGCGTATTGTATTCTATTTCTCTATTCATTTATGTCATCTTTTGATATGATATTGAATGTTGTTTATGCACACATGAGAATGTTTGGCTAAACACCTCGTTCAAGGGGTGGGGTGCACTGCGAATGATATTACTTTAATTAGTTGATTCATTAATTTTATATTTCTAGGTAAATTAGTCTTTAACTGTCACCAATTAATTTATGTAACGAGAGTTAGTAAATTAATTGAACAATTTGATATTTGAATTTAGGAATCGAACTAGAGATAGGTTTTTCCTATATTTGAACATTAATTCGGTGTTGAAATTTAAGGGTTGAAATTATTTTCGTTAAATTGATCCTAGCGGGTAATTTTCTGAAAATAATGTAGTCCTAATTTTTCATCGTGTGACAATTTTTAATTAATTTTCTGAAAAATATATTATTAAATTTATAATTTTAACGAGAGTTTGATTATCGATTTAATATTATCTCGAAATATTTCAAAATTAATAAATTGAAAAATTAAAATAATTGAAAATGCAGTGTAATCCCATCACTTGACCTTCTCACAATATTTCACACTCGGTTGCACATTTTTATTCATTCTTTAGTCCTTTTATAATTTTTAGCATTTGTTAGTAAATTTTTCCCTTGAAATTTGTTTAAAAAAATATATATATATTTTCATAAAAAAAAATTGGAATTGCACGTTTTCACATTAATTGTTTCACCTTGAAAGTTGGATTGATACCCGTACTTACCGCAATACGAGTTATTTTTAGACAAGTTTTGTAGGTACTCAAGAGAATTTTGAGAGTAGCTTTTGCACGACAACGACACATACCGCAAAAAGCTTCTTATCATTACCTTTAGTGCACACGAGCACAGACTTATTTGAGTATTGCACTTACCTGTCACATGTCGATTGTAGTGTTTTCATCTCAATTGTGCTTCTAAAACAAACCAAAAGTGAAAATCACTATAATAAAAGTAGTGCATGTAAGAACCATTGCCCGGATTGAAAAAAATAAAAAATAAATCATTTTTCCTGTAAGAATAGTATATATTATGCAATGTAATCGTGCTGCGAAAGACAGGTTGACTTCGTGTGAAAAGGCACCATTTGCAAAGAAAAGAGCCAAAAAGATTAAAGGCACATTTTTAGAACATAGATGTTTTGATACATATTAGCATTAATTTCTTCAAAAATAATTGAGAGAATGATTGCACTATGTGTGATTTTGAAGGAGTTAAGTCGAAGATCAATAGGTTTGCACGTCCAATAAAAATTTCGAAAAGCATTACATAGTTTTGGACGTTATTGGTGTAAAAATCACTTACGATCTTGATTAATTCATTAGGTTAAGTCAACATCACTTGAGTTCACCATTTTTACACCTAAGGTAGACTTTGAGATCTTTCGTTTATGGTGACTCATTCCTTCGTGCACACGTGTTGTGTTTGTCTACGTTCATTAACATATAGAGTATATTCGCACCCCTACATTCCGTTTTCATAATTTGGGTATTTTCAGGTTTCTCTATGGTATGTTGTATTTGTAAAAACTTTATTCTTAAAAAAAATTTAAAAAATTCAAGAATAGTTTGTGGCACATTTGTGATTATCATTACGTGTGTGTCATTCATATATTTTTTGTGATGATATCTTATTCTTTTCCGTGATATTCTTTATATTTACTTATTAGTTTCTACTCCTTGTCTATTTCAGACAAAATAAAAGGGGGAGAACAAAACTACGGAGGAGTTTGATTTGTGGGAAGAAATTTTTATGAATTTTGTTTTACGTGTCAAGCTCGATGCATCATGGGTATTTGCATTACTTTATGTGTGTATGTGATTTTTGAAGATCATATTCATATTACACTTTATGAAGACCAAGTTCCCAAGAGAAGACCGAGAAGAAGTGGAGATGTGAAGAGTTCATTTTTTAATACATCATTATCTTATACCTATCCATTTTCTAGGGTTTTAAAGGGTATTAGGATATTTTCATTATCTTAGGGCATTTTAATGTAATTAGGATTTCGTTTTTATGTTTGTACCAGAATACCCAAAAGGGAGAGATTTGTAAGAGCATAATTTCTCTCATTTGCTTATAGCTTAGGCTTACATAGATTTTGGTGTATCCCGTTACACTTCGACTCGAGCCATCACGAAGAACCAAATCTCCAATATCTCCAAGTTTCATAGTTCTCCACATTATGAAGACATAATGATATTAAGTGTTTAAATTTATTCATAAAATTTATTTTGGGATGTTTTATTTTTATTAAAACTGAAATAGGATTTTTTGTTTTAAAATCGAGGCACTTTTATTTTAAAATTATTTTTTAAAATTAGCCTACCTCGTTCAAAGGAGAAGTAATTCTCGTTCGAACGAGTTGTCCTTTTCATCCGAAGGCTCCTTTGAAGCTAACATCGAACGTGAATCGAACGAGGGAATACTGTTTCACTTCGTTTAAATGTCGTTTGAAGTTGGTTCAAACGAGAAAGCGTTTCGTTCGAACAAACTTGGTTTCGTTCTAACGAACTGCTATTCTCATTCGAACGAGCCTTATTTTTGTTCGAACGAATGGCACCGCCTCAAAATTTGTGTTCTTCTTATAAATACATGTTTCTTGATCAGATTTTTTAAGACTTTTGTCAGAACTGTTTCGGCATATCTTTTGTAAAAGTTTTCATACTTTTGAGTTTATAAAACTCTTTTGATTCACAAATCACTTCCCCAAAATATATTTGTGTGATTGTATCCTTTCATACACAACTCTTATGTAGACAGTTTCTTCACGGCATACCATTGTGATTTTCGAGGGGACCATTATTTAAGACAAAGGTTGATTGCTGGATACCGAGCATGAAAGGTCACATGTGGATTGCTCCAACCTGAGTAGTATTCTTTAGAGATTTGCAAAAACTAGCACATTATACTTGTAGTTGGTATCAAGTAGTCTGCAAGTCGATTGTCTTGTAATATTTCTAAAGTGCTGAAAATAAAACGTTTAGCCCGCAAGGGATTTTTTTCTCAATTTTTCTTTGTTTATTGAATGCTTTAATTTATTTGTTTAATTACCTAGATGCATGTATTAGGATAAAAAGATAAAATTTGGATTTGTGTGTGGTGGACATTTAATTATATAAATATTCCATTAAAATCGATAGCGCACCCCTTTTCAAGTTAAAACACTTACCTTATGAGGTTAGATAATTTGAATTACTTCTTGGTAATCCTTCTTGCACAAGAATTCTAACTCGGAATTATCCCAATCTATCTCCAGAATGACCTTCTTGAGTTCTCCCTTCTCTTTTCTCCTCTCTCTCAAGCCTAGGCATTTTAGAATGATGGAAATAATTGCACCCATCATCCAGCATCCCTAATTATCCCCCTAATCTCGAAATTATCTTAAGGTTAAATATAAAATGACCCTAATGCCCCAATATGGGTCCTAATTAGTCAAAAAATCCATCGGAACCCGATTACCACCCCCGGGTACCTAGTTTTGGATATTTCGACAAATTCTGGATCATTCGTGCACTTGAAATCGTCATTAGAGTTACCTAACTTCAATTTACCATCTCATTCCCAACACAACCCCACACGCGCATTCCGAATGAGATACCGTCAAAACTCGTTGCTTTTTACTCACTTATGACATAATAACATTTGACATATTTTTATTTATTTATCACACTAAAAAAATATATTTGCACATAAATATAAATCATTTTTCTTGCTAATTAATATTTATTTAATAATCATTATTTCACATTTTTCTTAACTTGCGTGCATGTGTAGTTTAAATACTCAAAAATACAAAGTGTTACCATGGATTGTACTCGAGGTTTTGATTTTATTGAATCATATTATTGGTGGTTATTCATACTAAATTTACTCACATATTATACTGTTAGATAAGTATTAAATTATCTCATATTTTTATCATATAATAAGAATAGTATTTTAATTATAGCAATTTTCATGGTCTAGCATTTTGACTTGATAGATCTTGATATTAGAATATGTGGGTTATTACAAAAAGGCATGAAATATCTCCAATGACAAATGTGATCGGTTCAATTTGTTCTTTCATCATACGTCCTCATCGTAGGGGTATCTAATATATATATACTAAAAATGCTGTCTCCAACCATAAATTTGCCAAGTAGCTTGATTATTTATTGTTGTTATAGCATTCTCTCTCCACTATAAGGCATACATTTGGTTCTTAAGAAGGTAAAAGGACATTTTCTTTTGTTTCCTTTCAAATTTGTTGGGGAACTTTTCATGTGTAATACTTAATTGTGTTTGATGGCAACAGTTTTTAGTAACTATAAATTTTAATTTTGAAGTTATTTACTGTATAAATGTTTTTTGAATATTTTTCCCCTTACGACTATTTAAACTATTAAAATTTAAATTAATAAAAAATCGTACTCTCACCCAAATTAATTTTGTAAGTAAAATTTTATTATTTAGACCTAAATAAACTCACAATTTAATTTTTTTACTTGAACCACAATCAAACACATAGCATACTAAATTTTAACTTAAACAAAACTTTTTATAGAAAAATTTGACTCATAACTTTTGTCTTTTCCATGTTTAATATCAATTCAAACACAGTAAGACACTTTCAACCATTGGAATATTTTACTCCACCACAATGGTCCATCGAAAATACAATTCTGCCCTTTTTACTCAAAAAACATATCATGGTTATTAGATTCTAGAAAATAAATTGAAAATCACAAAAATAATGTTGAAAAATAACGGATGGAATAGAAAAACTTTTGGTCTTTACCCTCAAGAATAGGTTTTTATTTGCTTATAAAATACGACTTTTGTAGGGAGTCAACTTTTATTTTTATAATTCATAATTTATCAAGTTTTCTCCGTATTATCTTTTTCCCGCCCGCACATCGCGTGGGGATAAACACTTCTAAAAATTATTTAGTTTTTTTGGCCTTAGTCCCATCTCCAAAGATTTGTTAGGCTCCACTCCCATGTTTTTTTCAAATTGTAAAGATTCCCATAACCACTCAAAATCGCCCATAACTTCTCTGTAACCACCCCTCTTTCTTTTTGCAGATAATGATACTCGTCCCATATTTGTTATAATAGAACCAACAACTAAAAAAAATATGGGAGTCACCACTTGTGTATCTTTATAAATGGGACTAAAAGAGGAGGACAACCCAAACCGTAGGGCTCCTATGGAGAAATCTTTTAGTGTATGTATAGTAAGATCCGTGAGGTCCCTTATTATGAGGGACAATTAAATCGTTATTGGCTGAGTTATGATCTTTTTCTAAGGATTATTTTGTTATTCCGTACAATAACCTCAATAGGATTATGTATCCTAATAGTTGTGATCCTCTCGATGGATTTTATATCAAGAGATTGGATCGTTGTTGGAAGTTTTTTTTTTCAAGGTTCAAGCCCCGGGGAGGGGGTGGGGAGGGGAACGAACTAGAACCGCCAACCTCTTACATGCAAGAAGTGGTGTCAAAGGAGAATTAATTATTCTCCTCTAGTTACAAGTGGACACGTGGTTGTTGTATCCACGTCATTCATTCATGTTTTCTAATTGCCTTCATAGTTTGATGTTTTTATCAATATATCTCTGAATTTTTCCTTTATGGTATGGGAGGTAATCCTCGTACATGTTAATAAAATAAATCTTGAGGTTCTAGTTAGGATGCTCTTCAATAGGAGAGTTAATATCCCATATGATGGGTTGATCATGTAAACACAAATTAAAGAACACATAATTAAAAGTTTATGTGGATATATAAATTTAACGTATGAATATCCAATTCTATATGTTATTTGTTCTTTAATAATACAAACGTTATTTAACGTTAGGATCTCAGATCAACATGATTACCATATACAATTATTATGGGGAATACAAATTGATATTTTATTGGCATACCTCCATCATGTCACAAATGGAAAGATTAACAGAATAGTCAATCTTAGCGATGCTTGATCGGACTGAATTTTGAACCACGAATTCCTCTTGTATATGGCAAAAACATTCTTCAATTTCAGCACGTTTCAACAATTGGATGTTCTTTTATAGCCAATATAGTATTTCGAAAAAAAAAATTGAGTTTTTGTATTTCTCTCCCTTATCATCTGATTTCATTATGTTGTCTTTTAGTGTGTCTAAATGATAGATAGTCACACTTATTTATAGGTGGGGACAGGACCCAAATCTCCAACAGTCACGTAATCTTAACCGTCCATCAAAGTAGATAACCAAGAATCATTTTGACTATTGGTATTTAGAGTACCCTTTCATTAACCAGGATGACTCTTAGTATTAATCTAATTATGGATCATATTTTGTAGAATTATTCTTTAAAATAATTCTAACATTCTCCCACTTAGTCCACAATTATCATAAGGCGCGCAACAATCTTTGAGTTATCCCTAAATGGCTTTTCATAAATACCTTAATCAAACAAACCATTCACGCGGATCATGGCGCTCACATACTAATTCAAGAGCATGATCGCTTCCATGTACCACAATATTAAAAATTCATCTAACAAGGTCAATAAATTTGGTTATTCGATAATGGTCTAATAATATCTTATATAAAAGACTATTTTTATCATATTTATCAATTCACATGCATGTAAATTATATTTCTAGGTAGAAATTGAAATGTTCAGAATATAATTTAATTGATATCAAATATGGTGTCAAAAATTAAGCACCAAACAATACACAATGCTTATACTTATTTTGCTACACGCAAGACTCGTAGCTTAAGCATGTTTCATGAATGTCCTTTGGTGATAGCCTATTTATTAGTGGATATGCTATGTTAACACTTATGTTAATGTGTTCAACTGACACTTTTTGTTTCTGAACTTCTTGGTTCACATATAGGTATTATATCCTAATGTGCCTAGGTTATTTAAAATACCTATCGGTATTTTATAACGAAGATTGTAGCGGTGTTATCATAATATACAGTTCTTTTCTTAAACTCTCATAAGTTTTCACATTAAATATAACTCATACTCAAAAGGAGCTACTAAATCTATAAAATTCTAATATTCTAAGATAGGTAAAAATATTTGTTTACACCCTTTTCTCTATTCGTAATGAAAACATTGACCACAAGTCTAGCCTTAGATTGTTGATTATCAAAATCAAATATTTTCTTACTCCTCTGTCAAATTCGCATTCTTGAGTTAAATCTCACGATCATTCATAATAGCAAACTCATTTAACACTACACCAAAAAGGCTAATCTTACATGCTTTGTTGGAAATGTAGACCCCCAATTTTTAATTTTACACAAAGTAATTTCCTTTTAGAGGCGGAATAAAGATGGTTCAACTAAACAATTTCATACATAAACCAAATTTTAATTTCTTTCAAATTAAAATAAACTTAAACTCAAAGTGAAATTAAATTAAACAAAAAATACATTTTTTCGCTTAAACATATTAACTCAACCCAAGTCCTCGAAATTTGCCTAACAAAATAATTAATCCATTTTTGCAAATTTACGCCAAACCAAATTTTATCCAATAAAATTAATGACTTGAATTAAATTAATTTTTACCCAAATTAAATTTGCACCAAATTAAATATGCCAATTTTACCTTTTTACCTAAGCATGCATCTATTGTGATTTTCAAAAGATAAAATAAGTAAACAACCACTACGCCACGATGTACGAGGAAAAACCCACAACGAAAAAAAAACCTCGAACGGCCTTAGCCTCAAATCCACTAAGTACGGTTTTACAAGTACAAGATAAAAAGACTTACAACACCCGACTTGACTCCGTCCAAGCCCCGACGCTTCTTTTTGTACACACCTCTGCCTAGCGAATAACTACGGAGGTCTACCGCGGTCTCGGAATCCACCGATAGGACTTTTTCTAGTCACCGACACCCGAACAAGGAGCCTTTCTCCAAGTGGGTATGTCACAGCAAACAAACTTCTTATTTGTGGGATGTAGAAGTAAATCCAAACTTCTCTTCTTTGAGGTGTAGAGATAAACCCGGTGTCAAACACACCGAGCAAGGATATATATTAAGGAACTTGGAATAAACAAACTATGGGTGTATAACCCTTGATTTTGTTCTAAAGATTACAGCAATTTAACAAAAATCAAGGGGACTTTTTCTTGGAAGAATTTGCTCTAAAAAATATCTTAGATGTATGAAAAAGTCTTTTCAAAAATGTTTTTCCCGCACTGGTTAAATCTGCCAAAAATTTAGTGGGGAAAAAGTAGTGGGAACATGGAAAAAACTGCCAAAAAACTATTCCCGCCAAAGTCGTTCGAACAACATTCTCGTTCGAACGACTTTACTAACGATGTTCCAGAGGTGAAAAGAATATCGTTAGAAGTCTCGTTCGAACGACATGGGAATCTCATTCGAACGAGATTCCAGTTCGTTCGAATGACTTACCAAAAAATGCAAAATTTCATTTAAGCCCAAAACTTTTATGAAAAGTTCTTAAAAAATATTTTCTGATTAAAACAAAGTCGTTAAAATTATTTATAAAAAATTATAAATTACACTCAATAAATTTCCAAGCCCCTATATATATATATATATATAATGCATTCATACCTTTAGAGCATTGGAACCAATGTTGTTCACGTAGAAACGAGGCACACTAAACCCGGCATATGATGAAGCTTTATAATCATGGCCGCTACGTCTTCAACTAACACGTCATAGGCTTGGATGGATACACTTGAACACTATCCTATGACTCAAATGTTTTTGTCCGGAATTGAGCCAACACTACATTAAGACTCAATCGGAGACTCGTGTCCTTACAAATCTCCCCCTTTGGCTATTCCGGGATAAAAAACAAACAAAAATCCTAAAGGGCCATCAAGCTCTACTAGACATAAAAAATATCCCACCCAAAATAAAATTGCATAGCTTGACTCAAAACCCAAGGATCAATATCTTTGCCGATGAAAGTTGCCACTTAGAAGAATTCCTGCACACTTAAGCAAACTATTAAACGCATAGGGAATATCAAGAATTTTAAATGCATGTAAAATAAATACTCCCCCTAAATTAATTCTCCCCTTTGTCAAATAAATGACCTACTTAGAAAGACGTCTCCCCCTAAGATAAATCTCCCAAACTAAGATATGAGTACAATAGGATTAGATACCATTTCTCACCCTATCATTCTCCCCCTTTTTGTTCAGAAATAGACAAAGGATAAAACTAATTTAAACACGATGAAACTTAGAGTGATAAGAACATGAAAGCATATGGGAAACAAAATCAAAACTAATCCATACAAATAATAACAGATACCAACGAAGATGCAAAAAAAATTATACCAATGTAATACATAAGATACTAAGCATGTGATATCAATATACAACAAGATAGATACCAATTATGAATTAAAGCATAGATGGACTAGAAAACGAGGCAAAGAAAAAAAATCCCATATATATGTATACATAATGAATATCACTAATGCACACGCACATATATATAGGTATAGACACCACACATAACACAAAATACAATAGACTTTTCACACTCGTATGGCAAAAATGTGTCACATGGAAACGGGAGTGTAGGGGTGTGAACTAGTAACAATTAAATTTAGACTCAATCACTTAAAACATGTTCACGGAGTTCTCATTTGATGGCAAACTTTATCACATTTGAATATAACCTCGTGTAACAATATAGATTGAACGCAATGAACAAACATACACAAGGCATACAAGCCTAGAATTTTGATGATTCTACAAACCAATAGAGTCATGACATTGAAAGCACAACTAGGATAAACGGACATTGTGCAAACCGTTGATATACCATCCAAATTCCCTCAATTTAAGAATATTATTTTAATCTTTTGAATGAATAAATCAACTAAACAAAATAGGTCTTGGCAAATAGTTTCTTTTAATGCCATTATTCTTTTAGGCCTTTGGACCACGTATTTCTTTTAGTTCCAAGCAAACGGTGGCTTACTCGCAAAGGATGATATTTCCTTTCGGAGCCCTTTCCCGTGCACATTATATATATATATAATATTTTATCGCACAATTCTCACGTGTAACGGATTTTAACATGCACTAGTCCTCCTAGGTTACATAACATGTAGATGACAAGATTAGTAGGAGAACACCTCACAAAGCTCAAATATACATATGAAGTTATAATTTCAAGAGAGCTCATGCATGTATGAATTGAGTCATATAAAAATAGAATCCATTATAGCAACACAAAATCCAACTACTCTATGTAAGCATGGTAAAGAACATTTTAAGGATTGACAATCTTAACCAAAAGTTCTAGCCACATGGGAGCGGAAAAAAAAGGGATTCAAACACAAGTATATGCCACATAGTGTGTGTCAAACAAAAATACACACAAAAAAAATCTTTTTGAGTTTTTGGAATTTTTAAACCAACCAAACAAAATATTTACTTCAAAAGACAAACAAAAATCATTTGTATTTTTCATTAAGCCTAAATTACTAAAAGGTGAAACACAAATGATAAACAAAAATCTTTTTGTATTTTTCATTTAATGCAAACTAACATAAATATAATACAAAAGATAAATAAAAATTATAATTCTAGCATGAGATATGTGGTAAAGCAATGACTAGAAAATGATTAAACATGCATACACCTAGCAATGATATGTAATATGAAGCACAAAAAGCTAGAGTATGCAAACAAAACTAACATATTCAACCTTTAAATTTAGCTAGGGAGGTTTCATGTGAAAGCAAATGAGAATCAACAAATCTAATATCTAGTGCGTCTAAAAATGATTTCCTAACCCATATAGATGTATATTTAAAATGATGGGATATGGGAACTAATGAAATGCTAAACATAGACTTCCTAGTACTTATTTTAAGATCAAAACAAAATGACCTAAGGTGACCTTTCCTACTACAATGCAAGCATGTGAAAATACGAGGAATGATACCTAAGGTGTGACATTTTCTAAAGTCCTTGGATAAAGTTGACCCTCTAAAACAAACCACGGTCGTAGCTTTAGCAACGAAAATATTTGAACAAGATGAGATAGAACCATTACAACTACTACTCGAGTCTTGTAAATTATTTTTCATTTTTAAAATTTTGGACGCGAGTAATAAATTAGACTCCTCAATTTTACGGGACTCCTTCTTTAAATTTTCTATAACACTTAGAAGGTTATCACGCTCCCCCTCAATGTGAACAAACTTGTCTCCAAGAGTATTTTCTCGACTATCACTCTCTTTCTTGGACATATTCAAAATATTAAAATTATAATTTATGTCCATGAGCTTTTCACGAAAAATATCTTTTTGAGATAGTGAGGTTTGCAAAAGTTTAATTCTAGATTTAAAACATAAATTTTCATTTTCAAGAAACTTAATTCTTTTTGCAAATCTCACATTTAATTCTCTTAAATTTTCATTACACTTATTAAGCCCATTAAATTCCTCTCGAATATCAAAAACTTCATTATCATTAGAAATGGACAAATTATCATTAAGACGTCCCATCGAGAGATACAAAACAAAAATTGAGAGTGAGTAAAAAATAAACCACCTAAAAATACAAGGAGCAAAAAAATTATAGAAGCCGAAAAACGGATCTTTGAAGCGATAAATTAGCGCTCCGGCTCTGATACCAATTTGAAAACGTGAGTTTTTCTAAATCAATGCTCTGATACCACTTGTTGGAAATATAGACCCCCAATTTTATATTTTACAAAAATTAATTTCCTTTTAGATTTGGAATAAAGATGGTTCAACTAAACAATTTCATACATAAACCCAATTTTAATTTCTTTCAAATTAAAATAAACTTAAACTCAAAGTGAAATTAAATTAAACAAAAAATACATTTTTTCACTTAAACATATTAACTCCACCCAAGTCCTAGAAATTTGTCTAACAAAATAATTAATCAATTTTTGCAAATTTAGGCCAAACTAAATTTTATCCAACAAAATTAATGACTTGAATTAAATTAATTTTTACCCAAATTAAATTTGCACCAAAATAAATATATCAATTTTATATTTTTACCTAAGCATGCATCTATTGTGATTTGCAAAAGATAAAATAAGTAAACAACCACTACGCCGCGATGTACGAGGAAAAACCCACAACGGGAAAAAACTTCGGACGGCCCTAACCTTAAATCCACTAAGTACGATTTTATAAGTACAAGACAAAAAGACTTACAACACCCAACTTGACTCCGTCCAAGCCTCGACGCTTCTTCTTGTACACACCTTTGCCTAGCGAATAACCGCGGAGGTCCACCGCGATCTCGGAATCCACCTATCGTTCATTTTCTAGTCACCATCACCCGAACAAGGAGCCTTTCTCCAAGTGGGTATGTCACAGCAAACAAACTTCTTCTTTGTGGAATGTAGAAGTAAACCCAAACTTCTCTTCTTTGAGGTGTAGAGATAAACCCGGTGCCAAACACTCCAAGAAAGGATATATATTTAGGAACTTGGAATAAATAAACTATGGGTGTATAAACCTTGATTTTGTTCTAAAGATTAAAACAATTTAACAAAAATCAAGGGGACTTTTTCTTGGAAGAATTTTCTCTCAAAAACAATCTTAGATGTATGAAAAAGTCTTTTCAAAAAATTTGTTCCCGCACTAGTTAAATCTGTCAAAAAGTTAATGGGGAAAAAGTAGTGGGAACATGGAAAAAACTTCTAGAAAACTGTTCCCGCCAAAGGTGAAAAAGGAATCTCGTTAGAAGTCTCGTTCGAACGACCTTGGAATCTCGTTCGAATGAGATTCCAGATAGTTCGAACGACTTACCAGAAAATGCAAAATTCCATTTAAGCCCAACACTTTTATGAAAAGTTCTTAAAAAATATTTTCTGATTAAAACAAAGTCGTTAAAATTATTTATAAAAAATTATAAATTACACCCAATAAATTTCCAAGCTCCTGTATATATATATATATATATATATATATATATAATGCATTCATACCTTAGGATCATTGGAACCAATGTTTTTGACGTAGAAACGGGGCACACTAAACCCGGCATATTATGAAGCTTTATAATCTTGGCCGCTACGTCTTCAAATAAGACGTCATAGGCTTGGATGGATACACTTGAACACTATCCTATAACTCAAATGTTTTTGTCCGGAATTGAGCCAACACTACATTAAGACTCAATCGGAGACTAATGTTTTTACATGCTTGGACTAGGAGAATCTGGCACGATTAGAATCGTGCCAGATTCTGGCGTGGTTTATTTCCAATCTGGCATGGTTAAAAACGGTGCTAGAAACTGGCACGGTTTAAAATCGTGCCAAAAATAGTTCCAAAATTTGTTACGGAAAATTATAGTAGAATTAATTTTAAATTTTATTTTGGAGCCAACACCTTCTCCCCGCTCTTTCTTTAACAAAAGTTGTCTACTCTACCAAATCCATATCTCTATCATGCCTCCTCCGCCAAGTGCGAGGTCAACATCGCCGAAGAGTAGCTCGAAAATCTCCCAGTGACTTACAATGAGCAGTATGTTTTAAAGAGGAATTTGATAAATAGGGTTTTGAATAAGAATTTAAGGTTGGGGTTCTAGGTGGTTCTGACCCAGAGCTATAAAGGATGATTGTCACTGCCATTTGAGCTCAGATTCAAACGCAGGCACTTACTCGAGCTAGTGATCACCACTTTTATTTGGTCAATCAATGACCATATGAATGGTAACTATAACCCCCCTATTTTTAAATTAAAGATCACCGTTTTAACATTTAGAGTTTAACCTAAGTTGTAAGTTGGATGTAGGAATGTTAATATTTTGGAGGTAGACGACACAATGAAATAAAACTGAGGTAAGCAATTGTTGAAATTGGTGTATTAAGAAATTTATGCACTTACATGGCCCTGTCAAAGTTATGGATTTCCAATTGCTATCAAGAAGTAGAAATCACAATTTGGTTAACTTACTAACAGCTCTTGGTCACGTTTGAAGAAAAAATCTCTTCAACGTGTAATACCCCGTACTTTTGGCTATATTTATTTTTAGGATTAATTAATTAAATGCGTATTAATTGGAAATTTATCCGGATAAAATACTAGCGAGATGTGAGTTGGTATTTGACTATATTGAGCATATATGATGTTATATGAATATAGAATTATGAAATTTGTCGTGAGATTTATATACGGCAATTTGGTCATTTTATTGGGACGCGTGTGACAGTCGCGTCGGGTTTAATTATTTTATTTATAAAAGTGAATATAAATTCTATTAACCGTATGGTCGTTTTGAATGCGCCAACGCGTCCGGAAGGGTCGAGATAGTTAGAAAATACTAGCCGGGGGTTTAGTTTGGGTCCCGGGGTATTTTTAGGCGATACCGGCAACATAAAGGGTATTTTAGTAATTTTGTATTTTTGGAGAATTAAAAGTGACGAAAATTTAGAGTTTTAATCTGATTGGGAATTGACCCACTAAGCCACTAACCAACCCATATTAACCCAATAAGCTACGGGAGTTATCAATTTAGGTTTCCCCTAGCCACCATAGCCACCTTTGGAGAAGAAAGCTTGGAGAGGGAGAGAAAGAGAAGGAATTCTGCAGAAATCTTTACAAAAATCAACACCAAATTCAGAGACAATCAAGGCAAGTGATTTGATTACATTTAAATTCAGAGAATGTCCTTTCCATGTTAGAAAATTGAAGAATTCCAATTGTTCTTGAAAGATGAATGAAAACCCATGTTAATTGGATTTAGAACTTGAATATTGAGGATAAATTGCATGTAGAACCATATAGAGATGATTATTCTGGTATTAGTATACGTGGGATGTAACAAAAACGGATCTAGAATGGACTAATTGATGATTACAAATTCTAGGGTTTATGTTCTTGAATAATTGGGGAAAAAGTATAGAGATTTGTATTTTGATTGATGTTAGGGTGATTTAATCCTTTAAAACGTGTTAGGAGGTGACTATAATATGTTTAGGATTGATTAGAGACCTTAAAAAAATCATTGGGACTAATTTCAGAGGAGATTTGAGGAGTAAAATTGATGAAAAACGAAGAAGGAAAAATCTGGGCTCGAACTGGTCGTTCGTTAGAAGAGCCTTCCCAGGTCGTTCGAACGAGCTTGTCCGAACGAGCTTCTAACGAGTTGACCAGTCGCTTCTAACGAGGGGAGACTTCGTTCGATACCTTCGTTCGAACGAACTGTATTTCGTTCGATACATTCGTTAGAACGAGATGTCATTAGAAGGTACAGTTCGTTCTAACGAACTGGAATCTCGTTCGAACAGCCTCGTTCGAACGAGGCTTCTAACGAGTTGACAGTTTAGGCCTTTTTGGCCTGTTTTGATTTTGGGAGTTCCGTAATCTTGTTCGAGGATATAGATAACCTTCCTTTGATGATGTATTGATAGGTTTGGGACGTTTATGTTATTTTGAGGAGTAAATTATATACGAGTGATTTAAATCTATGAACCGTTTGGGTTGAGACGTGAGTGTCTACTACGACGTGAGAATAAATTATGGCGCGTATGATTATAAACCGGAAACGTATAAAGTGTGTAAATTATATATTGGTACTAGAATGAGAGTAGTACTACAATTAAACTACGGGATTACTAAGACGTGTGTTTACTTAGTATTGGTATATGAATTGTGTGTATGACATACCTACCATACTTGCTATCACGGGAGGTTTGCGTTCGCTTAGGACCCTCTAATCCTTGTGTTGCCCGGATTTAGACTGGTTACCTTGATGAACATAGGTCATAGAAAGACTTATTGGGATATTAATAAGTCCGCTGATCGTGGGACCGTAGGTATGTGCGTGACCCATGTGATGTGACTGTGTTCGCCTCCATTATTTGTGATGTTGTTATTTGTGAACTATTCCTGAGAGATTCGGAATATGTAATCCTTATGTGCGTGATGTACCGGGATGGATAGCAGAGTATGTATGCACCGCAGCTTAGTTCTCGAGGTGCTTGTATTGTCTATTTATGATGTGAATAATATACACTTAATAAATGGGAACCTTCATATTAATGTTGTGAAAATAATTACGATATTGTTTCGAGAAAAACATAACGAGTTAGCTGATAGTGAAATATATATTGCATATTGAGCATCTGAGTTTACGTTAAACTCCTATTTAATTACGAGCGTTATGATGTTAATAGAACCGAGTAATAAGGGTAGGACCTATGACAGTCTAGCTAGATATGATGTCACTTAGCTAGTGGTTTGTGTCGTTGTAGATGGGTACTTACGTTAGGAGTGCACAGTTAGACGAGAGGTGAGAATATCATGTGAGTGCACGTCCTAAGGGAAATCCAAGTTCATTGTGATTCTTGATTCAATTAATAAGGTCATAAAATCACTATGGTAATTTTTGCTCAAACTATACACGATTCAGTAATCTATTTAGCTATTACTAAATTGAATTGTATGATTCAATTCATAAAATACAAGATTCACTTAAATTTCATCACATAATTCGTATCATTGAGAAACGAATCACGAATCATATAGTGAATTGAATTGTAAGATTCTAGTGACAATGGATGTTGCCTATGGGGGACACATGCTCATTTTCGAAGAAGCTCGACCCAAGTATTAAAGTTGCACACCATCATAATCAGTGTCAATGTGCTTGAAATCAATGTTCAAAGTAGTTTTTTGCGCTTCTAAGACGAGGATATTAATTTATTTATGATGGGTGATCTTGATTATGTGTTTAATTGTAGTTAAAAAATAATTATGGGCTAAGTACATTAACCACCACCACCACAAGACTACTTGTGTATCTTTGTGACATTTCACTCAAGATTCAATTAAGATAAAAACATACCACAATGCTGACAGAGAAGACGAAATAGATAGAAATGGGGCCCACTCTACAAGAGGACCTCCTGCGCAAGCTAATAGGAATTTAGTTGGTGATGGAAATGGTGATGATGCTGGTGGGGCATAAGGAATTACTAGGGGCGGTCAGATAATGATAAGAAATGCAGAAAATGTTGATGACAGGTGGGAACAGCAGGCAACTCGTCTTGAGGCTCATGTTGAACAAATGTTTGATGGATTAGATGACGCTGAAGGAGCCAAGGATGTTTGGGAAGTTGATTGCTGAAAGAGTCGAGTTCTTCTCGGTCTCTCCATTAGCAAGCTCTTTGGGTCATTGGGTCATGGGAATTGTTTACATGTTATAAATAAGTATCTTTGTCAGCCTACTTCGAGGGTTTTAGAGAAATGGAGCTCTTTACTTTCTTCGAGATCCAATGAACCCTAATTATAACCCATTTCGTGATCTGATTGACGATCCTGTGCACAAGCATGCATGTAGGGTTATGTTGTTTGTCGTTGTTCCTGGAAGTTTTTTAGTGATGTTGGTATTTTTACCAGTTAAACTTGCCATGCGAATGGCTCCCCCAATATTTCCTCTTAATATATCTGACTCTCACCCATTTACCGAGATTCCTACTGACATGCTTCTCTTTCAAATCTGCATTTCGTTTGCTATCGAGCATTTTAAGTCACGGACGATGATCAAGTCCTTTATTCACTATTGGTTTACTGCAGTAGGTTAAGCACTTCATTTAATTGATTTCTTACTTCCTAGAGGAAAATGGAAATAGGGAGCCAGTGAGATAGGATAGACTGATAGGTGGACAAGATCGGGACCTAGGATTTGTGTCCCTCTCTCATAATGATTTAAACAGGTCCAAGCAAGTGGCATCAAGCGTTGATCTTATAGAGGAGGAGGAGGATAGTGATGAACAATCTGAGTCAGAAAGGTATGGCTTTATGCTCCGCATCGTGTTGGGGGTGGTGGTGTCTTGGATGACTTTGCTTGTTTCTAATTATGCCTTAATTATTGTACCCATATCACTTAGATGATCACGGTTCAACTCTCTTCCCCTTCTCCCAATAACACACGGCATAAAATGCAATGATTTATATGTTCTCATCATTGGAAACTATGCCATTTGGACTGCTTTAGCTGGAGTTAGGTATTCTATCGAGCACATTAAAATAGGGAGAGCTACAGTTTTGCTAAATCATATTTGGAATTGGTGTGGCATTGTTTTAAAGAGTTCTACACCGTTATCAATATGGATTTGTGTCATCTCGGTGTTAACTGGGTTGCTCTTTGAACTTCTGGTAATTATGTCTATCAAGATTGGGCTTTGGGACTATTTTTTCTCAAGATCTAGACCAGACTGGCAATGATGGATCACATGATCCTCTTAGTGGACGAAAGATGGTGAGTAAAATTTAAAAGGGTGAGAGAAGACGGTTTCTCCATGATGCAGGGCTTCTGGGTTTTGCGGGAAATTATGTTCACAATCATCATGAAGCTCCTAACCGCGCTTTGCATCCCCTGTGTTTTAGTGCAAAATTTATTTTCGGTATTTGGGCACCCACTAGTAGTCAACTTCACCATTTATTAATTCAGTTGGTTAGGATGCCTCGGCTTCAATCTGTTGTGCTTTTGTGCAAAGAGGTTCCACGTCTGGTTCACCAACCTCCATAACTCTCTATGTGGTGACCGCTATTTTATTGGCTGTAGACTCCATACCTTTAGGGAAGATAAAGAGGCAAGACAAAACGCGATGTTGATTACTTCTTCAAGTATAATCGGAGGGCACTGGATTATTATTAGAAAAGAATGATTGGGAAGAGGCTGTTGATCTTGGGATGAGGCAGAGGCACACAATCAGACAAGATAGGCTTGAATGACAAGCTGAATATCGTTCGACCAATTTTTTTCCCCGCTGACGTGGTCCATATATATGATACTATATATAGCCTGTCATCAGCTTGTATTCTATATAGTGTTGTCCTTCATGCTCTCTTCAATTTATGATTGTTGTGTAGTGTGTGAATATAAATTGTCGTCGTTTAGTCACCATAAGGTATGCACAAAACAAAGTGTCATTTATCTGTAGAAATTCATATCTTAGCACCATCTTGTTATTTAATTATATAGTCTTTGCACAATTTAAATGCAATACAGAAATAAAAAATAGTTCTCTTGATACCTTGTTTCAACAGGACATTCAGGGAGTATTTAGATAAGCTAACTGTGTATCTAATATGCTTCTTTGTGCAGACATATCCCTTGAAAGATCTTGATAGAATATTCTTGAAGGTTCGCTCCAAGATGATCTTTTTCCCCTTTCTATTGCACTGTCCTTCAGTAAACTTACTATGTTATTTTCAATTGGGGGATAATTCAACTACACCCTCTACTAGATGGGGACGCATGTACCGATTTCTTATACGACATGGAGATATGTAGACACGCGATATAAGAATCAAATTTGGACAATGTTTAAGGTATACTATTTTTTCTCTTTGGATACAATTGTAATAGTTACTAAATTCAATTACGTATTGATATGTTTTATTTCTTTCATATATTGTAGAAAGACTTTCCCTATGTGAAAGAAAATAAAACCCAAACCATCCACCAAACAGCTCCGTAAGAGGCACTAACACCTCGCACGGGACCAATGTAACTCGTTGGAACTGACTGAGTAGTCACGGGACTCACACTCAAAACACTTCTCTTCTTCCTCTTTCTATTTATCACTCTCTTTTTCACCGCTCTCTTTGGCCTCATCTTTCTTTTTGTTTTTCTCAAAAAACTTTTTATTGGAAGAATTTTGTTTTGAAAACATGAGAAATTTTTTAAAATTTTTCGCAAGCATGGACATATCAAAATCAACCTCACCCTCAGAGTCAGACTCACAAACTTTCACTTTTTTTCCTCTCTCTTGGACAATTCCTCTCCCTTCCTAGACTGGGCTCTAAGTGCTATCCCTCTATCCTTAGCTTTGACAGTGTCGGGAAACATATCAATCTTATATGTTTGGAGGTGTCCTACCAGCTCTTCTAATTTCAAATTACCTAAGGAATTAAAAAATATCACTTTAGGGATAAAAAGTTTAGGCAACGATCTTTAAATCTTTTTAACCACTCGTGTAAAGGAATAAATACCTCCATGACGCATCGAGTTTGAAATGATATAAGAATAAATCAATCATCAATAATCAAATCACCCCCATAATGCAAACTCCCCCATAATTTGTTCTCCCCTTTTTATTTGACCGAAATAGATAAGAAAATGAATCAACAAAAATAAACATGGAGTCATTACGACAAATATGCATAGCAAGCATGGATCAAACTACGCCCATGCAAAGGAATCAGCTCTTGAGGATTCCATGAACTATTTTTTATTTTTCAATTCTTCATAAAAAATGAAAAAATAATTTTACAAAAATCACATGCCATGAATTTACATGAAGATAACCAAATCATGGAAAAGAAATGCATGGGTGTGAACAATTCGATAGCTAAATCAATGAAATCACGCATAATATATGTGCATGATGAATATGTGTACTCCTAACGAATGAATCTCAAAATCGTCCTTGGGTGTCGAAAAATGTGAATTTAGATGACATCGTCTTAATCAAATCGACAAATCAAAGTCAGAAATGATTTTCACACCAATAACGTCTTAAACTATGCAATGCTTTTTCATGACTTTGTTAGGACGTGCAAACCCATTTTATATTTCATTCAAACTCCCTCATAAATAATAATGCTTTTTGTTTTTCTTTGAAGGTGATGAAACTAAATCCTATTGCCCCACTTTTTGACATATTTTTGTTTTTATTGCCTTTAAATTTTTTCAGGCTCTTTTCATTCTCTTTGGACCTAGGCTTTTGTTGATGCCAAATTTTTATTTTCTATGTCCTTTTTAAATGGTGGCTTAATCGCAAAGGATATATGAGTGCCCTTCGTATCCCTTCCCCATTTTTCAAAAAAATCACACAAACTCTCATTAACGGTTCTTACATGCACTACTTTCATTGTCAAGTTTTATCGCATTCGGTTCATTTTAAAGGCAGAATTGAGATGAAAACACATCAATCAACATGTGACAGACAAGAACAATAGTCAAATAAATTCGTGCAAGTGTGCATTAAAGGAACTCATGAGTCAAACATGTAGGAAGTAACAAAAAATCACATCTCAATGACTCTAAACATTATAAAGCACAAAAATGAAATGATGACGCATATCAAAACACTATCAAATAGTCACATGGATATAAAATTAAATTATGACTTGCTCATCCTGAATGTCCATTCATATATGGTGCAAAACAAACTACAAAATCTTTTTATCTTTTTCCAAAAAATTTATCGAAATAAAATCCTTTTGGCTTTTTCAATTTTTTTCTCAAAAATAATGAAAATCTTTTTTGTATTTTTCCAAAAAAATTCAAAAAAAAAATCTTCTTGGTATTTTAAAAAATATATCAAATATGGAAAATATAAATACAAAAATTATACACACTAGCAATAGGCATAAAATATCATCATGAAAATCATCCTATGCTAACAAACAAGTCTAAAACACAACCGTTAGCTACGGTGGAGTTTTTCAAATGTGGTGATATCCTATGAAAAACATCCATCAAGTCATGTGAAGTCTTGACTAAAATTTTAAGATGCGCAAACTCTCGCATGTAGTCATCCGGAACATCATGTGTGCGTGTGTGGGTGTGAACATGTGTAGTAGCAAAACGTGACAGAAAATTCAACTTAAAACAAAAATCCCTAAGGTGTCCTCTCTTCTTGAAGTGGGTGCAAACATAAACAGGCCTAGTTTCACCTCTCTAAAAACATCTTCTACGCACTCTCCTATCAGGTACGAGACGCCTAGGTGGGTTAGGTTGAGATCCATATGGATCTATATCTAACTCGGGAATCGGCTCGAGTGTAACGTGGGAAGTGGACGCACCGCCATGACCTATTCCTCGTCTCTCAACATCACTCAAAACGGGATTAAGAACCATCTTTCAAATCTTCTTAGATGCATTCTCTAAAAGGTCTTTAACCTCCCGAGCACATTTGAGATTACTCTCGAGTTGGGATACATTTGTCATCAGACTAGACACCATGTTGGTCAAATCAATTTTTCCCCGATCTAAAGCAATCAATTGTTCACTAAAAAAAACATTCACCTCCTCGAGTTGACATGCTTTCACCTCAAACGCCCTCAAAACCTCTAACTCTCTCTGCAAATCTCTTACCCTGAGACCAAACTCCTTATTCAATTTCATAATCTTTAAGGTCTCGACGGCGTACAAATCTTTAAATGCGATCTGGAGCTCACTTCCCACTCTCACTTTCTCCCTCACTCAAAACACTCAAACTATCATACTCTTTGGGGTCTCACGTGCACAAGTTTCCTCATTGTTGTGGGAGAAACTAGGTGTGCTCTCGTGACTAGCTTAAAAGGTGATATATTTCCCATGTGAAGAGTCATCCCCGGAATCTTTCACTATCGTTATCGCTAAGAGTGGTTGGCATGGCAGTTTGTTTGCCCTTTCTCTTTAGCCTAGTGGGACACTCAAAAGCTCTATGCCCCCTACCCTCACACTAAAAATACTTCTCTTCTTCCTCACTCCCTTTTTCACCACTCTCTTTGGCCTCATCTTTCTTTTTTTTTTCTCAAAAAACTTTTTATTGGAAGAATTTTGTTTTGAAAACTTGAGAAATTTTAAAATTTTTTGCAAGTATGGCCATATCAAAATCAACCTCACCCTCAGAGTCGGACTCACAAACTTTAACTTTCTTTTTCTTCTCTCTCCTGGACACTTCTTCTCCCTTCCTAAACTGGGCTCTAAGTGTTATCCCTCTATCCTTAGGTTTGACAATGTCGGGGAACATGTCAATCTCATATGTTTGGAGGTATCCTACCAGCTCTTCTAATTTTAAATTACTCAAATTACCCAAGTAATTTAAAACAGTCACTTTAGGGATAAAACGTTTAGGGAGCGATCTTAAAATCTTTTTAACCACTCATGCATCAGGAATGTGCTCACTAAGTTTGAAACTAGTGCTGACAATATCAGACAAACTTGCATAAAACTCATCAAAAGACTCAGTCTCAAGCATGGTAATTGTTTCAAATTGAGTAGTTAAATTTAGAATTTTAGACTCTTTGACCGCAATTGTGCCTTCGTGGGTAAGTTGTAAAATATCCCACACTTCTTTTGACGTGGTGCACGTCATAATACGTCGAAACTCCTCAGGAGTGACGGCACCAGAAATTACACTCAGCCCACGTGAATTAAAAGTGTTCCATTTAAATTGATCCTCAGTCCATCGTGTCACGGGTTTTATAGTAGTGATATTATTTGCATAGATAATGAGATAATTACAGCCTCTTTCACAAACAACACAAATGCGCTCATCAATGGCCTTTAACTGTGATTTCATACGTGTTTTCCAGTAGGCATAATTAGACCAGTTAAAAATGGGCATCCGATTATATAAGTGCTTCATTGAAAATATTGCAATTTTTCACAAAATATATTTTTTTAAATCAATATCACCCAATCTTACGAAAAATAAGGATCACTCGATAAATTAGACAAACCCGCTCTGATACCAATTTGTAAATGAGTGTGCGATACTGATTAAATCGAATTCACAAATTTCCATGTTAACCTTAGGTGTCAATTTTTAATCTAGTTTAATTCAACCCTAAAACATACATCTAGGTATAGTGGATCATGCCAACACAAACAAATATGAATTGTTGACTCATAGATTTCAGGAAAAATCCTCGAAGGAAACAACCTTTTATTTCACAAATAATACTCACAATGATAACAAGTCAAATCTGCAATGGATTAACCGCAGTAAACCCACATAGGCCGCAACCTAAATCAGCAATGGAATTCCGCAGTAACTCCACACGAATCGCAGTTTTGTCAGCCCAGGAACACCCATGTGTACTCCCTTTAACACGCAATCACGTCAGCCCAGCATCTCCTTCAAGTGGCATCTAGATTAGCAGTAGAGATCTTCTCTACAAGAGAAACTTCACAACATTATGTTCTTGGGTTCTAAAATAATTCACATAAAGATTGGGATGATTTGTGAATTGAAAAAAAAGGATAAAACCCTTAAAATTGAGAAGACAGATGTTTCGACCAAAGCAGTTTCCTAGATTTAAAATTCACAGGTCTTCTGAAGAAAAATGAAACTTGACAAACCAATTTATAGCGGAAGCTCACTCAAATGAGAAAACTACATCGCTCGAACGAGATCGCAAGACATGCTATTGTCGCTTGAATGACGTAACAAAGTCGCTTGAACGACCTGAGCGGGAAATTAATTTTTTATTCCAGTCCGCCTCAACACTTAGAAAAATATTTTTGACGAAAAACTCCGCTCCAACACTTAGAAAAAATTTCAGATAATTATTCCAACACTCTAAGTGAATCATTAAGGTATAAAAACACAACCTTACCAAAATTAATCTCGCGGAGGCTTAAATGTTGAAGAATTTTGATATTCGGATCCGTCTTGACGCATAATTAAACTTGAATAAGTCTTCGACGGTTGTAGCGGTATACGACATACTCAAATGTAAATTTGACAATAAAATAATGCCCTTACAATCTTGAATGCAATTTTTTCATAATTACTTGGTTACTAATATCATCTCTTTTTTGTTTCCTCTTTTTTTGCAGGATAATGTTTTGTTCTTAGCTTTTATCCACATGGGACACACGAAGAAGTCAATGGTTTACAAGGGGATTATTAATTTAATATCGTTAATATTCAGGATTCTGTTTTTTATGTGTTATGGTCGTGCCAACTTTTGTAGTTTTATTGTTAACTTTTATGGTTGTACGGCTTTTATAATTTTATTGTTATATTTCATAGCCGTGTGAGCTTTACATTATGCAGGTTTTATATTAACATGTTTTAGAATGTCTGGAAAATAGAGGAAATGTGGCCCAACTTTTTTTTTTCTGTGAACTATTAAGACTTGTTATATTTTGAAGTTTGTATATACATCAGTATATCAACAATGTGCGAGATTAGCAATTTGTTAATTTTCTTAATTTTTTTTGCAAATAATAATTATTTTTTCTACCAAATTTGGAATTTGCTAATTTTCTTGATTTTTTTAAATAATATTTTTTTTATTAATTGAAAAATCTGACACGGTTTAAAACTGTGCCAAAAGCATGTAAGATTCAATATCTCGCATGGTTTAAAAGCATGCCACCGTGCCAGAAAATCTAACACCCCTAATTCTGGCTTGGTTTTAAACCGTGTCAAATTCTTGTTTTTGGTGTAGTGTAAGATCTTCTTAAAACTATTCATATCCATTAACGAAAAGAACAATTACGTTGGATTTTAAAGGAATGACATGAGTATCTTAACCTTTTTTATAACCATATTATGTGATTTGATACTCCCACTAAACTCACCATTGTTTAAAGAATTTGATATTTAATATTTTCGATTTCGAAATGTGTACCCTCTTTCAAGTGTAGATATAATTATAAATTCTAATTTTTTTAGTGGATTCTAAATCCATGCATGTATTAAACATTTTCAATTATAAGGTGTGTCAAATTGGGTAAGTAAAGTGGAATTTATATATTATAATTTTAAAATTTAAATTGGAATTTTGTGTGAATAAATGTTGTGGTGATATTGACTTATTGTGTTTGACTTGTTATTGTATAATGACATGAACTATTTGGGTCCACTATTCAAGGACTATACTCTCCCACTTGGGCCACATAGATCATTATAAATCGTAAAATCTTAAAAGCTCAAACATGAGTGTCAAAATTCATAAGTGACAACCCAAAGACAACCTATACTATTAAGTCATCAAAGTACATCTAAAGTGAAAAGAATGTGATATTCAATCCACAAGATCGAAAACCTATTTTGAAGTTAAACATTATGATGTAGGATCACAATCATTTTTCTTGTAAAAGTTTTATCAAAAACATAATTATACAAACCATCAATGAGAACACTATAATTAAGAAAATATATTCTCATATAAATTAAAAAAATCTTTTGTATACTAAAGAAAAATATCTACAAAGGTCATTTAGTTTTTTTTTAATGATTTCAAAATGACATAAGAAAAGGAGTCTAAGAGTTTATGATTTGTTTTATGGTTTTCTTATAAGGATCCTCATATTGATTTAGAACTGTGTTTCATAGCACTTTAGTTTTTGAAAAACAGAATAAATTATTCAATTCATATTGAACGACACATTATAATTAACACAGTGTATATTACATAGTGGGTACTCATATTTTAATCTTTAATATTATGAGATTTTTCATAAATTTTATGCTTAATCCATTTAAATTCTTCAAAAAATTTAAATAAGTTTCACACACTAATCTTTTTAATACCGGGTTCCTCAAGTAAAACATAATTCCTATGATTTAGCATTTTTTAAGTAAAGCTTAACTTCTTTAATTCATTCTAATAAGTATAGAACATTAAAACGGATAAAACATGTCGTTTTAGAGAAATAAAGTAATATATAATTAATGCAATAAATAGGTCATTACATTAATGCTATGAGTTGACAACATACACATTAATAACATTTTATAACTGTGGACTTTCTTTTGAAATAACTTTGAATATTTATATATATGACTTTATTGGGTACCATGTTATATAATTTAGATGGACATGCCATCTAGGATAAATTTTTACCACCTAATTGCATAATTACTTTATATTTATTTCAGTTACTCAAAATAAATTTCATTTGAAAACTTATATCCCCTGACGAAATAAATCAAATATGCCACATTAATATCTTTGCTATGATAAGTTATTATTACCACTTTAAGCTCTAAATTTAATATTCATAAGTATTCTAACTGGGTCACTTTATGACTACCAAATTATCCATTATATGAATATTACATTATTTTATGTAATGTATAATGATTTCAACAAGCATTGGTATTTTTAAAAGGTATAAATGGAGAGTGTACTTATAAATTAAAGAAGGTTATAGACTCTTTAGAGCAATTGATACCGACCTTATTAGATAAATATACTGCCCCTTAATATTAACTTCACCATTGCAACTGGACTCTTTCGAGCAACCAAATCACAATTGCTTAATCATAATGAAATCATTAACAATCCGAACACTCAAAACCATATTCAGACTCTTTGGAGGAACCAAGACATGGTATATGAATGTTATCATAAAATTAAGCATATATAATTTATTAGATTAGACCACTTTGGTGGAATTATAACCTAATAAACACTCATATGAAAACCTTAAGGCATGCTTTTAATATTCCATTACTTATATTGGACATAATAAGCATATATACATTTAATCTAATATTTACTATTTTGAGCATCGATTAAACTTCACGTGAATATTAGTCTCAAGGAAAATTTTGAATCATTCGAGATTAAGTTGATGCGAAAAAAAATAAAATTTTACTCATTAATGTTCATTTGATAATCAAAATTGTCCCTTTGGGCAATATTACAATGAACAAGTCACAACATCATTCCATCAACAATCTAATATTCATAATTATATTTAGAGCTACTAACAGTCTAATTTATACACAGTCATGTAATATTTACAATTATAGACTAGGGCACTCTAATGGACACCTAATATAACATCACATAAATATTAATATCAAAATATTAACCATAATTATAATATTCATAACAATATTTGGTATTTCCTAAAAATATTATGACAGCCAAATAAAATAAGACAACTGATGTATTTATTAAACACATAAAATAAAGAATTCTATAATTTTCAGTAACGGAAAAATTGAGTAACCACTATAAAAGAGTTGAGAATGACATAGTTGTCAACTTTATTACCAAATATGACAAATTTAAGGCGTTGAAAACTTAAACGGGATCAAATAACCAAAACAACGTCCATCCCCAGAAAATGGTGATTTTTAATTATTAGATCGTTTCTGATTGAAATAAAAAAAATACATCGATCATGAGTAAGTCGACAATTTTAATCTCAATTATTGCTTATTGTAGGCATAAGAAAACTCCTACTGAAAATGTCTCAAAATATTCAAATTTACTGTTTTATAAAATAAGCGGCTTTAAATATATAATTAAAATTGTCACAAAAGAAAATTACAATAAGGGAAACAAAATCAATTTTAATTTGGTCATAAAAATTTTGGTATACAAAATCTCATTTTATGAAAATTTTATTTTATGTGATTATACAGCTACACCAATTAATTCATTTGGTTGCAATAACATATATCCTAAATTGATTAATCCTTTGTTTCATTTAAATATGTATTTCATAGAGTGTGCAAAATAAATTTACTTTCATAGAACATACATGCACACACATATTACGTCATGTATAAAAAAATAAATACCCTAGAAAAATATTTTACGAAATTCTTAATGGATAATCAAAGGTCTAAATATATATGCATACACAATAATCTAATATTTATAACTATAGATTTAGACACTTTCTTCCTAATCTAACATCATATAAATATTAGTGTCGAAACATTATTTCATAATTACTTTAGGACCTTTTGCAACCAAATAGATTATACACAATACTCTAAGATACCGAAAATTTTGTTGTCAAACTCCTAAATCATAAGTCTAATATTCAAAACTTTATATTGAACTTTTTTGTCAGCACGAAATAATGCATAACATGAATATTAGAATAATCATTTAATAATAAAAATATATGTAGTGATTTATATCATAAAATTCAAAGAATAATTTATTTTTCTAAAAATGGAAAAAATTTGAGTTATCACTACAGTAACATAAAAAAATCTTTTCATGATCACTTTTTAATACGCTAAATCATAAAATTAATTTTTAAGTGACAGTTATTAACATTGACATTATTACACAATGGGTTTTGTTTATTTTGATATTTTCAAGTGAACACTCGAATTTCGTAATATTTCGAGTAAAAATACAAAATTTGTCGTTAAAAAAATTCAGTAATGCATAAGGTTTTTTCTTTACCCGAATTCTTTTATAGACAAAAACTCTTAATGGACAATCACAAGATCAAAAACATATTGCTCAGATACCACTTGTAAAAACAAATTAAAGAACACGTAATTAACAGTTGTATATGGATATAAAATTTAACAAATGAATATCCAATTCTATGTATTATTTGTTCTTAACTAATATAAAGGTTATTTAACGTTCGGATCTTGAGTCAACATGATTATCAAATACAATTGTTATGGGGAATACAAAATTGTATTATATTGACACACTTACATCACGTCACAAATAGAAAGATTGACGGAGTAGTCGACCTTAGCGATGTCTGATCAGACTGAATTTCGAACCACGACTTCCTCTTGTGTACGGCAAAAACATACTTCAATTTGAGCACGTTCCAACGGTTGGATATTCTTTTATATCCAATATAGTATTTCGAAAATAAGCACAAATTTGAGTCTTTGGATTTCTCTCCCTTATCCTATGATTTCATTATGTTGTCTTGTTTTCTGTCTAAATGATGGATAGTCAGACACTTATTTATGGGTGGGGACAAGACCCAAATCTCCAATAGTCACGTAATCTTAATCGTCCATCAAGGTAAATAACCAAGAGTCATTTTAACTCTTGCTATTTGTTGTACCCTTTCATTAACCAGAGTGACTCTTAGTGCTAATATAATTATGGATCATATTTTGTAGAATTATTCTTTAAAACAATTATAACAGATCATCCTCTAAAATGTACATTGTTGTGAAATGATTGTGACCTGACATTCATATACCTTTTAATGCAAATTTCAATTTTCATGCAGTACTATTTCTCAAATAGTTAATAGAACAGTGTGCACTCATGGTTATCAGTATTTCAATTTATCATATGGTGGGATCACGAAAATTTTCCACGTGCGATGTCAAATTATACGAGGGATAAGCCCCTAACGATGTACATTGTTCAATTTAACCTTGGATTCATATAAAAAAATATTAATGGACATGAGACATGTGGTTTGACACGGTTGGCCTTGCTGACATCCATAAAGAAAGAAGAGAGATGTCTTTTTAATGAATATTGGACTCAGGTGCTAAATTTGCTACATGAGAGTCAAGTTATTAGGTTACAATGGTGTACATTTGACGGAATGGACATAAATGGGGTCTTTAATATTTACAAGTGCTTCCCTAAGTTAGGAGTTTATTGGCATGATCATCTCCCCCTTTGTGCTAATCCAAATGATATGATCCCTTTTTCGGTTAATGGGTAGGCATGTGTTGACTTGAATCATCATTAATTTTCCCGTCCTTGATTTCCTCTTATAATATCGAGATCAATATTAACCTAGTTGAGGTCGGTCATACTCATCCGGCTCACGATATCGTAGTAGATCGGTGACCTAGTTCCATGAGGGTAAAAGATAGTTGTCCTAAAAATGTGTAATCACTTAATTAACTAAAATGGTGATTGTTGTATGTAAAAATTACTCTCCTATGTGGACTAATGATGAATGTACACATGTCCTCTTACGTGTTCGACTAGTTATGTTGATCAGCAACAGAGACACTTAATCGGCTGGATAGCCGACAAACTTCAGAATGCACACCATCGGGAATACTAGAAGTTATTCAGATGGGATGCCAACCATAACTGAATTCCAAGGGTTTCAATTATTGTACACTGATGAAAACGCCTGGTAATATAAAGGCATTCGATCTAGGGTTTTACACCATTATATATACGAAATACTCCCTTAACTGGAGGGACAACTCAAATCACACATAAACACACTATACTGAGCTATTGTAAATCTTATTAAATTAAAGTAATAGTGGACATAGGCTATTTTACAGCTGAACCACTCTAAAAGTCTCTTCTCTTTTGTGTGTGATTTGAGTTACTTACTATATTATTATGTGTGATTATAAATCCGAATATAGTCCATTTTTAGACATCAATAGATTGGCGTCGTCTGTGGGAACCCTTTACTGTCATCGTTCTCTATTATTTGCTTTATTTTTTATCTTTAAAAAATGAATGACCCGAAAAACAGCGCTAAAAATAAAGGCGATGTCTTCATTCCATCTGCTCCTCCTAGTGTGGAAGATCTACAGGGAATTCTGGTCAACCTTGCTAGAGTGCAAGAATCCATGCAAGAGTTTGTTAAGCAATTGCCCACACTATGCAAGCTATGTCTTCCAATTCTATATGGGATATGCCACCTCCACCAGCTAGAAATGAAAGGAGTTATGATTCTTGTTCTTTTCATGATAGGTTATATCATCCTGGAGTAACTTCTTTATTTCGATTAGTGGGCTATTAAGATGGTAGATATTTTTACAAAAAAAGACCGAGTATCTTGGAGAGGCTGAGCGGGGAGTCAAATTTTGTTCATCTAGGTCCCGGTAACTAAAGGACATCATGGGGAGTAGGAGCATCATTGTTAATACAGATAAGGGTCCACAATATCTAGGGCTAATATGAGCGGCTATGTGCATGCCGAACAAACCTCTCAAGAGGAGAGTTCAGCACATAGGCACAACAAATCTGCTAAATTCACCTCGGTTAAATCTAAGCCAATAGAACATCCCTAGAAAGGATCCATGCAGCAGTTAGAAAATCGGTTAGGTCAAATGGATAAAACCAAGAATCCATTACAAAAGAGTTTTATTAAAGGCTCACCTTTTATTTCAGCTATCGTGAACTACCCTACTCTATCCAAGTTCAAGTCACCAGTAGTTACTCCCAAGTACGATGGGAAAACTGATCCAATTCTGCACATAGATCAATATCAAGTTGTTGCTGACATCTACTAAGTCCCTGACGAGATGAGATGTAAAGCTTTCTCCAGTTCTATCATATAGCCGACCCAAATCTGGTATAATAATCTCCCAAGAGGTAAAATCTCTAGTTTTCATAAGTTAGCTGAATTATTCATAGATAATTTTTATTTTAGGGATAAATCGAGAAAGAGTGTCACTTATCTCTTGACCGTGCGACAAAAGTTAGGAGAAAGCACTAGAGAATATATTACACATTTTAACAATGAAAAACTAGAATTGGTGGACTATGTGGAGAAAACATTTGTTACAACGCTTATGAGTGGGTTACTTGCCAAAGATCTTTACTATGCTTTGCCAAAGAATCTACCCAAAAATATGACAGAATTAATGGATAGAGCTGGAAAAACAATGAATGTCGAGGATGAAATGGAAGCCAAGGAAGCTCCTGAGACCAAGGGTGAAGGTTAAAAAAATTCTAATCCTTTCGAGAAGGACCAAAAAGATAAAAGAATGGATCGGATCATGAAGCATAATGAATATACCCTGCTCAATAAATGTGTTCACCATATCCTAGAGGAAATCAAAGGGAGCAGAGAATTGAATTGGACTAGAATGTTGAAGACACCCCCTAACAAGAGGGATAAGTCCAAGTATAGTGATTTCCATAGGGATCATGGGCATAACACTAATAATTGTATTACACTAATTAATGAGATTCAAAATCTTATTCGATAAAGAATATTAAGCAAGTTTATTGATCAAAATATCAATTAAAATTATTAAAAGAGGTATGAATCTTCGGTCTGAGCAGCTGACGATAATAAAAGAGCAAGAATTGATGATTTTGAGGAAGATCCAGACCTGCCGAAGAAGCCTGATGAACTGGAGGTGGAAGTAAGCACGATATCCTTTGGATACCACTTCATCGTAGGAGGAGACATTAAAGGAGGAGATGTGATTATAGAAAGGAAAGATTACTTAAATGAAGACAAGGTCTGTTCAACTGTCAAACAGATTGATATGGTTGAATCTAGTAATAGTCGGCCAGGACAAGTCAATAGAGATAGGCTGGTGATCGAATTCTCTAAACATGATCTGATTGGGATCCTTTATCCTCGCGACGATCCGTTAATTATCACATAAAGGATTCATCATGGCAGAGTTTCAAGGATACTGGTTGATAATGGGAGTTCAGCTGATGTCATGTTCTATAACTGTTTCCAAAGCTTAGGGCTAAAGGAAGGTAAGCTAGAACCATGCCATAGACCTCTCATTAGATTTGCAGGAGAGAAAGTATACCTATTGAGAACCATCAAGCCGGAAGTCTTGGTCGGCACCTGGACGGTGATCAGGAGAGAAATAATTCATTTTTTATGTTAGACAAAAATGTCCCGTCAGTTTATAATATCATCCTAGGAAGACTGGTTATAAAGCAATTAGAGGTTGTGTCATATATAGTGTATCAATGCATGAAATTTCTAATAAATTATGGAGTCATCGTAGTAAATGGTAATCCAAAAGAAGCCGAGGAATGTTATTATACTTCGGTCGACCAACAGGAAACCCAAATGAAGGGTATAACCATTTTCTACGTCGACACTTTAGATCCTCAGGAAGAAGAGAAGCTGATAATGGGGGAAAGTTATGAAAGAAACATAAAATGTTGTACTGGATGACGAGAAGTCAGAAAGAACCACTCAAATAAATTCAAAGTTATCTCCTTCTCTTAAATAGGGATTAATTACATTCCATAGAGAAAGGAAAAATGTGTTCTCTTAGAACCATGAAGATATGCCGGTAATTGATCCGAACTTCATGTGCCATGAGCTTAATATCTATTTTTAAGTCGATCAAGTAAAAATAAATAATTTTTAGACCTGAGAAGAATACGAAAATCCAAAAGGAAGTGCAAAACTTGAAGCGAGTATAATTTATTGAAGATGCTAAGTACCCTAGTTCGTTGGCTAATATAGTAATGGTTCAGATGAAAAATGACAAATGGCGCATGGCGCATGCATATAGATTTCACGTATCTCAATAAGGCATGTCTAAAGGATCATTTACCCTTACCACGGATTAATCAACTAGTCGATGCTACAGCAGGTCATGAATTACTCAGTTTTATGGATTCTTATTCTTGTTATAATTAGATTAAGATGAAACCTGAAGACAAGAAAAGCACTTCCTTTATTACCATCTGAGGAACTTATTATTACAATGTCATGACCTTTAGGTTGAAGAATGTTGGAGCTACCAATCATAGACAAGTGAACAGGGTTTTTGAAGACCAGATCGACAAAAATATGGAAGTGTGTGTAGATGATATGCTCAGCAAGAGCAAATTTACTGTCGACCACATTACGGACTTGGCTTAAACTTTTGATCAGCTAGAAAAGCATCAGATGAAGCTCAACCCAACCAAATGTATCTTCGGGTACAAGAAGGGATGTTCCTAGGATGCATTGTCAATCAAAGGGGAATATAAGCAAACCCAGCCAAAATTGAAGCCTTGCTTGAAACACAACCCCTAACCAATAAGAAAAGAGTTCAAAACTGATAGGAAGAGTAGTTGCCTTGAACCGTTTTGTCTTCCAAGCAACTGATAAATGTCTTCCATTATTTAAGGTGCTTAGAAAGACCTTTTAATGGAAAGAAGAATGTCAGAAATCCTTCACAAATTCAAAGAAGTAATTGGGCCCTCCCTCACTCCTTTCCTGACCAGTTGTGGGAGAAAAACTATATGTATACTTAAAAATTTAAGAGTCAGCTATCAGTTCAGCCTTGATCCTACTAGGTGGAGGAGTTCAAAGGCCAGTGTATTATACTGGCAAGGCATTTCGAGGATAAAAAATTAGATATCCACACTTGAAAAAGTTAGCCCTAGCTCTTATTGAAGCCTCTAGGAGGATGAGGTCATACTTCCAAGCCCACACCATTATTGTCTACATGGATTTGCCTTTGTGACAAGCACAGCATAAACCAAACAAGACTGGAAGATTAATGTCATGGGCAGTTGAGTTAGGAGAATTTGAAATTGTTTATCAACCCATAGTTTTAATAAAACACCAATCAGTGGCAGATTTTATTACTAAAATCACATATATAGGAGCAACATAATCCACGTTTGCATACTGAGCAGACTTCTATGAAAGAGAGATTAGCTCAAAAGTATAAAAGAGAGATTATATCAAAAGAAAACAGAGATTATGGTCGATCAACCAGACTCGTCGGATGCTCAAGAAAGGGTTTAATAGAGCAAGAAGATGTCCAAGTATGGAGTGATGACAGAAGGAGAGTTCTCTGACAGTACTCCAATCTGGTAGTTATTTATAGATGGATCCTCATGTGCTACTGGAAGTGGAGTAGGCCTTATCATTAACACTCCAAATAACTTGGATGTAGAAAATTCTTTGAGATTCCAATTCAAGAATTCTAACAGTGAGGCCGAATATGAAGCATTAATCACAGGATTGGAATTGGAATCTTCATTGGGAGTCGAACAGTTGTTGGTACATAGTGACTCGCAGCTAATTATCAATCAAATGCAGCTAATTTATGGCGTCAAAGGAGAAATTATGATAATATATCATAAAAAATCTATGGAGCTTATTTCTTTATTCACTTCAGTGAGGGTGGTAAGGATTCTTAGACTAGAGAATGACCGAGAAGACGCTCTTGCTCGGCTTGCTTCAGTAACTCAAACAGAACTTCGATAAATAATCCTAGTGAAAATTCTCACCTATAGAAGCATTGATGGGATGGAAGTCAATGTCATCTCTGTAGAGTTAGGTCCTTCATAAATGGACTCAATTATAGAGTACATCCAAAGAGTAACACTACCGTTCGACCAGAAGGAAGTCGGGAAGATGAGGTATAAAGTATCCAGTTATGTGTTAGAAAAAGGTGTACTGTACAGGAGAGGATATATCATTTCCCTACTTCATTATTTTCATCCAAACGAAGTAAATGATTTTATCAAAGAGGTGCGTGAAGGCTCATGTAGAGGTCATACGGTCGGGAAATCTATAAGACTACGGATAACAATACAAGATTACTATTGATCGACGATGAAAGCGGACTCTGTTACTTTCACTAAGAAGTGTTATAAATGCTAGAAGTTTACTACCATCCACAGAAGACTATGAGGAAGTCTCGTACCCATCATTTCTCCATGGCCTTTAGCTATATGGGGAATTTACCTGGTCGGACTACTACCGACTACCAAGGGAAGGTTCAAATAGCTGGTTATAGCAGTTGATTACTTAACCAAATGGGTGGACGCTGAGCCCCTGGTGGATATGCCTTATCAGAGGGTCTTCCAATTCATATGAAAGCAAATTATTTATATATATGGCATGCCTTATACCTTCATCACCGACCATGGCACTCAATTTGATAATGAAGAATTTGAAGAATATTGTATTAGGTCTAGCATTCAAAAACTTCATTAAGCACCTGGGCATCCACAATGCAATGGCTAGATAAAAATTACCAATAAAACCTTGATAAATGGGTTGAATAAAAGGTTGGATGATGCTAAATGTAGCTGGATAAATGAACTCCACATCGTCCTTTAGGCATATAGGACTACTCCTAGAACAGCAACAGGGAAAACCCCATATATGCCAGCTTTTGGCACTGAGGCAGTAGTACCAGTGGAAATAGGTCTGCCGACTCACGGGGTATTAAAATTTGATTTACCCAAAAGTGACCTCATGAGGAGACTAGATCTGGACATGATAAAAGAAGTCCGAGAAGATGTTGTTATTCGGATGGCTTCCTACCAATAAGGGGCTGCAAGGTTTTATAATCGAAGTATTAAGCCAACCAACCTGAAGCATGGAGATTTGGTACTCAAGAAAGTAATCCAGAAGAGCAACAAGATGGAGCCTAATTGATATGGTCCTTATCGTATCTCGACGATTATCGGACTAGGAACTTATCCCTTAGAAACTTTGAAAGGAGAAGAATTTAAGAATTCTTAAAATGCAGACCATAGGCTCATATGAAGCTCACACAGTCGGGAGATCTCTAAGATAATAAATAGCAATGAAAGGTTACTACTGGTCGATGATGAAAGAAGACTATGTTTCTTTCACCAAGAAGTGTGATAGATGTCAGAAGTTTGCTACAATCCACAGAAGACTAGGAGCAAGTCTACCACCCATCACTTCTCCATGGACTTTCTCTATCTGGGTAATTAACCTGGTTGGACCATTGTCGACCACCAAGTGAAGGTTCGAATATATGATTGTGGCAGTTGATTACTTCACCAAATGGGTGGAGACTGAGCCCCTATTGGATATGACTTATCAGAGGGTCTTTTCAGTTCATATAGAAGCAGATCATTTGCAGGTATGGCATGCCTTATGCCTTCACCAACGATCATGGCACTCAATTTGATAACAAAGAATTTAAAGAATATTATATTAGGTCTAACATATAAAAACTTCATTCGGCACCATGGCATCCACAAATAGAAATCACCAACAAAACCTTACTAAATGGGTTGAAGAAAAGGTTGGATGATGCTAAAGGCAACTGTATTAATGAACTCCACAACGTCCTTTAGGCATAAATGACTACTCCTAGAATAGCAACAGGGAAAACCACATACATGCTAGCTTTTGGTACTGAGGCGGTAGTAACAATGGAAATAGGTATGCCGACTCATAGGGTATTGAACTTTAACTCACTTAAAAGTGACCTCACGAGACAACTAGATCTGGACATAATAGAAGAAGTCCAAAAATATATTGTTATTTGAATGGTTGCCTACCAACAAAGGACTGTAAGGTTTTATAATCAAAGGGTCAAGCCGACCAACCTGAAGCGGGGATATCTAGTACTAAAAATTGTAATCCAAATGAGCAATAAGCTGGAGCCTAATTGGCATGGTCCTTATCATATCTCAGCGATTATCCGACCAGGAACTTATCGCTTGGAAACTCTGAAAGGAAAAGAATTCAAGAATCCTTGGAACACAGACCATCTTTGTAAGTATTATCAGTAGTTCAGTTTTTAAAAAACTATGTCCTTAACGTAATTGGTTATTCAAGTTAATGAAATTTGAGCTTTTCGCCATTATACATCCTTTTGGTGTTCTATTTTTTGGAGTATGGTGGCTACACCCTTACCCATAAATAAAGGAGCATGGTTCAAACTTGTGCAACTTCAGAAAATTTCTTTATATTCGTCAAACTTTTCCAACTTAAAAAAAGTTCCGCATCACAAATGTTCCAGCTTCAGAAAGGTGCATGGCTCAAACTTTTCCAACTTCAAAAAAGTTAAACTCCGTGTATTATTTATCCTCGGCAAGTCACAAACAAGAAGGTAGTAAAATTTCTTAATTAGAATTTTTACCCAACAGGTTAAAATACTAGTATAATTATACATTTCTAATACACTTGATCGCCACTGATAACTAATGCTACAACTTAGTACCATAAAGCTATTTACAGTTTTATCTCTAAGTGTATTATTCGAATCTAAGGCCATATAAATGATTCATGGACGAATCAGATATTACACATTTAAGCAGGTTATTTAGTCTATAAGTTGATTAACTAATCATTATACTGATTACCTAGTCGGAAAAAAGATTAATATCGACTATAAGCTTGAATAAATATAACTCAATCAAAAATAACGTCATTTTATTAATCAAAATGTATTACAATAGCACTAATTAATCAAAATACAATACAATAAGTATAAAATTATTATTCTTGACGCTTTTCTTGTGCCTTTTCCATTCCGATAGGAGGATCATCAAGGGTATATGGAGAATTTATTATGTTGGAATCTCTTAGCATTTGCCTCTGTCATTGCTATTGTGTTAAAATCTCTTAGCATCATGGAGGCCATAATCCCTAAAATATTTACTTATTAGGCAATGAGTAATGGCATTAAGAATAATCCATCTTGTGTCCAATTTGAAAGGAGGTTTGTCACAATCCAAGAAACTTGGGTCATTCCAGTGCCACAAGTCACTATTTTGATCATACTTAAGCAAAATTAACAAGTTAGTCCACCCCCATTTATAGCCTTCAAATTTGCTTAGAGCAAGATGATCATCCATGTGAGCTAAGGCTTTGTTATAACCTTCCATTCAAACTTCTCTTTGGTGCTTTTGAAAGTGGAATGTTAGCCTATCTACTTGATCTTAAAGTTTCTTAAGAACAATATCTTTGGATTTCAACAGGGTAGCTTGGTCGGCAAGATTTTTCTTAGTTTTCTCTTCCTCAATGGTTGGCCGAACAACTATAATTTGCTTAGAAGTTTTCCCAGACTTGTTTTTTTTCTTTTGTAATGCTTTCAGCTCCTCCAAAAGTCTTGCATTTTTAGTCTCTAAGAAGGAAACACCCTTATCTGGACGAGTAGAGACTTATCTCTTCAGGCTGTCCAGTTCATCCCTCAGGGCATTATTTTCCTTCTCCAGCATTGCAACAATTGATTGGGTACTTTCCAAGTCTTGTTTCAAAGATAATTATCTCTTTTGCAGAGAAGAAGTAATATCTTTTAATTTTTGGTCAAGAACACAACTTTCACTTAGTAAGTTATACTTGGCTTCATAGTCAGAATGAATTAATGCTTTGGATGTTTTGTGATCTTCCTGTATTTTCTCAATCATCTCACAGTAACCAGCATTATTTTCCACTGCTCTATCCAAGAGATAATAAAGTTGGATGTAAGATTCTTTCACTTGAGTAGACACATCTGGGTTGAGCAAGCCTGGTAAATCTTCCTCGAACAAAGGCACATGACCTACCTCAAAGATATTCCTTCACCACCTAAGTAGGTCGAATTCAGTAGAAATAATAGCCTTCTTCCTAGCTTCAAACTGGAAAGTCATAAATATTTGATTTTGTGAGATAAATAAAGATAAGTAGACAATATAGAAAATGACAAACCAGTTAGAAATAAAGATCATTCAAAGGCATAAAGTGTTGAGATAGGAAAAATTGTTCTTTTATTGATTAAACATTGGAGTACAATGACTGGTACATCATCAAGAAAGAAAGACAAATTGTAAACTTGCTAATAAGGAGTTAAACCTTCTTGGCCCGGTCTTGGATAGTAGCAGGTTGGTAAGCACTAACATTTGGCATCATTGAAGAATCAATGGGAATCACATAAAACTCTCCAGACCCCTCCTCGTCATCAAATTCCTCATCCAGGTTAGGAGGAGTACCAGGGTCATGCCTTTGGAAAAGTTCAGAATTGTCTTCTGTGCCGACCACTTTTAGGGCCTCAGCCTAATCTTTCTTGAAGGATAGCTTTTTGGTATACTCAATTTGAGCAGAGGCAGTAAAAATATCCTTCCCCCAACTATTACCGAAGGCAGCTTTGCCTTTGGCCTTCAAGGAAGTTACCTCAGACGTTAGGCCAACCACCTTGTCTTTAGTAACTTGCGCCCTAGTTGTGGCATCTAAAATATTATCCTCGATAGCCTTGGCCCCGCCTTCAGCATCATTCACCTTCTTCTCGACAGCTTAATCTTTTTCCTCAATAACATTTATTTGTCCTTCAGCCTTAGTAGCCCGGTTATTGGCCTTCTTCAAATTCTCTTCCTAGGACTTTTGCTTTGTCTCCAAAGCTTGCTGGAAAGACTCCAAAGATTATTTTAGACCTTTAAATGCCTCTTAAACTTCACCAGGAGAGGACCTCATTTGGTCGTCCTTATCCGTTATTTAGATGAAGTCAACCAAAAACTAAAAAATAATAAAATACCAGATGTTAGAAAGAGTTCATCAACATGAACAAAAGAGCATAAAATGAGAAAATTACCAGTGCCAAATTATGGCAAGCTCTCTCGGTCAGCCTGGACCTCGACATGGGGGTAAATGCATCTCTATCAGTAGGAAGTATCCCAGACTTAATCAAACCCCTGGCCAGTCTCGGGTTAGTAGCAACTAGGGGTGTGCACGAACCTGAATAGACCGAATGGACTGAAAAAACCGAACCGAACCGAACACGCTTTTGCGGGTTTTTTGTAATTCGGTCTTAATTCGGTCTAAAAATGTATAGGACCGCATAAATCGGATCGGTCTCCGTCTTTAATTGTAAAAAACGGTTTTGGATCGGACCGGACCGCTTACCTTATATATATATATAAATTTTTTTTCCTAAAACTAACACACGCACGCACACGCTTATCGCACACACACACAAACGCTGGCAGCTTTGCTTTTCAACCCGCCCAAACTGTTTGGGCCAAACATAACCCTAACCTAATTTCATATTTTATTTCTCTCTCTCTCTCTCTATGAAGAACACCAGCCGCCCGCCCCTCCCTTCCAAGTTCCCTCACTCTGGTCTGCTGCTCCATCTGAATACATGAGGAAGAATAAGAGATCAAATATCTTGCTTTACAGGTTTGTTTTTATTCACATGGATTACATTTATTTAGCCAAAACTTAACAAATAAAGTTTCGATCTAGTCTAAGACAAGAAAATCCATGATTTTGAATGTTTATTTGGAATGTTTTTTTTGTAATGTTTTTATTCACATGGATTCCACGCTTATTTGTAATGTTTTGTTTTTTTGTAATTATTTGTTTACTTTGATTGTAGGTTGAATCTCACATCACAAATATCCGGGTAGCCTTTTTAGGGAGGAACCACACTCAAAATCACATGTATGGATAGGATATCTTTTTTTTTATCAGTGCTGTTATTTTTTTATCAGTGTTGTTTTTTATAGTGTGCTGTTTTTTTTTACCAGTGCTTTTTTTTAAAGGAGAAATGCTGGTTTTAAAAAAAAATGTGTTTTTTTAATTTAAAATAATGTGTTATTTTCAATAAAAAAAAATGTGTTGTTTTATAGGGATATGGACCGAATCGGACCGAGACCGAGACCGAACACGGGCCGCTTGAAAATCGAATAGGACCGAAACCGATTATTTCAGTCCGGTCTCGGTCCATAACTTTTTAGGACCGATTAATGCGGTCCGGTCCTAAAAACACCCCAAAATCGGACCGGACCGCGAACACCCTAGTAGCAACAGAGGTTAACCCAATGTTAAGGTCGGACTGAATTCTTCTCACCAACTCCTATTGGTCGAAAATCTTCTTTGTAGCCAATGCTTGTTGTTCGACTAGTGTTTTCTGAGCCTATTTTTAAGGATTAGGCAAACCTCCCTTCGACCTCTTCAGTTGAGGCTCAACAGTTTGAGTCTCATCAACACTAATAGGCCTCTTATCACCTCTCTAAGACTTTTTTCGGTTGGCTTCTTACCAGCATTAGTAGTTTTTTTAGGATAAGAGATAAAGGTCCACCCAACAAGTTGGTCATCTTCCTTTTGGTCATGTTTATTAAAGAAAAGAGGGGAATCTCAGAGATATTAAAAGACTCAAATGAGGAAGAAGTTTCTCCTTGAATGAAATGAACACCGACAGACTTGGTAGCTGAAAAGGTTGGTACAGGAGCGTCCTCGAGGTTGATAGTAACTTAGGGCAGAACAAGTGTAGGTCGGGCAATTCAGTAAATGATGGAACTTTTATATTCCAATAGCAAGGAAGAATCCTGTGGATGTTCCTCTCTAATTTTCTGATTTAATCCCCACAAGAACTTAAGTTCGTCAATATTGATTTCCCCTTCCTTTGGGAACCTCTTATTTCTTTCATCTACATAAAAAACAAACAGCCAAGTTAGTCAGCAAACATCATAAATTCATGACAAAAGAGGAAAAACAATCATAGAGTTATAACGTATGCCACGTCCTGATTGAGGACATCTGGGACCAGTATAGGATACTCCAGTAGGGAGGGGAACATATTGCCAGTTCTTAACAACTACGCCATAATCCCAATGATCCTTATTGGAATCTGAAAGATTCACTACTAAATTCCTACTGGCTTGCCTAGTCTTAAAATAATAGGTTTTTTCTCCAATAATACCCCATTTATAACAGAGCATCAACTCCAATACCTCAATATGGGTCCCATAAAATTCATTCAACCTATGTACACAGTTTACAACCCTCTAAGTATTGGGTGATGGTACCAAATATGGCACCACCAAGTAAGATAGCTCAAGATCAACCTGGAATAGATTTACAGGTGAAAAAATGGTGATTTAGCAGTAAAGTAAATGAAGAAGGGGGTGAAGTAATGGATAAAAAGACTATAAAATAAGTGGTTCGACCATCTAGTTTACTCCACTATGCAATGGTGTTTAAGCTTCACAATGAAAATAGCTGTAGTGGCCTTAGTTTTACAGTTCACACAATTTTCTCTCTATACTGTGAGTGCAACAGAGTATTAGCTAGGGCTTTCAAAATGTGATCCTTTATATTGTTGGATAAGATAAGTATATATAGTGCCTGGGAGGTGTAGTGTACCCCCCCCCCCCCCCCCCACCACAAGCATCTAATAAGCATATGTAGTATGTAATAGCCAATAATAAGCAGCCACCTGTCACCGTCATATGTAGATTATGATGATGAAATATTTCCTCACGTGTGAGGGAGATTTAGTTATAATGATTTTGTCCACGTGGGATCTTCAACCCAGGCGTGCCCAAATCCATGTGTTGTGCCAGCTGTCAATTGTCGATCGCCTGGGCTAGGCCGAGGTTGAGTTGTCAAGTCTGATGTTCCGTTGGAACGAGAATCGACATGCTGTGTTGTCTTCATTGGGCTCTCAACCTCCAAGTGTTGGACGAGTTCGAGTAGACTTGAACCATAAGTGCTTTGATTTTGATATTATCGATTGTGTTCTTAGACAGGTACGATATTATTTGTGGCCAAGGATGACACGATTTGCACTGGGTCCATAATCGAGCCATAATTCTTCCAAACCAGGCGGTTTGGCACTGTCGGCCTTGGCCGAGGGGTCAAGGATAAAGACGAGGCTATACTTGGTATATCAATTACCCCCTAGCCTTTAGTCCTCAATGTGAATAGAAGGTTGGGGGATAAAGAATCTTCGAGCAGACGATGATGAGATGTTCTTGATTGATGTCTGATGTCCTTTCACATGTCAGGTCTGGAACGTTAAATGTAGACCTTGAATTGACACTTGGCAATCATCCTATGGATTGGCATGTGGCTAAAAAATGATGGCTATAAGTGTGCGATAGGATATTGTGCTCTAATGATGACTGCCATGGAAGTTGTGCATAATGAATACAAGTATTTAAATGGCTTTGAAACCCTCAATTTCTCTTTCTTGTTTCATCTTCTTCGCACTAATATTTCTCTCTATCTAATAGAGTTCATTATGTTTCTCTCTCACCACCGTTGAAGCATTTTCGATAAGGTTTATTAGGGTTTTTCTGGTCCCTCGGGAATATTCCCTTTTCAGGACCTTTCCCACTCTTTTCTTCCATTCATTTCTTTAGTTTTTAGCCATTTAAGCTTTTTATTTTTTTCGATCATCTTCATTAAAAGCCTGGCAACCTTAATTGGTGGTTTTAGGGCTGCCATTAGTTGGTTTTTTTGTGGTTTTAAGGGTTTAGTCAGTAGCTTTTAGGTTTTTCAACCTTTCTTAGCTTATCTGCTCTTTAATCATCCACTAGTAAAACTCCAGTGAAACTCCAATAGAGAGTGTTTTTCATTTGTTCTTGAATCAAAAAGATTCAATTGTCTTTTTTGATGTTTGGGTCAACGTTGGTCAAATAGCAAATTGTTTGTCCCTTTTTACTTTTATCCTTTACACTAGCTAAGTTTAGCCTCAACCACCTGAATGTTAAAGACCCTTTACAAAATAGCGGGACAATTTCCCACACTCAGAGAGAGGTACTTCCAAGAACTTCGTAGAATTGAGGAGGAGGAGGAGGAGGAGGAGGAGGAGGAGGAGGCTCAACACAGAGCCAGGACTTACCTTACTCGTCACATCGCCCTCATTCCTTTAAAGACCATTTTACCTTCATCATCTGAGGTCGGTAAGGACAAGATGTCTAACTCGTCCTCTTCCCTAGTCGAGAGTAAGGATTCCTTCGAATATGTAATGAGGTTATCACCCTTAAATTCTGTGGAGTTCGAGGCTACCTTGATCTCATCTCGGGATTCATCTTCCAACCAAGATGAATCATCTGGTCAGACGACTCTTCAGTCCAAATTGTGTCTGACCATGCTGAGTCATCCAACCAGGATAACTCTTCAGTTCAAATCGTCTTAGACCCTGCTGAGCCGATAGTTAACGTTGCTATTCCTCCGACTGCTATTCCTCTCTCGGCCATGACTGCGTGAGACTTTTAAGAGAAGATTCCAGATGGGGACCCAGCTGCTGAAACTATTATCGACGATGATGACTCAAAGGCCGGGGAACCAGTCAATTATTTATACACCGAGATCTTTCAATCCACCGTTAGAGAGTCCGAACTTTTCCTTTGGAGACATTTATATAATATCAATTATGATATCTCTATGAGGGTCCCAGATGAGGCCGAGAGGGTGTTCGTAGGCTGAGAGGCCAAAGTCATTATCTATGATCAGATGTTTAGGGTTGGCTTTCGACTCCTTCTTCATCCCCTTGTCAGAGTTATTCTATCTATCTTGGGACTTGATCCATCTTAATTAGCATCTAAATCCTGGAGAATTATGATCTGCTACGTCTCCTTATGGATGAACAAGTACACAAATAACCCTTCTGCTAAAATATTTAAAGCTTGTTACAATGTTCATCCTCAAGGACTCAGCCCGATTATTACCAGTTAGGGGCTAGAAAACCTGATAAGAAGATCATTCACGTTGCCCAAACATACAATCACCATTGGAAACCAATATTTTTTCTTTGTTTATGGGGCCTGGGATTTTTTTACCAATGTTGACTCGTCTAAGAATGAGTCGAGGGTTCCATGTGCCTGAACTAATCCCTCCATGTCCGCCAAGTTAACCTCGGCCTCAACATTGCTGACAGGGTGAGGGTCAACTATATAAGGAGTTAAGGGAAGGAAGGTACCCTTCCTGAGTTTTAAGATTTGATGTCTCCTGAATTTTTAGATGAGTTTAGTTTGGGGGTTGACCCCGTAGACGAGTTGTGTAAGTGACTAAACTTTTTTGTTCACACGTCTTTCCTCGTCCTTTATTTTAATTACTAATTATTTTTATTTATCCTTTACAAACCGTCCTCCTTATATTTTTGACGATATTTGGAATATGACAGCCCCCAATATCAAAGGTGTTTTATAAAAGAAAGGAGTCAAGCAACCCATCAAGAAGACAACTTCCAATGGGCTGACCAATCCGGAGGTCGACTATAAAAGCAAGGAGCACACTCTTCTCTCAGACACTCGTCGGGAAAGGGAGACAAGGCAGAGGGTAAGTCCACCTCCATCTGGATCTGTGTCGAGCTCCCTAGTCATTTTTCATCACAGGATATTGAGACTTTCTGGGCAGTCAACATTTCCCAACTGAAAGCATGTCCTGACTCGATCATTCCATCAGTGCCGAGGTCGAGGTTTGACATATTTATTATCCTTTTTAAGAGAGACGATGAGTTCATGAGGAAGATGCACCCCATAAAGACCTATGACTTTGGCCTTCATCATCTGGCGCAGGTATCAGCTTCGTCCTTAATTTAATCTCGTTTCATCCAATTTTTAGTTTTTTCTATTCTAACACTTGGCCATTTTTATTCTTCTGCGGTCTGTGTGCACCTTCACTTATGCTATAAAGTGGGTCACTAATAACTTCTCCAAATTTCAAGAGGGAGAAAAATCCCTCCAGGACGTAGTTGACCTCAAAAAAAAGTTAAAGGAGAGCAGGGAAGAGTTAAAGAGGGTCCTTGATCAAATGAAGTTGGATCATACCAATGAGTTGAAGGCCAAGGATGGGGAACTTACTACTCAGGCTGCGAAGTATGCATAGAAATTACAGTAGATGTCCACAAAGTGAAGGACGAGGCCTTATCGGTTGAGGCTATACAGAATATCAGAGATGAGGCCCTTTCTGCCAAAGCCATAAATAAAATTCAAGATAAATCCATCGAATCTTACAAAGCTTATGATGAATTTGGCAGCTTCGGTGTTGAGTACCTTGAAAGAGGTATTAATATAGCCTACCGATGGGTCATCACTAAATTTTTTGAGATCGTCTCGTCCATCTGTCCTGAGTTGAAAGCCCCTAACCTGTAATATCCCTTAATGGTCTCGAACTTAGACTAAGTTGAATCTATGGTATCAGACATGGGAGGAAAGGCTATGGCTGAGGTCCCAGTTGAAGCTGATATCAACACAACTACTGTTGTCGGGGATGTTCAAGCCAAGGATGCTGCTGGAGGGTCAGCCATTAATGTTGAGCCAACTCTGTAGGGTGGTCATCTGTGACTAATACCCTTTATCTTGTAATTAATTTTTGTTCTGAACACTTAATCTTTTTTAAATTTGTTTGTACTGAAATGGATGTTATAAGTAGAAGTGTTGCCTCATATTTCAGTTTTCCTTTTTTTCATGTTGAATGAACATGATAGTTTTGTCAAATTTTCTTCTTGTCTCAGCTCACATGTTTGCACTCTTCCTCATCTTTAGACGGGGAATAATAACCAAACCATAAGTTTTTCAATAAAAGGTCACCAAATTAATGATGTTTAACTAAGCCATAATTAAAAAAATGAATTTGAATGCACCAAATTAATGGTTTTTAATTTTAAGTCCCCTCACATAATTTTGAGAGTGTATAGATGAGCATCGTCTCGTCCTACACTGTCGTTTTGACCTAGAGAGTTTGATTCTATCTCCACTAAATTTACGATGTTTAAAGGAACCGTAATTATTTGATTATCAAATTTGAATGCACCAAATTAATGATGTTTAATTATAAGTCCCTTCTCGTCGTTTTGAGAGTGTATGAATGAGCATCGTTTCATCTTATACTATCATCTTGGCCGAGAGAGTTTGACTTTATCTCCACCAAATCAATGATATTTCATTGAACCATAATTAATTGATTTTGAATTTCAATGCACCAAATTAATGGTGTTTAATTTTAAGTTCCCTCTCATCATTTTAAGAGTGTATGGATGAACATCGTCTCGTCCTACACTGTCGTCTTGGACGAGAGAGTTTGACTCTATCTCCACCAAATTAATAATGTTTAACTGAACCACAATTAAATGATTTTTGAATTTGCTTTGTGTTTTCACCATTAAAGACGATGTTATCACACTGCTCCCTCATCTCGGTGTTATTAAGAATGCATCGACGAGGTGAGCCCCTTCTAGATTCTTATGTCACCGAGAGTGAGTTAATGCCATTTCACTATATAAATTAAGGGTGTGCATTGAAACCAAAAATCTGATAAACCGAACCAAACTGGTGACATTAGTTCAGTTCGGGTTTTTGAACTAATGATTCGGTTTCGATCCTAAAAAAATACGATGTTTCGATTCGGTTCCTGGCTCTAAAAAAATAAGTAATCCAATATGGAAACTGATTCGAACTGTACGCGGAACCTAAACCTAAACATATATATATATATATATATATATATATACTAACTTACGAAAACCATCTAATTTCATACTCTCAAAAACATTGAGCCATTCTCTACTCTCTTTCCTCCAAAACCATATCAACAAATTTTCATTGGATCAAAATAAACGCCAGACATATTATTTATAACATTAAGAATCAGAGCTCGATTAATGTTGATGAGGGAAAATTCCTAGTCATTCTTCATTTTCTCATTTCTCAGTTCTACTCGCCCATGGTGGCATCTTCTCATAAAAATCGCGATAACAAAAATAATCCAGTGGGTTGATCAAGTAGGCGATCTAAGTTCGATGAAATCGCCGATGATTTTATTCTAGTGGATTGGTGATGATCGACTGAGGAAATAATTCACACCATAATATAAGTGAGGTACTAAACCTCTACAGATGTCAGCGACAGACTGTTGGAAGTTGATCCTCGGTTGTAAAAATTGCTAAAAATGGTCGATAGCTATGGACGACTGATCATGGATCGGGTTTGTTCCATTTCAAAGACTGTTTATGGATTTGGTAAAATCATGGACATTGTGCTCGGATGTTTCTAATAATTGGAGTGAGAAGAGAAGGTAAGAAATAAAAAAAATTGTAGTAGACTCTGATGTTTGTAATAAACTCAGTTGAGTTAGAAGAGAAGGTAGCTACTTGAGCTGTAATAAATTTGTTTTTATTATATAAGATGTTTGTAAGTACTACTTAAATTTTAAGGTAGCTGCTTGAGTTGGAATTTGGTTGCTGCTTTTTTTTAATTACAGAACAAAATGGAATTTGGTTGCTACTTATTTATTTTTTAAATGTATTTTAATAAAAAAAATAATATGTGATCAGAACCGAGAACCAATCCAAACCAACACAAGAACCATCAGTTCGATTTGGTTCGGTTCCAATTAACACCAATCCCGATTTCGATTCCAAAATCTTGGAATTGAACAATCCCGATTCTTGTTTTAGTTTAGTACTGAAACCGAACCAACCCGAACCATATGCACCCCTAATATAAATGATGTTTTGTTACTTAGGACAACTTAAAACACATAGTTTGATCAATTCATACAATAAAATATGAGGGAACACCTAAAACTTTCATTCATCATAATTTTCATTACATCTCTCATATAATGACAATGGTAATGGTAATATGAACAAAATACAAAAATACTGGTAATATCTCTTTAAGTGATCAGCGTTCCAAGGGTTTGAGAATGGCTCTCCCTCCAAATTTTCAAGCCAATAAGTACCAGGAACAACTTCCTCTGTAACTCTATAGGGTCCATACCAGTTTGCATGGAGTTTATTTGGCTTCTACCAATCTTTCTTAAAAACTAAATCTTTGACGACTATCGGCCTAACCTTAACCCTCTTATTCTAAAATTTTGCAGTTCTCTATTGGTAGGCAGCATGCCTAACCTCTGCATCCTCTCGTCTTTCTTTAATGAGGTCCAGATCTAACCTTTGCCCCTTGGAATTTATTTCTGGGTTGTATGTTTAAACTCAGTGAATTGGTAGGCCAATCTCGATAAGTATCACTACCTTTGAGCCGTAGGCAAGAATGAATGGGGTTTCCCCCATTGGCGTTCTTTTCGTCGTCATATATGCCCACAGGACAGCGTGTACCTCTTCCCTCTAAAGACCTTTAGAGTCTTATAGTTTCTTCTTGATCCCTTCTAAGATGGTTCTATTTGTCACCTCAGTTTTCCCATTTGCTTGAGGTCGGCCCGGAGCTGAGAAAAACTGTTTAATGCCAACCCTCTTGTAGTAAGCCTCTAGAGATGAATTCTTGAACTATTTACCATTATCTGAGATTAAGGTGTAGGGTAGTCCATAACTATAAATAATGTTACTCCAAATGAATTTTAAGGTCTTCATCTCGGTGATGTTCAAGGCCTCTACCTCAACACATTTAGAGAATAGTTGATCGCCATAATAAGATACATGTAATTGTCTGTTACCCTAGGCAAGGGTCCTACCAAGTCAATTCCCTAAACTACAAATGTCCATGGCGAAGTAATAGATATTAAGGGTTTATGAGGGATGCTAGCGTGTCTTTGGCATTTGTCACGTCTCTTTATGTAGCTGGTTGCGTCCTTGGAAAGGGTTGGCCACTAGTACCCCTAAGTAACTATTCATTTTGCCAATAATCATCTCCCTCCTATATGACTGGAATAATAACCCTCATATACATCTTTCAGAATATACTCCATTTCTGTCGGATGAACGCATCGAAGTAAAGGGATAAGGAATCCCTTCTTATACAAGACATCTCCTATGATTAAGAACTTGGTCACTTGTATCTTAACTTTTTTCTCTCCAATTTTGACTCTGGTAGCTCACCATCCCTGATGTATCGAATGAGAGGGTCCATCCAAGATGCACCTAGGTTTAGGTTTAAGCATAACTCCAATGTAGTGTCTTCCTCTTTAATGGTTGGCCGATGTAGGATCTCTTAGGCTTCGACCTTCTAATATCTATTCTATTCGCAAACGCTAATCTTGCTAAGACATCAGTTCGAGTATTGTCTATCTGAGGGATACTTTTTAGATTCACCTCATTAAAGTTCTTCAGCATTGCTCTTACCCTTGCTAGATACTTCGCCATTCTCTCATCTTTTTCCTCGTACACTCCCAGGATCTGGTTCACCACCAATCGAGAGTCGAGATGAACTGTCATCTGCCGACCATTTAATGCCTTGGCGAAGGACATTCTCACCAGAAGAGCCTCATATTTCGATTCATTATTGAATGTCTTGAAACTGAATATTAGAGCATATTCGATGTCGATCCCATCCGGAGCTGACATTATCAAGCCGACACCACTCCTAGTATTGCAATAAGAGCCATATATAAATAGGTACCAAATATTATGTTCTTTGGAGAAAATGTCCTCATCCAGCACTTCATTCTTGAACAGGAATTTATCTCCTTCATTCTCAGCCACCACAGTTCTGGTCACACTCGTCTCAGCCTCAATTGGGTTAGTACTTGATTTTTTTGGCTCATTTGTAGAATCTACAAACTTTTTGGTATCGGACTCATCCCATGAGAGCTTGGCCACAAAATCGGTTAAAGCTTGTCCTTTGATGGTTGTTCTCGGTTAATAGATAATATTATATTCCCCTAATTCTATCGATCAGGCCATCAACCTACCTGATTTCTCAGGTTTATGGATAACCTGTTTAAGAGGAGAATCTTTAAGGACGACCATCATATGAGCCTAAAAATAGGGTTTTATTTTTCTCGACGCATGTATCAAAGCATAAGTCATCTTTTCCATCTTCGGATACCTCCCATCAGCCCCTTGAAGGGCCTTGCTGTTGAAATAAATTGGCTTTGGTATCCCATCGTCGCCTCATATAATGGCTTCACTGATTGCTGACTCAGATACGGTCAGGTATAGATATAGATGTTCTCCCTATACAGCCGGGATAACAAAAGTGGGGAGCCAAGGTAAGCCTCCAACTCCTGAAAGGCTCTCTCACACTCTTTATTCCATTTTAAGGCTTTTCTCAACACCTTAAATAAGGGAAGATAATTTTTCGTAGCCCTTGACACGAACCTATTCAACGCAGAAACTCGTACAGTCATTCTTTGAACATCTTTTATGGTTTTTGCAGTCTTCATCTCTACCAATACTTTAATTTTTTCAGGGTTAGCCTCTATCCCTCATTAATTAACGGTGAATCCTAGGAACTTGCCTGCTCCAAATCTGAATACGTACTTAGCGGGATTGAGCTTCATTCGATATTAATCTATTGCGTTAAAAGTGCGCTCGAGGTCGGTCACATACGTTTTGGCCTTGAGGCTCTTGGTTAACATGTCATCAATATATACCTCCATGTTCTTGATCATTTAATCCTTAAACATCTTATTTACTAACCTATGATATGTTGCCCCGACGTTCTTGAGGCCAAAGGGTATGACTTTGTAGCAATATATACCCTTGTCAGTGATGAATGGTATATTTCCGGCATCAGCGAGATCCAAAAATATCTTATTGCAGCCAGTATAGGCGTCCATAAAACTCATCAATTCATGCCCAGCCGTGGTACTAACCATTTGATCTATTCTCAACAGGGGGAAGTTGTCTTTTGGGCAAGCCTTGTTTAAATCGGTGAAGTCAACACACATCCTCCACTTACCATTAGGCTTAGGCACAATAACCACATTAGCCATCCATTATGGATATAAGACCTTCCTTATAAACTCTGACTTCTCTAACTTCTTCACTTCATCTCTTATGACTTCATATTTCTCCCTGGTGTAGATCCTCTGCCTCTGTCTCACTAGCTTGGCTCCCTCGTCTACATTGAATTTATGGTAGAGGATCTTCGAGTCAATCCCTGACATGTCTGCGTGACTCCATTCAAAAATACTTTGTCTCTCCCTCAGCAGTTTGATTAACTCTTCCTTGATTTATTTTTCAGGGCTTTATCGATTTGGACGGTTTACTCTGGCTCGTCCTCATTACAGACGATGGATTCTATATCCTCAACGACCTCACCTTTTTTCAGTTTCTTCTCATCCCTAGGGTTGAGAGTATCGATATTGTAAGTGTTGGTGGCCCTCTTATGTGCTTCTCATTCCTCAGTCGAATTGAATTAGCATTCACGCGCCTCAATCTGGTCACCATGAACTTCCCCTACTCCATAGAGAGTCAGGAATTTTATTATTTAGTGAACGGTTGAGGGCACAGCCTTAAATTCTTTGAGGGTTGTTCATCCCATTATGACGTTGTAGGCTGAGTAAACGTTCTCGTCCATCACGAAGAAATTTATCTTCTATGTGAGATATCTTGGCTAAGTCTCCCCCGTACTGACGTATATCTCATAAATCCCAAGAGGATGGACTTTTTCTCCATTAAATCCAGTTTGAGGTTGATGATATGGGACGAGACTCTTCTTGCCTAATCCCAATCCTTTGAAACACTCGCAGAACATTACATCAGTCGAACTACGACCATCGACTAATATTCTAGGGACATCATACTTGTGCACTCTCGTGGTAATCACTAAAGGGTCGTCGTTAGGGTCTAGGATCCCATTAAACTCCATCCTTAAGAAGCCAATCACCAAGGTGTTCATGTTAACTTTCTTCCTTTTACCCGGCTTCGAATCAACAGCAACCGAGTTTACTACTTCCATCTTAGGGAGAGCTTTGGCTTCTGTTACGTGGTCCTTCTGGTCAGCTATGTCTTTGCCACCACCTGCTAGACCGCCGCATATCATTTTTACCCCTAGAGAAATTATATGTAGTCGACCTTTGGGATTAGTGATTTTCGGCGAAAGATCTGGGTTAGCCTCATCATCATCATCTGATCTGAGCCTTCATCGTCTATGTTTATTGGGGGATCTGTCGTATACCTATCATCTCTTCTCTTTCAGGTGTCATCTCGGCCACCCCTTCCACCATTCTTATCCACGTACTTTCTAATCTTCCCTTGCTTGAGCATCTTTTCTATCTCGTCCTTGAGTGCAAAGCATTGACAATTTTGTGGTTGTGATCCTTATGGAACTCACACAACTTACTTTTATCCCACTTATGAGGAGGGGCCTTCAGATTTTTTGGCCATCTTAAGGATCGGTCATTCTTGATTTCATTCAAAATCATCTATGGGCTGACAATCAATGGGTTAAAGTCAGCGAATTTATCGTCCGTCGACCTCTTCTTGTCTCATTTGCCTTTAAACTTTTGGGATTTACTACTACTAGCCCTTTTTCATCTTCTCCTTTGCCGCCATGGACTCCTCCGCGTTCATGACTCTCCTGATCGTAGAAAGGAGTTTTATTATGAACTTTGGAGGATCCTCGACCAGCTTTCATAAGAGCTTACCGTTTTGTAATCCTCCCATCAGGGCAGTCATTACAATACTCTCATCATAGTCTTCCACTTTAAATTTCTCTTTATTGAAGAGAACTATGTAATTCCTAAGAGAAGTTTTTTTCCCTCCTTAACATATAATAAGTGGGTGGTCTTTTTTCTTGGCTTAACTCCAAAGCAATGAATGAACCTTTCAGCTAGTTACTTGAAATTCTCAATTGAGTTTATAGGAAGGGAGGTGTACCATACGTGAGTAGCACTAGTGAGGGTTTTTGAGAAGGCTCTACACCTCATCTCGTTGGAGACTGAGAAGATGTTTGCAGCAGATTAATACATTTCCACATGGTGGACTGGATTGGTGCTCCCATTTTACTTCAGCGTCACCACTAAAGGCTTAAATTTAGTCGGGGTAGGGTAGCTCACAATTTTGGCAATGAATGATGACCCTTCCATGTAACCCCTCTGTAGGGGGTCTCGACTCTTCAAAATGTAGTCAATCTTGTCTTCAAGCCTTTGAATAGAGCTGTTCCATGGCCTGTCGATTGTGTCCACTATAGCATTACCACATTTGACTATTATAGCGTTATCCCTAGCCCCTTACCTATCAATCTAACACTGTATAATTTCTCGGTCGGCTGTCCTTTGTTAGCAATTAACTTCACATTGTTCCTCATCTCAGTCATATAAAGGTCGTCGGTCAGTACACCCTCTATTTTTTCTAAATGTCGCCCTGCTACAAGACCTGAACAGTCAGTCTCGAAGGTCATCGATAGGGCTGAGCCTATCAAAAGCAGATCCTCTGCTAAGCCTGTCAAATACTGAAGGCTAAGGTTGACCCTCTCGGCTCGACCTTGCACTGTTCCCCCTCTAGCTGAATAGGGCGTACGGTATTTCCTGAGATCTCATATAGTTCCCAGTATTCCTCATCATCATCACATGCATTGTCTTCATACTCTTGCCTTGCCTCCCCAAGCATAGACATTTGGGGTCAGCAATATCCCTTCGTCTCTATTATTGTTGTGCTTCCTTCTGTGGGGCTAGGTGTGGTCCCCCTGGCACCTGATTTTCGCTTTCCCTAGCAGTCGGAGTTATCATCTCCATGGTCACTCCAGCAGGCCTTGTTAATATATTCTAGCTGAAAATATCCAGTTGCTCCTACATCTTCATTTGGTTGGCTGCTAGCGACTGTAATGTCTCTACGACCTCCTGCATCTCAGACTGGGGTGGCGTTTGGCTAGAACTAGGGCTCGCACCATGTGGTGGATCTTATGCCATGAATTCTGGTGAATGAACAGAACTGAAGATGGTGCACCTGATGAGCTATATTAACTAGAGAAGAGCTTAAAGAGCTCAACCGGAGGTCTTTCGATGGTGATTCAAGTCTGACAAAGCCTTGAGTTGGATCACCACCAGAGAATCCAATGAGGATCAAGCTGTGAATGCAAGGAAGAAAAAGAAAATTCTCTTCCCAAACATGACGCCAAAAATAATGGTACCAAATATGGCACCACCAAGTAAGATAGCTCAAGCTCAACCTGGAAAAGATTTACAGGTGCAACAATGGTGATTTAACAGTAAAGTAAATGAAAAAGGAGGCGAGGCAATGGAGAAAGAGACTATAAAATAAGTTGTTCGACCATCTGGTCTACTCCATTGTGCAATGGTGTGTGAGCTTCACTATGAAAATGGCTCTAATGGCCTTAGTTTTACATTCACACAACTTTCTCTCTGTACTGTGAGTTCAACAGAGTATTGGTTAGGGTTTTTCATATGTGATCCATCAAATTGTTGGAAAAGATAAGTATATATGGTACTTGGGGGGTGTAGTATACCTCTAAGCATGTAATAATAATGTGTAGTATATAATAGCCAATAATGAGCAGCCACCTGTCACCGTCACATATAGGTCATGATTAGGGGTGTGTTTCGGATGGATCAGATCGGAATAAGGGTGTTCGGAAACAATTCCAAAATTTTTGAAATTTTAAAATCCTTTCCAATTTGGAAAAAATAAAAATCGAAAAATCATTTTTTTCCTATTTGGCTAATTCAGAAATTTCGAAAATTCCGAAAATTTCAGAAATTTTATCACTCGTAAAAATATCGGAATAATCGAAATTTTCAGTTATAATATTTTCAAAAAATATTGGAAATGTCACTTTTGAAAAGGATATTTTTAAAATAAAAATAAAAATCAAACACTCCACTTTACATCACCAATGCAATAAATTACGGAGCTATATGAATGACAAGGCTATGCATCTCATACTATTTTGAAAATGCAATAAACTACAGAGCTATTGATATCATACCATTTTGGAGAAAGATCAATCAAGGTTTGACTACGATACTAAGAAACTACAAAGGTATGTGAATGGAAAAAAACTACTGTTTACCTACTTTAAAAAAGGAAATGTAAGAAAGGTTAACAACTGTAGCAGAACCTCTGCATCAATATTTCGGATACAAAAAATGAACAAAAGGAAGATGAGGGAAACTTAATATGAATCATCCTTGGAATCTAAATTCGCATAACAATTGAATATAATTCTGGATGTTGTCTTTCGATTTAGGGTTAGTGTGATGTAGAAGGTTAATATATATGGGTATATATTAATGGTTGAGATGGTTTTAAATGGAGGGTCAAGATTAAACTAATAAATAATAAATTTATATATAAATAAGGGTAGTAAAAATGTATTAAAATAAATAAAAATATTATTATTTCAGAAAATATTTTGGATGGATCGGATACGCATGATATTGGAAAATTCGGATAAAAAATTCAGAAATTTGGAATCCATATATGGCTTCCAATTCCATTCCAATTTTTTTCAAAAAATTCGGAATCGAAAAATTCAGAAATCAGAAAATTAAAATGGTGCCAAAATTAGAAAAAATCGGATTGAAAAATGAAAAATTCGAAAGTTCGAAAATAACTGACACCCCTAATCATGATGATGAAATATCCCCTCACGTGAGAGGGAGATCTGGTTATAACGATTTTGTGCAATTGGGTAGGGATGGCAATTTTACTCGAACTGTAGGAGCCCCGACCTTCCCCGACCCTAATGGGGCAGGTTTTAAAACTCGATTAATGAATTAGGAGCGGGTATGGGTTTTAAAAAAAATCCGTTTATTAAATGGGGCGGGTTAGGAGTTCATTTAAATAAAACCGCCCCGCCCCGCCCCGTTTAATATATATATCTACACAAACACACTAAAAACAACCTTTATATGTATGTTAATTTTGTAAAAGATCTATGCAAAAATATGGAATGACAATTAGAGGACTGTCTCACATATTAGAATACGAACCATTGTAGACCTATAAGACTATAATGTAATATTTTTTGTTTTACTATTTTTCAAATTAACCTGACCCGCAGGATCCCCGCCCCGCCCCATTTATTAGATGGGACGGGTTAGGAGTTAATTGAAATAAAAACTGCCCCGCTCTGTTTATTAATTGGGGCGGGTTAGGATTTTTGAAAACCTGCCCCGTTGACATACTTACACGTGGGATCGGCAACCCACGTTCACCCTTCCACACATTCCCTAATCGACGCGTTGTGCCACCTATCAACTGTCGATCGTCTGGGCTAGGCCTAGGCTTAGTTGTCAATTCTGATGTTCCGTTGGAACGGCAATCTCCATGTTAAGTTGTCTTCATTCGGCCCTCGACCTCCAGGTGTTGGAGTAGTCCGAGTGGAATTGAACCATAAATGCCTTGATTATGATATTATCGATTGTGTTCTTAGACGAGTACGAGACTGTCTGTGACCAAGGATAAGACACTTTGCACTGGGTCCACAGCTGAGCCATAATTCTTCCAAACCGGGCAGTCTGGCACTGTCGACCTTGGCCGAGGGGCCAAGGATAAGGACGAAGTTATACTTGGTATATCATTGGGTGCTACTCTGGCAGAAGCTACATCAAAATATTGGCAAAACTGAAGAAAAATGGGGTTTGGTGGAAAGGCAATGTCACACTCAGCTATGAATAAAGTGGGAATCCGGTGACCCTCAGGGAGAGAATAAACATCTATGGGACCCTGGACTATCTCTAAATCTACCCAAGCTGGGATTTTCCTTTTCTCTTTAAACTCATCTAATGAACTCTCATCTAAAATATGAACCATGGTGAAAATATAGAAATATATGATAAAACAGAAAAACGAGAAAATAAGGCTTACAGAGGATAAAAAATTATCGCAAAAACTAAAGAAAATATAGCAGCAAACGATCACACAGAAAAAGCTTGAAGACAAGGAAAATGTTAAATTTAAAAGATTTGAGGTAAAGAGAAATGAGGGAAATTTCTTTGTATTTATAGGTTGCCTTGATAAATGGGAATGAAATGATTAACTGAATGAATCGTATAACTACCACTGGCTACACGCCTCCCAAAGCGTCAAAAGACTATTATATCCTTTGGTGGTTCAATAAAGTTTGAATTATTTAAAAAAATGCCATTGCCAAACAAAGTCAGTGGAAATTTTTACAACTATGGGAGGTCGTCTACGACTAAAATCTCAAAATAGTACGCCTAGTTCTACGCCTAGTTCCTGGACTAAATACTCCATATTTTCAATCAAGAATCAAGCGTGGAGCATTGGGAGCTTTTTTTGTATGTAAAAATTACTCTTCTGCGTGGACCAATGATGAATGTACACATGTCCCCCTACGTGACCGACTAGTTACCTTGATCGTCATCAGAGACACTTAGTCGGCTGGATAGTCGGCCAACTCCAGAATGTTAACTATCAGGAATATAGAAGTTACTCAGATGGGATGCCAACCAGTACTGAATTCCAAGGGTTTCATTTATTGTACATATATATAAACGTCTAGCAATATAAAGGTATTCCATCTAGGATTTTACACCATTATAAATACGAAATACTCCCTCAGCTGGAGGGACAACTCGAATCACTCATATGCACACCATATTGAGCTCTTGTAAACCCTACTAAATAAAATCAACATTGGACGTAGGTTCTTTTATAGCTGAACCACTCTAAAAATCTCTTCTCTTGTATGTGTGGTTTGAGGTACTTACTATATTATTATATATGATTATAAATTTGGATTTAGTCCATTTTTAGACATCAACAGTGATTATTTTGCACAATATGTCATGCTGGTTATTTCTTTGAATTTCTCATTTTCTACCATATTTAACAACAATGTTACTTTAAATATTATTGTATTAACTATATTAATAATGTTGGTCACTATATAAAGTTTATATAGCTAAGATTTTAGGAGAAATAATAGTATGTTGTTATTATGGTACTCATGCGTGCACAATTTTGAACATAGCAAAGATTTTAGGAGAAATAATAGTATGTTGTTATTACGGTATTCATGCATGTAAAATTTTGAACATATTATTTATATAATGTATACACTCACAAACACTATTGTGCATAATTAAAAATTATAGAATTGTAATATAAGAGCATCCACAATAGTGGATGCTCTAGAACGATAAGTATAGAGAACTAAAAGGGTGAGATGTCGTTCGTGAACATCAATCTCTACAGTGGTGGAGAAAGGAAAACTTGTTAGGTGAGTTCCTATGGACTATTATTCTTCGTAGGAAATAAAAAATATTTCTTACGAACAACATTTGTTTGTAGGAAATATTATGGATAAAAGAAGTTCATAAGAACCCAAATATGTAATAAAAAATAATTATTTATATTTGATACGAGTTCCTACGAACTTCTGAAGTTTGTAGGAATTCCTATGAATAAATAAAATCCGTAGGAAGCATTTGCAAATTCACTAGTCGTTCAACAAATTTACAAAACCACTGCCTTTTCTCCTATAAAATTTGTTGCTTACACTACACGAGCGTTCGATTTGCAAAGTTAACATTTCTTTTGTCGTTTAGCACCACCAATATGGATGCTCTAACAAACGCTCTAGAATTAATATGATTGCTTTGATATCATTACACGAACATGATTAAAGAGTTATACCAAAAATTTTAAATGAATAAATATAAAAATTTAAGTGATAACCACCATATCCTATGGTGTGTAGTAGCCACCATTGCACTATCTATTTTTATATACAAGGTGGCCTTAAAACTTCAAAAAAAAATTGTAAGGACATTAAAATTTATGAGTTTCGACATAAAGATATTGACCCCTAAATATAACTTACAAAAACTCCGTCAAAAAAGGCTTGTGCTGTCACCCACAATATATATATATAGGGAGAGGTTCAAAAGTGAATCAAAAGAATGAACTTTTTAATGAACCTACTAAGACATTAAAAAATTGATCCGTAATTTCTTGTTATAATTGGTCAGCGTCAGCCGCAATGGATAATTTTTCAATCCCCCCGCTGGCGCGGACCAATTACAACAAGAAATTCAGGATCAATTTTTTATATCTTAGTAGGTTCATTAAAAAGTTCATTCTTTTGGTTCACTTTTAAACCTCTCCCTATATATATATATATATATATATATATATATATATATATATATATATATATATATTATGTCCACGGTTAGAAGATCTCCTTATGGTGCAGACCCCGGTACATACTATTTTTTTTAAATAGTAAAAAAATGAATTTTTTGATGAAACTTCGTGGATATTATATCCACGGTTAGAAGATCATCTCCAAAAAATTTCATCAAAAAATTCAATAAAAAAAATGTTGAGATGAGGTGATATGTAAAAAAATGGTATAAATATTTATTTTCAACCGTTGAAATATTGGATCGACACCAGCCACTTTATTGATTGATTTTTTTTATGAAACTTCGTGGATTCATCATCTCACTGTCGAGATCATATCCATGAAGTTTCATAAAAAAAATTCAATCAAACAGTTGGTGAGATGATCGCCAACATTTCAATAGTCAAAAATGCATATTTAAACCATTTTTTTACACATCACCTCATCTCAACGGTTTTTTTATTGAATTTTTTGATGAAAGGCGCACCGTTAGGTGACACATGTCTGGTCCGCATTCTTAGCATGCGGACTAGTCCGCACAGGAGCAGGACTGTATATCCGCATTTTAAGAATGCGGACCGGACATGTCTCACCTAACGGTGCGCCTAGAAATTATCGCCTAAATTATAGGCATACTCTCTCTCTTTTCTTGGCTCACCGCCAGGTTTTAAGAATGCGGACCGGACATGTGTCACCTAACGGTGCCCTAGAAATTATCGCCTAAATTATAGGCACACTCTCTCTCTTTTCTTGGCTCACCGTCAGGTGACACATGTCCGGTCCGCATTCTTAAAATGTGGACTAGTCCGCACAAGAGCAGGACTGAATATCCACGAAGCTTCGTGGATTGTATACAGTCATGCTCTTGTGCGGACTAGTCCGCATTTTAAGAATGCGGACCGGACATGTGTCACCTGGCGGTGAGCCAAGAAAAGAGAGAGAGTCTGCCTATAATTTAGGCGATAATTTCTAGGGGCACCGTTAGGTGACACATGTCCGGTCCGCATTCTTAAAATGCGGACTAGTCCGCACAGGAGCATTATTATACACACACACACACACACACACACACACACACACACACACACACACACACACACACACACACACACACACACACACACACACACACTGATGTTACAACTACGAAAAACCTAAGGTGTGTGTTTGGTAAGGCATAATGGCAAATGTGAAAGATTCTATATTTTTCAACTTTGAATATTTTTGGGTCAATTATTAAATAGTCCCTATTATAAATATATATTTTTTAAAAAGGACACATATTTTTAGTTTAACCCATTTAGTCCCTCAAGCACTCAATATCTTCTTATTTTTAGAGGTCCGCGCCAGCGGCACTCCCTCTCCAAAATATGTGGCAAAGGACTTTTTGAGGCAAAATAAAAAAGTTTGGACTAAATGGGTATTAAAAAATGTCCGAGGGACTATTTGGTATATATCCCAATATTTTTTATTGAAAAAGTTTTCCGCCCATCAAGAATGTACCATGGTTTAAAGTATGAAAATTTGTCTTTTTCAACTTTTATTTTCTTTACCTCCCACACACAGAAAAATTACCAAGACAAAGTTTTATTGTTTAGGTCTAAATAAGCTCATTTTTTCTATCTTTTTATACAACTACAATCGAATACATAAAATAGCAAATTTTAATTTGGCAAAAAAATTCATGGAGAAATTTGACTTAAAAAATTGTATCTTGAAAATTTTATATTTTCCATCTTTTCTATCGCTAAGTTCATTTTCCACTATGAATTTGATTTTTCATGCAACATGATTATACCCCAAAATCATCATAAAGCGCCAAGTTTCATCTTTTTCATTGCAAAAACACTATTGTGACTTACTTTTTTTTTATATAAATTGGGTGACAATCTAATATATCTGTTTTTTATTGATTGGTTTTTAAAATCCACTTCAATAAAATCTAAAAATCAATCAAACCAATTTATCACTCAATTTATGTCAAAAATTTAGGTACCCTAGAATCACTCTTTTTCATTGTATCTAAGTAATTGTTTTGTCCCGAAGTGCCTATTGCGTTTCCAAATATAAGACATACGTTATATATTATTCAACGGATTGCATGTGACACAGTGCCGTCTGTTTGGAGGCGACCAATGCATGTTTTAAGATGTAATTGTTCCTAATATACGTATCTAATGTCCACACTCATCCATACATACAAAACTACCATGACTAAAGAATACTATATCGTGCTCACAGTTAAACATTAAGTGTGAATTGTAAAAATGACAGCATGTAACAAATTAAACAAAAAAAAAATCAGATCCCTAAAATAAAGTTTGAGATTCTGCCAAAGAATTATTGTGATGCGGACCCATGAATAGTTATATAAGATCTACCTCCCGTCTTTTACTCTATGGCGATTTGTAAAGTTGTAAATCAATATTTATCTTATGTTTACTTGGCACCTCCTCCCTAATTCTGTTTTTTTTTTTTAAATTAGTAGTTTATCCTTAAATAACAAATATGTGTCGTGTTATAAGAGTCTCATCTCACTCACAGCCATATATTTTGTCTCATGGCCATAACATGAAGAATCCATGTGGCGTGTATGCAGTATGCACTGTCGGTTCTACGTGGTGTAACATGTGATATAGTAATCCAACGTGATGAGAGAGAGAGAGAGAGAGAGAGAGAGAGAGAGAGTTGCCATTTATGGCTAGTATAGGAGATAAAATGGTATATGAGAGGAGAATTATTTCATTTATGTAGTTATGTAGCTATCTTAGGAGACAAATTCTTAATATCGTTTATAGAGCTAAGCTATGATAGGAGGATTAAGATGGCCGAGAATAATTAAAATAGACAGAGGAGAGATGAGAGAGATGAGAGAGATGTGTTTAGTGCCCTCAAAAAGGGGTGAGAGTTGGCCTCACCCTCATCACATACTTTACCAATATAAAAAAAAAATAGTTTTGGACTGGACTCTAATCCCCACAGTTTTCATCAAAGGGTTTAAAGTTTCTTTTTGTTTTTATTTTTATTTTTTTTCTTCCTCCTTATTGACCATATGCTACATGTATATACAGATATAGATCTTCACACTAGATGTAAATGTGAACAGTATTGATCATACTGGTTTTGTTCGGATCAATCCGTATTTTAACAGTGCGGATCGGACATGTGTTACCTGACGCTGAACCTAGAAATTATCGATTAAATTATACGCACATTCTCTCTCTTTTCTGGGTTCACCGTCAAGTGACACATTTCCGGTCCGCACTCTTAAAATGCGGATTAATATGCACAAGAACAATATTATATATATATATGAATTTTAATTGACATCATTTTTTTCGTTTGTGGATTTCCATGAGATATTCTCACCGATAAAAATTTGAGAAATTCTATCTGTCCCGCATGGGGACCGCCTGTGGACCGCATTGTCCTTTTTTTTTTTTTTTTAAGTCTCTTATTGTTTTGTCCTTAACTTTTAATATAAATACAGTTTTTATATTAAAAAAACAGTTTTTATATTAAAAAAAAGTTTTTTTATATTAAAAAAAATCTGTTTTTTCAATTAATATTAAAAAACTGTTTTTTAAATTAAAATCAAACAGTTTTTTTATAAAAATTAAAATTAAAAAATATGTTTTCATAATATCGCGATTAATTAGTGATGCTGGTAAAAATATCGCGATTGATTAATGCCGCTGGGGCAGACCCACATTCTCGGACCCACATCATTTGTTGAATGTGGTTCTGCGCCAGCGGTACTAATTAATCGAGATATTTTATTAAAAAAATATCGCGATTAATTAAAGTCGCTGACGCGTACCCACATTTCCAGACTCACATCATTTGTTGAATGTGAGTCCGCGCTAGCGGCACTAATTAATCGCGATATTTTTTCCAATAAAATATCGCAATTAATTAGTGCCGCTGGCGCGGACTCACATTCCCCGACCAAAATCATTTGTCGAATGTGGGTCCGCGCAAGCGGCACAAATTAACCGCGATATTTTATTGAAAAAAATATCGCGATTAATTTGTGCCGCTAGCGCGGACCCACATTCCCAGACCAAAATCATTTGTTGAATATGGGTCCGCGCCAGCGGCACTAATTAATCGCAATATTTTTTTCATTAAAATATCGCGATTAATTAGTGCCGCTGACTCAGATCCACATCAGTTGTTTAATTTTAATAAAAAAAATTAATATTAATAGAAAAACTGTTTTTATATATATATATAAACTATTTTTTTTTAATTTTATAAAAGACTGCTTTTTTTAATTTAAAAAAAACTGTTTAAAACAAAAATATATATAAAAAAAAAAAAAAAAAAAAAAACGGTCTCAATGCGGTTAATGTAGAACCGCTCTAAAAATTTATAGGCCTTTTCTATTGTCTTACTTTAGTATCCTTTTGGAACCAACCACCGTTGTGGGGCTGTATTAATTCTTCTCAATTGCGGATGATACTTCACCATCACATTGTTTATTTATTTTTTAAAGGTGCTACCTAGATAACTTTTTACTTTTAGCTTTTCTCACTTCTACTTTTAAGTTAATGTTTGAATATATATTACTCCTAATCCCCGTTATAAATTTAAGAAGAATGTGTCTGATAAAAAAGAATCAGGTAAAAACTTAAAAATTATTTTTGTTCAATACAAATAAATATACATGATTCACTCAAAATCAAACAAGTTCAAAGAGTGAAATTGTTAGGCGACGAGAGACTCTTTACAAAATTTGTGCGAAAAAATTTCCCGTTTTTCATAACACTCTTTCAAACTAAGAATGCCTATTTAGAGTGTAAATATTATGAAGATGGAAAAATAAAGAAATTATCGTTGAATAGCTATCATGATGGCTGGAAATTGAATGTCAATATTGATAATTTCCAAGATTCACACTCTCGAAGGATTTCTTTTACGAAAGTATACATATGATAATGATGGTATTCCTATCATTAGTTTTTTGGGGGGGAGTAGTACTATAAGTTTAAAAAAAAAATCTCAAATTATCTTCGAACAGTAATAAAGTGTTGTATTTTGACAGGGCTCATGCCACAAAATATAATATTTATTGTCGCTATAAAGTGTTGTACTTTGACAGGGCTCATGCCACAATATATAACATTTATTGTCGCTTGAGGGTAATTTGAAAAAAAAAATCACTTTTTCAAGATAAACAATGCTTATTTTCCACTATTTCACATTTCACACGTATGTATCCTTAATTTACAAATTATGTTATTACACTATGAATGCAAATATGCGTTCATATGGTAAAAGTCACTTTCCTAATTATGAAAATTGGGTAAACTAAAATGTTCCCTAAATAAACTAAATAATTAGTGTTCATTCTATTTGAGTTTTTTATTTTAATTCAAATCTTTGGCAACAGTTCAATAACTAAACTTATGTGAATATAAATTGAAAAGTTAAAAAGATAATTGAGCGAGACTAACACTTATTTGTCATGACAAAGCAGAAATCTTTCATATTATGCGTGGAGCACATTTTGTCATTTAGTTGGTCTTTTTTTATCTTTGGTTGGTGGTTATGGAATTTTTGTCCGCCCCATGTTATCAAACAAACCTTTAATAACATACAATGACAAGTTGTGACTAAACTTATATACTACACGGTGTATTTGGTTAGCAAACTAATGGATTCTTATATAATTACCGTAATAGAGGAGATAAAAGAAAGGGCCGTTTGAGAATAGTACAAGGAAGGGGTGGCAAATTTTAACAAGGCACGACAACACGACACGGGCCGAAAAACACGACTTGTCGTGTTCGTGTTCGTGTTCGTGTTCGTGTTTTTAACACAAAGTCGTATCGTGTTGTGTTCGTTGAAAAAGTACCACTTTAGTCGTTTAATTCAAGATTAAACTATCTAAATAGCTCCGAACAGTTTGTTAAAGAAACTATTTTCTTAAAACAAATTTTAAACACGAGATGTGTAAAACAGTATGAACGAGTTATTTAAGGTATAGGTTTATCAGTTTTGAAAAACAAAACTTAAGGAACTTAAATCAACACAGCCTCAAGAAAGGGATGAGAGGAAGAGGAAGTATACAAGTACAATTTTAACGTGGTAAAATCCCATCCAAATGGGAAAACATATACGGAGGTCTCTACACCTCAAAAGAAAAAAGTCCACTAAAATATAGTAACAGTTTACAAACTATATAACAATCAAGACACACAATAAGACTTAATTCCAAGTACAGAAATACACCAACTCCTCTAGATTTTCTGACTTCTCCCAAGGCTATGATGTTGTTGATGTTCTCTCAGCTTTGTAACTCTACTCCTTTTAGCTTTACGTCGACTCAAAAGTCTAAGATCTCAATACCAACACTTTCAATGTAATAGTGTGAAGGTGTAAGTGGTGATGTGCTCTAAATCACATGCATGCAACTCACACACACTTAATTACAGACAGGATGCAAAACAGATCACAAATATGTAAACGAATTTCCAAAATCAATTTAATCAAAACTATCAGACTTTGGATCTTTAAAATATCCGTAGATCAAGAGGGAATCTTGCTATAAACACGAGCCAAGATCCTAAACACTTTTTTATTTTGAAAATGTACAAACTATTTCACAAAATGTGAAATATTTGAAAGTGTAAATCCCCAATCAAGATCTCAAATAAATCTAAGTCTAAATATTCAAAGAAACTAAAATCAGAAAAGATTTTGTTGGCTTAGGGTTTGAAAACAACATATCAGTTTAAAAACAACCAATAAAATGAGATTTATCGAAAGAAAAAATCAAAACTAAGCAATATCTAAGTGATATGTATCACAGAGATCAAATCTCAAAATCTATGAAAGAAAATGAGATTGAATCAACGCGATTAAGTTGGGAAAGAGATAAAGGACAAAAGATGATAAATCTTCTCAAATCTCAAACTAACTCACTCTCAGAAAGGGTTTTATGGTAAGATTTGGCTGGAGTTTAGTTTAGGGTTTCTTATTTCTCTCTTCTCTCTTCTCTCTTTATTTTCTCTCAGAAGTGAGACTGGTAAAAAATTGTAATCGTATAACATAAGGCATATATATACAGTAAATGATGGAAGGCTCTGGAACCACGAATCAAATCAATGCTCAAGATTAATTTTAAATGATCGAAGCAAATCTAAGTGTTAAAAATGCACCGCTTATAAGCTAACCCTTATTGGTTGATCCAGAAAATACAAGGATCGTCTCAGATTACATGCAGGTCGTTGATTAAAAAGATCCAAGGGTTCACACGTAAGCACGGGTATGTGAAAGCATAAAAACACAAATCTAGCCGTTGTGGAATCAACACGTATAAGGCTGAGATTGAACTACAAACGCGTATTTTTTATGTTATAAAAATACAAATTGTACCCACACAATTATCAAGCGCTTTTGGTTTCTACCCAATCAAGTTTTTAACAACTTAATAAATTTATAAATCAGCCCATAAACTTTGTAAATGCCAATTTTAATTTCTAAAAGTTATTTAAAAAAATCTTAGAAAGTATTTAAAATATCCCAAAAATTATGAAAAAATTATTTTAAAGGGAATTAACTCACACACCCTCATATTATGAAGAATGCAAACTTATATGCAACACATAAATGATCCTAGGTATGGTGTTGGTGTTTATACCTTTGGACTATTAGAGGAAAACAAAATAAAGAGTCTGAGGCTTGTTGATTTGAAAGGGTATGACTCAATTTTGTCACTATTTCCAAACTAGATTAGCACCTATATAATATAGACTCAAGTGAGTCAAAGATATAGGGTGGTTAAATCTACCCCTTTGGAAATATGAGACAAAATCTCCTTTGAGTCATCAAGGACTCGTAGGGATACAAAAGAATAAGAAAAACTTAGTCTCATACAAAAATTCAATCTACCCAATATCCTAGAAAGAGAAAATTACATAACTCAACTAGATCCAGACCAATAACCTATCAAAATTTTGTTACAAATGAAGGTACTGATTCCTGAAAATAAGATAACTAAGATCGAGCTTTTTAGTTGAGAATACACCAAAATGTCCAAGAGGACTCAATTTTCTCCCCCATTTTGTCTCAAATGGACAAAGGGAAAAGTAAACAAGTATGAAATAATAAATCATTGTTCTGCAACAACCATACCAATAGATTTGTGTAAAGATTCAAATCGAAGAAAGTCTAATGGTTTAGTGGATAGAACTTCTTTAACTTTCTTATGGGGAGCCTTAACAATTTTCCCTTCTTCACATGGACCACAAACAATGTTTGGAATTGGTTTGATTTTAGGAAGACCTCTAACTATCTCTTGGGAGCACAATTTTCCAAGACTATCATAATTAGTGTGACCCAACCTATTATGCCATATCTCGTTGTCATCCATTATGGCAATGTTACAAACCTTCGTACTTGGATTTATTGTGTAACAGTTATCTGGAGTACGGAGTCCTATAATAATGCAATCACCTTTTTCATTTAAAATTTTGCAATTGTTATTTTAAAAAAGTGACAGTATGGTTTGAGTCACAAAACTGTGATATACTTAGTAAATTGGCTTTAAGTCCTTTTACCAAGAGAACATCTTCAAGAATGGGTAATCCTTATTCATGTAGTGTTCCTTTACCAATGATCTGGGTTGATACACCATCTCCAAACAAGACTTTTCCTCAGGAGAAGTTAGTTTTGTTTGAAAGTTTGGACTCCTCCCCAATTATATGCTTGGAAGAACCTGGGTCTAAATACCATCCAGTTGTTATATGTTCAGCTCTAAAAGCACTGATCATAATGTTGCATTTTAACTGGGGTAATAGATCATTTTTTCTAACCCAAATTGCTCTAGTTTTCAATTTGCGCTTATTAGCTCGTATTTGATAAAACTTGCGAGCTTCTGTCTTTTCTTTAAAAGATTTTTGCACATATTTATTAGTATCATAAACAGTTTGAGCAATTGATCTATAATAGAATCTAGGATTCCTTCTTGATGACGGTCTTTTAGTATTAGTCATTTTCCATTTGTTACGATAGTTAGAATTCTTATCTGGCTATCTAGGAAGGATATAGTTATTTCGATTTCTCCTAGAATAGTTGAAGTTGTGGTAAACAGAAGAGTTATAGACTGGATTACATAGACGTTTGAAATATCAACCATCAAGTGAATGTCCATAGACATCACAATAGGAGCACTAAAGATGGCACATATAACTCACAACCTTAGGAAAATTATTATTCAAAGGTTTGTCTAGGTTTTGAGCTCTAGTCTTGTTCCTAGGTGGCACAGGATGAAACGTCGAATTTGCTTGTCGAATAGGGGGCAGAAGTATTTAGCCTTTTGTTCAATATTATGCTTAGAGTTACTTGATTCACCAATGTCTAACTTTGGTTGTTTTATATCAAACTCTTTTTTCAAACTTTGAAAATCTGGACAAGTTTCAATAGGTCTTTTACCACCAGACACAAACTTTATAGTTTCAATGTTTTTAGTTTGGGTCTTAGAATTGGGACAAAATCCTATTCCAGTTTTATCATCAGAATTGGTTTTACTTTCAGTAATATAATCTTCAAAACATTTGGAATTATTTTTAAATTTTGCAAACTTTTTGAAGACTATAGATGTCTTTTCTTTTGTTTGTTCCAATTCCAACAACGTTCCTTTGTATTTGTTTTCCAGAATTTCATTTGAGTTAGACAACTCTTTCAGTTTTTATTCAAAAGTTTTGGTTTCATTCTCATGAGTTAAATATTGATTAGTGTACTCTTCAGCATTTTATTTGATCATATGACTTAGGGTTTCTATCTTCCGGGTAAGATCCTTAATAATTTTTTCAAGACTAGTGTTTTTCTTGAAAGGTTTTATGTACAGTGTGTGAATGTCAGGAAGGTTGTTGTTTCCGGAATCGCTAAGTGTGCAGTGTGTAGTGTCCCCTAGCGGTTCAGTTTTAGGACTCACACACCCATTGACATCAACAATAGAGCGTTCCCTTTGACTCGCACACATAGCGTTTGAAGCATTATCAACATTCTCAAGCAATAAGGCAAATAAACCAGTAGGCATAGTATCAGTTAACATAGTATGATCAGATTCCTCATCATCATTGTAGATTATCTTAGCAAAGAATGACATACAAGGGTCAAAATTATTAGATGACTCAGGTTCATCATTTTCAGAGTCACTTGAGTCATCCCAAGTCCTTCTTAGATGAGCCCTATTATGTTTATGAATTTTGTCTAAGTTAACTCTACAGTCACTAGCTATGTGTCCTAACTTACCACATCTATAGCATTCAATATTTTTAAGGTCTGTCTCAGGTCTCTTGTGATTGTCAGTCTGGTGTTTGTCTTGTCTTCTCTCATGAGGTTTGTTGTTAGATTGGTTTGGATAAGTAGGTTTGCCTTGTATTTTTGCTATTTTATTTTGAAAGTTCATAATTTTCTTAAACTTCTCAGACATTAAGGCAATCTGATTATCCAAAGTATTTAAATTACGATCCTCATCAGAGACTAAGTCAATGTTAGGTATGATAAGTTCAAGTATGGTCAACTTAGATGAAAAAATAAGATTGGAGGCAGACCGTTTCTTTTGGGACTGGGTTAACTGTTTCTTAAATTCTAATTCCATTTCCACAGTTCTCAATTTGTTACTGAGGAGTTCAGGTGTGAGATTTTGATCATCCATCTCCTCAATTGCATATATCTTATTATCAATTTTTTGTGGAAGTGGTCTTAGTATTTTTTTAGAGATAATTTCCTTTCTATCATAAACAATCTTATTAGCATGCAATTTGGTCACAATGTCTGTCAGTCTACTATAGAAGTCATCAAATGACTCACTCTCAGTCATGATCAAGGAGTTATACTGTTGAATTAACATTTGTGTTTTAGCCGCTTTAACACTGGTATCACCCTCATGTTCAGTCATTAGAGTGTCACAAGCTTCCTTAGAAGTAGAACAAAATGATATCCTATTTAATTCATGTTCATTATTAGACATGAATATGGCTTTTTTGCCTTTGTTGTTGTTAAGGGGAGTTTTTTCTCTTCTTTAATGAATTCACTTAGTAACTTTCTAATCCTAGTAGTACTTCCTTCAGCGGCTGGTTTATTAGGAAAAGTGTAACCATTTTCAATAACTTCCCAAACATCATCTCCCAATATCCCTTGGATGAAGGCAACAATCCTTACCTTCTAGTAAGGAAAGTTAGTTCCATCAAAGAGAGAGGGCATAAACAGGTTACCTAGTCTCTCAAATTTCTCGCCCGTAATTTTTTTTTAGAAAACAAATTCAGAAACTGAAGATCTAAAGAATTTTTGAAAAATTAAAGCTCTGATACCAATTGAAAAAGTGCCACTTAAGTCGTTTAATTCAAGATTAAACTATATAAATGTCTCCGAACAGTTTGTTGAAGAAACTCTTTTCTTAAAACAAATTTTAAACACAAGATGCGTAAAACAGTATGAACGAGTTATTTAAGGTATAGGTTTACCAGCTTTGAAAAACAAAACTTAAGAAACTTAAATCAACACAACCTCAAGAAAGGGATGAGAGGAAGAGGAAGTATACAAGTACAATTTTAACGTGGTAAATCCCCACCTAATTGGGAAAATATCCACAGAGGTCTCTACACCTTAAAACAAACAAAATCACTAAAATAGAGTAACAGTTTACAAACTATATAACAATCAAGACACACAATCAGATTTAATTCTAAGTTCAGAAATATACTAACTCCTCTGAATTTTCTGACTTATCCCAAGGCTCTGATATTATTGATGTTCTCTAAGCTTTGTTACTCTACTCCTTTTAGCTTTACGTCGACTCAAATGTCTAAGATCTTAATGCCAACACTTTTCAGTGCAGTAGTGTGAAGATGTAAGTGGTTATGTGCTCTAAATTACATGCATGCAACTCACACACACTTAATTATAGATAGGATGCAAAATAGATCACAAATATGTAAAGGAATTTCCAAAATGAGTTTAATCAAAACTATCAGACTTTGGATCTTTAAAATATCTGCAGATCAAGAGGGAATCTTGCTATAAACATGAGCCAAGATCCTAAACACTTTCTTATTTTGAAAATGTATAAACTATTTCACAAAATGTGAAATATTTAAAAGTGTAAATCCCCAATCAAGATCTCAACTAAATTTAAGTCTGAATATTCAAATAAACTGAAATCATAAAATATTTTCTTGGCTTAGGGTTTGAAAATAACATATCAGTTTGAAAACAACCAGCAAAATGAGATTTATGGAAAGAAAAAATCAAAAATAAGCAATATCTAAGTGATATGTACCACAGAGATCAAATCTCAAAGTTCTATGAAAGAAAACGAGATTGAATCAACGTGATCAGGTTGGGAAAGAGATAATGGATAGAAGAGGATTGATCTTCTTGAATATCAAACTAAGTCACTCTCAGAAAGGGTTTTCTGGTAAGATTTGGCTGGAGTTTAGTTTAGGGTTTATTATTTCTCTCTTCTTTCTCTCTCTCTCTCTCTCTCTCTCTCTCTCTACCTATCTTCTCTCTTTATTTTCTCTCAGAAGTGAGACTGGTAAAATATTATAATCGTATAACATAAGGCACGTATATACAGTAAGTGATGGAAGGCTCTGGAACCACGAAAAAAATCAATGCTCAAGATTGATTTTAAATGATCGAAGCAAATCTAAGGGTTAAAAATGCACCGCTTATAAGCTAACCCTTATTGGTTGATCCAGACAATACAAGTCATTGATTAAAAATATCCAAGGATTCACACGTAAGCACGGGTATGTGAGAGCACAAAAACACAAATTTAGCCGTTGTGGAATCAACACGTGTAAGGCTGAGATTGAACTACAAACGCGTGTTTTTTATGTTATAAAAATACAAATTGTACCCACACGATTATCAAGCGCTTTTGGTTTGTACCGAAGCAGGTTTTTAACAACTTAATGAATTTACAAATCATCCCATAAAGTTTGTAAAGGCCAGTCTTAATTTCTAAAAATTATTTTAAAAAATCTTAGAAAGTATTTAAAATATCCCAAAAATTATTTTAAAGGGAATTAACTCACACACCCACATATTATGAAGAATGCGAACTCATTTGCTACACATAAATGATTCTAGGTGTGGTGTTAGTGTTTATACCTTTGGACTATTAGAGGAAATCAAAATGAAGAGTCTGAAGACTTGTTGGTTTGAAAGGGTATGACTCAATTTTGTCACTATTTCCAAACTAGATGAGCACCTATATAATATAGACTCAAGTGAGTCAAAGATAGAGGGTGCTTTATTCGTGTCAAAAAATTAAACCTGAAATTGACCCAATTGGCACGACCAATTTAACACGATTTGAACTCAATTGATACGACCCAATTAAACCCAATTAAATCCTACCCCTACACTTATCAAGAGTTAAACTAATCACATCTTAAAAGTTAAAACCCTAATAGCTAACTCATGGACACCCACACCTCTCATTCTCAATACCCACACATCTCTCTAACTCCACGAACTCCACGAACCCTAACATCGCTCTAACTCCACGAACCCTAGCGCACCCTCACGAACACACATCTCTCTCTAACTCACTCACCCTCTCCTTTTCTTCCATTCTCCACCGAACTCATGGCCACATCTCTCTCTCTCTCTCTCTCTCTCTCTCTCTCTCTCTCCACGAACCCTAACTCACGGTCGGACACTTTTTCCCACCGCTCCTCATATCTCAACCCCCGGACGGTTTTTTCCTACAAAAAACCATCGCTAATTTGAACAAAAAAACTACATATATGGAGCTGTAATTTTTGCTGCTGTAATTTTTGGTTTTTGTTGCTGTAGTTTTTTGCTTCATTTTTGTTGCTGATAAACTGATGGTATATCATTTTTGCTGTTGTCGATTTGTGTTTTTGCTTCATTTTTTTATCTAATTTTGGTTTAATAAACTGATGTCGATTCGTGGTTTTTGCTTCATTTTTGTTATTGTAAGTTCATTGTGTTAGTTTGTACAAAAATTGTGCAAAATTTTGAAAATTGGGTTAATCGTGTTAGATTGTACAAAAATTAGGTTATTCGTGTTAATCGTGTCGTGTCGTGTTTTTACGTGATTTGTGTTCGTGGTGCTTAAAAAAAATACGACTTCGTGTCGTGTCGTGTTCGTGTTTACTAATTCATCGGCGTGTCGTGTTAGGCGAAAACACGACCCAATAGCACGATTTTTCACCCATAATCCAAGGCACTCAAAAATCTAAAAAAAAGTATGATAATTCAAAAAAAAATTATAAATTTAATCCCTAACAAACGTTTACACCTATTAGCAAATTTTTCCATCATTTAGGACAGTTATAATGATTTACAACATTTTTTATGATTTACGAAATTTTTGTTGTTAAAAGTTATTTATATTTGTCATATCCTTGCAAATATTATTGAATTGAATACAAAAATGTCTATACAATTTTTGTATTGTTTGGGAAGAGGTGGTTGTTTTATTAAAATATGTCATGATTTATAATAGTGATATATAACTTTTCTTTTAAATGAAGATAAAAAACAAAATAGTTAAATCGCGGTCCTCACCTACAAAAAAGAAGAAATCGAAAAAATATCAAAAATCTCATCGACGGCTAAGAAAGGATAGAAAGATATCCACGATTGACAAAAGATAGATATTTTCAAGAAAATAAGGGAGAAATTGTTAAATATAAGGTAAAACTCTCTATTTTACAACAATAATTTTATTTTTTTTATTTTCAATGAATTATTGCAACTAATAATATAAGAATGTATATGTTAGCAAAGAAAAAGTTGCATGCGAGAAAAAGTAGTATGAATTTTTTTTATTTGCAAATAAAATGTCGGAGATTAAAGAACCTCAACGTAGTAAAATTTAGGTGCTTTCAAATAAGAAGTTGCATCTATAAGTAAATTGACTTTTATTTTGCAAATTAAAAGTTACAAGTCATAATATGAGAACTAATATATTGTTTGAAAATAAGACTTTGCATCTCAACTAGTTAAGAATTTAGTTTTTCCTTGCAAATCAACTGTTGAACCACAAAAATAATAAAATATATATTAATTATTTTATTGCAAATCAAATGTTACATCTCGTAGAAGAAGAATTAACCTATTATTGGAAATAATTTGATGCATCTCGTATACGATAGATTTTTTTTTTAAATCAAAGTATGCATGTAAAAATAATAGAATATTATTATTTTTCTAAAAAAAAAGTTGCATAGAAAAATAAATCTAGTTTTTGTATGAAAATTAAATATTACATTTCTTAATGGAAGACTTTAGTTCTTGTTCTAGGATAAGATGGTGCATCTTAAAAGTATGAGAATTTACTATATCTTTGCAAATAAAATGTTGTATCTCATAATCTAACATTCTAACATTGAATTTTGCTTATTCTTTAATGTGTATTTGTATTCTTATTGATGGCATGGTTGAACATGAAATGTGATTTCATAATAAACTTAAAAAACATAATTGTACAAGGCATTGATATCATATATAGTGACTATTAACAAATATATAATAATTTTATTACATTGTATACATGTTAGACAGGTCGTAACACCAATGAAAATGAGGTGTATTGATGTCTCATTCACACAATTTGTACTATAAAAGAGGAAACATCAATAAAAAAATTAATAATATCCAAGTTCATTGACAACATAGAGATATAAAACAATATATTGTATTGATGTTATGATATATTTAATTTATGACGAATTTTAGACACGCTTTGCATGTTGATTAGTATAAAAAAAATTATATCATTATAATGGAATATGTGAAAAAACTAAAATTCAATGACATGGAGGATGATGCGAGACAGTAGAAGAAATAAAAAAAACGAAAGAAATGGGAGTGGATCAAGTAGTTCAGACCAAGATACCAAAAGAAAAAGAAAGATGTGAAGGTTAAAGAAATAAAAAACGAATACAAAAGCCAAATTCAATCAGTCGATGCAGCATCTTGCCATCCATCTCTTTGTAAAAGGAAAGAAAAATGATATTAGAACAAAAGTAGGTGCTTTGATGTCCACACCGTTAGGACAATTTTTTTACATGATTTACACTGGAAGGTTAAATGAAGAGATGGTATCAAAGGGAGAAAAATTAGCTTCCCAAGTGATATCAAACTATAGGAAATAAGAGAAGGATTTTAAGATAGGAGAAAAGTTAATAAACTTTTGTCGGATGATGTATTATTTTCGGGCTGCCAAGTGTTGGTAAGAAAATTATTATCCATCTGAGGACAATGTCTAGGGTTATAGGTGAAGAAAGTAGTTTTATAAAAGAATTTTTTAAGGGGCGAAAAAACTGACAAAATGAACAATTCTAGAAGCCATTTATAGGACAATTCCAGTTAAAGTATTTTAAGTTGAGCAAGAATTTGCATGGTTGATTATATTATGCATGGCTGCAACTATATTTTTCCCTAAATCAACGTCAGGGATTTGATGGTCATTTCTTAATCATCTATAATGTTGTGATGAGATTTATTATATATCTTAGGTATAAGAGAAAGATTTTATAATTACTCATAGCTAAATATGAGCAATCGTGATATCTTCAAAAATATTGAGAGTGATTTCTTAAATATGTGAGATTTTGAGGGTGTTATAAAGTAGAAGATCAATCAGTTTTCATAATAGACTCTCTTGAAAAGTATTAAATAGTTTGGTGTTATTGATTTGATAATCATTTAAATTCATGGCATGTTGCATAAGTCAAGTCAATTTCATATTTTTTAACATTTTTACACCTAACGTTGAAATTGAGTTCTTTCTTTAGAGTTTCTCATTGACTTTGTGCGCCTATGTTATGAATGCCCATGGAAAATATTCACACAATTACATTCCGTTTTCATGATTCAAATATTTTAGTTCTATTCAATAGTGTTATGTATTTTGTACATATATGTACTTCTTATACGTATACTTGTTATACTTAAAAAAAATTGAAAATTTCAAAATAGTTGTTATGCTTCATTGAAATCTCATCGTTGCATGTGCTTAAGTGATTATTTTTATTGATATTATTTCACATAGATTCGGGTGATGTTATTATTCATGCTTGGTTTCTAACCTTTTTTCTATTACGGAAAAAAATGGAGAGAATAAATTGAGGTGGAGTTTATCTTTTTTCTTTAAACTCGTATGCGGCATGGTATTCTTTTGTTTCATGTGTGTAGGCCTCTTCCACTCTAATGATGAGCTCATGGACTATACAAGAATAATTTTGGTTAAAGACAAAGTCTCGAATGTCGTTCCGTTTTTAGGTTTGGGAGGACATTAGAACATTGTCTTAAGAGTTTTATTAGAAATTGATTTCAATTTTTTTTTTCTACCAGAATAGCCAAAGGGGGGATTTGTAATAGCACAATTTTACAATTACTCATAGCTTAGGTATTTTGGCATATCCCGTTACAAACTGGAGTTACAAACCAAAGACTACATCCACATTTGCCTCCACAATCATTTGAAGATCCGTTAGTGATCGAGCTTCGTGTCCGAGATTCAATCCATTAGAATCGTCACAAACATTTTATGGAGGTATATGAACTTGTGGTTTGGATTTCTCAGTCAAATTATTATAGGATGTTTGTTTTAAAAATATGTTTTTAATCTCATTAGAGAGAGACGTAGATCTCATATGAAAAATCTCCATATTAATTCGAATGAAGTCTAAAGTTGTTAAATCAAAATGGAAATTTTGTTAGAACGGACTTCTAACTAGATGGACTCTTTTGACAAAACCACTCTCATTGGAAGGTCCTTGGAAGGTCAATCGAACGAGATAGTCTTGTTGTTTGAATGAGATTGGAACTCGTTATAATAAACCTATAATTTTCGTTTGAACGATACCCTATTTTCATTTGAATAAGAGCACCGCCTTGAAATTCGTATTTTTTATTAAAAAATTGTTTTGAACTGCTTTCCTTAAGACTTTTGGCGAAAACAAATAACTTATACTTGTTCAAAAAAGTGCTCATATTTTTATTTTTTTGAAACAATATTTTGGTTTGCAAATCACTCATCCCCTAGAATGATTTGTTGAGTTTCAAACCCTACTTCCCAAATACTACATCAAACCCCTGTAGAGTTTACCCTACTGATGATTTGTGGAGTCAAGGCTCTACGACTGAATAAGAAAGTATTTCAATACCCTGAGGCTGATCACTGAATATCGAGAGAAGAGTTGCTTCCTATGAACGATGCTGGATGGTACCATATTTGTTGAATATTTAAAGACTTGTGCATTATACTTAGTGGAGATCTAAGTAGTCTACAAGTCATCGAGTCTGTTAAATTCTTAACATCTAGGTTTTGACCGAAAAAGATTTTTCCTTATATTTATCTTTTATTTGTTTAGTTTGATTGTGTGATTGAAACATATAATTTGGAATTTATCTTTCATGCACACATTAATCTAATCAAGATAAAACTTTAATAGAAATTGGATCTTATGTGTGCATAACCTAATATACGGACGATCCATACGAACTTGCTTCCTTAAATTAGTATCAGATCAGATTATACTAAGTTTTTTTGTGATCTTTTAAATTTGGGTTCATATGAATAATTTGTATAATCGGCTACCATTTTTCGATGGTTCTAGTTATGCTTATTGGAAAGCTTGAATGAGGTCAGCTTTGAAAACGATTGACAAGTGTGTCTGGCTTGTTTGTAAAAGAGGGTGAACTCCACCCACTGTGACTAATGACGATGCCATAAGTCCTAAACTTGTCACCACTTGGATGGATGATGGACTAAATTAGTGTAATTTTAACTCAGGCTGTTTAAGTGCTAGTTGTCACCCCTGATGAGTTCCGCCACATCATAACATGCACCACGTCTAAGAAATGAGGACATCCTTCAATTCACTCACGAGGGTACCAAAACGCTATGAAATCTTCTAAGCTTTAAAAACTCACCGCACGGTTTGAGAGTATAACCATGCTAGCGACTGAGTCATTTGATGAATTTTATACACGATTGTCTGATATCATTAACTCTAGGTTTAATTTGAGTGAGAAAATTCTTTAGACGCTCGTTGTGAAAAATATTTTGAGGTTCCTTCCGTCTCGATTTATTCCTAAGGTCACTTTCCTTAATTCGTTGGAAAATTTTGATACACTTAGGTTAAAAGAACTCGTAGGAGACCTTCAAACTTGTGAAACTCTTATGTTTCCCAAAACTATTAAACCTAAGAAAATGGGAATTGCTTTAAAAGTTAATCTAAAAAAGAAATAGGAGGTTTCTTCTCATTCCGAATATGATTTTGATCTTGATGATCTTCCCCATTTTGCAAAAAAATTCAAAAAAATTCTTGAGCTTAGAAAAGAAAATACTTCTAAAGAAAACAATATTTTTTAAAAAGATAAAAAGTATAAATCGGGCAAAAAAAAATTTAAATGCGATAGGAAAGTATCTAAAGAATGTGAGGAGAGATGCTATAAGTGTGAGGGTAAGGGGCACAAAGCTCACGAGTATGCTACAAGATTAAAAAGACAGGGCAAAGGTAAAGTTTCCTTCATTGCCACTCTTAGTAATAACGATGTCGAGTCGGTGGTTTCCAGGGATGAATCACCGTATAGATCTAATTTCACGGCATTTATGGCCAGTTATGTTAGTACATCAAGTATATCTTATGCTGATAAGGAAGTTTCTAATCATGTTGACCTTGACTGTATGTCTAGTCATTCCAGAAAGGATAAGGGAGGTGTCATTTTAAGTTAGGGAGAAAATGACCTTCAACGTGATTACGTCGAGTCCTTTAAAACAAAAAAGAAAAAGAAAAGTTCGACGCTGAGAAGGAGTTGGGAGAATCGAGAGAGAGCGAGTCCTCGGTGAAAGTGTCTTTGGGGGCAAGAGTCATTTTATTAGAGAGGTAAAATGGTTACTCAATCAACAAAGTGGCTAGTCTTACAACTAGAGCCAACAACGATAAGGGCAAACAAAAGGTTACCTCCACTTAGGTACTTAAACAAGATGGCGAAGCCCTTGTTGTTCACATTTCTCTCAAGGTGCAAAACATTTCCCAATGGTATTTTGATAGTGGGTGCTCTAGGCACATGAGGATCTATATTATTTTCCACATATACAAATGTAACTCATTTATATACATACCTCTAAAAAAATGATGGGAGATCTAGTACTAGTGATACTCCAACTTAGTTAAAAATTAATAACAACAAGGTTAGTGTGTTAGAAATGATGTCGAAAATGTGACGTGGTGTTGATCCGAGCAATATGCATTTGAAGAAAGAGTTAACTCAAATCCAGAAAGCTTCTAAAGATTTAATAGATCTGGGAACAACTTCTTCTTGGCGGTCACCTTTAAGTTCGGCTAGTTCCAATCACTATCATCATCACTATAGAAGTAATAGTATTGACAACCGATTATAACTATATACTTTCCAAACTCAAACTCCACTCCCTTTTTTGCTTGACAAAAAGGGGAAAGACAAAGACATAAATGTTGTTTTGCACAATTAGAGAACGCAAAAGTTTGAGAGTAATGCTTCTTCTTTCGAGGGTAATAAAAGAGTCCTAGAATTACACGACTTCATTCCTTCACCTGTTTAGAGGTTTCTGGTTCTTTCCCTTCTCAACAATTTTTTTTCATCTAATCAGTAACCATCCTGACCTTATCTAACTTTTTTCAGCCTGGTCGGCAGGATGATCAGTAGGGCCCTAGGGGCTCCTCAGCACCAAGAGGAGAAGGCCATGGGGGATAAAGTTGGTACATGTCGAACTCTAATGTAACTCCTGCTTCTCCAAGGACTTGATCCTATCCTTTCTTGATATACAACCTCTTGGCATAAGTGATCTGGAGCTCATCATTATCGTAGGACGCATTATATTCATTCAAGTAGTTGTTCTCGTTCATTTTTGGGATCTGGTCCTCCAACTTTTGGACCTTCCTGACCAGGTCCAAGTTTTCCCCAACTAACTTATCCTTCACAGTAATAACAAGGCCATTAGCCACCTTCAGCTCTGCTAAAGCCTTCTCCGTTTTCTCTTTCTCTAGCTCAAAACCATTTTGAGCATCGGCCAAGTCCTTTTAGGACTTCTTCAGGGCTTCACTCAACTCTTGGTTCTTCATAAACTAGTCGACGCAACCATCCGGGAGTGTGGTAAACTCAGATAAAAAATACAAGGTATAAAGAAAAAAGTTAGTATACAGAAGTCGAATAAAGAGAGGAATAATATAAAAGGGAGGACACTTACGAGGGCAAGTGCCTGTACAGATTTGAGGACCAAGTGGTTTATCCCCAATCTCAAAAATGCTTGCAGTCGGTTGCGAGCACCGCCCCCTTCAGTAAATTAGGGCCAAGGGACGGGGTGTTGGCTACCCTGTCCCCCTCAGTAGAGACAAAAACAGAGAGGGAGGATTCAGCTGGGCCTCTAGAGGCAACTTCTTCTTCCTATCCTCCTCTCTCTTTTTCTCTTCCTTATTTTTTCTCTCTCCCTCTCCCTCTCCCTCTCTTCTCTTCTACTCTTCCTTCTTTTTCTTTTTCGTTTCCTCATCTCTCCCCCTTGGTTTTCAAGCTGGAGCCACCAACCCTAGGAGAGTCCCCCTTAGCCTTCTTCAGGAGCTTTATCCTATCGAACAATCGTCTGTGATCAGTAGTCTCCTTTTCAATGGGGACATTTCTTCTTCTTCTTCTTCTTCTACTATCTCAATTGACTCAGATTGACCAGAGGTCTCCTCTTCTAGAAGCTTTAACTCAGGGATTTTGTCAATCGGGTGAGCAATAAAATAAGAAGTTATTTTTGTGTATTCCAATAAATAAGCTGATGCACGGGGGTGCTTGTCAGTGGGCAATCTAACCTTAACCCTCAAAGTCTTAAATAGATAAAAAAACTCTTAGTTCTCGAGCATCAGGCTCTTGGTTCTTATCACGAGCTGCAAGACAGAGGAAGAAAGACAAATCAGAAGATAAGAAAAGGAAGTAATAGATGCAGAATTCTGTAATAAACAGAAGAAAGAAATTCAGTGACCTATGTGATTCTCCCCCTAGTCAGGGCATTAGGGACCTCGGTACCTCACGCCCTCAAGAAAGGAAGGATGTTGCCAATTCCTAGCAATAAAACCCCGGTCACGATACCCTTTGTAGGAGTCAGGCATGTTCACAACCAAAATCCCCTCAGTCATCTCGGCCTTTAAGTACAAGACACCATCATTGGTGCTCGACCAAACATAAGAGTAGCAAATTTCAGGGAGCCCTAGCTTGGTCCCATATAATTTATTGATTCTATATACCCCACTCACTATTTTCTAAGTGTTTGGGGCACATTGAGCAGGGACAACATCAAAATAGCTAAAAATATTAAAAAATAAAGGGTTTTGAGGAAAGGTTAACCCCCCTTGGACTACGAGCAGAGTGTGGATCCAGTGCCCATATTTTGTGTCCTATACATCTCATAGGGGCACAGTCAATCTCCACCCACTCAGAACTACTATAAGTTTCCCTAAACTCGTCAACCGTTTTTCAATTAAGGAGAACCATGAAGGAAAGATACTTCAATCAACAAAGAATGCTAATTAAAATGGTGAATAAAAGAAGCAAATCAGAAAACTTACACGCTAGAATGATCGAAGAAAGCTCTAGAAATATGAAGGGCTAGAGAGAGGAAACATGATGAGTTTGTGGAAGAGAAACATTTGAGAAATGACTGTTGCTTACAGCTGAACTTCGTTTATACCTCGTGTAAAAATGATAAGGAATGGTTCCCCAAGAGGATTTTGGCGCTTCAGGTTTCTAGTTAGACTAACTCGCCCCTGTCATTTCAAGGTTATTACAAGTCTGCCACCCCTGTCACTTCCAACTCTACCCGGACGAGTGTACCTTCGACAGTTTCCAAATATTACAAAAGTGCCATGCCGATTTTGAAACAATTTCAAGTTTTGGGCCTTAAACTCACTTAAAATATATTGGCCCAACATCTTGGCCCAAAGATTTTAGGGGCAATTGCGGGGGCTTATTTATTCAAGCCCAATACTGCAGCTGACCATCCAAGTGTACAAAATGGACTGCCCGACCCAACTCAAAATGTTTATTTTAGATCCGTGTATTTGACGTGTACTTAAATGCATGTAGATAGATTCAAATCGATTACCAATAATTTCAGAGAAGATATTCAGGGATACCTACGAGCAATCTACAAGTTGGTTGAGTTACTTGCACAATTCAATCACATATTTTTACAACTATAAAATGTACACCCTAACCCGAGGTAAAGGGATGCAACTTCGATAATTTGAGAGATACTAATAAAAATACAATAATCTCTCCATGGATATATGCCAGTTGTCGAACCACGTATCTTTAATGTTGTGTGTGTGATCATTTATTTTCTCATCTCGATATTTCTTTGTAGATTCGTTATTATGACAATTATTGCACTCAAAGTATCATTCTAAAATGAGCTTAATCTAGCGAAAAGAAAGTTGCTATTTTTTTACCCAAAGATAAGTATTCAAATTAGCTATTTTGCACCAAAAGAAAAAAACTGTATTTAAAAAAAAAATTTTTTTTTTATTAAAAACTTAAAAAAATGTTAATTAAAAAGAAAAACTGTTATCTAAATACAGTTATATATATATACAATACTGCTTTTTTGCGAACTATCCTGCATTTTAATAGTGCGGACTGTACATGTGTCACCTGGCGGTGAGCGTAGAAATTATCGACTAAATTATAAACGCATTCTCTCTCTCTTTTCTGAGCTCACCATCAGGTGACACATGTTCAGTCCGCTGAAGAATATTATTTTATATATATTGACACACGCACACATACATGCTATTTTTTAGAAAAAGAAAAACTGTAGAGGTTTTTTGAAAACAAAAATATTTTTTAAACTACTTTTATCAATAAAAAATCATTGTTCCTACAACTTAACTTAGCAAAGCCTTTTTACGATTGAGTTGAGTTGCAGGAGCAATGTTTTTTTATTCATAAAAATAGTTTAAAGACATTTTTTTAAAACATTGATTCTAGTGAGCTTTATTTAAAAAAAACATTTTTTTTTATAAACTATGTTATATATTAAAAAAAAAACTGTCTTATAAACACAATAATATTTTTACATCCTTATAAAACAATATGTCCGCATTTAAATTTGTTAGTTTTAAATGTTTTTTTTTTATGTTTGAATATACAAAATAGAGTAAAATTGATGATTCTAGGAGTTATAAAGCAATTTTTTTTTTGTTGCAAACCATTTAATTTTAAGGATAAATAAATCATTTATCATGTGAAAAACAATTATTAAATAATTAATAATAATTTTCATTCAATTATAATATAAATTAATTTCGTTCAATTCACACTAAATTTACAAACGAAAATCAAGAATCAGCTGCATTATCGTATAGTAACAGTAAATTTATAAATTCCAAGAATACTTCCACTAAAGCCTTTCCCATCCTATGAAATTACCCAAATAAGTGTTGTAATAATACTAAAACAATATAAAACCACATAGACAAGAGTAGAAGTAAAACCCGAGACAAGTGCAATCAAATAATGAAAGAATCTTTGGACTGGAGCGTGTGCCAACTCTGCTTGGACTTGGAGGGAGAATGAATTTCATTTTTTTCAATCCCTTGTTCGATTTTGATGATTGATCACAGCCCTAATTATCCCCACCATCTATATTATTTTCCACATATACAAATGTAACTCATTTGTATACACACCTCTAAAGAAATGATGGCAGATCTAGTACTAGCGATACTCCAACTTAGTTAAAATCAATAACAACAAGGTTAGTGTGTTAGAAATGATGTCGGAAATGCGACGTGGTGTTGATCCGAGCAACATGCATTTGAAGAAAGAGCTAACTCAAATCCGGAAAGCTTCTAAAGCATTAAGAGATCCGGGAACAACTTCTTCTTGGCGGTCCCCTTTAAGTTCGGCTAGATCCAATCACTATTATCATCACTATAGAAGTAGTAGTATTGACAACCGATTACAACTACATACTTTCCAAACTCAAACTCCACTCCCTTTTTTGCTTGACAAAAAGGGGAAAGACAAAGACAAAGACAGAAAGGTTGTTTTGCACAATTGGAGAGCGCAAAAGTCTGAGAGTAATGCTTCTTCTTCTGCTACTGCTACTGCTACTGCTACTGGTGGTGGTGAGAGTGTTGAGGATAGCTTGAGTGATGCGAGAAATGATGGAGGAGGGGATTCAAAGAGTGATACTTGTGTTTTGGATAGGTATGCATCCATGATCTTTAAGTGTAAAGATACTAATTTGACGCCGTCGATTAGGCGGGCGGCGATGAAGAAGAAGTATAAGAAAAATGCGGGTGCACATTCGGCTGCTGTTTTGAAACAACATTTGATTCAGTTGCAGCATCAGATTGATCAGTCTGATGATGCGGTTTCAGCGGCTTCGCCGTTGTTGTCTAGGCTTAGGTCGGCGAAATTGTTGAGGAGTCGTGGAAAGGAGGAGAGTTTGTATTCGTATAGTACGCCGGCGTTGTCCACGAGTTCTTTTAATAGGTATGGGGTTAGGAATAATCCTAGTACTGTGGGTTCTTGGGAGGCTACTACGGAGTCTTTTAATGATGGGGATGATGAGGTGGATGCTCGGTTGGGATTGCCGGGACGGCAGGGGTGTGGAATTCCTTGTTGGTCTAGGAGGTCAACACCGAAGAGGGGAGGGGCGTATTATTCGCCATCCTTTTCGGATACTCTTAGGAGGAAAGGAAGTAGTATTTTGTGTGGAAGTCAAACTATGTATAATAGACGGCGTCGTGGATCGTCACTGAGTTCGAACAAGAGGAGATTTGTGTCCAGGACTGCGCAAGGTCTTGTGCCGTTGCTGACGAGTAGTGGTGATGGCCCAGTTGGGTCATCTATAGGAACTGGGAATAGTGATGATGAGCTTTCCACTAACTTTGGGGAGCTTGATTTGGAGGCCTTGAGTAGGTTGGATGGAAGGAGGTGGTCATCAAGTTGTAGGAGTCAAGAAGGGCTGGAATTAGTAGCTCTAAGCGGTGAAGGAGTGGGGGAACCTCGGCTGGAGAATATTAGGAGCCTGACCCAGAAGTATAGGCCAATGTTCTTTGAAGAATTGATTGGGCAGAATATTGTGGTCCAGTCCCTTATGAATGCAATTCCAAGGGGAAGGATCGCTCCGGTTTATCTTTTCCAGGGTCCCCGAGGGACTGGAAAAACATCGACTGCAAGGATTTTTGCTGCTGCTTTGAATTGCATTGCTAGTGAAGAAACTAAACCTTGCGGGGTTTGCAGGGAATGTTCCGATTTCATTTCTGGCAAGAGTAGGGATCTTTGTGAAGTTGACGGCTCCAACAAGAAGGGAATTGATAGAGTTAAGTGTCTCTTGAAAAATCTTTTGGTGGGTCCCTCATCGGCTTTTTCACGGTACAAGGTTTTTGTTATTGATGAGTGTCATTTGTTGCCCTCTAAGATGTGGTTGGCATTCCTTAAATTTCTTGAGGATCCACCTCCACGTGTCGTGTTCATATTTATAACAACTGATCTTGACAATGTGCCTCGTGCCGTGTTATCCCGGTGTCAGAAGTACCTCTTCAACAAAATCAAAGATGGTGACATTGTGACCAGACTGAAGAAGATTGCATCTGATGAGAATTTAGATGTTGAATCGGATGCATTGGATTTGATTGCTGTGAATGCTGATGGTTCACTTCGGGATGCAGAAACCATGTTAGATCAATTGAGTTTATTGGGAAAAAGAATCACTACTTCTCTAGTAAATGAACTTGTGAGTTTGTACTACCTTCCTTCCCCTACATGCTCTCTTTAATTCGAGTTCCTTGCATTTTCTACTGTTGAATTTGTTTCTTAATAGATTTTGCAATGTGATAGCTTTCTTTGTGGCCTAGGCTGTTCAATTTAGTTTCTGATGGTTAGCTTGAGTAGAAGCTGTAATCTTGGATACTTCTCGTACTGTGTCTATTTTTCCATCCTTTTCAATGTTGAGTCATTTAATAGGTTGACTGGTTCATATCTATGCAATTTACTTTCTTTTCTACAGGTTGGGGTGGTTCCGGATGAGAAATTATTGGAACTTTTGGAGTTGGCCATGTCATCTGACACTGCAGAAACAGTTAAAAGAGCCAGAGAGTTGATGGACTCGGGAGTCGACCCAATGCTTTTGATGTCTCAGTTGGCCTCCTTAATAATGGATATCATCGCTGGCACTTATCACATCGTTGATGCTAGATACAATGATTCATTCTTTGGTGGACGAAGTTGTAAGTATCACTCTCTTCACTCTTATAAAGCTTATTTTCATTAGTATAGGCTTTTCAGGACATCGTTGCTAAATTTATATTTTTGAGAATGCACCTAGAGACATTCCATGATTATTGAAAGCCTCGTTGCTTTCAATCCACCGCCGCATCTAAAATTTGGAGAATAGTCAAATGGAAATAAGATATTTAACAGGTATAATGGGATTGTTGTAATGTCAATATACGAAGCAACTGTTAAGAAAAACAAGTAATCTCACTTATAAGAAGCGCAATGGACTCATTTCAAATCTATGTACAATGGAAATAAGATATTTAACTCAATGGTATTTCTTGTTAGAAAATCATTTATGGGATGTGCAAGTCCAAGAGTACTCTGGATGAGAATCTGCGTAACCATCTCCGGGCACACAGTTAGAATTTATCCATATTGGTTTTACTTGTTAAATTTTGCTGAAAGACAATGAGTAATGCAGTGGAATAAAACCTGAGCTTAAATCTCTCTCAAAACTTGTATTAATGATACTTAATGATTTATAAGAGAGGTGTAAATAATCGTAACTCTACAAGGCAACTAATAGATAAGGAAAAATATATTTGAGGTGACAAACTAAATGGAATAAAATTAAGGAATGACATATATAAATAAAAAAGACTCTTTTTCTCTCTCCCTCTCTTTATATATATATATATATACACAGCTCATATGTCAAATCAGATAGATGATTACTTCTGGGTTTTGCAGTGAATCCATTTAGGGTCTTCTTGACTTAATCTCCCATCAGTAATGCTTTTCGCTAATTGTTAGAGATAGACCTTATTTTTCAACACCTACCATGCTTAAAAACGCTTAGAAAATAATTAGATTTATCCTATTAATTTTTTTGGGATAAAAACCCCTTCAATTTAAAAAGCAACTCCATATCCAAACACATCCTCGCACACACCCAAGAACACAACTGATATTCAAATACACCATCTCTCATACTCCAAAAAAGGTGCTCAAGCTCAATTCACGAAGGGCTTGAGTTGGTTCAAAGCTCAATTCAAGGATCAAACTCCCCTCAAGCTGTGACAACTGCTGAGCCACTCGGCCAGGGTCCACATTGAAAAGAGGATATTGGAAGCATATGTTTTGAATTGATGGCAGAATTTCATTTCTTACTGCCCAATTACACTTTACCACGAGAAAAAGAAAAAGGACAGTCAAATCAAGGAAATATTTTTCACTAATCATCAATCAAACAGTAGTCAAGTTGCCGTCCGACTCAAACCAATTGAAATGCCACTTAGGGTTGCTGAATTTACAGGATCGCGAGCCACGAGCCAATCTTATTGGAACATCATCTTGACTTCAATGTTCTTAGAATTCAATAGCTGAGCAGATTATGATTGAAGGTTCAAATCCAAACACATATTTTACAGTTTCATTATAATAGATCTAATTTAATCTAAGGTTGCTCCTATCCTATGATTAAGGACTTGAGGTTCAAATTCAATCATCATTTTTAATGTACTTTATGTGTTTCTCTTTTATGTTCTTCGGGTTCAAGACATGAGAGCAGCCTCTCCATATATGGAGGTAAGGCCAGCTGACATCTGCCTCTCCCAGACCCTGTAGTTAGGTGCAATGTTTTAAATCGCGGTCGCGTAGCACGTTTTAGTTCCGAAATTGCGTCGCGCAAATAGCGTCGCGTATTGCGCAAGCAATTCATGCATTCTAGATTTTTAATTTGAAAAACATGTAACAAATATAAATAAATAAATAAGCTCAAACAATTACTCCAAATCATTTCAAATATAGTCATAAAGCCATAAAGTGCTACAACATTCCAAATAAAACACAAAAATATGACCAAATTGTTCCAAACATAGGACCATACTGTTCCAAAAATCGCGAAAGGTATGAAGTTTCAAAAATAAATTAACACCAAATGAGGTTTTTCAAAAATTGTCAAACATAAAAAATAAAAAAATAATTGTGTAAATTCTTACCAAAGTTGGATCGGGACTAGGCCTGTAAACGGATCGGATTCGGACCGGATCAGGCAAATCCAAATCCATATCCGTTTATGTTAAACGGATTCGGATCTGATCCGTTTATTAATCGGATCGGATCAGGCAAATCCAAATCCATATCCGTTAATATTAAACGGATTCGGATCGGATCCGATTATCCGATTATCCATTTATCTTAAACTTGATTTGCAACATTTTTATTTTCAACTCTTATTTCATAAATTTATTTTGCAAATGTTCCAAAAAAATAAATAATGAAATAGAGAACTATTATAATAAATATGTAAAATATGTATATACAATTTTATTAAATACAATATATATTAATGAAAAATATATTATATATAATTTATATATGTATATTAAAAATATTAATCGGATCGGATTATTAACGGATCGGAGCATATGAATCCAAATCCGCTCCATTTAATAAACGGATAATCGGGTAATCGGGTAATCGGATAATCGGATTTTAGGCATGATCCATATCCGCTTAAACGGATCGGATTCGGATTCGGATTCGGATTCGGATAAAATCCGATCCATTGACAGGCCTAATCGGGACTGCCAAACTGTGGAAGGAAGAGTCCGAAGCATTGTTAATGAGTTTTCTTTTTGGTTTTGTTTTCAAGATCGGGGTTGTTAAAAGTGATTGAGGAAGGGTTTTGTTAAGTTGGGGCTGTTAAAACTATAATAAGGAATGTTATTTTTTTAGATCGGGGCTGTCAAAAGTGAATAAGGAAGTGTCTGCATTTTTTTAACTTTTGTACTTACCAAAACGACGCCGTTTTGGTAAGCCATAGGGTTTAAAAAATTTATGCATTGCGCGGCTATTACGCACGTTTGCCCACTTTTGGGTTAAATCGCTCCAAATTGCGCCCAATAGCTCACGCAACAGCAGCATCCCAGTTAACAGACCCATTTGCGTTGCCTTTTCCCATTGCGAAAGGCAATAGCGGGCTATTGCGTTCGCGGTAGCGAGCTATTTAAATCACTGGTTAGGTGGGAGCCTTGTGCACTGGGTACGACCTTTTTATAACATGCATATTTTGGATCTCACTAGAATCTGAACCACCAAGAACCTGAGGTAGGCTACTGATTAAACTAGGCTCAATTTCTCCCACGAGCCAAGATCCATGATCAAATTCGACCTTTTTTCTTTTTTTGATTGAGTTAAATTAATTGAAACTTGAGTCAAGCCCATGTAGCTGAACTCGTTTCACTTGCATAGTTGTTAATTATTTTTCTAATTCAAGTTACGTTTGACAGATTGATGAGGATAGATTATATATATATATATATATATATATATATATATATATATAGAGAGAGAGAGAGAGAGAGAGAGAGAGAGAGAGAGAGAGAGAGAGAGAGAGAGAGGCCCTCTCCTATAAGGGCTCCTTGTGGTGCAGACTCCAGTACATAATATTTTTTTAAAATAGTAAAAAAATGAATTTTTTGATGAAACTTCATGGATATGATCTCCATGGTGGGAAGATCATCTCCAATGTTTTTCATCAAAAAATTCAATAAAAAACCGTTGAGATGAAGTGATATGTAAAAAAATGGTATAAATATGCATTTTCGACCGTTGAAATGTTGGCGATCATCTCACCCACTTTTTGATTGAATTTTTTGATGAAACTTCATGGATATGATCTCGATAGTGAGAAGATCATATCCAAGAAGTTTCATAAAAAAATTCAATCAATAAAACGGCTGGCGCCAACCCAACATTTCAACGTTAAAAAATGCATATTTATACCATTTTTTTACATATCACCCCATCTCAACTGTTTTTTTATTGAATTTTTCGACGAAAAAAATTGGAGATGATCGAGATCATATCCACGAAGTTTCATAAAAAAATTCATTTTTTACTATTTTAAAAAAATGGTATGTACTGGAGTCTGCACCATAAGGAGTCCTTACAGGAGACTTTCTGTATATATATATATATATATATATATATATATATATATATATATATATATATATATATATATATATATATATATATATATATGTATATGTCTGTCTGTATGTATATAATGTCCACATGAAAAGATACTTGGCGCCTCTGGCAGAGACGAAACTAAACAAAGGCCAAGGGGGGTCATGGCCCCTCCAAACTTTTAGGAGATATGTAGGGGTTTCTTGTGGGGTAACAGTTGTGTCTCCATTAGATGTGATGTTCCCACAACCATTAAGCCAATCAAATCTTACTCTGTTTAATTCTAACACTATCAAAGCCCATCACATTTACTTAATTGTTTTTAAAATCTCAACCTAATAAAATCATTTTTGTCTATTTCTTTATTTTTCGTGCTCTGCAGCCGTCTATTAATTTTAGAGATCTCCCTATTTGATATCAATTGTAAGATATCAATTGTTTTAGGCCAAATTACGACCCAAAACACGAATTGATTATCCTACTTTTGACTCTAAAATCCATTCTAGTTGTAAAATTCTTATACTTAATTGGAAAATAGTTGTTTTATATTCAAAAGTTCATGGAATGGTCCAATTATATTAATTGAATGTTGTTAATTACTTCTATTGATATATTTTATTATAGCATCAAATGCATCATAAAAATATGATACAACCGCATTATTTTTGTTAGCATTTACTTGGATTCTAATTTTTTGTTATAAAATCATATGTCAAAATAATATATGATTGACTCATTTTTCAAGCGGAAGCATGTCGAAAGTGCATATGCCAAACATGGCTTCACTTGGCCATGAGCACAATTGTTGAGCTTTTTTTATTATAAATTTATGGTACCCCTAATATTAAATTCTGGTTTCGTCCCTGGCCTCTGGAATGTCTAAACACAAACTTACATTTGTGTATGCAACCACATATTTATATATAGTGACAGAGACATATGTGGCCAAATAACTGCAGATGTTGTATTTTGTTAAATAACAAATTCATTTAAATTGTTAAACCTTTGTGACAAATGTTTGTTAATAGCTAAGAAATACAGTCAGTTTTTTAAGGCAACGAGTTTGTGTGGAAAGCATATCGGCAACCTATACTTTACGGACACGTGTCGATCACTTCTTTGAGCTGTTCAAAATTTAAATATATAATCTTCTTTTCAAAGAGTCCCCAACACTTGTTGTACACTTTTGAAAACTTTGACCAACAAAACTTGGATGTTGGTATAGTAAATAACATTATTGTGAAATAAAAGTGTGATTTTACGAGGAAATATAAACAATTATTACTATAACTGTAGGAGGATAGTGAAATCTGGGAAGGATACCAAGAAAGTGCTCCTCGAGAGCCGTATGTAACCTGCTTTGGAGGATATTCACAAAGCACAAAGGAGATACCACAAGTCTTGGTACAGAGGGTGAGAGAGTAAGTAACTTTATGAGGAAGTTGGTTAAGGATAATAATCCAAGCCCAGGGTAGGCGATAAGTCAAGGTTGAGGATATCAGTAAGCTAATATTGGTGATACAGGGGGGATAAGGAGAAATTTTCCGTGGTAGTGGGATGTTTACTAGGGTAAGGGAGGTGGAATTATGAGGTTTGTACAGAATGTTCTTGGGTATTAATGGTGGTTCCTTTAATGTTCTGGTTTCCTTGCTATAAGAATTCTAGGTAGTTGGTTGTAGAAGTTGGTGACCAGGCGTAGTTAATAGTGGTATTGAGCATGATCTTGGCCATGAATCTCCGAGATGAACAATATGGGCATTATGTCAAATGCATTAATGGGGTGTTGATGCACAAATCTTATAAGTGGTTCGAGGTGTCCTTCCTTAAGGGTGATGTGACAGAAGCAATGGTTAGGCTGTCAAGTCTAATTATGGATGCAGTTGATGTTTTTTTTTGAGGGGTTAGGGTGGGTATCAGTTGTTTATCAAGAGGGTTGGGTTGGGTGTGGGGGGTAAATGTCAAGAAGGTGCTCTTTCTTCATAATTAAGGTGGTTGGCGTGTGGTAGCCCAATGAACCTTACTATCTGGCCTCTAGAATCCTTGGCATTCCCAAGCATAAGAACATGGGTTTCTCGATTAGGCCATCATGGCCTTTAGAATTCCGTTTTAACTTAAAGATAGTAGTTGTAATTCGTGAAACCCCAGGAAAAAGGGATAGAAGATGAACTAACATTTCTTGATTTCTATCTTTAGCGGCTGGGATGCTTGGCCAGTGCCACTGCCCCCAGGTGCCTTGGGGTTCTCGGTGGGTGTCGAATGCCTGTCAAGAAATTCATATCCTCCAACAGTCTTAAGTATCACAATAAAATATTTTTTAAATAATGGGCATCCGAAGGTATTAATCATCAGAATCAGGTATGTATATATATATATATATATATATATATATATATATATATATATATATATCATAATTTACAAACATACTAGTAGATAGATGTGTATTTGACGTAAACTACACGTCGATGGCTAAAAGAAACAAACAGACCCTAACTTTTAGAGAGAGACTCAAAAGATGTCTTATATTCAAGAATGGAAAGTGACGTACAAATGAGAATACATGGAGTATTTATATGGACTGAATTACTTGCTAATCAAGTAATTAGCTAAAATGACTAAAATGACCAATTAAAAGAATGCCTAATTAGTCCCAAACACGCTTGGGAGCTAATTAAGGAGAGAAAATGCCTAAAAAAGAGCAAAAATAGAAACTAGAAGAAAAATGAAAAATAAAAGGAAAAAAAATAAATTCCCATCACTCTCCCCCCCCTCAAAAAGAGTTCGTTCACGAACTCAAAGGGGTAGGCCTCCGAATCGCCCTAAAAAACTGTGATCAGTGCATGGCCAGGAGGGTGCTCGGTCTAATCAAGGTATTCCAATGGCTGATCCATCGCTAGGAGGGTCCGACGACACGGAAGAGAGCAATCTGAAGCTCGGTGTCCCATGTTCCCGCAATTAAAATATTTGAATGTACCGCAGCGGAAATAGTGGCAGAAGGTGTCGGTGATGCTGTAGATGGAGCCGGAGGTAATGAAGGAGGAGGTCAGGGTGCTGGGGGAGCTGTAGGTGCTGCATGATAGGCCTTGACCTTGGTAGCATACTCTACCGCTTTTGGAAAAGTCGGTATGTCTCTTAATCCAAGATCCTGCTGAATAAATGGATGGAATCCTAAAATATAGCGCCTGATCCGCTGATCCTAGGTCTGGGGAAGGCGAGCTCTAGTGCAAAGGAGCTGGAACTGCTCCGTGTACTCTACCATTGAGGACGTATCCTGCTGGAGGGACTGGATGTGCGCGAAGAGGTCTTGCTCTTATGTCGGAGGTATAAATGAGGCCTGAAGAGCGGCCTTGAGGTCGAGTTAGTCCTGCATGGGAGGGAGTCCTGCAGTCATCCTACGGTAGCAAGGATCATTCCACCACACTCAGGCAAACCCCTGAAATTTGGTGGCGGCTAGAAGAACACATGAGCGGCCCTGAACCCGCTTGTAGTCGAAAACTGTCTCCATAGCGGCTAGCCAATCGATCATAGCATCCAGGGAGAATCTACCATCGAACATAGGAATATCTATGCTCATATCCCCATGGAGACTCCGAGAAATAATCTGAAGTGCTAATTAAAGTGGGTCTCCACCCTGATGAGTGCCTAGACCCATCACACCACCTAGCGTAGGTGTATCATGATCGGCAGGTATCGTTGGTACCTGGGCAGGTGGTGGATGATGAGGACGATCATGGGGCGTTAAGGGAGGTACTGGGGAGCCTCGAGGGTGATGGGGACATGTGCCAATCAAATGGCCATGCTCCCCGCAATAGTAGCATTGACGGTCTCGTAAAGGGACCAAATTAGGGCCATCGGGTGGGGAAATCCAATCCAAGATGCTATGATGGGTGTCCCTTGTGTCGGAAGATGAAGAGGAGTTGGAATGGGATAAGGACAGATCATAGTGGGACGGTGCATAATGTGAAGCTGGAGGGGTTGGTTGGGGGTTAGGAATGTCAATATGCGCACCGGGGTTATAAGGTTGATTGAGGAGGTTAAAATTTTGCCAAAGGGTCGGTGGGTTAGAAATGAGTTCAAGGTTTGGGATGTGCGGTATATGATAAGGGATTGCCTTTTTTTGGGTGGGATTGGAAGGATCTGAAGGGTAAAAATAATGGGCGTGGTTGGAAAACACTAGAAAATCAAGATTAGTTTTTTTTTTTTCACTGAAATTGTTGGCGTTAGGTAGGTTCTTGGATTGAAACAGGCGGGGTGGGTCATGTTCTTTGAGAACTCCTAGAGTTCCAGCTGTCAGAGGGTGATGAGGTTGCTTGTGGTTCTTGTTAGGGTCATAAAACCCATTGGAATGTTCACTTACGGTAGTGCAACCCTGGCGAGATAACCCATTTGACAATGCTGTCCTTTTGAGTGGCCCAACCTCAAGAACAGGTGACAGATTTGGGAGAACCATTGAAGCAGTTTGGTTGATTGCAGGCAGCTGACTGGTCTTGATTTCTTGGATCTGATCTGATGTTGACTGAGTCGGCTCCTTGCGCCCAAGATTGATTGGTCGCCGCTGCAATTCCGGGATACTGGGCAGGTCGCCAGTGGCTGCAGGTAACCCTAGGGCAGGCGGCGTTGAGTTTTCTGTCAGTCCGGCATAAGTTTCTTGGACAGCAGGGTTTTGTTCTTCGGTAGCAGTTCCCATTTGATGGAGCAGGTTGGCCGAACAGCCCTGGGGTAGAGATCGATGCTGTCGGCTGCAGTAGGTTTTGGAGTGGGGGAGATCTGCTGTTCTTGATGTCGACATCATCATTTTGGGTTGTCATAGTGGGGTTGGAAATTAGGGTTAGGTTTTTGCAACATAGAAAATTGTTGCACGAGGGTCTCAAATTGGGCTTGTTGTCTTCTTGAAATTTCGGTCAATTCCTCTATTCTTCTCTTCCGTTCTTGCCAATTGTTCCTTCGATTCTTGAATATCTTCAAATTGAGGTTTGGATTTTCTTGGAGCCATCGAGAAAGTAGCATACGATTTATTTGATACACTACACACGCCTATACAAACTAACACACGAACACCAATGTTTGGAGCGACACCCGCTCTGATTCCAATTCGACGTAAACTACACGTCAATGGCTAAAAGAAACAAATAAACGCCAACTTTTAGAGAGAGAGACTTAAAAGATGTCTTATGTCCAACAATGGAAAGTTAAGTACAAACGAGAATACAAGGAGTATTTACATGGGGTGAATTACTTGCTAATCAACTATTTAGCTAAAATGACTAAAATGACCAATTAAAAATAAAAGAATGCCTAATTAGTCTCAAACATGTTTGGGAGCTAATTAAGGAGAGAAAATGCCTAAAAAATAACTAAAATAGAAAATAGAAGAAAAATGAAAAATAAAAGAGGAAAAAAAACAATGGATTCCCATCAGTATATATGCAGTTCTTGTCACATCTTTGTTTACGTAACATTGTGGTCATTAGTTATGATTTCTTAGTTGTCTTTTACATTACAAACATACGATATTAGATTTACTTATCATAAAAAATATTTATTTTCCTTCTTTACTTCAATCTATAATAAATTTATTTATTTATTGATATGTACTTGTTGTGTTCGTGTCAAGTCCAACTTTTTTAGGATCTGGTGTGCTTGTGTTACAGTGTTGTGTCGTCTCATGTTTTGTATCCATCCCATGCTTAGAATTATCTGTATCAGTATTTAATGATTATGTGTGAATATAATTATGTTTGTGCACGTTAATGTAGCATATTATATGTGTTTTATAACTTAAATATCGTGGTTTAGTCTTTCTCAACATACTTTATAGTACAGTGGCAAAGTTTTCATTTCAATTCTAGTTATCCACAATTCTGATCGATCTCGAGACGAGTAAAAAGGGACTAAACCAGCCTAATTCCTTTAAAATTCCTCATTTTTCATAATTATATTGGAAATGCACCAAAAACAAGTGTGAAACCCATGCACATGAGAGTATACAAGGACTACCTATTAATATCTAGAGTCGCGTCCTTGAAAAAATCTGACTAAGAATCTAAAGAGTCCATATACGACTAACCTATTAATAATACATAGTAAGCACGTTTAATTTCAATCCACCAATAGAAAATTTCTCAAATGAAAAGCTCCAGACAAAACATTAATAATAGTAAACAAAGAGAGCCAACATCAATTTTCAGAGCTCCACAGAGACTGAATAGTTCAACAATAAATGCAACACACTCGCATCAGCTCTTTTTGCACAAAAGCATCAGCTTATGTAAATCTTCCTTCTCCTTCTGAGTTTATCCCAAGTTGACTGGTTCAACTGGTGGAATTTTTGCATGATAATATGAAATCATTAGAGACATTGTGGGAATGGGTCAACTGCCGTTTAGTTTCTGGCTATAACTTTATGTAGGTGTCCATCTATGAAAATATTCTAGGTCCTTCCAATTCTAATGTGATTTTTAAATGTCAACTTAATTTGGGTACAAGTATTGAGTTAATGGGTGGACACTGCTCAAAAGCCTAATCCTGCATTGGTCATTTTCTCTTACTTTTTTTCTATAATAAATATGTTTAGTGGTTGAATATTATTCTCTTTCTCTGTATTGGTCTGTAAAATTGTCTTATATGAAGTGATAGTGTCTAAAGAATGTTATTTAATATTTAATTGCTCCTCTTCATTCAATACTTGACTTCAAGCTGTGATTAATTTGGTAGTATAATATACAGAGAAATAAAATACAGTTGAATTTCCTTCTCTGGACAATTTTGCTTTGTTTTTTTCACTATTTGGTCCCTTGAGTATCCAACTAACAGCATGTGGTCCAGATACCTTTGAGCTAGTCGTAAGGTATCTGTGTTTTCGGTAAGATATTTAGACCTCATAAATTTACTCTTTTTCCTCGATAAAGTCCCTGGGATTCTTTAGGGAAGCAAAAAAACGAGTGTACATCATTCAGTTAAAAATGTTTACTAGGAACCATTCTCTATTTATATCTTTTTCTTTAACTTTTGATGTATGCGAGTTATATGATCTCCGACAGTAGTTGCACAAGATCTTTGTTATGTATGGAATTTTGTTCTTCATAATTCACCGCTAATTATTACTATGGATCCTTGGACCAATTCTCAGTGACTGAAGCTGAACTAGAGAGATTAAAGCACGCTTTAAAGTTACTTTCTGAGGCTGAGAAACATTTAAGGGTTTCAAGTGAACGTTCAACATGGTTCACAGCAACCCTCTTACAGCTAGGCTCTGTCTCTTCAGTGGACCCCACTCAGTCAGGAAGCAGCAGGCGACAGAGCTCTAGGACAACTGAGGAAGACCCATCTAGTACAATTAGAGAAACAATTGCTCAAAATCAAAGGACTGATGCTCACTACGCACCCCGGAAGTCAGCTTCTCCTGCATCCTTGCCTAAAGCCACTCACCAAAATTCTATCAGTCAAGAGAATCCGTTGGATGAGATATGGGTGCGTTGTATTGACAGATGTCACTCAAAAACACTCAGACAGCTGCTTCATACTCATGGCAGGCTCATTTCGATCTCTGAAGTTGAAGGTAAATCATATCTTTCTACATGCTCCATTCGTCCTTTACCGGTAAATCTAATACCGAACACAGAACACTGAAGTATAGTATTTATGTTTTCTTCAATTATTTCTTATCAATACATTACAAGTCACTAGAATCTAGCATTTTTCAAGAAGTTTTGGGTTGAAGATTGGATTGTAGGATTTTGAGCCGTTTCTTCTATTGCTGAAACCATTTTCTAACAATTTGTAGTTACCAATTGGAATATGATATTACCTCTGTACCAGTATATATTATTCAAGCTTAAATTGCAGCCAGCGCCTCACCTTCTTCCTCCTCCCCCCCCCCCCCACCCCCACCCACCCACCCACCCACCCACCCACCCACACACAAAAAAAAAATAATAAGAATAAAATAATAAAAAATAAAAATTTAGTGACAAAACATGTTTTGTAAAAAAAAACTCCAGAAATATTTTGAAAGAAAAAATCCTCTTAAACTATACATTTTGTTGCAAAAGACCTCACTTGGGAATTTTTAGTGAGAAAAAATATGATCAGCACATTGGGAGGTCTATGCTACACAATGGATAGTTGTGGTCAATTATTTGCATTAGAAATAGTTCTGGAGATTCTTCTGCACTATACCCATTGAGTTATTCACTTGCTACAACAAGATGTCAATTTTCATTCAAGTGATTTGAATGATTAAAAAATATTGTGGATTTTATCATCAAGCCTTCATCATTGTGTTTGTCTAACTTTGATGCTTTCATCGATATGTTTTATGTTTTGTATCGAGTAATAGTGTGTTATGCAGTTAATTACTTACGTATCCACCATATTGCAGCTCAATTAACTTTAAGGCTCCCAAAATTTCCACGTGTTGCAAACTCTGTCTTCCTTTCCCACTCTTTCTTTTCGGCTCTGTTTGGTTTTGGGTAAAATATGTTCTTTTTACCTATGTGCTAGTGAAAAAGGGAAAAGTATTTTCACTATTTAGAGTTAAAATTTTGTTATTTTTTTTGTTCGAAATCTCATAATTATAATCAATATCTTAAATGAACAATAATTGAACTCCAAATAGGTTAGAATACATTACACCATGTTATTTTTTCAGCCCGTGCCAAAGGGGGCCATAGTGTGCTTTTGATCTCAGCTCTAATGTCTTCCATATGCATGCAGGTGCTCTTGTTGCTTACATTGCATTTGGGAATAGAGATATTAAACTCAGAGCTGAAAGGTTTCTTAGCAGTATCACAAACTCATTCGAAATTGTTCTGCAACGGAATATAGAGGTTAGAATTGTGATGTTGCCAGATAATGAGATTTCTGTAAACAACGCAAAACAAGTTGTATTGCCGGATACCTCGATTCAGAAGAAGATAGACTCAAATGAGGTTATCAACGTCGAGAAGAAAGCAAATTTCTCCAATGCGATAGATCTTTATTCTGATCTCGATTCGCAGCATGACCCACTAAAGGTATCAAGAGGAAGCTTTAACGATACTGAATTACCAGCCTTATTGGCTGAAGAGAATGTTAAAATGAATGGCCTGAAAGAGGGGAAACCACCTATTCCTGTCCAGAGAATAGAATCGATTATCCGTGAGCAGAGGTTAGAAACTGCGTGGTTACAGACTGCTGAAAAAGGCACACCTGGATCATTGAGTCGTTTGAAACCTGAGAGGAATCAAGTCCTTCCTCAGGATGGCGTCTATCATAATAAAATGGAGTCGATGAATTCTTTGAGTTTGAACTCTCGGAATTGGGAAAACGAATTGAACCATGAAATCAATGTTTTGAAGATTAATGACGGAAAGGCCCTCCAGAAAGACCAGATTGGTGACAGGGTCGATCATTATCCGATGTCACCAAGCTTGTTGCATGATACCAGCTTTATCGCCAACTTCAGTAAAGAAAGCATGTGAGTACCCCCCACCCCAAAACATGCGTGCTCACACACATGGGTAAAGTGGAAAAAAGAAAAAGACAACAGCTAAAGTATACATGTTTTGCAAGAAATCCTGAAGTGTGCATTTGGTTGCAAAGAAGCCCCTATGTGTTCCTAAATTGTCACTGATGTCCGCACTTTGCACAAAATGTACAGTTCAGAAGATTTTTTTGCGGTTAAAATAGTTAAGGGGGGTTCTTGCAAAATGCATAGCTGAAGATTTGTTTTTCCCCTTTAACATGATAATTTCTATATATACAAATACCTTTTTGACCACATGGCTTCAGAACCTCACATTTCATGGAACTTTGGTACATCAACTAAGATTAATTCCTTGCCAGCTCTGGACCAAGCTTTATTATAATGTATAATGGTTTAAAAAGTTAAGGGCCTGTTTGGTTTGCAACTATAATTCTGTTTTCTGTGTTTAAATACAATTCTGATAAAAATCTTCATTTGGCAACCTGTTTTTAAACACAGAATTATAATATTCCTGTGTTATAATCAAGTTTTTCAGAAAACAGATTTTGGGTGTTTTATAACATCTGTTTTTTTTATTTTTCAACTCAGAATCATTCATTCTTAATATTTTAAAGCAATTATACCTTAATATATAATATACATACATAATACATTAATGTGTGTAATTCTTATAGATAAAAAATATATATGTACATATACACAAAATTACGTATGGAATAATATATAGTTAAATAATATTATCAATAGATACATGATACTTATATATAGTTTTATACATATATTATTAATGTATGGAATAATATAAAATATACATATAGTACATATGTATTATAAAATATTATCAATTCATGTATGTATATAATTTTATAGTGAATTATATATGCGACATCATTATAAATATATATATATATATATATATATATATAGAGAGAGAGAGAGAGAGAGAGTTAAACTCCCTAACATACCTCATTAAATATACCTAAAAATACATGATATTAAATGTACGTGTATATAATTTATGATGTATGTATGTATGTATATGTATACATTCATGTATCATGTATGTATGAAAGTTTTATATATATATATATATATATAAACTCCACAACATACCTCATTAAATATACCTAAAAATACATGTTATTAAATGGACATGTATATAATTTATGATGTATGTATGTATGTATACATTCATGTATCATGTATGTATGAAAGTTTTATGTATGTTTATATGTACATACATATATATATATACACACACACACACACACGCATATGTATGATATAAATATACATATTTGTCAATTTTGTCAAATTTTCAAAAAACTGTATTTAAAAACAACTTTACCAAACGCACACCAATAATTATAAACACAAAAAACTGAATTTTAAAACTGTATTTAAAAACAGTGTTTAAATCGAATTTTCTGAATAGAGAACCAAACAGGCCCTATTTATCAAAGAAATCAAATATATTTGGTTGAGTTTCTGTAACAAAAATGTTTATGAGATGCATTTCACCTTCAATTTGAAGAAATCAAATTGATAGGTCTCTGTTATAGTAATTTTCAATAAGTATGAATTAATCAACAATTGTAAATTGCAATAAGATGACATTGTTGCAAAAGGGACCATGCCCATCTAAAAAAGTTGCTGCCAGCACTTTTTTGCTCCCTCGATGCAGTTAAATGAATTAACCCAGCAATTTACAATTTGATATCAACCTTTTTCAAATTGTATAATTTATTTTCTCTACATACGGTTGCAGTTCTGACCATTTTAAGCCGTTCTAGCAAGTCATGAAATAGTGGCATTTAAAGTGGTTATTTTTTCATGTGTGCACTGAATATATCAGATGCATTTTGACATTCCACAGAATCTATATCTTGCTCCTGTTTTTTGTGTTTGTGTAAATATATATACACACTAGAGAATGCCTGTGCGAAAGGCTCTATGTTACTTTGCACCTAAGAAGCACGGACACGGATACGAGTACCGCATCTGATACGATACGGAGACGGGAATATGGTAAATCTCAAAAAATTAGGATATGCGACGTTAATGAAAAATTATATAATATATTTATATATGCATAAAACTTTACTAATTTAATAACTTTGTGAACAAAATGACTCTAAAAAACATTTATGTCATTAAAATTGCATAAATTATAAAATCAACAAAACTATGTTAACCAATTCAAATAATGAAAGAAGTCGATTCATTAGGTCATTTACCATTAGTCCTTGTTGCCGGAATATATCAAAGAATGATAGGACTGAAGCTTCAAATAAAAAAATATCACATAAAAAACGAACAGCAGCAGAGCATAAGCGGACATATTATATGAAAAAATATCAAACAAAAGAAAACCGAACATATGACCAACATACCATAATCGATAGAGCATGGTAAAAATAATAAAAGAAAGAGACATATTACATGAACATACTACCGGCAGATTAAAATCGACCTAAGAATGACTAAGGGAAATAAATAACCTAACAAACGAAGCTTCTGTTCCTTACCTCCAATGCGATGCAATTTGATTTAGGTTTTAATATTTACTTCCCCCCTCTTTCTTTGGTCTTTGGTTAAACAATGAGTTAAAAGTTTTATTTTGGTATTTTATTAGACAAAAGTTTAATAATTATATTTTGACTTTTACATATTACAAAAAACCCCGATGTATCCCTCAGCTGTACCCCCCCATGTATCCCTGCCGTATAAGGTTTGATAAAAAATAGAAGAAAATTCTGGATACGTTTTTGGGCGTATCCTGTACCTATCGGGGTGTATCGGTATCCGGTATTTGCCTGATAGCGGTATGGGGACCTCACATGAAGTATCGGTCCTTCCTAGCTTTGCCATCCAGTGTCATGGGCACAACATCCATATAAGTTATAAAAAAAATAAAAATTAAACAACTTCGAAAAAGGAACGTTGTCACTTAAAAGAGACAAATAATTAATCAAATACAATATAAACTCAATAAATCACCCCCTCTTACGGTATTTTCAAAGGATAGAACATTTAGGACTTTGTTTTCATTAGTACTCGATCCAATAAAAAACTGTGAACAACGAGTATCAATACCCCTGGAAAAGAAATAAATAAGGTGATAAACATAGTATAAAAAGTATGCTCACACTTGCATCTTGATTGAAGGTTGAAAACAAAAATGTAGAAGTGCAAGGGTAAAAATATAAGTAATCTCAAGTAGAACTAAAATTGGGTAATGCGTTAGTCCCTAAAAACTAAAGAAAGACCCCACATTTTCAATATGAAAATTGAGTGTTGGGTGAGTAATGAATATTATCCCCCCAAAATAGTAGGGTTCTATATATAACTATAATAGATTGTGGGATAAACTGCACTTCAAAGAAAAACTAAATGCACAATAATACTTCAAATAGAATTTTTAGATAGCTACAAAACAAATGGGTTAGTAATGAACAGCAGTGATTTTAGATAGTTACAAACAAAAAACTAAATGCACAATAATACTTCAAAGATAATTTTTGACCAATCAACTATCGTTTGAAATATTAAAAAACTAAACTTTAAGTCTGAAGACATGACTAAAAATCATGATAAACTTCCATTTGCCACGTGACAACAGATATAATGAAAACCATATAGAATCCACTTTAAATGGTGTCTAACCTATGCCCAGCAAATGCTTAGAGGGAGAAGTTTGTGCCAACGTAGATTATGAGAGTGATGTGGGTTTTTAATGGGTTTCTAACGGAAGAAATCCCAGTTTTTGGACCCAATTTTGAGACACAGTGATGTGTTATCACCACATTGGGTGGGGTGTGTGGGTTTACAAGGCTTCCACTAAAAACACCGACCAATATGGTGATGGCACATTACTGTGTCCTAAAAGAGGGCTTCTTTTATTAATGGAGGGTGTTAGGGGATACACTCATTTATTTTCAGACTTAAGTGACACAGGACACTTCTCTTTTTGAGTTCGTGTAAAATATAAATTAGTGCAGGTAGTCTTTCTTGAAAATTGAAAAGACCTAGCACCAAAAGAGAAAATTGAAAAGACATGATGTGATTTTATGATAAAAGAATGCAAAATGAAGAAACCATCTTTACCATCGATTTTGTGATTTGATATTGGAATCAATCTGCACCTTTCTTGTGCTTGTGTTGGTGGTTCTCCAGATATGATGTGTCTTATATATATATGAACTAATATCCTATGAGTGAATGGGTCCGTTGAATAAACTCATTGCGTGTAACAATTGAGCTTTTATTTTTATTTTTTGAGAGTAACAATTGAGCTTTTATTTTTATTTTTTGAGAGTAACAATTGAGTTATTAAACAGAGGACCGGCGTAATCTTACAGTATTTTATTTTGTAACCAAATTAGAAAACGTGATTCGAATGAGTCATTTTTTTTTTTTTTTACTTTTTTGATTCGTGAAAAGAAGATAGTTAATTTTAATACATACAGGCTTGACCTTTTATATGGGTGAAATGTAATGATTTTAATCTATTGCAAAAAGTTAATGTTCTCTTTTGGTTTTTCTCTATAGGGGATATGAATCAGGGTCAGGAGCTGGAGGGTGCAGTGGTCTTTTCTGTTGGAATAACGCTAAAACTCAAAAAAGGGGGAAGGTAGGTTTTTGTGATATCATTTGTCTACTTTATCTGATATTACTAACATTATTCCCACATGAAAGTAGATTGTAACATTTGATTTCTTTCAACAGATTAAACAAGGCACCCCTGTGCGTACACAAAAGGGCGGGAATTTTTTATGGTTTGGAGAGTGCGCAAAGTCAAGGAGGACAGATAATAGATTGAGAAGATAATGAAGAGCACAAAGCTTGAGGTTCAAGAACTATTTGTTTTCCTAATTTCTTTCTCTGCATTATTTTTTCCTCTTTAGTCGAGCAATTTAATGGATGTGAGGGGTTAATGAAGAAGTGATAATGTAAAGCTTCTACAGCTGGGTTACTGCATTTCTCTTGGTCCAGCCAATTTTCATGGGATTAATAAATTCAAAGAGGGACATTTTTTTCTTTCTCCCTTTTAAATTGGGGGCATTATTTCCAGGGCATTATCAGGTATCTTTATAGTTAAGGTGCTACTTGTTTGCAGAGATATTGTTTCTTAAATAGCCTAAACATTGAAATGAAAAATGAAGTTTTTGATTTTAATTTTGTACTTCAAAACTATATTTATAAGAATATTGCACTTTTCAATGTATTTGTCAAAATATTGCACCCAAAGAATTCGAAATTGGGAGATGCGAACCTTGGCTTGAATCTGCACTCCCAAATGCGAATTCAAAACTACTACAAATAAATTTCATTCAAAACTACGACATATAAATTTCATTCACCTCTTCCCTAATCTGATACAATTCTAACTATTTGCATCCATCCTTGCCCTAACATACTAAGGCTACCCACCCATATATAATAACTTCTAATGAGATAACCACAATCGCAAGACTAATAATACAAATAACTAATAACCTGAAATTTAAACATGAATTAAAACCATCGGTACAAGTACCCATTGTCTCTTAACCCCAACTTTACTAAACCTTGTGCATGGGACATCTCATAAATGAAATTCAAACAAGAACTCCCGGATACATTCCTGTTTGGCTTAGCTGGTCGTTAAGATCCTTTGGCCCGAGACTCACCTCACCACTATAGTAATCAGAAGTGTTAATTACGTATTTATGCAACAGACTCTACAAGTTTTTTTCACTTTGATCATTAAATGGTTTTTGGTAGATATAACATTGAGCTTTCATATTGTTGCTACAAACTTAACACAATTAATAAATAACTATCAGTTTATTGACATGGCATGCAAATGTTATAAAAGATTTAAAAAAAATGTGATGTGGCATTTGTTCTAATTAAGGTGTCGTTTGTTTTTACCTCTTAAGTCGGAATCTGAACCATTTAGACTTAAGAGGTACTAAAAAGTGTTTATTTTTTTAAACGATTAAGAGGCTAATGGTTATATTTGGTTCTTACTGATTAAGAGGTAGAATTATATCTGAATCTGAAGTCGGAATGAATCTAAATACATTCATTCAGATATATATATATATATATATATATATATATACAGACATAAAAACAAACATATTTTTCAGATTCAGATTTCAGATTCAGTCTTCAGATTTCAGATTCAGACTTCAGATTCAAATGAAAAAACAAACGCAATCTAAGAATATAAAATGTCTTAATCTAAACACTTTTAAACTCAATGTGAGCAACACTAAACCCAATACGAACACACCATATCATATTACCACTATCCTTACCCTACTGTCAAACAATCAAGTAGTTTTATTTGTTGAAAAATTGGACTATTTATTAAACTGTCCAGATTTTTCTGGACAGAATTTTGAGCAACTTTGAGCTCAAATTTAGGTGGGATCCACACTACGATAATTGTGGGAAAATATACGAACGTGTTCTCCTCCGCAAGGAGATTAACGTAGTATATTCACATGTCCAATTTCATCAAGTTATGAATGGTAAATATGCCCCCAAAGTGACTCACAAAGCAATGAAAGTTAATGTATTGGGTATGTTTGAACTCTTGTCCCACATTGGAAGAGTAGTGGGAAAATAATGAGTTAATAAAATTCAAATGATGGAGTAAGGCTTGGATGCCTTGTGGTATCTCAACTCTTTGAAGGGGAGATGATCTAAGCTATGCACGGGTTGACTTTCGGTCAAAGCTCCACACGCGCGCGTCCGGCCGGCCGGCTCGGTTTGGGCTTAGGTTTAGGCTTATAAAAATCTCCTACATTTTTGGGCCGAATTAATTTAGCTTTCTGGGCTTTAATTATTAATTAATTACGAAATTAATTAATTAATTAACTGTTGGCAATTATTGATAACAACTAATTTCGTTTAACTGTTTTTTGTCAGTAATTGTTACTTTGCTATAAATACAGATGTCTCCTTCCGTTTTTAAAACAATGAAAAATTTTCCTCCTCTAATTCCTTCCATTTCCATACCAAAAGTGCTGTTATTTTGTTCCAGAAAATTCTTTTTTCTTCATATCATCTGTTGCATTGTTGTTGAGTATAACACACAGAATTTGAGTTCGTTGTAATTAATTATTGTCGTGCTACATAATTAATTGGAAAAATTCGTTTTATCTTGGGAGACAATATTCATCAACCTCAGAGCACATTGGAGGGAATAAATTGTCTTAAGGACACTGTGAGATTCACAGGGCTCGAATTATCTTTCTATTTTTATTATTGTTTCTGCAAATTCAAGTAAGTTTTTATTTTCTGTAATTTCGTTTTATTTCTGTAATTAGATTATAATTCATAATTCTGTACTTTTGTATTTATTAAACAGTGTACATAACAATCTTAAGACAATTTATTTTGTTCTACTGTTTTGTAGTGTATAGAATTTTTTTTATTACAGAAATTTATTTGTTGAAAATAAATCTGTTTTGACAGAAAAATTGAATTAAATTATTACTTTATTGCAGAAATTAGTAAAACAGTTTTGGTACATAAATTAATTTCTATACTGTTTTTATATTCTGTTTTAGAAAATAAAATTTTATTTGTGTATTCTTGTTAAAATCTGTTTAAGTAAAATTTTTTAATCTTTAAATTATAATTCTGTTTTGTACGGAATTACTTTTATTATTAAAAATTAGCGTGACACATATTTTATTGTGTATAAATTTATGTTTATATTATAGTTTAATTCTGAATTTTTATTTGGAATTCTTTTGTAATTCATTTATTGTGAATTATATTTGGAGGAAATTGGTGCACAAAATTTTGTATTCTATTTTGATTAATTCATTATATATGAATTTTATCATTGATAAAAATTATGTTTTTGTAACAAAAATGGAATCGCAAAGTATGAACACTACTCCTACTAAACTGATTGTCACCAACACAAATGTGACTGCACCCGTATCTATGCCACACGGGGAGAAATCGAAAAAGTTCATTGGGGCTGACTTCAAACGTTGGCAAGGACAAATGTATTTCTATCTCACTACCTGCCAACTGGGTAGGTTTGTATATGAAGATTGCCCCTCTATTCAAGAGGGAGATGACTCTAAAAAGGTTGCTACTGTCGATGCTTGGAAGCATTCGGACCACCTATGCTGGAATTATATTCTGGCCTACTTGGACAAGACATTGTACCATGTCTACTGCACGATCAAAACATCCAAGGAATTATGGAATTCTTTGGAAAATAAGTATAAAACTGAAGATGCTGGGATGAAGAAATTTATCGTCGGCCGTTTTTTGGACTTCAAAATGGTTGATTCTAAATCTGTGATCTCGCAAGTGCAAGAACTCCAAGTGATCCTCCACGACATTCATGCTGAAGGAATGTCACTTAATGAAACTTTTCAAGTTGCTGCAATTGTTGAAAAATTGCCACCATCTTGGACTTTATTCAAAAACTATCTCAAGCATAAGCGAAAGGAGATGAATGTGGAGGAGTTGGTGGTCAGGCTGAGAATCGAAGAAGATAACCGTGAGTCTCAAAAGAAAAGTGGGAAGAATCCGATGGAAACGAAGGTCCATGTTGTTGAAGGTCCTAAGAAGAACAAACGAAAGTATGATGGGGAAGGCACTCCCAAACATAACAAGAAGAAGTTCAAAAGCAAATGCTACAACTGTGGTAAACCTGGACACCGCTCAAGCGAGTCTCGTAAGCCGAAGAAGCAAAATCGAAATAATCCTCAAGCAAATGTAACTGAGGGTGAGAATATCGCCAATCACTTGGCGGATATGAATCTTTCTGCTGTGGTCTCTGAATGTAACTTGGTTGGAAATACCAAGGAATGGTGGGTGGACACTGGAGCCACACGACACATTTGTGGAAACAAATGAATGTTCACCACCTATAAGCCTTTGGAAAATGAGGAGAACCTCTTTATGGAAAATTCTTTCACTTCGAAGGTGGTGGGACAAGGAAAGATAACTCTGAAAATGACTTCTGAAAAGGAACTTACTCTCAACAATGTTCTTCACGTGCCTGATAACCGAAAGAATCTGATTTCTGGATCTCTCCTTACTAAAAATGGTTTCAACCTTGTGTTTGCGTCTGATCGCTTTGTGTTGTCTAAAAATGATATGTATGTAGGAAATGGCTACCTAAATGAGGGGCTCTTTAAACTCAACGTTCTTACTGTAACCCCCAAAACATCTATTTCAATGAATGAAATTGCTAGTTCTTCTTACTTGATTGAGTCATCTAATATTTGGCATGCTAGATTAGGACATGTTAATTTTGATACATTGCGTAGATTAATTAACTTGGAATTTTTGCCAAAATTTGATATTGATAAAAATCATAAATGTGAAATTTGTGTGGAATCTAAATTAGCTAGATTACCTTTCCATTCTATTGAAAGGATAACTGAACCTTTAGATTTAATTCACACCGATATTTGTGATTTAAAATTTGTTCAAACTAGAGGTGGGAAAAAGTATTTTATTACTTTTATTGACAATTGCACAAAATATTGCTATGTATATTTGTTACATAGTAAAGATGAGGTTATTAATGCATTTAAACAATATAAGAATGAAGTTGAGAATCAATTAAGTAAAACGATAAAGGCTATTAGAAGTGATAGAGGAGGTGAATATTAATATCCATTTGAGGAATTTTGTTCTGAAAATGGGATTATTCATCAAACAACCGCGCCTTATTCTCCTCAATCGAATGGTGTTGCTGAACGCCAAAACCGTACTTTGAAAGAAATGATGAACTCAATGTTATTAAGTTCAAGCCTTACTTTTTGCTAATTATATTTTCAATAAAGTACCTCACAAGAAGACTCACAAGACACCTTATGAATTATGGAAAGGTAGAAGACCTTCTTATAAATATTTACGAGTGTGGGGGTGCTTAGCCAAAGTGATGGTTCCTAAACCTAAAAAGGTAAGAATAGGGCCAAAAATCGTGGATTGTGTATTCATCGGTTATGTTACTAATAGCAGTGCATATCGATTTCTAGTTTGTAAATCTAAGATTTTGGATATTCATGTAAATACTGTTATTGAATCGAGGGATGCTTCATTTTTTGAAAATGAATTCTCGTATAACATGACCCGATAATCTGGTCCTTATAAAAGGACAAATCAAGCTACTACAAGTAGTACTCATCAACCTATTGAATCAATAGAGGTTGAACCAAGACGTAGTAAAAGAGCAAAAACCTTGACTTCTTTCGGTCCAGATTTTCTAACATATTTGCTAGAAAATGAACCTCAATCGTATAAAGAAGCCATATCCTTACCCGATGCTTCCAATTGGAAAGAAGCAATTAATAGTGAAATTGAATCCATATTACAAAATCATACATGGGAACTAGTGGATCTTCCACTAGGTTCAAAACCATTAGGTTATAAATGGATCTTCAAAAAGAAGTTGAAGGCCGATGGATCAATTGATAAATATAAAGCTAGACTTGTAGCTAAAGGCTATAGGCAAAAGGAAGGGTTGGATTACTTCGACACATATTCACCGGTAACAAGAATAACGTCCATTCGGATGTTAATAGAAATAGCTGCTATTAATGGACTTGAAATACATCAAATGGATGTAAAAACCGCATTCTTAAACGGTGAACTAGACGAGGAAATCTATATAGAGCAACCTGAAGGGTTCAAGGCTCCCGGACAAGAAGAAAAAGTATGTAAGCTTGTTAAATCACTATATGGATTAAAACAAGCACCTAAACAATGGCATGCAAAATTTGATAATGCAATGTTATCAAATGGTTTCAAAATTAATGAATGCGATAAATGTGTTTACTTTAAATACATTCAAAATGGATATGTCATTGTATGTGATCAAGGGTGAAAAGTAGCGTCGCACCAGAACGCTAATCGTTGTTTTCTGTTCACCACCTTAATACAAAAACCTAAATTACGACTGCACTTGCGATACAAGTATAGCGGTAAGTCGGGTATCGAAAATCCACTGAGACGAGTTGCTAGAATTTATAGGATTTAATACTCCTAAAATAAAAGTGTAAAAGGTGATAGGTTGGAAATAAAGAAAACGGAAAAATTAAGAAGTTAAGTCTAAACTAGAATTAATAAAACAAGAGTCGGGATCGTGTCCCCACCATGGGCTAAACAGCTAATAATTAGAATTTCGGTTCGAAAACATTTAATCGAGCATATTCAATTAAGTATAAACATCACACAATAAGGAATTTAACCCAAAGTTACGAGATTAAACATTTAACAGAAAATGGTCACATGCATCTTAGATTCGGATTACCGCTATAAACACTAACGTTGCGTGACAAAGAAAGTTAAACGCATAATAATCCGACTTTAATACACAAGGTTTCAATTAAATGCAATTTTATACAAAACCTAATTTTCGGAGCTCAACGCCCATCAATGGCGGACACACGATCCAAACTCTATGTAACTACTCACTACACATGATTAATCTAATTAAATAACTAATTAACAAAAGCAAACAAGAATTAACAAACTATAACTAACTATCTAAGCAATAAAAGTAACTACAAAGCAAGAAATCAAGTAAATAAGCATTAAACAAAGGAAAGTGACAATAAATAGTAATATACTTACATAAATGGGATGAACCCAAAGAGAAAGGAGGAGAGGGAAAACTCCAACAAAAATCCCCAAAGTTCTCTAACCTAAAATGAAATATATCTCCAAAGAAAAGCCCCAAACATTCTATTAATACCCCAAAATAAACCCCCAACAAAACCAAGCCAAAAGCCCAAAATAAGTCAATTTTCGTCCATATCTGATGGGACCGGTCGACCTCTATTTTGGGACCGGTCGACCGCACTTTTGGAATTTGCCTTGGGCTGGAGACAACCCATTTTTCCTCTCCGAACCAATTTTGATGCGTTGTACGGAAATTGTCATAACTCCCTCATACGGAATCGAAATGAGGCGTGGTCGGAACCGACGCGAAGCTAATTCAATTCTATATATGATTCCATTTTGAAACCCACCAAATTATGCAGTATGAAATTACCAAAATGCCTTGAAGTAGCAAAAAATACCAAAAACTTCCATAAATGGGCATAACTTCCACATACGGAGTCAGAATGACGCACAGTCATTGGCCACAGAAAGATAATTTGATGATCTACATGTTGGTAACTTCATTCCATAAAAAATAGTGAGTTTGAAAAGACCAAATTTCCCTTGAAGTAGCATTCAACGATCGAACTTCTCTGAAATGCAACCGAATCTCATTTTTAGCGTTCCAATACCTACAAAAGCACAAATAACCCCTGCAAAGCATGTATATATCCAAATCCAAGGTTGTCTGGTTAATGAGCATAATTATAGGTATTTAGGACCGTAAAAGTGCTAGAATGCATAAAGATAACGGGCGGAAATATGCAATATTCGATACGAATCACACCCCCTAACTTAATCATTGCTAGTCCCTAGTGATGAAACAAGCAAAACTAGTCCACAGAAGGAAATACAAAATGTATATATGCATCTAAATATAATTGCCACTTTCGTAGGGAACACGATTGCATTTAGCGTATGCAATAAGCCGTCAAACCCTTAGGTTACCCTAGTGGACGAGTGTCGTATCGTGAGGGTTTTCAGGGATGATACCCATAAACATCATATGGTTTCCTCAAAATATGCCTAAACCAACATGCGACAAGCCCAACAAAAGCGAAAAAGATTTCATATGCATTATTAGCAAAGTGAATGAATTCACACAAAAGTCCGAATCATTAACATTATAGAATGCACCTCATAGAATTGAAACCTTAAAATGTGGGAGGGGAGCGAGCACGTGCAAAGTGTGATTTGGCAAAAACTTATATAAATTGGATAAACATTAAAGCAAGCATATATTCAATCCTCACGGGCATTACACTCATCAAGTGAATTCACTCGAAACAGGGAGCTAACACACGAGACATGTCGGCATAAGGAGTAAATGTAAATGGAAACTAGGCCGCACACATGTCACAGATGAAGAACGTTATATATAAAATGAAAAATGTAATCTCAATGAAAGGATACCGCTCATTAAAGGGGGAGAAATGTATTTTCACAGATTATCAAAACTATTTAAACCTTGAATTACATCAACTTAAGATCACATAGGACTTGTATAGGGTTGTAATGTAGGTTTAGCTAGGGTACGAAATGAAGGATATGTATGTACGGATTCAAAGTGTTCGGAATGAAAACTCGGGATAATGGGAAAATGCGGGCAATATCAAAATTGAAAAACGAGTTCCAAAAAGGCATTAGATATAACATCGGGGAGAGTAATAAAAACTTATTGAACTATATACACAACATTTACAACTTTCTCTTTCTTTTCTTTTCTTCTTTTTCTCATTTTTTTCTTTTGTTTTCTTTTGCTTTTTCTTCTCTTCTTCTTCTTCTTCTTCTTCTTCTTCTTCACTTTTTTCACTACTTTCTTTTCTTTACTTATCAAACTCTCATATGCCTAAATTGCAACCGTCATCATAACAACAACATTCAATCCCAAGTAACATTCCAAACAAAGATATGGAAAGTGTATGTATGATATAAAACTCCAATTTAGAGTTGGTAATGGGATTGGGGTTATGAAACGAAAGGCTATATTTAGGCTCAAAAGGGTTAATGAGGGTAAACATATAAGGGTGAGGTCAAGGCTAATATGGGTGATATAACAAAGAGGGCATATGATCATTTCCAAAAGTTTACGCAATTCTCGAATCAAAACAATATATGAAAATCATGCTCAAGTAACACATTTCAAGTATGAACTCAATTAATGAACAGTCAAATGAAAGAATAGTGAGATTACCGACGAATTCAACGTTTTCAATGAGAAAAGAATAGTGTATACACTCACAAATGACGAAAGGTACAAAGCTTACTTGGTGTAAGTATATAAAATGCAATAAAAGAATACCGAGTTATAAAAATCTTAAACCAAATCAATAGAACAATAAAAGTGCATGTGCTCATGGGATTAAAGTTTAATTCATGAAGTTATTCATAATATCAATAATTGAGACTAAAGTCTAATAACTTCTAAAATCGAGAACATGGATCATTGGGCTGTCTATTGGATCGGGCAATTATTGAAATTTATCATCGGAAACAAAGGCAAAATGCCCAATAAAGGAGAAAAAAGAAAGAAAATCTTTTTGAAAATTTTGAATTTTTATAAGAAAAGCATACTAAGTAACTAACATGTGAGCAAAAACATGGACTAACATGTGAAATGGATAGAATATCCCACACCCCTTAACTTAAAACTTGACATTGTCCTCAATGTAAATTAAGAACCAAGTCAGAGAGAGGAAAAGAGCGATATTACCCAAAAGTGGAGCGATCCCCATAAGAACAAGTCCAAAGAATCTACAAAACAAGTTAGTACCGAGCATAACAAAAATAAATAACGAAAAGTTAACTAATTACACTAGACTAAATTAAAAAGGAAAGAAAAAAAATAACGAAAGAAAGCTAACTATATACAACCTACTATTTAGACTTCACACTAACTATACACTAGAAGTCTAAATAGCTGAGGGTCCACCAAAAAAATGATTTGACTTTGGAGGATAACTGGTGTACCCTCACATACAAGCATGCCTTCCGAAAAATATGAATTCTGTTTTAACAACGGAAGGCATGTGTAAGACGAAAGAAATGAACCATCGTCAATTAAAAGTTTTGGAGGGACGATGGGGGGTTTGGATTGAATGGGTGACAAAAACAAGTGGGGACCGAGAAAAGCCGAATATCCTCCCAAGGATTTTGAAGTTGGAATGGGAGGTGGCGCACACAAAGGCAAAGATGCGATTGTGGAGGGCGACTCGAGCAAGTACTCCTCATCGGCGATAAGGTTTAAAACATTAAATTTTGAAACCGAATCATTGGGTACTTGTGACGGTGTGGTAATAGAGAATGAAAATGGGGATGAAAGAAATTCAAACTCATGAGATGAATCATCATCACATGAAGTTGGAATTTCAAAGGAAATACTATCATTTTCAATGAAATGTTCTTCTTTGGGGGCCAAAGAAGAAATCATTTCATTACAAATAAATATTACGTTATTATCATCCTCACTTTCAATATCTATTATGCAATGGGCAAAGTCTAGAATGGCTTGTTCCAAAGTAGGCACGAGTACCTCATTTGGTTCAAAACATTCTTCGACCTCGAAAGTCTCGGAAGCAAAATCGTCATCGGACTCAAATAATAAATCCAACTCATGTTCCCACGAACGATTTTCTTCCCGATAACGATTTTCAATTTTCTCATTTTCATACATACGCAAACCCTCACCGAAAGTTATAGGTCGAGGTGAGGATGCATGAAAATGAGAACTTTGAAAATTACCATCGGACTTAAACGAAAACTCATCATTATAGGAATTTTGAAAACTATAGCAATTCGTATCAAAATTCCTATTATAAGGAGGTAAAGGCCCAAAATCATTGTCATCATCATCAAAATTCCAATAACCCAAATTTTGACTTTCGTTATACTCGCCCAAAGTAATATTTGAATTTGTTACACTTTGGGATGCTAAGTATTCACCGAAAGTCACAGGTCTAGAATTTTGAGAATTATAATAAGGATTACCGAAAGAATTGGAATAAGACATGCTTACCGCAAAAGTGGTTCGAAGTGGCGGATTCCACAAAGTAAGTGCGGGCGGAAAAAAATCGAGTGTTTCTAAGTGCTCAAATGTGGAAGTCCTGCAAAATATTAGCAAATAATACAAATAGAAAGAAAATATTATGAAATACTAAATCAAATAAAGTTTAAAACAAACAAGTCCCCGGCAACGGTGCCATTTTGATCAAGGGTGAAAAGTAGTATCGCGTCAGAACGCTAATCGTTGTTTTCTGTTCACCACCTTAATACAAAAACCTAAATTACGACTGCACTTGCGATACAAGTATATCGGTAAGTTGGGTATCGAAAATCCATTGAGACGAGTTGTTAGAATTTATATGATTTAATACTCCTAAAATAAAAGTGTAAAAGGTGATAGGTTGGAAATAAAAAAAGGAAAAAATTAAGAAGTTAAGACTAAACTAGAATTAATAAAACAAGAGTCGGGATCGTGTCCCCACCATGGGCTAAACAACTAATAATTAGAATTTCGGTTCGAAAACATTTAATCGAGCATATTAAATTAAGTATAAACATCACACAATAAGGAATGTAATCCAAAGTTGCGAGATTAAACATTTAACAGAAAATGGTCACACGCATCTTAGATTCGGATTACCGCTATAAACACTAACGTTGCGTGACAAAGAAAGTTAAACGCATAATAATCCGACTTTAATACACAAGGTTTCAATTAAATGCAATTTTATACAAAACCTAATTTTCGGAGCTCAACGCCCATCAATGGCGGACACACGATCCAAACTCTATGTAACTACTCATTACACATGATTAATCTAATTAATCAACTAATTAACAAAAGCAAATAAGAATTAACAAACTATAACTAACTATCTAAGCAATAAAAGTAACTACAAAGCAAGAAATCAAGTAAATAAGCATTAAACAAAGGAAAGTGATAATGAATAGTAATATACTTACATAAATGGGATGAACCCAAAGAGAAAGGAGGAGAGGGAAAACTCCAACAAAAATCCCCAAAGTTCTCTAACCTAAAATGAAATATATCTCCAAAGAAAAGCCCTAAACATTCTATTAATACCCCAAAATAAACCCCCAACAAAACCAAGCCAAAAAATCCAAAATAAGTCAATTTTCGTCCATATCTGATGGGACCGGTCGACCTCTATTTTGGGACCGGTCGACCGCACTTTTGGAATTTGCCTTGGGCTGGAGACAACCCACTTTTCCTCTCCGAACCAACTTTGATGCGTTGTACGGAAATTGCCATAACTCCCTCATACGGAATCGAAATGAGGCGTGGTCGGAACCGACGCGAAGCTAATTCAATTCTCTACATGATTATATTTTGAAACCCTCCAAATTATGCAGTATGAAATTACCAAAATGCCCTTGAAGTAGCAGAAAATACCGAAAACTTTCGAAAATGGGCATAACTTCCACATACGGAGTCAGAATGACGCACAGTCAGTGGCCACAGAAAGATAATTTGATGATCTACATGTTGGTAACTTCATTCAAGGTTGTGTGGTTAATGAGCATAATTATAGGCATTTAGGACCGTAAAAGTGCTAGAATGCATAAAGATAACGGGTGAAAATATGCAATATTCGATACGAATCAGTATGCCTCTATATTGATGATATGCTTATCATGGGTAGTAACTTGGAAATTGTCAAAACTACAAAACAAATGTTGAGTAGTAGATTTAACATGAAAGATTTGGGAATCGCCGATGTTATATGAGTAATTAAAATTTCTAGAACATCAGATGGACTTATATTATCTCAATCTCATTACATAGAGAAAGTACTTGAAAAATTCAAGAAGTATGATATTAGTCCTACCAAGACACCTGTAGATGTAAATTTACATCTAGCAAGAAATAATGTTGAAAGCATATCTCAACTAGAATATTCTAGTATTATCGGCAGTTTAATGTATATCATGAACTGTACGCGACCGGACATATCATACTCAATAAGTAAGCTAAGTCGATTTACGAGTAATCCAGGAAGAGATCACTGGAAAGCAATATTGAGAGTTTTGAGTTATTTAAAATATACTCAAAACTATGGATTTCACTACTTAAAATATCCAGCTATTCTTGAAGGACATTGCGATGTAAATTGAATATCTGATACAAAAGACTCTAAGTCTACGAGTGGGTATGTGTTTACCCTTGGAGGTGCAGCCGTATCTTGAAAATTCTCAAAACAAATGTGCATTGCTATATCGACAATGGAATCTGAATTCATTGCACTAGACAAAGCTGGAGAAGAAGTTGAATGGCTTCGAAATTTCTTAAAGGATGTTCCAAATTGGTCTAAACCTGTGCCCGCAATATGTATACATTGCGATAGCTAATCAGCGATTGGAAGGGCACAAAATTACATGTATAACGGAAAGTCACGACATATTCGTCGTCGACACAATACTGTTAGACAACTTCTCTCAAATGGAATTTTCTCAATTGACTATGTAAAGTCAAAAGATAATATATTGGATCCACTAACGAAAGTTTAAATCGAGAGCAAGTTGAAAGATCATCCTAGAGGAATGGGTCTAAAGCCTAAATAAATAAGAATCAATATAGTGGCAACCCAACCTAGCTGACTGGAGATCCCAAGATCTAGGTTCAATGGGCAAACCGAACTACATTGTATTTAGTAAGCACTGGAGGAGATTAAATTCTATCCATTCCAAAGATGAGACAGTGCATATTTGCCACAAAATTAGGATAAGTTATGCTTTTAATGACATCTATATAAGTGGGGTATTGCAGGATACTCTTTATGGAAGTCACCTACGTGAGTAAGAAGGGGGCCACTTCTATGAGAATAATGAAAGGCATATTCTCTAAAATACTCACGGAACCAAGTAGTGTTCATGGCCAAAATGAACACAAACGTGAGAACCAACTGTGTTGAAGAATTATTGTGTGAATACTATTGTCTAGGTTTACAAAAACGGTTGACGGTTCAAGGACGTGAAGTCTACTGATTAATCAAGTAAATCCGATAGTATATCACTAAGGAAAGTTCAAGGCCACTAGGCTACTTCTCCCGATGCAATAAATCTTCAGTTTTACTCAACATGTGTCTGCATCTGCATTAACATCTGTTCTGTTTTATTTATAGCGATATATCATTAATGTGGGAGATTGTTGAAAAATTGGACTATTTATTAAGCTGTCCAGATTTTTCTGGACAGAATTTTGAGCAATTTTGAGCTCAAATTTAGGTGGGACCCACACTACGATAATTGTGGAAAAATATACGAACACGTTCTCCTTCGCAAGGAGATTAACGTAGTATATTCACATGTCCAATTTTATTAAGTTATGAATGATAAATATGTCCCCAAAGTGACTCACAAAATAATGAAAGTTAATGTATTGGGTATGTTTTAACTCTTGTCCCACATTGGAAGAGTAGTGGAAAAATGACGAGTTAATAAAATCCAAATGATGGACTAAGGCTTGGATGCCTTGGGGTATCCCAACTCTTTGAAGGGGAGATGACCTAAGCTATGCACGGGTTGACTTTCGGTCAAAGGTCCACACGCACGTCCGGCCGGCTCGGCTCGGCTTAGGCTTATAAAAATCTCCTACATTTTTGGGCCGAATTAATTTAACTTTATGGGCTTTAATTATTAATTAATTACGAAATTAATTAATTAATTAATAAACTGTTGGCAGTTATTGCCAACAGTCAACAGTTAATTTCGTTTAACTGACAGATGCCTCCCTCCGTTTTTAAAACAATGAAAAATTTCCCTCCAATTCCTTTCATTTCCATACCAAAAGTGCTGTTATTCTGTTCCAGAATTTTTTTTTCTACATATCATCTGTTGCATTGTTGTTCAGTATAACACACATAATTTGAGTTCGTTGTAATTAATTATTATCGTGCTACATAATTAATTGAAAAAATTCGTTCTATCTTGGGAGACAATATTCATCAACCTCGGAGCACATTGGAGATAATAAATTGTCTTAAGGACACTGTGAGATTCACATGGCTCAAATTATCTTTCTATTTTTATTATTGTTTCTACAAATTCAAGTAAGTTTTTATTTTCTGTAATTTCGTTTTATTTCTGTAATTAAATTATAATTCGTAATTCTGTACTTTTGTATTTATTAAACAGTGGACATAACTTTTTTTTTTTTTTTTTTTTTTTTTTTTTTTTTTTTTTTTTTTTTTTTTTTTTTTTTTTTTTTTTTTTGGGATGAGAACATACTCTTTTTTATTATACTTACCACCTCAAATACATGAGCTTAGACAAAACCTCATCATGATTTAATAGTATCTTACCTTGATTACATAACACAGTTCTAGTAAGACCAAGTATTAAGATACGTCAGCATATATAAGCGTTCTGCAGTGGTTGCTTTTTTGAATCTCATCTTCAACCTGTCTTTTGTATATTGCCTTCTTCACTTCTTAGCCTTCCATATAGCTTCCTTAGCACAAGTTGGCTCAGGGCCCATTGATTCTAATAGTGACCTTATAGTACAGTGCTTCGTGATGTGTCCTATTCTATGTGACACACTTACCATTAATGTTACAATCCGAATGATTTATGAAACACGTCTCAAATATCCTAGATATCAAGAACAAATAACACGTCTCAAATATCCTAGATATCAAGAACAAATCTTATGTTCTTTCTTTCTTATTTAAATCAAGCTATCTTTATTTAAACTGATATTAGGAAAAATTTGATTTTCAAAATTAGAACAATCAGATATGGCAAAATATTTACAATAGTATGTGCCTACACGAATGTGGTGTTCTAAGTTCGTGACAGAATATTGTACCACAAATATATTCAAATAAGGCAAGCACAATCAAGAACACAAATATTCTAAGATTGAATATATCCACACAATATTTGACTAATGTATATAACAATCTAAGGACAAGTCAATAATACAAAACTATTTTTTTTAAATTTGTTTAGATTAAAGCAAGATTAATCTAACAAGTTACTATGCAAGTTCTTATCAGTTCTGATTTAAGGTCCTTTATCCAAAGTCAAGTAACGTTCAAGTAAAGATTAAGGGCAATCAATATTTCTTTCTATCAATTTCGGTCCTTAAGCAGCATAGGTTTAACTTTCTAACCTCTTATAGTTATAACCCTATTTTAACTAAACCTTTTTATATTTGATTTAAAACAACTTTTAATCAAGTATGAACTTAGAAACAAGGTTGACAAATCAAAATCCACACAAACGTGATTTGTGTGTTCAATATTATTCAAACTTACACACCAAAACAGATCTAAGAGAACAAAATAGATTTGAACATTTATTGTGAAAATGTCGTGTGTAATTTGTGTAACTAGGCACAAATATAAAACATGCAGGCAAGTATTGTCACGAATCTAACAGATGTATCTAACACAAGTATGTGAATTAGTGTGTGAAGTGGTTGTCACAAAGTAGTCAAAAACCTTTAATCCTTTGAGGGATTTTCTTAATATACTAGGGCTATGTGATATGCAACGAAGTATATAAAGAATATACACCAAACATATCAAGTATGCACACATTATTCACCCTAATCCTCAAATCTCAAAGTGCTGGAATCCTCAAACCCTAGGAACTTTTTATTCTTTTAAAATCCAATCAAAAATTGGAATTTTCTCTAACAAAATCAGGAAGGAAAAAAATATTAGAAAGGATGACTTTAATTTATGTTTTAAGACATATTAAGAGTTATGCAACAGGATTTGCTGGAAAAAAATTATATTGAGAGGTGATCATGAACCACACCCTTTTTCACATAGGGTCACTTTTGAGATCCAATCAGTACAAATCTAAAGGATCAGATGCTTCACATTGTCAATAACCATCATTACCAATGATGGTTTAAAGAAATAACAATGATCAGTTTCCTTTGGTGGATTTAATTTTAGAATAAATCTAGGGAGATCCATAAAAAAAACTCATTTCGTAAACTCACTGCATTAAAAGCTTATACCTTATTATTGTGGGTCCCGCCAGAATATCAAAATGTGCATTTAAAACTTGTACCCATTTTTGTCTTATTCACTGGGTTTACCAAATGAATTTTTTTGTGGGTCTCCCTATCTTTACTCTTAATTTTAACATCCATAATTTGTGAATTAAATTTGATTCCTCATGGATTTGGAACATCTGTTGTAGCCCATCATCACGGTATCCTTCTGCGAGCACCCAAAACATGAATTGGTTGAGAACACCAAAGAGAGAAGGTCAGGCAGGCTTGACTCATTTTTTCTCCTGTTCGTCCATCACAACAACGGGTCAATTTTTGGAACACTAGGATACCACATCACATTTTTTAAGTTTTTTGCTTTTTTGGTACACTAAGATGCCACGTCATATTACGTCAGCAAACCATCAGTGATTAATTAACAGTGCTAAGTTTCTGACAACAAAATAAAAGTTCAGTGCTGTATCATTTCTGCATCTAAAAATTATAAGTTTTGAAATTATACCTCTAAAAATTATAGTTTAACCCCCTGACTTTCTAAATATTATATTTTGCAAAGTAATTTTTTTTTTAGTATTTTGTCAATTCAGAATCGATCAGAATTTTTATGAAAATTAAAATTTGAATAATAATGAAACCCTTCATCGAAAACTCTTAAATAGGTTACTTCTATTTTTTACTTATGAATGTGAAATATTATTTCACGCAAGTGGCTATTGTGGTGACAATTATTATGCAACACAAATAAATATGAAAGAGGTAATAACCAAGAAAGAATAAAATGGCGATCACACAACAACAGGTGTACGTGGTTCAGTAAAGATGTACCTACGTCCACGATGGTGCAGTCAGTATTATTTCTCTATATTCTGAAGAATAGGTACAGAGAATACAACTTGTCCTTTGCCCCGGACCTAGGGTTTAATTTATACATGTGTATGCTAGTTAGTGGAGATGATGGGTTCCTTCATATGAGCCATCTTCCCTATCCTTTCCCTTCATGGGATTGTGCTCCCCTATAACTTCTCTTCATGGGATCGTGGGGAGAGACCGGGTCAATATGAAAGATAGAGGGCCTAGATTTTGGGCCGCCAGAACTGGGCTACTCGTCCAGGCCCATGGTCCTAAATTCTGGGTACCTACACCTATAAATGTGAAAAATCTTCATTTGTAGACAATTTATTTCGAGCCATTTGTGGCTAAGAATCAAATGAAAATTTGATATTTTGAATCAAATTAAAATTTGATATTTGAAAAAAAATGAAAATTTATCATATGAAATTATTTAAATTTGATTTTTGAAAGCTAATGAAAATTTATTGTATGAAATAGAATTAAAATTTGATATAAGAATTCGAAGGGTAAATAATAAAAATTTGTGCCTTGCGCAATATTTACTAAAAAATTTTTTGTTCAAATATTTTTTAAAATGTTTATACGAAAGTGTAGTTGGTAGTTTTCAATACACAAAAATTTCGTGAATTTGGCACGCATATAGTATGATGAGATTATGAATATTTGGGTTTAAAATTTATGAAAAATGAGTTGTATGTATTTTATTGTAATTTTTACAATAAAATATGCGTAATTCTGAAATTTTTGGACAACTTATAGTAAAACGAGATTATCTCAAACTATATTCAATGTTTTTGAGTGATTCCAATTTTATATAAAATATACTCATAAAATAAGAATTATTAAAAATTTCATTAATTTTTAACTAGAGGTTTGGTCGTGGTGAAATTTCAAACTTGACTTTTTTCCTTCTGAACAATTATTTTGGATAATAACATTTTCTTAGAAAAATGTACCATGTTATGTTCCCAACGAATTCAAAATATTTTGAAATCTTTATAAATTTTTTATTAAAGGATTTATGAACTAATTAGAAAAACTTGGACTCAAATTTATGGAAGATAATTTTTTTGAAATTGTACAAGAACTAATGCAATATTTGAGTTTGTAGCGACCTCTATAATTTTATACGAATAATTTTTCATATTAAGCAATTAATATGAGTTGAAAAGGTAAATAATAAAATTGTATTCTACTATATTAGAATCAACTGGTGTGCTTCATACCAGTGTAGAAATAATTTAGTTGGATAAATTATATATACACGAGTGAACGGAGGATCCGGGATGGGTCGATATAGTCAGAACTAGGCATCTAGAGGATGTAATCGGGTTCCAGGAACTTTTCAAGCTATACGGAACCCGTAAGGGGGTATTCGGGTTATTTTAATATTATGACTTTACCTAATATAGGAATTAGGGGAATATTAAGGGTTATTAGATGAGTATGACAACAATACACTTATTTTAATTCCCCTAGTCTTGAGAGAGAGGCAAAAGAGAAGGGAGAAACTTAAGAGAGAAATCAAGAAGGCAATTTGGGGTGGGGCAATTTTCGGGTTAGGATTCTTGTGCAAGAAAGATCTATAAAAAAGATTCAGACTCTATAATAATCTAAGGCAAGTGTATAAATTTTCTTAATAATGTATGCATGTTTTTAGTTCAAATCATGATTGGTGAAACAAAATGGATTTTTAGGGTGTATTCATATGTTAAAATGGATTTTAGGAAAAGGATTTCATATAATTGGATGGATGATAATGTCATATGAAATCTGAGAATTTAATCCTATTCAAAAGAAGTAATCTTGATAAATAAATTTGAGATTTAATTAATAAAATTTGTGATCTTGAATCATTAAGCGGGGAATTGTATGAGAATTAAGGTGTAAATTAATCTAGAAAAAGTGATGTTAAATCCCATGATTAGGAAAATGAATTGAGACCATCAAACATGTATCCTTAGGTTATAAATTAATAAGGTAATGCTAATTTATATTGGGATGAAGATTGGGACTCAATTGGGATGAAAAATTGGGAAGAAAGTCATACTATCCAACACACTCATGGCCTGGCCAGCGTACATGGGTGAACCGGTTCGCCCCCTAACCGAGGTAGTTCGGCTGCACTGCTTAGCCGAGTTTTTTTTAATTGGTTTGGGGTCCGGATTATTTTGGGATGTTCGTAGATGAGAGTAGGACTTCTAAAAAGTATTTAGAAATATTATTACTACCTTGGGATAGTTGAGATAAAACCGAGATATGGAATTAAGAGTGTTTAAGATGAATGACACTCAAAAATATATTAATGGATTCAGATGGGAACTTCGAATGGAATTGGGATATGTGATGGATTGATATAGGCCTAGTGTTTATAATGAAATATAATTGTGCATTAAAAATAAGTATGTGGCTACATATGGATTCAGGAGTCGGATTTAGACTGGGGAAAGATGGGCTAGTGCTACGAGTGACATGGGCACGTTTAGTCGATTTTTATTATATATACACGGTTGACCGATTTTTATTGCATATATATATATATATATATATATATATATATATATATATATATATATATATATATATATATATATATATATATATATACATATATATGTGTGTGTGTGTGTGTGTGCGTGTGTGTGAAACATACCCACTCTAGGGGGATGCTATCAATGGAGGTTGCACGTAGTGGGTGGTTGTAACACCCCGCCTAAAATAATAACGGGTGACCAGCCCTATACTATATTAAATCAAGAGTTTCAGATGGTCCAGCCTCAACATCAACTGTCGGTACTATATAATATAGGACTAACTGCCCGATATCATATAGGCGAGAAGTTAAAATTAAATAAAATGTGCAACAGAATCCAACTAACACTACTAATAAAAGAAAGAAAGAAAGAAAAAACAAAAGATGCATGCAAAAACTAAGATAAATGGAATGCTAGAATAAAAATGAAATAAATAACTACCACAGAATATACTACAAAAAGTAGACCCGAATAAGCTGTCGGGTCACAACCAATATAATAACTGGAATGGAATAAATATAAACATGTATATAAATATCCCTTGGGTACAAACCCGATATACAACATGAATCCTACCTAGATTTTTACAAGTAAAAGCGACTACCAGATATATCCCGCAACAGTCCGCACCTGTCACGGCTCCCAAGACTCTGGATAGAAAGTCATCCGGCATCCATGCGGTAGGACACCTGTAGTAATATATATATATATATATATATATATATATATATATATACAGGAAGGAGAGAAAAGTAAACGGGTCAGAGCCCGAGTTGTGAAAATATTTAGCAAGTGTGTTAACCGTGCATAATAAACATCGGTGCACTTATTTCATAATTAAAATGGGATCGCACTCTCGTGGAGCCCCAACTCACCTCCCATCTAAAGGCGCGCACCTATTCGCGTCCTTAATTTTTATTAGTTAAATTATCCCCATTTATTAGGACAACCTAACTTATCATAGGCCTAGCCTATACCCACGAGATCTACCTTCCTATCATACCCCAAGAATCCACTCTTTTTTTTTATCCACAGTTAAGTAATTATTTCCAATCATGAGTGCCTTATTAGGCTTAGTGGATTCCGATTTATACTTTAACCATTTATGAATTTAATAAGTTACCCAATATGCATTTGGGTTGAAACATATGATTTAATTTCTAATTAATAAGCATGCAAAATTATAATTGACACAACTTCCCTCCAATTTCAACGCTGCGCTGCGTTTCGTGCGTGGGGTGTCTCTCAAAGCGAAATCCAAACAAGGAACCACCCCGTTACACTACTCCATGTCAACGTCGATCCTGGAGATCCATTATGCCACACATAGATATCGACATAACTTCTCTCTACTCTCAACAATGTACTACATTTCGTACGTGGGGTGTCTCGTAAAGCGAAATCCAAACAAGGAACCGCCCTGTTACACTACTCTTTGACAATGTCGATCATAGAGATCCATAATGCCGTACATACCATAATTGACAGAACTTTTCTCCAATCTCAACACTGTACTGCGTTTCATGTGTGGGGTGTCTCGCAAAGCGAAATCCAAACAAGGAACCACCCCGTTACACTACTCCTTGACAATGTCGATCCTAGAGATCCATAATGCCATATATACAATATAATACTACCACTATTACCAAAACTCCAATAATATTCTTGGGATGATGTAACCGAAATATTCCTTAAATGCGATACATCAACCCCCATCAATCTAGTACACCATAATCATCCAAGATGTACTTTACACAGATTCTATATCCTTTTATCTATAGGATATATATATATATATATATATATATATATATATATATATATATATAGGTATTTTATGCTCACCATATATATACATATACCAATCATCCATACCCATGACCAAGTGTACGTATCATATCTGATGTACAATGGACATGCACATAATCCACCCGGCTATATATATCGCCGATAAAACTGCATCAATGCTATCATCTTCCCAATGCCCTACTCACGTAGCAACTGGGGACCACCTGGTGGGGATCAACGACACCCACCTCGTGATAACTCACACACACGACGTCCCGGGAAGCGGTCATAGCTCCACTGGCAATGAGACGAAACATACCCACCACGTCTCATCCCAAAAATATATATATCGTATAATAACACCCCGGACGACTATGACCTGGAGAATATCCACACCCTGCTCTATATGCCAGGATGCTCACCCTCTGCGCGAAAACTTCCCAATGATAGCATGAGTGGGGTATGCTTAACCACATAAGTATATATATCGCTCACATGCGCAATATACATACATCCATATGATCCCATCATATGATCAAATAGTAAACCATCATATACGATTTAAACATCCATACCATGTATGTACACAGCATAAATATATCCATATATTCATATTTATATATTGATATATGTACATATATTCACACATCGCTACATCATTATATAAACAAACTAATTCTCGTTCATATGTATAAGATATACAAACCCGACTATAAGTATACATAAATCCTCAATATACAAGCTGTCACCACAAACTCATATCATTTACCTTGATATGTGAATACAATCCCTCACTTGAAACATATTCAATCATTTTTCCTACGATGAATAGTCTCCCAAAACCATATGTATATATCTATACATATATATTCAACATTAGGGTTAACACCCAAGAGTTTGTGTAGGAATCCATCACTACACATTTCATCCATATTTAAAAGTACATATTTTCCTTTAGTACTATTTAACCATAGGCACATCAATGACTTAATAATCTAAAACCTCAAATTATTCCAATCCTCGTTTCAAGTATTGGAATCTCAATGGTCATATCCCCACAATTAGGTGTAAACTATCCTAACTAGAATTTAGGCTACCGCTTATTCTAGTCGATAGTACGACCCCAATCATTCCCAATTTCACCTATGGTTCAAATAAATCTCAGGAACTCTTACTCCTACTGAGTTATCAATTATTCCTTAGTCTAAACATTTCTAAGGATATGAAACCCCTCACTCTTTAAGAGTATGCGACCACTCTCTTCCATTTGTCCCCAAATTGTATCTTAACAATATCCTATCCTTATAAGGATTTGACATAAAGGACGGCCTAGAAATTTCACAACATACATGGATATTTCTTATCCAATTATTCCAAGAAGTCCCCACTATCATATACTAAGTGAGAGACCTCCTATAAGTCACCAAAAGATATCTCTTACTTCATAAGATAAAGCCCCAAATCAATAGACCCAACCAAAAAGGGTTTGAATTCACTAAGGAGAAAATTTCTCAAAATGCTCTGTTTTCGAATCGATTCGGCCTCTCCGAATCGATTCGGCCCAACAACGAATCGATTCGGCCCATCCGAATCGATTCGGTCCAAGGGACATGAGATTCTGCAACCCTCCGAATCAATTCGCTAGGGGCGAATCGATTCGGTCCTAAAGACCTGAGACTTCTGCAACCTGGCGAATCGATTCGGTGGGGGCGAATCGATTCGGCCAGTTCAGAATGCCACGAAAATGGCTGTTTTTTCTCAACCCAAAACTTCCCAAAATTTGATTTATACTACTTCCAACCCTTAATCTTAAATCCCAACATAATTTCCAACATCAAAACACATCCTAAATTTAACCTCATCAATTTATATCCCTTAAACCCAATTAAAATCTTCAATTTCAAGATTTGAACCGAAATTTAGGTTTTGATGTTTATACCCAAAAATTCATTTCTTTAACCCAAAAATTATGAAATGAAATACACAAATAGCTATTTGGAAAGATTAAACACTTGCCTCAAGTTTGTAGAGGTTGGATCGTCCTCGATGTCGCGATTTGACCGGAAATCCCCAAGCTTTTCTCCCTCTCTCCTTTTCTTTCTTCTTCTTTCTCTTTTCTTTCTTTTTCTCTCTTTTCTCAAAGGAGAAGACTTCATCCGTAATCCTTAAATCCTTTAAAGCAATAAACCCAATTTTAAATGTTAATACACACTTTAAATGACTCGTTTACTCCAATTCGAGTCAACTGAATTAAAAATATTCCGGAGCCGAAATAAAACTCAATGACAGTCATTTTGACTATCTCGACCCTTCCGGGATCAATGGTACCCTCAAAATCCTCATTCGAAATACTTTACAACATCCTATATTTTTGGACTTAAATTCCCAAATTTAAAATTCTCCGATTTAAATTAAATTTTATTTTCCCAAAATTTAATTTCTCAGTCTCAAAAATCGTGGGGTGTTACAATCTTCCCCCCTTACAAAAATTTCGTCCGCGAAATTTAAAATACACATAGGACCTCAATATCATCTAGTCCTAACATCAACTCTCAGGATCACTATACCTATCCTTCCTGGTTCTCATGTCGAACCATATAAATTTAAAATCACTAGCTACCCAGGGCGACCATACACCCTGTATCCGAGTTTCCACTCGTAAAATTATAATCAGGCTTCATTAGCCTCCAATTGTAACATAGCCCTCGGCATTATAATCTATAACAACATACTAAATATATGTAAGTTCAAAAATTCCCAATGGTTGAACTCTCCTCAATTCGTGACACTAGCTACCCTCGTGCGGGGGAGGTCTCGCAGGCGAAATCCAAACAAGGAACCCTCCCAATACACTACTGTGTAGCTAGGTCGGGAATTGAGATTAGTTGAACCAGGGCTAAAGTTTTATAAAAAGATTTTCATATTTTAGATACTGCCCAAGGGCCAATACAACAATACGATATAATTTATATTCCGCGTCTTTCGACACGCCAAACAAATACCTTATGTTTAGAACACAAGGCCTCAACAAATACAATACTGCTAACCATTTCCTAGTTCTCAAAACTAGCACAACTAGGAGTGAAATTATCTGCTCAACAAAATCTACCAAACTTGAACCTCTCAGTTATGAAATTCCTCTACATCACATCAATACCTTTCCATAAACTAAGTTCTCCCCTCAAAGAACCAATAACCTTAACAATTTACATTCCCAAAATCAATAGAGCCACTATCTACTAGCTCCTTATAGGACATTGTACTATCCAAAAGATATCGCATAAAGATCACACTTGCCCACTCCTTCTCAAGGCCTAATTCTCCTCAAAGAATTTTCTTCCTCATAAATCCTTCCTAACCATTTTGAAGGACAACGCTATTGCGACTACCGAAACTCCCTCAGTCCTACTCAAAGAAACTGAGTCTCCAAATGCATTCTCCCTCATCCTAGAAGGCGATACTCCCGATATTGGGACAACTCCACACGCCTCACGTTAGGGAAAAGTCACCAACACCAGGCTTTCTAACAAAGGTTAACGGGTTTTTCAACCTAAACCTTCCAAGGACTACACTAACCTCTCCTCAAACTTTCCTTAATAAGCCCAAGGTTCGCCATTCGAGTACATTTTTCCTTTCTTACTCAACTGCCGAAAAATCACCTCAAACCACTGCTAGAAATCTCCTCAATATCTCCTCCGGAATCGGGGAAAACAAATACCCCCGATTAAAGCGTACCCAAAATATGCTATGGGTATTGTACTTCTAATCCTATTTTTTCCTAGACGACAAAATCTAGGCGACGTCTGAAACGAAACAAGAGCAACCGTTGCCAGAACGTCAATCAAGTGAATATACTTCACAGAAGAAAACAACGCAGTGAACACAACAGTCCTAATTGTATGGCTTTATGTCAAGAACGTTAACGAAAGAATGCAGAAAACTCGCACAGATCCTAAGGACTCTAGAACCTGATGCTCTGATACCATCTGTAATACCCCGCCTAAAATAATAATGGGTGGCCAACCCTATACTATATTAAATCAAGAGTTTCAGATGGTCCAGTCTCAACATCAACTGTCGGTACTATATAATATAGGACTAACTGCCCGATATCATATAGGCGAGATGTTAAAATTAAATAAAATGTGCAACAGAAACCAACTAACACTACTAATAAAAGAAAGAAAGAAAGAAAAAATGAAAGATGCATGCAAGAACTAAGATAAATGGAATGCTAGAATAAAAATGAAATAAATAACTACCACAGAATATACTATAAAAAGTAGACCCGAATGAGCTGTCGGGTCACAGCCAATACAATAACTGGAATGGAATAAATATAAACATGTATATAAATATCACTTGGGTACAAACCCGATATACAACATGAATCCTACCTATATTTTTACAAGTAGTAAGCGACTACCAGATACATCCCGCAACAGTCCGCACCTGTCACGGCTCCCAAGACTCTGGATAGAAAGTCATCCGGCATCCATACGGTAGGACACCTGTAGTAATATATATATATACAGGCAGGAGAAAAAAGTAAACGGGTCAGAGCCCGAGTTGTGAAAATATTTAGCAAGTGTGTTAACCGTGCATAATAAACATCGGTGCACTTATTTCATAATTAAAATGGGATCGCACTCTCGTGGAGCCCCAACTCACCTCTCATCTAAAGGCGCGCACCTATTCGCGTCCTCAATTTTCATTAGTTAAATTACCCCCATTTATTAGGAAAACCTAACTTATCATAGGCCTAGCCTATACCCACGAGATCTACCTTCCTATCATACCCCAAGAATCCACTCTTTTTTTATCCACAGTTAAGTAATTATTTCCAATCATGAGTGACTTATTAGGCTTAGTGGATTCCGGTTTATACTTTAACCATTTATGAATTTAATAAGTTACCCAATATGCATTTGGGTTGAAACATATGATTTAATTTCTAATTAATAAGCATGCAAAATTATAATTGACACAACTTCCCTCCAATTTCAACGCTGCGCTGCGTTTCGTGCGTGGGGTGTCTCTCAAAGCGAAATCCAAACAAGGAACCACCCCGTTACACTACTCCATGTCAACGTCGATCCTGGAGATCCATTATGCCACACATAAATATCGACATAACTTCTCTCTACTCTCAACAATGTACTACATTTCGTGCGTGGGGTGTCTCGTAAAGCGAAATCCAAACAAGGAACCGCCCCGTTACACTACTCTTTGACAATGTCGATCATAGAGATCCATAATGCCGTACATACCATAATTGACAGAACTTTTCTCCAATTTCAACACTGTACTGCGTTTCATGCGTGGGGTGTCTCGCAAAGCAAAATTCAAACAAGGAACCACCCCGTTACACTACTCCTTGACAATGACGATCCTAGATATCCATAATGCCATATATACAATATAATACTACCACTATTACCAAAACTCCAATAATATTCTTGGGATGATGTAACCGAAATATTCCTTAAATGCGATACATCAACCCCCATCAATATAGTACACCATAATCATCCAAGATGTACTTTACACAGATTCTATGTCCTTTTATCTATAGGATATATATATAGGTATTTTATGCTCACCATATATATACATATACCAATCATCCATACCCATGACCAAGTGTACGTATCATATCTGATGTACAATGGACATGCACATAATCCACCCGACTATATATATCGCCGATAAAACTGCATCAATGCTATCATCTTCCCAATGCCCGACTCACGTAGCAACTAGGGACCACCTGGTGGGGATCAACGACACCCACCTCGTGATAACTCACACACACGACGTCCCGGGAAGCGGTCATAGCTCCACTGGCAATGAGACGAAACATACCCACCACGTCTCATCCCAAAAATATATCTATCGTATAATAACACACCGGACGACTATGACCTGGGGAATATCCACACCCTGCTCTATATGCTAGGATGCTCACCCTCTGCGTGAAAACTTCCCAATGATAGCATGAGTGGGGTATGCTTAACCACATAAGTATATATATCGCTCACATGCGCAATATACATACATCCATATGATCCCATCATATGATCAAATAGTAAACCATCATATACGATTTAAACATCCATACCATGTATGTACACAACATAAATATATCCATATATTCATATTTATATATTGATATATGTACATATATTCACACATCGCTACATCATTATATAAACAAACTAATTCTCGTTCATATGTATAAGATATACAAACCCGACTATAAGTATACATAAATCCTCAATATACAAGCTGTCACCACAAACTCATATCATTTACCTTGATATGTGAATACAATCCCTCACTTGAAACATATTCAATCATTTTTCCTACGATGAATAGTCTCCCAAAACCATATGTATATATCTATACATATATATTCAACATTAGGGTTAACACCCAAGAGTTTGTGTAGGAATCCATCACTGCACATTTCATCCATATTTAAAAGTACATATTTTCCTTTAGTACTATTTAACCATAGGCACATCAATGACTTAATAATCTAAAACCTCAAATTATTCCAATCCTCGTTTCAAGTATTGGAATCTCAATGGTCATATCCCCACAATTAGGTGTAAACTATCCTAACTAGAATTTAGGCTACCGCTTATTCTAGTCGATAGTACGACCCCAATCATTCCCAATTTCACCTATGGTTCAAATAAATCTCAGGAACTCTTACTCCTAATGAGTTATCAATTATTCCTTAGTCTAAACATTTCTAAGGATATGAAACCCCTCACTCTTTAAGAGTATGCAACCACTCTCTTCCATTTGGCCCCAAATTGTATCTTAACAATATCCTATCCTTATAAGGATTTGACATAAAGGACGGCCTAGAAATTTCACAACATACATGGATATTTCTTATCCAATTATTCCAAGAAGTCCCCACTATCATATACTAAGTGAGAGACCTCCTATAAGTCACCAAAAGATATCTCTTACTTCATAAGATAAAGCCCCAAATCAATAGACCCAACCAAAAAGGGTTTGAATTCACTAAGGAGAAAATTTCTCAAAATGCTCTGTTTCCGAATCGATTCGGCCTCTCCGAATCAATTCGGCCCAACAACGAATCGATTCGGCCCATCCGAATCGATTCGGCCCATCCGAATCGATTCGGTCCAAGGGACATGAGATTCTGCAACCCTCCGAATCAATTCGCTAGGGGAGAATCGATTCGGTCCTAAAGACCTGAGACTTCTGCAACCTGGCGAATCGATTCGGTGGGGGCGAATCGATTTGGCCAGTTCAGAATGCCACGAAAATGGCTATTTTTTCTCAACCCAAAACTTCCCAAAATTCAATTTATACTACTTCCAACCCTTAATCTTCAATCCCAACATAATTTCCAACATCAAAACACATCCTAAATTTAACCTCATCATTTTATATCCCTTAAACCCAATTAAAATCTTCAATTTCAAGATTTAACCAAAATTTAGGTTTTGATGTTTATACCCAAAAATTCATTTCTTTAACCCAAAAATTATGAAATGAAATACACAAATAGCTATTTGGCAAGATTATACACTTGCCTCAAGTATGTAGAGGTTGGATCGTCCTCGATGTCGCGATTTGACCGGAAATCCCCAAGCTTTTCTCCCTCTCTCCTTTTCTTTCTTCTTCTTTCTGTATTCTTTCTTTTTCTCTCTTTTCTCAAAGGAGAAGGCTTCATCCGTAAGCCTTAAATACTTTAAAGCAATAAACCCAATTTTAAATGTTAATACACACTTTAAATGACTCGTTTACTCCAATTCGAGTCAACTGAATTAAAAATATTCCGGAGCCGAAATAAAACTCAATGACAGTCATTTTGACTATCTCGACCCTTCCGGGATCAATGGTACCCTCAAAATCCTCATTCGAAATACTTTACAACATCCTATATTTTTGGACTTAAATTCCCAAATTTAAAATTCTCCGATTTAAATTAAATTTTATTTTCCCAAAATTTAATTTCTCAGTCGCAAAAATCGTGGGGTGTTACAATGGTCTACTCTAGTGTGGAATGTTGCACGACGACCCTATGTGACTTTTGAGTCCAGTGGGGTAATGTGGTATGATTATGACCCACAGATTTATGAATATGACCGTCTTCAGTTTTACGTTTATGATTTGGGGTTCAGTTTTACGTTTATGATTTGGGTTTCGGTGGTATGATTCTTACCCGATAGCCTAGGTTGATGTATATATCCGTGGAGCCAGATAACTTGCTAGAGATTTGCATCCGCGAGGTAATGCTCTGGGGATTGCGGTTATACGTATATAGCGAGTGATATATATATATATATATGTCTGTGTGTGTGTATAAATATATATACGTTCAAATTAAAGGATTGTACGAACAGTAAATTTATATGCTTCCAAGACGACAACTTGGGGATGCTGTATAAACATATATAAGGGTGATGGAAATATATACGGGTACATGACCCAAATGTGTGAATATTAAATTAATATCTAGCGTGAAATGAATTGGTAAGATTATAAATGAGATTTATAATGAATAAGTAGATGCGAAAGATTACTGTGAATTTCAAGTTATATAAAAGTATACGTGGGGAATGAGGCAACGTATGGGACTAAGATTAGCATAAGTACCAATAGGGCTAGGTAGAGTAACTAAGGTGTTTAAAATACACGCATTAGGTTCACTATAGATGAGGGGCAAGGGGTATTTCGTGGGAGTGAGAACCAGTTTATCATGAAATATTACATTGCATATTTATTAATGAATTTTAAACACTTGCAAAAAATATCAAAAAGGTTTTTCGCTCTGACTCGTAATTAAATTTTTTTTAGGTGCTCAGTCACAGGGATGCCTGGCTTCGCCATCCTTATAGTTAGACGATGCTACGATAGCTGTGGATGTCAGCAGGGATTGATTAGGCGCTTCTATCCTTAAGATCTAGATAAGATGTACTTTAGAGTTATTTCGGGCATGTCACCTATTTAGTCAGTGTAAGCACATAGCCCTTTACAATTAATTATGTCATATACCGCCACAACCTTCGAAGAGGTTCAAGATCAAATATACAATGAGACGGTTCAAATATCAAGCTTCATCAATAATCAAACCTCCGCGAATTGAATTTGGTAAAACTGTGTTTTTAATTCCTTAATAATTCACTTAGGATATTGGGATATTTTTCATAAAATATTTTCTAAGTGTTGAAGCGGAGTTTTAAATGTTTTTTTTTCAAAAAATATATCTTTTGGAGTGTTTGAGGCGGTGCATTTACTGAAAGGATAAACGAGAAAAAATATTAGTTTAAGCATCTCATTCGAGAGACATCGTATGTCTTTTAAACGACACTACATGTCACGCGATACTTCAAATGACATCGTGTCTCGCTCAAACGACCCACCGCTTTAAGTCTTCTATTTAAAGGACTTTTCAACTCTGTTTTTCACAAGAAGTCTGCATTTTTTTACATTCTGCAAACAGTGCGATATTGGCAGAACCTTTTGACTTCTTCTTTTAAAGTTTAATCTCTTTTGGTTTCAATTCACAAAAGTCCCAATTGTTCTAGCGAATTATTTTGGAGTTTGAGAACACACTTTGCTGGTGTTCATATTTTTGAGGAGAGGATATTTACATCATATGGTTGCGTGTCATTGAGGTTCACTGCGCGTGGATATTTTCTGAAGTTATGACTGCGGTTCTTGTGGATTGCTGCACGTAATTCGTTGCTGACGATGTCGATCGATGCCTGCGGGTATTCGTGTGTCAAACTGTATTTTATTGTAATCATGTAAGTTGCGATTTATAATTATAGTGAAATAAAAGGTTTTGCCCTGAGGGGATTTTTCCTGAACTTCTTGTCGCATATTTTATTTATGCTGGTTTGACATATGCACGCACATAGCTAATTGATTTCAAGGGCTGAATTAATTTGATTCATAAATTGACACTAATTAAATAGGTTTGTGATTGAAATTTGCGCATGTATTTGAATCTTTATCACACCTAGATTTTAAAAATTGGTATCAGAGAAGGTTACACTATTTTATTGTGTATTACTATTTTTTCTCAAAATTATGTGATACTGATTTTTTTTGAATAATCATATTTTTAAAAATTATCGCAATGTTTTCAAGTGAAAAATTATATAATCAGTTGCCAATTTTTTATGGGTCTAATTACGCTTACTAAAAAGCCCGATTGAAGTCCCATTTAAAAGCAATCGATGAAAGAGTTTGGGTCAATTGTGAAAGAGGTTGGAATCCTCCCATTATCAGTGCGAATAATGTCACAAATTTAAAACCTATGCGAGACTGGACCGAGGAAGAGTTTACGTGGAGCACTTAAAATTCACGAGGGATTAGTGCAATTTTTGGACACATCACCCCTGATGAGTTCCAACGTATTATGACGTGCACCACATTAAAAGAAGCGTGGGATATTTTACAACTCACCCAGGAAGGCACTAACGCGGTCCAAGAGTCTAAAATTCAAAATTTGACCACTCAATTTGAGACGATCACTATTTTAGAAACTGAGTGTTTTGACGAGTTTGTGCATGTTTGTCTGATATTATCTACACTAGTTTTAATCTTGGTGAACCTATACCTGATGCACGAGTGGTAAAAAAGATTTTAAAATCGTTGCCTAAACGTTTTATTCCGAAAGTAACTATTTTGAACACCTTGGGTAATTCAAGTCGTCTGAAATTAGAAGAGTTGGTAGGATACCTCCAGACGTACGAAATTGACATGTTCCCCGACAGTGTCAATCCTAAGGATAGAGGGATAGCGCTTAAAGCCCAAACTAGAAATGGAAAGGAAGTGTTCACGAGTGATAAGAAAAAGAAAGTGAGTTTTTGTGAGTCTGAGTCTGAGGATGAGTTTGATTTTGACATGGCCCTACTTGCAAATAATTTCAAAAAGTTTATTTAAGTTTTTGAAACAAAATTCTTCCAATAAAAAGTTTTCAGAGAAAAACAAAAAGAAAGATAAGGCCAAAGAAAGAGGTGAGAAAGAGAAAGAGGGTGATTTTTTTTAAAAAATATGAAATGTTTTGAGTGTGAGGGGAGAGGATATACGTCGTTTGAGTGTCCCACTAGACTTAGGAGAGAGGGCAAGAAAGTTACTATGCCAACGACCCGAGTGATAGCGAGGAAGATTTGAAAAATTTCGAGGATGAGTCTTCACAAGGAAAATTTATTGCCTTTTTAGCCAGTTATGAGAGAACATCCACTTTGTCCCACGACGATGAGAACACTTGTGCACGTTAGACCCCCGAGGAGGATTTGAATATTTGTAGCGAGTCTGAGAGTAAGTGTGAAAGTGGAGATGAAAGTGAGCTCCAGATTTCTTTTAGATAATTATACGCCAAGACCTTAAAGACTAAGAAATTGAATAAGGAGTTAGGTCTTAAGGTGAGAGATTTGGAGAGATAGTTTTAGAGTTTGAGAGGTTTTGAGGCTACGGTGAGTTAACTTGAGAAGGTGAATATTAGTTTGAGTGAGCAGTTGATCATAGTGAATAGGGAGAAGAGTGAACTTATAGCCCGCGTGTCACAATTAGAGAAAGATATTAAGCACGCCTTGGAGGCTAAAGTCACTTTAGAGAACGCATCTAAGAAGGTTGGAAAGATGGCTCTTAATCCCATTTTGGGTAGCGATGAGAGTTTATAAATAAGTCATGACAGTGCATCTACTTCACATGTTGCACCCGAGCCAATTCCTACTTTAGTGTTAGATCCACATGACTCACCCGACCCACCTAGGCATCCCGTACCTGTTAGGAAAGCATGTCCTAAAGTTTTTGAGAGAGATTTATATAGGCCTGTTTTTGTTTTCTCAAATTGGAAAAAGAGAGGACACCTCAGGGAGTTTTGCTTTAAATTGGGTTATATGTCATGTTTTGCTTCTACACATGTTCGCACACATGCACCCACCCATGATTTTTTGCTTGCATATAATGATAGAGAGTTTGCACATATTCGAGAGCAAGTAAAGTTTTTGGTCAAGACTTCACATGATTTGATGGAGTTGTTTCAAAAGATGTCACCATCTTTGAAAACTTTCCCCGCACCTATTGGATGAGGTTTAGACATATTTACTAGCATAGGGTGATTTGCATGATGTTATCTTATGCCTATTGCTAGTATGTGCCATTTATTTTTTTACTTTGTTAGCATAAAACTCTTTAAAGTTTTTATTTATTTATTTTTGCTACTGTTTTAGCAATGTTTTGGATCTGCTTGCCCATTCTAGGAACTATTTTCACGAAAATTTTTCACTGGACAAAACTGCATGACATTCTGGGTAATCTGTGAAAAGTTTTTTTTTGTTCGAGCGAGAAGACTTTTCGTTCGACCGATTTTTGATGTCGCGCAAAGCTTATTCTCGCGAGAAGCCTTATCGTTCGAGTGACATGGCGCTTCATTTGAGCGACCTCTGGAGATTTTTTGTTTACAATCCTCTGGTTCATACTGTTATATTATTTGGTACTACTGGGTTGATTCTGAACCATGTTAAAAAAAATACAAAAAGATTTTCATTTGTTTTGATAAAATGTTTGAAAAATCTATTTTTTTTTGTATTTTGTTTACACCGTATATGAATGATCATTTAAGATGAGCAAGGCACAATTTCATTCATATGCATGTGACTATTTGATATTGTTTTGAGACAATTTGTTGTGTCATTCACGTGCTTTACAAAGGTTGGAGTCTTTGAGATGATATATAGTGTTGCTACCTACATGTTTGACTCATTTATCCTTTATTGTACACATGCACGGATTTGTTTGACTTTTGTGCTTGTCTATCACATGTTGGTCGAGTGTTTCCATCTCAATTTTATCTATACAACGAACCAAATGCGATAAAAGTTGACAAGAAAGAAGTGCATGTTATAAACTGTTTGTGGGTTTGTGTGATTTATTTTGAAAAATGAAAAAGGGTTGCGAAAGGTATTTTATTTTTTCCTTTGCGATAAGGCCACCATTTAAATGGACCTAAAAAAGTAAGGAATTGAAAATTATCCGGGGTCCAATGAGGTTTAAAAGAGCCTGAAAAGAATTAAAAAGTAATAAAAAGAAAAATATGCCAAAATGGGCCAATAGGTTTTAGTTTCATCACCTCATAAGAAAAATAAAAAGCATTATCTTTTAATGAGGGAGTTTGGATGAAATTTAAAACGGTTTGCACGGCCGTGAAAGTCATGAAAAAGCATTACATAGTTTTGGATGTTATTGGTGTGAAAATCATTTATACTTTGAGTTGTTGATATAATTAAGACGATGTCATCTAAATTCAACAATTTTACACCTAAGGACTATTTTGATGTTCATCCGTTAGGAGTACACTTATGCATCGTTCACACATGTCATGATTGAGTCAATGTTCGTATCGAATTTGTTCACACCCATTCATTCCGTATACATGATTTAGTTGCCTTAGTGAAAATTCATGGTGTGTGATTTGTGCAGCATCGTTTTTTGTTTTTTTTGTATGAAAAATCTGAAAATTCAAAAATAGTTTGTTTGCCTTGTTTACCGTGACACCCCGATTTGATTTATTTTGTTTATTCTTTTCCTTGTCTATTTCGGACAAATAAAAAGGGGGAGAGGGAATTATGATTTTATGGGGGATTTTAAGTATGGGGGAGAATTTATTATGCTTTCATATTTATGATTATATCATTTCAACTCGATACGTCACGAGGTATTTTCTTTATCTCACGTCTGTAGGTATAATTGAAGATCATTATGTTGCACACCCCGATGAGAAAATCTTGGAGTTTTGAAGATTTGATTGTTGAAGCAAATTTTGAAGACTTGATAGTTTATCTTTTCACTTTTAAGTTTATGGGGGTGGGGGGTAGATTTGTATATGTCATTTTTTATTGATAATTCGGATGTTTTTATTTTGTACCGGCATAGACATAGGGGAGATTTGTAAGGACATAGCCTGTCACAATTAAGTATGTCATATACCGCTGCAACCATTGAAGAGGTTCAAAGATCATTTATGCAATGAGATGGTCCGAATATCAGCTTCATCAACAATCAAGCCTTCGCGAATTGAATTTGGTAAAGCTGTGTTTTTAATTCCTTAATAGTTCACTTAGGATATTGATATATTTTTCATAAAATATTTTTCTAAGTGTTGGAGCAGAGCTTTAAAATGTTTTTCGTCAAAAAATATATTTTTCGGAGTGTTTGAGGCAGTGCATTTACTGAAAGGATAAATGAGAAAATATGAGTTTAAGCATCTCGTTCGAAGGACATCGTATGTCGTTCAAACGACACTGCATGTCACGCGATACTTCAAACGACAACGTGTCTTGCTCGAAAGACCCACCGCCTTAAGTCTTCTATTTGAAGGACTTTTCAACTCCATTTTTCACAAGAAGCCTGTACGTTTTTACATTCTGCAAACAGTGCAATATCGACAGAACCTTTTGGCTTCTTCTTTTAGAGTTTAATCTTTTTTATTTTCAATTCACCAAAGTCCCAATTGTTCTAGTGAATTGTTTTGGAGTTTGATAACACACTTTGCTAGTGTTCATATTTTTGTGGAGAGGATATTTACATCGTATGGATGTGTGTCATTAAGATTCGCTACATGCGGATCTTTGTTGAAGAGAGGACTACGGTTCTTATGGATTGCTGCGCGTAATTCATTACTGATGACGCCGATCAACGCCTGCGGGTATTCGTGTGTCAAACTGTATTTCATTGTAACCGTGTAAGTTACGATTTACAATTATAGTGAAATAAAAGGTTTTGCCTTGAGGGGATTTTTTCTGAACTTTGTGTCGCATATTTTATTTATCTTGGTTTGACATATGCACACACGTAGCTAATTGATTTCGAGGGATGAATTAATTTGATTCATAAATTGACACTAATTAAATAAGTCTATGATTGGAATTTACGCATCTATTCGAATCTTTATCACACATTGGTTTTACAGTCAGTATTTATTTTATTTAGATTCTATTTCCTTCTAGTTAGATTTATTATTGTATTATGACTATATACCGGGAGTTATTGGTTAATTTATTTATTCCATATTATTCTGTATCGATTGCTATTTTGTGGTGTATGTAAGTTTCATTATTTTCATGGTTGGTTATGCGAATGAGAATTTTATATACACAAGTAAATAAGTTTTAAATTTTGGCACCAGATCTAATAGGTTATTAGTAATTAAAATTCTTCGACAGTAATGCTAAGAATGAACTAGATGACATTTCTTTTTTATTTTGTAAAAGATTGATCACCTGTTATTGAAATTGGCTGGGTGTTAAATATCTTTATAATGCGATACATAAAAAATTGCCGGGGCTCTAAAGCGAGTACCTCTCAACTATAATTTCAGAACATTTTAGTAGAATATAAAACTTTGGTGTTCCATTGAACTCTTAATTTTTTAAGTTGTGAGAATTAAAAGCTTGCTTATGCTATTAATATGGATTCCAAAAATCCTTGGAGAAATCATGTCATAAATGATTGAATTCCCCGGGATGAACTATAAATGAGTTTATAATTGAGTTATCTTATAACTTAAAGATATTAAGGTGTATACACAACCTTTGAAGGAATATTGAGACAATTATCATTTATGAATATAATCTTTGTTTAATAGCCAAGATTTAACAATTGTATGATAACTTAGTTATAAATGATATTTTAGCTTATTCTCATGAAAATGAAGTGGCTTCATTTAATTTGATAGTCATTATTATTATTATACATGATGTTAAGTTAAAATTAAATATATAATATCACTTTTCGAATGGTGACCTAGGTATGATAACTTCCTTACCAACCTGAAGTTTGATGACTTATTAATATGGAAGACAACAATAAATGTGATGACATTTTGATAATTTCAAATCATCAAATTAGATTGAATTGATAATGATATGAATGTTGTTTATCGTTAAGTATGTTGAAACATGAATGCACTATTATTTATTTATGCAAGACTAATTAGTTAATATTTTGTTATGATATTTTGTTGCTAAGAAAATAAAATTTATGCTAAGCCAAAGTGTTAGCAGAATGAGTTTCAATGAAACAAGCATATTACATGTTAGTATTACACGACCAATTATAGATCGAGTGCCTTTGAATAAAAGAATATATATTTTTAGATATATTCTTATCGTGAACCATCTTATATTCCACGTGACCCAAATATAAGAACATTATATACAATGTTAAGAAAGACGAATATGTGAACATCTTAAGTAGTCTCAACTGAGCTACTAAATACAGTTGACTTGGAATTTTTTATTTGTTGGAGTAATATGAATGTTTATAATTCAAATGTTCATTCTTATGCTATCATGAAAGGTTATGTGTTTTGATAAAAACTATGAACCTAGAATTGATTATGAATTAATTAATGGATATATGTCTAACACATATTATGATGTTATATTTTGGAACTCTAAGAAATATTAATTATTGATACAATTAATGATGGAGTTTATGGTGATACCATTAGCTATGTATATTGAAGCAATAAAAGGTTGAAAGACCTATTATAAGACACTTTTTATGGGAGAGATCAATACCAATGATTTTATCCACAACAATAGAACCATATCTATTGTAAAATTGTAGAACCGTTATTATAATGACAAGAACAATATATATGTAGTAAGCACGACATATTTTGAAAATTTAAAAGTAATGAGTTGTGAATGTGGATTATGTGTGGACTAATGAGAACAGAACCTGACTAATCCTTTGACAAAAGGACTGGTACAATAGAAAATGTTTAACACCTAATAAGGGACGAAAATGAAACCCGTTGATAGTTGAATCACTTGTGGTGGTAACCCAACCTATAGACTGAAGATCATAAGAAATAAGTTCAAAGGGTAATAACAAGTCACAAATGATATGGGTTGAATCATGGTATTTATTTTATACGAGGTTTTACTCCTAGTCCATCCTTATGAAGCAAGATATCCTGAAACAAGTAAATGTTGAGTTAGTTATAACTCTTAATGAAGATCAATAGCTCTATTTTGAGCGAGATACCTATCAACGGGAGCATTCTTGATAAACTCACCTATGTGAATGTGAAAGTCTGGCCAATTCTTATGGTAATTTTGGTTAAATTCCTTAGAGCATTCACATACTAGGATAGAAACATATGGTAGTGAAGTGCTGGTTTGAGGAATACACCCATGTAGGGTTGTGTGTGTGATGTTGTCAGAGATAGAGTTCAAAATTACGAGTTACTTCAATATAATCTGAATCATCTTTACTACGTAAACATTCAATTCGAAAGACACTTTTTCGTATGCACAATGTTATGAATTATTGCTCAATCAATTTCCAAAATTTACAAGTGGGGAATTTTTGGAACTGGATGGGTTTGTTCAAGTTTTTTACGTGTGAGTAAATGTTTGAAATAAAAAGAGAACAAAATATAACATGGGGATCCACATGTCTTGGCTTACTAAAATAAAATATGCTATTAAATGCAACTATGAATGGCATCCCATGCTTTCTCCCACTTAGTTTCCCATTCTCTTTCATTAAATTCCCATTATTGTCCACTAGCTTTTTCTTTTAACAGGCGACTACCATGGAGCCCGCGCGATGCGCCGACATAAATGTATAGTACAAATTTATTTGAATAAAAATATATTATTTCATTGTATGTAAATACATACGTGTTCAAAGAGTAATGATAGGAAAAAATAAATGTGCAAAAGTTTTTCCCAATCAATGTATTGTATTTTTGAAATCCCCCCCCCCCCCCCGAAAATGCAGGTCAAATTTTTAATATGTCTTCAGCATTTGTGGCTTTAATGTGCTCAATCAATCCCTGAGGTCGATTCCTTTGCACTTGCAAAATAACGTTATTTTATGTAAAAATATAAAGATGGGTTAGATACTAACTTTCTATTTATATTAATGATTTTTTTGAATGTCATATATGGATACACTTACCACGTCTGTGATGTAATTAAAAAAAATGAAATTATTTTTTGTTTTGGATTTCCAATTATATGTATGCATTCTCATTGCTGAACAGAAGTAAAAATAAATTTGTTATCCCGTGAATTTCGCGGCGAACCTATAGTTAAAAAAATCTTAAATGTTTGAATACTAAATTAAATTTTTTGATTCGATGATCGATTAATGTTTTACTAGTAATTATGGAAGATTACCTTATTGATTTAAGTCTTTCGGATGCCTGGTAATGTTTTTCATCATCGACATCTTTCATGCCAGAAGATTGAGACTTTGAATGTTGTGTGAGGTGCATTTTCGGTGATCCCTCTCTAAATTGTTTGAGAGTAGCCTCACTTTAATTAGTTGAACTATTGCTATCGTGCAATCTATCATGTTGACAAATTGTTTCATTTAAGTTTATTATTATGAAATAAAATCCACGTCATATACCTAATATATTACGGACTTATCACGCCTAAATTTATTTTTTGTTTGGAGTCAATTAAATTTTGATTGTAAATCATAACATTATAACAGAGCTATCATCTTAATAGAAATACACGTGAACAATCTCTATCATTTTCTTAGCAGAAATACGCGTGAAGAGTCTCTAGCATTTTCGTTTTTGTCCAATGAGGTGCTAGGTGAAGAATTGTTTAGTGTATTGGCGTGTAATGAAATAGGAGCATATCTGATGTTTATACTTTAATCGTTTTTATATGGTGCTGTGTATCAAGTGATTATTGAACTATCATTTCTACTATAAAAATGAAGATGAAAATATAATAATTTTACAGTGAAATCGATATATCATATATAACAGTTGGGATGAAGACAAACAAACATTTTAGGTGGAAAAGTGATATTGGAAATATACCTATACCTTGATCATATTGAAACGAAACACAAATCTAGGGTGAGATTCACAATGTTTATGACATTAAAAAGTTGACTATTCTATAACCGATTTGATACCTTAACATCTCTTCAAATAGATATATTTGCAAAAATTTATGTGCAAGCTAATATCTCATCGCTCGCACATTTTTATTTTCCTTTTAAAAGATCCCGCAATTAACTTTAGAGGAGCACTTCCTAGTTAATGATTTCTCTCGAACGTTCAAATATGTTATGATTTAAATACTCTCTCTTGCTACTATTTTTGAAATATGGTACCATAGTAGGAGGACGCCACTGCTTTCATGCAACAATTTAAAATGACTTAAACAATTAAGGTGAAGGATACTTACATGTATGCTTCTAATCAAATAATTCTATTTTCCTTGATTATACTACTATTTTTGAATCATGGTACCATAGTAGGAGGTAGCCACTGCTTTCATGCAGCAGTTTGAAATGACTTAAACAATTAAGGTGAAGGATACTTACATTTATGCTTCTAATCAAGTAATTATATATTCCTCGATTACACACACATGCGCGCGCACACACGTATGTACACACACACACACACACACACACACACACACACACACACACACATATATATATATATATATATATATATATATATATATATATATATATGCATGGGTGTGTGTGGGTTGATAGAAGCCTCTTAGATATGAAATTGATATGCAATATAGATTCTTGGTATTATTATCAACGCCTTCCTAACTCTTGACTTTTATAATGTAATGATCTCCAAGTTATGATGATTTTCAATTAATCTTGAATTAAAATGCCATAACTGTGTAACAAAGGTTTGATTAAAATGCTATAAAAGTGCACTGAAGAGTTTGTGGCAACGGTGGATCGGTAATGGGAAGCCATTATTTTCATGGCAGTGAATAGGTATATTCAAACTACAACTAAAAGGAAAATTAATAAACGATGAAAAATAATAGGATTTTGATAGAAGCAAATCAAAACGAAAGTATAATTTAGAAGCTGTATCAAATCTATGTCAACCAAAATTCTTATATACGATTTTCGAAAAAATTATACATACACAATTGTCAATTGAACATTTTATCAAACATATGCCAAACAAAATTCGTGTATACATATAAACCTACACTAAAGTATATTACCGAAATTGTATCAAACTAACGCCAAGAAATACACACACACACACACACACACACACACACATATATATATATATATATATATATATATGTATATATATATGTATGTATATATATATATATGTATATATATATGTATGTATGTATACAAACAAAATTGTCATTTCAACATTTTATCGAACATATGGTAAAAAGATATCTATGCATGGAGTTTTAAAATTATATTGAAAAACACAATGGCAAGCTATTAGATAGTCTTTTTTCTTAATTTTTGTGTTGTAAACTACGCTTACCCATTTACATTTAGAAATCGCCTGAGTTAAGTTTTCAAGTGCAATTTCAAATTCCTGAACTTCATAACTTTTGGAAAGACACACCTTAATAATTGTACTATATTTAAGTGAGCTCAAATAATTTACAGAAACATAACCCTAACTTGTTTTTTAAAAAAGTTCAAATAATTTGCAAAAAAAAGGAAGTTAGCATCCAACACCCAAAAAAATTACAAAAATGTATCACTATCTTTAAAGAAATGCATTAAAAAGTATCATGTAAGACTATTAAACGTAACCCCCAACTTGTTTTTATAAAAAGTTTAAATAATAAAAAAAAGAAAGGTAGCATCTAACACCCCCAAAAATTACAAAACTGTATCATTGTTTTAAATTAGTGCATTAAAAAGTAACATGTAAGGCTACCAAATTAGAGCTTTGTTTCTATTATATTATATTTAAGTGAGATCAAATAATTTACACAAGCATAACCCCAACTTGTTTTTCATAATAACAAATAATTTACAAAAAAAGATAAAGGTAGCATCCAACCAAAAAAAAGAACAAAACCGTATCACTGTGATTTTTTTAAGAGCATAGAAATAAAGTAGGAAAACAACATCTTAATTGAGGATGAACAATATGCAAGAAGATAACTTCTTTAATGAATATATAGATGATGGCTGGGGAAAACCCTTAATTTTTTAGGGGAAAAAGCTGTTTTGTTTTTTGGGAGGAAAATTGAGAAGCCTTGTTCGTATTCTATATGGTGCATGAACGTAGGAGTACATAAGAGATGATTCAATTCCATACGATTCTGAGGAGGGAGATGAATATAGGTCAGTGATAAGGCATAAATATTTCATATTTATCCCCTTAATTTTGATCCCTCCTTTTATGATCCCGTGCATTGTAATTAACTTGAATTTATCTCATATTTATGCTATTAAACCTCCTTGGCCAGTACTTCGTGTTTTGTGTATCTCTCATGTATTTTACAGGTATTTCATGCAAGTTAGTGCGAGAGAGAACTTAAAACAGTGAAAGAAATCCAAGAAATGAGGAGTTGAAGGGCATTTTGTTAATTTGTTAGCCTTAGTCTGGAAGTAGAGCCTAAACAAAAGTCAAAGTGTACGAAATCATGAGAACATTAGAAGAAACGACGTCCCATTTCGAATTACGGTGGAGAAGTTATAAGCGATCGAAGTTGAGAAGGAAATCCAAAGAAAAAAAGAAGAAGAACCAAGCAATGCAGGAAGTTTCCCCAAAACAAACTCTAAACCGGTTCGAGTCCGAACTGGTTCGCCTATACACCCGATCTAGTTCGACCCACCTGATGCGCGAAATTTCTTTTATTGCTAATTTTTTCTTCATAGTTGTATGAGGCTAGGACTTTTGCAAAATGACTCTGTATTATTGTAGTTTGACATTAGACCAGTTTTAATTAGTTTTTACCTCAGAATAAAAGTGGAGAAGATGCAAGAACCCTAGTTTTAATTCATGCACTAAAGCTGAATTATTTTGATTTAATTCTCAAGATTTTAATATCAAGTTTGTCTTCTCTATCTTATTCTTGCATATTCTCCATCTTTGCATGTTTTTATTTATTTTTTGGGGATGTTAAGACTTCCATGAATGATTAGAAATAGTTTCATCATGATTTTCAACACATGGAATGTTAGGATTTTGGTTATTTCCCACGTAACTATGTCCGACCAAGTTTTTAACGGGTTGGGGTAAATGAACCCAACCTAGGTGTTACAAAATGGATTTAAAAGAGAATAAAATGTAATTAAAAATTCAAAGATTTGATTTTTATCAAAATAAAGGCTGTAAATCTTTTAATTCCATTTGCCCTAGGTAACCAGAATGTTTAAGGGTGCAATCGACATTTTGGCAATTCATCATTCTCGTCAAATACAATTTTTGATTTGATATTGTGAGGAGTAAAATCAGCATATGTAAAATGCTTAGAGAGTATTTGATGTTGCTTTGAATTGAGAATTCGGTTTTGAAGTTTTTATGTTCTACGTAATCACCGACGGTTCGAGGGTGTGTACCCTAACTCCATTTTACCACGTTAATTTCAAACTCGCTCCGTTATTCTTGCATGCATAGTTAAATTAACAGTTTTATTAAATTGCATTAGTTGATAGGAAGTTCATAAACAATCATCTTTTCTCTCTTTTTCTGAGTCAATCGAAAGGTTAATCGTCCTTCCTATTTGTCGTCACGCTCTGCACCCGAATCCCTTAGTTTCACACTCGATTTACCGGATTATTACTTGAGCGATTGACTTGCACTTGAGCTATAATCACACGCGTTATAGACACAATTTTTTAGTCGCATCAAGTTTTTAGCGCCGTTGCCGGGGATTAGGTAGACATTTACGTTAGGTCGAATTAATCTAAAAATTTGACTCTAATTCTTAAAAAGCTAAAAATAATCATAAAATCCAATATATATATATATGTATGTATGTATAATCTCTCAAATCCTTACATGCAAAATCCTCAACTAACTCCTCAATCCACTCCTATAAGAATTCACGAAAATCCTATAGTAGAGTACAAACCCGATAGCCCACATACTCCTCGTGTTCCCCAATTTTGGGTTCCACCTCCCACACTACCCATCTCCATCACGAGTCACACTTTGACTCCAATTGATAGGGAGTCGAATGAGGATATCGAGCATTTGGAGAGAATGCGATGTCTAATAATGCTAATTATGGTACATGTGAGGGTGAAATGTTGTATCACCCCATAAGAGACCTCTTATATCTTGAGAAAATCGTCACTTCGGAATGAATTATATTCCTATATAATGAGGGGAAATTCTATTTTCCTAATGGAATGATTCAGATTCTTCCCATATTCCATGACTTAGAGTAAAAAAAACCATACCTCCACGTTCGCGAGTTCGAAGAGGCATATGAAACGTTTAGAAATCAAGCGTGCACCCAAGATATTATTCACCTTAAACTTCAAATCTTAACTTTATCGATAAATGTCCAGAGCTCCTTCTGCATCTGAACTTTATCAATTGGACAAAGAATTCTAGTTAAAACTTCAAATCAACCAACTTGCTAAAAGATTGGATGACATAGTCGAGTCTCACGGAAGAGAAACATCCAGCTCCACTCGAGCATTGAGAGAGAATATGTGTGAAATTTGTGAGGCAGGACATTCAACGAAGGAATTCCCGACAATAACCATCTAAAAAGTCATTCTTTAAGAACAAGTGGAAGCGGTAAGAGCGTTTAAGGGTAATTTTAATGCCCCTTACGGGAATTATGACAACCATTTGTGGAAGAACCATCCCAATTTTAGTTATGGGTAATAACATGCCGCGTTGAATCCTAATTCACATGTTGCCCCTCCTCCACCATCGCCTTCGCATATCTGACAAGCTACACAAATGCAAGGAGAACCTCCTGCGCCTTATATCACCCCATCGTGGAGAAATATCGAGGACACTTTGAATCAATTTACGCAAGCTCAATCAGCAACCAACATTCAAAATACCTGAATATTTGCCAAAATAAATGCGATCATTTTGAGATTTCAATCTTCCTTAAGTGTCCAAGAGATGGGCAAGTTTTCGGCTTAAGGCCAAATACCTCCCTAAGGTCAACCTTGTGTTAACTTTACGTTTGACGATCATAAAGAGGAATGTCAGGCCGTTACCACTCTATGTAGTGGCATAGTCATTGATTTATCATCTCCCCCACACGATGAAACTAAATACAAGGAGGTTTCTCCCAGCACAAAAGAGGCCGGGTTCCCTTGAACGAGAGTGAAGACGATGACACCACTAGGTCCAAAGTTATAGTGAAACCACCCACTACTGCGAATTTACCTCAACGGTTGGTTACTATATTTAAAGGGGCCTCCCGTGAAGACGTGCTAGATGTGATAAAGAAAGTAAAGCTTAATTTATCTTTTCTCGAGGAAATCAAGAAAATTCCTATCTATGCAAAGTTCCTTAAGGATTTATTGATGGTGAAACGTATATTAAAGGTAAAAAAGAATGTTTTCCTAGCACAAAATGTGATCGTAGTTCTACTAAGTGACCTCCCACCAAAGTTTAATGATCCGTGTGCACCGACCATTTCGTGCATCATTAGAGAGAACCTCATCGAGAGAACCTTCTTAGATTTAGGGGTAGTGTTAACATTTTCCCTTAATCCGTCTATAGGCAATTGGATTTTGGGGAACCTCAAGCCCACTAAAATCACTTTCCAACTCGTAAACCGTATCGTGAAGATACCTCGAGGGCCTGTTGAGGCCATAATAGTCCAAGTGGAAACTTTCTACTTCCCTGTAGATTTTGTCATTTAGAACACAGAGCCCTCCACCCCCTTGAGTAATCATGTTCTTGTCATCCTTGGCTGCTTATTCTTAGCTATGTCTAACACATTGATTACTATTCGAAATGGGAAAATGCAAATCATGTTTGAGGACATGACCTTGAGACAAATATCTTCAGCATCACCAAGCAAGTGGGTAATAAGGAAGAGTTTCACGAGGTTGATCTTATAGAGGAGGTTATAGATGAGCACATAGAGCAAAATATTGGTACGGATTCTCTATAATCATGTCTTATTTAGGGTAGTGAGAGTAAAGGGACATACACCGATTTAGAGAGGGAAGTAGGAGAGTTGAATGAGATCTTGTATGAGAGAGCGTCGGATAAGGATGTGAGAGATGTTAATTGGGTTTATAGGTTTGAGGAATCACCACCGAGGGAGTTGCGTACGGTTCCCCCCAATGAAAAATTTCCCACCCTCAAATTAAAGAAACTACCCTCACACCTAAAATATGCTTATTTGGTAGAGGATGTGACATTTTCCATTGTTGTCTCCTCAAGCCTAAATAAAGATCAAGAGGGTAAACTATTATCGATTTTGAGTAAGCATCGTAGTGCTTTTGGTTGGAGTATCACAGATTTGAAAGCTATAAGTCCCCTAATGTGTATCCATATCCACCTCAAGGAGGACATGACGCCTTCTAGGGAGATGCAAAGGCGATTGGAACCCACGATGAAAGATGTCGTGACAATGGAGATTATTAAGTTATTAGACACAGGCATCATTTACGTATTTCGGTTAGCAAGTGGGTGATTCCTATAAAAGTCTCCTCGAATAAGTTGGGAATAACTGTTGTCGAAAAATCCACGGCTGAGCTAATTACCCAAAGCACCACCACCGGGTGGCGGGTTTGCATTGAGTACCAGAAGCTCAATGCTGGCACGAGGAAATATCATTTTCCTTTACCGTTTATCGACCAAATGCTAGAGGGACACCCATTCTATTGCTTTCTTGATGGTTATCTTGAATATAATTAAATTGAGGTTGATGTGATAGATCAAGAAAAGGTGACGTTCACATGTCCTTTTGGCACGTTTTCCTACAAATGTATTCCCTTTGGATTATGTAATGCTCCCATTACCTTTAAAAAGTGCTTGCTTAATCTTTTTAGCGATATGGTCGAAAGGTTGAGTTTTTTATGGATGACTCTAGTGACTTCAGCCCCACTTTTGATATTTTCCTCGTTGATCTAGAAAAAGTGATAGCCCTTTTTGTGGAACAGAACTTGGTGCTAAATTGGTATGTAAGGGAAAATTTCAAATCGAGTCTATTTGTAGTGTTGGCTTATTTTCGGACAAAACTAATTGAGTCATAGGATAATACTTTGTCATATCCTTTCAAGCCTATGATGTTTGAGTTGAAGACATAGCGGCCAAGAGTTTGAATGCTACATCATTGCTAATTTATGTGCCAAGTATTTACATCATCAATATTTGAATTCCAAGGTCTCTAAAGGTATGAATGCATTTAATAAATATAGAATTTTTTATGGATCTCTTTTCATAAAATTTTGTCATATTGATTTTTTATTTTTCTCAAAAAATCATTTTAAAACTTTGCATAAAATGTTCTGGGCTTAAAAAGCATTTTTGATTTTTTTTCTGAAATGTCGTTAGAACGATGATTTTTTCTTGTTCGAAAGAGGTCATTCGAACAACTTCTCTAACGAGATTTATCTATTTTCTCATTAGAAGTTTTGTTCGAACGACATATCTAAAGAATTTTATCACTGTATTTTCGCTAGTTATCTCATTAGTAAACTCGTTCGAACAATGTCATTCCAACGACATTTAAAAGTCGTTCGAATAATCGGCGTCAGTTTTTGACATTTTTTATAAAACTTCCCACTTTCCGACTAACTTTTTACCAGATTTATTATATGTGGGAATAGTATTTTTCAAGACACTTTTTCAGATTTTCCAAGGGCCTTTGAGAGCCAAATTCCTAAACCAAATATTCCCATTTTGTGTTGTTGATTTTCAATGGATTAATTTCTACCAAAAGACTAGTTTACACCATAGTTTGTTTTGATTCAAGTTCAGATATATATTATTTGTTGTGAGATCATTTTTCAGCACTGGGTATTTTTCTCATCCCAAAAAGAGAAAGTTTCATGCAGTGGATTCTATTCGTTTTAGTCGTGCTACACATATGGAGAGAGGCTTCGTGTGTGGTTGGCGATAGTTGGGCCCCATCGATGGATTCTTAAACGTTGGTGGACACCAACGTTATCTACTTGGTGGAGGTTAAAGAATGAAGGATCATCAAGGCTTGAAGGGAGTCGATTCGTTGTTCTAAGTTCTTCTGTCGTGTCTTTGTAAAAATATCGTACTTAGTGGATTTGTAGGCTGGGCCGTCCGAGGTTTTTCGGTTGTTGATTTTCCACGTACATCGTACCTTATGTGTATTGTGATTTCCTTTTATCTTGCAAACTCACTTAGATGCATGCTAGGTTAATCAAGATAAAAATTGGTTTAAACACATAATTTGTTTAATTTGGTGCTAGGTGTAATATTGGGTAATTATAGTTTAATTTAATTGAGGTCAACAAATTTAATTTGGAAAATTTATGTAAAATTTGTTTGGCCTATATTAAAACTTGAATTAATTGTTGTTGGTATTATTTAGAACTTGAGTTGAATTAACTTTGTTTAAAATAAAAAATTGAAATATTTTTTTAGTTGAGTTTAAGTTTATTTTAATTTTAAAGAAATTAAAATTTGGGAACTTTAATGGGTAAATTTGAAAGTGAATTTAAGTTTGGTATATTGTGTGAACCATCTCCTATTCTATGTGACACCCCGCCTAATTAATTATCGGGTGATTAGTCCTTAATTAATTAATTTCAGTATATCAAATTGTTCAGATAAAAACTAACCACCTAATATTTAAAAAGGTTGGTGTCAAAATTTTATCTTGTTATTAACTAACATAATTAAAGGGAAATGTTTATTCATCACCATACATCACAATAGCAATAAGGAAAGAACTAACTGAGTTTAAATAAAGAACTGGAGTAAACACTCCCAGTCAAAATCCCATACAATAATCCTAACATGAAAACAAAGTCTAATAATAGAATAAAACAACTCTAAATCTCTGAATGTAAAATAGGAGGGACAACATGTCCAACTGAAATAAATGACTGATAGATAAGGAGAATAGACTATGAATCGTCTACTAGTAATGTCCTGTAGCTTTCATAGCAGCTACAGCTCGGCAAAAGAATGGAATCTCTTGAGTCTCGTGTCCCTGTGTTTGAGAACCTAAAATAGTAAAAAAATAAAAGGAGGTTTGCAGAAAAACAGGCCAAAGCCTGAGTAGAAAACAATTTGAATATAGCAAGTGCTTAAATTGATTGATTAACACAATTTTTATTCATGTTAACTTAGCGTACTCACTTGGGATACTCACCTCTCATCTAATTTGAACACCTAGAGAGTGAGCCTAGCTACCCATACTAGTCACAATTCTCTACCTGACTATACGTAGTATAACCACTATGCCAGGTAAAATATCTAAATAACCCGAAGACAATATATCTATATTATTTAGGAATAGGTTTGAAGATTCTTTAAGTCATTCTCATAACATTCTTAATTCTCAACTGGTGTCCCAATAAGTATATACTTTAATAAAGTAGTAAACATGAAACACAGAATATGAACTCTGTATGCATATAAAAATCTCACTATGTATACATACTAATACATTTATCAATACAACACCCATGGTTAAGAAATTCCTGGTGCTAGGCATACTCGGCTATCTAGTCCCATTACAAATGCTTACGCATGAAGGACAAGAAGTTCAATCTCTTAGGAACCAATAAAACATATACACATATTAGAGGCGAACATAGTTCCAACCCGATGGGCTACGCACATACCTACGCACCCATACGACCGTCATCACTATCATTCTCACAGATAGTCCGTACCTAGGTTCCATGCTCTAGTGGTACGACTCAAAATCCCCCGAAGTCACACAAGATATGGTCGTCCACAATGGGCTAACCTTTCTTCGATAGCCAGTAGCTAGGTATGTCATACACATAATATTCCAAGTAATAAGCATGCACACAACTTATACACCTTAATAGGCATTCACGCAACCCCATTTACCATAATTCGTAAGTAATATTAATGTCATTACTCTCCACGATATCCATTTATATATATCCTCTCTAGGACTTACATTCTCTCCTAGGTTTCCATACACGTTCTATACATCGAGGATCATTACACCCTTAATTCCCTAAAATTTTGGATTTTACGTCACCCGTTACTCACGTAGGCTAACACACTCGCTTGGATGAACCTAGGATGATTTTTAACTCGATCGTACCTTAAAAATCCATTATGGAATCTCGTTAGAATGAGTTCATTCGAACGAAGTTCCCACTTTGAACGGACTGTGAAACTCGTTAGAAGGGTCATTGGAAATCTCATTAGAAGGCTCGTTCGAACGACCTGGCTAGGTCTTCGAAGGAGATGTCTGAACTGGCATTGATCTTCCCAAACTCGTTTTTCTCCAATTTTCATACTTCAATATCATTCCAAACTCAACCCAATCCGAATGTAATTGTTTCTAAACAATTCTAAGTTACCATAGGACACTTCCTAACACACATTAGAGGTTAATCCTTATGGAATCAAGGTAATCCAATAAATTACTCAATTTCTTATAAATCACTTTGATATGAACTCAGAAACTTCTATTCCTTCAAAAACCCCCAATTAATTTCGTGATTTCAACATTTATTTTACCAATATTAATAGTTCTAAGAAGGGAAGTTCTTCTACATGCCAACCTATCTCCAATTCATGGGATTTCCTTACAAATCAGTCTAATTAAACCCTAGTTTTCATTACAACCATTTCATATCATTTAATTTAAATCAACAGGAACAATATATGCTAAAAGAGGAGCAAGATAAACACTTGCCTTGAAATGAACTTCTGATTCTCGGACTAAAATTGGTATGTAGTTGATCCTCTTGTTGCGATCTACACTATCGTGTAATTCTTAGTGGGAAATCTTGAGTTCTTGGCTTAGTTCTCTGATGGAGTCTTCTTTATCCTTGGTTCTCCCTCTCTCCCTCTCTCTCTTTCACGAATGTTAAAAAATGACAGTAACCTCTAACCCACGTTGCTTTAATTGAAACATAATTTTCATCCATTTAATTCCCCCAAAAATCCAAAAGACTAAAATACCGCTCCGGGGTGCTATTTTGGGCTAAAATTTCTCGGACTCCAATCGAGTAGTGTTTTCTAACTATTTCGACCCTTTCGAACACACTGGCGCACTCAAAATAGTCGTTCAAGTTATGTAAAAGTAATTTACCTTTTTAATCCCCAAAAATAATTTACCTCTTATTAAAGTACATACTTTAATAAGGTAGACAACATAAAAGACATAATAGGAACTCAGTATGCATATAAAAATCTCACTATGTATACATACTAATACATATATCAATACGACACCCTTGGTTACGAAACCCCTGGTGCTAGGCATACTCGATTATCTAGTCCCATTACAAACGCTCATGCATGAAGGACAATAGGTTCAATCTCTCAGGAACCAATACAACATATACACATATTGAAGGCGAACATAATTCCAAGCTAATGGGCTACGCACATACCTACATACCCATACGATCGTCATCACTATCATTCTCACAGATAGTCCGTACCTAGGTTCCATGCACTAGTGGTACGACTCAAAATCCCCCGAAGGTACACAAGATATGGTTGTCCACAACGCATTGACCTCCGTTCGATAGCCAGTAGCTAGGTATGTCATACATATAATATTCCAAGTAATAAGCATGCACACAGCTTATACAACTTAATAGGAATTCATGCAACCCCATTTACCATAATACGTAAGTAATATTAATGTCATTACTCTCCACAATATCCATTTATATATATCCTCTCTAGGACTTACATTCTCTCCTAGCTTTCCATACACGTTCGATACCTTGAGGATCATTACACCCTTAATTCCCTTAAACTTTGAATTTTACGTCACCTGTTACTCAAGTAGGTTAACACACTCTCTTGGATGAACCAAGGATGATTTTTAACTCGACCCTACCCTAAAAACCCATTCAGGAATCTCATTAGAAGACAGGGGATTCTCGTTCGAACGAAGTTACCACTTCGAACGAACTCAACAACTCGTTAGAAGGGTCGTTGTAAATCTCGTTAGAAGGCTCGTTCGGATGAGATCGTTCGAATGACCTGAGCAGGTCTTCGAACGAGATGTTCGAACTGGCCTTGTTCTTCCCCAAACTCATTTTTCTCTAATTTTCATACTTCAATCTCATTCCAAACTCAACCCAATCCTAATGTAATTGTTTCTAAACTATTCTAAGTTACCATAAGAAACTTCCTATCACAAATTAGAGGGTAAATCTTTATGGAATCAAGGGAATCCAACAAAAATACTCAATTTCTTATAAATCTATTTGATATGAACCCAATAACTTCTATTCCTTCAACCCCTCCCAATTAATTTTCTGATTTCAACATTTATTTTACCAACATTAGTCGTTCTAAGAAGGGAAGTTATTCTACATGCCAACCTATCTCCAATTCATGGAATTTCTTTATAAATCAGTCTAATTAAACCCTAGTTTTCAGTACAACCATTTCATATTATTTAATTTAAATCAACAGGAATAATATATACTAAAAGAGGAGCAAGATAAACACTTGCCTTGGAATGAACTTCTGATTCTAGGTCTAGAATTGGTATGTAGTTGATCCTTTTGTCGCGATCTACATTATGGTGTAATTCTTGGTGGGAAATCTTGAGTTGTTGGTTTAGTTATCCTATGGAGTCTTCTTATTCCTTAGTTCTCTCTCTCCCTCTCTCTCTTTCATGTATGTTAAAAACTAACAGTAACCTCTAACCCATGTTGATTTTAATTAAAACCTAATTTTTGTCAATTTAATTCCCCAAAAATCCTAAAAGACTAAAATACCCCTTCGGGGTGCTATTTTGGACTAAAATGTCCCGAACTCCAAATAAAACATCCGAGTAGTGTTTTCTGACCTTCCGGACACACTGGCGCACTCAAAATAGTTGTTCGAGTTATGTAAAAATAATTTACCTTTTTAATCCCCAAAATTAATTTACCTCTTATTGAAGTATATACTTTAATAAGGTAGACAACATGAAACACATAATAGGAACTCAGTATGCATATAAAAATCTCACTTTGTATACATACTAATACATATATCAAATCGGCACCCATGGTTAAGAAACCCCTGGTGCTAGGCATACTTGGCTATCTAGTCCCATTGCAAATGCTCACGCATGAAGGATAATAGGTTCAATCTCTCAGGAGCCAGTACAACATATACACATATTGAAGGCGAACATAGTTCCAAGCCGATGGGATACGCTCATACCTACGCACCTATACGACCGTCATCACTATCATTCTCACAGGTAGTCCATACGTAGGTTCCATGCTCTAGTGGTACGACTCAAAATCCCTCGAAGGCACACAAGATATGGTCTTCCACAACGCACTAACCTCCGTTCGATAGCTAGTAGCTAGGTATGTTATACACATAATATTCCAAGTAATAAGCATGCACACAACATATACAACTTAATAGGCATTCACGCAACCCTATTTACCATAATACGTAAATAATTTTAACGTCATTACTCTCCACGATATCCCTTTATATATATCCTCTCTAGGACTTACATTCTCTCCTAGGTTTCCATATACGTTCGATACCTAGAGGATCATTACACCCTTAATTCCCTAAAACTTTGGATTTTACGTCACCCATTACTCACATAGGTTAACACACTCTCTTGGATGAACCTAGGATGATTTTTAACTCGATCGTACCCTAAAAATCCATTCTGGAATCTCGTTAGAAGTCAAAGGGATTCTCGTCCGAATGAAGTTCCCACTTCGAATGAACACAACAACTAGTTATAAGGGTCATTAAAAATCTCATTAGAAGGCTCGTTCGAACGACCTGGGCAGGTCTTCGAACGATATATCCGAACTGGCCCTGTTCTTCCCCAAACTCATTTTTCTCTAATTTTCATACTTCAATCTCATTCCAAACTCAACCCAATCCTAATGTAATTGTTTCTAAACTATTCTAGGTTACCACAGGACACTTCCTAAAACAAATTAGAGGTTAAATGCTTATGGAATCAAGGGAATCCAACAAATTACTCAATTTCTTATAAATCTCTTTGATATGAACAGAGAAACTTCTATTCCTTAAAAACCCCCAATTAATTTCGTGATTCCAACATTTATTTTACCAACATTAGTCGTTCTAAGAAGGGAAGTTCTTCTACATGCCAACCTATCTCGAATTTATGGGATTTCCTTACAAATCAGTCTAATTAAACCCTAGTTTTCATTACAACCATTTCATATCATTTAATTTAAATCATCATGAATAATATATGCTAAAAGAGGAGAAAGATAAACACATGCCTTGGAATGAACTTCTGATTCTGGACTAAAACTGGTATGCAGTTGATCCTCTTGTCGCGATCTACACTATGGTGTATTTCTTGGTTGGAAATCTTGAGTTGTTGGCTTAGTTCTCCTATGGAGTCTTTTTCTTCCTTGGTTCTCTATCTCCCTCTCTCTCTTTCACCTATGTTGAAAACTAATAGTAACCTCTAACCCACGTTGCTTTTAATTAAAACCTAATTTTCATCCATTTAATTCCCCAAAAATCCCAAAAGACTAAAATACCACTCCGGGGTGCTATTTTGGGTTGAAATATCCCAACTCCAAATAAAATAATCGAGTAGTATTTTATGACTATTTCGACCCTTCCGGACACACTCGTGCACTCAAAATAGTCATTCGAGTTATGTTAAAATAATTTACCTTCTTAATTCCCAAATATATAATAGTGACGTCACTCATACGCGCATCCCAAATAATTATATCTTTAGTGTCGTATATCTCGTCCCCAGCCATATTATTATTTTTGAAGCCATCTATTTCGTTACTCACTACATATTGTTCAACATAGTTATTACTCAACATGATTTCAGCATAATTATTTTCGATAGCTACTAGCATAATTATTTTCGATAGCTACTAACTCTCGTCACGCTAGTAATTATTACCATTAAATCGAATTAATTATAAATTAAATTTTCTCCATTTAAGTTAATTAATCCCAATTTTCATAATTTCATAAAAATAAATATGCATAAAAATATGGGGTATTACATTTTGGGATTTCGAAAATTGGGATATCAAAGCATATACTCTAAGAAATCACCCCTTTCAAATTGGTATCAGAGCAGGAACGCTAAATTATTGTGTTAAGATCCTTTATTAAATTTTTTATTTTAAAAACGGAAAATTTACCTTTTGTAAAATTTCCAAATTTTGATGGTTCCAGATATGCGTATTGGAAAGCGCGTATGAGATCAACACTTAAGTCCTTAGATGAGTGGGTTTGGCTATTGGTTGTTAAAGGGTGTACCCCACCAACATGGCTAGAATGAGAGGTTCGTGTACCTAAGCCCGTATAAAGATGGAGTGAGACAGAGCTTAAGTTAACTAATACTAATTCTCATGATTTAAATGCCCTTCTTAGTGCTATCACACTGGATGAATTCCATCGGATTATGACGTGTGAAACGTCTAAGGAGGCATGAGATTGTAACACCCCGTGTTTTTATTTATTATTTAATTAATTAATTGGAATTTTTGAGAAAAATAAATTTTTGAATTTTAAAATTTTTATTGGCTAAATATGTTGTTTATGATTTTAGAAGAACAAAACTTCAAGCGGAATTAAAATCGGAGTTAAAACGGATTTTATATTGATTTTACAATATTTTTGCCTTGTGGCATTTTTTGGGCAAACTGTCAGTTTTTCGGGGTGATCGATCGATCTACGGGGGGGTAGATCGATCGACCCTCCCTTAGAATTTGTGTAGGATTAGGACTCCTAATCACTATATAACCTTATTAATCCGTAGGGGGACTTCTCATAATCACTTTTTCTCCAGTTTTTCACCAGAGAACACTTCCAAATATTTTTCCTCTCACTCATAATCATCAACCTTCAACAAAATCAAGTTTTTGTCACAAGTTTTGGCACAAGTTTTTGAAGGCTTAATTGGGGTTTAATCAAGATCGTTCAAGAACACTCTTTTGCTAATTTTTCGAGAGGAATCCAGATTTCTAATCAGATTTTCAACACGATCTTTACAGGCATGAATACTCTATTTTTTTCCTTTAGTATTATGCGTTTTAAGTGTCGCCTAAACACTTAATTACATGTTTTCTTAAAAATAATTAGTAACTTAATTAGAAAAATTGAATACTAATTATGGGGCTGTTATTATATAATCTTTTAATTTGAATAATATTCATAATCTTTGGGTACGTAGGATTGATGAGCGATTTTGGGTTTTATTGGTGTAGGTTGCATGTAGAAAAATTCTAGTTTTAAAATAAATGATTTTTGGGTGCGTACAACTCATGTGATACATATAGAGATAATAAAATTTGGGTTTTGATATATGTATGATGAAAACTTGGTATATTTAATTTAAAATAATTAAATGAGATTATTTGGATATTGTTGGCATTGTGATAATTAAATTAAAGATTTAATTGAATTGGACTATCATGGGTAGTTTTTTTTTTTTTTACGTTGATTAATCATGCGTGGTTGTGTGACTTTTTGGTATTATTATATTTCCTTGTGACGATGGGTTGTTGGGTATTATTGCTCTCCCTATATTTTAGAATGCCTCTAGGTATGGGACTAGTGGGTATGCCTTTTGATGATTTACGCCATCTAGGTATGGGACTAGTGAGGGTAGATTATCGCATTTTTATCATCTTGGGGGTGGGTTGATTTTTGGTACTTTATCGTCGTTACGCTAGCCTAAGCATGAGACTAAGTTAAGATTTATGTTAGAAAATCCTCCTATACATAGGATAGGACGTATTGATAACTTGGGGACCCTTAGTTATGGGACTAAGGGGTATTTTGAGGATCTCACATCGATAAAAAAGGGTGGGGTAATTATAAATTGAGAACTTGAGAATTAATGCCTAAGATAAAAACGGGTATTAAAATTTATGGCGACATAATGTGTCGGGGCCGACAGTTTAAACGGGTCAGAGGACGATTTATGTCGTGTCGTGTGTGGAACCTTGTCATGTGTCGGGGCCGACAGTAAACGGGTCAGAGGACTATTGATAAGGGGGAACCTTATCATGTGTCGGGGCCGACAGTAAACGGGTCAGAGGACGATTGACAAAGGGGAAGTGTGACACTTTAATAAAAAGTGAGAACAATTATAAAAGCTGGTTAATTTAATTAAATTAACATCGTGGGACTTGGGAATTTAAAATCATATTGGTGTGCCTTTATAAATGGGGATTTATGCGGGTAGTTAGTGATTTATATCTATCACGTTTAATTATCCCCTTTAATTTAAAATATTCTATTGTGATATTTATTGCGTATAATGCTACTGTCTGGATTCAAGGATCCTATTTGAGGAGAGTAGTGTGTAATCTTGGTCAGGGCTTTGGCTCTGACCCATGCGTTGACTAATCTTTTTCAGGATTTGATTTGGGGAAGCTGCATAAGTTTATCAGAGTTATCATTGGAGGTGCAGCTGGAGTTATTTACTTTATGGCATAGTTTAGTTAGACTTTCTTTTCCCGTCGTATTATGAGACTTCATTGGAGTTTTATTGGGCCATTCGGTTCCAAAGTTGTTTAAAGGATTTATATTGGATTATTCAGATCTTTATTATTCAGGTTTTTTTTTAATCAGTATTGGAGATTGGATTTTTTGGAGTTAGCATGTGATGGATCTTTTATCGCTTAGTTATTTGTGATTATTTGAGATTGATTCAATTATTTATCTTATGGACTGATTATTTATGTCTAATATCTGTCTCATGCTAAGAATGGTATTTTATTTAGTTCACGCCCGGCATAGTTCGGCGGCGGTGGCTGGCCACCCCGTCTGTCGAATTTTGCGGGTTGTGACAGAGATATACTCCAACTCACCCATGAGGGAACACGTGTTGTGAAAGATTCGAAACTCCAAAACCTCACCACTCAATTTGAAACCATTAAGATGCTAGAAAGTGAGACGTTTGATGAGTTCTATGCGAGATTGTCTGATATTGTGAATTCATGTTTTAATTTGGGAGAAAAGATACCCGACAATTGTGTCGTAAAGAAAACTTTAAGGTCTTTACCCGATAGTTTAATTCCAATGATGATTGTTTAAAATTCTTTAGGCACTTTAGACTTAATGAAACTAGAAGAGCTTTTAGGTGAATTACAAACCTATGCACTTGACATGTTTCTCTCCATGGATGAGAAGAAGAAAGATAAAGGAATAGCTTTGAAAGTCAAAAAGGAGGAAACACCAATTTCGGATGATGAGTTTATGATTGACTCGGAAGTGTAACAACCCTCGATTTTGGAGACTGAGAAATTAAATTTTGGGAAAATAAAATTTAATTGGATTGGAGAATTTCAAAATTTGGGAACTTAGGCCCGAAAATAGAGAATATTTTAAAGTATTCCGGATGATATTTTTAAGGGTACCATCGATCCCGGAAGGGTCGAGAGAGTCAAAATGACTGTCATTGGGTCTTATTTCGGCTCCGGAATGTTTTTAAGTTATTTTGGCTCGAATTGGAGTAAACGAGTCATTTAAAGTGTGTATTAACATTTAAAATTGGGTTTATTGTTTTAAAGGTTTATGTGGCTTACGGATTAAGCCATTCTCATTTGAGAGAGAGGGGAAAAAGCCCTAGAGAGAGAGGAAGAAAGGAAAGAAGAAGAAAGGAAGAGAGAGAGGAAGAAAGCTTGGGATTTCCAGCCCAATCGTGTCATCGAGGACAATCCAACCTCTACAAATCTGAGGCAAGTGTTTAATCTTGCTAAATAGCTATTGTGTATTTCATTTCATAATTTGTGGGGTAAAGAATTGGATTTTTGGGTATAATACCAAAACCTAGATTTTTGGGTTTAAATCTTGAAATGGATGTTTAAATATGGAATTAATGGATTAGAAGAGGTTGGGATCAACTTTAGGTTGATTTATTGGCCTAAAATCATGTTGTGATAAAGATTTGGGGATTGGAATGAAAATTTTAGGGTTTAAATTCGTGGGGTTTGCTGAAAATGGAAAAATCGGCCAAGGCAACTGGTATGGTCGGTCGACCGCGGTCTGGGGACCGGTCGACCGCGCCTTAAGGGAAAAGCCTACTGCATTTCTTCGTAGGCAAAAATATGGACCCGCGGTCCACCAGGGGTCTGGGAACGGTCGACCGATCCCCTATTTTTAGCCCAAAACTTGGATTTCTTCTCCCCCTTTTCTTTTGGAGTTTATTCTTAGGGGCTTCCTTAATGGGCTATTTTATGGGTTTCCTAAGATGACTTCTAGCCCTTTTTGGTTGGGTTTGTTGATTTGGGGTTCTCTCTTATAAAGTAAGAGATATCTTTTGGTGACTTATAGGGGGTCTCTCACTTAGTATCTGATAGTGGGAACTTCTTAGAATCATTGGATAAGAAATATCCATGTATGTGGTGAAATTTTTAGGCCGACATTTATGTCAAATCCTTATAAGGATAGGATATGGTTAAGATATAATTTGGGGCCAAATGAAAGATAGTGGTTGAATACTCTTTAAGAGTGAGGGGTCTCATATCTTTAGAAAAGTTTAGTCTAAGGAGCAATGGATAAATCACTAGGAGTGAGGGTTCCTGAGATCGATTCGAACCATAGGTGACATTGGGAACGCTTGGGATCATACTATCGACTAGAGTAAGCGGTAGCATAAATACTAGTTAGGATAGTTTACACGTAATCATGGGGATATGACCATTGAGATTTCAATACTTGAAATGAGGTTGGAATAAAAAATGGGGTTTTAGACTATTAAGTCACGTGTGTGCCTATGGTTAAATAGTACAAAGGCAATTATGTACTTTTGGTTATGGATGAAATGTCCAGTGAAGGATTCCTACACATACTCTTGGGTGATAACCCTAATGCTGAATATATATGTATAGATATATACATATGGTTTTGGGAGACTATTAATCATAGGAAAAATGATTGAATATGTTTCAAGTGAGGGATTATATTCACATATCGAGGTACATTTAATGGAAATTGTGGTGACGGCTTGTATATTGAGAATTATGTATACTTATAGCCGAGTTTATATATCTTATACATATGAACAAGAATTAGTTTGTATATATATTGATATAGCGATGTGTGAATATATGTACATATATCTATATATAAATATGAATATATGGATATATTTATGTTGTGTACATACATGATATGGATGTTTAAATCGTATATAATGGTTTATTATATTGGATCATATGATGGGATCATATGGATGTATGTATATTGCGTATGTGAGCGATATATATACTTATGTGGTTAGGCATACCCCGCTCATGCTATCATTGGGAATTTTTCGCGCAGAGGGTGAGCATCCTGGCATATAGAGCAGGGTGTGGATATTCCCCAGGTCATAGTCGTCCCTTGTGTTATTATACGATATATATATATATATATATATATATATATATATATATATATTTTGGGGTGAGACGTGGTGGGTATGTTTCGTCTCATTGCCGGTTGGATCTATGACCGCTTCCCGGGACGTCGTGTGTGTGAGTTACCACGAGGTGGGTGTCGTTGATCCCCACCAGGTGGTCCCCAGTTGTTACGTGAGCCGGACTCTAGGAAGATGATAGCATTGATGCAGTTTTATCGGCGCTATATATAGCCGGGTATTATATGTTCATGGCCCCTGTACATCATATATGGTATGTACACTGGGTCATGGGTATGGATGATGGTATGTATATATATGGTGAGAATAAAATACCTATATATATATATATTTATATATCCTAGATGAAAGGATATGGTATTTCTATAGGGTACATCTTGGATGACTATGGTGTACCAGTTTTATTGGGGTTGATGTATCGTATTTGAGGAATACTTCGGTTACATCACACCAAGGATATTATTGGAGATTATTTTATTTGATTTTATTTGTTTTCTTTTTTCTTTTCTTTATTTCTTTCTTTGGTAGTTTATAGTTTAGTAGTAATGGTAGTATTATATAGTATGTTAAGGATTATGGATCTCTAGGATCGACATTGCCCAGGAGTAGTGTAACGAGGTGGTTCCTTGTTTGGATTTCTCTTTGCGAGACACCTCACGCACGAAACGCAGTGCCATGTCGAGATTTGAGAGAAGTAATTCCATATGTGGCATCTCGGATCTCTGGTCTTGACCTTGTCAGGAGTAGTGTAACGGGGCGGTTTCTTATTTGGATTTCGCTTTGCGAGACTCCCCACGCACGAAACGTAGTACAATTTTGAGATTAGAGAGAACTTTTGCCAATATTCCATGTGCATGATATTAAGAATATAAATTCTTATATTTTAGCCTATATATATATGTATATATATATAAATATATATATAAATATATAGGGGTAACGTATTAAGAATTATAATTCAAGAAATTATAAATCGGAATCCTTAAAGTCTATGATGGCATAATTGTTGTAATCGTAATCTAGTAAGATTAGAAAGGGTGGATCCTTAGATTATGGCGGGAAAATAGCTCTCGTGGGTATAGGCTAGGCCTATGATAAGTTAGGTTGTCCTTAAATATATGGGGGTAATTTAACTAAAACTTGAGGACGCGAATAGGTGCGCGCCTTTAGATGAGAGGTGAGTTGAGGTTTCACGAGAGTGCGGTCTCACTTTAATTATGAAATAAGTGCACCGATAATTATTATGCACGGTTAACACACTTGCTAAATATTTTTCACATTTGGGGCTCTGACCCGTTTACTTTCCTCTCCTCCTTGTATATATATATATATATATATTATCACAGGTATCCTACCGCATGGATGCCTGATGACTTTCTATCCAGAGTCTTGGGAGCCGTGACAGGTGCGGACTGTTGCGGGATGTTTCATGTAGCCGCTTCCTACTTCTTTAAAATTTTAGGTAGGATTCACGTTGTGTATCGGTTTTTTACCCAAGGGATATTTTTATACATGTTTATATTTATTCCATTTCAGTTATTGTATTGGCTGTGACCCGACAGCTTATTCGGGTCTACTTTGTGTAGTACATTCGGTTGTATTTATTTAGTTCATTTTATTTCTAGCATTTCATTTATCCTAGTTCTTTCATGCATCCTTCTTTTCTTTAGTAGTGTTAATTGGTTGGTTGTTGCACATTTTATTTAAATTTTTACACCCCGCTTATATGATTTCAGGTAGTTAGTCCTATAGTATATAGTACCGACAGTTGATGTTGAGACTGGACCATCTGAAACTCCTGATTTAATATAGTATAGGGCTGGCCACCCGTTATTATTTTAGGCGGGTTGTGACAGATGGTATCAGAGCATCAGGTTCTAGAGTCCTTAGGATCTGTGCGAGTTATGGATTCTTCTGTTAACGTTCTTGACATAAAGCCCTATAAATAGGACTGTTGTGTTCACTGCGTTGTTTTCTTCTGTGAAATATATTCACTTGATTGGCGTTCTGATAACAGTTGGTCTTGTTTCGTTTCAGACGTCGCCTAGATTATGTCGTCTATTAAAGGATAAGATTAGAAGTACAATACCCATAGCATATTTTGGGTACGCTGTAGTCAGGGGTATTTGTTTTCCCCGATTCTGGAGGAGTTATTGAGGAGATTTATGGCAGTGGTTCGAGGTGATTTATCGGCAGTTGAGTAAGAAAGGAAATTTACTCAAATGGAGAATCTTGGTCCTAGTAAGGTAAACCCGAGGAGAGGCATGTAGGGTAGTCCTTGAGAGGTTTAGACTGAGAATCTGTTAACCTTCGTTGGGAAACTTAATGCTGGTGAATCTTACCGAGGTGAGGTTGGTGTAGTTATCCCAATATCAGGAGTATCGCCCTCTAAGATGAGGGAGAATGCCTTTGGAGACTCAGTTTCGTTGTGTAGGACAAAGGGAGTTTTCGGCAGTTGCAATCGCGCCTTGCCCTTCAATATGGTTAGGAAGGGTTTTGAGGAAGATGTTTCTCTTGTGGAGAAATAGGCTTAGGGTTAATGATTGTCCTAGAAGAAGTTGAGGACCCTGAGTTGAGATTCTAGAACAAGGGGAAACCCTTGAGTTACGGAAATGTAAGGTATAATACCTTTATTTGAGCTTAAGTTACGCTTTGTGCGATATTGGGAACGTCGCGTGTGAGATGTGATGGGCAGCTAGCCGCTATACCGCTAGGGTGTATGGAATTTTTCCTAGAGGAGGAAGTGAGAAAGTGTGGCCTTTGTATGGCATCTTTGGAGATGATACACCTTTTCATAACGAAATCGTAGGGAAGTATCCCATTGAGGAAAGAATTTATTTTTACACATAAAGTGTTGTTATGATGTATAGGAATTTCATAACTGAGAGGTTCAGAGTTTGGTAAATTTATGGGGAGCGGGTAGTTTAGCTCATAGTTATGCTAGTTTTAAGAACTAGGTATTGATTAGAATGTTGTATTTGTTGAGGCCTTGTGTTCTAAACATAAGGTATTTGTTTGGCGTGTCGAAAGACGCGAAATATATTTACATCGGATTATTGTATTGGCCCTCGGGCAATATCTAAAATATGAAAGAAAATCTTTTTATAAAACCTTAACCCTGGTTCAACTAATCTCAATCCCCGACCTAGCTACACAGTAGTGTATTGGGAGGGTTCCTTGTTTGGATTTCGCTTGCGAGACCTCCCCCGCACGAAGGTGGCTAGTGTCAGGAATTGAGGAGAGTTCTACCATTGGGAAATTTTAAACTTTTATATATTTAGTATATTGTAATTGAGTATATTGCTAAGGGTTATATTATGATTTGAGGCTAATGGAGCCTGGTCATAATTTTACGAGTGGAAACTCGGATACGGGGTGTATGGGCGCCCTGGGTAGTAGCTGCTTTAAAACTATATGGTTCGATATGAGAACCAGGAAGGATCAGTATAGTGATCCTAAGGATTGATGTGAGGACTAGATGATATTGAGGTCCTAGGCATGTCTTAAATTTCACGGACGAAATTTTTGAAAGGGGGAAGTATGTAACAACCCTCGATTTTGGAGACTGAGAAATTAAATTTTGGGAAAATAAAATTTAATTGAATTGGAGAATTTCAAAATTTGGGAACTTAGGCCCGAAAATAGAGAATATTTTAAAGTATTCCGGATGATATTTTTGAGGGTACCATCGATCCCGGAAGGGTCGAGAGAGTTAAAATGATTGTCATTGGGTCTTATTTCGGCTCCGAAATGTTTTTAAGTTATTTTGGCTCGAATTGGAGTAAACGAGTCATTTAAAGTGTGTATTAACATTTAAAATTGGGTTTATTGTTTTAAAGGTTTATGTGGCTTACGGATTAAGCCATTCTCATTTGAGAGAGAGGGGAAAAAGCCCTAGAGAGAGAGGAAGAAAGGAAAGAAGAAGAAAGGAAGAGAGAGAGGAAGAAAGCTTGGGATTTCCGGCCCAACCGTGTAATCGAGGACGATCCAACCTCTACAAATCTTAGGCAAGTGTTTAATCTTGCTAAATAGCTATTGTGTATTTCATTTCATAATTTGTGGGGTAAAGAATTGGATTTTTGGGTATAATACCAAAACCTAGATTTTTGGGTTTAAATCTTGAAATGAATGTTTAAATATGGAATTAATGGATTAGAAATGGTTGGGATCAACTTTAGGTTGATTTATTGGCCTAAAATCATGTTGTCATAAGGATTTGGGTATTGGAATGAAAATTTTAGGGTTTAAATTCGTGGGGTTTGCTGAAAATGGAAAAATCGGCCAAGGCAACTGGTATGGCCGGTCGACCACGGTCTGGGGACCGATCGACCGCGCCTTAAGGGAAAAGCCTACTGCATTTCTTCGTAGGCAAAAATATGGACCCGCAGTCGACCGGGGGTCTGGGACCGGTCGACCGGTCCCCTGTTTTTAGCCCAAAACTTGATTTCTTCTCCCCCTTTTCTTTTGGAGTTTATTCTTAGGGGCTTCCTTAATGGGCTGTTTTATGGGTTTCCTAAGATGACTTCTAGCCCTTTTTGGTTGGGTTTGTTGATTTGGGGTTCTCTCTTATAAAGTAAGAGATACCTTTTGGTGACTTATAGGGGGTCTCTCACTTAGTATCTGATAGTGGGAACTTCCTGGAATCATTGGATAAGAAATATCCATGTATGTGGTGAAATTTTTAGGCCGACATTTATGTCAAATCCTTATAAGGATAGGATATGGTTAAGATATAATTTAGGGCCAAATGAAAGAGAGTGGTTGCATACTCTTTAAGAGTGAGGGGTCTCATATCTTTAGAAAAGTTTAGTCTAAGGAGCAATGGATAAATCAATAGGAGTGAGGGTTCCTGAGATCGATTCGAACCATAGGTGACATTGGGAACGCTTGGGATCATACTATCGACTAGAGTAAGCGGTAGCGTAAATCCTAGTTAGGATAATTTACACGTAATCATGGGGATATGACCATTGAGATTTCAATACTTGAAATGAGGTTGGAATAAAAATTGGGGTTTTAGACTATTAAGTCACGTGTGTGACTATGGTTAAATAGTACAAAGGTAATTATGTACTTTTGGTTATGGATGAAATGTCTAGTGAAGGATTCCTACACATACTCTTGGGTGATAACCCTAATGTTGAATATATATGTATAGATATATACATATGGTTTTGGGAGACTATTCATCATAGGAAAAATGATTGAATATGTTTCAAGTGAGGGATTGTATTCACATATCGAGGTACATTTAATGGAAATTGTGGTGACGGCTTGTATATTGAGGATTATGTATACTTATAGCCGAGTTTATATATCTTATACATATGAACAAGAATTAGTTTGTATATATATTGATATAGCGATGTGTGAATTTATGTACATATATCTATGTATGAATGTGAATATATAGATATATTTTATGTTGTGGACATACATGGTATGGATATTTAAACCGTATATACTGGTTTATTATATTGGATCATATGATCGGATCATATGGATGTTTGCATATTGCGTATGTGAGCGATATATATACTTATGTGGTTAGGCATACCCCGCTCATGCTATCATTGGGAATTTTCCGCGCAGAGGGTGAGCATCCTGGCATATAGAGCAGGGTGTGGATATTCCCCAGGTCATAGTCGTCCCTTGTGTTATTATACGATATATATATATATATATATTTATATTTTGGGGTGAGACGTGGTGGGTATGTTTCGTCTCATTGCCGGTTGGATCTATGACCGCTTCCCGGGACGTCGTGTGTGTGAGTTACCACGAGGTGGGTGTCGTTGATCCCCACCAGGTGGTCCTCAGTTGTTACGTGAGCCAGACTCTGGGAAGATGATAGCATTGATGCAGTTTTATCGGCGCTATATATAGCCGGGTATTATATGTGCATGGCCCCTGTACATCATATATGGTATGTACACTGGGTCATGGGTATGGATGATGGTATGTATATATATGGTGAGAATAAAATACTTATATATATATATATATATATATATATATATATATTTATATATCCTAGATGAAAGGATATGGTATTTCTATAGGGTACATCTTGGATGACTATGGTGTACCAGTTTTATTGGGGGTTGATGTATCGTATTTGAGGAATACTTCGGTTACATCACACCAAGGATATTATTGGAGATTCTTTTATTTGATTTTATTTGTTTTCTTTTTTATTTTCTTTCTTTCTTTCTTTGGTAGTTTATAGTTTAGTAGTAATGGTAGTATTATATAGTATGTTAAGGATTATGGATCTCTAGGATCGACATTGCCCAGGAGTAGTGTAACGAGGTGGTTCCTTGTTTGGATTTCGCTTTGCGAGATACCTCACGCACGAAACGCAGTGCCATGTCGAGATTTGAGAGAAGTAATTCCATATGTGGCATCTTGGATCTCTGGTCTTGACCTTGTCAGGAGTAGTGTAACGGGCGGTTCCTTGTTTGGATTTCGCTTTGCGAGACTCCCCACGCACGAAACGTAGTACAATTTTGAGATTAGAGAGAACTTTTGCCAATATTCCATGTGCATGATATTAAGAATATAAATTCTTATATTTAAGCCTATATATATGTATATATATATATATATATATATGTATATATATAAATATATAGGGTAAACGTATTAAGAATTATAATTCAAGAAATTATAAATCGGAATCCTTAAAGCCTATGATGGCATAATTGTTGTAATCGTAATCTAGTAAGATTAGAAAGGGTGGATCCTTAGATTATGGCGGGAAAATAGCTCTCGTGGGTATAGGCTAGGCCTATGATAAGTTAGGTTGTCCTTAAATATATGGGGGTAATTTAACTAAAACTTGAGGACGCGAATAGGTGCGCGCCTTTAGATGAGAGGTGAGTTGAGGTTTCACGAGAGTGCGGTCTCACTTTAATTATGAAATAAGTGCACCGATAATTATTATGCACGGTTAACACACTTACTAAATATTTTTCACATTTGGGGCTCTGACCCGTTTACTTTCCTCTCCTCCTTGTATATATATATATATATATATATATATGATCACAGGTATCCTAGCGCATGGATGCCAGATGACTTTCTATCCAGAGTCTTGGGAGCCGTGACAGGTGCGGACTGTTGCGGGATGTTTCATGTAGCCATTTCGTACTTCTTTAAAATTTTAGGTAGGATTCAAGTTGTGTATCGGGTTTGTACCCAAGGGATATTTTTATACATGTTTATATTTATTCCATTTCAGTTATTGTATTGGCTGTGACCCGACAGCTTATTCCGGTCTACTTTGTGTAGTACATTCGGTTGTATTTATTTCGTTCATTTTATTTCTAGCATTTCATTTATCCTAGTTCTTTCATGCATCCTTCTTTTCTTTAGTAGTGTTAGTTGGTTGGTTGTTGCACATTTTATTTAAATTTTTACACCCCGCTTATATGATTTCAGGTAGTTAGTCCTATAGTATATAGTACCGACAGTTGATGTTGAGACTGGACCATCTGAAACTCCTGATTTAATATAGTATAGGGCTGGCCACCCGTTATTATTTTAGGCGGGTTGTGACAGGAAGATATGGCTTTGTTTGGTAGGAAGTTTAGAAAATTTCTCCAGACTAATAAGGAGAAACTTAAAAATTACTTTAAGAAGTATGAGAAGTCCAATCATAGTAAAGCCGAGAGATTCCCTAAAAATCATAATAAGGATCTAAATAGGGATGAGTCAAATAGGTGTTATGGTTGTGAGGGTTATGGCCATAGGGCATTCGAGTGTTCTACTAAACTAAGGAAGGAAGGCAACCAACCGATTTTATATAATGTCACCCTTATTGATAGTGAACCGAAAGAGGGACCTGATTCCCCCATTGAGCTCAAATTCACCGTGTTCTTGGCTAGTCATGTGAGCATTGACAATGAATCTTCCCATGAAGATATTCCTTTACATGACACTTTCGAGGCCATTGTTTGTGAATCCCAAGAGTTTGATGGTAAAGGGAGTGGAGGAGATAGTGAGAGTGAAGAGGAGGAAGAGGAGAGTGAACTTCAAGTGGCATTCCGTGAGTTCTATGTGGAATTATTGAAATTGAAAAGGGCTAACTTGAAGTTAGAAGCTAGAACGTGCCGTAGGAAGTGATGAAAATTCTTTAGTTGAAGGTCTTAAGGAACATGAGAGAACTCTTCGTGAGAAGATAGAGTACGTAGAAGGTGAAAGTGATAGCCTTATAGGTTTAATGGAGGCTATGAAGAAAGACCTTCTCCAGTTTGAAGAGAGTATGTGTTTACTTTAGTCTCAAATAGTGGAAATTATAGAAAAACTAAAAGACTCAAGTCGGGTCAAGTTTGATATGGAGTGTAGGTTGGAGAAATTAGATAAAATCTTAGGGACCATCCAAATCAAAGATGACAAGTGTGGTATTAGCTTCGATACTTAAGATACTTGAGCTAATAAATCCAAAACCATTGTTTTGAGAGAATCGTCTAGGAACACTAGAAAAGAGCAATCCTTAGGTAATACTTCTCGTCGTGTTTTCACTTGCTCACATTGTGGTCGGAAGGTGAAATTTTGTTTAGATCTTAAAAATGGTCCTAGAAAGTAAAAGAGATTTAGAACAAACACGAATGATGCGAGTCATAATGTTAGCATGTGCATGACATGAATATGTATTACTATTGTATTAACAATTGTATAAAAAATTAACAACTCTAAAAAATTATAATAATTAATATTTTTATATTAACATGTGTTAATATAAAAACTATAATTTTTATTAAAAAACTATAATGTTTATTGACTGTTCATTCTAACAAACGTTATCAATAATAATTTATCATCGTTGTTAATATAATAGTGATAAATTAGTCAAAGTCAAACTACTCCATGCAAGCATGATAAAGAACACTTTAAGGATTGAAGATCTTAATAAAAAGTTCTCGCCACATAGAAGCGGGAATGATATTGGATTCAAACATGAGTGTATATGCCATATAAAATCTGTAAAACTAAAATTAAAATCTTTTTGAGTTTTTCAAAATTTTTAACTAAACAAAAAGATAACGTAAAAGACACAACAAAAATATTTTTGTATTTTTCTAACTAAGACACAATAACTTAAAATTATATACAAAAGATACACAGGTCATAATTCTAGCAACACATATATGATGAAGCAAGGATTAGAAAATAACAAACAAGCATATAAATAGCAAGAATATATCACGAGACACAAAAGATAGTGTATGTAAACAAAACTAAGACAATCAACCTTTGGATTTAGTAAGTGCGGAATCATGTGAAAGTAACTAAGAATCATAAACTCTATCACATAAAGTCTCCAAGTCGGATCTCCTAACCCACATAAGTGAAACACGGTGCTCTTGGGATCTTGTGACCTTGGTGACTCTTGCTGAATGGATTCTCTTTTTATATGTCTAGACTCACACATGCACGAGATCACTTGATCTTTAACTTAACATGTATATTTGAGCTAAGTGAGATATTTTCCTATCAATTTAGGCATCTACATGTTGCTATGACTATGGAGCATTTTTGCATGTAAGAACTGTTTCCCGAATTTAAAAAATAGAAAATGTTAATCCGGTGTGGTTATTTATCAATGGAATTAGGCTGCGAAAGACAAAATAACTTTGCGTGAATAGAAACTATTGGAATATGGCCTAAAAAATGTGGCATTGTTAAAATTAGCCAAGACCAAAGTATTCGAGTTTGATATAAACATTCAAAAGAAAAGAAAAGATTATTATTTTTGAGGAAGTTTGGATGGATATATCAACATGTTTGCACAATGACAATGTATCCTAGTTATGCCATTTTTTTCATGAATCTATTGGTTTGTAGAATCATCAAAATTATAGGCTTGTGTGCAATGTGTATGTTTGTTCATTGATTTCACTTTATATTATCACACAAGGCTATATTTAAGTCTGATAAAGTTTTGCAATCAAATAAGAACTCCGTGAACATGTTTAAGTGATTAGGTCTTAATTCTTTTGTTGCTAGTTCACACCCCTTCACTTTCATTTACCACATGTTATTTAGACACATGTTTTCCATATGAGTATGGAAATATTAATGTATTTTGTGTTATGTGTGGTGTTTATCCCTATGTATATGTGCGTGTGCGTTATTCGTATCTTTTGTGTATATATATACGGTATTTCTTTTATTGTTGAGTCTTTACCTTGTTATCTAATCCATGTATGACTTAGGTTGAAATAGATATTCATCTTGTTGCGATTGATATCTCATGCTCATATTAATTTATTCTATTTGATATCGTTTTTCTATCGCATCATAGTTGATATTTATTAATCTTTGTGTTGGATTAGTTGCTTCTCATGCAATGTGTTTTATTATTCTTGTTACTCTATACACCATTGCATGATATACTTGTTTTTTTCCATTATTTATATCCCGTGTTTCATTTAGGGGAAATATTTTATTTTAAAAGGGGAGAAATGAGTAATATATGCATTTTAATCTTTGTCTATTCCCGAACAAAAAGGGGGAGAAATGGTATCTAAACCTTTTAATTTGGGGGATATAACTTAGGGGGAGACGTCGCTTTCTTAAGTAGATCATTTTAGAAAAAGTGGGAGTATTTAATTATGTTATTTATCTTGTTATATTCTTAAAGTGTTTAATGGTGTGTTTAAGTGTGCCGTATTTCATCTTTAGTGGCATTTAAAGTGGCAAAACATTTCATCCCATGTGTTTAGTCAAGTGTCTGTATTTTTTATTTTGGGAGGGTTTGTGTCTTTTTAAAAGATCTTACTTGCCAATAGTATTTTTATTTTGGGTTTTGTACCGAAATAGCCAAAGGGGGAGATTTGTAAGGGCAAATTTCCAATCGAGTCTATTTGTAGTGTTTGCTTAGTTTCAGATAAAACTAATTGAGTCATAGGATAGTACTTTGTCATATCTTTTCAAGCCTATGAAATTTGAGTTGAAGACGTAGCGGCCAAGAGTTTGAAGACTACATCATTACCGGTTTACGTGCCAAGTATTTACGTCATCAATATTTGAATTCCAAGGTCTCTAAAGGTATGAATGCATCTAATATATATAAAACCTTATATATATTTTTTATGGGTGTACTTTCATAAACTTTTGTTATATCGACTTTTTATTTTTCTCAAAAAATCATTATAAAACTTTGCATAAAAGTTTCTGGGCTTATAAAGCATTTTTGATTTTTTTTGAAATATCGTTAGAACGATAATTTTTTTCTCGTTCGAACGACTTATCTAACGAGATTTTTTCCGTTATATCGTTAGAAGTTTTATTCGAACGACATATCTAACAACTTTTATCACTGTATTTTCATTAGTTACCTCATTACTTAACTCGTTCGAACAATGTCGTTCGAACAACATTCAAAAGTCGTTCGAACGACTGACGTCAGTTTTTTACAATTTTTTATAAAACTTTCCACTTTTCCACTAATGTTTTACCAACTTTATTATGTGCGGGAACAGTATTTTTGAAGACACTTTTTTAGATTTTCCAAGGGCCTTCGAGAGCCAAATTCCTAAACCAAAAAGTCCTATTTTGTGTTATTTATTTTCAATAGATTAATTTATACCAAAACACTAGTTTACACCCATAGTTTGTTTTGATCCAAGTTTAGATATATATTATTTGTTATGAGATCATCTTTTGGCACCGAGTATTTTTCTCATGAAAGTTTCATGCAGTGGATTCCGTTCATTTGAGTTGCGGTACACATGCAGAGAGAGGCTTCGTGTGTAGTTGACGATAGTTAGGACCTATCGATGGATTCTTAGACGTTGGTGGACACCAACGTTATCTACTAGGCGAAGGTTGAGGAATGAAGGATCGTCAAGGCTTGAAGGGAGTCGATTTGTTATTCTAAGTTGTTCTATCGTGTCTTTGTAAAAATATCGTACGTAGTGGATTTGTAGGCAGGCCCGTCTGAGGTTTTTTCCGTTGTTGGTTTTCCACGTACATCGCACATTGTGTGTGTTGTGATTTTTTTTATCTTGCAAACTCACTTAATTCTAGTTTAATTTAATTCAAGTCAACAAATTTAATTTGAGAAATTTATGTAAAGTTTGTTTGGCCTATATTAAAACTTGAATTAACTATTGTTGGGATTATTTAGGACTTGAGTTGCATTAACTTTGTTTAAAAGAAAAAAATTGAAATATTTGTTTAGTTGAGTCTAAGTTTATATTAATTTACAGAAATTAAAATTTTGGGAACTTTAATTGGTAAATTTGAAAGTGAATTTAAGTTTGGTATATTGTGTGAACCATCTCCTATTTTGGGATTTAAAAAATTAGGGTATCAAAGCATATACTCTAAGAAATCACCACTTTCATGGGGGAAGTGCCATTTTATGGTTACCAAAGGAAAAGTTCTTGGCCACATTGTCCAAAGGAATTGAGTTAGATAGAGCAAAAATAAATGTTATTGCCAATCTTCCCCCACCTAAGTCACTACAGGACGTGCGCTCTTTCTTGGGCCACACGGGTTTCTATTGGAGGTTTATTAAGGACTTTAGTGCCATCGATAGACCCTTAAGTAACCTACTTGTGCAAGATTCCCCCTTTGAGTGTAATGAAGCATGGAAAAGTGCTTTTGAAAAATTGAAAAGAATGCTCCTGTCCGCACCCATTATGCACGCTCCAGATTGGTCCCTTCTATTCGAGCTTATGTGTGATGCAAATGATTATGCTATAGGGTCTGTTTTAGGCCAAAGAAAAGAGAAGAATTCTCAAGTCTTCTACTATGCTAGTCGGATGTTAGCTGGACCACAACTCAATTTCTTCGCCATGGAGAAAGAATTACTAGCTGTAGTTTTCGCCCTAGATAAATTCCACGTTTACCTCGTTGGTTCACCGATTACTTGATTCTCCGACAACGCGACTCTTAAGTATCTTCTTTCCAAAAAGGATGCTAAATCGCGCCTCATAAGGTGGATCCTACTCCTACAAGAGTTCAATCTCTCCATAAAAGATAAGAAATGAGTATAAAACGTCGTCAGCTTTCATTCGACGTACCTAGTGATCCCATACCCATGGACGAATATTTTCTAGATGAGCAATTATTTACCACTTCTTCTCTCCCTTAGTTTGCGGATATAATGAATTATCTTGTGACGGGGGTCGTTCCCTCCGATTGGACATGCCAAGAAAGAAAGATGTTCCTAACTTGGTCAAGCATGTTCTTATATGACGATCCCCATTTGTTCAAATATTGTGTGGACTAAATCATTCGAGATGTTTACCGGATGACGAGATACTTAGCATCATTAAATTTTGTCATACAAAAGCTTGTGGAGGTCACTTTTCAATGAATCAGACGACCGCTAAGATTCTTAAAAGAAGTCTCTATTGGCCCACAATTTTTTGAGATGTTAACGCTTATTACAAATCTTGTGATTGATGTCAAAGGATGGGAGACATTACACGACGAGATATGATGCCATTGACCCCTATTATTTTCATCGAGATATTTTATTGTAGGGCAATTGACTTTATGAGTCCCTTTCCTCCCTCATTTAGTTTCTTATACATCCTTGTCACAGTAGATTATGTGTCAAAATGGGTTGAGGCCTTATCTACAAAGACAAATGACAACAAGGTGGTGATAAAGTTTTTACAAGAACACATACTTTCTCACTTCGGAGCTCCGAAGGTAATCATTAGCAATAATAACAAACACTTTTGCAATAGTCCATTTGGAAAACTCATGAGAAAGTATGGGGTCATCCACAAGGTTGGGATGACTTATCACCACCAAATAAACGGGCAAAATGAGATTAAGAATATTCTAGTAAAGGTCGTAGATCCTAATCGGAAGGATTAGTCTCTCTATTTGAACGATGCTCTATGGGCTTATCGAACCGCATATAACAACCCCCTTGGGATGTCCACTTTTTACTTTGTGTATGGAAAGCCTTGCCATCTCCCCGTGGAGCTAGAGCACAAGGCATATTGGTCGATCAAGAGGTTGAATTACAATATAGATCAAGCCGGTGAAGCATGCAAGCTTCAATTAAATGAGTTGGAAGAAATATGCAGCGATGCGTATGAAAGTGCCAAAATATTCAAAGAAATAATGAGACTTGCACATGCATGAATTTTCCGTCGAAAAGAGTTTCATTCGGGTTAAAAAGTGCTTCTATACAACTCAGGTTTACAATTGTTTTCCTAGAAAGTTACGTTCGTGGCGGACCGACCCATTTGTTGGGAGAGAGGTGTTTCCACACGAAGCCATAGAATTAGAAGATCCTAAGTGGGGATATACGTTTAAGGTGAAAGGAAAACACCTAAAGCTATATCGGCACGTGTTGAGGAAGTTGACACAATTTGCTTGTTGGACCCCATTTACGGGGTTGGGTGAGCTTAAATGGAGAGATCGTCGCACCACCGGCGCGTATGGGATGAGTAGGGTTGTATATTATTGAGTAGAGTTAGTTTTTAGGTCATTTAGAAGTACGTCTAGGTCACGAGTTAGGAAAGTTTTGAGCACTACGTTGAGCATTCACGCACGGGAGAGTGTGCATGCATTTCTAGAGTGATGTTGAGGTGTCCCAAGGGTCCTGAGTGTTTAGGTAGGCTTGAGGTTCATTAAAGAGGATAAGAGAAGGGTTTTTGAGAGTTTACCCGAACCGCAGGCTAACCGTTTTGCCTGCATGCCCGAACCGGTTCGCAACACCTGATCAGGTTCACTCCTATTTTCCATTCACTCCCTATTTTTTCACCACTTCCCTCCCATACAAAATTCATCACTCCCATACTTACGCCCACACATTTTCCAACTCATATTCTTACCTCCAACCTTTCCCACTACCACCTATTCACTTTCCCGCAAAATCACCACCATCCCCGCCTATAAATACAACCCCTCACCCCTTCCTTCACACATCACTCATTCTTCCCTCTCCTCTACAATTATATATACTCCAAATCCTTCTTCCACCGTGGCCCCCCGCCACCACCTCCGACCCCGCAAGTACGTTCCACGATCATCCTCGACGAGGGGGTGGACTATGAATTCTGCTACACACAAGAAAGGGATTGGTTTCAAGAATACTTTCGAGCCGCTTGCTCGTTCAGACTAATGGTTTGTTCCATAGTCTTTATAACGTACTTGCTATGAAAATTATAACAGTTAGTGTTATAAATAGTTTTAGGCTGGACTTTAGGAATAATCCACCTATTCATATCCTTTTGAACATCAAATTCAATCAAGGAAGAGTTATTCACGAACTATTGTGAAGTGTGTGCATCTATGGTGTTTAATTCCATAATACAAATGTTAATATTTAGAATAATAATGAATATATAATCTGAGACAGGAAAATATTATGCAAATAAAAAATCTAGATTTGAAAGAATATAATAAGACGAATTAGAAATAACTTTTGACACCCAATGTCAACGATTTACTCGGAAATAAGCCTTAATGCCTCACACGGCAACACATTACGCGACAAATACCAGTCCATATCAAAAGCAGATTCTATTTCTCCTTATTATTATCATTTAAATTAGGTTTTTAGTGTTAATAGTAATGAATAGTAATTCACTATTTAGGTGAATAGTAACTTACTGTTCCGACATAAATCTCAGACCATTATTATTACTAATCTAAACATTAACATACAGTTTAGCCAATCATGTCTCTTATACCATAAAAAGTGGATCAATATGTATGAAATATAAACTAAAATATATTAAAAACTTTTATTACAAATGAAAATTAAAACAAACTTAAAATAAACTTATAAAGTTATAAGAGTCCACCGGAATAAGGCCGAAAAGTCCACAAACTTATTACAAATTTATATATATAGAGAGAGTAAATGAAAAGGTGAGAAATGATGAAGAGAAGTCCTCAATTTATACAAATAAGAAAGGAATAAATAATTCCTAAGAAAATGACCCATGGATCCCTCCATATTCGAGGCTGACAAAGTCTTTTGTACTGAAGCGTCGGCTGCTGGGTCAATGGGTCCTACCATTTATCACGAGGCGTCGGCTGTTGGGCCAGTGTGTCCTACCATTTATCATCGAGCTACCGAGATGGAGAAAATTTTGTCTTGCGTCGGCGTGCTGAAAGCTGGGGCCAAGTGGGACAGCTATCTCAAGTCATCTAGGCTATCCTCTGGGTCTTGGTTATGAAAGCTACCATCAAACCTTCGAGTTGGAAAAGATGAACTCAGTGAGTTGAAGAAATCCTCCATTGTTGGCTCAATGGGGATGTTGGTGTCAAACATATCCCCAATAAAGTCATCATATTCTGGGTTTCGAGATTCTTCGGATAGACAGAAGAAGGGGTTGTCGTTCTTGACTGAAGACATGGATGTATTATCATCTGAGGGAAGAAGAATATGATTTGTGTCTTCTCTAGGGTAGTTGAAAGTGGATATGAATTGGCTTTGAGTGTAGTCCATTACCTTATGTAGAAGATTCTGCTCGGTTGCCTTCGGGAATTGCTTTTTTAAGGCCAACTTGAAATCCTTGATATGATTAGCTCCTAGTGTCATCTTCTCAGCTGGAGGGGGTGAATCTTTCACCATGGTCATGTAGTGTTTTAGGCTTTCTTTTATTATCGAAATAGTAGTATTAATATCAATACCACTCCATCATCGATAATAAAATATTCTTTTAAGTAGAGGAACATTAAGATGATTAACTCTACATTGAAGATCCCATGTAGAGATCCAAGAGATACTTATTTCAATAAAAAATAGTAGGGTATTAATCCCTACTGGGACCTTATTCTCCCCTCTTAATTTTGGATGAAATTGAGTCCAAGGTAGAAAAAGTTTTTCCTTAGTAATTTAATCAGGGAACATATCAATTCCTAGGCCAAATTTGTCCCACCAATTGATAACCCATCCTGGGTAATTATCTTTTAAAGAGTTTGGGAACAATTTAAAAAACCAGGTATGTTTGTGCTCGAGTTTTGATAATAAAAAGCTTTAGTCTAAGCCTGGAAATAATCCCAGTAATTATAGGATCCAGTTCGAGAACTCAATTTTTGTGCTTTCAACAGATGAATTCCCCATTCTCGGGGATAGATGAACTTCTTCAAAACCCCTTGCTATAAGCAATAGGGGATTTGAAATTGTTCTGGTGTTTATTAGTATGATTAAACACCACAGACTCCGTTTCTTCGAGGATAGCCTCATATACGGTCCGGTATTTGCCTTCTTGCACATCATAATTATGTGTATCAAGGTAAAGGGACTTAATTGGTATCAGAAAATTAGCTGTCTCACTCTTACCAATTCAGTTCCTGATTTAATTTCTTCAGTTAGGGCATGTTGCCCATTCTTAGTTATCATTTATTTCAGGCATATATTATACTCCTTTATTTCAGTTTGATGGGATTCAATTTTATTATGGATTATTGTATTTGAGACTTTTTAACTGGAACGTTTATTCCAGTATTATCTATTCAGACATATGGTTTCTCACTTTTATTGTTTTCTTCATTAGTATGGTGAATGTGGTAAATGGTTTAAATTTTTGGATAATAAATAGATGATTAAATATTTCTGGCACTAGCTTAATTAATTAGTAGGTGATGAAAAATAAATGTTTTTCGACAGTGATGCTAAGAATGAACCAACTGGATATTCTGATTTAATTTAATAAATGGCTGATCACTCGATATTTAATTGAGCTGGGTGTCACACTTTACCTGTGACCTATCGTTTAGAAGCTGACTTCGTGTTCCTTTAGGATCTCTCTCTCATATTTCTTATTCCTTTTTTCCCTTCCTTCCCAATCATACAACAAATAAACAATTAGTTTTCTATAATCTTTTAAGACATGCTCCTAAAAAAATAAAGAATATAATATTAGGGAAAAAGATGAATAGTAAGAAGAGAGTTTGGATATGTAAAGACCAATATACAATTACAAACACAAGCATATAAAAAACATGTGATAAGAAAGTGAGTCTTAATCTTATGCACCAGTGAAGTATATGTTACTTTTTATTAATTCAGACTGCGGATCTTGTGCCCAATTTCATATAACCTTTACTCACATTAGATTTCCACATATATAAATACCGCAGAGTTCTCATTGGGACGTAATAAAGAACTATAATAAATAAAATTCTCTTGTCAGACCAAATGAATGAAATATCTCAATGAAGAATATTTCCCCATATATGGAAATCACTGGCGGCCATATTGGTACCCATTGTTCTTAGGTGGTGGTGGAAATGGTCTTGTTGGTATTGCATACTCTGAAAATATGACCCAACCTTCCAAAAACTTGCCATCCATGCCCTGTATGCTTGGAACATAAGTAGCATATCTTACAAAACCAAACCTCTTTGAAAACTTAAATACATGATCCGTCACTACTCCAGCATGAAGCGCTTGACCAAACTTTGAGAAGGCATCTCGATGACCTTCAAAAGTTATTTGTTTGCTCATCCCTGAAATAAAAAAATCAGAGATGAAGATGTTGGTGGAGGGTTCAGCAGAAGGCAACTTATTTTCTTGATTTGTAGGATGCGAAGGAAAAGAAAAACTTTAAGATACAGTTGAGACTAGAGCTCCCAACCCTCGCGGTCGCACCGATGCCGCAACTCTCACAGCCATAAGGGCTTTATGCCTTCCTTCTCACTCACTAGTACATGGTTTTAGACTTAAGTCAAAATAAATATAGGGTCCTATAACTTGTAACTCAGATCTTCCAACTCAAGGAATGAAACATAAAGATGTTTCACGAAGTACTATGCCGTTCACTTGGATATTTAAGATGATAAAGAGTGAGAGGGATAAGTGACGTGACTAAGAATGTGTCTCAGAAGTGCATACTCTCTAGGCTCAAGTGAAAGCCTGTCGCTCAAGTAATAATCCGATAAGTCGGGTATCGATCCTCAGGGAAATAGGACAATGGAATTGTAACGAAGTTGGATAGACGAAGGAAACCTAACTTTGACTCTAAAGAAAAAGAAAAGATGATTGGTTTTGGGAATTGGCTACAACTAAATGCAATTTTGAAGTTATGAAAGAAATGCAACTATTCTAAATCACCTAAAATAATAACGATGAATGACTCAAAACTTGAACTATATGATGAAGAAGACATGATGGGAATACAATCCCTCAACCCTAGTGTATTGATTGTATAAAACTAATCGTAAATTTAAGTGATTAATTAGACCCAAAATTTAGTACTCCCAAGCATTACGTGTATGAGGTTCAATCCCGCACCATATTTAATCAGAGGACGAGTAAATCGATATTGCGATAGTTACACTCGAATTGAATTCTGAAGCATCCCGGTTACCCTGAAGCAAACGATATCCAAAGATCTAGAATTATCGCATTTATACGCAATACAGTCATAATAAACCATTAAATTTATAGGATTAATTTTATAGACGTGCAACTACCACATCAGGTTGAGTTCATGCATCCCGACCTTTAAAAACCTAGCCTAACATGATGAAATTAATGAAAATGATTGTTGAAGTGAAGAAAATCATGATTAAACTAAGGGAGAATTGAAGAATGATGTAGAAGGAAGATTAGACAGAAGAAAGTAATTAACTAAATCACCAAAGCACTGAAATCATCAAATAAAATTACTTGTAATCATAGAAATTTGAACAAACTTCAATCTTGGAATTAAAATTGCAATAAATCTTCAAACTAGGGTTTTAACTAGAAAGGAAAAACTATATGAATTTATCCATCCTTAGAATGATAATAAATCGGGTTTAAATACCCTACAAGACTCCAAGAGTTTTAGCTTAACCAGGACTCTCCATTGGAGGAAGAGTAAAAAACTAAAATTGTGACAGTCAGACCGATCCGGTCCTCTTTCGGTTCGGTTCGGCTTGGGTCGGGATTGGTTCTTTTTCATTTTATTTCCCTCAGCTTCAATCCATCTTCGGTCCGGGGTTCACTGGAACTTTTCATTTTGGATCGGTCCAATCCGGATCGGTCCGATTCTTCTTTGACTTTTTCTTTATCTTTGACTGCTCATGACTTTCACACCAGAACTCCGATTGAGGTACCGTTTCTTCCTATGTACTCGTAATCTTGATATCTTCAAATTTTCTTTATATGCCTCATCCAAATTCTGGGTAAAAATTACAACTTTTCCCTTTTGATTTTCCTTCTTTTCTTTCTCGATTCTTCCGGTTTCTTTCTTTCTTTCTTTCTTTCTTTATTGACATCAAATACCTGTAAAATTAGTACAAAATACTAGAAACTCGGTGTACTCATTAGAATAAGTCAGTAGCAAGATTATGAGATAAAATCAAATTGATTATGTTGTTCGAGGTGCTAAAAGTAACTAAATTAAATGGATAAATTTGGAATTTATGCCTAATCAAATCCCCCTAACTTAGAACTTTGCGTGTCCCGAACAATGTAAAAGAATCTGGGCAAGGCTCAACTCTTGAAAATCATTTTATTGGTATAGAATACCTTTTCGCGGGCAAGCGATTTCATTTAGCATATGCAGTAAGCCTTTAAACCCCTAGGTTACCCTAGTAGGACGAGTTGTGTCTCGTGAGGGTTTGCAGTGAATATACCCACAAAATTCGACTCAAAGAAAAATCAAATTACACAAAAATTGTATAATTCAAACTTTCCCAGAAAATAATCATCATCAAGTCATGTTCAAGAGTATCAAATCATAGTGCGTGTGTGCGGAGCCAGAAATTTAACCGTGGGTTTCCACCGATTGACCATTACGTTACTTATCCGAAAATTCATTTTGATTTCAAATTCTCACGGGATGCTCTCTCAAACGAATCACTCGGAATGTGTCTATTCTCTCGGTGTGCGTGATATAAAGAGTAAATGTAGTGGAACCAAGTTCACGCACACAAATTAAACGACGAAAATATATGGTGAATAGATCTCATCATCGGTATACGGTCATTGAGAAATGGGAACATCGCCTCTTTTTTACGCATTTAATCTCTTTTATTATCTTTTGGTGTCTTAGCTCTCCAGACGATAATTAATTTATCAATCCGGATTCGGTTAGGACTTTTTCGGGCTATAGGTATATTGGGTAATATGAGAGTGGTTCGGGAAAACTGGAATTGGAAAGTGTTCTTATGATGCCCGTTAGTGCGTTTTCGAGCTTTTGCTCATTTTTTTCTTCTTTTTCTATTTTTTTCTATTTTTCACTCCTTTTCTTTTCTTGCTATTTTTGTCAAGCATAGCTATTTTTTTCTTGCCCGTTTTTTTGCACTTTTCGGACTTAATTGATGACATTTCCAATTTTCACAATTCCGGGCTACTTTGGTTTTTCGGGTTACCAAACGAAAAGGATAAATTTTATTTTGCTAAATTGGGTTATCAAAGGGATAATTTTTCACATCTTTTTTCTGGCTAATGTTTTTGGGTAACAAACGATGGCCTACTTCATTGTCCGAACTACTTATTAATTTACCATATGCGTCTCGAGATTAATTTAATTTAGAGATTTGTAGTGCGCTTTACGAGGCAATATCACACACATTTCTCAAAATCGATCAAGGTGAAAGACTTAAGATCCTCGACGACTTATTAAGCGCTGAAAAGAACTTTGAGTTAACAATTAACTCGGATTGATTTATAATTTTCACAAAAATGAAAGGCTCGAATCTCACCGGGTTTGTTAATCTCCACATTTATTCGTTAAGTCGTCAATTTTCGCTCAATTTCCATCTTTGGTCAATTTTGGCTTTGTGTATTGTGTTTTTACAATTTGAGACTTTAAATCGACTTTTAATGATATTTTCGAAAAAAATTGAATTCTAATTTTTATTTATTTTGAACAAAGATATTTATGGATTTTTCAAGATTTTATGATTTTTATGAAATTTCTGGGCATTTTTGAAAATTTGTGAAGTTTTAGAAGTACGCACTTGTCACCCCCCCTAACTTAGACTTTTGCATTGTCCTCAAGCAAAAAGGACTAAAATCTAATTCAAAGCGAATTACAAGTGCGGAAAAATAAAACAAACAAATGAAGAAAATACGTACTTTAGTAGATATGGACTGTGGCACAATAAAAGGAAAGAGCATACAACCATGTGATTACGTCAAATAACTAAAAACTGACACATAAACCAACAAAGCTTCACTGGGGTGGTGGGTGGGAAGAGATGGGCACGTTGGGGCCATAAAGGTCATAAAAGTAGGATGGCAATGGCTCATTTGGATCCCCCTGGCATCTATACAAGTCTGCTTGGAAATGAAGCATCATACTTGTATCGCATGGGTAGTCGGTCATAAAATTGCTGAATTTCGTCTCGAGGGCCGACATTCGATTAGTGAGCTTGCCACCTGCCCATTTGAAATCTGGTTCGTCTTCTTCTTCGGCAGACTCTTCATCTACACCCACTTCTCCCATCTCCACATCGGCACCTGCCTCTTCCTCTTCCTCACTCGAGCCATCATCGGCCTCGTTATCATTTCCACGCCTCGCTCGAAGGATGGCCAACTATTTGGCGCTTTGAGTGCGATTTCCCTGTCCAAAGGGACCGGGGAGGCGAGTACGATCCGACGGAGCCTCAATTCCAGCATCTTTGACAATGGAGGTAATCAGGCGTGCATATGGAAGTGGTGCTGCACCTCTCTCATCCAGGGCTGTAACGATAATGTCAGCGTATAGGGTGCGAGCCAGGTTAATTGAAGTGTTGGCATAGAAGAGGTGGTATGTCAATGTGGCTTGATGGGGACGCATTGCGAAATCGTTGGAAATTTGCAAAATGTTAGCACACACAATTTAGAATGTGAGGCGTGCTTTCTCGTTAAGCCGACCAACAAGGACAGTCTCCTACCTCCAAGTAATACCGGGGGCAATTCACTCCATAATCAGTTCCTTGGCTACCGGGGGGACATTCTTTGGGTATGTGTAGTCTTGAAGATCTGGAACGTCATATTCGCCCATCTTGGCAGTGATCATGGCCAAAGAAAAGGGAATGACGACACCATCAACATAGGCTTGGGCCTCAAATTCACCCATTCGAACAAGGGATCCATAGAAAGAGCGTACCTCGGTGGCCCAAACCGATTCGTATGGTTCATTAAGGAAACGACACCAACCCCTAGGCATGAAGAGGGGGGGTTAGGGAATTGGGTAGCCCTATCCATTGGACTGCTCGCTCTATGTGGAGTTTGCGATTCGGACTAAAGAAATGATTGCACCAACGCTCCTCTTGGCGGGAGCGAAAATCACCATGGCCGGAGGGTAACATTTTAGTTGAGTCGTATTTGACGGGGGCAACTCTTTAGGCCATTATGACAAGGAAAGGATGCTGGAAAAATAGGTAGAGAGAAGAGAGAAGTGATGCAGTTGAAGGTGTGGAAAAAAATTTATGATTTGGGTGTGTATTTATAGGTGAGGAGTGGGGGAAGGGTTGGAGATGGAGGGAAAGACTTTGGAGGGAAAAGGGAATGAATTTGGGAGTTAAATTGAAGGGGGGGGGGGGGGTAAGTGGTTGGACGAATTTGGAGGGAAGGGAATGGATTGGGGAGAAGGGGGTGTCCCTAGGGAAGCAGGAAAAACTGCAAAAAATCTGACCGATCCGGCTGTTCCAGGACCGGACTGATCCGGTCCTTTTAATTTTTGAATTTTTTAATCACCGGTCCGATTCGGGTGTAAAAGAAACGAACTGATCTGGGTCAGACCGGTCCGACTCAAAAATAAAAGAACCGATCCGGTTTTTGCACTGAGCAGGATTTCTCCCCCTAACTTAAATGCGATCGCTCTCTCCGAAATTGTTCGACGCGCAACAATACTTCCTATCAATTTCGGATTCAACACCCTCTCGATACCTATAGTAAAACAACTCGACTCATTCTCCCGAAACATGTGAACGCTCTATCCTTATTGTATCCTAATCCTAGGGACTCTCACTACTCACGCGACTCTCATATACTATACACAAGAGTTCACCCCATACGCATCGGGGGTGCGACGACCTCACTGTAGCAGCTCACTCTACCCCGTAAATGGTGTCCAACAACCAAACGGTGTCGAATTCTTCCACACATGCCTCTAGATATGACTTTAGGCGTTGTCCATTTACTTTGAATGTATTTCCCCCTTTCAAATCGTCTAACTCAACAGCTCCGTGCGAAAATACATTCTTTACAACTAACGGGCCAGACCATCGTGACCACAACTTGCCCGAAAATAGATAAGGCCGAGAATTATAGAGAAGAACTTTTTGGCTGGGAAGAAACTCTCTGCGTCGAATGATGTTATCGTGAGGGAGTTTCATCCTTCCTTTAGAAATTTTTGTATTTTCATACGCATCATTGTGTATTTCTTCTAATTCATTTAATTGAAGCTTGCGAGCTTCACCGGCCTTATCCATGTCGTAGTTTAACTTTTTAATCGCCCAATACCCCTTGTTCTCTAAGTCCACAGGAAGATGGCAAGGTTTTCCATACACAAAGAGGAATGGGGACATGCCGAGCGGATTTTTTTATGCGGTACGATAGGCCCATAGCGAATCGTTCAATCTAAGTGACCAATCTTTCTGTATAGGATTAACGATCTTTTTGAGAATGTTCTTGATCTCCCGATTCGCTAATTTGGCCTGTCCATTTGTTTGTGGGTGATAAGTCGTTCCAACCTTGTGAATGACACCATACTTTCTCCTAAGCTTCTCGAATGGCCTATTGCAAAAGTGCGTGCCATTATCACTGATTATCACTTTCGAAGCGCCGATGCGGGAAAATATGTGTTCCTGTAGGAACTTAATCACCACTTTATTGTCATTTGTCTTAGTAGCGATAGCTTCCACCCATTTGGAAACGTAGTCGACCGCAACAAGGATGTATAGGAAACCAAAGGACAGGGGGAATGGGACCATGAAGTCAATACCCCAACAGTCGAAGATTTTAATAATGAGTATCCGGGTTAATGGCATCATGTCTCGTCGGGTAATAGCTCCCATCCTTTGGCACCTATTGCAAGATTTACAAGCATTTTTCACATCCCAGAATATTTTGGGCCAATAGAGGCCACATTGTAAAATTTTAGCGGCCATATTTTTTATCGAAAAGTGGCCTCCGCAAGCTTTCTAATGACAAAATTGGATGACTTTTGGGATCTCGTCATCCGGTACACATCGTCGGATGATTTGGTCGGCGCAATATTTAAACAGGAAAGGGTCGTCATAGAAAAACATGCGTGACTAAGTAATAAACCTCTTTTTATCTTGCATTGTCCAATCGGGAGGGACGTCTCCCGTGACAAGGTAGTTGACTATATTCGCAAACCAGGGAAAAGAAGAGGTAGTAAAGATTTGCTCATTCGAAAAGTATTCGCCTATAGGTATTGGATCACTAGGTATGTCGGATGAAAGCCGTGATAAGTGTTCGGTAACGATGTTTTCTACTCCTTTATTATCTTTAATGGAGAGATTAAACTATTGTAGGAGTAGGATCCACCTTATGAGGCGCGACTTTGCGTCAAGTAGGTATTTCAATGCTGCGTGGTCAGTGAAGCAAGTGATGGGAGAACCGATAAGGTAGGATTGAAATTTGTCAAGGGCAAAGACTACTGCTAGGAAATCCTTCTCTGTAGTGGAGTAATTGAGTTGTGGTCCAGTAAGAGTCCGACTAGCGTAGTAGATGACATGAGCTTATTTGTCTTTTCTTTGCCCCAAAACAGACCCTATCGCATAGTCGCTAGCATCACACATAAGTTCAAATGGTAAGGACCAATCCGGAACTTGCATGATGGGAGCGAACACAAGCATGGTTTTTAGTTTTTCAAAAGCGCTATGGCATTCTTCTGCCACTCAGATGGGGTGTCCTTCATGAGTAGGTTGCTTAAGGGCCTAGCGATGGCGCTAAAGTCCTTAATGCACCTTCGATAAAACCCCGCGTGGCCCAAGAAGGAGCGCACATCTTTGAACGATTTTGGTGGGGGTAGATCGGCTATGACATCTATTTTAGCTCTATTAACTTCTATCCCCTTGGATGAAAATATGTGGCCAAGAACTATTCCCTCAGTGACCATAAAATGGCATTTCTCCCAATTTAGCACTAAGTTCTTTTCCACACACCGGGCAAGTACCTTTTCCAATTTTTCAAGACAAAGATTGAAAGAGGTGCCAAAAATGCTAAAATCGTCCATAAACACTTCTAGTCCTCTCTCGACCATGTCGCTAAATAGGCTCAACATGCACCTTTGAAAGGTCGCGGGTGCATTACACAAGCCGAATGGCATACGTGTGTAGGCAAACGTACCAAACGGGCAACTCAAGGTCATTTTCTCCTGGTCAAGTACATCTATCTCAATTTGGTTATATCCAGAATAACCATTAAGGAAGCAATAGTAAGGGTGGCCCGCTACTCTCTCAAGCATCTGATCAATAAATGGTAAGGGGAAATGGTCTTTCCTAGTTCCCGCATTGAGTTTCCGATAATCAATACAAATGCGCTACCTGGTGGTGGTACGTTGGGGAACTAACTATCCCTTAGCATTCCCAATCACTGTCATGCCCGACTTCTTTGGGATAACTTGAATAGGGCTCACCCACTTGCTATTCGAGATTGGGTAAATAATCCAGACATCCAATAGCTTAATGATTTCGGTCCTCACCACTTCTTTCATATTAGGGTTTAGCCTTCTTTGAATTTCTCTCGAGGGATTGACATCCTCTTCGAGATGGATCTTGTGGGTGAAATCAAAGGACTTATCCCTTTCAAATCAGTAATGCACCAACCAAAAGAACCTTGGTGCTTCCTCAGTTGCTTTAGCAATTTACCCTCCCGCTCTTCGGCTAGGCTAGAGGAGACGACAATAGGAAATGTCTCATCCTCTCCTAGGTATACATATTTAATATGGGAGGGTAGTTTCTTCAATTTGAGGGTTGGAAATTTATCGCTGAAGGGAACCATGCGTGTCTCCTTCGGTGGTAACTCCTCGAATCGAGAAACCCAACCTACATCTCTCGCGTCCTCGTCCGATGCTCTAAGTAATTCTCTCAACTCCTCAACCTCCCTCTCGAATTCTGTGCACGTGCCCTCACTCTCGTGGCTCGACGCTAAACAGGACCCTAGGGAATCTCCACAATAATTTTCCTCAAAATATTCCTCTACGATCTCGTCTATTAAGCTTACCGCGTGAAGATCATCTTCTTCCCTTATATGTTGGGCGATATGGAAGATGTTAGTCTCTAAAGTCATGTTACCAAAAGTGAGTTGCATTTGCCCATTTTGAGTATTGATGATTGCGTTAGCCGTATCTAAGAACGGTATCCCAAGAATAATGGGAACATGATTGCTCGAGGCGAAGGAGGGCTCCATATCCCAAATGACAAAGTCTACCAGAAAGTAGAAAGTGTCAACTTGGACGATCACGTCCTCAATTATACCTCTTGAGATCTTCATGGTTCGATCCACTAATTGGAGAGTGATCTTTGTGGGCTTGAGATCGCTCAAATCAAGTTGCCTGTATATGGCGTAAGGGAGAATATTGACACTTGCTCCCAAGTCAAGTAAGGCTTTTTCAATTTTATTTTCTCCAATGATGCAGGAAATGGTGGGTGCACCGGGATCTTTGAATTTTGGCGGGAGATCATTAAGTAGGATGGAGCTCACGTTCTGTGCTAGAAAGACATTTTTCTTTACCTTCATCTTCTTCTTCACTATTAACAAGTCTTTGTTGACATTTGCATAAGCTGGAATTTTCTTAATGGCATCGAGGAAAGGTAAATTGAGATGTACTTGCTTTAGCAGTCTAGCACTTCATCACGGGGGTTTCCTTTGTGGGAAGGAATCAACCTTTGAGAAAATGGTGCTGCGGTGGGTGGTTTCACTACTACCTCGGGCTCACCAGTGTCTTTTTTATCACTCTCATTCAAGGATACATCTTCGGACTCTTTCGTGCCGGGCGAAATCTCCTTGTCTTTGGGTGCATCGTGTGGGAAACGTATAAATCAATGACTCTCCCACTATGAAGAGTGGTCACATCTTGACAGTGTTCCTGATGTTCCATAGAAGTGGAGCTAACACTAGTTTGACCTTAAGGTGGTCTTTAGCCCTGGGCAGGAAACTTTCCCTTTTCTTGGATACTCCACGATGATTTCATTTTTGAAATATTTGCATTTATGTCGTTGATCATGCTATCATATCTAGCATTGGCTACATTTTGGTTATTGATAAATTGGTTCATCGTATCCTTGAGACTTCTCCGTAGGGGAGTGATATATGCTCCTTGAGGTGGTGGTGCTTGAACATGTCCTTGCATGTGTGGAGCTTGTTGAAAGTGTTGTGGTGGAGGAGGGGCAACATGTGAATTAGGATTTATCGCAGCATGTTATTGCCCATAGTTAAAACTAGGATGGTTTTTCCATGAAGGGTTGTAAGAATTCCCGTGCGGTGCACCGAAATTACCCTTAAATCCTCCTATACCACTAACTTGCTCTTGAAGCATTACTTTGTAGGCGGGTATAGCCGGGCATTCCTCAGTTGAATGACCCGCCTCACAAATCGCATACACCTTCTTGATGAGATTTGGGATGGATCCAGATGGTCCTCTTTCATATACCTCACGTAGGTCTCGCAGTCCTTTCTCAAATACATCGAGTCGACTGTCCGTCATAGAATGCTTTTCTACACTAAATAGGCCAGACGCTGATGGAGTGGCGGTTACTTGAAGATTTTGATTTTGAGCATTAGGGTCAGATGTATCCCAGGATTGGATAGTCTCGACGACATACCTCAGGTGAAGCTCAGCATCGTGGGCGTCTAAGTTGACAAACGGACCACTGCCCATGGTTTCATCGAGTTGCTTGGAATTAATGATCAGCCCATTATGGATAAAGGAAATGATTTGCCCTTTATCAAATCCATGATGGGGGCATGAAGTAACTAACTGATTAAAACGCTCGTAGCATCGATCGAACGACTCATTTTCTAATTGTCGAAAAGTTTGAATTTGAGCCATAATGGAGTTCGTTCGATGTGGAGGAAAGAATTTTTTGAGAAATTTAGATTGCAACTCATTCTAGGATGCAATCGAATTTGGAGGTAAAGACCATAGCCATGTCTTAGCCTTATCTTTTAGCGAGAATGGGAAGAGTTTGAGGCGGATTACCTCTTATGTGCAAGTTTGATTGTTGAGGGTTTCACACACATCCTCAAATTCCTTGACGTTGAGATACAGATTTTCAGAATCCATCCCATGGTAGTGGGGGAGCATCTGGATCATCACATTTTTAAAATAAAATTTCCCTGTAATATACGGGAGTACAATGCATCCCGGAGTGATAGTGCGCTCGGGATATAAGATTTCTCTCAACGGGCGGTACGTGGCCTCTTCCTCACCGGTGGCTGCACTACCATGTTGCGATATGTCTCTCTCTCTTAACGATTAGGTATCCTCACTTGGTATACTCAGGGCGTGCTCTGAAGTTGGTCCTAAGAGGGAAAACGGAGTGTAATTTGAAATTGAGTGAGACTGTGTGGGAGGTGGAACCCAGAATTGTGGAACGTTAGGAGTGTGAGGGCTATCAGGGTTGTGCTCAACTATTAGATTTTCGTGAATGTGGTTTTGAGTATTATGGGGAGTTGGAGTGAGTTCAGAATTTTGCATTAATGGGCTTATGAGAGATGATGATGAATATTTTTGTGCTTTTTCAAAATTTTATATGTTTTTGGATTTTTGAAAATTTTTGGTCAAAGTTTGACATTGACTTAATCTAATCCTAAGTCTACCTATTTCCCCGACAACGGCGCTAAAAACTTGACGCGACTAAGAATGTGTCTCAGAAGTGCATACTCTCTAGGCTCAAGTGAAAGCCTATCGCTCAAGTAATAATTCGATAAGTCGGGTATCGATCCTCAGGGAAATAGGACAATGGGATTGTAACGACGTTGGATAGATGAAGGAAACCTAACTTTGACTCTAAAGAAAAAGAAAAGGTGATTGGTTTTGGGAATTGGCTACAAGTAATTGCAATTTTGAAATTATGAAAGATATGCAATTATTCTTAATTACCTAAAATACTAACGATGAATGACTCAAAACTTGAACTATATGATGAAGAAGACAGGACACGAATACAATCCCTCAACCCTAGTGTATTGATGGTATAAAACTAATCGTAAATTTAAGTGATTAATTAGACCCAGAATTTATTACTCCCAAGCATTACGTATATGAGGTTCAAGCCCGCACCATACTTAATCAGAGGACGAGTAAATCGGTATTATGATAGTTACACTCGAATTGCATTCTGAAGCATCCCGATTACCCTGAAGCAAACGAGATCCAAAGATCTACAATTGTCGCGTTTCTACGCAATATGGTCATAATAAGCCATTAAATTTAGAGGATTAATTTTATACACATGCAACTACCACATCAGGTTGAGTTCATGCATCCCGACCTTTAAAAACCTAGCCTAACATGATGAAATTAATGAAAATGATTGTTGAAGTGCAGAAAATCATGATTAAACTAAGGGAGAATTGAAGAATGATGTAAAAGGAGGATTAGACAGAAGAAAGTAATTAACTAAATCACCAAAGCACTGAAATCATCAACTAAAATTACTTGTAATCATAGAAATTTGAACAAACTTCAATCTTGGAATTAAAATTGCAATATCTTCAAACTAGGGTTTTAACTAGAAAGGGAAAAACTAGATGAATTTATCCATCCTTAGAATGATAATAAATTGGGTTTAAATACCCTACAAGACTCCAAGAGTTTTAGCTTAACCAGGACTCTCCATTGGAGAAAGAGTAAAGAACTAAAATTGCGACAATCGGATCGGTCCGGTCCTCTTTCGGTTCTGTTCGGCTTGGGTTCGGATCGGTTCTTTTAATTTCTGATCGGATCAATCCGGTACGGATCGGTTCATTTTATTTCCCTCAGCTTCGATCCATATTCGGTCCTGGGTTCACTAGAACTTTCCATTTCGGATTGGTCCGATTCTTCTTTGACTTTTTCTTCTATCTTTGACTGCTCATAACTTTCACACCGGAACTCCGATTGAGGTACCATTTCTTCCTATGTACTCGTAAGCTTGATATCTTCAACTTTTCTTAGATGCCTTATCCTAATTCTGGGTAAAAATTACAACTTTTCCCTTTTGACTTTCCTTGTTTTCTTTCTCCATTCTTTCGGTTTCTTTCTTTCTTTATTGACATCAAATACCTGTAAAATTAGTATGAAATGCCAAAAACTGGTGTACTCGTTAGAATAAGTCAGTATCAAGATTATGTGATAAAATCAAATTGATTACGTTGTTCGAGCTGCTAAAAGTAACTAAATTAAAGAGGCAAATTTGGAAGAATTTATGCCTAATCAATAAGAAAGGTCTGAACATAGAGAAAGAGGCGTGTAGATGAGAGATATGAAAGGCTATTTTTTTGGGGCAGCCGAAAGGTGCGGGGATAAAAGATGAAAGAAAAAATGAGGTGCCCATTTTTAAAAGAACTTTTCGTTTCTTACAATTGCCATTGTCATTTGTTACTGATTGCTGGTGTAAGTTTAATAATTATGATGAGTTTAAAAGGGAAGATTAAACTTCATTAAAACCTCTAATACTATTGTATTAGAGGTATAATATAGATTATGAAAAATTATTTTTGACTAATTTTTGACGAACCTCACCGGTGGTCTTTATAGGTTATATATCTTTATTTTTATCTTATTTGATACAAGATTAGTAATACAATGAGACAGTGAGAAAGTTTTTTACTTTAAAAAAAAAGAAGAAGGGGAAATTCTCTTTTATAGTTACCTCTAAAATTATTTTCTTCGTGATAATATCTATTTCCCCAATTTTAACACTGTGATATTGAGCAATAAATTCCGAAAGGTTGTTAGTATGCAATATAAATAAAGTGCACGGATATATGAGATAAAGGATATTTAGAATTTTTTTTATACTTAGGATGACGTGAATATATACTACTTGCACATAGAAGTCAAATATGACTATACACTATGAATATACTAATCTTATTCATAATTATGTCTCTCCAAATATAAATTTGTCCTTCTCTGATATGAACCTTTGTAAAGCTTTAAGTCTTAGAGTTCAAACCAAAGGTTATAATTTTCTTTCGGGATCGAAAACTATTGGGATTATTTATAGGATTTATTACAAGGTAATGAATATTATGACTCCCAATATTAAACAATTTAGTCCTTTTGGTAAAACTGTGTAAATTGACACACACCTTATAGATTCTGATGTTCACACACCTAGAACTATAAGTTGGGACTGAATTGATTTCCCACAGCCATTCTTCCCCAACCTCGTCAAAATGAAGATATTGGAGATATAACTGAGGATAAAGAAGGAGACGTTTTCTTAAATTTCAGGAAATTTAATAGGTGTCAATCCTCTAGGAGTCATCCATCTAGATCCCCTTATATTACCTATCCTCCATCTACTTCACGCAATTCTATTAGTGAAGAAAATCGCAGGAACCATCCGTATCACGATGATATGAACCTTCATGGTTTCTTTACCAATGAACAAATACCCCATGGTATTTATGAGAAGAACGTCTGAAATGAATGTCAGACTTTAATCCACTTTCCTTGTCATGGTTTATACAATTAATATGAAAGAAATTAATTCTGAATTTTATCTACCAGGTTATGCTAATTTAAGGGCTTGGTACTTTGCTAAGTATAGCAAGGATGAATTAGATAATTGTAAAAATTAATTTTATAAATGGGTTGAAGATAATCAACTAGTTACTTCTTTTGTGGTTTGGTTTCAAATGTTTTCCAAAGATAATCATCTTTTTGTTCTTGAAACTAAGGATAAACAGATTCTTAAAATTGATTATAAACATTTGACAAATTGGAATACTGTGAATAACCAGGTTATATCTCCTGTTCACCCTCCTACTGAACCCCTTTCCTTAGATGTTGGAAGCACCAGCCAAAGTGGTGGTTCACCTAGGTCAGAAGCAAATGCCTTCCTTAACCTTGAAACTGAAGAGGGACGCGTTACCCATAAGACTATGTTGAATCCACTTAATAAGCAGGGTAATTATACTAATCTTATCCTTAATACGATTGGAAAACAACTCAATAGGATTGAGAACCTCCAAACACACCATAGTATTAAGAAACCTAAAGACTTTAAGAAAAGTCTTGACGAACCCTTAGTTATTACTCCTATTGATGTTAAAGGTTTTAAAATGGGTAATAAAAATGATTTTATCTCCCAATTAAAAGAGATTGAGAATAATCTTAAAGGGTTAAAACTTAACACCTTATCCTACGTTGATTCTGATTCAGAATTTAACTTACCCTTCGAAGAAGTCATGACTTTGAAAATTATTTCAAAAATTCTGAAAACCAAGTCAATAAAATTACTTATAGTAATAATATTGGCTACGTTAGTCCTATTCGAAATTACTATCACAAACTAACTCCTCGGGTTCTCCTTTTCAAAGATAACTTTGTGATGAATCCACAGTCCAACTAACATGGTAAAACCATTTACGATTGGAATATTGATGGTAAATATGAGGCTTAAATCTATGAAATGATTCCTCAGATGTCCATGTATTCCACTACATGTAAGCAAAATGATGCCTCTGATCAAAGTATTGCTCAGATGATCATTGCAGGTTTTACTGGAACTCTTCATGGATGGTGGGAAATATCCTCACAGAAAATCAAAGAAATGATATTGTTAATGCCGTAAAAATTATCAAAGATAAACAAATACAAGACAGAGGTATCCAGGATGCTGTTTATACCTTAATTCTTGGTATTATTCCTCATTTTGTTGGAAGTAGTGATCACAGTGGGGAGCGTATTAGAGAATTATTACAAAACCTAAAATACCCAACCCTTAGCCAATTTAGGTGGTACAAGGACGTCTTCCTCGCAAGGGTTACTCAGAGAAGCGACGACAATTCTGAGCATTGGAAAGATAAATTTATTGTTGGACCTCCTACTTTCTTCGCTGAGAAAGTTAGAAAGAAGATGAGAGAAGCTAATGATAACATCTCTATCCCCTACCATCAATATACTTATGGTCAGCTTATCAGCGTTGTCATTCAAGAGGTTCGTTCTCTTCGTAGTGACCGTAAGCTACAAAGGCAGCATAAGAAGCAAAATTTTGTTGGAAAGAAAGAGTTAGGTGAGTTTTGTGATCAATTTGCTTATAATACTCAGGAGACTTCCACTCATAATGTCTCCAAAAGGAACAAGAAAGTTCCTAAACCCTATAAACATAGAAGGAAACATACTAACGTTTCTCATAATCAGGGGGATAATTCTAAAAGAAAATTTGTTAGGAAAAATAAAACCAAAAAATCTAACCCTAAGTGTTTTAAATGTGGAAAATATGTCCATTTTTGCTAATAAATGCAAAACAAAAACTAAAATTAATAATCTTCAAATTGATAACCATTTGAAAACTCAATTATGCAAGCTTTTGCTTAATTTCGGCTCTTCTGAAGATCTAGAGGACTCCTCTGAGAGAAATGATGAGCTTTATTATTTCCAAAGCTCTAGTGACTCAGATATCTCCGAGAAAGGAGATTGCCAGTGTAATACTTTGACTAAGAGATGCAATCATATCCAATCCATTATAATAATGAATGGATTAAGTCTTAATGTCCTTACCATTAAGAAACAATCCATGATTGATGTAATCAATCAAGTTACTGACCCTGACATTAAGCTCAAGCTTATTAAGTCTTGATATACCCAGGAAAATTCTCCTAATACGCCTGACCTCCTTTCTAAAACCCAATAGTACAACCTTACGGAGGTACTCAACCGTTTAGAAAAAGCTGCATACTTTAATAAACCCGCTAGAATTAATGACCTAAGGCACGAAGTTAATAACCTAAAAAATGAGTTAAGACAACTTAAGGATCAACATAATAACATGCAAATTGAGATTAATAATCTCAATAATGCTTCAAAGCATTCTAATCCAGAGACTTCAAATATTGATGATTCAGTGGATTATTTGGGCGTTGTTGATCGTGTACCTAGCCAAAAATGGTACACTACTATCAATCTGGTTATCAACAATGAATTTACTTTGTGTAAAATCATTGCCCTCATTGATAGCGGTGCTGATATGAATTGTATTCAAGAAGGAATTGTTCACACTAAATACTTTGAGAAGATGACTCAATCTTTGTTTAATGCTAGTGGTGATAGCATGGGGATTAAATATAAATTAACTAAGGTTGACATCTGTAAAAATGAAATTTGTTTAGACAATACCTTCTTGCTTATTAGAGATTTATCCCAACAGATAATTTTAGGTACTCCCTTTTTATTTATGCTTATGCATATAGATAAAATCGACTCTAGTGGAATATAAACCACTATTCAAAACCAAAAAATTGTTTTTGTATTTATCACTCACCCAGAGATAAAGAAAATTAACTCTCTGACAAATAATATTATTTTCAAAGGAAACCATTTAAATTTTCTTCAAAAATAAATCTCTTTTTGAACCATTAAACATAAATTGGTTTTATCTAATGTACTGCAAAAAGTTAATGTTGTTAAAAAATAATTAATAATTGAAGTTTGCAGTGATATCCCTAATGATTTTTGGGATAGGAAGAAACATATTGAAACTCTTCCCTATGAATCAGGTTTTAATGAAAAATAAATCCATACTAAGGCCAAACCCTGTTAAATGAAGACTGAATTTCTTGACCTTTGTAAGAATGAGATTCAGAGTCTTTTAGATAAAAATATTATAACTAAAAGTTATTCTCCTTGGAGTTGTACATATTTTTATGTTAATAAGGCTGTTGAAAAGGAATGAGGTGTTCCTAGGCTTCTAATTAATTACAAACCTCTTTACGATATTTTGCAATGGATAAGATATACAATCCCTAATAAAAAAGATTTACTTGATCTGCTTACCACTATCTTTTCCAAATTTGATTTAAAATCTGGATATTGGCAGATCCAAATTTCCCCACAAGATTGGTATAAAACTGCTTTTGTGGTCCCATTTGGCCATTACCAATGGAATGTTTTTCCGTTTGGGCTTAAGAATGCCCCCTATGAATTTCAAAATATCATGAATGATATATTTAATACTTATTCTAATTTTTCTATTGTATATATTGATGATATTCTTATCTTTTCACAATCTATTGATCAGAACTTTAAACATTTAAATTTTTTTAAAGATGTTATTAAGGATAATGGATTAGTCGTCTTTGCTCCTAAAATGAAAATTTTTCAAACTAATATTAGATTTTTAGGGCATAACACTGGGGAAAGGAAAAATACTCCCTCTTGATAGAAGTATTGAGTTTGCTTCTAAATTGCCTGATGAATTAAAAGAAAAGACTCAACGCCAAATATTTCTTGGTAGTCTCATTAATATTGGTGATTATTATAGGAATCTTGCACAAGACACTGCAATTCTTCACACTAGGTTTAAAAATAACCCTGCTCCTTGGACTTTAGAGCACACTAAAGATGTTCAGAAAATTAAATTGAAAGTCAAGTAATTACTTTGTCTAGCTTTAGTTAATCCTTCATTTTCAAAAATTGTTGAAACTGACGCCTCGAATATAGGATATGGTGGGATTTTGAAGCAAATCAATTCTTTAACTAAAAAAGAATAATTAGTTCGTTTTACTTCTGGATCTTGGAAATATGCCCAGAAAAATTACTCTACCATTAAAAAAGAAATTCTTTCGGTTGTTAAATGCATTTCCAAATTTCAGGCTGATTTATTAAATCAGAAATTTTTACTACGTATTGATTATAGTGCGGTTAAACAGGTTTTGAAAAAAGACGTGGAAAATATTGTTTCCAAACAAATTTTTTCCAGATGGCAGGAAAATATACCCTCTTTGATTTTGATATTGAACATATCAAAGGTGAAAACAATTCTCTTCCTGAATTTTTGCAGAATCAATGAGTGGACCCTCTAAAGGGCGTGGCGTAGGTCGTGGGTAATCCCACCAGAGGCCTGGAAAATAGAAGATGATGATCAACGACGATAAATATCCCCCGATGCAGGATTATTTAGAATTTCTTCGCTTAAGCGCGTAGAACAAGGGAAAATTGAGTTCCCCTCCTAAACCCTTTAGCAAAAAGAAATCCGCTAAAGAAGTTTTGGAAACCATTAAGCATGATTTCATTCCTAATAAAAGGACTTCGAAATTGATGCTCATCCTCAATGAAGAGGATGAGAAGCATATGTCTTCTACCTGGGAAATTAAGTCCCTTCACCTTAATACACATAATTATAATGTGCAAGAAGGCAAATACCGGACGGTATATGAGGCTATCCTCGAAGAAACAGAGTCTTGAAGAGTGCGCTTTTGTTCAAACAAAGAAATTATTTAATTAAACTCAATTTTTCAATTAAATCCTAAAACATGCATCTAGGTGTGATTGAAGACAATATGATCATGCAAGAACATTCAATTATAAACAAACACATGAATGAGGAAAAAACCCCTAAAGGGGTAAAACCTTTTATTTTCACTATAATTTGTGAATAACGGTTTACATGGATTATAATGAAAACAAGAGTGACATACAAAATACCCTCATGTGTCAGTTATGATGTCGTCAGCTGGAGTCTCCTGCAGGAACTCCAGATGGGCAGCAATGGAAAAGAGATGACTTCTCCACAAGTTACACCAGATGAGTAAAAAAGATCCTCCTGAAGGTTTAAAGATTCACATACATATATGGGAGTGATTATGTCAATAAAGAAAGCATGAAACCCTAAAACATGAAGTCTATTTTCTGGGCTGTAAAACACAGAAATCATGTGCGAAAAAGACTTGGAAAACGTGTAGAATAAGCCCAGATATTTATACAAAAATGAAGGCGGCGACGACGCTCGAACGAGATCGCGCGACATACTCATGTCGCTTGAACGACATAGAGATGTCGTTCAAACGAGTTCGCGCGACATGCTCAAATCGTTTGAACGACATAGCGATGTGGTTTGAATGAGCTCGTCAACCGAGACAAATCCACTTCTACACTTAAAAAAAATTCTGATTTTTGATGAAAACAAATCAGACTTCGAAAAATATTTTCTAAAAAAATTCCCAAATATTTATGCAAATATAAACAACTCCAATAAAACATTTTACCAATAATGCGATGTGGAGTAGTGGGAACGATTAAGCAGCACGTCGTATGAAGAATGATGCTCATGTGAAGATGGTGGATGCATTGATTCAGATCAAGGCTATCGTGGATGATCGTGTTTGACGTGCCGAATGTAGCGGTATCAGAGATTCTACCCCGAACATTTATAAAATTATGTCTTTACTAGTCTGTGGTGTTTAATCATACTAATAAACACCAGAACAATTTCAAATCCCCTATTGCTTATAGCAAGGCAGTTTTGAAGAAGTTCATATCTCTCCGAGAATGGGGAATTCATCCATTGAAAGCGCGAAAATTGAGTTCGCAAACTGGATCCTATAATTACTGGGATTATGTCCAGGCTTGGACTAAATCTTTTTATTATCAAAACGCTTAGCACAAATATACCTGGTTTTTTAAATTGTGCCCAAACTCTTTAAAAGATAATTACCCAGAATGGGTTATCAATTGGTGGGACAAATTTAGCCCAGGAATTGTTACGTTTCTTGATGAAATTACCAAGGAAAACCTTTTTATACCTTGAACTCAATTTCATCCAAAATTAAGAGGGAATAATAAGGTCCTAGTAGGGCTTAATACCCTACTAATTTTTACCGAAATCAGTATTCGTTGGATCTCTAGAAGGGATCTTAAATGTAGAGTTAATCATCTTACTGTTCCTCTACTTGAAAGAATCTTTTATTATCGATGGTGGATTGGTATTGATATTAATACTACTATTTCTATAATAAAAGATAGTCTGAAACACTACATGACCATGGTGGAAGTTTCACCCCCTCCAGCTGAGAAGATGATGCCAGGAGCTAATCCAATCAAGGATTTGAAGTTGGCCTTAAAGAAGTAATTCCTAAGGCAATAGAACTGGAGCTTATACAAAGGTAATGGACTACACTCAAAGCCAATTCAGATTGGCTTTCAACTACCTTGAAGAGGACACAAATGCTATTCCTCTTCCCTCAGATGATGATACATCCATGACTTCAGTCAAGAACGACAACCCTTTTTTCTGTCTGAACGGAGAATCCTAGAACCCAGAAGATGATGAATTTATCGGGGATATGCTCGAAACCAACATCCCCACTGAGCCAAGAATGGAGGATTTCTTCAACTCACTAAGTTCAGCTTTTTTTACTCGATGGTTGGATGGAAGCTTTCTTAACCCGGACCCAGAGGATGGCCTACATGACTTGAGATAGCTGGCCCACCTGGCCCCTACTGTCAGCACGCTGACACATGAAGACAAACCTTTCTCAATATCGATAGCTCGATGATACATGGTAGGACCCATTGGCCTAGCAACCGATGCCTCATGACAAATGGTAGGACCCATTGACCCAGTAGCTGACGCTTCAAGACAAAAGACTCTATCAGCCTCGAATATGGAGGGACCCACGGGTCATTTTCTTAGAAATTATTTATTCCTTTATTGTTTGTATAAATTGATGACTTCTCTTCCTCATTTCTCACCTTTTCATTTACTCTCTCTCTCTCTCTCTGAATTTGTAATAAGTTTGTGGACTTTCCGGCCTTATTCTGGTGGACTCTTATAAGTTTGTAAGTTTGTTTTAAGTTTGTTTTAATTTTTGTTTGTAATAAAAGTTTGTAATATATTGTTGTTTATATTTCGTATATATTGACCCTCTTTTGGGTCCTACCCTTTATCATGAGGCGCTGACTGTTGGGCCAATGGGTCCTACCACTATCATTCGAGCTGTCGAGATGGAGAAATATTTTTCTTCATGTGTCGGCGTGCTAACAACTGGGCCAGGTGGGCCATCTATCTCAAGTCATCTAGGCCATCTACTGGGTTCGAATTAGGAAAGCTACCGTCCAACCTTCGAGTTGGAAATTATGAACTCAGTGAGTTGAAGAAAGCCTCGATCGTTGGCTCAGTGGGGATGTTAGTGTTAAACATATCCCTGATAAATTCATCGTCTTCTGGGTTATGGAATTTGATACGCACCCAAAACTGTACATTTTATACCCCTAATAGATGTATTTTAGTTGCTAATTCTCGGCAATTTGGGTCTTATGCCCTTAATTGTTCAATATGCAGGCTTAATTATAGTTGCAGTGTCAAAATCTATATTTTCAGGCAATTTGCTGTTAAATTGGAGTTAATTCCCTTATCCCGTAACCCTAGCCTAGCCTAAACTTACCCCAAAGCCCGTGTGTGTTTGTTTGTTCCCTATTTATTATTTTTTAGATTTTTAGTTTGAGTCATTTTTATTTTTAGGATTTATTTAGTATTTTCTAGGTTTTAATTTATTTTATTAGTATAATTTTATTTTGATTTTTAGTTTATTAGATTTAGTTTTAGTTTTTATTTTATTTTATCTTATTTTATTAGGATTAGTTTTAGTAGTTTATTTTTAGTTTATTAGATTTTATATTTTTTTAGGACTTTAGTTTTATTAGATTTTTCATTTTTCATTTTTTATTTATTTTATTTTATTATTTTAGTTTTTAATAGCTTGGGATTTTATTTTTATTTTTAATATTTTTATTTCTTAGTTTGTTTTATTTTTTTAGTTAGATTTTATTTTTTAGTTGTAGTTTTATTAATTTTAATTGAGTATTTTTATTATTTTAAGGGTCTAAATTAAACACACACACACACACACACCTTATTTCCTACACTACAAACACACCCAAATAACTTATCCTACACCCTCTCCCACACCCTAACAAGCCTACACCCACCTACATCCTATCCTCACCACTTCATCTTCCCCAACAACTAACCCTCTCTCCTCTCTCCAAAACACAAAACCCCATAACCAAACTCCACCACCATCACCATCCTTATTCCTCCATAACCCACTCCATTAACACCACCACTATCATCCACCACAACTCTCGACCCTCCGACGTTAACCCGCTGCTGCACCGACGCCCCCTGCCGGAGCTAACCCACTTCAAAAACTCCAACCGAGCACAGCCAATTCTGGCCCGGAGCCTGAGCCCCTCTTCGGCGACGAAATCCACTTCCACCCTTTTCCATCTCCAATCCAACCCATTCCTTCTTCAAAGCCAAAACCCATATAAACCCAAACCTATTTCACCCATTTCCCTTTTAATGCCTTCCATGTTCCTCCCAAGCCACGACCTGCCATTCCAAAAGGCAAAATGCAAACCAAAACAAAACTAATACCCACATGTGACAAAACCCCACTTAACCCCCTTTTACCAAAAATACCCCCAACTACTCTTTTACCCCAAAGTCATTTCCAAAAATACCCATAAATCATATCAGATTTTTATCCCCTAATTCCCTCACCCATATACCTTCCTTACCTTACACATTTGCCATGCACATGTGCACTTCCATTACCCAATTTACCCCCATGTGCACACTCCCCATGCTCTTGCATCTTAATTCTTCCAACTATACCCCCATGCTTCATGTGCCTACTATAAATGAAGATGAAGATGAAGACCCCATTTAGAAAGAGAGCTTTTAGATAGGAAAATTCTAAAGAGAGAATTGTAGAGAAAAATACCATTTGTAAATAGTTTTATTTTATTCTTTTTATTTTTGTTGGATATTTGTGAGATTAAATATTGTAAGAGAGTTAATTGAGTGAATATTTTAATTTCAAATAATTTGGATGCTCAATTAAGTGGGGTATGCTTCAATTTGGAAGAGTAGAGTTCAACTTTCTCAAAGAGATTTGGTTTGCTTGTTCTATTTTCTTCTCTTTTATTTTAGTAGCCTTGATTATTAATTTGTCATGTTTCATATCATGTTAGGCTAAAACCCCTTTCAAGGGGTGGGCTAAAACCCTTATTTGATGTTATTTTATTTTAATTAGTTTAATTATTTATAAAAATTCCTTTGAATGTTAATTTTGACCCCCCACCCTTATATTTACGCCTCGAGAGAGGGTAAATGATTTTCGAGAGAAAATCAAAATTCTAATTATAATACCCATTTTAGATTCGAACTAGAGATAGGGGTTTCTTAAGTGGCGTATTATAACTTGAATTTCAACTCTAAATTTATTTTCTAAGATTTACATAAATTTTAATCGATCGATCCTAGCGGGTGATTAATTAAAAGGAGTGTAGATATATTTTTCTAGAGTTGTGGGGTGTTAAACATAATTTTCTAAAAGATTAATATTATAATTACACTTGCAATGAGAGTTGGTTTGTAATTTTGATATTAATTTGGGAGAATTCAAATAATTAAATTAATTAATTAGAATAACTAAAATTTGTGGTGTAATCCCACTCGTTGATTTTTCTCACAATTATTTACCTCACTTATCTCTTATTTTTAGTTTAGACTTTAATTTTCATTTTAGTAAATTTCTATTTAGTTGTTTTCATCTCACACTTTAATTTAGTTTAGTTTAAATCATCACCTCACCCTATTGTTTTAATATTCGAAAAAGCTAAAAAAAGTGGAAAAGTGAAAAAGCACAAAAAGAAAATAAAAAGTGAATTACAACTTTGTTCCCTTTGCTTTACAACCTTGAAAGTGGATTGATACCCTTACTTACCTCTACACTTGAGTTATTTTATATTTGTAGGTAATTGAGGTTTTGATTAGAAGGACTTTTCAAGCAACGACGAAAACATACACGCAAAAGTCTTTTCTATCATCGATTAATTCCTCTTTGCATGCCCACGTGGAACCGAGTTAATCATCGATTAAGTCGTTCTTGGAGTCTTTCTCCCGTCTCTTCCACATTAGGAGAACCAAGTGTTCCCCTTACTTCTTCCATTCCACCGATCACTTTGAGTTGTCCCCGAGTTGACATCTCTAATCCCATCATTCATCCACCCACCATGGCTGAAGAGCATGCCTTAAGGGATTATTTTTCCTCGATAACGGCCACCCCACCATCTTGCATAGTTCTTCCACCCACCCCGGTGGATCAATTCAAAATTCACCCGGCGACCATTTCCATTTTACTCAATTTCCATGGTCTTGAGCGTGAGTCTCCATACACTCACTTGCAAAAATTTCTCACGTTTTGTGCTACTTTTAAAAATCAAAACTTAGATGAAGAAAATGTTCGTCTTCGCTTGTTTCCATTTTCTCTCCATGATAAAGCATCCATGTGGCTACATTCCTTGTCACCGTATTCTATCCATACATGGAAACAACTTGTGAAGAAGTTCATGTCCAAGTTTTATCCCATAAGTAAAACCAATGAGGTGCGCCAATCCATTCAAGATTTTCGCCAAAAACCCACCGAGCAATTTTGTGAAGCATGGGGCCGTTTTCAAGATTATATCAATAGTTGCCCACATCATGGTCTCGAGAAGAGTTGCCTCGTTCATAGTTTTTACAATGGCCTCATTCCTTCCACTCGCACCATGATTGAGTCCATGCACAAAGGCAAGTTCATGCACTTAACTCCCACTACCGCCTACAATTTTCTCCTTGAATTAGGCGATGACTCCCAAGATTGGGAGGGCACCAATGAATTTTTGAGATCCGAGCCAACACGAGTAGTTAGCACTTATGAGGTAAAGAATGATCCCGATTTTAAAACTTTGCTTCATGGATTAAACACTTTGACTAAGACTATTGATGCTCTCAGTTGTTCTCTTTCTAAACAAGTGATGAACGTCAATGAGTCTAGTCCTTCTTGTCATGTCTCTTTAAGCCATGATCATTTATCTCATTTGTGCCCCCTTATTCAAGATGATCCCGAACCCACTCTAGCCCAAGCACGTGCCTTTTATACCACTCGAAAACACCACCGTCATTTACTTACAATCCGAATAATAGGAACCATCCCTATTTGTCTTATAAGTACGACAATCACCTTAATCCATCACAACCAAAACAACATGTTGGTGGTCCATCATGGTTTCATCAAAACCCGCAAAGGCAACATCGCCCTCCTATTAAACACCACCATGCTCCTTACCACCAATAAAACCATCCATCATCCTTTGTCCCCCAAGGAGGACCGTCCCACCCAATCATCAAATTGTCCCTGTCCCACCTCCGTCCTACGAGTATTCACAGTCGCTTAGTTCTAACCGCGAGTTGGTCCCCCAACCCCCTTATACCCCTCCAACCCAATCATCCACCTCCTCTATTGAGAATATTCTCACTCAATTCATCATGACTCAACAACAAACCACGCAAGTACAGACTCAAGCCTTCCAACGGATTGAGCAACGTTTTAATCAGTTTGAGTTCGAACGAGAGAAAGGTCATTTCCGAGTCAACCCATTCCTAATCCTAAGGGAAATGGAAAGGAGTCGGCTTATGAGGTTGGATCCCCTTCCACTCCACCCACATACCAAGCGGACATGAAAGCGGTAAGTACTCTACGATCCGAAAAATAGGTTGATAATGGTGTTGATGCTCCCTGTGATGTTCCAATCCCACCCACCCAGAATTACCCATTAGAACCACTCCCTAAGGTCCCACCATCCCATAAATCCACCGACAAGAATGCCTCTAAAATTATTGAGGCCACCACTGCTTTTGTCCCTAAAGCCTCCTTCCCTCATAGGTTGGCCCCAACAAAGAAAGCTCAATAATTTGATGAGATCAAGCAAGTTTTTCAGAATGTTCACATAAACATTCCATTCCTCACCACGATCCAACAAGTTCCTTCTTATGCAAAATTCTTGAAGGAATTGTGCACTAGCAAACGACGGACGAATGTGCCTCGTGATGCCTTTGTCACTGAGCAAGCCACGTCCCTCATCTATGAGAATGGTATTGTGAAATATAAAGACCCTGGTTGTCCCACTGTCTCTTGCATGTTAGGAGATAAATTCACTACTCGGGCTTTTCTTGATCTTGGAGCTAGTGTTAATTTGCTACCTTACTCTCTCTACCTTGAGTTAGGTTTACAAAACATGAAACCTACATGGGTCACTCTTGAACTTGCAGAACGTTATGTGAAAGTGCCTAAAGGAATCATTGAAGATGTTATGGTGAAAGTGTTTGACTTTTACTACCCTGTGGATTTCATCATCTTAGACACTCCTACTCCCGACCCAACCAATATTCCTATCATTTTGGGTCGTCCCTTTTTGGCAACTGCCAATGCCATCATCAATTATCGAGATGGGTCAATGAATCTTTCTTTTGGCAACATGACCGTCGAAGTCAATATTTTCCACCTCATGCAACAACCGACCGATGCTGATTCTATTGATGAGGTTTGCATGATTGACTCCTTAGTCCAAGAGATGTTGGATACCACATACCCAGAAGGTCCTATCCACCAATGTTTGGCTCACTTTGGGTCCGACTTTGATATTGATTCTTCCATCTCCGAGGTCAATGCCTTTTTAGATTATACACCGCTACTGGACTCTTCTACTTAGGTTCCTCCATTTGAGCCTCTCCTTATCGATACTCTTCTTTCTGTGGATAACCCAGTCAACCCCTGTCCCGATATTCTGTCGAACTCTGTTTCTGCATCTAAGTCCGGTGCCTCTCCTGAGCCACCACCTAGTTTGGAGCTTAAGCCCTTACCTGCTGAGCTGAAATATACTTTCTTGGGCCCAAACCAACATCAACCTATCATTATTGCTTCTGACTTGACACCGGATCAAGAAGAGAAATTGGTCCACACTCTCACTCAACATAGCACTGCTTTAGGGTGGACCATTTCTGACATTCAAGGTGTCAATCCCAATATCTGTAGCCATCGCATTCATTTAGAGGAAAATGCTAAGACTTCTTATGAGACACAACACCGACTCAATCCGGTAATGAAAGAGGTCATTCGAGCTGAAATTTGAAAATTGCTTGATGCTGGTATTATCTACCCCATTTCAGATAGCCAATGGGTCAGTCCCATTCATGTGGTGCCTAAAAGATCTGGAGTCACCGTTGTCAAAAATAGTGACGATGAGCTTGTGCCTACCCGCATACAAATCGGCTGGCGTATTTGTATTGATTATAAAAAGCTCAATGCTGTCACTCGCAAAGACCACTTCCCTCTCCCATATATTGACCAGATGCTTGAACGCTTGGCGGGCCATGCTTACTACTGCTTCCTTGATGGATATACATGGTACAACCAAATACCCATTGCCCCTGAAGACCAAGACAAAACTACCTTTACCTGTCCATTTGGCACCTTTGCGTACTCTCATATGCCTTTTGGCCTTTGCAATGCACCTGTGACTTTTCAACGGTGTATGACTAGTATTTTCAGTGACATGGTAGAGCATTCTCTCGAAGTCTTTATGGACGATTTTTCTGTGTTTGGTTCATCCTTTGAACAATGCCTATCTCACCTCACTATGGTCCTTCAGCATTGTCAAGAAAAGAAGTTGGTCCTCAATTGGGAAAAATGCCATTTCATGGTAAAAAAGGGTATTGTTTTAGGTCATGTTGTCTCCAGCTCCGGTATTGAAGTCGATAAAGAAAAAGTTAACTTGATTTCCTCACTCCCCATTCCTAAGTCTGTTAAGGACATTCGCTCCTTCTTAGGACATGCGGGCTTCTACCGGCGCTTCATTAAGGACTTTTCTAAAATCGCGCGACCTTTGACAACCCTTTTATCCAAAGATGTCCCTTTCATCTTTGATGAAGCATGTGTTTCCGCCTTTGAGCGCCTAAAAGCTGACCCCACTTCTGCTCGTATCATGCAACCTCCCAATTGATCTTTTTCCTTTGAGCTCACGTGTGATGCTTTTGATTTTTCACTTGGTGCTGTGCTTGGCCAAAAAGTTGATAAGCGCCCACATGTCATCTCTTATGCTAGAAAAACCCTTCATGATGCTCAACTTCATTACACAACCACCGAAAAGGAGTTGTTAGCGGTTGTGTTTGCTCTTGATAAATTTCGCTCATATTTCATAGTTTCCCCTATCATCGTGTATACTGACCATGCTGCTCTTAAGCACCTTCTTCATAAGAAGGATTCCAAACCAAGATTAATACGATGGATTCTCTTACTCCAAGATTTTAACCTTGAAATTCGCGATAAAAAAGGTTGCGAAAATGTTATTGCTGACCATCTCTCTCGCATTACTGTCACGTCTAACTGTGATCATGTTCCCATTTATGAGTCATTTCCCGATGAACAACTTTTTTCCATCTCCACTTTACCTTGGTATGCTAATATTGTCAACTTTCTTATTACCGATCAACTTTCTAATCACTGGTCAAAATAGGATCGATCCAAATTCATGGTGAATGTGAAGTTTTACTCTTGGGATGACCCGTTTCTCTACAAGTTTAGCCCCGATCAAGTCATTCGTCATCGTGTTCCCGAGTGTGAACAACTCAGTATTATGTACTTTTGCCATAATAGTGCTTGTGGAGGCCACTTTGGTTCCAATAAAACTGTTGCCAAAATTTTGCAAAGTGGTTTCTATTGGCCTACCCTTTTCTGCGATGCCCATCAATATTGCCAGGCTTGTTCTAATTGCCAACACTCTGGGAATCTCTCTCATCGTCATATAATGCCTCTCACACCCATCCTCATTGTTGAAATTTTTTATGTGTGGGGTATCGATTTCATGGGACCATTTCCCTCCTCTCATGGTTTTCAGTATATTCTAGTTGTTGTTGACTATGTTTCCAAGTGGATCGAAGCAATTGCCTGCCGCACTAATGACCATCGAGTTGTGGTCCAATTTCTCAAAGAGCATATCTTCACGCATTTTGGAACCCCCAAAGCTATCATTAGTGATGGGGGTAAACATATTTGTAATCGAGTCTTTGAACACCTTGTCAAAAAGTATGGTGTTACCCACAAGGTTGGTCTCTCTTACGACCCATAGGCTAGTGGTCAAGTTGAGGTCTCCAACTGCGAGATCAAGCAAATTCTTGAAAAAACCGTCAATCTTAATAGGAAAGATTGGTCCTTACGCTTGAACGACGCATTGTGGGCATATCGTACTGCTTACAAGACTCCAATTGGCATGTCTCCTTATCGTTTGGTCTTTGGCAAGCCTTGTCTCCTTCCTATCGAGCTTGAACATCATGCTTATTGGGCCGTCAAAGCCCTTAATTTCGATATTGATGAGGCATGTGTCCATAGGAAGCTCGAACTTAATGAATTGGAGGAAATCCGAAATGATGCCTATGATTTGTCCAAGAAGTATAAGGACAAGATGAAGTGGATCCATAACCAAAGTATCACGCGCAAAGAATTACACCCTAGTCAAAAATTTTTGTTGTATAATTCTCGGTTGCATCTCTTTCCCGGGAAATTGAAAACCAGGTGGTCTGGACCCTTCATTGTTGAGTCAGTTACCCCTTATGGTGCCATCACCGTGCAAAATCCCAAGGATGGTAGCCTCTTTCAGGTCAATGGTTAACGCTTGAAGCCCTTCTTGGAGCTAGGCTCCACTCATATAGAACATATTGACCTTGTGGACCCCATTTATGAAGACTGACCGTTCAGTCTTGTTTGGGGGTAATTATTATCCCCCAATTTTTCTGCCCCGTTCTCTCCTCGTTTATCATCTCTTTTTGGGTAAGTTCCCATCGCTCTGGCTGAAGACGTTAAACTTAGCACTCCCGTGAGGCAGCCCACGTTTCTTGTACTAGTTTCATCCTGTTTAGGGGTGGTGTTTCACATCACCCTATGCTTTACCATGTTATATACTTGTACACTTTTTTTCTCTTATCATTTATTTAGGTTTATTATTGGTGCTATCTGTCCACTTCATTAGCGGTTCATTTTGGTAATCTCTTTCCTACCTTATGCTCTCAATTTTAGAAATCATTTTACCTAACATCGAGGAAAATGTTCCTTTTTGTTTGGGGGTGGGGAATTTTATCAAAATCGTACCTCTTTTGAAAAAAAATTGATTTTTGAACCTGATTTTTAAAATTTCGTGCAGTTTCTTTCATCTCACTCATTGATGTGAATTTTCAATCATCCATCTTTTTAAGTCTAGAAATCAAGATAGAGAATATTTTTTCTAAATAGCTTATGTAATACGTAACAAGGCATATTGCACTATGAATTTCTAGACTCAACAAAATTTGCGCACTTATCAAGTCAATACGGTTTAGATTTAAGGAGTACTACTATTCTAAAGAGAACCTTAAGGATCACTAGTAGAGACTTTAGCTTGTGAGATTTGTGTCTTTCACCCTTTCAGAGTGTTTTACGCAATCTCTGAGTCACGAGTTGATTCAACTTCTTTTGGGTCCGCACTAAATTGTTGTATGATCTTATTATCCTTTATTAAAATTTTGGCTTGATCACTGAGAACGACGTCACTTTCGAGTTGTAAGAAACACGTGTCTTGAAATTTGTCCCGAATACTAGATTTTCATCCATACACCTACCACTTTCCCCCCATATCACATTTCTATTCACTTTACCCATTTTATTCCCATGCTCTTACATATTCCCACATATTTCCCCACACCATCACCTATCATGTCCATATCATCTTTCATTTTCAAATAAAAGAGTGTGATTTCAAATGTAAATGTCTTCATTGTTGGTTTGAAAAGTGAAAAAAAAAGATAAAGAGAAAAACATAAAAATAGCAAAAAAAAAAAAGAAGAAAAAAATAGAGAAAAAGAAAAGAAAAATCGAAAAAAAAGAGAGAGAAAAGAGAGAAAAGAAAAGAAAGAGAGTTTGTAGTTTATTTTGTTGAAATAAAGACATTCGTGCTTAAAGTGTATACACTGTTCTCGCTCATCCATCAAATATCCACCATCCATCCATTATATCATTATCCTACCTACCATATCCTTCTCATCCCATTTCATTTCCCCACACCCATATACATCCATATTTCCCCTAGGTGTTCGGGCAAATGAAAGTCAACGTGGTGAATAACTCGACGTTCTCACTATAGTGATTAACATTCTTTCATGCGATCATTTTATTTCTTATTGTTCGTTCTTTCTTATATGTGTGTGAGACGTTTGAACTTGCTTACATTTACTCACCTCCTCACACACAAGAGCGATACACTGACCCATATCTCGAGAGTTCGTTTCAGAGAGACATATCCAGTGAGATTTGAAGTTGAAGTGTTGATTTCGAAGAGGCAATCTAGGAATTACTCTTATGATTCTCGACCCGTTTTGACGGATTCACACTACACACATTGAGTTCTAGGAAGGATGTGCCTTGAGTATTTACTGAACTAAACTTTTTACACATTCTAGCTTGTATTTCTGAAAATATTTCTCATAAGATGGAGTGTGTAATTATTGTACGTCTAATAAGAGATTGACCGCATTTCAATAAATCATTTTAAATAAGAATTTTGTGGGTATATTCCTTGCAAACCCTCACGAGACACAACTCGTCCTGTAGGGCAACCTATAGGTTTAAAGGCTTGTTGCACATGCTAAGTGCAATCGCAAGTGCCTGCGAAAGTGGTACACTTTTGGTTACTTATCATTCTCTTTCTCTCTGTCTTATTTCTCGAGGACTAAAAACGCTCTGTTTGGGGGTGGTGTGATAAGCACCCAAAACTATACATTTTATGCCCCGAATAGATGTATTTTAGTTGCTAATTCTCAGCAATTTGGGTCTTATGCGCTTAATTGTTCAATATGCAGGCTTAATTGCAGTTGCGGTGTCAAAAGCTATATTTCCAGATAATTTGCAGTTAAATTGGAGTTAATTCCCTTATCCCGTAACCCTAGCCTAGCCTAAACTTACCCCATAGCCCGTGTGTGTTTGTTTGTGCCCTTTTTATTATTTTTTAGATTTTTAGTTTGAGTTATTTTTATTTTTAGGATTTATTTAGTATTTTCTAGGTTTTATTTTATTTATTTAGTATAATTTTATTTTGATTTTTATTCTATTAGTTTTTAGTTTTAGTTTTATTTTATTTTATTAGGATTAGAATTTTTAGGATTTCATGCATTTTTTGTGTTATTAGATTTTGCATTTTCTTTTTAGATTTTTAATTTTAAGTTTTATTAGATTTTATTTTTATTTTTCTTTCTTTTTGTTTCAATTTTTATTTGAGTCTTTGTTTTATTTTAAATAGGATTTTACTTTAGGTTTTTATTTTATTAATTTTATTTTTTTTATTAGTTAATTTTATTTTAAGGGTCGAAATTCTACACACACATACACCCTAAATACCATATACTCAACACACCCAAATACACCCTCACCCATACGACACCCTCATCCTCACTATATTTCCTATACACCTCACACACACACAATCACCCCCATCCATTCTCTTCCCCTACAACTCACTCTCTCTCCTCTCTTCTCTCTCCTCCATGACGAAACTACTCACCCTCTCTCACATCCATCATCATCCAAACACCACCCAACTTAAACCAATCTTTCTCCTCAAAACCAACACCAAAAAAAAAAACCTTCGGTCCTCCATATCCAGCAGAAACCCCTGCCTGCCAGCCCCTCTTCGGCGATGACCTGCTCCGTTCTGACTTCATCTCAGTCCAGCGACGACGTCCAACCCAATCCTGCTCGCCGACGACCCTATATGCCCCAACACCAACCCGACAGCCCCCTGTCTGTCGACGAGACCAACTCCGATCTCTCTCTCTCTCTTCACCTCCGGCGACCACTACCGGCACCATCGCAATCACGAACCCCCTACCCGACCCATTTTCATCCAACCTTATCCCTCCATGGAAACCAAACCAAAGACCCATTTCCCCTCTTCTTCAAAGCCACGAATTACTTCTTCCTGCCAAAGTCACCAAACAAAAAAAACCAAAACTAAAATGCCACATGTGCCTAATAACCTATTTTGTCCCAATACCCATTATACCCCAACTAACCACTAAAAACCAATTTCCAAAATTACCCCTCACCATATCAGATTTTTATTCTCATTCACATGACCTCACACCCAAACCACATGCACCATCTATTAATTCCTAAACTAACCCTTACCCACACCTTATCCAACCTCTTGCACCTTAATTCTTCCAATAATACCCCCATGCTCCATGTCCCTACTATATATTGAAGATGAAGACCCCATAGGAGAGGAAGCTTTTTAGAGAGAAAACTAGAGAGAAAGTTAGAGGGAAATATAGAAAAATTAGTGAATTCTAGAGAGAAAAATTAGTAGAGAAAAATTGTACACACTTGAGTGAATATTGGATTGAATATAAGTGCAATTGCTTCTCTCCTATATGTTGGTTTGAATCTCTTCTATCTTTCTCTTTAATTTTTTTAGTAAGTTTTATTGAATTGTGACTATGGTTGGATAATCACTCCATTCAAGGAGTGAAATGAAGCCCCATATAATTAATTGAATGTATTAATTAATCTAGTCTACTTTGTTTCATTTAGTTAATTTTTCTTTTCATTCCTACTTGAGTTTATGCATTGAGAAATGGTAAACTATCCTTGAGAAAGGATTAAAATCTAATATACTCTTAATTTGTGGATTCAAACTAGGGATAGTTTGACCCACTAATTAGATTATATTAAATTTTATTATACTCATACATTATAATTTTGTTTTATTTAAGATTTATTATATGGATCTATTCTAGCGAGTGATTGATATAATACTTCTAAGTCAATTATCTAATTGAGTTGCGGGAATGAAAATTGGATTAACTAAATTATATTAGTTTGTTTTGTCAATTGATGAGAATTAATTGATAAGATGAATTAATATTTGGAAAATCAGTATACTAGAATAATTAACACATTTAATTGATAAAGTGGTGGTTAAGTTTCATTCCTTGAATATTTCTAAAATTTAAGTTCATCTCAATTGATATTACTTAGTTCTTATTTGGCACACTATTCCGTTTGTTAATTTCATCTCTTATATTAGTTTAGAGTTAATTCACCTCACCTACTTTTTTTAATATTTGAAAAACATAAAAAAAAATTAGAAAAACCCACAAGTAAAAAAAAAGTGATCAAGTGAATTATATTCATAGTACTCTCATGTTTAGCATGTTCACACCTTAGATTAGGATTGCTACCCTTACTTACCTCTACACCTGAGTTTGTTTTATATTTGTAGGGAATTGAGGATTTTGACTAACTTGGCTTTCAACAACAATGACAACATACAAAAGTTCTTGTTATCAGAATTCTCTGGCCAGACAGAAGAAAGGGTTATCATTCTTGACGGAAGTCATGGATGTATCTTCATCATCAGAGGGTTGTGGAATAGGGTTTGTATGTTCTCCAGGGTAGTTGAAAGCCGACCTGAATTGTCTTTGAGTGTAGTCCATCACTTTCTGTAGAAGCTCCTATTCCATTGGCTAAGGGAATATCTTTTTTAGGGAAAACTTTAAATCCTTAATAGGATTAACTCCTGGCATCATTTTCTCAGCGGGAGGGGGTGAATCTTCCACCATAGACATGTAATGCTTCAGGCTGTCTTTTATTATGGAGACAGTAGTATTAATATCAATACCACTCTACCATCGGTAATAAAAGACTCTTTCAAGTAGAGGAACCTTAAGATGACTAACTCTATATGGAAGATCCCATCGGGAGATCCAGGGAACACTGATCTCAGTAAAGAATATTAGGGTATTAAGCCCTACTGGGACATTATTTTTCCCTCCAAGCCTTGGATGAAATTGAGTCCAACGTAGAAAAAGTTTTTCCTTGGTAATTTCATCAGGGAACATATCAATTCCTGGGCCAAATTTATCCCACCAATTGATAACGCATCCTAGGTAACTACCTTTTAAAGAGTTTGTGCACAATTTTAAAAACCAAGTATGTTTGTGCTTAGTATTTTGGTAATAAAAAGCCTTAGTCAAAACATGGACATAATCCCAATAATTATAGGTACAAGTTTGCGAACTCAATTTTTGCGATTTCGATGGATGAATTCCCCATTCTCGGGGAAATATAAACTTCTTCAAAACCGCTTTGCTATAAGCAATAGGGGATTTGAAATTATTATGGTGTTTATTTGTGTGATTAAACACCACAGACTTAGTTTCCTCAAGGATTGCCTCGTATACCGTCCGTTAACATCATAATTATGTGTATCAAAGTAAAGGGACTCAATTTCTCATAATTATGTGTATCCTTAAGAATTAGGGATATCACTGCAAACCTCAGTTATTAATTGTTTTTTAACAACATTAATTTTTTGCAGTACATTAGGTAAATCTAGCTTCTGCTTGATTGTTAAAACAGATATTTCTTTTTGAAAAAAATTGAAATGGTTTTCTTTGAAAATAATATTATTTGTCAAAGAGTTAATTTTCTTAATTTCAGGTTGAGTAATAAATTCAAAAACAATTTTTTGGTTTTGAATAGTGCTATATATTCCGCTAGAATCAATTTTATCAATTGGTATAAGCAAAGATAAAAAGGGAGTACCTAAATTATCTGCTAAGATAAATCACTAATAAGCAAGAAGGTTCTTCTTAAGCAAATTCCATTGTTACAAATGGCAACCTTAGTTAATTTATATATAATGACCATGCTATTTCCACTGGCATTAAATAAGTATTGAGTCGTCTTCTCAAAGTATTCAGTGGGAACTAATCCTTCTTGGATACAATTCATATCAGCACCGCTATCAATAAGGGCAATGATGTTACACAAAGTAAATTCATTATTGATAACCAGATTGATAGTAGTGTACCATTTTTGGCTAGGTACACGATCAACAACACCCAAATAATCCATTGAATCTTCAGGTTTTGGAGTTTTTGGATTAAAATGCTTGGAAGCATTCTTGAGATTATTAATCTCAATTTGCATGTTATTATGGTGATACTTAAGTTGTCTTAACTCATTTTTTAGGTTATTGACTTTGTGTCTTAGGTCATTAATGCTAGCGGTTTTATTAAACTCTTCACCTTTTTTCTAAATGGTTGAGTACCTCTGTAAGGCTATACTGCTGGGTTTTAGAAAGAAGGTCAGACGTATTAGGATCATTCTCATGGGTATAACAAGACTTAATAAGTTTGAGCTTAATGTCAGGGTCAGTAACTTGATTGATGACATCAATCATGGATTGTTGCTGACTGGTAAGGACATTAAGAGTTAACCCATTCATTTGAAAAATGGATTGTAGATGATCGCATCTCCTAGTCAAAGTATTACACTGGCAATCTCCTTTCTCGGAGATATCCGAGTCGCTAGAGCTTTGGAAATAATAAATCTCATCATTGCTCTCAGAGGAGTCCTCTAGATCTTCAGAGGAGCCGAAATTAAGCAAAAGTTTGCATAATTAAGTCTTCAAATAGTCATCAATTTGAAGATTATTAATTTTAGTTTCATTTTGGCACTTATTAGCCAATTTCCATATTTGTCACATTTAAAGCACTTAGGGTTAGATTTTTTGGTTTTCTTTTTCCTAAAAAAATTTCTTCTAGAATTATCCCCTTAATGATGAGAAACGTGAATATGTTTCTTTCTTCGTTTATAGGATTTAGGAACTTTCTTGTTCCTTTTGGAGATTTTATTAGTGGAAGTCTCCTAAGTGTTATAAGCAAATTGATCATAAAACTCACCTAACTCTTTCTTTCCAAAAAGATCTTTCTTCTTAAGCTTCCTTTGTTCCTTAAGGTTATTACAGAGAGAAAGACCCTCTTGAATGACAACGCTGATAAGCTGACCATAAGTGTATTGATGGTAGGGGATAGAGATGCTATCATTAGCTTCTCTCATCTTGTTTATAACTTTCTCAGCGAAGAAAGTAGGAAGTCCATCAATAAATTTATCTTTCCAATGCTCTGAGTTTCCGTCGCTTCTCTGAGTAACCCTAGTAAATAAGACATCCTTATACAACCTAAATTGGTTAAGTATAGGGCATTTTAGGTTTTGTAATAATTCTCTATTACACTCCCCACTATGATCCCTACTGCTAACAAAATGATGAATAATAGCAAGCATTAAGGTATAAACAACATCCTAGATTCCTCGATCTTGCATTTGTTCATCTTTGATAATTTTAACGGCATTAACAATATCATTTCTTTGATTTTCTGTGAGGATATTTCCCCACTAACCACGAAGAGTTCCAGTAAAATCCGCAATGATCATCTGAGCAATACTTTGATCATAGACACCATTTTGCTTACATATAGTGGAATACATGGACATCTGATGAATCATTTCATAGATTTTAGCCTTAGATTTTTCATCAATATTCCAATTGTAAATGGTTTTACCATGGAAGTTGGACTGTGGATTCATCACAGAGTTTTCTTCGAAAAGGAGATCCTGAGGAGTTGGTATGTGATAGTAATTTCGAACAGGACCAACGTAGCCAATATTATTACTATAAGTAATTTTATTAACTTGGTTTACAGAATATTTGAAAGAATTTTCAAAGTCATGAACTTCTTCCAAGGGTAAATCAAATTCTGAATCAGAATCAACGTGGGATAAGGTGTTAAGTTTTAACCCTTTGAGATTATTCTCAATCTCTTTTAATTGGGAGATAAAATCATTTTTATTACCCATTTTAAAACCTATAACATCTATAGGAGGAAGAACTAAAGGTTGATCAAGACACTACACCAAATCTGCCGAATTGTCAAGGTCATTGACCTTGACAAATCCAACTTGTCAAGGTCAATGACTGTGACATTTCGAGGCGAGACAACTTTTTTTATCACGGTCATGTCACGGTCATTGACCTTGACACAAAACTCGCGTTTTGTGTCACGGTCGTGTCGCGGTCAATGACCGTGACACGTTTGTCACGGTTTATAACCGCGACAAAGCCGTGACCCTTTTTTAAAAAATTGTCACGGCCATTGACCGTGACAATTCTGGGCAGAATTTAAAAAAAATATGGCGGGCAGTATGGCCACTGCCACTGCCCAACAGTATATTTGTACCTGTTATAGCAACGTTGTACCTGTTCCAAACATCATATATCCAAACAAACTAAAGATAATGCAAATATATATTCAAAATATAAACTATTTAAGAAGAAACAACATCACCATCAATTATCTCAAATCTACAAACTATTTGCATGGAAAAGAGATTTTGTACCGCGACGCTCGGGGACACCTCCTTATCCTTCCTTTCTCGTCCGAATAGCCACATAAGTATAGAGCATATGTGGCCTACCCTTAGGGCCACTCCCTGTCCCCTGAATTGAAATAAAGTAAAATTAGTATTCGCCCCTCAAATATAGATAAATATAAATCTTAATTGAAATCGAAATCGAAATTGACATATAAATATAAATACATTACCTGTAGTGTCACTCAAACAGCTAACTTGAGCTCATATGGCACCTCCTTCCAACTATTGTACCCCGGGAAATCGTGTCAAATATAATTCTCTTCATATCTAAACACTAAGAAATACCATAATCCTATGGAGTTATGCGTTGCAAATTACTTCCAACCGTTGTGTAGCCAAAAATCAGCAGTTGAAGTTGTCAATTCCACCTTTCAATGGTCTCCCATGTTTTGCTAGAAGTTCCAAGTGGTGGGGTATGGAAAGTGGAATTGACAACTTCAACTGGTGATGTTTGGCTACATAACGGTTGGGAGGAATTTGCAGAGCATCGCTCCATAGGATTATGTCATTTCTTAGTGTTCGGATAGACGAAGAGATTCAGTCTCCTCTCCACAAATAGGACACCCCAAATACCTATGGACTAATCACCTATTAAAGGTAAGAAGCGTATATTCATGGATTAGTATAAACAAAACTTAGATGTAGTTGGAATATTTATGTATTAATCTCCTCTCCACACACGCACGCTACACAAGAGTGAAAATGATAAAGTGCAGATCAATTAAAAGCATTAAAAATGGATGTTTCGGTACAAATTGAAATATTTATTACAAATTGAAAAATGGTTTCAAATTTGGGTTATCATAAAAAATGGATTGATATTCGGTAGGAGCAGCCAAGTCATCCACACTACTATTTAGACGCCTTGGCGCGTGTTGGACAATTGACCACGGCTCGTTGTTGATATACTTCGAGTAAAACACTTGCTTAACCTTTTGAAATGCACAAACAAACGGCTCATCGCTCACGTGGTCGTTGCTCCTCAACTTGGACAAGTCAACCATGATCAAATTGGTGACAGGATCAACTTTACAAGCATTTTTATCCTCAACTCTTACCCATTCACAGTAAAATACAACCTCTTTGAAGCTTATATAATCCAATTCAAATATATTTTAGATTACACCATAGTAAGTCATTTCAGCTTCAACGAGGTTTTTATCTTTTGCGCTCGCTCGAAAGAAAGTAAGAGCCTTGTATGAAATTCCCGAGTTCTGTACATTTGTACTTTCCTCGTACACTTTAGCGCCGAAAATGTAACCGTTCAATCGATACTTTTTGTACTCTTGTGCCACGAACAAGGGTCCAGTGGCTAGACGAGCAAGCCTTGATGTCGCATCACCCATCTTTAGGAGCTAAGAATATAGATAAATTAATTATATTAGTAGTAAAATTTGAGTGTAATGTAACGTTATATAATGACTGTTTTCATTATAATTACCTCTTGTGTCAACCATAGCCTAAATTCGCTATCTGATTGTACCATTGTTTTTCGTCTTTTATTGTTCTCACAGGCTTCATATTTACTGCATATTACAAAATTAATCATGTATAAAATAATCTAAAATAATGTTAAACATTATAATATTCGAAACTTACTTTTTCCATTCTTCGACATCTTCATGTGTGTCAAATAGAAAACGAGCTACTTGTTCATGTTGCAAACTCGTTAATTTCACTCGTTTTCCCATCACATTACCACCATCATCGAGGAATCCATCAGTGTCATCAATGCTGGTCGAGTCAGGCATATATTCCCGAGTATATATTGATGACTCCACGGTGATGTATTCCTCTGCAATTGATCCTGCAATATATCGCGTATTCTTGACGTAATCTCTAAAAATTTTCATCAATCTTTCAAACGGATACATCCACCGATATCTAACTGGAACACAAAGAAGTGCCTCGTCGCATAGGTGTACCAACAAGTGAACACTTATGTCAAAGAATGCTGGGGGAAAGTACTTCTTCAATACACAAATCGCTTCATTCACAGCCAATTTTGCGGCCACTATGTGTTCTCGATTCACTACCTTCTCACACAAGAGGGAGAAGGTAATACTAATTTTCATAATAACCCTACACAAATCCTTGTGCTTGGAGAAACAGTGCTTAAACAATAGAGGAACCAATTGTGTTATCTTCACGATTGGTTCGCCTTAAATTTTAAACTTTGGTAGTCATCGTCAAGTTTTATCGTGTTATCTTCACGAGCACTTGAATCTTCTACATCATCAGTAACCTCATTCTGCCCAGCTTCATAAAATTCGTACGCATCATCAACTAAATCCTCTAACATATTATGATCTACGTCATCCCCTTCTACATCTATTCTACTTGTTGAAGGTTGTTGTGAAGGTTGGTCGGGGACAAAAGGAACTTTCAATTCATCGTGAAAACTCCAAAATCGATAACTATCTTGCATACCCGATCTTAACAAATGTAGTTCAACTGTTTTCCACTCAAACACCTTACCATTCTTACACCTAGCACACGGACACGGAAACTCTTCATCATTACGACATCTCTTTGCATATTTCACAAATTCGTTAGCACCTCTGCGAAACACATCCCCCATTCTATTAGTCTCACCCATCCACTCTTTGTATTTTGGATATCCCATCACAGCTACCACAACTAAACACCTATTAAAGGTAAACAAAACTTAGATTTATAGTATATTTTATTTAATTATCCCATCATTTAATTATCCTATTAAAGGGTAAGTGGTCCTATCCCATTCAAGACTGCATTTTTCTATAATATACTTAACAACTCATGCACATTGTTACGATTTGAAAAAAAATCGACAGCATATCCCCTTAGTTCTCCAAGTACACGACGTAGATTGGCAGGTGTGAGTGTTATTTCAATTGGTCAATTGAACTAACAGTCACACTTGTCAATCTAGTATATACCCAGAGAACATTAAGATACGACTGCAGAACTTCCTCCAAAAGTAACAACTTTAAGCCAATAAGAATATTATACAGAAATTATACAGTCTCAAACTGTCCAAACGGGACATTTCGAGAGATCTCATTACAGGGGTAATGACTCTCGAACGGGTCTAAGGGCTATTGAATGCGTACGCATAAGAACTAAAAGGCTAGTATCTATGCGCACTATATTTAATTTCAAGTATGTTTCATATAATGGGTTAATTCAAATACAAAAATAAATTCATGGGTTAATGCAAATACAAAAATAAATTCATGGGTTAATTCAAATACAAAAATACAAATTCATGGGTTAATTCAAATACACACACACACACACACACACACACCCACCTCCCTCCACACCCCCCACTCACCACATACACACACACCCCCACCTCCCTCCACACCCCCACTCACCACATACACACACATACACACACACACACAATAGCCCCCCACCCACCACACACACACACACACACACACACACACAGTAGTGACTGTCTATTTAAAATAATCTCAACGTTAATTTCATGTATTGAATTTCTACTATTGTTTTGTGCTTTTTATAAATCATATTCAATGTTAGATATGTATTTTGTTAAGATATCTAAGCTGTTCTATAGAATTATTTTTTGTTTCTTGAAGTTGAAGTTCTAAAATAATCAACCTAAAGTTGTGGTTTATAAAGTATTATCACAAATATAAACTAAGAGTGATAAAATAACTTTGAGGCATATAAATTAATTGTGACAAAGTAAGATTATGCACCAGAACCTAAAATTTAAAAAAAGTATTTTTATTTAAACCCCACTTTTCTTTCTATAACTCCTATTTTATTAAACTTTAAATATAATTAAGGGTGTATAGAAAGAAAAGTTAAATAGGAATAAAAACAACATTTTTAAAATATGAAGGGCTCACCAATTTGATCAAAATTTTCAACAACATAGACTAAATGATCTTTATTATAAGACAATTACTACAAATTTATGCGCATCGCCACCAATTTGATCAAAATTTTCAACAACATAGACTTTTTTTAACTTTAGTTATTCACCACTAATCTTAAAAAATATTTTATTTTTCATGCTTTTAGCAACGTAGGATGCCATTTTAACCCTTATTGTAGTTTTTTAGTTTTCATGCTTTTATTTGATGGATATAAAGTCATGTGATTATTTCACCATATAAAGTCAACAAAAAACGCCATATATGGTTTTTTTCTCCATTAGTATAAGTATCTAGCGATTATTTCACACTTAAATCACATATTAAGCAGGCCTTCATTTTTTTATGAAATTTGTAGAAAATTACTTACTTATTTTGAATAAAAATAAATTGTTATCCAATATTTTTGGATATTATTTACATTTACATTTTTGGATATTATTTACATTTACATTTTTGGATATTTTTTTTGGAAATTTATAGAAAATTACTTATTTATTTACATTTTTAACCCCTACCCCCACCCTGCCCCACCCCCCACACACGCACATATATACACACATACACACATATATATACACACAAACATATATATAAATGGAAGAGAGAGAGAGAGAGAGAGCAGCGTCGAGAGAGAGAGAGAGCAACGTCGAGAGAGAGAGAGAGGGAGGGAACGGCGGGAGGGAAAAAAGAAGGGGGAAAGGGTTTTTGCTAGAACCATTGTCACGGCTGAAAGGTGACAATTTTGTCATTTTGGTGTAGTAAGACTTTTCTTAAAGTCTTCAGGTTTATTAATACTAAGGTGTGTTTGAAATTTCTCAATCCTATTGAGTTATTTTCCTATCATATTAAGAATAAGATTAGTATATGTACCTTGCCTATAAAGTGGATTCAGCATAGTCTTATGGGTGACATGTCTCTCTTCAGTTTCAAGGTTAAGGAAGGCATTGGCTTCTAACCTAGGAGAACTACCACTTTGGTTGGTGCTTCCCACATCTAAGGAAAAGGGTTTGGTAGGAGGGTGAACAGTAACTATACTCTAGTTATTCGCAGTATTCCAATTTGTCAAATGTTTATCATCAGTTTTAAAAATCTGTTTGTCCTTAGTTTCAAGAACAAAAAGATGATTATCTTTGTAAAACATTTGAAACCAAACTACAAAAGAAGTAACCAGTTGATTATCTTCAACCCATTTATAAAATTCATTTTTATAATTATCTAATTCAGCCTTGCTATACTTAGCAAAGTACCATGCCCTAAAATTAGCATAACCCGATAGATAAAATTCAACATTAATTTCTTTCCTATTAATTGTAAAAACCATGACAAAGAAAGTGGGTTCAAGTTTGACGTTCATTTCAGATGACATAGGAGATTCTCTACGCTGAGAAGTATTCTTCTCATAAATACCATGGGGTATTTGTTCATTGGTAAAGATACGATGAAGGTTCATATCATCGTGATACGGATGGTTCCTAGGATTTTCTTCACTAACAGAATTACGTGAATTAGATGGAGGATAGGTAACAAAAGGGGATATAGAGGGATGACTCCTAGAGATTGACACCTATTAAATTTCCTAAAATTTAAGAAAAAATATCCATCTTTATCCTCAATTACATCCCGAATATCTTCATTTTGAGGAGGTTGGGGAGGAACAACATTTTTTATAGCCCAAGTCTCTGGGAAATCAATTTCGTCCCAACTTATAGTTTTAGGTGTGTGAACATTAGAATCTATAAGGAGTGTGTCAATTAACACAGTTTTACCACAAGGAATTAATTGTTTAATATTTGGAGCCATAGTATTCACTACCTTGTAATAAATCCTATAAATAATCGCAATAGATTTCGATCCCGGAAGAAAATTATAAACTTTGGTTTGAACTCTAAGACTTAAAGCTTTACAAAGGTGCATATTAGACAAAGACAAATTTATATTTGGAAATACATCAAAATAAACAGGTCCATTACAAAGACTAGTTTCAATAGCTCCCATCAAATATTGTATAAAATTAGTGCACCTACCATCAAGTAGAGTAGCTTGCAAACATGCGTTCGTGCCAGAAAGGGTCAAAGGTTTAAAAGCAATTTGTATTAAACCAACATGAATAAAATGATAATTTTTATCTTTTATATGATCTTTAAGATCATTCCATTTAAAGAGCTCGATAGACTTATCTTTCTCATTCAGACTAATGGTTCGTTCCATAGTCTTTATAGCGTACTTGCTACGAAAATTATACCAGTTAGTGTTATAAATAGTTTTAGGTTGGACTTTAGGAATAGTCCACCTGTTCAAATCCTTTTGAACATGAAATTCAATCAAGGAAGAGTCCTTCACGAACTCTTTTGAAGTATGTGTATCTATGGTGTTTAATTCCATAATACAAATGTTAATATTTAGAATAGTAATGAATATATAATCTGAGATAGGAAAATATTGTGCAAATAAAAAATATAGATTTAAAAGAATATAATAAGTCGAATTAGAAATCATTTCTGACACCCAGTGGTTAACGATTTACGCAGGAATAAGCCTTTATGCCTCACACGACAACATGGCAACCCATTATATGAAAAATATCAGTCCATATGAAAATCAGGTTTTTATTTCTCCTTATTATTATCATTTAAATTACGTTTTTAATATGAATAGTAAATTACTATTCACGTCGGTGAACAGTAATTTACTATTCAGGTGAATAGTACTTACTGTTCCAACATAAATATCAAACCATTATTATTAGTAAATCTAAACATTAACACACAGTTTAGCCAATCATGGCTCTGATACAATAAAAAGAGGATCAAAATGTACGAAATATAAACTAAAATATATTACAAACTTTTATTATAAACGAAAATTAAAACAAATTTAAAAAAAACTTATAAGAGTCCACTGGAATAAAGCCGAAAAGTCCACAAACTTATTACAAATTTAGAGATAGAGAGAGAGAGAGAGAGTAAATGAAAAGGTGAGAAATGAGGAAGAGAAGTCCTCAATTTATACAAAAAGTAAAGGAATAAATAATTCCTCCGAAAATGACCCGTAGGTCCTTCCATATTCGAGGCTGATAAAGTCTGTTGTCTTGAAGCGCCGGCAACGGAAAGGTACAGGGATGAATTCCCTATTCTCGGGGATGAATTCCCCATTCTCGGGGATAGAGATGAATTCCCCATTATCGAGGAGAGATGAACTTCTTCAAAACCTCCTTGCTATAAACAATAGGGGATTTGAAATTGTTCTGGTTTTATTAGTATGATTAAACACCACATACTCCATTTCTTTGAGGATAGTCTGATATACCATCCGGTATTTTCCTTCTTGCACATCATAATTATGTGTATCAAGGTAAAGGGACTTAATTTCCCAGGGAGAAGACATCTGCTTCTCGTCCTCTTCATTGAGGATAAGCATCAATTCTGAAGTCCTTTGATTGGGAATGAAATCATGCTTAATGATTTCCAAAACTTCTTTAGCAGATTTCTTTTTGCTAAAGGGGTTAGGAGGGGAACTCAATTTTCCCTTGTTCCGCGTGTTCAAGCGAAGAAATTCTTAATAATCCTATATCAGGGGATATTGATCATCATTGATCATTATCTTCTCTTTTCTAGGCCTCTGGTGGGATTGCCCACTTATAAGAGTCCACCGGAATAAGGCCAGAAAGTCCACAAACTTATTACAAATTTATATATATAGAGAGAGTGAATGAAAAGGTGATAAATGAGGAAGAGAAGTCCTCAATTTATACAAAAAGGAAAGGAATAAATAATTCCTCCGAAAATAACCCGTAGGTCCCTCTATATTCGAGGCTGACAAAGTCTTTTATCCTGAAGCATCGACAGTTGGGCCAATGGGTCCTACCATTTATCACTAGGCATTGGCTGTTAGGCCAGTGGGTCCTACCACTATCATTCGAGCTGCGGAGATGGAGAAAAATTTGTCTTCATGTGTCGGTGTGTTGACAACTGGGCCAGGTGGTCCATCTATCTCAAGTCATCTAGGCCATCTACTGGGTCCAGATTAGGAAAGCTACCATCCAACCTTCGAGTTGGAAATGCTGAACTCAATGAGTTGAAGAAAGCCTCCATCGTTGGCTCAGTGGGGATGTTAATGTTAATTATATCCTCGATAAATTCATCGTCTTCTGGGTTCTAGGATTCTTTGGCCAGACAGAAGAAAGGGTTGTCATTCTTGACGGAAGTCATGGATGTATCTTCATCATCAGAGGGTTGTGGAATAGGGTTTATATCTTTTCTAGGGTAGTTGAAAGCCGATCTGTATTGGCTTTGAGTGTAGTCCATCACTTTCTACAGAAGGTCCTATTCCGTTGCCTTAGGGAATTTCTTTTTTAGGGCAAACTTTAAATCCTTGATAGGATTAACTCCTGGCATCATCTTCTCACGGGAGGGGATGGATATTCCACCATAGACATGTAATTCTTCAGGCTGTCTTTTATTATGGAGATAATAGTATTAATATCAATACCACTCCCCCATCGGTAATAAAAGATTCTTTCAAGTAGAGGAACCTAAAGATGATTAACTCTACAATGAAGATCCCATCCGGAGATCCAGAGAATACTGATTTCAGTAAAAAATAGTAGGGTATTAAGCCCTACTGGGACATTATTTTTCCCTCTAAGCCTTGGATGAAATTAAGTCCAAGGTAGAAAAAGTTTTTCCTTGGTAATTTCATCAGGGAACGTATCAATTCCTGGGCCAAATTTGTCCCACCAATTGATAAGCCATCCTAGGTAACTACCTCTTAAAGAGTTTGGGCACAATTTAAAAATCCAAATATGTTTGTGCTCAGCATTTTGGTAATAAAAAGCCGTAGTCCAAGCCTGGACATAATCCAAAAAATTATAGGTACCATTTTGCAAACTCAATTTTTGCGATTTCAATGGATGAATTCCCCATTCTCGGGGAGAGATGGACTTATTCAAAACCTCTTTTCTATTGGCAATAGGGGGTTTAAAATTATTATGGTGTTTATTTGTGTGATTAAACACCACAAACTCAGTTTCCTTGAGGATTGCCTCGTATACCGTCCGGTATTTGCCTTCTTGCACATCATAATGATGTGTATCAAAGTAAAGGGACTTAATTTCTCAGGGAGAATACATCTGCCTCTCGTCCTCTTTATTGAGTATGAGCATCAATTTCGAAGTCCTTTGATTAGGAATGAAATCATGCCTAATGGTTTCCAAAACTTCTTTAGCAGATTTCTTTTTGCTAAAGGGGATTGGCGGGGAACTCAATTTTTCCTTGTTCTGCGCGCTCAGGCGAAGAAATTCCAAATAATCCTGCATCGGGGGATATTGATCTTCATTGATCACCAGCTTATCTTTTCCAGGCCTCTGGTGGTGGGATTGCCCATAGCCTCTGCCACGCCCTCTAAATGGGCCACTCATTGATTTTGCAAAAACTGTCTAGTTAGAAAATCAGGAAGAGAATTATTTTCACCTTTGATATGTTCAATATCAAAATGAAACGAAGATAAATTTGCTTGCTATCTGGCAAAAATCTGTTTGGAATCAATATTTTCTACATCTTTTTTGCAAAATCTGTTTTACAGCATTACAATCAATACGTAGTTGTAAGGACATAAATTTCCAATTGAGTCCCTGTATTGTTTTGACTTAATTCAGTGAACAAAACTGTGTTTATAATATGTCATAGGGAGAATTTAATTTTGTCACGATCCCACTTGGTCTATGATGTATTGAACAAATTGAAGACATTTCGGCAAAGCTTCAAAGAATTAGTCATGCCGAAGTTTAATTGGTGCAAGTTTAATTGTCTTCAAAGGTAATTTCATTTCGAGATCACTCAGGTATGAATGCGTATAATTAATGGTGCTCGAAATTATTTTATAAAAGATAAGGATGTAATTTTTATAAAGAAAAATGTTTTTAAATATCTTAAAAGTGTTTTAAATGTTTAAAATACGTTTTATGATGATAAGCTCGTAAAAGAGTTTGATATTTTTTGATCTCTCATTGGAAGAGACGTTTTGAAATAAAAAATCAAAAAGTCAAACTTTCGCACTGTCGTTCAAATGACATCCAATCTCGCTCGAACGAGATGGGATGTCACTCGAACGAGTTCCTCAAGTCATTTGAATGACACATTTTTTGAGGCGGCATTTTAATCCAATTTAAACAATGTTTTCATCATAATTTTGTAGGGTGTGCATTCTAAAAAACTGTATTCGACAAGAAACTTGTTTTGCACATGTTTTATAAGGTTTAAAAGTCTTAAACACATCCTTAGAGTATGTAAAGATTCGAGTTATCATTCTTATATGTTTACGTGATCTTGCTGCAGCAAAGTTGTTTGTTTTAGACATTGAACATCAAAGTGTTTTGCTGTGAAGAAGAGACGGACATCGTGTTCGACATCGTAGACGAATCAAAGCCATTCGGTGGACACCGAGATATACGTGGATGCATGTGTTGTGGACAGGTATCGTGGAATACAGAATTTCTGCGTGGGAACTATTAAAGAACGGTTGAAGATCATAAGGAGCGTCAAGACTCGTGGGGATCGAGTCTTAGTGTAAGGCTAATATGTCTTTGTAAAACCATTGTTCATAGTGATTGTCTGCCTTGGGTCGTCCGAGGTTGTTTTACCGTTTTGGGTTTTTTCCTTGTACATCCGGCGTTGTGAGTATTCTTTACTTTATTTTACTTGCTTTTATCACTAGATGCATGTTTAGGATTAATCAAGATAAAACTGGTTTAAAGTAAGAATTGAGTTTTTCACAACTTGGTTTGGTGCATAATTAAAATTTGGATCTTTTTCTGAGAAAAATTGGTTTTGTTTGAAACACACATATCAGCCACTCACATTTTCAAATTGGTATAAAATTTAGAAAATATTTTTATTTGTTTTGTGATCCCGTGTATTTTCAAAGATGAATTCTGGATATAATGAATTTTCTCGAACTCCTATTTTTGATGGCACTAATTACACCTATTGGAAGATGAGAATAATACGTGCTTTAAAATCTACTGATGAGCGTGTTTGTCTTGGAGTTGAGAAAGTTTGGACACCCCCTATCACTATTATAGGTGAGGTCACTAGTTTAAAGCCTGTTGAGTCATGGACTGAAACTGAACAAAGACTTGCACAATATAATTCTAAGGGTTTGTACGTTATTGCTTCACATGTCACACATGAAGAATATAATAGAATTGTGGCTTGTGAAACATCAAAAGAGGCTTGGGATATTTTGGCACTCACTCACGAGGGCACTATCACGGTTTGGGCGTCGAAGCTTCAAAATCTCACCACACAATTTGAGACCATTAGGATGTTAGAGAGTGAGACTTTTGATGAGTTTTATGCTAGGTTGTCAAATATTGTCAACTCGTCGTTTATTCTAGGTGAGAAAATTCCTCACAACCGTGTCATTAAGAAAATCCTTAGGTCGTTGCCTAGTAGGTTTGATGCGAAAGTGACCATTTTAAACTCCTTGGGTAGGTTAGAATTAACGAAACTAGAAGAGATTTAGGTGACTTACAAACCTATGAAATCGACATGATTACCTCAAAGAAGTTCCTAAGAAAGAACGGGGTATTGCTTTGAAAACCTGGAAGGAGGAAATTAAAGTTTCAGATTCCGATTTCGATTCCGATTTTGAGGATGTTGCTTTGTTGGAAAAGAAATTTAAAAAATTTATTAAGTTTCAAAACCAATCAAAAGATGCCAAGAAATTTAAAAAATTCAAGAACAACAAAGTAGATCCCATCTCTAAGGATAAGTTTGAGAAGCCTAAGAGAGATGAGTTGGATAAGTGTTTTGGGTGTGAGGGGTACGGTCACAAAGTTAAGGAGTGTTGCACTAGACTTAAGAAAGAGGGCAAGCAACCCATTGTCTATAATGCTACCTTAAGTGATAGTGATCCGGAAGAGGGAAAAAATTTATTAAGTTTCAAAACCAATCAAAAGATGCCAAGAAATTTAAAAAATTCAAGAACAACAAAGTAGATCCCATCTCTAAGGATAAGTTTGAGAAGCCTAAGAGAGATGAGTCGGATAAGTGTTTTGGGTGTGAGGGGTACGGTCACAAAGTTAAGGAGTGTTGCACTAGACTTAAGAAAGAGGGCAAGCAACCCATTGTCTATAATGGTACCTTAAGTGATAGTGATCCGGAAGAGGGAGAGAGTTCCCCCATTGATCGTAACTTTGTTGCGTTTTTGGCATGTTATGTGAGCGACGATGATTCTCATGTGCATGAGACTTTCGAGGAGGTTTTGAGTGTAACTCATGTTAGTGAGGGTGAAGAGAGTGACGAGGAGGAGATAGATGTGAAAGAATTGCAAAATGCGTTTAATGAGTTGTATACCGAAACGGCGAAGGTGAAAAAGGCTAACTCAAAATTGCAATCTAAGTTGAATGAGCGTACCATAGAAAATAATGATAGTTTGATTGAGGATCTTAGGGCACGAGATAAGAAGTTTAGGGAGAAATTAGAGTTTGGGGAGAAAGAGAGAGATAATCTCCGTTGTTTGATGGAGTCGTTGAAAAAGGAAATTTTAGAGTTTGAGGAGTCTAGGCGTTTGATCGAGTCTAGGATTCACGAGTTGGAGGAGAGATTGATATACGTGTCTAGATTCAAGTTTGATTTGGAGGTTAGTTCGGAGAAGTTAGATAAGATCCTAGGCACTGTCCAAATTAAGGAAGATAGGGGAGGTATAGGTTTTGATGAGAGAGCTGTTCCCATTCCTCCCGCACGTGTGAGAAACACTAGGAAAGTTAGAAAAGGTCCACATAAAGGTAATCATTCCCACCACCGCTACACTTGCACTTTTTGTGGTAGGAAAGGTCACCTTAGGCGTTATTATTACGACCTTAGACAAGTTCCTATGAAGTTTAAAAATAAAGTTGCCCCGGTTACCCAAACGCCCATGCGTCATTTTATACCTACTTGGGTTAGGAAATCGGATTTAGTGGCTTTAGGAATTAAACTTCATGATTCTCATTTGGGTGCACTTGATTCTTCCCATGCTAAATCTAAAGGATGATAGTGTTTCCATGTTTGTCATATGCTAGTTTTCTTCATGATATATTCATTGCTAGTATTATGACATGTTTATCTCTTTGTATTTTATTTTTTTTCATTTGTTTGAGTCCTATTTTAAAAATACAAAAAGATTTTATTTTTTGAGAAAACTTCTCAAAATCCAAAAAGATTTTGCTTTTCTTTGAGTCAAAATATGCTTGAAAAGACAAAAATATTTTCAGTTTTTGTTTTGTTTTTGAGTTTACATAATTGATGTGGCATATTGGTATGTTTGGAACCCCCCCCCCCCCCCTATTGTTTCATTATCCATGTGGCTAGGACATTTAGTCATTATTATCGATGCTTAGAATAATCTTAACCATTATTTATATGGGGCTGTTTTGAAGTTGATCTGCATTTTGATTCGACTTTGTATATATGCCAACATTGCACACATACACGAGTTTATATGGATGTCTGACTTCTCTTGCATATTTGAATTTGGTGAGGCGTTCTTATCTCAATCTTTTCATCTATGCGTAAGTAGACTTAAGGAGAAGTGTGCATGTAATAACCGTTTACCGTGAGGATTTGAATTAAAAAATGATGAGTGATTCACGGGAAAGGGCTGAGAGAGTTCAAAATTGACTCGTCGTGAAAGCCACCGTTTAAAAAAGCCCAAAAGAAAAAGCAATATGCTAAGAAAAGGGCCAATAAGATTTTCTCTAAGTTGAGAATGCTAGAAATTTCAAAAGAACTTGAAAAGTATATATGTATGAGGGTGTTTGGTTGGAGAAAATTTAAACGGGTTTGCACAACTAATCCTAATGTTAAAACATTGCAATTTGCCGTTATTGTTTGTAGAATCATCAAAATTCTGGATTTGTGTGCATGCAGTATGTTTAGTTCATTAAGTTCACACTTTTATTGTCATATGTCTATGATAAAGTTTGATGATTTATCGCTATCAATTAGAGCTTCTTGATCATTTATATGTGTTGAAATTTTGACTCATTTATTGTAGTTTCACGCCCATTCATTCCATGTCCATGTTTGAGCACATCGGTACTATGTTAGCATGTAACTCACATTTTTAGTTTTTATGAGTTTTTTGCATTTTGTGTGAAAAGCCTACTGTTTTAGCACAGTTTTGCATCTGTCGGGCCCTTCCTGGAATTTTTTTGTGGAAAATTTTTCACTGGACAATACTTTATAATATTTCTGAGAAACTGGGAAATTTTGACAGGTCGCACGAAGTCGTTCTAACGACATTGCATCTCGCGCGAATGACTTCTGTACTTCGTTCAAGCGACTTCCTCATCTCGTTTGAGCGATGTCCCTGGCTCGTTCGATCGACAGGCTGAAAAATGGATTCTGATTGGTTTGCAGTTCACTGGTTTAATTTGATATATTTTTGGTGCTGCGGGAAGAATTTCTGGTCTGTTTGGTTTATATGCAATTTCTTTTATGTTCCAAATTGGTATTTTGCATATAGTCCGTTTATCACACTTGATTTGATTGGTATACGCTTTGTGTGATTCCTTGGTGTACTAGCTACTGATTTGTCACTGCTTGATCATAATTAGCTGGTTATTTCATGATTACCTAGCGTGTTTTATTTTTCAAATTGGTATCTTTCTCAAATTGGTATCAACTTGATTCAAATTGGTTTCATATTCTCATGCTAGATATTTTAAATTGGTTTATCGTTTCATCGGATTGTCTATTCGAGACAAAAAGGGGGAGAGATGTATGTGATGTAGGGGGAGATTTGTTGAGCGCTACTATTGATATCTAGATTATTGTTTGATTATATTTGTTTCAAATTGGTATCAAATAATTGCTCACATGATTCAAATGATTTGTTCTTATTAGAAATATAAATTGGTATCATTTGTTCCTCCATACTTCAGTGGGTATTTATTTGTCTGTTTCATGTGTGTATGTATGCTTCAGCGATTCAAGATTTCAAGTCTACATCACATTCAGACAGTTCATGCTTACTGGTGCTACATATTCTAGTCCGTGTCCTGTACTTTTGATTTTGGGTTTATGGGATGGGATTTAGGCGTCATACGGCTTGACGGCTCGGTTAGGCATTTCACTAGTTTTAGTTTTGTCCCGGAATAGTCAAAGGGGGAGATTTGTAAGGATATAAATTTTCAATTGAGTCTCTGTATTGTTTTGACTTAATTCCGTGAACAAAACTGTGTTTGTAATATGTCATAGGGAGAATTTTATTTTGTCACGATCCCACTTGGTGTATGACGTATTGAAGAAATTAAAGACGTTGCGGCAAAGCTTCAAAGAATTAATCATGCCGAAGTTTAATTGGTGCAAGTTTAATCATATTCAAAGGTAATTTCATTCCAAGATCACTCAGGTATGAATGCGTATAATTAATGGTGCTCGGAATTATTTTATAAAAGATAAGGATGTAATTTTTATAAATAAAAATGTTTTTAAATACCTTAAAAGTGTTTTAAAGGTTTAAAATACGTTTTATCATGATAAGCCCGTAAAAGAGTTTGATATATTTTGATCTCTCATTGGAAGAGACGTTTTGAAAAAAAGTCAAAAAGTCAAACTTTTGCACTGCCGTTCAAATGACATCCAATCTCGCTCGAACGAGATGGGATGTCGCTCGAACGAGTTCCTCAAGTCGTTCGGGCGACACGTTTTTCAAGGCAACATTTTAATCCTATTTAAACAGTGTTTTCATCATAATTTCGTAGGGTGTGCCTTCTGGAAAACTGTATTCGACCGGAAATTTGTTTTGCTCATGTTTTCTAAGGTTTAAAAGTCTTAAACACATCCTTAAAGTTTGCAAAGATCTGAGTTATCATTCTTATATGTTTACGTGATCTTGCTGCACCAAAGTTGTTTGTTCTACACATTGAACATCAAAGGGTTTTGCGGTGAAGAAGCGATGGACATCGTGTTCGACATCTTAGACGAATCAAAGCCATTCGGTGGACACCGAGACATACGTGGACGCGTGTGTTGTGGACAGGTATCATGGAAGATGGAATTTCTGCGTGGGCACTATTGAAGAGTGGTTGAAGATCAGAAGGAGCGTCAATACCCGTGGGGATCCAATCTTAGTGTAAGGCTAATCTGTCTTTGTAAAACCATTGTTCATAGTGATTGTCTAGATTGGGCCGTCCGAGGTTGTTTTTCCGTTTTGGGTTTTTTCCTCGTACATCCGGCGTTGTGAGTATTATTCACTTTATTTTACTTGCTTTTATCACTAGATGCATGTTTAGGATTAATCAAGATAAAACTGGTTTAAAGTAAGAATTGAGTTTTTCACAACTTGGTTTGGTGCATAATTAAAATTTGGATCTTTTTTTGAGAAAAATTGGTTTTGTTTAAAACACACATATCGGCCACTCACATTTTCAGTAGTAAAAATTTCTGATTTAACAAGTCATCCTGAAATCTTGTAATGCATTTAACAACCGAAATAATTTCTTTTTTAATGGTAGAGTAATTTTTAAGGGCATATATCCATGATCCAGGAGTAAAATGAACTAATTCATCTTTTTTAGTTAAAGAATTGATTTGTTTTAAAATCCACCATAACCTATGTCTGAGGCCTCTGTTTCAACAATTTTTAAAAATGTAGGATTAGCTAAAGCTAGACAAGGTAATTGCTTGACTTTTAGTTTAATTTTCTGAACAACTTTAGTGTGCTTTGAATTCAAATATGATGTGCAAATAGCCTCGAAATATCCCAGCATATAGGGCATGGATTATCAATTGGTGGGACAAATTTGGCCGAGAAATTGATATGTTCCCTCATGAAATTACCAAGGAAAACCTTTTTCTAATTTGGACTCAATTTCTTCCTAAATTAAGAAGGAATAATAAGGTCCCAGTAGGGCTTAATACCCTACTATTTTTTACTGAAATCAGTATCCCTTGGATCTCCAGATGGGATCTTCAATGTAGAGTTAATCATCTTAATGTTCCTTTATTTGAAAGAATCTTTTATTATCGATGGTGGAGTGTTTTTTATATTAATACTACTATTTGTATAATAAAATATAGCCTGAAACACTACATGACCATGGTGTAAGATTCACTCCCTCTAGATGAGAAGATGATGCCAGGAGCTAATCCTATCAAGGATTTAAAGTTGGCCTTAAAGAACCAACTCCCTAAGTCAACCGAGCAAGAGCTTCTAGAGAAGGTAATGGACTACACTCAAAGCCAATTCAGATCGGCTTTCAACTACCCTGGAGAAGACACAAATCCTATTCCTCTTCCCTCTAATGATGATACATCCATGGCTTTAGTCAAGAATGACAATCCTTGTCTGGACAGAGAATCCTAGAACCCAGAAGATGATGAATTTATCGAGGATATGTTCGATACCAACATCCCCATTGATCCAACAATGGAGGCTTTATTCAACTCACTGAGTTCATCTTTTCCAACTCGAAGGTTGGACGGCATCTTTCCTAACCCGGACCCAGAGGATGGCCTAGATGACTTGAAATAGCTGGTCCACCTGGCCCCAGCTGTAATAATGCCGACGCATGAAGATAAATGTTTCTCCATCTTGATAGCTCGATGATAAGTGGCAGGAGCCACTGAACCAACAGCCGATGCCTCGTGACAAATCGTAGGACCCATTGACCCAATAGCCGACGCTTTAAGACAAAAGACTTTGTCAGCCTCGAATATGGAGGGACCCACGGGTCATTTTGTTAGAAATTATTTATTCCTTTCTTATTTGTATAAATTGAGGACTTCTCTTCCTCATTTGTCACCTACCATAAAAAGAAGATCAATATGTATGAAATATAAACTGAAATATATTACAAACTTTAATTTCAAACGGAAATTAAAATAAGGAGCAGGGTTCTTTTTCAACTTGGTGTAAAGAATTGCACTGTCTTGTGCAAGATTCCTATCATAATCACCAATATAATTGAGACTACAAAGAAATCTTTGGACTTGAGTTTTTTCTTTTAATTCATCAGGGAATTTAGAAGCAAACTCAATAATTCTCTCAATATGGATTATTTTTCCTTCCCCAATGTTATGCCCTAAAAATCTAATATTAGTTTGAAATATTTTCATTTTAGGAGCAGAGAAGACTAATCCATTAGCCTTAATTACATCTTTAAAATTTTTTAAATGTTTGAAGTGCTGATCAATCGATTGTGAAAAGATAAGAATATCATCAATATATACAATAGAAAAATCAGAATAACGATTAAATATATCATTCATGATATTTTAAAATTCATAGGGGGCATTCTTAAGCCCAAACGGCAAAACATTCCATTGGTAATGGCCAAATGGGACCACAAAAGCAGTTTTATACCAATCTTGTGGGGCCAATTTGGATCTGCCAATATCCATATTTTCAATTAAATTTGGAAAAGATAGTGGCAGAGTTAAGCCGATCAAGTAAATTCTTTTTATTAGGGAATTGATATCTTATCCATTGCAAAATATTGTTAGGAGGTTTGTAATTAATTATAAGCCTAGGAACACCTTGTTCCTTTTCACCAGCCTTTTTAACATAAAAAGCTTTATAACTCAAAGGAGAATAACTTTTAGTTATAAGCTTTTTATCTAAAAGACGGTGAATCTCATTCTTACAAAGGTCAAGAAATTCAGTCTTCATTTGACTGGGTCTGGCCTTGGTAGGGATGGACTAATCATTAAAACCTGATTCATAGGGAAGAGTAACAATATGTTTCTTCCTATCCCAAAAAGAATTAGGGATATCACTACAAACTTTAGTTATTAATTAATTTTAACAACATTAGGTAAAGCCAATTTCTATTTAATGGTTAAAAAGGAGATTTATTTTTGAAGAAAATTTAAATGGTTTTCTTTGAAAATAATATTATTTGTCAAAGAGTTAATTTTCTTTATCTCTGGTTGAGTGATAAATTCAAAAACAATTTTTTGGTTTTGAATGGTGGTGTATATTCCACTAGAGTCGATTTTATCTATAGGCATAAGCATAGATAAAAAGGGAGTACCTAAAGTTATCTGTTGGGATAAGTCGCTAATAAGCAAGAAAGTACTGTCTAAACAATTTCCATTGTTACAGATGGCAACCTTAATTAATTTATATTTAATGCCCATGCTATCACCACTAGAATTACACAAGGATTGAGTCATCTTGTCAAAGTATTCAGTGGGAACAATTCCTTCATGAATAAAATTCATATCAGCACCGCTTTCAACGAGGGCAATGATGTTACATAGAGTAAATTCATTGTTGATAACCAAGTTGACAGTAGTGTACCATTTTTGACTAGGTACACGATTGATAACACCCAAATAATCCACAAAATCTTCAGTATTTGAAGTCTGTGGATTAGAATGCTTTGAAGCATTCTTGAGATTATTAATCTCAATCTGCATGTTATTATGCTGATCCTTAAGTTGTCTGAACTCATTTTTTAGGTTATTGACTTCGTGCCTTAGGTCATTAATGCTAGCGGGTTTATTAAAGTCTGCTCCTTTTTCTAAATGGTTGAGTACCTCCGTAAGGCTGTACTATTGAGATAAAAAGGGAGTACCTCTGTAAGACTCTAAGAATAAGATTAGTATATTCGAGGCTATTTTTTAGCATTGCCGAAAGGTGCAGGGATAAAAGATGAAAGAAAAAATGAGATTCCCGTTTCCAATAGAACTTTTTGTTTCTTACAATTGCCATTGTCGTTTGTTACTGATTGTTGGTGTAAGTTTAATAATTATGATGATTTTAAAGGGAAGATTAAACTTCATTAAAACCTCTAATACTATTGTATTAGATGTATAATATAGATTATGAGAAGTTATTTTTGCCTAATTTTTGATGAACCTCACTAGTGGTCTTTATAGGTTATATATCTTTGTTTTTACCTTATTTGAATGAAGATTAGTAATACAATGAGACAGTGAGAAAGTTTTTCACTTTTTTTAAAAAAAAAAGAAGAAGGGGAAATTCTCTTTTATAGTTACCTCTAAAAATATTTTCTTCGTGAAAATATCTATTTCCCTAATTTCAACACTGTGATATTGAGCAATAAATTTCAAAAGGTTGTTAGTATGCGATATAAATACAGTTCACGGATATGAGACATAGGATATTTAGAACTTGTTTTATACTTAGGATGTCGTGACTGTACACTACTTGCACATAGAGGGTAGAGCCGCAAAATGTCTTAAAGAGAGTGATCTAGTTCGTGACTCAACCCAAGAATCATCTACGACTTTATAAACAATTAAGGTAATATTATTTATTTTTATCTTGCAGTATATATTTGAATTTCAAAGCATGTAATTCATATTTGCAATTATTTGTACGAGGTAACAATTTTTATTTTGAACAATATATTAAAATTGAATTGTGATTTTCTTCTTTGATTTCTCTATAAAACTTTCTGGTGTAATTTTTAGTTACAATATCCAAATTGTTCCAAACAATAATAAAAGGACATATTTTGAAGATGTGTATACACTTAATTCATTTTTGTCTTCATACACGTGAAGGTAATGTAGGCTACGTTTCACGCTCTCATTTGCTACTCTAAGAGCATCTCCCCTAGTATATTAAAATGGTATGTTAACTGATTATACACATTGTATAAAAAATTAAGCATCCTACAATATGTTAAAATGTGTAAAATTTATGTGTATTTTGCACAAACAAAATACACAACCACGTTTGATCATTGTGTTCTCCTTCATATTCTAGAGTTTATCCCACTTTCCCTACCAAGGGTTTTCTCCACATTCCACTACCAAAATATAAATTGTTTGCTACATAGTTATCCACATTGAATGTTCGATATTGAGGATCGGAGTACTAAAGAGTAAGGATGGCAACGGGTCGGGTATGGGGCGGGTTTGTTAAATCCCAAACCTGTGCCATAAATTTTATTTTACCCCGCGACCCGCAACGGGTTATGATTTTAAACCCCGAAACCGTTTAATTATAACCTTCTCAAACTCGTTCTCGCCCTGCCCCGCGAGTTAAAACCCAAAATTTAATTTATTTAAAAAAATCATATTTAATTATACAAGTCCTCAACATAATTTTTAAGTCTAAAACTTGAACCTCAACTTTAAAAGTCTCAAAGTAATTAAAATGTATCAAATAACACAATTTAAAATGCCAAACTACCAAGTCTCGTACAATATCAAATTCAACTATTTCAAAATAAGTCATTCCAAACAGAAGATATGATTTTTTTTCCAGAGAAGATTGAACAATTGGATTAGCACCATGTGTTTGTGTGGATGGGGTGGAACTAGGTGCCGGTGTTGATTAGTCTGTGTCCCAGAAACAATATTTTCCCCTTGAATTGATTTGCTAATTTTTTGAAATAAATATAAATTGATAACTATTTTTTATTAAAGTATCGGAGAAAACAAACAAAAAAAAAATTCAGAACAATATATAAAATAAATTCAATTATTCCTTGACTGTAAAACAAATTAACAGTGTAGTTCAACCAATTACCAGAGATGTATGAATCTAGGTACTTATATGTTAACGGGTCCAAGATGTTATATCCGTGTTAAAAAATTTATTTTCATAACTATTATGGTGTGAAGTGATTAAACAACAGGTCCAAGACTAAATTTTTTTGTTATATCCGTGTTAAACAACAAGTTCAAGACCTGTTAAAAAATTAGTTCAACAACAAAAAGAACTAAACAAACAAACAAATGTTGTGTCGCCACTGAGAATATCAAACAGATGCGATTAAAAAATGACAACAGATGCTATTAAAAAATGAACAAAGAACTAACCTCAAACCCGCTATGTCGCCGAGAGAGAGAGAGATAGTGAGAGAGGGAAGAAGACAGGATAGGGTGTTTGAGATCGAAAGTGAGTTAGGGTTCTTTCTTTCTTAAGTTTATTTATATATTTGGTGGAAGTGTTGTTAACATAGTATAATTAGGATATAATAGTAAATTTTCTAAACGGGGTGGGGTGGGTCAAGCATATTTTGATAAAACCCGAACTCGCCCCGTTTAATAAATGTTTTTTTTTTAAATCCAAACCCTCCCCTATTATTTTAAACGGGGTTTTAACCCGCCCCATTAGGATCGAATCCAGTTGAAAACCCTGCGAGTCAGGTTAAATTGCCATCCAACCTAAAGAGTTGGAGGTTTAATTTTATTCCCATGACATTTACACGTTTAAATCCATTTTAAGATTCAAGATGCTCTAAAAACACTATTTGGCTGTATTTGCAGATGATCATGCATGGGCCCCGCGCAATTTCACAGGACGATAATTTTGTTTCAGGGTCCTGATATTTACACCCAATATATATCTCCAAAACACCACATAAAAATTAAATTCAAACTTTACTCCAAAACTCCCAAAAGTGTTGTACCTTTTTTTTCTTGTAAAATGTTTAAGATACCCCAAACCAAACAAAAAATTACACACAAACTAACACCACAAACTCTAAAACACCACAAACCAACCAAAAGACATATTTTCAAACCGGTTACTCTTCTTGTCGAAACCTCAAAACCATAACTAAACCTAGTCGAAATCTTCACCATTGCTTCCCAAATCTCCATTTTCGTGTGTTTGTTGTGTTGTTGTGGTCTTTGTTGTGTTTTTTATATACAGAAACTAAGTATCAAGGGGCCATATTACAATGGGTGATGAAAAGAATGTTGATGATCAAGCTTCCAAAACTCGAAATATCCAATGCTCGATTGATGATTTTGAGGTATTAAAACACCTCTAAACAATATATAATCTGTAAAACAACATTTAAAATGATGAAAAGATGAAAAAAACTGCACTCACTACACTTACGGTTTCCCGTCATCGTAAGTGAAAATGAGTTCGGTTCTAGATGCCGTGTAATGAAACATCGCGGTTATATTTTACCGTATATTAATATAACACAGTTACACTTGACCGTGTAATGATTCTTGGCCGGGATTATAAACTCACGGTTTCACTTGGCTGTGGTTATATAATCATGATTTAAGTTGGCTGTGATAAGTTCACCACGATTTTATTGGGCCGTGGTATTATACCCACGTTCTAATGTGGCCGTGATAAGTTCACTATAGATATAATTCATGTAACATATTACCATTCATTCATGTACTGATAACTTTTTTGTCATTTCAATTAGATGACTCGGTTCCAGATGATACATTTTAGCACGATATAGACAATGTCCTTGTACCGAGTGTACCTACTGAATGTGCATCCATCGAGAAAATGAATATTCGTGAACCGAGTATGATTGAACAAGAAAAGGCATCTACTTCGCCCAAATGTTTGCATGATTTGTTTCCAGATTTCACAATGTCTATGGTAAAAAACCATATCATGTAGTTAATTTCCAACACTTTGAGATATTTAATGCATGACATTATTGTATGAAATAATTTGATCGCGTGCATTGTTAGGATGTGGAAATAGAAGAATGATTGGATATTAATGCGATTAATCAAGACCATATAGTCAAATTCACAACCGAGGAGGTATGTTTTGTTTATTGATATTGTACTCAACATGATTTTACAATTATACTCTAAATTTCCATTTTAAATGACCTTTCATTTTACAATGTTCGACTTGTGCAGATTTTTGATGAGCGGGACAAGATGATTGATTGGTGTCAAAAATTTGGTAGCAAGCTTCATGCGGTCGTGATAATTCTAAAATTCGATAAGTCCAATACATTCCGCAAGGGTAGGGTCATACTTAGCTGTGAGCGAAGCATGCTTCATAGACGCAAAAAAGACGAGGAGTTAGAAAAGAAGAGGAAGCGTTCTTTCAGAATGAAAAAATGTGATTGCCCATTTAGATTGAAAGGGGTTTTTCATGATAATGACCATTGGAAGGTTGGAGTTCTTTGTGGGGTACACAACCACGTGGTGTCAAAATCACTTGTTGGGAACCCATATGCCGATCGACTCTCTCAAGAAGAGTGAAACATTACAAATAAGATGATAAATAATGGGGTTGGCCCGAAGAAAGTACTCCACACATTGAAAAATAGGTCGGAGTATAATTGTTCATCAATACATATAATATATAATGCTAAAAGCAAAATTAAGAACGTTGAGATGTAAGGTCGCATCGCCATGCAGCAGTTGATGCATTTGCTCGGGGAGAAGAATTATGTTCTCTGGCATCGAAGGAATGAGAAAACTGATGTGGTGGGGGATTTATTTTTTGCACATCCCACCTCTTGCTTGTTGGTGAAATGCTTCCCGAGTCTGCTTGTGGTTGATTGCACCTACAAGGCCTATCGTTACAATATGCCATTATTTGAGATGATTGGGGTGATTTCTACTGGGTAATATTTTTGCATTGCATTTGTATTTCTGAAGAGTGAGAAGGAGGAGAATTTTAGATGGGCTATGCAATATTTGCGATCATTATACGAGCCAGAAGCTTTGCCGTAAGTTGTTATCTCCGATAAACAAAAATCTTGTCTAAACGCTTTGCCAAGCGTGTTTCCACTTACCACCATTCTTTTATGCTTATTCTATATACAGAAGAATATTCAAAGTGCATGTGTGAAACACAACATTAAAGACCAGGACAAGAAAATGATCATGCAAGGTTGGGTTGGGGAGTTAGAGTCAGAGACTACGAATGACTTTGAGAATGCATGGACTGCTTTCCGCCAATATTGGCAAGAATACCCGAACATGGTTGGGTACATATCGAAGAATTGGATCCCTTTACGTTTTCAGGTAGCATATGCATGGACTAATCGTGTACCCCACCGTGGAAACCGAATAACTAATAGAGTGGAGGGTGCCCATACGTAACTAAAAAACACTTAACAAATAGCACCGGTTCGTTTGCAACGGTGTGGAAGGGTATGGACGCATTACTTGACCACCACGTAACTCAAATTCAAACTGAGTTTTAGAAATCACTTCAATCCACCAAGCATGGACACAACGATGCGTTGGTGCACGAGATCTGTGGTAGGGTATCATACTATGCATTGGATCTAATTATTGTTGAGATAAATTCCATGCGATCATTATTGAGTGCATCAGGAGATAACACCCAATATACGGAGATATGATGCTCCCACATACTTCCCACCATATACGGATTACCATATGCCCATGAGTTGGCCCAATGGGAGAAGCTAGGCCAAGCAATTTCACTGTGGGCACTAGGTGATCATTGGAGGAAACTTGCCATTGTCTGGACATCCCTTGATACCGTGACCTTGACTATACACCCGAGATGATATTTTTAAGAAAAGGTGGAATGAGGTAGGTGAAGTCGTTAAAAATATGATGCCAAGCAAGTTAATGGAGATTGTCGAACCCTCTACCACACCCTTGATGGATCCCGTACAAATTTGTCAAAAGGGTAGGCCACCAACGGGGAAAAAGTCTGTCGACATATCTAGGAAAATATCCCCTTATGATTGGGAGAAAGATGTACCATCCACATGAGAACTTAAAAAAGTCTTCGTAAACATTTCCCCATTGACGGGAGTGAAATCGGAGACGTGGTATCGGGATAAGAAGATGTATATGAAGACTGTTCCCGAGTTCTTCTGATCATTTGTGTAGGATATATATGATGTAAAATCTGATGGGAACTGTGGATATAGGGCTATTTCAAAGGGGGCGGGTGTTGGGGATTGACTTGAACATTCTCATGCTATTCGTAGTGCTTTGTTGTCTGAGTTACGTAGGGAAAATCCGTTTTGGGCTACGATGATGACCTGCTACCATTTTGATGAGTATGAGAGGAGATTATACTATTTTAGACACTCGTGGACAAGCGAGTGATGCTTTATAATGCCAGAGTTTAGCTACGCTGTGGCGAATGCACTTAAGCTAATGGTCGTGTTGATATCCAAATTTTAATGCTTAACTTTTATTCCATTCGATGTTGGCCCATAACCAAGTATGGAAGACAATCGCATCATCTATATCCTGAACTCATCAAATATTCATTGCGTGAGTTTGAAATGCATAATATTTTTCCCCTACCACCAATTGCCTCTAACTGGAAATCAAGTTCCAGTGAAGATGCCCTTCGGTGGCATACTTTGTTTAAGTCCCACTTTCAAATGTTTTAGAATATATGTCCCAAAGACATTGCTACGAGAGATTAACCGTGCTTGATATCGTCGGATGAGGACGAGGACTTGACGGCGGTTTAAATTTTGTGGTGAAATTCCTAGGGTTTCTAGTAACTTTTTGTAATTATCAGGATTGGAAACTTTTTGTAATTTATCAGGATTGGTTATATGTAAATTGGTTGTTGGAGAAAGTCTAGTGCTAATGATTATAACTTTTTGCAATCATTGATTATATTCATTCGTTATTAACAATTATTGATTGGAACTTTTTCTATCGTTTTGCAATAATTACTATAATTGTTGATACCAAAATTAATATGCTGATGTGGACGAATCATACGAAGACACTTGTCAATCTACGTGGCACAATAACAACGAGGAAGTTCATTTCCTCGACCAACTCATGTTTTCCCCGAGCAACGATGATATATCGAGGAACTACAACACTCCGAGATACTCTAGCGCTCCGAGGAACTCCTGAGCAACGAGAAACTAAGGCGGTCCGAGCTGCATCTCGACCGTAGTATTAATTGCCAGAATGTCAACAGTTCAATCATTCATTGAATGTTTATCATCTTGACGCACACGCTGCATTAAATGTAATACCCTTTCATATGTATATCATTTAATGTATCAACCCATTCATGTATAGCCTAAGGGCTATAAATACCTTGTATCACCCTCATTCAAAGGGACCGAAATTTCTGGATTGAACTTGTAATAGAGAATTCCCAAACACTCAGCAATAACATAACAGTGGATGTAGGCCATTTTTATAAGGCTGAACCACTTTAAAAATCTTTGCTCATTTTATTTATCTGTGATTGAATAATTAGAGCGATCTAATTTTTTACATCAACAGATTGGCGCCGTCTGTGGGAAACGACTGTTGCTATCGTTTTTCACCAAAAATCATTTATCATCAATGGCAGATAATCCAGAATCCAGTAATCGAAATTCTAGAAATACTGGAAATCCTCCAAATCCATCTGCACCTCCAGATCTGGCTGGAATTATGACGAATCTGGCTGAAGGACAAACCGCCATGCAAGAAACAATGAGGCAACTCATTCAAACTCTTCACGGTGGTGCACCTACCCATTCAAGGCAAAGGAGTGATCGTGGGAAATCGCGATCCAGACGTACTGAGTCATATCGTAATGAAGAATCTAATGATTTTTCTTATCAACCTGGGCGAACTTCATCGATACGGGCTACGGATACAGATCAACATATCACCCTCTCTCCGGAGAGAACTAGTGCCCTGGAAAGATTAAGCAGAGCATCTCCTTTCAGTCGGCTAGGACCAAGGAGAAATATGAGTCCACCTAGGGCACCATCGAGAAGCTTTCGACCACCATCAGGTTTGAGAGAAGGATCAGCACAATCAAGACCAGCTACTCGTCGAGATAGATCTCAGGAAGCTACGTCAGAACAATCAATTGCTCGGACTAAGCAGCCCGAGGAACGAAATGAAGCGTGGAAGGGTTCCATTCAGCGATTGGAGGATAGACTTGGAGAAATGGTTAAAGAAAGGAATCCCTTACAGAGAACTTTTGTTCAAGGGACACCTTTTGTGCAGGCCATTGTGAACTTTCCTACACCATCAAAATTTAAAGCACCTGTAATGACCCCTAAATATGATGGAAAGACAGATCCTATTCTTCATATAGAACAATACCAGGCTGCTGCCGACATATATGCTGTCCCCGACGAGATGAGGTGTAGAGCATTTTCGGGAACTCTTACTGGATCTGCGCAGATATGGTACAAAAATCTTCCTCGGGGTAAGATTTCGACTTTTATTCAGTTAGCCGAGTTGTTCATTGGTAATTTCTGTTTTGGAGGAAAACCAGTAAAATGAGTAGCGCACTTGTTAAGTGTTAGACAAAAATCAGGTGAGAGTACTATAGATTACATAACTCGTTTCAATAACGAGAAGTTGGAAGTCATAGATTACGAAGAAAAGACAGCGATCACTGCTTTGATGAGTGGATTGCTGCCTAACAAGTTATATTATACTTTGGCCAAAGATCCACCTAAAACTATGTCGGAGTTGATGGCAAAAGCGGCCAAAATCATGAATGCCGAGGAGGCTATGGCTGCGAAGAAGAATATGGATAAAGAAACCAAGGTGGAGGTTGACAAATCTAAGAAGAAAGAGTAAAAAGGTAATGGTAATGACAAGCACTCCAAGAATAATAGGACGTCATGGGAAGTCCTGAAGAAATATGATAATTATACACCATTGAAGATGGGTATTAATCATGTTTTAGAAGAAATCAAGAATAACGAAGAAATCAAGTGACCAAATAAACTGAGGACCAATCCTGAACTGAGGAATACGGCCAAATATTGCGAGTTCCATAAAGATCATGGCCATACGACCAAAAATTGCATAGCCCTTCAGAACGAGATTGAAACGCTCATCCGAAGAGGAAAGTTGTCAAAGTATGTAGATCGCAGAGGTGAAAGGAAGAATGATGATAGAACCAGAGATCGTTCCAGATCTCCTCGTCGGACGGAGGAGAAAAAGAAAAGAGATCATGAAGATGATACAGATGAAGACCCCGATCTTCCAAAGAAGCCAAGACAGCCTGAACGAGAGGTATTTTCCATACGTTTTGGGTCATTTGATTGTAATGTTATTACAGGAGGAGATGCTGGAGGGGGAGACCTCACTGCAGAAAGAAAGGCCTATCCGCTCAAGCCTGCTCATATATTCAACGAATAAATCTTGCCGAGGATGATCGTCAGAGGAAGGTAAATAAAGAGAAGCTAGTTATTGGTTTTTTAAAAAATGATTTGGCCGGAGTTCTTTACCCCCACGACGATCCCTTGGTGATCAAAATGAGGATAAAAGATGTGGTGATTTCAAGGGTGTTGGTGGACAATGGTAGTTCGGCAGACATCATGTACTATTCATGTTTTGATAGTTTGAATTTGAAATTATCTCAATTGGAACCTTATCATAGACCCCTTCTGGGTTTTGCTGGCGAGAAAATTTTTCCACTTGGGACGATCAAGTTGGACATATTCATTGGAACTTGGCCTGCTTGTCGAACAGAAAGAATACGCTTCTTTGTGATGGATAAGAATGTGCAGTCACCCTACAACATCATCATGGGAAGAGTTGGTTTGAAGAAGTTCGAAGCAGTTCCATCTACAGTGCATCAATGCTTAAAATTCCCAACAAACTTCGGAGTAGGAGTTGTAAAAGGTGATCAAAAAGTAGCTCGGGAATGCTATTATTCGTCTGCCGAGCAAGAGGAGCTTGAGGAATCAAGGAAAAAAACTATTACCTACCAAGTAGAGGAAGGTACAGAAATTGAAACTCTTGATCCCAGGGATGAATCCCAACTTGTAAAAGGACAGGTAGTAGAATCTACAGAAAATGTTATTTTGGACGAGGAGCACCCTGAACGAGTAACCCAGATAGGTTCGTCGTTGGATGCTTCAATAAAACAAGAGTTGATAATGTTCTTCAGAAACAGGAAGAAAACTTTCGCATGGAGTCATGAGGACATGCCAGGAATAGATCCAAACTTCTTATGTCACGAACTCAATGTGAATAAAGAGATCAAGCCCGTAAAGCAGAGAGGAAGGGTATTTAGCCCTGAGAAGAATCAAGCCATACAAGAGGAGGTCGAGAAGCTCCAGAAAGCCCAATTCATTGAAGATGTGAAATATCCAGACTGGCTGGCAAATGTGGTGATGGTAAAGAAGAAGAGCAATAAATGGAGAATGTGTGTTAATTTCACTGATCTCAACAAGGCATGCCCAAAAGATCATTTTCCATTGCCCATAATTGACCAACTAGTGGATGCTACCTCGGGACATGAGCTACTCAGCTTCATGGATGCGTATTCTGGTTACAACCAGATCAAGATGAAACCTGAAGACAGGGAAAGTACTTCTTTTATTACCCCTAGGGGAACTTATTGCTATAATGTTATGCCTTTTGGTTTGAAAAATGCAGGAGCGACATACCAGCGGCTGATGAACAAGGTCTTCACCGAACAAATCAGTTGCAACATGTAAGTCTATGTCGATGATATGCTGACAAAAATCAAGAAAGCTGCAAATCATTTAGTTGACTTAGCTCAGAAATTTGATCAACTGGATAAATACCAGATGAAACTCAACCCGACGAAGTGCACATTTGGAGTACGAGAAGGAATGTTTCTCGGATACATTGTCAACCAGCGAGGCATTGAAGCAAATCCAGATAAGATCAAAGCTCTTTTAGGGTTGCGATCTCCAACAACAAAGAAAGAAGTGTAGAGTCTTACAGGACGAGTTGCAGCGCTCAACATATTTGTATCCCGAGCAACTGACAAATGCCTCCCATTCTTCAAAACACTTCGAAAAACTTTTGAGTGGACTGATGAATGTGAAAAGGCCTTTCAAGACTTGAAAAATTATTTGGGAGCACCTCCATTGTTGTCTAGGCCAATAACAGGAGATAAGTTGTACTTGTATCTAGCAGTATCAGAGAATGCAGTTAGCTCGGCATTGATCAGATTGGAGAATGGAGTCCAGAAACCAATTTATTACACAAGTAAGGCTTTCCGAGGTGCAGAGATCAGGTACCCAAAGTTAGAAAAATTGGCATTGGCATTAATTGAAGCAAGTAGAAGAATGAGGCCATATTTCCAGGCCCATACCATCATTGTGTATACCGACATGACGTTGAGACAAGCCCTTCACAAGCCAGAAAAATCAGGAAGACTGATGTACTGGGCAATAGAACTCGGTGAATATGATATTGTGTATGAGCCCAGAGCATCATTGAAAGGGCAAGCTATAGCAAATTTTATAGCATAATTTACATATCCTGATACCCCCGAGGAACAAAAACTGCTCGCTGACCAACCTGTGGATGTTACAGGATCAACAGACATAAGTCCAAACCAACTCCGGTTGGTAAAAGGTCCTATGGATGTAGAAAGATCATCAACTTCAAATTCAAACCAGCCCCGGATGGTTGAAGAACGAGAAGAGATGGTCAACAAGGAGCGAAAAGTGCCAGGGGAGGATGAAAAGAAGCAACAAATATTTCACCGAGGAACTCTATCAGATAAGAAATTTGAAGACGGGTTACCCCTATGGAGATTATATGTAGATGGCTCATCTTGCACAGCAGGTTGCGGCGCAGGAATTGTTTTGAGCACCCCAGACGAGATTGACATGGAATATGCTTTACGATTCCATTTCAAAGCCTCTAATAATGAAGCTGAGTATGAGGCCATGATAGCAGGTTTAAACTTAGCAAAAGTTATGGAAGCACGACAAGTAATTGTATTCAGTGATTCACAATTAATTGTAAATCAGATCACAGGAACGTATGGAGTTAAAGGAGATTTAATGGTAAAGTATCATGCAAAGGTGATGGAATTACTGATAGAATTTGATGCCATTCAATTGGTGAGAATACCGAGGATGGAGAATGTATGAGTAGACGCACTGGCCCGACTAGCATCAGCTACTCGTACCGAGCTGCGAAGAACGATACCAATTGAAGTATTGAAAAGTCGGAGCATAAATGAAAACATGACGATGAATGTTATTACCCTTGATTTAGGACAATCTTGGATGGATCCCATCAGGATATATATTTAAGAGGGAGGATTGCCAGAGGATAAGCTCGCTGCCAAGAAATTGAAGTATAAAGCTGCTCGGTATGTATTAACTAATGGTATTTTATATAGACGAGGAATTATGGCAGGATTGCAAAGATGTGTACATCCCTCCGAAGTGAAAGATTTGATTGAAGAAATCCATGAAGGGTCTTGTGGAGCTCATGTAGCAGTTTGAACACTTTTACAAAGGGTAATGACTCAAGGATACTATTGGCCGATGATGAGGGCTGATTGTATAGCCTATGCTAAGAAATGTGACAAGTGCCAACGTTTTTCCTCTATCCGACGAACTCCACAAGCATTGTTGACACCTATAACTTCCCCTTGGCCATTCGCCATGTGGGGAATTGATTTGGTGGGACCATTGCCGACCACTCGAGGAAGATTCAAGTACCTCATTGTCGCAGTAGACTATTTTACTAAGTGGGTAGAAGCTGAACCCCTCATCGACATGACGTACGAGAAGGTATACCGGTTCGTTTGGAAGAATATCATCTGTCGATATGGTCTCCCTCATACCTTCATCACAGACCATGGAACCCAATTTGATAACGAGGAATTTGCTGCTTATTGTCATCAGTCGAACATTTTGAAGGTTCATTCAGCGCCAGGCCATCCTCAAAGCAATGGACAGACTGAAGTAACGAATAGAACACTGCTAAATGGTTTGAAGAAAAGGCTAAGTGAAGCTAAAGCTAACTGGATTAACGAGCTACAATCAGTATTGTGGGCTTACCGAATAACTCCCCGAGCAGCAACTAGAGAATCACCATATATGCTGGCATTTGGAAGTGAGGCTGTAATACCTGCCGAGTTAGGTCTCCCAACACACAGAGTGCTGAATTTCAATTCTCCAGTCAGCGACTTGATGAGAAGACTAGATTTGGATATGCTCGAGGAAGTAAGAGAAGAGGCAGCCATTAGGAATGCTGCTTACCAACAACGCACGGCTCTGTTCTACAATAAAAGGGTGAAGAAATGCGATTTAAAAGAAGGAGATTATGTGCTAAAGAAGGTAATTCAGAAACACAATAAATTGGAGGCAAACTGGCATGGGCCTTACCCAGTTACAGAAGTTGTTCGACCAGGAACTTACCGAATAGCAACTTTAGAAGGAGAAGATTTCAAGAATGCTTGGAATGCTGAACACCTTCGCAAGTATTATCAATGATGTAAAATGTACAACGGTTCCATCAAATATGAATAAAACGATGATGTTTTCACCATTTTCTTCTCCTTTGTTTGAAAGTTTTTCGGGGAATACTAGTGTTGTACACTACGCTGCTTGACAGAAAAGAAGACAAAAAGTTCGAAAGAACCAAAACATATCTCCTTTGGTTAGGAGGCGTACACTAGCGTGACCAACTAAGGTTGGTAAGATAACTAGTGGACAAAAAGTTCGAAAGAACCAAAAAGTATACTCCTTTGGTTAGGAGGCGTACACTAGCGTGACCAACTAAGGTTGGTAAGATAACTAGTGGACAAAAAGTTCGAAAGAACCAAAAAATATACTCCTTTGGTTAGGAGGCGTACACTAGCGTGACCAACTAAGGTTGGTAAGATAACTAGTGGACAAGATAGTTCGAAAGAACCTGATAATTCAATAATCAACTACGGTTGATTTGAAAATTAGCCAACAAGTTGGTCGGAAGGTAAAATCATTCCAGAAAATACAAAGAATTCCAAACTGAACCAAGTATAGTTGGTCGGTGATCAACTATACTTGGTCGACAAGGATAAATTATCGACCATGATTGGTCGGATACATTTTAGGAAAAAGTTTACCAAGTATGGTTGGTCGGGGGTAAAAACCCATCAACTGTAGTTGGTCGACAAGCATAATTTAACAACCTTGGTTGGTTGGAAATAGTTTAAACCTTTTATACTCACTAGTTTTAAACCCCGCGCGATGCGCGAGCGTGGTATAATTTTATTCGTAAAATATATATATATATATATATATATATATATATATATATATATATATATATATATATATATATATATATATATATATATATATATGATAGTAATTATCGTGATTATATATGAGTGTCCATTTTCTCTCCATCTATTATTAATTAATACTTATATAATGTGTCAAATAGACATAAAAATATAATTATGTCTTAAATAAAAAAAGTATCTCAGTGTTTAGTGTATACTAATCATAGAACTACCATCTTTACTAAAAAATATAAATATGTAGTTGATATGTAATTTTAAAATAGAGGCATGTTCATATGTCCTAAATTTTTTATTCATTTTTTCATCTCATATTAACATTAGTCTAAAATGGATCCGTAAATATAAAAAATAGAAAAAAATATCATACCACACAATAAAAAAAAAATCTACCCCGTAAGAGTATATATATATACTTTTAGGAGCTTCATTTATGGCTGTTCCAACTTAAAAAATAAAATTCACAAAAAAATCAAGTAACTCTAAGTCGAAAGAGATGATTTGAAAAAAAAAATCCTTGACAAATTATATATTACTACTAAAATTATAAATTTGATTATAAAAATGACTAAAATAATAAAAAAGACAAAAAAATTAAAAAAAAATTATAGATACATGTAATGTTCCAGTCATGAATGATTTGCGTTCAAAAGTAAAAAGTTACTTTCACCATCATTAGCCTTCATTTTCTATTTCAACTTACAAATACATGTTTTTTATCTAGCAAGTGATCGGAATGAAAATAAAATAAATAAAAATCTGATAGAACTCGAAGCCCACAAGTAAGAGAGGGTGAGAGAAATATACCTGGGTGGAAATTTTTTTCTTTTTTGAATAACAAACCCGAGTATATTATATGGGAGATTTTTTCTGAAAGGTGTACATAAAAAAAGTCAGAAACACATAAATAATTTTTATACAAATAAATTTAATACATTAAAAATGACTAAAATAGTAAAAATGGCAAAAAAATAAATAAAAAAGCATCCAAACAAAACGATTGAGCCAAACAAAAAAAAATGAAAAAAAATTTAAAAGGAGTCACCTAAAACAAAAACAAAATAAACAATGTCAAATTAGTATTGAAAACTACTTCATTTTAGGGGATAAAAAAATATCTTGTAAAAAACATGACTACTCAAGATGAAATTGATCTACCACACGTATGATACAAAAAATAAAAAAAATCTACCACACACTAAAAACAAAGGTGTTATAATCGATTTTGTGTATAGGGAAAATGGGAAACAAAACCAAATAAGACATTGTTTTTTTTGCGTATTACATGATTTAAACATGTTAAACTTATTATACCTATGGGAAAATACATGAGTTTGCACTTTTTTATAATGAGAAAAAATTAGGGTAAAATGTTTTGAAAGAAAATAAGAAAAGTGTTGGCTAAACCACAATTTTTGAATAAAATAGATTAAAATTTAATTTTAAAAATCTGTGGTTGTCCTCTAGATAGCAGTCAAACCTGTTTTACATAGGTATGCTCTAATATGACTAATATACACTATACAAACATACGAACATAGAGACATATAGTAAATGGGTATGGATGAATGAAAATCTTACAGAGCTCTTGTTAGAGTGATCCTCACGCTCCTTTTCTTCCTGATTTTTGTGGTCGGTGTGTTAGTGGTGTGAGGTGTGTTTATTATTATTACCCTCCCATCTTTCTTGTGCTGTTGTATCATTCATATAAGCAATATTTTGATGAATTGCCAGTGTTCAAATATTGCCAAAGCCTTTAGGATGGGGAGAGGAAGAGTTGGGAGTAATAATGGAAGGTAATAAATTGGATAATGCTTAATGGGTTTGCGAATTGAGAGGAAGAGTTGGGAGAGACAAATGATAATAATGAATGGGTGTTGGAAATGAATGAGTTTTTTTTTTATCTTCCGTTTTATCTTCCATTCCAAATGGCGCTTGGAATACCTATGCACTTCTAAATACCAAACAGTAAATAAAAAAGAGATGCTTTGGAACCCCAAAAATTGCCTCGGGAATCAAAATACGGCTTGTATATTATTTTATAGAAATATAAAATATAGAGTGACACGTGGACACTCTCAATGAAGAGGAATCTTAAATGTTCATAAATGTCTTGTTTTGCATTTTATAGTATATAAAGATTACTTTATTATTAAGTGATTAAGCAGCATTGATACTTGTAATTTTGATTACTAAGTTGGTTGATGAACAGCATCATATTGTTATATTTTTAACAGATACATATACACAAATGTAAAAATATTTGATAAACACAAGATAATCGCAATACAAATTTGCAAACAGAAAATGAAATTCTTTCATTAAGATAAAAATGTATTACAAGCTATACATATGTGCTAATTATTACATTGAAAAACCTATTCTATTGGTTTCTTTCCTTTAGCTTTTGAAACAGGTTCCTCGCCGGCAGGAGGATCTTCTAAGCAAAGAGGAGAATTGATGAAATTAATATCTCTGAGCATTCTGACGTTCATCACAGAAGGTGTATCCAAGAGACGCTCTGGGCGAGATAATTCAGTCTAAGAATGAAGACTATAATTGCCGAGATATTTTGAAATTAAACTCCGAGGAATGGAACGAGCTGGGATCCATTCCATGTCCAATTTGAAAGGTGGCACAGGCAAATCTAGTAATCCTGGAGCATGATAATGCCATAGAAAATGCCCTTGCTCCAATTTCAGTACACCCAGGGCGTTCAACCACCCCTGCTTATAACCTTCATTATTGGCATGTTCAATCCGAGCATCTAAATGAACAAGGGCTTCATTGTATCCTGCCATCCAAAATTCCCTGGGTTGTTTATGGAATTGGAAGGTTAATCTATCCAATTGTTCGTGAAGGCTCCTGGCAAAAACATCTTTATTATTCAAAGCAGACTTCGTTGCAGTAAGTTGATCTTCCAAAGATAGATTTTTCTTGGACATTTCAGATAAAGCCCGATATTTGGTGTTCAATTGGTATGCTTGAGTTTCCAATGTTGACAGAGTACGAGATTCTTCAACATTACGACTGAGAACCCTTGATCGACTCCGAGCAGCGACTGGAGAACTTTGCTCCTCGGCAACATTTTGAACAGCTCTTCCTCGCCCACGAGAAGTTCTTCCTCGTCCCCGAGCAGTCGCAGGAATAACATATTTTCTTAAGTTGTCCAGTTCTTGCCTTAATTTGGCATTCTCAACCTCTAAGAACGAGAAACCTTCATCGGTAACTTGCACTAAAGCAGTGGAAGATGACGCTACAGATTCATACTGTGCCAGCTTTTTCTGCAAATTATTGTTCTCCTGTTCCAGAAACTCAGCAATCTGCCTGCAAGCTTCAACTTCACCTTTTAAAGTTCTTTCCCTAACATCGTATCCAGCCAGGATCTTTTTATGGCCTGTGTCAGAAGAAAGCTGTTGGTATCTATTTTCATATTCCTTGTGCAACAAAGCCATTAATTCATTGTGCTGACCTTGTAGATCTTATAAGGAATAATGAAGTTCCTCAATCAAGTCGTAGTAGGCTACATTGTTGGCCACAGCTCGATCGAGTAAATCTTTCAAGTATCGATAAGCCTCAATTGCCTGTTCTGAGGCATCATGGCCAAGGATGTCAGCAATTTCTGATGTACTAAGGTCTGTATGACCAGCCTTATAATATTCGTGACATTGTTGCATCAGCTTGGTATCATGTGCAGATATCAGTTCCATCCTAGCAACAAACTAAGGATGAGAAAAAGACAACAATCAACAAAAACAAATCATCAACAACAGAGATGAACAAAAATGTATTTTATTAGATCATCAAAAGATTACATTGTTTGATTACAAGTGATAATAAAAGATAGAAATGATATCGAACAACTTCACACCTTTTCCTTGTCTCCCAAGACTTTCTCGGGAGGCTGGGACGAGGAGCTTGGTTGCTCGGAGGTGATAGCAGCTTGAACAGCAAGAGTTAAAATTTTCTCAGAAGGAGGAGGCATGGAAGAAATGTCCTCGTTGGCAGCAGGAAGAGAGGCAGGGATTTGATCACCTATGGCCATAGAAGATTCATTAGAGGCAGGCTCATCTTCTTCTTCTTCCACAATTGGTGGAGGAGGACCAGGGAGGTTCAACTGGAATAGATCAGAATCATCCTTGATCTTCAATTCCTATAGGGCAGCTACCCAGCCATCTCGGAAGTATTTCAACTTCCCATATTGAACTTGGGATGCCATCGCAGCAATCCCCTTGTCCCATCCTTTATCCCAGCCTGAGCTGAAGAATTTTTTAACTGCGAGCTTTCTTCTCAATTTCTCCGAGGAGAGCTTCGCATCCAATTCTTCTTTTTTGCCCTTGATATCTCGCAGGGCGGACAATTCTTCCTCTGCCTTCCTCCGCTTGTCCTCAAGATCTCCAAAATTCTTGAGTTTGTCGTCATATTTCTTATGCTCGACCTCTAAACTTTTCACTTTATTCTCCAAACTCTTGGAGATCTCAGCCATCTTCACCTTCTCGGCCTCAACTGTAGACAACTTTTTCTCCCAAACAGCTTTGTCCTCACTATACTGTTGGCGATATTCCTTCAAGGATTGGGTCAAACCCAGCAGAGCATCCTCTACACCTGACGAGGAGCTTGAAGCTTTGATAGATTTATCCTTCTTCACGATATTATTAAAACAATTCACCAGCTGAACAAAGGAAAAAGTGACAGGTCAGTGAAAAAATACAAGTATTCAGAGAAAGAAAGAAATTCAGAATGTGAGAAATTTACCGAAGCAAGGTGACGAGTAGCTAGGGATGTCAACATATCCCTAGAAATATTTTCATCAATTCTTTGGACCTCGGGTATGATCCAAGTTTTTACCGAGCTCATTGCAGAGCTAGGAGGAATGATGGTTGGAACACCAACAACACCAGAGGGTGGAGAAGGGAAAGTTTCAGCTAAATTGACTGAGGATGATTTCCTCAATCTTCTCAAAGGGATTTCAGCAGCTTCAACCAAGGAAAACTCTTGGTCGGAGAGATAGTAATCACTTCTGCTGGAGCAACTTTCTTGCTCGGAGCCACCGGGGGCTTCTCGGCAGCTTTGGAAGATGCAACATCCACCTTTTTAGTCCCCTCTGGGACATCAACTTTGCTTTTCTTGGCCCCAACAGTCGAAGTGATGTCATCAAATAGAGCAGGAGGAGCTCTTTTCTTTCCCATTCCCTGACTTAAAGGAAGATGAGAATCTGAAGAAGAATCCTCTGGAGTTGAAGCTGGCTCAACAGGGCGAGCAGTATAAGAGGTTGTATAACTCTTATACTGTAACAAATATGATGCAGACCTGATGTGCTCGTCTGCAACGTTCTTATGCAAGCCCCAGATAAGTTTCAGATGCTTAATATTAACCTCTGATTCTTTTGGAGTTTTTCTTTTGCTATCAACTGCAAATAAATACATAATGAGATATCAGTCATACATTTTGTCAAACATGATGAAAGCATAATTTCATAAGTAAAATAAAATGAAAAATAAACCTATCCCATTGCCATATGGGGGGCATCTGGGACCGTTGTATACTCCATCTCCAACTAAAGGGGCATATTGCCAATTTTTAATAACCAACCCATGTTCAAAATATTCTCTATTTGAGTCAGGGAGGTTAACTACAAGAGCCCTATTCAGAAACCTAGTTTTTAAGTAATAAATATTATCTAGAGTGGCCCATTTATAGCAATACATAATTTCAGGGATCCCTATACGAGTCCCATGAGTTAGATTTAATTTGTACACCCCATTAATTATTCTCCATGAATTGGGGGCTATTTTTGCAGGGACAAGATCAAAATACTGACAAAACTCAAGACACAATGGGTTTGGTGGAAAAGAAAATCCACATTCAGCAATGAATAGACTGGGGAACCAATGTCCCTCAGCCAATCGAAAATAATCTAAAGGCTCAGAAAGAACCTCCAGAGTTACCCAGGAAGGAATGGAAAAATCGGAACGAAATTTCTCAACAGACTCCACAATATAAACCATACTGAATAAAAGAGATACAGAAGAAAGGAAGAAGATCTTACAGGAAGAAAGGAGATATGTTGACAACGAACGAAAACTAAGATGAACGCACAAGAGAGAAGGAGAAAATAGAAAACTTGAATGCAGGAAATTGGAAAAAGAAGAAGACGGTATGGTTACCTAAGAAATTTAAATACTTTGCCTTGGGAAGCGGTGAAAGAAATGATTACAAAAAAGAAACTATTGAACTTCCGACGGCTAAAAGGACAAAAAGGGCACTAAGATCGAAGCGCTCTCAAAAGTTCGAAAAAAGGCGGATTCGTTGAACTTGGAAATAAATTCAAATACGATGCTCCTAAAACCCAGGAAGATCATTCAATATTGCCATAAACCGAGAAAGAATGTTCCATACTCCTCAAAGTTCGAAATATGAAACATTGGGGGCTTCTGTTGATACCAAAATTAATATGCTGATGTGGACGAATCATACGAAGACACTTGTCAATCTACGTGGCACAATAACAACGAGGAAGTTCATTTCCTCGACCAAATCATGTTTTCCCCGAGCAACGATGATATACCGAGGAACTACAACACTCCGAGATACTCTAGCGCTCCGAGGAACTCCTGAGCAACGAGCAACTAAGACGGTCCGAGCTGCATCTCGACCGTAGTATTAATTGCCAGAATGTCAACAGTTCAATCATTCATTGAATGTTTATCATCTTGACGCACACGCTGCATTAAATGTATTACCCTTTCATATGTATATCATTTAATGTATCAACCCATTCATGTACAGCCTAAGGGCTATAAATACCTTGTATCACCCTCATTCAAAGGGACCGGAATTTCTGGATTGAACTTGTAATCGAGAATTCCCAAACACTCAGCAATAACATAACAGTGGACGTAGGCCATTCTTATAAGGCTGAACCACTTTAAAAATCTTTGCTCATTTTATTTATCTGTGATTGAATAATTAGAGCGATCTAATTTTTTACATCAACAATAATATTCATTGGTTATGTATGTGATAAATCGGTTATATATGATAAATTGGAAATCTTAGGGTATTAAAAGTAACTCACGGTTCATTGACACCGCAAAAATGTATACACGGTGACACCACACCGTCACGAGAAAACCACGGTGACACCACACTGTGAACAAAATAATAACGGTGAGTTGTGAGCGTGAAATTTACTCTCATGGTTAAATATAGCAGTGAGTTTCCAATCCACGGTGAGTTCTAACCGTGAAATATATGCAGCGACTTAGCTAGTTTTTCACCCCAAAATACACGGTTTAATGTAACATGACAGGTATATAGACGGTTGCTTATAGCCATAACTATAGATTCCACAGTGAGACCCAACCGTGACTTATATGTGGAGACTTTGGCGATTCTCCCCCCCCCCCCCCAACATACATGGTTTCATGTAACCGTGAAATGTACTCTCACAGTGAAATAGAGCTGTGAGTTTCCAATACATGGTGAGTTTGAATCGTGAAATATATGTAGAGACTTGGCTATTTTTTCACCCCAAAATAGAGGGTTTAATATAACCGTGATAGGTATATAGACGGTTGCTTATAGGCGTAATTATAAATTCCACAGTGATACCCTACCATGAATTATATGCAAGGACTTTGGCAATTATCCCCCCAACATACACGGTTTCATGTAACCGTGAAATATACTCTCACGGCGAAATAGAGCCGTGAGTTTCCAATACACGGTGAGTTTGAACTGTGAAATATATGCAGAGACTTGGCTACTTTTTCACCCCCAAATACACGATTTAATGTAACCGTGACATGTATATACACGGTTGGTTAAAGTTGTAATTATACATTCAACGGTGAGACCCAACCGTGAATTATATGCAGAGACTTTTAACACTTTTCCCCCCTAACATACATGGTTTCATGTAACCGTGAAATGTACTCTCACGGTGAAATAGAGCCGTGAGTGTTCAATACACGATGAGTTTGAACTGTAAATAATATGTAGAGACTTGGCTATTTTTTCACCCCAAAAATACGATTTAATGTAACCGTGATAGGTATATAGACGGTTGGTTAAAGTCATAATTATACATTCAACAGTGAGACCTAACTGTGAATTATATGCACAGACTTTGACACTTCCGCCCCTCCCCCTCAACGTACACGATGTCATGTAGCCGTGAAGTGTACTACCACGGTGAATAGAACCGTTAGTTTCTAATCCACAATGAGTTTTAGCCGTAAAATATATGAAAAGACTTGGCTATTTTTCACCCTAACATATGCGGTTGGTTGTATCCATAATTATACTCTCCACGGTTTGATCTATTTGTGAATCATATAAAGAGACTTTGGTGATTCCCCCCCCCCCCCCCCCCAATTTACACAGTCTAATGTAACCATGGTTATTTATTTTGGCAGTAACACCACACCATGGACTGTAGTATAACGGTGACACCACACCATATAGGCGTAATAAACGGTGAGGACCCACCAATTTGTTATCATTCAAGCATGTTCACGGATAACATTATAGAACATAACATAACATTAAAGTACATAACATAACATTCAAGTACATAACAATCAAACACTTATCACATAACATATTTGTTTCAAAGTTATTCGAAAAAAGTTGTTCCAACATAATTGTCGCAAAGCTGTTCCAACACATAACACATAACCAAATTTGGGATACTTTACAAACAAATTTTTAAGAATACAGTTACATTCAAATTGTTTGAACAAATTTTGTCTATCTTCTCTTTAAACGCTTCCTCGAGGTGGTTTTTGCTTGGGGGGATTTCGCTTGGGGGCTTTTTGCACGGGGGATGGATCGTGCCGTGCCTTGGTCCGGGTTTCTTCAGGTACCGAGGCCTTTCCATTTTTTGTATGAGCGTGCGTCCTCTTGGCCAGAAGAAGGGCATCAAGCACTGCAGATGATAGTTTAAAGGACATGCGTAACCTCCTGGTCCGAGTCTCCGTCAATAGCTTCCTGAAGCAAGATAATGGCTACGTTTATCCCCTTAGCCTATATAAATTATCATCAACTGTGTTAAATAATTCTTGAACAAAGGAAATTAATTTATTGATAAATTTCAAGACATTTACCATTTTATCCAAGTGCTTTAGATTCGGTTTGCTTACTCTATTCTCAGGATTTTGAATGTATGGATGGGATCATTCTGGGTACCAAAACATGTTCCCATCCATACATTCCCAAGGCACGGACCTCACTGGGGTCGAACATCTGGCCCAGTTAAGTTGATACCATTTCTTGATATCAAACTTCAATTTGTATCGGACCTGGGTCTTCCCCCTCTCCTGTGACAAAAGGCGCATTGGCGGTCTAGGAAGTATTTGAACACGTCCAGCTTGGCGTAGGACCTTCTCCAGGTAGGAGGGTTCCCTGACATCATAGCAGATAAGGAGGCCGTTATACCATGAGACCTCCTGAAATTGGTAGGCCTCATTTTTTTCGGAGTAGGGATCCCATACAACCTAAATGTATTTCTACATGTTAGTACGTACATAAATAAACAAAATAAATACTGAACTTAAAACAACTAATACTTACGTCTGAAGCTTTTAAATCATCTATGGTTTCCCTTAGCTCCCGTAACTGTGCAAAGGCATCCCCTGACACCGTTTACGCCCTCCATTTACATAGACGCGACTCGCTATGCTCGAAATGGAGGTTTCTAACACCCCTTGCTAAATTGAAGTGGTCGTATATCCACGCCTGCATTCAAAACAAAATAAAATTTCAATATAGACATATTAATTAGGAGATTATTATATTACAAAACAAACTTTAAAATATGTACCACGAGAAGGGTAAGATATCCAGCCACTTGCAGAACGTCCACCCGAGAGGTAATCCCCAACTGCCGATATAAATGGGCCAATACATCCATCCCCTAAGTATAGTTTTTTCATTTGTTGACCTTTCGCAAAGACTGCAAGTAGTACAATGGAACTCGGTTGCCCGATTTGTCCCGGAACAACAAGCAACCGACCATGAAAAGTAAGTACCCCATAGCAGCCTTCTCAATCTTCCTCTTTGAAGAACTTTCCCCTAGATTCTTAACCATCCCCTTACACAAATTTATAACCAATCAAAACGAACATTGTATACAGATTTACACTCCACCTTGGCCTCCACCTAGGTACAACCTAAATATTTAGTAAGCCATTGAATTTGGGTCGTCTTCTCTTCGGCTTTCTTCAAAATAATACCGTACACCTATTTACTTACTACCGAGATTTGGAGGAGATGGTACACATCATTTAGGATGATGGTCATCTCGCCGAATGACATATGAAATGAATTTGTCTCCGGCTGCCACCGTTCGATGAATGCCAACACCGATACATAGTCTATGTACCGATAGGAGTGTTTGGTCATACCGTACAACTCAGAGTTCCTCACCAGCTCTATTACCTTCTCATCCTCTTTGGAAAGATCCTACTAAAAAAATTTATTGAAGTGGTACACGCACTTTATTATTCCCTTATCCTCATCTATATTCCAAATAAAATAACCAATATGGTTATGATAATTTTTCAGGAGTTCGGGGTTGTTTGGCGTGCACCCCTAGAGCGGTTGGGAATCAGAATGGCTTATTTTTTTCGGACATTCTTCTCTGGACCTTTCGATGTGGACGGTTGGATTTCATCTTCTGAGGAAGAAGACTCGTCCTCTCATGCCCTTTCTCATGTGACACCCCGCCTAATTAAATACCGGGCGATCACTCCTTTATTAAATTAAAATCAAGGTGAAAAGTTGGTTCATTCTTAGCATCACTGTCGAAAAATAACTTTTCCAAATTAAACACCCTAATTAATTAAGCTAAGTGTCAAAACCATTTTAGACATTACTTCCAAATTTTATTTAATAAACCAACATTTAAAACTTTACAATAAATCAATATTACAGAATCACGCCACAAATATCCTGGAACATATAATCCAAATAATTTACACATTCAACAACTAAATCCCAATATTCAAAACTTAAAGTAAAACATCCAGACAGTAATAAATCCCAAAGTGACAATACTAGAAATAAATGAATTATAATACCCCACAAAACAACTGAATAATGGAAACGGGCGACACATGCCCAACTCAATAAATATGCTAGGAGTGGAATCAAATAAATGAAGTCGTCTAAGCAAGAGGCTTGCAACTCCCACCTAAGCTGCAACGCGTTCCTTCCAAAGGATCCTATGCAAGACACCCCTGTGGCTGGGCACCTGTAATATATACATATATATACAGGAGAAAAGGGAAATAGAAACGGGTTAGATCCCGATAGTGTAAATGATTTAAAATTTGTTTAGCAAGTATTTAAAATGTTTACAGGCCAATGCAACAACATATTAGTGCGGCACTCTCTTGAGAAATTCTCACCTCTCTTCTAATGTGCACGCCTATCGCACTAATCTTCCCAACGAATTATCTTACCTCATATCGTACTAAAATTCCCAATGGTTTAACTTATCTTAGGATACTCATAAGATTTAAAACTGAACAATATAATTGTTTAAGAGGAAAATTTCATTCAGTAGCAAAGTTCTCATTTCACTACAAGAATAGTGATTTTTCTCAGCATAAATTAAATGTCGAGAAAAGCACTAAAAATGCCGGTAACACTTTTGGCGGCACTTTTGGTGGCATTTTCACAAGTGCATTAATAGCCAATGTGGTAAAAGAACAACGACATTTTAAAAAATGCCGCTAAAAGTTAGCGGCACTTTTGGCAACATTTTCACAAGTGCGGTAGCCAATGTGGTAAAAGAACAACGGCATTTTAAAAAATGCCGCGAAAAGTTAGCGGCACTTTTGGCAGCATTTCCACAAGTGCGGTAACCAATGTGGTAAAAGAACAACGGCATTTTAAAAAATGTCGCAAAAAATTAGCGGCATTTTTAAGCATTTATATTAATGCTGGTAATAACCTTTTTGCGGCATTAAGAAAATGTTGAGAATAACCTTTTGCAACACCTATTAAATGTTCAACACGCTTTTGACGGCACTAAAAAAATGCCGAGAATGATAGTAGCGGCATTAAACAAAATGTTGATATTATTTTGCAATATATGAGTGGGAATAAGTGTTGAAAAATTCATTTATAACAAGTTGTATTTATGTGCAAATACACTACCATAACATTAAATTAAGAGGGCGGTAATAAAATTAAAATGTCATTAAATTAAAACCAATAGCATTCATCGTAAATAAACATAATTGAGTTAGGAACAATTATCCATCCAGAAAATAAAATGTATTACATGTCCAATAAGAAAACACAGGAAAACATGAAGCAAAATAAAATTTTATATAATGTACGATCCTTGTCCATCAAAGTCAAAATACTCTTCAACCTACAAAGAAAAAATTCAATCATTAGTCATTAATTCTTATTCTTTAGTATTTTAATTAAAAAATCTAAAATTAAAAATTAGTACATTAGCAATATGTCAAGCTACGATTGAATGATATGCATCTCCAATTGTGGGCCTGTCTCCATAAGGTCTAGGCAATGGTTAATTTGTTACAGATGTTTTCTCAAAATATACTTCTCAAAAGTCTTCACTCAGTGGCGTACCCCCTACTTTTGTTGAAGGGTCCCTGCTAACAATGAATCGAGATGCCACAATCACTTTTGGAAGTCCAGAAGTATAAGGTCTACAATTTTATGAATTGCATTATTCGAGACCCTTTTTCGTGGTTGATGGTGCTTCTTCTTCTTCTTCTTCTTCTTCTTCTTCTTCTTCTTCTTCTTCTTAATGGTTCTTTCAACAAATAAGATGAATATGTTATCAACCATCTATTTTTGTAACAAAATTGACAAAGTTTTATTTGTTTTTAAGACATCCCAAAAATTTTAAGACTACATAAAACCAACAACCCAATGTCAAATATACATAAATTCTCCAACGAAGTGAAGATATATTGTGCCCTTTAAAATCCTTTAAATTAGTAACATACCTGAATTGAAGTAGCATTCGTTTGTTCAATCTCGGGGACAGCCAAGTGTTGAGAATTTACAATCTACAAAAAATGAATTATTTCAATCATGAAAATGTAAAGTCTTAAATTATGATATTTTAAAATTATCATCATATTCTCCAACCGGGAGATGCGTGACTACGCACTCAGTTCCTCCAAGTTACATTGGTCCCATGCGAGGTGTCCATGCCTCTTATGGGTCGTTTGGAGGCTAATTTTGGTTTTCAACCTTTAACTGCTTGTTTTTAAACAAAATATATATATATTCAAATTATCCTCATATTCTCAAACCAAGAGACCCATGGCTACGCGGTCAATTCCTAAGAGTTACATTGCTCCCATGCGAGGTATTCATGCCTCTTACGGGGCCGTTTGGAGCCTGATTTGGGTTTTCACCCTTTAACGACATGTTTTTAAGCGTAATTTAAAAATTTTCAAATTATTATCATATTCTTAAATCGGAAGTCCCGTGACTACGCGGTCAGTTCCTACAAGTTACAATAGTCCCGTACGAATTGTTCATGCCGCTTATGGGACTGATTGGGGCCTAGTTTGAGTTTTTCACCATTTAACGGCTTGTTTTTAAGCATGATCTATATATTTTTAAATTATCATCATATTCTCAAACAGGGAGTCCCGTGACTACGCAGCCAGTTCCTACGAGTTACATTTGTCCCTTACGAGGCGTTCATACCTCTTATGGGGCTGTTTGGGAGTTGTTTTGAATTTTTTCCCTCTAACAACATGATTTTAAACCTAATCTAGATATTTTCAAATTATCGTCATATTCTCAAACCGGAATTCACGTGACTACGTGGTCAGTTCCTACGAGTTACATTGATCTCGTGCGAGTTGTTCGTGCCTCTTATGGGGCCGTTTGGGGGTTGTTTGAGATTTTCTCCCTCTAGCGGAATGTTTTTAAGCCTAATATAGATATTTTCAAATTATCGTCATATTCTCAAATCGAAAGTCCCACAACTACATGGTCAGTTCCTACGAATTACATTGGTCTTGTGCGAGGTGTTGGTGCTTCTTACGGGGCCATTTGGGGACTATTTTGCATATTCGCTCTTTAACGGCATGATTTCATGCTTAAGTCTAAATATTTTAAAATTATCAACATGTTATCAAGTCGGGTTTGATTTTACAATAATGTTAGTGCACATAACATGTGTCATTGTATATAGTGCAACTACTTTTAAGTGAAATCCATTTCATAACCAATCAAATAATAACAAATTGAATATTATTCTAACAACAAATTTGAAGAAAGGGAATGCAGTACCTGTTTGCCAGCAAAATACCAACCATTTATAGAATGATGTGCCAGGACAGTTGAATCTAGAGATTTATAGTGTACATACACGTTCCCCCCACAAATGGGATGAACCATTTCTGCATACCTGAACATAAATGTGAATTTTGCTATGCTTTGGGGTGCAAGGACATAGAAAGCAATCTCTATTGACTCCTCCCGTAAAATAAAAACCATTACTGTTCTCTTCATAGTTTGAGTATGCTAACCATGTATACCAGATCATTTTAGCATGAACTAATATATAGTACAAAAACAAAGATTCATCATAAGTACACAGCTCCATGAATAGCATGAGGTCTCCATTTCGACATGATTTATGCATTTAGAATATGTAGTGTAGGATAATAGTTCCACAATACTACTGGTAGAAAATTTGGAATTGATGTCATTCATGATAGTTACAACAATGTTCATTTTACAAATAAAAAACATTAAATAAACAGAAGCTATAAAGTGGAGACCCGTCGTATGATGAAAGAACCAATTCGTGAAGGCTAACCTTTCCATATGCAAAAAGTCTAAGGGAAGACCCCAAAAGGAAATATTCTTTGATCTTTTTGAGATTCCCCATTCGTTCTCCTCACGATTTTCAGACCCTTAAAGGCATTGATGATGCCAAGGAAAAGGATTATGCAACAAGAAATCAGGATCAAAACCCACAAGTTCTCCTCACGATTATGCAACAAGAAGTTTGCGTTCCTCGTACATCTGATTAATCTGCATTCCACGAAATCAGGATCAAAATCCAATAAGGGATAAGGTTGTATAATGAGAGCGTAGAGAAAAAATAAGATTTGTCCCGCTTGTTCCCAACATTGGGGAAGTAGTTTTGTTTCTGTTCGCATCTCTCCCACATTCTTAGTAAGGGTAACATAGGCATGACTAGAATAGAAAGTCTCAACATCATTTTTCAATTATAAAGACATGAAATGTAATAAAAAGACTAGTACTCAAAAAATTACATCCATTATGATACGTTTCTGCTGTTCATCTGGGTGTTTAATTAAATTAAATAATGCGTGGGTCAAGGAATCCCGTGTTGTGCCGTCTCGATGGCGCTCGATTACACACATCATAAGTGGAAGGAGCTCCTACAGGTAACCAATAGACCTTAAATACTTGAAGGGAAATTCAATGTTAAAAAATAATAATGGAAATAACAATAACAGCAGATATGGAGCTCAATCAGGAAATAAAATATTTAAAAGCATACCTTCCGTGATTGATCTTAACATAAGGAACAATTTGAGGCAATGCATCCGAAAGTATCTGAATGGTTTCCAATCCCTAAAAAGTTTGTATAATTTCAAAAATGAAATGACAATTACGGGGGTTCTCACATTTTAACCAAAAAAAGAAAAAAAATAGAAAATCACAGATAATCAACAAACTTATGAACTACATTGACATTTTTTCAATTGCCATGTAGAGACGTGTAGTACCTCTGAGGATGCTTAAAACATGACGATGCAAACTCGATGGATTCTCATACTCAAAAGATTGTGCAGCTTCCCCAGCTCTAAGTGCAACAAGAACTCAACCCCATAAATCGTATGGTAACTGTAAAAAAAAAAAGAATTATCCTCATTTATGGTTGTACTCCCCGAGACAGCTAAATGTATCAAAGTATTCACCCCAAAAAAACGTGGGGGAATAATATTACAACCTTATTCAGTAACCCATTCTCCATTTTATTAATTATTGCGAGCTTTCTTTCAGGTAACTCTGGTTCAAATCTGATGTCCCTTTTCTTTCGAACCTCGAGTGGAACATTATGTAATATCATGTCTGCTTGAAAAACTTGGCCCCTAGCAATCATCTTGACACCTTCATTTTCACATCTAATAGTCTGAACCGTCATTTCATTAAAAATGGGAAGTCCTTCACTTAATTCTTTGATTAGTGCCAGATGAGAGCATGTACCAATTTTGGTGCAACTTCTGGGAGTCCAATTTACACTATTGCTTGAAATGTATCCTCGATCCAGATTGTTCAAAAAGTTAAGTACGCAAAAGATTGCGAGTAACCTACATTTAGAGTAACGGGAATATAATGAGTATACTCCAGCTATATATAATTTTAACGGTCATAACATGGAATGTATAATAGTAATATCAATATAGTGTTATTTCACATCAGTATGCTTTCAAAATTAACCAAGAACACTATGAATTGATTCCAAATTTCATCGACAACACTATGAATTGATTTGACCAAATTTCACCTAGGACAGTATGAAGACAAATACAAAATCAGGTTTCCATTTTGACACTCTTTTGAATAGTGCTTTTCCTTCATCTCAGATACATTCACTGCAAAAAAGATGAGAATCTTTGCTTTCTAGTAAAATAAGATGCACGCATGTGTAAGTATGAACATGTAAGTGATTAATCAGATGGAATAGCAATGTAATCATCCCCCACCCTCACTTTCTTTACTTCTTAACTTATAAACAACTTAAACATAGCAACATGCAGTGTACAGTTAAATCTTCATCGGGATACCATCGTTTTCGGTATAGCATGGCACCATCATCCCAACCCCAAATTTAAACCCATCTGTTTTTTAAATTAAACTAAAACTTCCTGATATTTTGCAAAAGTGGTTCATTAACGATAAGGAATAACCCATCTCTGTTTTCAGTGGCCATCATTATCAAGCCATGAATTATCCCACACCAAGCCTCCATTCACAGATTCCAATTTCATTTCACTATAAAGTAAGTACACTTTAATTCTCCCCCTTAACAAAAATACATACACGAGATGACACATAATTACCATACCAACAATAGAAAGCCCCAAATCCAATACTAAACAGTTGAAAAATCAAAACTTTATCACTTCAGGAAAAATATCCCTTCACTAGATCAAAAATAGTATAAAATTCAATCCAATACCCCTGTTCACACTAATATATAAAAGTTAACACAAAAGATAAGGAGTCTAAAGTTAAGTTAGAAGAGAGTGAGATGAGGCTTGATGAGTTTTTGGAGTCTGAGTTTAAAGGCTTTTTGTCAGAAATTTCTCACTTCGGTTTGGAGAAGAGTGAGTTGAATTTATGGTTATTGGTGAGGAAGAACATGATATAATTTTGGAGACTAATGTAGTTGAGGAAGATATTTATAGTAGGAAGAGAAAGTGGGAGTGTGATTCGAAAATGCTGGAGTGGAAGTCTTATGGGGGTGATCAGTTATAGAAGCAGTTTTTGTTGGCTATAGAGGCAATGTTATTGAAGAAGGATGGTGATTCAAGTGCTCAACAATCTATTTGGCAGAAGAAGCAGAAGATGCATCCGACCATGTAAGAGGATTACACTGGATCCGAGAGATTAAGATGCAACCGGAGGATCCACTCTGTAAAAGAGCTTTGTGCCCTCCTTTATTTGATTTTTTTAAAGTAGGATCTTCTTCAAGGACCACAATCAAGGGCCTAAAGTGATGATAATTGTATTGTACTAAGTTGTAATCTTTCTTATGAGACCAATCAAGGGCCACAATCTAGGTGGGCGGCCGTCCACCCACAGGACCATTTAGGTTTTCCCCTGCTTCAACTCATGTAACTTGAGCAGGGAATGGGAAACATAAGCATTAAGCACTATGATAAGTTGAAAACATGAAAGGTAATATGATTATTTCAATTTAATCATAATTCTATAAAAATAAAATATTAGAGACCATCAAGGGCATATAAAACCTAAATTAAGTCAACCTTAAACAATATAAGATAAAAACTATAACTCTAACAACAGGATATAGCATATCTAATTTTCTTAGGTTGCAAGTGATGTCAATTTTACAGCCATGTGAACAGTAAATGGTCAGTGGATGGATTTTTCATCAGAAAGATTCACAATATTCCTTTGAGAGTCTTAATTAAGATATGTTCCAGGCCTAAAACTATCTATTTCCTTTTTAGAAAGAATCTTTCCGAAACTCGATAGGATTTTCATAGATGCATAAACAAATGCATCCTTCCAATGTTTGAACCTTAGTTCGACATCTCAACCGAAGAATTCTGCGAGGATATTAACAATAAATAGTAGCACATTTTGAACATCTGTTTAAATAATGTTGGGTCGAAAATTGATGAATATCTCAAATTGAACCACAATTCTGAGTTAAAACCTTTAAAGAATCAGAATCCATGGGGTGAAATATTGTTAACTTGCATATGTTGAGAATATTTTCACCTTGAACTGTATGGGAGTTCAAAATCAGAAAAAAATAAGGATGAGAAGGAAGAAAATGCACTTCACAGAACTCACCATAATAGATGAAGTCAGATGCATCGGTTGTCAACTAAACGTTGATTTTAAACCTGTGTTAAAGAGCATTATATACAATATACGTACCAAATAATGGAGTGTTATACTAATCATGCTACATTTTACTTTCTCCTATATGACATTACTTTTCAATTGTCAGCATGTGTGCCACCCTGTCCCACTCATTAATTACCTAATATTTATATAATCCTCATCTAAAATTTGCATTGAAATAGTAAATTTTCGTTCTTTGTTATTCTTGTTGATGCCTTGGTCTTTGATGAACAGTTACTAACAATGTAGTAGTAACGTCTGTTAGAAGCATGAGAACACTATTACTTCGAGGATATTGTACCTGCATGATTTGTATTGGCTTCTTCCTCTTGTGAGAAAACTGAAAAAAAACTTATAAAAACCAATAAACATTGCGATAAGCTGGTCAATTCATAATAATATTACCCAAATTACAAAGCAGGAGAAAAAGGCATAAATAAACCATTCTCGGAGATGAAGGTGGGGATGTAATGTTCTTGTTTGTAGATGATGACTGTTCTGGTTTTCCATGTTAATTTCTCAACTAGAAAGGATGAGTATGTGTTATGATAACAGAGACAGGGATTCTAGCTAAGAACACTGTTAATATTAAGGCGAGAATAAAGGTGGAGACGTGAGGGAGCGGTTGAATATGTCATGAGTTTAGAGAGATGAAGAGGATTAATTTGGGTGAATGATAAAAATTGGATTCGTGAGAAAATCCTTGAATTTAGACATTGTTTTCTAATTTATCAGATGATCCATTCTCCCATCCTTCCCACAAAAATCTCCCTTCTTCGATTAACTTGCGTCTTTTTTTGGAATTTTGAAAAAACAGATAGTATATAAAATGTTACTTAAGACTGTTTTAACCACAAAGTACTTGCATGGATTCCAGTACTCATAAAAAAAGTTGGTTCAGACATCATTCAACTCTAGCGTGGCATATTGGGATATCCCAATTCCAAACACCTTCTTATGGTATCATAATTGGCATCCCAATGGCCATTACAGCCTCTCTATGGTTATAGAGTCGTTTATGAAGCAACCAATAACCATAAATCTATGGTGGATGACTATATGAATGATACTAGATGGACCTAGCCCTCTAATGTTACTTGGGAACTGATAGAAATAAGAGAGTCTGGTCTGCCTTGCATTAGGCAGGGGATAAGAGAGGAGGTTGTGTGGACTCCTAATCCTATGAGTTTCTCGATTGCCACTGCTTATATGGAGCTTGCCCCCAACCTTACTGTCACTAACTGACATACAATCGCGTGGAACAAGAATAACATACCCAAATGTGCCTTTATCCTTTGGTTGATTTGTATGAAATCATTACATACAAAGGATAAGCTGTTTTCTCAGGGTATCACGGAGGATAACCTTTGCTGTAGTTGCGCAAATGGGGTGGAGACCATAGCTCACATGTTCAATGATTGTTGTTAGCTAAGGCTGTGTGGCAGGAGATAAGATTCAGAAACCAAGAATATAAAGAGGCTTATGAATGGGATGATGAGGTGCAGTTTGCTACCACAAATTATACAGGGCCAAAGCTATATAAAAAAATCGGAAGTATATCCTTCTCTACCACCATCTACTGCCTTTGGATGGAGAGAAATGGAAGACATTTTAAGAGTATGGAAAAGACCACAGACGTAATTGTCAAAGAAGTGGAGGTTATGGTTTGAGCTAGATCTATGAATTAGAAGAAAAATAGGAGATGTTATCAAAATTGGATGGCTTGCTTGAATTGGGGAATACCTAGAAGTGCGTTAATCTAGCTTATTTTTCATCTTACAGGTACATAGGATATGTGAAAGGCCTAGGCCTTGGTTTTTATCATAGAGCTACGGATGTTTATTTAAATGTAGTGTGATTACATAAGTCTAGGATGATTACATTTGTGAGAATAAGACTTCAAGACACATATATTAGGACACATTTACACAACTAGAAAGGGGGTTGTAAATCAACTGTCTTAGTGTTCTTGTTGTATCAAATTTGGCACTAATCGAGTTTTACATTTGTATTTTTCTTCTTCAAGATGATGTTTTCGGGTGGATTACTTTGTGGTGTCTCTTATATATGTCTTTATGAGATTAGACACAAAGTCTCACCCAATGTCTACTAGTAAATACTTTGGCAGCAACTCTTTTGAAGATTAGTATTCTTTTTGAATTTGAGTATTCTTTTTCCTACCTGATCTTTTCATTCAATGTTAGGTTATGGTTTAGCGATTATGTATCCGTTCTCAACTAATTCCTTCTCTTGACCAATTCGTATAACTGTTATTGATTTTAAATCAAACTAAACTCATAGTTTTGTGTTCTTAAATTTTGGATTTCAAGCTATGACTATCGAGTAGAAGTCAAACCCTACGAAATTGCAGCGTTTCATGGGGTAAAAACTTCACAATCTGTCCAGTTGAATCACCTTTAACAGGGTACATGCTTTAAACTAAATGGTATCCCCCTCCTTCCCTCAGACATCTATCTCAATCTATCTTTTTATATAACTATATAAATATAAAATCTTTTTCGCATCAGTTCTTCTCAAATCTAAAATGTTTTATGTTTTAACATGCTTTTGTTTTAGCTATGTGCTAATTTGTTCTCTATTATGTTGGAATTCGTATTTTATTCATTTGAGCAAGTAATTCAACCCCAATTGGTTCATATACTTTCAATATAATGTTGTTAGTTTCTCACCATTACAAAAAGTCCTGACCATAATTGTCAAAATCTTATGATTCGCGATTCGAATCTTACGATTCGATTCGATTCTCACATAAAACGTTTCGGATCGAGTTGAGAATCACAAATGTCTAAAGAATCGGACTGAATCAGCGATTCACGATTCGAATCTTCTGATTCGGGTCCGATTCCCGATTCGGTTCCGATTCAACTTTTTTTTTTTTTTGCGATTTTTTTTACCTTATAACCATACGTGTGTTTTAATAAAACAAATAAAAAAAAGAAGAAAACAACAAATGATACCGTTAAGATACTGAGTTTTAGAGAAAAACATGTTCTCTTGGCTCGGTTATTTTCAGTCGGCTTTTTTTGTCTATTCTCTTGGCTGAGTGTCTTCTATCTTTTGCTTTTTTTTTTGTTATAAAACTTTTGTATTTGTTATAAAATCTTTGAAGGTATATTTGTTTTGTTGCTTTAAATTAATATGAACGTTGTTTTAAATTAATATTGTTTTATAGTTAATCTTAGAATATGTTTTATTGTTTTAAATTAATATGGTTTACTATGTTAAATTAATATTGTTGTAATTTTGTAGGCTGTTTTAAATTAATATTGTTAATCTTAGTAGGTAGGCCTGTTTAAAATTTTTGGAAGTATTTGTTTTACTGTTTTAAATTAATCTTTGAATTTATTTTATTGTTTTAAATTAATATGTAGGATGTTTTAAATTAATATGTAGGTTGTTTTATGATATATTTTTGTTTTTTACATTTTTAATCTTAAAATGAATGAGAACATGTGCTACGGTTAATTTTTGTGATATATTTTGGTATATTATCATGTGCTACGATTAGTTTTTTGTCATATTACACTTAATTACAAATTCTATAGTGTTAAATCTCATTTACTTATGTTTTACTACGTTTTTATCATTTCGTTCCGATTCGACCGATTCGATTCACGATTCGCGATTCGGGGAGTAAACGATTCACGATACGATTCGCGATTTGACAACTATGGTCCTGACACAAGTGCCACAGCAGCCTCATGTTATTCATGTTATAGGGGGTATCAATGTACCAGTTCAAAAACCAGGATAGCCAACAAAGCAGTGGATAGGGGAGTCTTTGAGCAGTAGCCGATGAAGTCTTCATGAACATATACCTTCTCTTTTGTTTTTTCATCATTCGATTCCTAGATATATCCTCGATAATCTTCTATGGACGCTGGAATTTACTATAGTTATAAAAAATACATATACTTTGAATAACATGAATCATGATTCTGTTAATCTTTTATTAACCGCCATTTTTTATTCAAAGTTTTTGCTAAAAGTATAACTCTAAGTATAGTAATCACAGCTCAACAGTTGTACTTTTGACATTGGAAATATGACTACTAACCATAGTAAGAACCTGCTGCTATGTATCCATTTTTTATTAATCACCGCTCAATTATTGTACTTTTATTACAGACAAGAGGAACTTGCGATACAGAGCAACAGGTTCCTTTCTCAGCTTTAGAGTTGATTACTAACTGATAAACATGAGGACCGAGTTCGTATGTAAGTTGATTACTAACTCCCCTATATTGATTACTAACTACTGAGCGGATTCTGAACTATGTACAGGTAGGTACACACTGTCTTGAGGTACTTTTCACAGACACGGCTTATAAACAAAAGAGATTATGACCAATTTTCTAAAAATTAGACTTTGTTTTGTTGGGAAACAATATTTTTAGCATTTTGAATTACGTACTTTAGAAATTTTTGCCGTTTCGTAATTATGTACTTTAGAAATTTTCACCATGTTTCGCTAGGTACAATATATATATATATATATATATATATATATATATATATATATAGAGAGAGAGAGAGAGAGAGAGAGAGAGAGAGAAGCCAATTAAAACCCAATATATGCAACATCAAAAACATACACCGAAATAAAAAAATAAAAAAATGCAATTTATCAGCAGGTATTGCTTGTGTCAGCTCAGTCCCCATATAATATACTAGCAAAGCTAAGATAGAATTTAAAAGGCATAAATCCACTAAATAAATTATCAGCATATTTTCAAGTAATTAAATAATGAAAGAAAACAAAGTGACAAACTAGGATACCGCAACATCAAAAAAATACACTGAAATAAAAAAAAACGCAATTTACCTTAAAGCTTCAAAAATCAAAACCCAGTGATCCTTCCCAATTAGAATTAAACGACCTCTCAAGCACTGTAGAATGGTCCCAGAAAGGATGAGAAAAGGGTTGTTGTTGGGCTTGCTGCTAACAGGCTAAATTTCCTTCACTAAAGCAGCACTAAAACGAAGCAATATAGCCGGTTTGGACTTCCAACGCTTCGAAAAACTGAAATAGCACCATGTTCCCTCTTGCTTCTTTAAATAGCGGAAAGAGCAGAGGAGATTGAGGCGGATTAGGTTGGTTGATTCAGGGAGGATTAGGTTTATGATCGATGGAGGCAGATACGTGAGAGATGAGAACGTGACGGGAAGAGATTGGGGCAGATACGGGAGATGGTTATGGGAAAGAGAAAGTGGTACCTATTTTTTATAACAAAAAAACAAACCCCCGCTAAAAAACTTAAGAGAGCGCCTTTTTTTTATAATTTTAGTGGTACTAGTTGTAAAATGCCTAAAAAATACGACATTTATTTTATCATTAATTAAAAAAGGTTTTATTTATGCGGCACATCAATATAAATGCTGTGAATTTTTAATACTTATAAATAAATGCTGGTAAAAAGGAAATTCTCTGCATTTTTAAATAATACCGAAAAAAAAAGTGTCAGAAAAAATTAGTTTGCTTGTAGTGTTTTAACTTTATTTATTAATAGAATTCCCATTGTCATATTATACTTCTCAAAACAAGTATTTCCAATTTGAGTCATTATACATGTCTTACTTACCATAACACAGTAGGCATTTCCAAATTTTAGAATTTCATATATATATTAAATACTCGTATAATATATATATTCTAACAGCACCCCACATAAAAACTATGGTGCGGGCATACTTTGCTATCCAATCCCCGTATCACTCGTACTAAGGGAAATACAAGTTCAGAATCACTCTCGAACTCTATTAATACATACACAAACAATATTGAGGCGAAGCATAGAATCCAAGTCTCCAAGAGGATAGCACATGCCCCCACGTCTCTTAGGACCGTCTGAACTATCGATTCGATAGCCTGTACCAAGGATTTCTATCTTCTAGGGTACGAGTCAATATCCCCCATAAAAGGTCCCATCGAGATAAGACTATCCCAGCGCGGTAACCTCAAGGATAGCAAGTAGCGCGGTCACGATTTCACACATAGATAGTATATGCATAAACACAGTCATATAACTATACTACTATTACCATATCAAATTAGGTACATCTCTAATCCCATAATTACGACATTTGTCCTTATTTCTCATTATTGAGTTCTCATGTATGACCATTCATTTCTTACTTTAATTTGAGGGATCATTCCAACTTATTACATAACATTCATGGACCCTATCCTCCCAAGTGTAGAATTCAGTAGGTACTCATCTAATTTTCAACGTAACTATCTTACGCGTCTCTCCCCTTAATACATAATTTCATCATCCCGTATATGTAAATATCACAAAAACAAAACTCTCGTCTTACATTAAAGGTCCCATAATTATTTATAAGTCCTACTGTCTTCTTTATCTCCCAAGTCATTTTAATAAGGGTGTCCAAGGATTATTTCTCATTAAATTTAATTCAGCAAATTTAAAAAGGGGAAATATGAGTCTGCCAGAAGGGGTCGATCGATCGAGGGCTGGGGCTCGATCGATCGAACCTTCGATCGATCGAAGCTCCTGGCTCGATCGATCGATCAAGCAGGTATGGCAAATTCTGCAGTTAACCTGTTACGGGTTCTATCACACAACCTCATCCAAATCCAGGTTTTTCATTCCCAATCGCCCAAAAATTTGTACTACTAACAGTATAAACCCATTTTATACATCTTCTACGTAAAAGCATGTAAATTTCCGTCAATAACCATAGATTTATAGGCCAAAAACTCATATTAATCTCAAGAATCCTAGAATTTCTTTAACCTTGTTCTAATCAATCTTTTTCCAGAAATTCCTACTCCTAATTCATCATAAATTCATGGTTAATCCTCTACATGTGAAGGGGTTTCCAGATTATCAATCAAATCATAACTACATGCGGTTTTCCTATCTCCAACATGGGTTTTCTTCTATAAAGCTCATCCTAATCACCCTAGGCTAACATGAATGATGCATTAACGAAAATTAGCAAGATAAATACTTGCCTAGGATTTTCAAAATTCTGATTTGCGAACGATTTTGGTGTGGTTGCGTTCCCCATCGCGCGATCTACGCGTTGGTGATGGTGGCGGTGTAATCGGGTGACTTTTTGGCCTTGGATTGCTTGGAAAGCTTCCTCCTTCCCTCTCCTATGGCCGTTCTAAAGTTTTGAGTTGTTTTAACCCTTGAAGGTAACCTTAGACATCTGATATAACCCTTAAAATTTCGTGGGTTTAATTACCCAAAAATGCGAAATGTCCAAAATGCCCTCCCGGGGTACTAATTAAGCCTAAAAATGCCCCGAGACCCAAACTAAACCCCCGGGGTACACTTTTCTGACTATCTCGACCCTTCCGGACATTTTGACGCACTCGAAATGACCATACGGGTGACTTATAATTTATTCACTTTTATTCATCAATATTTAGCCCCGACACGACACGGGCGCGTCCCGACTCAAATTTCCAAAATTTTCATTTTATTCACTCTTGACATTTTATAAAAATAAATCTCATATATTACTATACTCATCCAGTAACATTCAACAAATAACAAATTTCAAATAATTACTAACTCTCGTCACGCTAGTAAATATTTAAAACAACATTCCGAATTAAAATTAAATTAATTTATCTCAATTAAATTTAATAAATCCCTAAATTTAAAAGCCATAAAAATACGGGGTATTACATCTCATTCTTCCTCCATATCTTCATCTCTATCTTCCTCTCCTCCTCTCTCTCCTACCCTCTTTCCTTCTCTTTTTTTGCATCTTTCTCTTCATCTCTCTCTGCTTCTCTTTCCTCCTCTATTTCTTCCTCTCTCTCTTACTCACTTTCCTCATCTTTCTCTTTATCACTTTCCTTCTCTCCCTCTCTCGTGATTTATCTTCTTCTTTTTTGTCCTCCTTTTTATCTCCCAATACTCCTACCTCACCCCCTTCACTAACCCCAATCAAATCACCTACAACCGCCTCAACTACTTGCTCAATTGACTTCAAAGTATCACCCACCTTAATATTAAGTAAATCTCCTACCACTTTATCTAATGAAGTCGTTGGAGAATATCCTTTGCTTGAAGTAGTGGCTTCACTGGCACTACTACTACTAGAGGAAGATACGGGTCGTCGTACTTCCTTAGCCGCCTCCAACCTCCTCTTTCGCTCGAATGCGGTAAGAGGATTTTTGCTTCTCACCATTTATATGACCTACATAAGAAATTAGCTAATTATATTAGAATATTAAAAAATTATATTAGCAAATCAACATTCTAGAATTAAAATTAGAAACAATAACTATTAAAAGGAAACCACGGTTGGGTTTGGCTGTGAAAAAATAACCACGATTGGGTTTAACCGCGAAATCAACAATAACGGTAAGAAGTGGCCGTATATTGTCTAATCATAGTCAGACATGACCCAATATTATTGGCGCCTATGGTGACGGGAAACCGTAGGTGCAGACCATTTTTTTTCCTCTTTTTTTCAAATCGTAAAACCCTAGTTTTTTCTTATCATGGTAAACCCTAGGTTTGTTCATGCAAATGGAATATATTTGCAAGTATATTAATTAGGGTTACATTTTAAAGACTTTATAATGGATTTCTTATATGTAGTTTGCATGATAGGGTATAATACACAACATGGGAGCACAAAATGAGAACATGACAGTAATGGGAGTAAGGTTTAATGGTTTAACATACCAGAAATGAAGATTGATGGTGATGTGGTGTTGTGTATTTTTGGTGTTAGGAGTAAGGTTTAACGGGGATGGTGGTTTGGGAAAGAAGTTGGAGAGAGAGAGGGAGGGAAAGGGAAAAAAATGAGGATTCAAATTTTTTGGGTTTTTATATGAGTGAAGGTACATGTGGTATTAATTTTTTGTGGTGTTTTGTATAAATATTAGGTGCTTATGTGGTGTTTTGTATAAAAGGGTGTTTTGAAGTTATTTTTTGGGTGTAAAAATCAGGTAGTGTTGATAGGGAGACCCTTTTTTATCATCCCTAGTTTTAAAGTGTTGGACCTTGCTTTGTCTGTTATAACCTGACAGAACTCATACAAATAAAGACAAAGTAAAATATAACACTTTAAAACTATGAGTAACAAAAGGAGTGATAAAAAGAAATCTCCTAGCATTACTCAAATATAGTACTGACAAAATGTGGCCCAAATAATAAAATAATCCATATTAATCCAGTCATCTAAATATGGGGTCCATATTTAAAAGCTATGAGTTAAATATGGGGCGCATATTTAAAAGTTATGGGTTAAATATGAGACACATATTTGAAAGCTATGAGTCAAATATGGAGCCCAATTTTAAAAGTTATGAATCAAATATAAAACTCATTTTTAAAAGTTGAGTAAAATATGAGATTTTTTTACATACATTGAATTGTAATATTTAATTTAGTAAAAAAATAATGAATTGACCCAACCCATATTTAATCCGTTCATATTTGACCTAACCCACATTTAACTCAACCTATATTTAGTTCAATTCATATTTGATCAGTCCAAATTAGGCGAGCCCATAATTTTACTACTACTACTACTACTACTCAAATACGAGGACCCTTTGTTTCACAACCACATAAAAAAGTAGGTTTTATACAGGGGCGGACCCACCCCATCCCGAAGGGTGCGGTCTCACCCACAATGATTTGGGAAATTTTCAGACTGTATAGTGTTAAAAAAAAGTTATGGACCTATGTGTAAGTTTTTAAAATATAAGGCAGCCAGATAAAGGTTTTCAAACTGTGAGGGAGGAATTTTAAATAGACATAAACATAAATAAAACCTAATTTATTTCCTCTCCATCTCATCTAATCATCCGTTTTCTTTCTCTCCCTAATTTCCCTCCCTCTCCCATACACTCTATCTCTCACATCTCCCTCCTCTCTCCCTCCCCTGCTCCGGCTGCCTCCCCCTGCGTTCAGATAGGGCAGCGCTGCTGCTGCCTCCTCCCTCTGTGCTGCCTCGAACATGACAACTCCTGCGTCTGCCTCCCCCTCCTGCTCTCATCTTCATTCATTGGTATTTTTTTTTAGTTTATTTTCTTATTTTATGCATATTGTTGAATGTTTTTATTTGCTGATTTTTTTTTGCTGAATTAATATTAACCCTTTGCTAATGTGTGTGAGGGATCCTTGAGTATTTTAGTTTTATTAGTTGCTGACATTTGATTAGTTTTTTAACTCTAAGAAATATTCCTCTTCTTTTTTTGTTTTATTGTTTTGTTATTTAATACTGACTTGTGATATTTATTTGATAAATTTTATCGATTGGAAAATTTATGAATTTTTGCCAATTATAATTGTTGATTATAATTATTATCATTTAATTCCTGAAATTATATAGGCTAAAAAATTTGCTAAAAAAGTTAAAATAAGCCTAAAAATTCACCTCGAGACCTCCCCCTAACCCCCGCCCATGGTTCAGAGATTTTCACACTAGTTTTTATGGAAAATGTTATATACACTAGGTGGTAGTATCGATTTAGTATCGGTACTATTTTATTTGCTTGTATTATGATGTGGGTTCCGTCAGAAAATACTGTAAATTCTATCAATATACAATTAAATAAAATATATTTGATACTAAATCGATATTTAAACCCGATAAAAATATCATTAATGAGTATTTATAGGACCTCTTAACAACGTGAATAAGTAGATTTTTTCAAAGACTCTATTTCCTTAACAGCGAAGGAATGATGATTCGCAGGAATTTCTTGCGCGCAGGTGGGATCCACTGAACATAACCAAAATAATATATCATTATATATTCACAAACACACATACGATAAAACGCAGAGTCATCTAGGGGTGGTAAACGGACGGATACGGATTGAATACCATGTTTTTCATATCCGTATCCATTATTGGAATGTACTATCCGTATCCGTATCCATATCCGTTCGGATAGTTAAAACAACTATCCATATCTGTATCCGCTCGGATACCTCGGATTCGGATAATATCCGTATCCGTTTACATTATTTAGCAATCGCAAAAAAATACTAATAAAATATCCAATCCAATGAAACCCAATCCAATCCAAATAAATATATAACAAAATTACTGCCTCCTAACATCAACAATTATAGATTCCATAATAATAGTATCATTCCATAATGATAATATGACTTAAAGTCATCCATACTTTACAACCATATAAGCGTAAAACAATCCAAAAAATAAAATAACAGTCGCATTCCATGACAGTAGAAATAAATATGCACCTTTTAGATTAAATCAAATTTATTGAGAATGATAACCTCGTGGACCTATTGTCTTCAAAACATACTGATATTTTTATTTTAATAAACATACATTTTTATTTTATATATAATATACCTATTGTTAACTTCAGTTCTCATCACAATCAAAACCATCTCTTTACTTTTCTGATTCTCTCATACATTCTATTATGTTTCTCTCTTACATTCTTTTTGGTTTCTGTCTTACATTTATTTATAATTAAGGAAACTAATGAATAACTACATGAGGGTTTCTTTCTCCTGTTTTGTACGAAAGAGAAATGAAACGAAGTTAGTTTTTTTTTTGTTTTAAGTGGAGTATATGTTCTTTAGTGGGGTTATGTTGTGTGTGATAGGGTGTGTTGTAACTTTAGTATAACTCCAAGATAGTATACCCAATAATATAATAATACAAGACATTTTATAATATGACCAATAAAATAATAACTTTAGGGTGTTTTTGTTTTGAGTGGAGTATGTGTTTATTTTGTTTTAGAGAATAAACGATTAAGGTTTTTTTTAATATTATTTTATTATTAATACTAATGCTAATATTATTAGTAATATTTTAAATATATGTTTGACGAATACGGATATCCGGTAAAACGAATATCTAATAAAATGGATACTCTGTATCGGATACGGATTATCCGTATCGGATACTAGTATTATCCGTATCCGTTTCTTCAGATATTTTTATAAAGTATCCATATTCGTATCCATTTTCATATTTTCGGATAAATATTCGCAAATTCGAATTCGAATATCGAACGAATGCGAATTTTCGAATATCCGTTTAGAGCGTAGGGTCATCCAAGCATTCACTCAATCACAAGTTTACAGACCCAACATGCTTTCAACCTTGTGGTCGCTGTTCCGGCAGTTTCAATTTACACTATTCTCTTCTGAGTTCACCATCGTGGTGGAGCAGCAGTGCGGACTCAGTTGCAACGAAATCTACGAGGCCGCCGAAATTTACCTCCGCAACAAAATCAACCCTTCCACCAAGAGATGTAAAGTCCAGAAAACAGCCCGACAGAAAGCCATCAACATCAGAATGCTACCCAACACAGAAATCATCGACACCTACCAAGGCTCCCGTCTCAAATGGAAGCTCGTGGCAGTCAAATGCCCAATGGAAGGCAAGAAAAGATTTTTCGAGCTCACCTTCAACAAGAAACTCATGGAAAAAGTACACGACGAGTACCTACCCTTGGTGTTGGCCAAATCGAAGGAGATGAAGGAGAACAGGATCGTGAAACTTTATTCCCAGAACTACCCAACTTATGACGATGATGAAGGTAGTAAAGCAAGGGGATGGGGATCCATTAATTTAGACCATCCTTTTACATTTGACACGTTGGCCATGGATCCCACTGCCAAGGGTGACATAATAGAAGACCTGAAGAGATTTGTGAGGAGGAGGGACTACTACAAGAAGGTGGGTAAGGCTTGGAAAAGAGGCTACTTGTTGTTTGGACCTCCTGGTACTGGTAAATCCAGCTTGATAGCTGCCATGGCCAATTTCCTCAAATTTGATATCTATGATGTCGAGCTTACCAGTTTTTGCTCCAACACAGACTTTCGGAGGACACTAGTCTCCACCACCAATCGGTCAATTATAGTTATTGAAGACATAAATTGCAACCCCGAGACCCAAGATCGGGAATCTCATAAACGAAGACGACCATGTAACAATAATGAGGTTATATTATATACTACTTTTGGGATTTTTGTTTCAATTTAATTTTCTTATTGATGGATTTAACTAATTTTGAAACGTTGCAATTTTGTGTAGTGGACGCTGTCAGGTTTGTTGAACTTCATGGATGGGCTATGGTCGAGCTGTGGAGATGAGCGAGTGATTGTGTTCACCACCAACCATAAGGAAAAGCTTGACCCGGCTCTGTTGCGCCCTGGCAGAATGGATATGCACATTCATATGTCTTATTGTACTGCTCACGGATTTAGGACACTTGTTAAGACATACCTTGGCATCTCAGATAGTGATCATTTTGGTGAGATAGAAGAGCTAATAGAAAATGTAAAGGTCACTCCTGCAGAAATTATACAGGGGAGTTAATGAAGAGTGCGGATACCGATGCTGCTCTCCGTGGTCTTGTTGATTTCCTCAAGCATAAGATGGAAAGCCCTGATACCACAAAAGAAGAAACTCATATTAACCAAGAACAAACTAGTGGAAGTGAATCTGAAGAAACAGAATCGGATGCAAATGAAAGAAACATCGTGGAATATGCATTGTGATGAAGTCATAAATAATTGCTGCTTATGCTTTCTTCTTTGGAAAATGTTAGACACACCGGGTGATAGTAATCGGTACCATTTTATTTAATTATACTATATTGTGAGTTCCGCCAATTCCGTCAGGAAATGCTGTAAGTTCCACTAATGTACAATAAAATAAAACTGTATCGATATTAAACCGGTATTATCACTCGATAAGAAAGAGTTATCACTACTCTTCTTCTTCAGCTTACCAAAACATCCCCTTAATCTGGGTCACACTTTGAGTGTACAAATACTAAATATGCAATTTACGTCGATCTCACCCTAATGAATAAACATTTAATGGACTTTGAGGTTATTTGGGAGTGATAAGTTTGTGGTACATATATTTTAAAATACCTCTAAAGTGCATTAAGTGTTTGATAACACTTATTTGTTTTCGAAAATAATTTTAATAGTAACACTTTATGCACAAAAAATAAATTTTGTTATATTCTATCAAACAAAGCCTAAGTTAAACTCAATCGTTCTATGCAGTATTGTTAAACTGAAATGAAAATGATTGTTGAGTTGAAAACAAATAATATTAATTAGAACTAATATATATGTTTTTGAACATAACATGCAGATTTTAAATGATCTTGGCTAGAATTAAAAAGATTGGTCATATTATATGAAGTGGGTTCGGTGCAGATGTTAACTGGGTTCACTTAAAGCATTATCAAAATATGATAATGGACATCAAACTGATACAGTTTCTGAACCAGTTATACATTAACCCGGACGTCAATTATTTCTATCAGTCATGGTATGTACTATAGAACTGTAGCATTATTTTCAAACTTTCTAAGGATTATCTCATTTTTCTAAATAAATACAAAGTCGATTACATGCTACAGTTTGCATGGCAGCCATCGCACAAATTAGGACTCTAAATATAAAATGCGTGCAATAGTTAAGGTCTTCATATTTTTAAAATAAATTCAATACACTTGAAATTATACGTGTGACATTTAGGGCCTGTTTGGTTTGCAATTATAATTCTGTTTTCTATATTTAAATACAATTCTGATAAAAAAATTGCGTTTGACAACCTGTTTTTAAATACTGAATTATAATATTTATGTGTTATAATCAAGTTTTTCATAAAACAACAAAATGGTGTTTTATAACTTCTATTTTTTATTTTCAATTCAGAATTATTCATTATTAATATTTCAATGCATTTATACCTTAATATATAATATACATACATAATACATTAATGTGTGTAATTCTTATAAATAAAAAATATACATTTACATGTACATGTACACAAAATTACGTATATTTATATTATTAAATTATCTAATATACTAACATCCATATGTTAAATGATATTACTAATAGATACATGATACTTATATATAGTTTTATTATTAATGTATGAAATAATATAAAATATACATATAGTGTATATATATATATATATATATATATATATATATATATATATATATATACACACGATACGAATGTAAACGTGTGTACATACATACATATATATGTCTATATAATGTTATCACATGTATATGTATGTATGTACACACATTTACATTCGTATATTAAAAAATATTATCAATTCATGTATGTATATAAATATACGTAATATACGAATGTAAACGTTAATATACGAATGTAAACGTGTGTACATACATACATATACATGTGATAACATTATATAGACATATATATGTATGCATGTACACACGTTTACATTCGTATATTAAAAAATATTATCAATTCATGTATGTATATAATTTTATTGTGAATTATACATGTGATAACATTATATAGACATATATATGTATGTATGTACGCACGTTTACATTCGTATCGTGTATATATATATATATATATATAGTGAAACCCCCCAACATAACTCATTAAATATACATAAAGATACGTGATATCAAATGTACATGTATATAATTTATGATGTATGTATGTAAATTTATATATATGTATGAAAGTTTTATGCATGTGTTTATATATACACACACACACATACATACCCACACATATATATGTATAATATAAATATACATGTTTGTTAATATTATCAAATTTTCAAAAAACTGTATTTAAAAATAAGTTTACCAAACGCGCACCAATAATTATAAACAAAAAAACTGAATTTTAAAACTGTATTTAAAAACAACGTTTAAATCGAAATTTCTGAATATAGAACCAAACGGCCCCTTAATGACTTTTACCCCTCTCCTTTGCACCACATAATTTGAATTTACTAGCATACCACTACACGGTGGTGACCGATCGTAAGTTGCAAAACCTACAAGAAAAATTAATGATGAAGGATAACAATTTATCAAATATAAAGGCCCTGTTTGGTTGCGCAAATTGTTTGATTATGTAAATTGGTTCATTGTGAATTAATGAATTGTAAATGAGTAGATTTGAAATGAGTTTAAATCCAATTTTACACAATGTTTGGTAATCTGAAATTGATGTTAAGGTTTTATGAGGAAAAAAAGATTAAAACAAATTAGGTGTGTGAGAGTGTGTGTGTGTTGGGAAGGGAAGGAAAGAGAGAAATGAGGATGTACATTATGTGACTCCTATTTCAAATGGATGCATTTCACGTTTTTTGTGAAATGATTCAATTTCAGATTTTACACATGAGCTAAAATGAGGCAATTATTGAATCATTTCATTAATGAAACCAAACACAATTAATGGATCAATTTGTAAATGGACCAATTTATAAATGAGTCAATTTACAATTTTGGGACAAGCAAACAGGGCCAAAAAGTATGGGAGAGTTGAACAATATAGATCCCAATTTGTATTCCCACAACAAAGAGTTGTACAATGAATCTAAAGGCTAAAAAGTGAAAACAACTCAAGTGAGCACTAACAACAATATATTTATAGGCACAAACAGGTCCATTTTTAACAAAACAATACCTTAACATGCAAATAATTCAAGCTTAAGAATACCATAAAGCGATACATCTTCCAACGGTATCTCTCACAATAAAACAACATATTGATAGGTTTAATAAAAAAAAAGATAAAATTTAATTCTAATTTACATTGGTCGTTCAGCCTACTAATCAATTTGAATAAAATTTAGTTTTCCCAACCAATTCTATGACAAATTATATAACCTGAGAAACATTCGGAGTGTTTGCTCCCATGAACAATGGAAAAATTCTCCAAATAAAAACTAATAAGCTGTCAAAAGATGTACACACCAACATAAACAAATGTTATATTTAGATCATTATTTAAAAACACAAACCCCAATAGGTTAACTCAACAAAACAAAGGCCTTTTCAAATTATTTGGGGTCAGTTAAATAAATACTATTATTATATTATATTTGTAGAGGATCTCATGACATGAAGAAAACTGAGTAAAATTATTTAATAGTAAGTAAAAGAGCAAGTAAAAGAGCTTGTCCTTGGCCGAACATATATCAAGGATTGACCTCGGTTGAACAAGGCTAACCTATGGACTATAACTTTTGCAACGCTGTTAAACTTTGGCCAGTACCATGTGTATGGCATTATCGACAGCCAACACATGCAAGAACATCCTTAATTTGTAAAACATTAATATATTACTTATCTTGATTATGTTCCATTATGAAGATGTTGCGACCCAACCTATGTTGGGGTCCTGACAGACATCCCATCATCATTCACTATAAAATGAGAGATCCCCCAATATAATCTAAAGGGGACTAATAGGCAAAGAGAAATTTATTCATCCTAATTGTCTAAATAGAGATATTGAGTGGTTTTTACTGTTCTGAAACCTAGTACTAAAAGCTACCCTGTGGACGTAGGCTCATTCTTGAGTGTTGAACCACATAACTCTTTTTGTAATTCCTCTTATTCTCACCTTAATCTTTACGTATCTGCACCTTACTACTTTTTTATTGTTTGTTATCTCTGATTAGATTTCAACTAGCTAAGACAAATTCGTGATACTAATTTTAGACAATAATAAAACGGCATATGTGGGAAAGGATAAAGACAAGTTATTTCTCATCTGATTCCTAAATTCTAATTATTAAAATTCTAAAATTTCTATAAAAACACCCTAAAATTTCATTTATGATTATATTGCTGATCAAATCAGCAGATTCATTTGATTTATCATTTTAAATCCTTGATTTACTGTTCCATTATCTAATTCTATGTAATCTGAATCTAGATACACTAATTTCTAGCCTAAAAGAGTTTATCCATTTTCAATTTTAAAACTATCCATTCTTTCTCTGTTTTTCATGTTATCACACTCTATTTTTCTAGAGATTTTGTAAAAAATGGATGAACACCCAGAAATGTAGTAGCGAAAAAGAAGTTGCGTCACCCTCAACCCCCTATAGAGAATTTTACAGGATTCTTGCATAGATTGGTTAATAACCAAGAATCTATGCAAGAAAATATGAGACATCTCATCCAAAGTGTCTTGGCCTCACGAAACTAGCCAAATCATCCCGAACCAGTTCTAGTGACCCCAATTGTGGAGAAAAACCCAAATAATGCAGGGAATCACCTCTTCTCGCCCCATATAGAGATAAAAGGCAATGTAACCGACGTAAGGCGGTGGAGAATTCCAGGAAGTTAAATTTGGGATATGATATGAGCAAATATGCTTGGATAAGTGGGTCAGACCATGAAGAATCCTCCTACTAACTAGGTAAAACCTTAACCATGAGGTTAATTATATATGATGATGACCAAGCATATATTTAGACGAACACACTAGTGCCTTTGAGAGTCTTAACATAGTACTTGTCTTTGATAGGTTAGAAAGGAGAGGGGTGAGAGAACATCTGCATCCTGAAGAAAGTAGAAGACAGGAAGAGTATAAAAGACAAAGGGATAATGGCTCAAGTTATAACGCTAGAGCATTGTCCACATCTAAAAAGGTGGGTGAAGAGAAGAGATACAACTGAAAGTCATGGATGAGCTGAAAAAGGTAAACGGACAGTTGAAGCCCAACAATGGAGGGGATTAATCCAATGAATAAATGATTGTGTGGGAAACCTCGTTAAGAGAAAAAGTCCACTCCAAAGGGGATTTTTACAGGGATCACCATTCACAACCTTTATGATAAGCCATCCCACCCCAGCAAAATTCCATCCACCTATGATCACTCCCAAGTGTGAGGGAAAGCCAGACCCAATTTTGCATGTCGAGCAATACTAGGAAGCATGCGATATATTATTATTAGATGATGAGACACATTGTAAAGCTTTTTCAAGCACTCTCACAGGACCTGCTTTGATCTGGTATAATGGGTTACTAAGAGATAAGATCTCTGATTTTAAATTATTGCCCCATATCTTTGTTAATAATTTATGTTTTGAAACAAAACCTGGTAAGAGGGTAGCTCACTGTTTAAGCATCTGTCAACATGAAGATGAAACAACAAGAGAGTACCTTACCAGATTTAATACCAAAAGGCTAGAGGTGGTGAAATACAACGACAAAGCTGATATCATAATAATTATGAGTGAGTTATTGCCTGAATAGTTATACTGGGCATTGGCCAAAGAACCTCTAAACCATATGGATGAGCTTTTGGCAAAAATAAGAAAGATCATGAAGGCAGAAGAAATAATGGATGAAAGAGAGTTCGACCATAAAAAACTTGAAAAAGGTAATAACTCAGGAAGAAGGGAAAAGCCCAAAGATGGAACAAGTCGAAGAATGATAGGAAACCATACCAAAAGTTTGACGAGTATATTCCCTTGACAATGGGAGTACACCACATCCTCGAGAAGATATAAGGGAATGGTGAATTGAAGTGGATGGAAAAGTTGAAAACTCCCATTGGAAGATGAGATAAGAACAAATTTTACAAGTTCCACAAAGACCGTAGGCATGAGACCAAAGACCTCCTGACCCTAAAAGACGAAATTGAGGCTCTCATTAAGATAGGGAAGCTAAATAAATATGTGGCGAAAAATAGCAGGCCAACACCAGCTTGTGATGATAGGAAGACGAGGAGAATATTAAGATCACCTCACAGAGAAAATAAGGAGCATAAAAGAGCCTGGGATAATAATGATGAGGTGGATCCAGACCTCCCAGCAAAGCCTAAGTAGCTAGTTAAAGAGGTGTTCATGATTTCTCTCTCCTTTAGTTGAATAGTAGGAGGTGATGGACCAGTTGAGATAAAGGCATGCCTCAATAAAGAAAGGGCTTGTGCAACTAGCATCGAGATCAATCTGGCAAAGGTAGCTGACATCCGACCTCATAAGGTCGCCTTAGAACGATTAATTATAGGTTTTGCTAGAGATGATAACTTACGGTTGTTATATCATCATGCCGACCCATTGGTAATGACCATGATGGTTCACGAAAGGAGTGTGGACAAAGTTGTGGTAGACAATAGAAGTTCAATCGACGTATTATTATATGACTATTCCGAGAAGGTGAAGTTGTTCGAAAGAAAATTGGAAGCTTACCATCGCCCACCGATCGAATTCTTAGACCAAAAGATATACCCACTAGGCATAATTAAGGTGGAATTTATTGTTGCAACTTGGTCAACCTATAGACCAAAGATGGTGAATTTTTCCATCCTTGATAAGAATGTCTCCCTTGCCTAAATTGGAAGAGTGGGGCTAAAGAAATTTGAGGTTGTCCATTCAACTATTCATCAATGTCTAAAGTTCTCCACCAATTTTAATGTGGGAGTTGTGAAGGGAAACAAGGTAAAAGCATGCGAATGCTATCACACTTCGGCCGATGAGGAAGAAAGAAAAACGTTAACTCAAACCTATCAAATTGAGTCATTACATCCTCGAGTTAAAGATAAGTTAGTAATCAATTGAGAAAATAGAACCAGTACTCCTGGATGATGAACATCTTGAAAGGACAACCAATATTGGCCCGTCCCTGGATCCCGTCCTAAAAAAGTAACTGACTCACGTCCTATGATCTAGAAAAAGAGTTTTATCTTGGAACCATAAGGACATGACTTGAATTGATCCAAATAATTCTCGGAGGAAGAAAATCCATTAAAGTAAAAACGAATGGGATCCTTGGACATAGTTTAAATATCGTAATGGGACTTGGGAAGGACCAGGGCAAGGTCCGGGTAATACGACTTTATATGAGATTTAACCATGGAATTTCGGAGGTATAAAATGGAGTGGAAATCGTACGTACGTGAAATTAGGTCTTGTGAGAATTAAGACTGATTGAGACCCGTAGGGTAGAGAGTGTACACCTACTGATTTTTATATTTATCAATAAGATACACTTCGAGGGTCAAGAAGTACTTAAGGACTTATGATAATTAAGAAAGTAAGAGTGAATTCATTATACGTAGGACTCGGGCATTACGTGTCGCGTATGGTCAGAATATAATATGGGTCGTGTGTGTACCTATCTGAATGATGGAAATATAAATATGTGTGTATGAATATTTATTATATAAATATTTGTGTGTAATCATACCCGCGCTACTTGCTATCACAGAGGTTTCCACATCGGGACAATCTTATCTCGATTGGACCTTCATGGGGATACTAACTTGTACCCTAGAATGTAGCATCCTTGGTACAGGCTATCTAAGAATGATAGTCAGACGGTCCTAAGAGACGTGAGGGTATGTGCTGACCTCTTAGTGACTTTCAACTATGATTCGCCTCCAATATGTGTATCTTGTGTTAATACAGTTCGAGAGTGATTCCGAACTGGTATTTCCATTTTGTGCGAGAGATACGGAGAATTGATAGCAGAGTATGTCAGCACCATAGATTTTATGTGTGGTGCCCGATTAGTATATATATTATATGAGCGATGAATATATATATGCATGTGATTCATCTACTGTGCTTGTAAGTAAACAAAATTGAATAATTAATATTAAATGAATTAAGTGTTTGTGAACTTAAGACTGTATTGAGAAGAACATAACTGGCTTGATAAATTCATAAGGAAAGGTTATCAAATATAAACTATAGTTATGCTATTTCTTGAAACAAAATTTGGTGGGGGAAATTTGGTTAGACTAGTGAATTAGGCTAGACTAGTGAATTGGGTTAGCTTTATCTAGATTAGTTCAGTAGTACGTTAGGCATTCACACTAGTTGAGGGGTGAGAATTCCCAAGTGAGTGTCAAGGTACTAACATGTATGTAATATCAACTGGTGAGAATTTTAAATATTTGTTAAACTATTTTAAAGCTGTTTAACACTCGGGTTCTGACCCGTTTCCTTTCATCTTTATTTCTCTTATATATATATATATATATATATATATATATATATATATATATATATATATATATAGGTACTCAGCCACATGGGCGTCAGACTTAGATATTTGTACTGTTGACATGTTGCATCTAGTACGGGAGTTGTAGGTATTTGCATTAGACGACTTCATCCTTGATGTCTCAACTCTTCGCTTAGTCCTTTTAGATGGGGCACGTGTCGCCCATTTCCAGTTTTATTTAGTTCAGCGAGACTTGTACTCTTTATTATTTCAATATTCAGTTTTAGTTGGGATTATTTTAATTAATTCATTGTTCTTCGATTTGGGATACTTTATTTGATGGATTAATCGAGCTTGTTTATTCCACTCGGATGATTTGGTATTTAATATCATTATCCGTGTTCATGAAAATGGTTTCGTATATTAAATCATAACAATAGGACTTAATCTATGAAATTAAATGTTTTGACACTTAGCTTAATTATTTATTAGGTGATTAATAAAGAAAAATTGTTTTCGACAGTGATGCTAAGAATGAAGTGACCGGACACTTTGATTTAATTTAATAAAGGACCGATCACCCGGTATTTAATTAGGTGGGGTGTCACTGTATTGTCATTAAACATATTGGTTCTACTTCTTTTCCTTATCAATTTCATTCCAAAACACTCCCTCTTAATCAATTTTTTTCGTATGCCTAATATTATCAAAAATCTTGTCAGTGTTTCTAAATTTATCAAAAATCACCATTACATAATGACTCAAGCATAATTCGAGTGCTACAATCAAACCTCTCATACAAAAATTTGATGTATTTTCCCATCTCAATCCCATGGTGCGGATATTACAACAACAAGCCCTTGAATATCTCTAAATACATCCATAAGGCTTCTCCCACCTTTTGGCTAAATGTGTAGGTGTCGTGACATATCAACGCTGTCTTTCGATTGGGGAATAATTCTGCAGGAAGACGATACTTATTTGATTCCATGTTGTGATGGATTAAGATTTTAACAAGTTAGGCCAACTCTTGGCTTTGCCTTTCAATGAGAACGAGAATAATTTAAGTTCAACAATCGCGCCGGTGAGTTATTGGTAATTAATGGTCCCACATATCTCCTTGAATTCATGAAAATGAAGGTAGGGATCCTATTTTTCAACACCTCGAAACATGGGCAATAATTGAATGGTTCCTCCAAGGAATTGAAAATTGTTCGCATTATGCTCGGGTAGATGTATGTATGAAGGTTGACTAGACCTAATAGGATAAATGTAATCTTTAAGGGAGCGTGGTTCTAACTTGTCTCCCATCTCGGTAGATATAAAAAATCTTTATACGTAAGTATATGGAATGATAAACTCCAGACTAGAAAAATGACATGTATGATTAAGGAACCAACTTCGCATACACTGAATTCACTCAAATTTCTCCCTTTTTTAAAAAATTATCGAAGTGCCCATTTTGACTTAAAATTACCATTTCGAATATGAATTCAAATTATCTTGCATTTTCCCTATTTTAACAAAATGATCCCAAGAGCTTAGAAATAAAGTAAAATGGGACTAACAAAGTATAAGTTGGGATATAAAATATATAAAATAATGCACTCATCAAGTTCACATTATTGTCCTTATTGATACCCAAGACAAATGTTCCTGAAATGATATTGATATTTTCTTAGACCCATTAATCGAAGAAATTAAAGAGTTGTAGGATAAAGGTGCAAGGGAATTTGACTCTCGTAAGGGTGATGAGTTGACACTTCAAGAAATGGTGATATGGGCGATCCACAACTTTGTTGCTTGTGGGACCTTGTCCCGTTGCAATTCTTATGGTTATTATAGATCTCCTTTATGTGTGTAGGAAACTGAAGCCACTTGTCTACATTATAGTGGTAAGATAATTTATACAAGTCATCATAGATTTCTACCAAATAATCTCCCTTTTAGGAAGACAACTCTAACTTCTTACCTATCGATAACCAACATAGGATGAAACATGCTTGGCTTTCTGGTCAGTAGAGTGAGAAGGAGGCTAAGGCTGCGACTGCAAATAATACATATCTAGGAAAACACCTTCAGTCTGTAAACCTGGAGCGAAAAGCTAGGTAGGATTCGGATGACCCTAGTAAAACAAAATCATGGTCAGACGATTAATATTTTTTAACTTGTTGTATTATAAAGATCATTGTGTAATGCATATAATTAATATGATGCACACAGATAAGAGTGTTGCAAAATATTAGATAGGTATGTACAAGTGGATCTCGTTCAAAAGATGGAGAAGGGTGCACTGTAATATACCGAAGATGAAAATAAAGAAGAAATTGTGGTTAGAAAATGATCCTACATCAGGAAGAATTTTTATCCCCCAGATGCTTTCACTTTGACTACCAGTGATAAAAAATATTCCTAGACATGTTGTTCAACTTGAAGACTTCGACTTGTTATTTTGAAAATTTATGAAGGGTAGTAAGTTATTAAATAAATGACCTGAAACAGTGCAAGTCTCATGAGTGGAACATTATCATTAATTAATTCCTATGTTGTTTAGGCATTACTTCTCTGAGCATAAATATCTTTGTTAGTCAATTCTTCAAATAAGTTTATGATTTACCCTAATTTGTACAAAAGTGGTAAATAGAAACACATTAAAGCTGCAAAATCAACTTTAACCGAGGCAATTTGTGTATTAGAGAAATATTTTCCTTCGTCGTTATTCGATAATAGCATCCTCCTACTTCTGCATTTATACGATGAGGCTTTGTTGTGTGGAATCATTAGGTATGGTTGGACATGTCCTTTTGAGGGCTTGATGAAACCTTCAAAGATTATATTAAAAATATATGGTATATTAGAGGATCAATTGCTGAAAAATAAATTAATGTGTAATCATCATTATATGCTCGGGAACATATGGTAGAACAATACTTTAGGAGTTTCAATCCTCGTGGAGAATAAGTGATCGAGGAACGTGATGAGTTTGATGATTTTTTTTTCCTTTCAGAAACCCTAAAGTGGCGAGACTCACAAAACTACAATACGAGCAAGCAATTCATTATGTCTTCGAATCGTAAGATAAAATTTAAGATTGAAGAGAGTAACTAGAAACATATTTAAGTGAATTATTCTTGTTTGATTATATATTATCTATATTATGATCTAAACCCTAAAATTAACTTTAGGAAGTATGATAATGAAATTTCTTAAAATCAATGAAGAATATCTATGATGAATGATTTTAAGGTATGAATATGAAAAGAGGTAATTTCCACCTCTTATATGTGCATTTATTTGTTCATGCGTGATAAAAATAAGCCCTAATACAAATTCATTAATAAATACGGCTTCTAAAAAGAAGTTATGTCTCTCTAAGTCTTACACACCTAGCAAAAAGTCATATATTTCGTTTGAAAGAGATTAAGAAATTCCACATCAACAGTTTTGATTTTGTTACATATATATGTGAGGAAAATATTTTGATGCAAAATAATGGAATTTAAATTTCTTCCTTGAGTACTTGTGTCACTAGCAAAAGAAATAAAAATCCAAAGATACGGTGCTAACCTATGATGGAACTATCTAACAAATCCTAGAATTCAATTATTTAAATTTCATAAAAATCGTATTCTATTATGACTGAATGAAGGAGGAGGACACTATGAATGCTTGTAAAGTTGACCCTCACTTAAAACTTGTCATAGTAGATTTATCTAAGATGAAGAGTAAAGATAGCATAATTGACTAGACTTTTATTTGTGCCTTTCAAAATGTTAGTTCTACGGCTCCATGGTCACGGACATGGTCCTAGACCCAATTTGAACATTGTCCCACCCATGGTCATGGCCCAAGTTCGTGACTATGGGATCACGACCCATGTCCGTGACCATGGAGATAATATTATCCCATGGGAGAGACTATGACCCTTATTTAGGGTCACGTATGAGGTGTGTGATTACTGATGTTGGTCACGGGGAAAGTGGTCATAGCCTAGGTCCATGACCCGTGTCCCTCATTGAAGAGTGCCCAATATGTGTGTCTTAAACAAAACCAATTTTTCTTCGAAAAATTATTCAACTTTTAATTATGCACCAAACCAAGTTGTGAAAAACCCAATTCTTACTTTAAACCAATTTTATCTTGATTAATCCTAAACATGCATCTAGTGATTAAAGCAAGTTAAATAAAGTAAAGAATACTCACAACGACGGATGTACGAGAAAAAAACCCAAAATAGGAAAACAACCTCGGACGGCCCAAGCCAGACAATCACTATGAACAATGGTTTTATAAAGACAGATTAGCCTTACAATAAGACTCGATCCCCACGGGTCTTAACTCTCCTTCTGATCTTCATCCATTGTTTAATAGTGCCCACGCAGAAATTCCAACTTCCACGATACCTGTCCACAAAACATGCTCCCACGTATGTCTCGATGTCCACCGATATGGATTGATACATCTACGATGTCGAACATGATGTCCGTCGCTTCTTCACCGCAAAACCCAACAATCACAAGTGTTCAAATGATGAACAAACTCAACTTTGGTGCCGCAAGATCACTTAAACATATACAAGAATGATAACTCGGATCTTTGCAAACTCTAAGGATGTATTTATGCTTTGTAAACCTTAGAAAACATGTGCCAAAACGTTTATGGTTCTTAATATAGTTTTCCAGAATGCACACTTCCAAAATTGTGATGAAAACACTATTTAAATAGGATTTAAATGCCGCCTCGAAAAACATGTCGTTCAAACGACTTAAGCATGTCGTTCGAGCGACATCCCATCTCGTTCGAACGAGATTGGATGTTATTTGAATGACATCATGAAAGTTTGACTTTTTGACTTTTTGTTTAAAACGTCTCTTCCATTAAGAGATCCAAAAATGTCAAACTCTTTTACGAGCTTATCATCATAAAACGTAGTGTAAACCTTTTAAAACACTATAAACCGTTTAAAAACATTTTTTCTTTATAAAAATTACATCCTTAACTTTTATAAAATAATTTCGAGCACCATTAATTATACGCATTCATACTTGAGTGATCTCGGAATGAAATTAACTTTGAAGACGATTAAACTTGCACCAATTAAACTTCGATATGATTATTTCTTTGAAGCTTTGCCACAATGTCTTCAATTTCTTCAATATGTCATAGACCGAGTGGGATTGTGACAAAATAAAATAACCCTATAACATATTACAAACATAGTTTTGTTCACAGAATTAAGTCAAAACGTTATAGGGACTCAATTGGAAGTTTATGTCCTTACACTCATTATAGCCAAGGTCCGTGACCATCTTCGATATATCGTGTTGTCTTAGAATTTCAAGTATGTCTCACGTTAATGAGGACATTTCTAAATGTGATAACCTCAATAATGAGTCGAATCATTCCAGAGATTTTAAGGGTGATGATGATAATTTGAGTGAGGGAGAACATGGTCTCCAATATGCATATTTTGAACTTTACACCGAGTCATTAAAAACTTAAAATAAAAATAAAAATAAAAATTTGACTCTTAGGGTGTTGTCTTTTCAAAAGGAGTTAAAATTTACGAGAAAGAGTGATGCCTCCGTTAGTCAACTCGAGAGAATAAGAATCTCTTTGATTGATCAACTTGTTTCGATAGGTTGGGGAAAGTCCAACTTGACCAACAAAGTGGCTAGACTTACGAGAGATCTTCAATCATCTTTGGAGGTTAATGAACACTTGAAGCCCGAATTTCCTAAGTCGAGAAAGACCTCGAACGTGCCTGGGAGGTTAAAGTCACTTTCGATAAGACATTAAAAAAAGTTGGGAAAATATTCTTAGGTGCCATTTTAGGTTTTAAAGAAAGGCATGCCAATGGTTACTAAGGTGCATCCACTTCCAATGCATCACCTGAAAAGATTTCCAAGTTTATATTAGATCCTTAGGAGCCTCTGCATATCCACCAAGGAGAACTAGTCCTAGGGATTTTATTCAAGGTCGATCTAAACATATCTATGGTTGTACCCATTGCAAACGAAGAGGTAGCCTTAGGGAGTTTTGTTTCAATTGAGCAAGAGTATCTCACACACATGCTCCCATACACCGCTATAACGACCTAGATAGACTTAGAGAGCAGGTTGAGTTTCTCATCAATACTTCTAAATATTTAATGGAAGAATTTAAAGGTTGCCTATGTCTTATGAGAACACTTCCAACACAATGACTAGTCCTAATAATGACAAGGGTGAGTAAAACGTTACCACCACTTGGTTACCTAAGAATTGAAAATTTGAAAAAGATTTTCTTTTTTTTAAGAAAAATTTCATAAAATCTTAAAAAGATTTTATTTTGATAAAAAATTCAAAAATTCAAAAAGTTTTTTATTTTTGTTTTACACTATATATGGATGCGCATTTAAGATGTTCGAATCAAAATTTCATTCCATCCATTCACGTGACTTAATCACGATGTTATTAGATTTTTTGGCTGCATAAATCCTTATAGGTCTAATAATGTATGATTAGCATTGCCTCATTGATTGTTTATTACTACATTCATGCTAGACTCATTATATTACCTTAATTGCACGAATTTTTTAACATTGCACTTACTTGTCATATGTTGAATAGTAAGTTCTCATCTCAATCATGCTTAATAACGAATCAAATGTACTATGTAAAAATCAATGCCCACATCTTTTTTTCAAATAATTAATTGATAACAGTTTAAACTATTGAAAAGGGCTACGAAAAAAGAAGTATTCCTTACGTTGAAAGCCACAGTTAGCAAGACCCCAAAAGATGAATTCAGAACATAAAAAAGAAGTGTCAAGGCCAAATTTGTTTCATTAATGCTTCTTTAAAAATTATCAATATGATTCCTTTAAAATTTTGAAGGATATATTTTCCATAGTCTATACTTTGCATAGAGTACGTCGTTTATCTCTACACCCGTCGAAGAAGTTCAAGTTTAATCATTCATAAAGATGGATTCGAATTTTAAGCATCTTCAACATTTACAAGACATGAGGTATAAATTTCATAGAATGTGTTTAAGTTTCATAAAATGATTTACTTGAAGCGTTAGGATATTTTCAAAACAATTTTTAACAAGCTTAAGAATTTTTTCTAAGTCAAAAATAATTTTTCAGGTGCTGAAGGAGGAGTTTTAAAAGATTTTTTTAAACATTTCAGTCATTCAAACGACAAGGCACTGTCGTTCAAATGACTTAATCTAACGAAATTAGATGTCATTCGATGGGTTGTTTCCTTCATGCTTTGAACGACTGCATACTGTTTTGGTTTTCCTTTGATCTTCCTTCCTAGATCTAACGAGAACAATTATCATTCAAACGACTTGCATATGTCATTCAAACGACTTATAGATGTTGTTCGAACGACCTATCGACTCAAATATTTTATAAATATATGTTTTGAAATACTTTTTCATCAAGATCACATAATTTTAAGTCTTCACTTTTAAAAGGTTTTTATGCATTTGATTCACCAAAAGCAATCCCAATCCTTAGTGAATATTTTGTGGAACCCAAAATACTTCTGTTGAAGTTTGATCTTTTGGAGGGACATCTCTACAACTGAATTGGTAGATCTTGAGGGAGTTGCTGGCTGACGATTGCAATCACTTGGGAAGACTTGAGGGTGTTCCTTGCTGAAAAAGAGTTGGGGTTCTTATGGGGTCTTACAGGTGTCCATTGTTGACATAGGCTATAGTTTATGTGAGTTTGCTAAGGTAGGTTCATTGCAGATTTCATTTTGTACTTTGTAAGTTGCAATTTACTGTTCATAGTGAAATAAAATGTTTTGCCCTTTCGAAGGATTTTTCCTGAAATCTCTATTTCAACATTTTGTAGTTGTTTGTGATGGCATAGATTCTTGTTTTAGGGTCTAATTACTTTGAATCAAAAATTGCCATCCAATTAAATAACTATTAAATTGGAAATTTGCGAATCCCATAAAAAGGTAATCGATATCACCGCATTCACAAACGTTTTGGGAGTTTATGCTTAAAATGTGAGATTTTGTGGGTGTGATTAGTTGAAGATCAATTGGTTTGGACAATATCATTCCTAGTAAAATAGTAAATAGTTTGGCGTTATTGATTTGAGATGCATTAAAATTCACGGCATTTTGTTTGAGTTAAGTTCATTACACTTTGTTCAACACTTTTTACCCAAAAAATTGAATTGAACACTTTCTTAAGGACTGTCTCTTTGACATCGTGAACCATCATTATATATGTCTCTGTTAACTTTTTCGTGTATAAGTTTACACAACTTCATTGCATTTCAATGATTTAAATGTTTACATTATAATCCATGGTGTGTTATTTTGTATCTATACGTGTATATTTTTGTACTAAAATTTTCAAAAATTTCTTGCTAGTTTGTTGAAGTTTCATTGCATATGCTTCATTATCGATAATCTGTGATGCTTTTTCAAATTTATATATCCGTGATGCTAACTTTTCAAGTTTACATTCTAACCTTTTGTCTATTATGGAGAAAAGGAGAAAGAACATATTAAGGGGAACATTATTTTTTTATACTATATGCGTCACGTCATTTCCTTTGCTTCATGTACATAGGTCTTTTTCTGCATTTATGATATCGTGGACTACACGATGAAGATTTTAAGTAAAGATAAAGTAGCAAGTAGGGTTGTGTTTTTTTTTTTTTTTTCTGAACTTTTGATTTTTTCTATTTTTGATGCGGTCTTTTTCGAATTTGGAATGAAATTTTAGTTTGCCAATTTTCAATTTAAAAAAAAAAAAAAAACGGGTTAGAAATTGGAAATAATTTTGAATTTTTGATTTTTCAATTTTTTCGATCGTATTTTTCTGAAACAATGCTAATCCGATTTTTTGGAATTATTTATGATTTGTTTCGAATTATTTTCTGATTCTTTTGATTTTTGAAACTTTTTCATAGCCCACACTGGTTAGGAGATGACGAGGATTCCAAAGTAGTGCTTTATAAAAGGATATTCTCCTCATAACTTCTACACAAATGAAAAATGGGTCAAATCCTTATGTATTTACATGTTGGGTTAAAACCTTTTCTTTTCTTCTTTAAAATGAGAATTTCGAGTATTCGAAAATTTTAAATTTACTTTTTCAAAATTTTGAAATTTCCAAATTTTTTGGATTTTAATTATATTTTGTGTATTTCAATTTTCTTAGATTTTTTGCCCATTTTTCGATTTTCACGAATTCGTATTTTTTAAAATTGGTTGAAAACATTGGATCGAAAAGCGGAATAATTATTTTATTTCCAAAAAGTTAGAATTTTTCAAAGAGGTAATTTTTTATCCGATCCGGTCGGAGCACCGACCTAGTTGTAAGTGTGTAACTCTCCCAACTAGTTAACTCGGTTCGATCCGAACGTTGGGTGTGAAGTGTAAAGAGACAACCTAAATAATGTTGCTAGTCCACTTTTATTTAATTAACCTTTCACTTGTTTAATATGAAATTCCAATTTAAATCAAGATTTGTGAGGGACCCGAGCGAGAAGCGTTCTCGAAATCCAAGCATATAGAGCTACTAACGTAAAATGAGTGAAAACTTACCTACGTAGCGCTCTCAACATACGGAACCGCATACAATCTACCATAATAAAGAAGAGGGAATGAGTAAATGCCAAGTGAAAAAAATACAATAATGCAATATAGAATCAAACGACAGAAAAGAGACTCTAACTCGTTTACCTATGTGTACATGCAGTCACTTCGTATAAACACACACACACACACACACACACACACACACACACACACACACACACAGAGACACACACATACATTAATGCATGGAACCGTTTTATTTCGAAAACATTACTTGTTCTGATTAATTCACCTTAATCTTATAGAAGAACACCTTTTTCTTGACTTAACATTTATTCCCAATTTAACGCACCAGATTAAATACTTTAAACAAAATCCCCTTTGCTTTGTTAAAGGCACTTCTTTTATAAAAACTTTTCATTTTCTTAAATTAAATTTACCTTAGTGTTTTCCTTGAAAATCACCTTTTGACACACACGCACCATGCTATAGAATACTTATTTTTTATGAAAACCTTTCACAAACACATGCTTGTGTTAATTTTGGGTTAAACCCCCTTTAAGTTGATTAGTTACCCATTTGATCACTTCACTTCACCAGTCCTTTTTATTTCATGGACATTAGCCAATTTCTTACATTACTTGTCCATGTTATCTTTCAAACGGAACATGTATTAATTTCTTTCAAGTTAGGTTGTCTTTTCTTATATTCACCAGACAACCCATTTCTTGCCACATCCCACTTTTCATTATCTTTTCACAAAATCCTTCAAATAACCGCATACTTTAATAGGCTCCATACCACTGGTTATGCTACCATATGCTCTGACCAATCTTTCACCATAGGGCTCTAGGCCCTTACTAATTCTTTTCCAGTCTCATCCAAGTTTATATTAATATGTTTTAACATTTATCAAATCTCCACATCATTCACTTTTATCGAAGCCAAAACCTGGGGAATTCACCCCATCTTGTGTTACACTTTGAAAATCATAATTTCTTGTCCTTCACACTCTTGCTTTGATTTTATCCCAAAAGTCACTTTGTTTTAGGACTATTTTGTGTAACACAATTTCTAACATTTTTATCACTTTACGTAAAATTACCATTTTATCCATTTGTTTTCAAACTTGTCTTTTTCACGATTTTCACAAATGTTATTTTTCCAAAACATTATTAAGTTACGCACGTCAACTTATTAAATGTTTTAAACTCGTTAACACTTATTTAACACTTTGTAGTAACAAACTTCTCAAGTTGGAAACCTCTTTATTTCATTATATTCTTTATCAAGGAAATCAATTGGCATTTTTAAGGCTACTTTACAAGGAAGCACCATTTTCCATTATCGTCACATGTAGTCTCGAGAACACACCTTTATCCTATTTTCCACACTTGTTAACACACTTTAAGGGCTGGAATTTATATTTTCTTTATTTCATGTTAAAACTTATTAATACCATCACTAAACTTCTTTATATATTTATCATCGAAATAATACAATTTTATATACATGGAAAAAGGGAATTTAAGTCCAAAAATCCAAGAAAATGAGTTTAACATATAATTTATTCAAGAAATCTCATATATTTGCAAAACTTTCTTTTCAATAACAAGAGACATTTTTATTAATTCAAAACTTGAATAAATTCCTATCTTTATGAATGTCCTTTTTTTTTACAAGAAAACTTTGAGACATTTGTTCATTAAATATCTTCAACAAGATAATATTATTTTCAAAATATTTTATTCCATAAAATGTTTAACACTAAGTGTTCTTCAAATATATCATTTTACTAAACACTCATGAAATTATTTGTAAGCTATTTTACATAAAATCATAAGAAATAACGTTCTTAAATCATATATGCATTTTACTCTTACAAACTCTAACTACAAGTCTAATACTATGAGAAAATAGAGTTCTTAAGCTAAGAATAGAGTTTTCCCACCTCAAGGATTCCTTAAACATGGTTGGATGAAGAAGGTGATAGTAACCCCCCACCTCCTAAGGTGGCCTCAAGGAGGTTGCCTATATCCAAAAGCATGCTCCGTTAAGCCTCCAAGAAAATCCCCATTCAAACTCCATTTATCATCTTCATTTCTTGTCCAAAAGATCCTCAACAACATCTCCATAAAATACCATCTTTCTCAAACATATGGTGTATATGTGTTTTGTAAGCTTTAATATGGGGGATAAGGGTTAAAGTATGGTGGTTTAGGGTTAAGGTGCGGTGGTGCTAGGGTAGTAGAAGGTGGGTAGTGATGGAGGAGTTCTCAAGAGCTTGAGAGAGAGAGAAAGAGGGAGAGATAGAGGGAATCTTATTTTAAATGGATTAAAATAACCCAAACCTCACTTGAATACCCCCCAAACCCTTAGGGGTAAAATCCTTAAATGGACAAAGACATAAACTCTAAATGATCTGCTGCTGTAGGAGCATGGCATGTATCTTAATCTAATGGTCATCAATTTGGCAACAGTTTCTAATTCTGCAGAAAATGATTTTCACAATCTCATTCGAATGAGAATGGATCTTTCTCTAAGGAGAATACCACATCGTTGGAATGAAATTTCATCTCGTTTGAATGAGAATACGTTCGAACGACATTAGAATGACAATTTGACGAGGTCGGTTTTTGAGGCAGAGCGTGGTTAGTTCGACGTTCATTGGATGTCCATTCAAATGAGCAAGGGACCTCGTTCAAATAAGATATGGATATCGTTAGAATGACTCATATTATCGTTCGAACAACTGAATTAAATTTCTATTTCAATCTTATCCATTCCATTCGCAATTAATTGCACCAAAGTCACTATATTACCCGAATTTGACCCATAATTCATCTCACAAGGTCTAAAGCTAATTGGGTCACATAAAGTCACTTATCACACGAGTACAGTCAACATTACGAGGGCGAGTGTTACATTCTTCCCTCCTTAGGAAATTTCATCCTCAAAATCATCAATCAATAAATTCCTCAAGTTCCTGGAGGTTATCAACTCTTATTCTAAGTCATAGGAATCTTTTAAGGCTAGGTCATCAAAATCACCACTCACTAAGAAGTCATCATATGTTCTTTCATTGGGGTTGTCACCAAAGAACTCGACATGCGACATATTTTAATGTTCACAATCAGGCTATCCATTAAATTCATGTAATATTCCTCGAGTATCGAATTACCTGGTGATCACACTGAATTAAGTCCTCATATTTATTTGTTAACACCCAAGGCATACCGTCACATCTATCGGTGCAACACTTTTAAGTGCACACTCACCCAATATTAAACCAAAATATAACTAATATCAAATTCATCATTAAGAGCCATACCAAATCTTAGGACTACACATCCCGAGTCTCCCCAAATTTTTGGGTCATTTTGACCACATAATTTCACTTATGTTTGATACTAACCTCACGTCACTAGTCACTCACTCCAAGGAGTGACACACTAACTTAGTCACAAGTTGTGCATCCGACTACCACCTTCCACTAGATCGTTCTATGAACCTAGGATCACTCTAGGCATCCAAATATGGAACACTCACCCCAGTACTATACGAATCCAATCATTGTGGAAAAACAACACTACTTGCTAAGTTTTCTCTAGTTATAACTCCTTACAATATCGTCAAATCACAATCCTTCCCTTTATAACTAGAGCTGCTAATCGCTATACCGATAAATCTATAAGGTTGATAATCCTATGAAAAATAAATACTATGAGAAAATCGTGTTGCGAAACATGCAACCATATGTACACGAAACTTGTGCAAACAAAGGGGTATTTCAAACAAGAGCGCACCCAGTTACGGAGCTATAATGACCACAGTCGGTCCATCGACACTCATACCGATCCAAGTCGTGCTATGACCAAACCACTAAATTTTAAAAGAATACTATCCTCAACCATTGGAATCAAAAGAATACATTCCTCAATAGTCAAAACTGAAAGAATAGAACAAATCAGAATGAGCAAACAACTGTTCAGATGGAATCCCATCCTCATGCAATGGTCTATGGTTTGATAAAGGAAACACTACACCATACGATTGAAGTCTACGGCTCCTTATGGGCATTATCATCATATCCTATCATATCCATACACCCTGGCTTGTGTCACAAATCATGATGAATCGAACCACAAACCATTCATCTCCACGAGGCGAAAGTATCATACGAAGCTATTGTCCTTTGGGAAGTCAATACTAGAACTCCTTCCTTTAGAATAAATCTTCCTCCCTACATTCTTGACAAATAGGAACCACTCTGATTGATTAATTCCTAATGCCATTGTCAATGTCGACCTTGTCCATATGTCTAGTCAACGTGACGTTGTGACTATCTAACACACCCAGGACATTGTCTACTTTATTTTACCAAAATAGTATCCCAAGCTTCTCGTTAGGCTGTGCTCAACTAAGAAAAACATTCACCTTATTATAATCTCCAATAACACAAGGTTATGACTACTCCTATCTCCAAATTCTACCCAAACAAAATTTATCTGACGGCCACACTGATCGCCATTAGCATTATAAGGATAACAAGTACTGCACATGTTTACATTTCCTTATTCGTACTCATTTGGCAAGACATTCCAAGAACTAATCCTTTCCCTTCCAGGGCTATACCAACTTACACTATTGACATATGTCGATATCCTAATCATGCTTTGATATCCTTTCTAGGGTGCCATTTTCAAGTCCCTAACATGACATCATCAATTTATGTTTCCAATGTATTTCCTATTACCCATCCAAATCAAGTAGTACACTTCCTATATTAGTCATCTTAGGATAAATTGGTATTATGCCTAATTATGACACAACTCTATTTAATTTCCTTTAGGAGGTTTCACCACTTATTTATATCAAATTGGATGACCTCGCCAAGGACATTATGGTTCGATTTCTTAAAATTTGACCAATAACCTGAGATCCTCATGTGATCCTTAATACAACCATCATTAGAACACTTGCATTCCATAACATCGATTTTGACTGGTTCCCTAAGGATACCAGGTACGCCCCAATGTAAAAGTCATCAAAACCTAACGAGATTTAATCACCTATAATCCTCTTATCGTGGGTATGACTTACTGATTTCCCAATATCCACATCATGGCTATTAGGTACTCATAAAGATACTATTCCACAAGTGTCCACATATGGCGCATTTTAACCATTGCACACCTTAATGTGTCGCGATAAGTCAATTTTTATTCCTAAGGATACTCTAAGGACTTCCTTAAATTATACTCATACAAAAACTGCCTCATGTTTAACCATTACTTAGGCCGCTAAATGAGCTACAGTATTTAGATAAAAACCTTATTTACCCTTTTGTTTGAAACTCTTACATTGGTATAACCTACGACCCTCTCCCATAGACATAATTAAAGTCCACAAAATTCTTTCCAACAGTTAATGCCAAATACTACGTATCAGACGACATGCAAGCACAACTAAGGATTCTGAAAGGTTATAGGACGTCATATACAATATATAAGCCTATGAGTCCACACTACCTACCTCATAAGGGATCCTATTCCTCAATGTCACATCATGCTCTCCAAACCACATCATTGAAGATTATCCATGGTTCACTCCTTATGTCACTTCAATCTATCCTTGTTACACGCGTAGCATGCTTACCATCAACGGCTTATGATATATAGCTTTCAATTGACTATTACCAAGGCTCTTACCTATAATGATAGTATCCTATCAACTAAGGTTCGAGCACACATCCTCAAGTAGTAACCAACACGATTCTACATGCCTACCAAATTTTCAAATGCTTATGACATGACACTACTCCAAGGATGAAGTTTCCCCTCATCACATCACCATTATTAAGTACCTATAAGTATTTAACCAAGTAACCTAACACGTCCTTATCGTAAAATCAGTATCATTTATGCATGAAACTCTAGTCAGCTAATCTTCATAGTTGGCATTGATGTTATTCACCTTTATTAACATCTTAGTAGACCTTTCACATTGTCAAGGGTTGACACAAATCAACTAACACTAACAATCATAGTGTCGCCACTGTTGGCTCGCAGAGAGACTCGCAAATGACTAACATGTCTACATCAAAAGCGCCTAGAACTATTAGTGGAAACTAACTAAGACACCTAACTACTTGGCAATGAATTCATCATCGTGTTAATCTCATTGACTCCACCATCGAGAACGCGAATTGAAACTATCACAAATCTAGCATGACCGACCTAAAATTGACACCGGCATCAAAGATCCACTATCGACCTAATAACATCACTCCTAAAAGGAAACTTTAACCTAGAGATTTGATACCATTTAAAATGCCTTGGCCCGGATTTATGGGTTACCAGTGGTTCACTCGGTTCGACCCGAATGTTAGGTGTGAAGTGTAATAAGATAGCATAAATAATGTTGCTAGTCCAGTTTTATTTAATAACCATTCACTTGTTTAACATATGATTCCAATTTAAATCAAGTTCTGTAATGGACCCGTAGGAAGTTTCCCCAGAATTCAAGCATACATAGCTGCTAACATAAAATAAGTGAAGAATTACTCGCATAATGCTCCCAACATACAAAACTGGACACAACCTGATATAACAAAGAGGAGTAAATGAGAAGAATTCCCAATGGAAAAAATACAACAATGCAATATATAATCAAACGACAGAAAAGAGACTCTACGTGCACATGCAGTTACTTCGCATATATATACGTACACATACATTGATGCATTAAATAGATTTATTTGAAAATGTTACTTGGTCATATTAATTCACCTTAATCTTATAACGAACCCCTTTTTCTTGATTTAACGTTTATTCTCGGTTTAAAGCACACAGTTAAATACTTTAAACAAAATATCCTTTTCTTAGGGAAAGACACTTCTTTTCTCAAAACTTCCCATTATTTAGACTAAATTTACCTTAGTGTTTTCCTTGAAAATAACCTTTAAACACACACACCGTGTTAGGAAATACTTATTTTTCATGAAAATCTTTCACAAACACATACTTATGTTAATTATGGTTTAAGTCGCCTTTAAGTTGCTTAGTTACCCACTTAATCACTACACTTCACCATTCCTTTTTATTTCATGAAGATCAACCAATTTCTTACATTACTTGTCTATGTTTTTTTTCAACCAGAACATGTATTAATTTCATTCAAGTTAGGCTGTATTCTCTTATATTCACAATACAACCCATTTCTTAACATGTCACTTTTCATTCAATTTTCTCGGAATCTTCCAAATAACTGCATACTTTAATAGGCTACGCTACTTTTTCTTTCTTATCTGAGACTATGTTATTGTGTTTTAACATTTATCAAATGTCCACATCATTCCATTTTTACGAAAGCCAAAACTTGGGGATTTCACCCCACTTTGTGTTACACTTTGAAATTCACCATTTCATAAGTTTTACATGTTTGCATTGATTTAATCCCAAAAATCGCTTTCTTTTACGACCATTTTGTGTATCACCTTTTCCAACATTTTTATTTCTTAAAACTGTTCCACTTTGCGCGAGATTATCATTTTGGCCATTTATTTTAAAACTTGTCTTTTTCTCTATTTTCACAAGTGTTATTTCCTAAAAATATTATTAAGTTACACACAGTAACTTCTAAAATATTTAAAACTCATTAACACTTATTTAACACTTTGGAGTAGCACAGTTCTCAAGATGGAAATCTTTTTACTTCATTACTTTCTTTATCAAGGAACTCAGTTGGCATTTTTAAAGCTACTTTACAAGGAAGCACCATTTTCCCTTATCACCACATCTAGTCTTGATAACATACACTTATCATATATTTCGCACTTACTAATACACTTTAAGTCCTAAATTTTCTATTTTCTTTATTTCATGTTAAAACCTTCACTGAGCTTGTTTATACACTCCTCATCAAAGTACTACATGTTTATATACATGAAAAGAGGGAATTTAAGTCCAAAAATCAAAGAAAATGAGTTTAACACATGATTTATTCTAGAAATTTTATAAAATTTGCAAACATGCTTTTCAAGACCACGAGACATTTTTGTTTCGTCAAAACTTCAATGAATGCCTATCTTTATAAAAAACCCAATTTTTTTTACAAGAAAACTTTGAGACATTTTTTCATAAAATATCTTTAATAAGATAAATATTATTTTCAAAACATTTTATTCCATAAAATGTTTAACATCAAGTTTTCTTGAAATATATTATTTTAGTCAACACTCTTGAAATCCTTTTTAATCCATTTTACATAAAACCATAAGAAACAACCTTCTTAATTCATATATGCATTCTACTCTTGCAAACTATGATGATAAGACCAATATTATGGGAAAATAGAGTTTTCAAGCTAAGAGTAGAGTTTTACTACCTCAAGGATGCCTTAATCATGATTGGACGAAGAAGAAGGTAATGTCAATCCGCCACCTCTTAAGATGGGCTCTGGAGGTTGTCTAGATCCACAAGCATGGTCCATGAAACCTCCTTCAAACTCCATTAATCTTCTTCATTTCTTTTCCCAAAAATCCTTAATAACATCTCCACAAAATCTCATCTTGCAAAAAAATGTGGTGTATATGGGTTTTGTAAGTTTAAATATAGTGGATAAGGGTTGAAAGTATAGTGATGTTTGAAGGTGGTTGGTGGTGGAGGAGCTTTTAAGAGCTAGATAGAGAGGGAATTTAGTTTTAAATGGGTTAAAATGACGCAAAACTCCTTTAAATACCCTGAAAACCCTTAGCGGTTAAATCCTTAAATTGCTCAAAGTCCTAACGCCAAAATTATTTGCTGCTATGGGAGAATGACACGTATTTGAACCCAATCGCCAGGAATTTGACAGCACCTTCCAAATATGCAGAAATTGATTTTCACAATCTCGTTCGAATAAGAATGCATCTCGTTCGAAGGAGAGATACTATAGCGTTCGAATGAAACTGCATCTCTTTCGAATGAGAATACGAATATCGTTAGAACATCTAATGAGGTTGGGTTTTAGGAAGCTTTTGGGTTGTTCAATATTTGTTTGATATCCGTTAAAAAGATGAAGGGACCTCGTTCAAACCATAGAATCTCGTTCAAACGATATAAGGATCGTGTTCGAATGACTCATATTCTCATTCGAACGACCAAATTAAATTTCTATTTCAATATTTTCCATTCCATTCCTAACTAATTGCACCAAGGTCATTATATTGCCCAAATTTAATCCATAATTTACCCCAAAGGGAATTATATTGCCCAAATTTAATCCATAATTCACCCCCCAAGGTCTAAAGTTTAGTTAGGTCACATAAAGTCACCGAGTCACACGGGTACGATCAAAATCGTGAGGGTTAGTGTTACAAAGTGTCTTTTGCTATTCAAATTTATAAGGGACATTAGCTGACCTTGTCTTAGGGGTTATTTTTTATATTTTATATTTTGTATCGGAATAGACGAAGGGGGAGATTTGTAAGAGAACAATTTATGATTTGCTCACTATGTTTATAATTTGTAATAATTTGCTACATTTCTACACCATTATGTACATTCTCGAAAATCGTCAATCAAAGACAAGTTAGTGAGCAAAAAAATCAATCAAAGAATGAAGAGTTGATATCATCATTACATTAACAAGAGAAGGTATATTAGGTTGATTATATGTAAACATGACGTTCACAAGTAATAAAAACAAAAATATTTTCCAAAAGATTTTTTGAAACAATTTTTTTAGCATCTCATTCAAACAAGATTGAGGGTCCTTCGAACGACTTTGTATAACTCATTGGATAGTTGTTCGAATGAACTTCAAACGATAACTTTTCCTATTCACTATAGAATGTCATTAGATCTCTCATTTGATGTCATTCAAATAAGTTTGCATTGGTTGTTCAAACAAGGTAAAATTATCTCTAATGAACTGGTCCGGATTTAATTTTTTTAATAGTTTCAAACTCTATCTTTCAAGGTTATCTCTTTAATAATATTTAGACTATAAAAGAGGTACGAGCTTGCACATCTTTGAAAGAATGCATATGATAACTTTGAACAAGAACGCATATGAAAACTTAGGGTTTCCTATCTGGTGATCAAACATCTTGTTCAAAGTTATCATAAAATTTTCCTATCTGGTGATCAAACACTTAGGTTTTCCAAATCCAAACCCCTTGAATATTTTATGATAACTTTATCAAATTCAAAAGAACACATCTCTTGTTCAAATCCTGTGGAGTTCATTATTCACTGGTGAAGGTAGGAAATGAGTTTTTTGAGGCTGATCGGTGGATACTGACGCAAGTGGAGCTTCTTATGGGGCGTTGAAGCCTCTACATTGCTTTCTATTATCAATAAAGAAGGAGACATAACTGTGATACTTAGTGGAGTGTAAGTCTGAAAGTTTGTCTATGTCATTTTTAATACCTTAGTAACAGTGTTGAAAAGGATTTTTCCTGTAAGTCTTTTTCTTCCTATCTTGTGGGATTTTTTCTTCGATTTATATTCTATATCTTGTATGCATAGTTTTAGCTGATTAACCGAGATAAAATTGAATGAAAATTAAATTTGACTTATTTGTGTTTAAATTTACGAATTGTATTACTGACCTTATAACTCGACCAATAAATGTTACGCTTTAAAAAAGGCTTTCAATGTTGTGGCCATTGTTTTAGTGGTGTCTCTTTAGGTTATTCTCTTCTGAGTTCACCATCGTGGTGGAATAGTAATGCAAACTTAGTCTATATCTGCGCACTAAGATCAACCCCTCCATCAGGTGATGTAAAGTTGACAAAGTTGCTCAACAAAAGACCATCAACACCAAAGTGGATCCCAATATAGAGATAGTCGACACCTATCATATCTTCCATCTCAAATGGAAATTAGTGTTGGTCAAATCCTCAATGGGAGGCAAAAAAAGATTCTTTGAGATCACCTATAACAATAAACTCATGCACAAAATACACAAATATTACATGCCTTTTGTTTTGGATCAAGACAATTAAATCAATGATAAGAACAAGATGGTGAAGATTTATTCTCAGAACTGCCCCACTTACGATGATAAGTATTGTGGGGGAAGAGGATGGGGATCAAGATAATTAAATCAACAAAAAGAACAAGATGGTTACAAATTTAGGACATTGGCTAAAACATATCTTGACATCACTAATAGAGATCATTTTGGGGAGATTGAAGAGTTAATAACAAAAGTAGAAGTCACTCTAACAGAAGTTATTAGCGAACTAATGAAGGGTGAGGAAGATGATGTTGCACTCACTGGTCTTGTTTATTTAGTCAAACATAAGATGGAAATTGGTGATAGTAAAAGATACTAAACTGGTATTAACCAAGGACAAACCAGTGGCTTTGAATTGCAAGAAGCAAACTGATAAAAATTAAGAAATTGATTGAGAAATAGTCCAAAATAATATGTTATGTGGTAAGGTTTAAAATAATTATTGGTTAATTGTTATGATATCTTGCTTTGTTGTTGGTATGATTTCTATCTAGATCGTTTAAGTTCATTGGGGTTAATTATATTAAACCTTATGTGTTCTTTGTAATGCCTTTCCCTTGGTATATTGTTATTATGAAATAAACTAGAATGTACCCCATGCAATCAAACCCTCATATCTATCTACTGATGAGTGGGCCGTGGTAATCCTTAAATTTTCAAGAGACTGTGTGACTGTGGCCGATGAGAAACTAAAAAAGATGTAGGAGAAGGCTCTAAAAAAATGAGGGGAAAGGAAGTTTCTACTGACGAGCCTCATAAGATGTCTATAAAATAAATTGGTCCTTCCCATAGGGGAACCATGAGTCCAATTCGTCCTGTGATCATTCAAAATCTCCCCGCATCCACAAAGATTATAAAGGTTCTTCAGAGTGATCCCAACACCATTTATGGGAATTTTGTGACGGCTCATAACTTTCTGGTTCAAAGCGTACCCGACTATGAGAAGGGTTATTTTTCTAATATTGATAGGGGTAATAAGTTGGACTTGCCGTAAATAAGATTTTCTAGTTTAGACATCTTCATTGACATAATAACTTCTCCATTTTCAAGTTTTTCTCTTTTATTAAATCTTTCATTTTCTTGTTCACAAGGCCTTCTGGTGATTGTATAACTCCAATAGTGGATGAGGAGGAATAATGATACCTTAGAGAGTTCCTATGACATGACTACAAAGGAAAATATGAGACCCTCATCGGTAAGAGGTTCAAGGATCTAGAGGACTATAAGATGTCCAAATAGGTTGAGATAACCACTCTGACCAAAGAGATAGATGATGCTACTATTTCCTACAAGGAACTAAGGGAATGTTCCAACCGAAACTGGATAAAGCTATTTTCACTACTACTAAGAAGTCTAAAGAACATGAGATCCTTAAATCTCGTGATTCAGATGAGTTTTGAGACAGTGATTTATAATATATACATATTAGATATGAAGATATGGAAATGAGGGTCAACCGAGAGTATCCAAATATCACTAAGGAGGTGGGTACATGATTGGTCAACAATGACATGGGAAAAACCAACTCCTTAGAGTTTAATACCCAAGAGGATGAAAGGGAAGCAACTAAGGTTAACTAGAATATTCTATCCGGTACCCCTTTGATTGATGACGAGACTTTTGAAGAGCAAGGTGATCCCATTATCGATCTCACTATTGACTCCACTCTCAATTCTGGGACTCCCAAGGACGGTCAACTAAGATTTCTTTGTCTCTTTTTTGTTGAACATTGTTTTGACCCCTACATGGACTTCGATGAATATATATTTTTTATAATATTTGGTATGTAAACCTTAACATTTTTACCCTTGTGAAGGATTCTACTTTTAACTACTAGGATTTTTATTTTTGTTATGATAAAGGGTTTTTACGTTGCGTTCTCATATATTTGATGTGTGGGGTTATTTTATGAGTATTTTATTAAGCATTCCATGTTTCCAGACTTCCTTATTGATACGCCCTTATGATTGACCTTATTACATAAGTACAACTATTAGTTAAGGCCGAACCTAATTCAAGAATTATGGCTTTATTTCCTTAAAATTATCTTCCAACCAATTCTTAAATTATCCAAACAAATTTATGAAATATCAATTTGTCCTTAAACTATCTTTTACTGAAACTGTCCAGAGGAGTTGTTAATTTTCTCCAAGTAAAACTTGGATTTTCTCCTCCCCCTTATGCTTGTTATAGGTCGTGGCCAGTTTTGTGCATCAAGATAAGGGTGATTTTGATATCTATGCAATAATTATTTAGTCCTCAAACTAATTTGTCTTAAATCAGCCGAACAAGTATAAAATATGAATCAAGACTTGAACTTGAACAAAGTTGTATTAAAGTAGTTGAAAAAATTAATCTCTCCCGCTTATGTTTATCCTAGATTGCATCCAAGTTTTACATTATAGACAAGGGTGAGTTTACAAAAATCATTTTTACTTGAGCTACGGCTCACCACTATTTATGCTATGATTTTTAACTTTTACTAGGGGAATTCATGCCGACCTTTCTATTGTAAAAGTTTTTTTTACCATTAATGAGATTAGCTAAGACTTAGCAGGTCATATATAGTCTGTTAGGGTTTCTCCCTTGATCTTTCAAGACTAGACTTGTTTACCCTAATAGTTTTGTCCCCAAGATGAGATTAAGATTTTTTGGATTCATTTTTTTAGGACCTGACCCTCGTCTATGTCATGGTTTAAAAGAAGCAAGGGGATCAACCTGTTTCAAATGTAAAACGAGGATTCTAGCAATGCAATGTAGTTGGATTCTCACGTCGATTCGAATAAATCATCCTTTCCACGAAGGTAAATCTTTGCCTCCTGGGTAAGAGGATAGTAAGTTACAAATTCTATCTCGGTAGGAAAATGCATATGAGTTCAGATCCCAAAGCCTTTTCCCTTTTTATGTCATAAACGAGGTTTATAAGAAGAAATAAATATAATATGTCTATCAAGCGGGATAGGAGGGAAACATCTATATCAATTCATCCATATGGGTAACATTTACATTATATGAACAACTCGTATTTACGTAATCCCTCATCCTAACCCTAATGGTAGCATTTCTTCAAGTGCTCCATATTTCAAGGATTAGAAAATGGTTCTCTTGAAAGGTTTTTAAGTTGGTAAGTACATAAAATTACTTCTTCGGTAATATTATAGGGGTCATGCCAGTTTGGGTGGAGTTTGTTCTGCTCCTGAATTATTTTCCCAAGCACTTAGTCCCCCACCTTCAACAGTCAGCTTTTAACCTTTTTGTTATAGTACTCGTCAGGTTTTTTTAGTTCTCAACCACCTAATTTTCTTGAAGCTTTGAGAACCTTATAGGGAAGATTCTTGGAGTGTGTCATGTCTCACTAGATTGAGTATATTCATAGATGCCTGTACCACTACCCTCTTATATTTAGTGACTTTGCTAGGGCGGTATTGTTGCTACCATGGATAAAGAAGGTTACAATGTTTCGAAGCAGGTAGTTTTCAAAGATACTTTAGTTGGTAGGGGAGTGTAAAGTGATAAGTTGTCCAATGAGTAGGTCATGGTTTGAAGAAAGAGCTCCTGCTCCTCAAGGGGATCAAGTAAGTCTAGCAACGGCTACGCCATTAGGTGGGATGAACTTGATGAACATGTTTTTTCAGTTCCTAAGACATCACAATGTGGATATATCCAACTTAGGACAAGATTGCATGACACCTGTGATGGTGTTCATTGGAGGATCAACTATAGCGAAGATAGCCATGACTAGAAGAGTGGTGAGGGAGAAAGTGGCAATGCCAATAAGTTCTCCAGCTGTAAAAATGGTGGAGTTGGACGAATCACCCTCCAAAGCTGTCATGATAGAAGAGGTAAAAAAAATCCTCTCCTCCCAAAAAGAGTCCTACCTCATGTATGAGGAGTTACAGAACCAATACCGATAAATTATTAATGAAAAGCCATACACAAAGGGGTATGTTCCTCCATAGTTCAAGAAGTTTAATGGGAGGCATGAGAACCCTAGAGAGCATGTCAAAAGGTTTGTGGAGTACCTTGGCATGCATGGTAATGAGAAAGAGTTGAAGGTGAAAGAGTTTTCAAAAACCCTCATGGGAAAATTTTACACGTTGTATTCCCATTTGGCGCCAAATAACATTCCTAATTTAGAGGAGATGAAAAGGCAATTTTTGTAGAATTTTTTCTTAGCAGAAGATGAGTTCACATTGCAGCACTTAGCTCAGGAGGTGAAAAAGGAAGGTGAATAACTCATGCAATACATCAAGTGCTTTAGAGAGATGGCACTATATGTACACGAAGACGTTACAGAGGAAATTTTATTATAGATTTGTGGAGAAGGCCTACTAGAGGAGTATAAAATTCATCTGATCAACAAGACCCTAGACGATACTTTTAAAGAATTTACATGGGCACCTAGTAATATAGATATGAACATCAAACCAAGGCCCTAAGGATGGAGGGCATAGATGCCCTTACTAGTGGGTAAGTTTAAAATGTTCCTAATGCAAGCAATCAATTATGTTAAATATGGCCCTAAAGGAAAGAAGGAGGGACAAGGGACTAAAAACAACAACATTGATAGGAAAAGAAAGTTTGGGAATGATGTTTGACTGCTATTGCCTTAAAGCATGGCAAAGGCTATGGATTCCTAATAGACTTTAGTACGATAGGGGGTGAAAGGTCCCCCTCATTAAAATGGTCAAATCCCACAGCGACAAAAAAGGAAGATTAGAAGCTTTATGAGATGCACTAGAGGGTGTACATGCTATTAAGGATTATTACTACTTGCGCAGAGTAACATGAGAGCAGTTCACTAACGTCACCCTACAGATCCCACCGATGGACGTTAATGAAAACTCACTTCCTACTCACCACTATGGGATAACAAATATGGTGGTGGCATATGATGAGTAAGGAACGCTCAAGTCTGAAGAATCGTCAAGAAATGATGATGCATACGAAGAGTGTCTTTCCGACTTAGCTAAAGAAGATTACAAGGATGAGTGGGGAGAGCAAATAAAACCCTATGAAGGAAGTGTGGATGAGGGAGAAACATCAAAAGTTGAGTATCTATATAATGCACAGACATATTAAGTTAAAATAAACTAAGAATGTGAAGCTAATGCAAGAAGCCCCAAGTTCAAATGTTTTTTTAACCAGATTAGTGTAAAGCACAATATGCCGATGATGATTACTAAGAAGATTTTGGAAGTGGTTCAAGAGTGACGGGATCCATCTCTTAGCTGGTATGGTCCCATTGAGAGATTAATTAAGAGGTACACATCAAAGGTGGTGTTTTTAGAAGTAGACAGACAAGTGCAACCAACCTCTTTAAATTACAACCTTGGTAAATGGAATTAGATTTCCAAAGGCACTGGTAGATGTAGAGGCATCAATATATATCATGCCCATCAGTAATTTGTATGAGACTATAAATTCTAAAGAAAATATTGTACTGGTAGCACTCGTGACCTCTGGCTTTGTTAACATTGTGATACAGTCGCTTGAGTACATTAATGTGGAGATTAAATTGGGGAACTTCACATCCCACATTAAATTTCATATCTATCAAAACATGATTGGTCTGGTGTGGATGCATACACATGGGATTATGCCGTTAACATTCCTCCACTGCACAAAACCTTGTATTAATGAGACATATATTGTGATTAAAGCCACGGGAAAACCATTTTCAATGGAAGAGGCCCACTTAGTTGATACAACATTTCATATAAAATTAGATGAGGAAATGTGATGTTAGATTAAGAGACAAGGAGAACCCTATGCGATGAAAGAAAATTCTAAGACCAATATGTCAGTGCTTGAGAGCTAGGCCAACGGGTGGAGCCCTATAAGAGTAAAGGGAAAGAAAATAAGAATTTCAAAAAGGAGGCAAGACCTATGCGGACTTACAATAAGATTATTCTTCCCAAAGTTAATGCCATTTACTATTTATAATGGTTTATGTGGGTGATGTTTTGTAACGAAAGCATCGACCCAACACAAAAACATTTTGCAGTTGAAGAGTCCCACATTATTAATCACATTGAAGAACCAGAGAAGGCACCAAAATCCATATAGGATGGTACATGAAAGCATCTTCAAGAGCTTAAGGAAGTAAAATTAGGAACAAAAGGAGGTGATGAGTGTCCCATATTCATTTATAAGGCTCGAGCCTTGATCAACGAGAGGATATCACTAGTCAGCTCAAGGAATTAGTAGATATTTTTGCATAGAAATATATGGATATGCTGGGGATAGACTCATAACTAAGCTCTCATAAGTTAAATATTTTACCTAATGCCTTACCAGTGAGGCAGGCCACATGGACTTATAAGGATGAGTTGGATCTGGAGATTAAGATGGAGATGGACAAGCTGCTCATGGCTTAGTTTATCAAGTTTATCCAGCATCTAGTATGGTTATTAAGTATTGTATCAGTTGTAAAGAAAGATAAAAAGCAAATACGAGTCTGTACGGACTTCAGAGATTAGAATCGTGCTTTCTTGAAGGATGAGTTTCTGTTACCCAACATCGATAGTTTGGTGGATGTCACTACTGGTCGTGAGATGTATAGTTTCATGGATGGGTATATAGGCTACAATAAAGTTCAAATAGATTCGACGAATGCGAAGAAAACAACATTTTGAACTCCTCTAGACAACTTTCATTACACAGTCATTCATTTTGAGATAAAAAATGTAAGTGCCACCTCTAGCGGACTATGATTGCCATATTCTATGGTTTATTTCATGACATATTGGAATTTTATGTAAATGATTTGGTGGTAAAGTCCAAAAAATAAAGTAAGCTTGCCTAAGACCTCAGAAGAGCTTTGAACGGTGGCAAAAATACAAAATGATGATGAACCCCTCTAAATGCACTTTTGGAGCGACTATAAGAATTTTTTGGAGAAGATGAAAGGTGTGAGAATTGATGTGGAAAAAAGAGGCTATTTTGATGATGCCACTACCAAGGAGTCATAGGATGCTCAAGAGCGTCCTAGCAAAATTTTCCTACCTAATGATATTTATACCAACTTTACCAAAGGTCACCCACCAATTGCTCCTCTCATGAAGGATGAGGTCAAGTGGGTCAGGGGAGAGGAAAAAAAGAAAACATTTGAGAGGGTAAAAGAAATACTGACTTCCCCTGAATTATGATCCCACCAGGAGCAGGTGGACCTTTGCTGCTGTATCATACCTCAACTAAGCAGTTCATAGGATATCTACTTGCCCAAGAAGATGCAGGAGTGGAATGACACTCCCTACCCTTAGTTTTTGTGGCATAAAAGTTAAGATACTAATTGATCATGTTCCCAGTGCATATAATCACAAAGTCTGACCCCATCAAGTACCTACTGGCATGAACCCTCGTAGTGGGGGGAGTAGCTAGGTGGCTAACTTTCTAAGACATCAAGAGATATGTTGGCCAACTTTCAGAGCCAAATCTTCTAACCTCCCAATGAAGAGGTACCAGGAGAAAATTTCCAAGCATGTTTTGCTAAGAAAATGGAGGAATGGAAAATGGAGTTCGACGGCTCGTGCATGCAAGAGAGAGGCATGGAAGGCATTATCATTTATAACGATAAGGAAAATATTACATTCTCCTTCAAGTTAGATTTTAAATGATCTAACAACGAGGCAAAGTATAAAACTCTCATACTTGTCATGTTGGAGGCACTAAGGAGGCGTATTAGTGTGCTTTGTATAAGAGGAGACTCTAACCTGGTTGCTAAATAAGTTAACATAGAGCTAGCGCTTAAGCATGACAACCTTGCGCCAAACAGATCAGTCATATAAAGGCTAGTTTTTAGAAGAAAAAATATAAAGGCACTCGAGGGAAATTAACCAATATTTAGATGCCCTAGCCATAGTCGCATAAGAATTTGAAATGGAAGAGATGGAGGCTACCATCACTGTCCTTCGAAGAATGGTGCCGACGATAGTGCTGTCATTATTCGCAAATAAGGAGTTGGATGATTAGAGGTGCCTAATTCTGTAGTTAGAGATAAGATTTGAGGTAGTTAACTACCACCTATTATAGGGAACACTGTATTTCAATAGTCTAGGAGGATTTTTGACAAGGTGTGTGGGAGAAGAAGAGGCCAAGGAAAATTTAGTAGCAATAAATGAAAGGAATTATGGGGATACTAATATCACTCTTTATCGACGATTGTATCGAGGAGGATACTATTGTCCTACTATGAGTGATGAGGCTACTCGTATGCAACATAATTATTTGAAGTGCCAAATATAGTTTGACCAACCAGCTAAAGAAAATTTCGTGGAAACCTTCGAAGATTGGAGGAAGCCTTATATTGCATACCTTAAAGATGGAGAGTTGTTGGACAAAAGGGTCGATGAAATATATTTAAAGAAAATAGTCACCCACTTATACTTCGTAGAATGGGAGCTCTACAGAATATTATATAATCAGAGGGAACTGCGGTGCGTGGTGGGGGAAGACGCAAAAAAGGTGTTAAAGGAGGTTTAGGAGCCTTGACACATGGGTGGTGAAAATTTATATGATTAATTGATGTCCCTGGGGTACTATTGGAGAACAATGGAAGTTGATACAACTTTGTAAAAAAGTGTAGAGCATGCCAAATACATAGTAACATGGTCCCCCTCGATAAACTTACAACTCTAGCTTCCCTTTACCCCTTCCACACTTGGGCATTTGACTTGGTTGGAAAAATCAACCCAGCCTCTCATGGAAAATCTTACATCATTGTATCCATAGAACTGTATATTTAAATGGACAGAAATGATCTCCTTGAGAAGGGTCACAGCTCAAGTGGTGATGCAATTTATCCGAGAGTATATGATTTCTAGGTTCGGTATTCTGAAGGATATTCTCACAGACAATGTGAAGCAATTTATTTCTAAGGTGATAGGGATACTTACAAATAAATATATATAATCCATAATATTTCTACCATATCCTATTCTAAGGGAAATTGTCAAGCAGAGACCACCAATAAGACCATGATCAACATTTTGAAAGAATGTTGGAAGATTCGTCGGGGGCATAGGATGAAAAGTTACTATTGGTCTTATGGGACTACATGACTTCAAAGTGAAGGACAACGGGTTTTACCCTTTTTTCTTTAGTTTATAGGACATAAGACATCTTGCCAGTAGTGTTGGCAGTATCCTCGATTTGACTGTCTCTAATCCATAACCTTATGCCAGTCCCAATACACATGCAATTGGAAGCTTTGGATGATCACCATGATAAAGGCAAGGAAAACTTTAAAGTCTATACCTAGAAACTATCTAGAGCTTATGAAAATTTGTTTAAGCCTTAAAATTTTTAGGTGGGGGACTTAATCTTCAAAGCATCCCCTAACCATCTGAGGAGCATGCCGACATCAAAATTAAAACCTAATTGGAAAGGCCCATTTGTAATATGCAGAGTGGGGAAGTTAAGATATTGCCAGATTTGGGAGCCAGATAGTGAGAGAATTCAATCTATAAAATGCAAATGGCTCAAGAAATAATATGCCCGAAGCACCCATTTGTTATTACTTTTGAAGTTGGTTATAGAGAGGGAAGTCCTCGAGGTGAAAAAATATGGAAAACAATAAGTATCACTCTATTCTAATATCACACTAAACAAAAATTGTATTGCCTTTTGAGCGATGAATGAAATAGAAATTGTTAAGTCAGTATCAGTATAATCATGATTTTTTTTCTAACATTCATAATGTTTGTCATTATACATAGACAACATGTTCATCTTGCATCCACTCACCAAAACACGCGAGTGGGTACATCATTCTTTTATTCAAGATCTTCTGATAAGTTTGCTTTCTTTTAAGTAAATCTAGAGCAACCCAATTTCTCATAGTATAAGAGAAAAGAGAAGAAAACATTACCCACCATACTTGGAGGTATACCCTAATGACAAAGTATGATGAGCAAAGCACCCCATATGACAAAAAAGTCGTACAATTTCAACTACCAAAAATATATTAAATGATAAAAAAGAGAGAGGGTTGGCCTCAAGTTCTATTTTTAAAAAAAAATTATATGAAACAAATGTTCAATAGACTATGTAAAAGTTGCATCCATTACTGGCCAAGTTGCGAGAGGGTACTACCATAGAAAAATGAGTAGTACTAGTTTACGAATGGGACACTTCCCAGAATAAGGATAGCCCATATCATATGAATTCAACAAGTCAATAAAATAAATTGAAAAAGTGAGAAGACATTAGCAAAGAAGAATGAAACAACTTTTTATTTATAGGACTTTCTTTAAATAGAGCTGACCTACTTATTATAAGAAAAATGTAAATGGATTACATCTGTTAATTAGAAAGTAGAAATAAAAGATTATCTTTTGATAAGAAGAACTCAAATGAGGGTTCAACCTTTTGAACCAACTCTTCCTCTAGGCTAGACATACGGGCACTGTTCTAAAAAACCCGCCTAGGCTCCGCCTAGGCACACCTAGGCTTAAGTCTTGGGAGAAACGCCTTGCCTTACGCTTTTCACGCCTTATTCTTGGTAAAACCCTTAAGGCGCACTTTTTTCTAAAAACAACAATGATTTAGTGAAACGATGTCGCCTTTTAAAGAATTTGTTTACAAACCGGACCATTATCTCATCCAAAATAATCAAATAGTATTTTAATTTGCATATATTCAGACATATTTTTATGATCTGTGCAATTTTTGTATTTTAATAGCCTTGTTATGGTTAAAAAATATTAAAATATATTAAGAAGGCCTAAACTCCTTTTCACGCCTTTTTATGCCTAGGCCCGCCTAGGCTTCTAAGGCTTAAGGCTTGGCCTCCACGACTCAATCACGCCCCGCATTTTTTAGAACCTTGCATACGGGTAATCTCCTCTGCCTCACTAGCTAAGACCTTAGCCAAATTAGACTCTAAATACTTAATCTTCTTCCGAATATGGTAATCTTGTGAATGTTGTTTATCGAATTGGGACCTCTTGGAAGACTTTCCCTTGATCAATCTTCTAGTAGATGGTCACTCTTGGAAGCACCATGAAAATATACCACTCAGTCTCTTCGAGTAACAGAGGAAGGAAAATTTGTCTATGTCATCCAAAACTAAGTTAAGAGTGTGTTTGGGGGATTTCTTGTGCCACCTAACAATTTTGTCATCTTGACTATGAAGCGAGTGAGGCTTAGGGGCCCAATTGGGTAACCTCTAGAAAAGAAATCCCATATACAAAAAGGAGTTAACAAGTTTACCACGTCATGATGACCATGTGAATTCTTCGTGTGAATATAGGTGCAATCTAACCTAGTGTAAATAGCTCCTAAAGTAAGAGTAGTGAGGGTAACACTCCTCCCTTGAGCAAGTCTGATGGGAATTCAAAAAACTAACTCACGAGGGGATTCATTTAGTCTACCTTGGAATATGAACCTACTCAGAAAGATAACAAAGAAGGCAACAAGTGGGTCCTCGAATTAATCTTAGGGCTATCGTGGCTCCTAGGAACTTTGGTTTAACTTGTAATACCCATCCCTAGAAAAATTAGTATTAAATACTAATCAAAGTATTTTATTCAAACGAAAAATTTGAGGAATACAGTAAGGGAATTACGCCAAATGGTACAAAAAGTGACGCATTATGAAAAGTAATTAAGGAGAAAAATCACCACATTTTAGGGTTCGTATGGATACGTATTTATGTTTTAATAGTTCAAATAAGTATGATGGTTAAGTTTGATGCAAAAATGCCAAGGAATGATTGTGACACGGTCACGGCTAATATAACACGATTTTTGTTAGCACGTGCAACGCATGAATCAAACTTGTGCGATTTTTATAGGACAATTGGAAAGGGATAAAAATAAAATGACCACTTTTATAAGGTCCAAAAAATACATATGAAAATATCACATGGTCAAAAATAAAATACAAGATACTTTTGTCAAAAGTGTCGATGGATCGACAATAACTAATCGATCGATCGATTGCTGCTGGAACTCGATTCTGTAGATGCACTTTTGTGTTGTTCCAATACCATCCTTTGGATATAGTGCGCTGTCGATCTTTGGACAACTTAAGACCTGATATGGAAATATTTTGAGCTGATAATCTTCCATATATGCCTAAGAGACCAATAGTTTGGTTATAATAGAGAGATAAACCATGGGGGGGACCATGCATTCCAAACCCATCGGATTTATAAGTCCCTTTCTCACTAGCTTAGGCCTCTCATGGGGGAAAACCTTCTGCCCTTGATGATACCCACCCTATTTCAACACTCCTAGACTTTCATTTCTCCATTGAAGACTATACCTAAGATTACAAATACCCATAGAAACCCTAGATGGACTTTTGAGGTGTAGAAGGTGGTGTTTTTGAGTTTTTTGAGGGAACTTGAAGGAGGTTATTAGTGATTGAAGGTGGGTTTTCCATGAAGATGAGGTGTATATTCTTTGGAGGACTATTGGAGAAAGCTATAGGAATATTTTAGTAACCCCTTGAGCCCACCTTTGGAGGTGTGGTTGTTCCTCCTACACCAACTTTTCTACCACCATTTGGAGTCTTTGGAGGTGGAAAACACTAACCTTGACATAGGCTTATTTTTTATTAAATTTCAGTGTGCATATTTACATATATTAGGCTTAATATGTGTAGAAAATGAGTTAGTTTGCATCTATGGGTTAATTAGTTGCATTCCTATCATTTTGTATAATAATGGGTTTCAAAGAAGAAATTTCAAAATGGGTTTTAAAAGTGTATAAATTTTTGAGTGAATGTTTTAAATATTTTATGAAATAAAATGTGTTAAATGATGTTCATGATGTAAGATAACATGATTTTGTGAAAATGAATGTATTAGGCTACATTAAGCCACTTTATGCAAATAAAGTGTGTTTTCCTATGTGAGCTAATGGAGTTAAATGAGAGAAAATTAGCTTTCACTTTAATGGGTATTTTAAGGTGTGTTAAACTCACATAGAAAGTAAAATGGGTTTAAAAATGTAAATTTGTGAAAAGTAAGGATTTTCCATAAGTTATGGGTTAAATGTTATTAAAGGAAGTTAAAGGTTTCCAATGTTTAAATAGTAGAAAAGTGGGTGTTAAGATACAAAATCCCATAAATAAAGTGTGTATTTCAAATATGTAGAAATTGGGAGTTTAATATGTAAAAATGTGTTATTTTAAATAATAAAGGTGTTAAAGTGAAAAATGTGAAAGTTTAGTAAAATGAGGTATCGAACAAGTGTTAAAAATGGCTAAAAGTGTTTTAAATGTTAAGTTGAAAACTTAATAACCATTTTTTTTAGATAAGACTCGTTAAAGGACCAAATTACAAGTTTTGGTACATAAAGGGTAAATTGGTAATTTACTTAAAGTGAAACATTTTTATGGAAGAAAAATGTTTGCGAATGTTTTTACATTAGTGTAGGTGAAAATAAATTAAGTCCCTAAGCGTGAATGATTTTTGGTATAAAATCAACGTGTGTGTGAATAAAGGATTTAAAGGAGAAATAAATAATTTTCCAAGTATTAATGGAAAAACTAACGGTTAAGTCCGACCCTTTGGCTTGGTCCTGCAAATACCTATTAATTAAAAAATTGGAATAACGTTGAACACATGGAAAAGATAAAGGAACACTCTGATGATGCCAAGAAATAATTAATAGGGGCATGCCGTCCCTAGTGTGAAAGACCCCGTACCCACAACACAATTAGCATAAGATGATAAGTTTTTCGTGCGATTTGTTCGAGAATTGAGATAGTTCAATTTTAACGGGGTGGAGATAGTAAAGTCCAAGGATATTGGAGGATTCCGAGAAAATATAGTGGTATTAATTAGAACATGATAAGAAATGGGTTGTGTGATGAAAATAACCTAACTTATATGAAATGCTAAATGTTTTGTTTGGTGTATCATATGGGAAATAAAATTAACCAATGATCAATGTCGAAAAAGTAAAGGATATGGTAAAGTAAGTTGACTAAAAGGTTAAAAAATGTGACTTAATGGATGATTAAGCTACCTAAGGAGGTTCAAACCTATAATAACACAAATGTGTGTGTTGTATATGGCTTTCAATGTTAATGAATATTTTTTAACACGCTGTTTGCGTGTATTAAAAGAAAGTCTCAGGTGATGATTAACAACTCTGGTGTGATTAAAAGAAAGTAAATGAAAGGTTTTCCCTACTATTGGATATCGTTTAAGTATAAATGGGAAAGAGTACTAGTTTTAAGCATAAAGTTACAAAATGATTATTTTATAAAGATAAGGAGAATAAATGGTATCAAATAACGTTTTTGGAATAAAAGGGTTTAATACACTAGGACATGTATTTTAAGGGGTATATATGTTGATATATACATATTTTCACTTGCATGTAGTTGTAGTGTGTGAGTATTATTTTTTCCATTTGTTTCTATAATGCATTTTTATAAGTTTGCACTGAGCATTCACCTCACTCCATCCCTTTGTGATGGCAAGATATATGATGTCCCATATTTTGAGAGCGTTGTAAAGGTAAGTACTTAATTTGCATTTATGTTAGTAGCTATGTTTATTTGGCCTTGGGGGCACTCCCCTTGGGTCACATCACGTAGTTTGATGAAAATTGAAATCACATACTAATAAGTGTAATGCTAAGTAATAATGAGATTGGATTAGAACCATTATTTAGGTTTTTCCATTGCACTTCAAAATTAATGCGCGAGACTGATCAGGTTGATTCTTTACTAACCCTTAAATTCGGGCCGGGGAATTACACCCTGGTATCAGAGCTTTAGGTTCAATGTTCCTTTTAGGTGTGACGTTGTGAGCTTGGTAGTGTATCACCTATATGAATACACACCCACACTTAAATGGATACACACAGAATGCAATGCAACAAACTATATCACCTATATCTTTGCAAGTCTTATGTCATTCAAATCAACTCTACTTGACTTTGAATACAATTTTGAAAAGCTTTCTTTTCTCTTTCTTTAATTCTTGAACACTAGACTTGTTCAGATATTCACACAATCAAATGTGTCTACGTGAATACGAAGTGAGTGATTATATGTGAGTGATATGAGATGAAAACAATTTCTGAAAATCACTTACACAATCAAGTAATCATGTTCACAGAATAATGACTTCAAATATATTCAACAAAATCAAACAGTCAAATATTCACAATCTTGTTTTTCAGAAAAAAAATATTAGATTAAATCAGATTTTAATCCAAAATCTTATCAAGACTATTTTCACAAATATTTCAGATTAAATCAAAACAGTCTTAAGCACACAAGAGAATAATATTCAGTTCAGATTTTAAATCTTCACAAATCAGATCTTAAAAATCTTAGGTTTAACTTTCTAAACCACAAACAATACAAATATGAATATTAACAAATATTTTCTGAAAAATATATTTTAAAACAAAATGTTTTAAAAACATTCAAGATCTCACAAATAAGTCACACACAGAATATTCACACAAAAATTAATTTCGTGAATAGTGTGAAAAATAATATACTCTTGAAAATAATATACTCTTGAAAAGTCGTAAGTGCAGATTTATAATGAGAGAAGTCCAATCTTCATTTTCGTTTTGACAGAAATCAATACTTGAAGATGACACACAATATTTTAGGTTTAATCTCTCTCTCTAAAAATTTTGACAGAGTTCTACTACAAAAATTATTTTCTCAGCTCTATAAAAATGATACACAACGGGTACTATTTATAGAGTGCACAAGTGTGTGAAGATTGGTGTAAAAAGGAATCACATGGATTACAAAAATTATACACACAACCGTAGATAAAAATAGATCTGATGGTTCACAAAGAAACACTAAGTGTAGTGTTAAAAATGTGACACGTATAGTGCAAGCTGTAACAGACTAACAGATTCAAAAAAAAGTTAGTTATATAAAACTGTGTCATTTTTAAAAACATGTCAGTTGTACTACACTGCATACCAAGAACACTACCAATATTACCGTTAGATAAAAGTGACACATGGTGTCGTTTTGGAAAAAAATACCAGTTACGGTTTATATAAAGCCGTGGGCGGTAAGAGGCAGTTATGCGAGCCAGCTGTGACGTACAAAAACATATGTTACCGTTGTAAATAATATTAATACGGCATCATTTTTAGAGAAAACCGAATACCATACTAGTTGAAGTTTCAAAACCGTGGGCGTAAAAAAGTACAGAACCAAGGGGCGGTAATGGGTATAGCTGGTACAGCCTAAGGTCAAGTCTGTAGAGGTGTACATGTTGGAGTTTTGTATGGAAAGAACGAAATATAATAATTAATTTCTGCAAGGCACGTTCTTGGAACGCTTTCTTTTAGGCAAAATTTCTCCCAATCCGGTTGAGACAGAACCAGAACCGCGAGTACACAATGGGTTTTGTAGAACCTGCCTTCAGGATACAATGCAGTATGAACAGTTGTTTGATTCAAACTATGTACTGTTTGATCAAACTCGAGAACACTCTAAATTTGTAACTTGATAATGCCAAAGTATAGAGGACGGAGAGAGGAGAAACTAGCAATTTTCCGTGTCCAAAACAGAGGTCTGGAACTCTTTTTATAGCCATTTCTGTGACTGTTCTTCAACAGTCACAGCTCTTCATGGAGTGACTCAGCAACCGTTGGATCGTGCCTGTTTGGAACAGCTACGATCTAACGGTTCAGATTAGGCGTCCCATTGTAAGCGAATGGACATCCCCTACACGAAATGCTACGAGTTCATCTAACGGTTTAGATCAAGCCATTTCGGATTTTAAACCCTTTGATCGGATCGTTTAATCACAACCGTTGATCTATTTTACCTCGTCAAAACTTTAGGCTCCCACGCTCCAAGCGACGATGCGCACGTGCCAAGTGCCAAGTGCGCGTCAAAGCACGCAATGCGCCCTAAGTCGACCAATCGCCCTTTCGCGCGCCGCGTGTCGCGCTTACGCGTGTCGCGATTGGTGGTGCTTAAGCACCACCGCGATGCGTAGGATCATAGCCTCTTATTTGACTTGTCAACTAAGAATCTTAGTTGTCCTTTAGTTGATATACCACTACCTTTTGTAGTATTCTTCCAATGTGGGACAATATGGGATTTTGAGCATTCCCCATATCTTTCACACCCATTTGCTCATGTTTCTACTTTCTAAATTAAAACCCAAACTATGTTTAAAATAAAACACAAATAATATAATAAAATATTAACAACTAAAAATTAAAATCAATAAATATTGGAATTAATCCAACATTCTCCCACCAATTTCAATATACACAAGAGGGCAAAGAAAAAAGACAATAAATAACTTTTGGCATTATCGCTAAAATCTAGTACATAAATGGGAAGTGTCTTTCGGACTTGAACTTCCATATAGTGAAAATAATTCAAAGCTTCATCAAGGTGCTGTGGTGAACGTATCTTGAACCAAGGACCTTTTGAGACTAGCCGGAACTATCACACATACTGATTTCTGAGTTTATAAGTGTTCTTCTAGCATGCACTTTTATGGCCTTGTGCTAATCCTGATTTCACGAGCGCTTTAGGATCGGTCTTGATTTCATAGAAAGCGGCCACACTTTCGACACTCGAATAGGTAAATCAACTTTAGTGATTCTGCGAGTCACACTTATATGATTTATTAAGAAGTAACCTTCATCCTCTAACATGCAGAAAACCAACACTAGGCATATAGGAATGAAACATTTTGTATAAATTCCTAGTGTTCCATAACTATAATTTAACTTGTTTGTACCACATTGAACTCTATCTATATTTTCAAGATATGAGTTGGGTTCCCATTAAATATAGTTTGTTATTTAATAGACCTTAGTCCCATTCCTTTTGAGGTGATATATATCATCTCTCTTACAAGACCTTTAGTCAGAGGATCTGCTAAATTCTTATTCATTTTAATATAGTCGACTGTAATTACTCCTTCCTTGAGTAATTTTCTTATAATTTGATGTCTTAGACTAATGTGTCTAGATTTTTCGTTGTAAGTTTTGTTCGAAACTTTATAAATTGTGGCTTGGTTATCACAACTTATCATAATAGAAGGTGATGGCTTTTTCCATAAAGGAATATCATACAACACATTTCTAAGCCATTCTGCTTCTTTACATGCATCTGCTAGGGATATAAATTCAGATTGCATTGTTGAATCTGATACACATGTTTGTTTCTTGGATCCCCAAGAGATAGTTGCTCCTCCTAGCGTAAAAATCCAACCAGTAGTTGAATTGGATTTTGATTCAAGATTATTCCAACTTGAATCACTATATCCTTCTAAAACAGATGGATATCCTACATAATGTAAGCCATAATCCAAAGTCCTCTTCAGATATCTAAGCACCCTAGAAATTGCATTCCAGTGCTCTTGTCCTGGATTACTTGTAAATCTACACAATACACTCACTGCATAAGCAATGTCTGGTCTAGTGTAATGCATGGCATACATTAGACTCCCAATAATACTAGCATATTTAAGTTGGTCCATAGCACGCCCAGTATTTTTCATTAATTTGATGCTAGGATCCACTGGTGTAGCAGCTGGCTTAAGTTCAAAATGATTATATCTTTTAAGAACTTTTTCTATATAATGAGATTGAGATAACGCTAAAGAATTATCCTTTCTCACAATTTTGATTCCTAAAATCACATCAGCTTCTCCAAGATCTTTCATATCAAATTTTGATGAAAGAAACCTTTTGGTTTCTTCAACATATTTGAGATTAGACCCAAATATTAACATGTCATCCACATATAAGCATATAATAACACCAACACCATTTTCAAATTTACTATATATACATTTGTCGGCATCATTAACTTTATATCCATGGGATATAACAATATTATTAAACTTCTCATGCCATTGCATAGGAGCTTGTTTAAGGCCATAAAGAGATTTAACCAATTTACACACTTTCTTTTCTTGGCCAGGCAATACAAACCCTTCGGGTTGTTCCATATAAATCTCTTCTTCTAAATCACCATTTAAAAATGCAGTTTTAACATCCATTTGATGAATAACTAAATTGCGAATAGAAGCAAGAGATATTAATATCCTAATGGAAGTGATTCGAGCAACAGGAGCATATGTATCAAAGTAATCAATTCCATATTTTTTCTTATAGCCTTTAGCAACTAGTCTTGCCTTAAATTTATTTATGAACCATCAGGATTTAATTTTCTTTTAAATATCCATTTGCACCCAATAGGTTTAGACCCCGGGGGAAGATCGGAAATAACCCAAGTTTGATTTGACAAAATTGAGTTCATTTCATCATTTATTGCTTCTTTCCAAAAGACATCATCCCTAGATGTTACCGCTTCATGAAATGTGGTCGGTTCATCTTCTACATTAAGAACAAATTTAGTTTTGTTCTTAGTCTCATTTAAATCCCCTTCAACTAAATAAATAACAAAGTCAGGCCCAAATGTTTTTTCAGTTCTTTGTCTTTTACTCCTTCGTGGATCAACGTCATTCGTTGTTTCTGAAGAAGATATAGGTTGTGAATTTTCTTCTAAATTTGAGGAGTCAACAGTCGAATTATTATTTTCTAAACCTTGATTCAAAGTACTAAACTTTGTTAGATGTTCAAAAAATTGCACATCTACCGACTCAATGATTTCTTGAGTTTCAAGGTTTAAAAATCTATAAGTCGTACTGTTACTAGAGTATCCATTAAAAACACATTTGTAAGTCCTATTTCCTAGTTTAGGTCTTTTAGGTTCGGGTTTTCTTACATAAGCAAGACATCTCCAAACTTTAAGACGTCTAAGATTAGGCTTACGATTAAACCATAATTCATATGGTGTAATATCCTTGTTTTTCAATGGGACTCTATTTAAAATATAACATGCGGATAAAACCGCTTCTCCCCACATCGACAAAGGTAAACCAGAACTGATTAACATTGAATTTATCATTTCAACTAAAGTCCTATTTTTCCTATCTGCCGTTCCATTTTGTTGTGGCGTATATGGCGCCGTAACTTGATGGATTATCCCATGAGTATTACAAAATTGTATAAACTCACTCGGGTAATATTCACCACCCCTATCGGATCGTAGGACTTTAATTTTTCGATTTTGTTGAGTTTCAACTTCTGCTTTAAAAATTAGGAATTTCTCGAAAACTTCATCTTTACTTTTAAGTAAATATGTATATGCATACTTAGAGTAATCATCAATGAAAGTTAAGATATATTTATTTCCACCACGAGTCATATTACTCTTCATATCACATACATCACTATGAATAAGATCAAGCATTTAGGATTTCCTCTCAACAGATTTGAACGACTTTCTAATTATCTTCGATTGAGCACAAATTTCACATTTAGAAAGGTTATCAAATTTACAATCCGAGATTAAGCCGAGATTAGTCATATTTTTTTATACTTCTATAATTCACATGACCTAATCTACTATGCCATAAAGAAATAGACTCAACCATATAAGCAGAACTAATATCATTGATTACATTAATTTTAATCATGCCGTTACAAGAGTACCCTTTGCCAATAAATTGGCCATTCTTAGACAATACAAACTTATCAGACTCATACACTAGTTTGAAACCTCTCTTATTGAGAAGGTCCCCAGACACAAGATTTTTACACATATCAGGTACATGAAGTACATCAATTAGAGTAAGTGTCTTTCCAGAAGTTAGCTTCAATTCCACTGTGCCTTTTCCAACTACATTGGCGCGAAGATTATTTGCCATCTTCACTTCTTTTCCATCAATTTCTTGATATGTTTTGAATGAAGAGCGGTCTTTGCATATGTGGACCGTTGCGCCGGTATCCAGCCACCATCCACTTTCATTATCAATTGAATTTTCTTCGCAAACAGTAGCAATAAGATCTTCAACATTGTTGGTTTCCTTTGACCCTTGTTTTTCCTTAAATGCCTTCTTTTTAAGACGACATTCTCGAGAATAATGGCCCGGTTTGTCACAGAAGAAACATTTTCCCTTCTTTTTCTTATTTCCACCTTGGTTCTTGAATTTGGAATCATTCTTTGCTTTAAATTTTGAGTCTTTGGTAATCTTGGATTTTTGATCCTCAACCATATTAGCTTTTGAATAACCCTCACTTTGTTCATCCTTCTTTTCTCGAATACGAGTATTATCTTCAATACGAAGGTGACGAAGAAGGGATTCCATAGTATAAGTCTTTTCATCATGATTAATTTTCTTCTTAAAGCCATTCCAAGAGGATGGAAGTTTTGAAACAATCACCCCTACTTGAAATTCATCTTGAAGATTAATACCAGCGGCTTTAAGGTCACCAACAATTTGTTGGAGTTCATGGGCTTGTGCAAGGACAGATTTATCATTATTCATTCTAAAATTCATATAGTTTGAAATTAGAAACTTACGATTGCTCGCTTCCTCGTTTTAATACTTTATCTCCAAATCCTTCCATAATTCCTTTGCCGTCGGAATCATTCTATGAGCGCTATAAACAGTTTGAGACAAAGCATTGAGGATGTGTCCTCGACACATAAATTCGTCTTCTTTCCTCTTCACACGTTTTTGCTTTATTCCTTCGGTGTCTTCGGGTGTGGGCTCGGGAATTTGTTCAAGGTTATCATCTAGAATGTATGCAAGTTTTAGTGATGTGAGGAAGAACATAACTTTCTCTTGCCAACGGGTGAAATTCCCGCCATCAAAACGATCGAGTCGGATTAAGTCTTGAGTCATGACTTGGATAGATTGTGCCACAGTTCCTTCCATTTGAGTGGAGTAATAAGAATATAAAATTTTTGCCTAAAACTGTTGGAGTTTTGTATGGAAAGAACGAAATATAATAATTAATTTCTGCAAGGAACGTTCTTGGAACGCTTTCTTTTAGGCAAAATTTCTCCCAATCCGGTTGAGACAGAACCAGAACCGCGAGTACACAATGGGTTTTGTAGAACCTGCCTTCAGGATACAATGCAGTATGAACAGTTATTTGATTCAAACTATGTACTGTTTGATCAAACCCGAGAACACTCTGAATTTGTAACTTGATAATGCCAAAGTATAGAGGACGGAGAGAGGAGAAACTATCAATTTTCGGTGTCCAAAACAGAGGTCTGGAACTCTTTTTATAGCCATTTCTGTGACTGTTCTTCAACAGTCACAGCTCTTCATGGAGTGACTCAACAACCATTGGATCGTGCCTGTTTGGAATAGCTACGATCTAACGGTTCAGATTAGGCGTCCCATCGTAAGCGAATGGACATCACCTACACGAAACGCTACGAGTTCATCTAACGGTTTAGATCAAGCCGTTTCGGATTTTAAACCCTTTGATCGGATCGTTTAATCACAACCGTTGATCTGTTTTACCTCGTCAAAACTTTAGGCTCCCACGCTCCAAGCGACGATGCGCACGTGCCAAGTGCCAAGTGCGCGTCAAAGCGCGCAATGCGCCCTAAGTCGCCCAATCGCCCTTTCGCGCGCCGCGTGTCGCGCTTACGCGTGTCGCGATTGGTGGTGCTTAAGCACCACCGCGATGCGTAGGATCATAGCCTCTTATTTGACTTGTCAACTAAGAATCTTAGTTGTCCTTTAGTTGATATACCACTACCTTTTGTAGTATTCTTTCAATGTGGGACAATATGGGATTTTGAGCATTCCCCATATCTTTCACACCCATTTGCTCATGTTTCTACTTTCTAAATTAAAACCCAAACTATATTTAAAATAACACACAAATAATATAATAAAATATTAACAACTAAAAATTAAAATCAATAAATATTGGAATTAATCCAACAGTACATGTCATATATCAATGCAGGAAAGCATTGGAACACGCCACATAATAGGGTCACGTCTTCCTCATGCCAACAGTTACCTAAGGGGTCAGATCGGCAGGTACAAAGAGTATAAAACAAAGCCACATAACATATAAAAGAATATATAATATGACACGCCTACTGGACCATCAGTTCTTGGACAAAAGATAAGTCCTACATAGTTTATAACATCAACAGCTATAGCTAGACTCTAGGGCCTACAAAGGTCAAACAGAAAGCTATATATAAAATCGTATATATATATATATATATATATATAGCATAATATAAAAAATTCCCATAATAACGAAATAGCAACGCAACCGGCAACAAACAAAAGGCCACGCACGCATGTATATATATATATATAATATACACGCACACATATAATACGCATGCAAACATACAATATAACATATCGCCCAAATATAAAATTATACATATAAAAATAGTATGGCACGCACATGCAATATTTCAAATCAAAAAAAATATTTTTTACTTCAAAAAAATACTCTGCAACTTTTATTAAAAAAAATATTTAGTGCCAAAACTGATTTTCTAAGAAATATTTTTCTTATAAAAATTTCAAATTAAAATTTTTGAACTCAAAAATAATTTTATTATGACGAAATAAAATATTATCATAGGATATGATAAATAACATGCACATGCAACGTGGTGTCGTGTCCTACATGACAGACATTCCTATGAGCCATAGAAATTGAAAGTTACCTTTTCTGAGAGGGCGAACTGAATGGAGTGCACAATTGATGTAGATGGACAAAGAGAGCTTGGCGTCGATACGGGGACACGCAATCCTAAATTACAAAAATATTTTGTCAAAATTCAAATCCAACTAGATGAAGTCCTATATAGCGAACGCACCAAAAGTAAACCCTAAGTGTGCTCTATATAGGGACATCAATCTCCCCCATTGGGCTAATTTTGACAAAACCCTTGAGTACATCAAATGATATACTAAGGAAAAAAATAAAACCTAATATATCCTATACAAAAAATATCTATCTACCCACCCAACCTAGAAAAAGAAAAGACACAACACGGATCGGATGTGCGGTTAAGAAAACCTGCAAAACATAAATACACATTTTGCGAGAAATCAAGTTAGTAGCATTTGCTCTACCAAAATATTAAAATGACAGAATTAAATGTGTAGAAAATTACAAGATAGGATATGTATGAAAAATATCAACAACACAAGACTAGAATATGTACTCAATTCTCCCCCATTTTGTCTAAATTAGACAATGGTAAGAAGAAGAAAAAAAATAGGTGTTCATAATCTGCAAAATAAGCGTCTCCTACATTAAACATGGCTTTAGGAGATACCATTATTAGTAGATACCTTTATCCTAAAACCTCGGAGATCTAGTAATCAAAGTATGCAGTATAAACACAAGCAAAATTGAAGGACAATCTCTCTAATCAAATGTTGAACTTACTTCAAAACAAGAGTTATCTTAAGGTATAGAAACCATATCAGCAAGCTAAAAATCACAAGTAATAGAGGGAACAATCCTAATTGTTTAAGAGTTTTTGGAGCATTAAACTGGTACGAATATCCATTAGCATCACAATACTTGGCAACTCTGTTTTGATAAAACTCACCTCCCCCATCATTGAATAAATCTAAGGGTATGGTGGTGTTTAAGTCCTTAACCTTCACGTGAGGAGACTTAATGATTTTCTCACTCTCAGAAGCGTCACATACATTAGTTGGGCATTTCTTCGACTTTAAAAAATCCATTTGAGGTCTCAAGTCACAAGTCCTAATCCAAATAGGCAAAGTTTTCAAAGGTTTTTGTGCCTTTTGGAATTTAGGATAAAATTTATTTTTCGAAAATGTTTTATTGTTAACATGAGGCCTAAACTTATTGAAGAAATGATTCCAATTATTATTAGTGCGCTGCCTACGAAAATTTGTAAATCGCTTCACATTTCGGTTATGACTTTTAAAATGAGTACCTTTCTTGTGATTACCAAGGCATTCCCAGTTTTGGTGACCAAAAACATCACACCTAGTACAAAATTTACTTGAAGTAGGTAGGTTAGATTTGTGGTGTTTTTCCTCTACATGCTTAACAGATTCATTAGGAACAAATGGTTTAGGAGGTCGATAGAGTCTCTTGGCCGGAGGGAAATATTTTGATGTAGATGGTTCTACAAAATTTTCAATGAAAGTATTAATGTCATTTTCAAAATCACTTTCAATTAAGACTTGTTTTCCTTTATCCTTTTCAGACAACTTACTTTCCAACAGAAGAGCCATTTCTTCATGGGCTTTTACAAATAAGATTGGTCTACTTGGATCAACATTTTCAAGAGGACCCTCATATCCAAATCCTCTAGTATCACCCTTATATCGTTGTTCAGCAAGCAATTTGTCAAGGTCAAAACATTTTATATCACGACTACGACACATTTTGAAAGCTGTTTCACAAACATGTTTGGATTTTTCAACTTTCAAAAGTGCTTCATTATATTTTTCTTCAAAAGAAGATAAATTTTCATTTAAAGTCGTAATCTGAGATTTAAAATCAAGTGATTGTTTTACAAAATCAATTTTGACATTGTTCATTTCAATGGAATTTTGTTGAACAATCTTATATTGATTCTCTAAGGTCTCACTAAGCATTTTAACTAAATTCGATAATTCTTGTCTATTTTGTAAAGTCCTAACATACAATTCTGAGTAGTCATCATAGCCAACAAAATTTTCATGCTCATTTGTGTCCGTGTGTGAATTATTGCTATCATTAGGTTTAACATCATATAAGGCACGTTTAGCATCAAACGGAGCAGTCATTTCAAGCATAGAAAGTTGATTAGCTAACAAAGGTTTAGCATCATCAATCAAATCAAGCACATCATCAGAATTAGAATCAGAATTAGAAACATAATGAGTATCATCTTCGGAATCAGTCATTCCCCCTAAGTACACATCTCCACAACAGTCATAAACTTCTCCTAAAAATGCAAGGCAATTTGGTTCAGAATTTCCTTGGTTATCTTCTTATTTAGAATCAGAAGAGTCATCCCAAGTTTTAGTAATGTGTGCCTTGTGTTGTTTAGAATGTTTGGACTGTGGCTTAGACCAACACTAAGAAATAAAGTGACCGAATTTCCCACAATTATGACAAGCCAATTCAGATTTATCTACCTTATACTTCTACTATCATAATCAGAAATTCCCTTTGATGTTCTATTATGGTGTCGGGTGACCGAACTAGATTTATTATTAACTTGGGTATGTCTCTTTTCAATAGCATCTCTTTGCTCCAAAAGTTTCTTAAATTGAGAGCACATAATAGCAAGTTGATTGTCAATCTTATCAAGATCATCCGATTCCACATCAGAATCATCATCAGAAGAGGATTGTTGTTTAACCACCATATACTTATTTTTAATAGGATAGGCAGTTTTAAAAGCAACTCTAGAAGTATTGGTCGACTCATTCTTAGCATAAGATGTAAGAGTCTTCCTAAAGGCTAATTCAAGTTCCATAATTCTCAATTTAAAGCTAAGCAATTCAGGTGTGAGGGAAGGATCATTCTTTTCTTAAATGATATACCGTTTATGGTCAAACCAAGGTACAAGAGATCTCAGAATTTTAGCACACACATCTTTATCAGAATATTCAACACCATTCACATGCAATTGGGTAATGATATTAGTCAAACGCATATAAAAATCATCAAATGGTTCATTATCGTTCATAACTAGCATATTGTATTGTTGAACCAACATTCGTGTTTTACATTGCTTTACTCTATCATCACCCTCGTGTGCAATAACTAAAGTATCCCAAGCATCCTTACTAGTAGTGCAATGACATATACGTTTCAATTCATTTTCACTCACACTCATGAAAATCGCATTTCTGCCCTTATTATTGAAATTGCTTATCTTTTCCTGATCAACACATAATTCATTAATTTTCAGCTTTCTAAAAATAGTGCTACCTTCTGCTATGGGAGTAGTGGGGTGTCTATAACCATTTTCAATTAAATCCCACACGTCATCTTCTAAAGTGACTTGAATAAATGCAACCATTCTGATTTTCCAGTATGCAAAGTTTGAGCCATCGAAAACAGGAGGTCTACTAAAATTTCCAAGCCTAAATAACTGACTTTAATCATCCATTAAAACAAGGTTTAAAGAGTTTAACACAAGTTTTGAAAATGATCTTTAAAAGTCTAGCTCTGATACCACTTGTAGGAACCCAGCAATGCACAAAAGACTTTTATGTGCGGAAGTAAACTTATTGTTGAGTAAACACCTTAAACCTACGAGTTTATATGAATGATGCAAAGGGGACCAAATTAAACTTCTACTTAATTTGTTAACTTTATGAAAATGAATTTGATTTTCAAAGTTAATTACCAGTCCAAATTATTATCTTGTTAAATCAAGGTGATTTACAATAATTATAACCAATTCAATTTTAGGCGAGTTTCTATTTAGTTAAGCCTACTTTTTCTTGTGAGGTGATATACAGAAATATACAACACACTGTGTTTATTTTACGTCGCAAAAACCCTTCCCCGGGAAAAACGACGGACTCCTCTAGGAGTTACCTAATCTACTTCCACTAAAACAATAAATCAATAGGGACGATTTACAAACAACAAACTAGACAAATAAAGAAGAAAGATCTAGCTATTACCCCACTCGACCAAGTCTTCTGCCTGGTTGCTTATTATGTTCTCTCTTTAAACAGTCCTCACTTGTTTTTACGTTCTTCACTTCTAGCCTCCCCTCTGACTTCTTTAAGCGCAGGTTGGCTCAGTTCCTATTATTTATTTTCTAGTGAAGTGATAGTGTGTGGTGTACTATCCTATATGAATACACACCCACACTTAAATGGATACACACAGAATGCAATGAAATAGACTATATCACCTATATCTTTGCAAGTCTTATGTCATTCAAATCAACTCTACTTGACTTTGAATACAATTTTGAAAAGCTTTCTTTTCTCTTTCTTTAATTCTTGAACACTAGACTTGTTCAGATATTCACAGAATCAAATGTGTCTACGTGAATATGAAGTGACTGATTATATGTGAGTGATATGAGATGAAAACAATTTCTGAAAATCACTTACACAATCAAGTAATCATGTTCACAGAATAATGACTTCAAGTATATTCAACAAAATCATACAGTCAAATATTCACAATCTTGTTTTTCAGAAAACAAATATTATATTAAATCAGATTTTAATCTAAAATCTTATCAAGACTATTTTCACAAATATTTCAGATTAAATCAAAACAGTCTTAAGCACACAAGAGAATAATATTCAGTTCATATTTTAAATCTTCACAAATCAGATCTTAAAAATCTTAGGTTTAACTTTCTAAACCACAAACAATACAAATATGAATATTAACAAATATTTTCTGAAAAATATGTTTTAAAACAAAATGTTTTAAAAACATTCAAGATCTCAGAAATAAGTCACAAATAGAATATTCACACAAAAATTAATTTCGTGAATAGTGTGTATTGTGTAAAAATCTAATATCTAAAGACTGATCTAAAAATACACAAAAAGATGAGAGAACTCACTTACAAAAACAATATACTCTTGAAAAGTCGTAAGTGCAGATTTATAATGAGCGAAGTCCAATCTTCATTTTCGTTTTGACCGAAATCAATACTTGAAGATGACACACAATATTTCTGGTCTAATCTCTCTCTCTCTCTCTCTCTCTCTCTCTCTCTCTCTTTCTAAAAATTTTGACAGAGTTCTACTACAAAAATTATTTTCTCAGCTCTATAAAAATGATACACAACGGGTACTATTTATAGAGTGCACAAGTGTGTGAAGATTGGTGTAAAAAGGAATCACATGGATTACAAAAATAATACACACAACCGTAGATAAAAATAGATCTGATGGTTCACAAAGAAACACAAAGTGTAGTGTTAAAAATGTGACACGTATAGTGCAAGCTGTAAGAGACTAACATATTCAAAAAACAATTAGTTATATAAAATGTGTCGTTTTTAAAAATATGCCAGTTGTACTACACTGCGTACCAATAACGCTACCAATATTACCGTTGGACAAAAGTGACACACGGTGTCGTTTTGGAAAAAATACCAGTTATGGTTTATATAAAAAACGTGCGCGGTAAGAGGCAGTTATGGGAGCTAGCTGTGACGTACAGAAAAATATGTTACCGTTGTAAATAATATTAATATGGCATCGTTTTTAGAGAAAACCGAATACCATACTAGTTGTAGTTTCAAAACCGTGGGCGTAAAAAAGTACAGAACCAAGGGGCGGTAACGGGTATAGCTGGTACAGCCTAAGGTCAAGTCTGTAGAGGTGTACAGGTCATGTATCAATGCAGGAAAGCATTGGAACACGCCACAGAATAGGGTCACGCTACCTCATGCCAACAGTTACCTAAGGGGTCAGATCGGCAGGTACAAATAGTATAAAACAAAGCCACATAACATATAAAAGAATATATAATATGACACGCCTACTGGACCATCAGTTCTTGGACAAAAGACAAGTCCTACATAGTTTATAACATCAACAACTATAGCTAGACTCTAGGGCCTACTAAGGTCAAACAGAAAGCTATATATATATATATATATATATATATATATATAAAATTCCCATAATAACGAAATAGCAATGCAACCGGCAACAAACAAAAGGCCACGCACGCATGTATATATATAAAATATACACGAACACATATAATACGCATGCAAACATACAATATAGCATATCGCGCATACATAAAATTATACATATAAAAATAGTATGGCACGCACATGTAATATTTCAAATAAAAAAAAATATTTTTAACTTCAAAAAAATACTCTGCAACTTTTATTAAAAAAAAATATTTAGTGTCAAAACTGATTTTCCAAGAAATATTTTTCTTATAAAAATTTCAAATTAAATTTTTTGAACTCAAAAATTATTTTATTATGACGAAACAAAATATTATCATAGGATATGATAAATAACATGAACATGCAACGTGGTGTCGTGTCTTACGTGACAAAAATTCCTATGAGCCATAGAAACTGAAAGTTACCTTTTTCTGAGAGGGCGAACTGAATGGAGTGCACATTTGATGTAGATGGACAAAGAGAGCTTGGCGTCGATATGGGGACACGCAATCCAAAATTACAAAAATATTTTGTCAAAATTCAAATCCAACTAGATGAAGTCCTATATAGCTAAAGCACCAAAAGCAAACCCTAAGTGTGCTCTATATAGGGACATCAGGTGTGAGTGTAGACCAATAGGGGCAGTGTTGTGATTTTTGGGTGAGATGTATTATGTGGCAACATTAATGTTGAGAGTAACCTTAGTAATTGTTGATACCAAAAATTATCCATCTACGTTTACCATTCGGATATTGACACATGCTGTATAGTGGAAGATTAATCCTAGTCAACAAGGATGAAATTTTGACCTACTGAGGGATACCGACCAACATCAGGAAGACCGACCAACACTAGGAAGGCTGACCAACAATGATAGGAAAATGCCAACAGTTGTATACATAAATGATTGTGCATATGTAAATGTCTACGATATAGAGACATTCCATCCTTTGATATTCCAGCTCTTGTACATCCATGGGGGCTATATATACATTATAAACCCTACATCTAAGGGAGGAACGCAAAAAAGAGGCAATTAAATAAGCCCAAAGGAATGGGTCGTACCTTAACTTGGTCAGAACATTACCGACCACCCGAGGAGGATTCAAGTACCTGGTTGTCACAGTGGATTATTTTACAAAATGGGTTGAGGTAGATTTCCTAATAAACATGCCTTATAAAAAGGTCTATTAGTTCATGTGGAAAAAACATCTTCTGTAGGATGTCGTATGCTTTCATTACTGACCATGGAACAAAGTTTGACAATGATGAATTTGCAACTTACTGTGCTCAGTTAAATATTTAAAAATTTCATTCAGCTCCAAGACATCCTCAGAGTAATGGACAAACTAAAGTTACGAACAGAACTTTGCTTAACGGTTTGAAGAAAAGGCTTGATGATGCCAAGGGAAATTGGATAAACGTGCTACATTCTGTCTTGTGGGCATACCAAAAAACCACGATAATAGCAACTAGAGAATCCCCAGATATGTTAGCATTTGGGATGGAAGTTGTCATACCTACTGAGCCGAGTTTACCATCCCATAGAGTTTTAAATTTTAACTCTCTTATAAGTGATATAATGAGAAGGTTAGATCTAGATATGCTGGAAGAAGTAAGAGAAGATTCTGCCCTATGAAATACAACCTACCAACAGAGAGAACCTATTTTTACAATAAAAGGATGAAACTGACCAACTTGACGGAAGGAAATTATGTGCCGAAGAAAGTGCTGCAGAAAAATAACAAGCTTGAGGCCAATTGGCATGAGCCATACCGTATTTCAACTGTGATCCGACTTGGAACTTATCGAATTGAAACCTTGGAAGGCGAAGACTTCAAAAACCCATGGCATGCCAAGAATCCCAGAAAATATTACCAATGATGTTATAATTAGTTTCAAAATCAACTTTCAGTATTAATAAAATAATCAGTTCTTTTAATTTTTGTTTTTGATTTTTTTGGAAGCACTAGTGATATGCGCTATTATAGCTCAAATTGTTGCTTGGCTCAACAAATATTTCCCTAAAAGATGCTCGACTGAATAGAAGAATACAAGAAAGTTTCTCAAAAAAGTCACAAACATGATCACTGATACACGAATTCCAAGTCAATAGGATGCTAAGTCCTTAGGAAACTTGGTCCACAAACATAAGCATAAAACAAGATCTTTATCCTACTGGGAAAAGTGCATGAAAAATATTGCAAAGATTCCTCCAGAGGAATGTAAGCACATATTCCACATACGCCTGGTCACACCACTAGTATCTAATGTAAAAACCCAACACTTGAGTGCATTATTAAAAACTTTGGAGACATATGGGTAACTAGATCCAAATTTTGATTTTAATCTAAGTATGCTAGTAGAAACTATGTATTCATCTAATTAGCTCAAAATTTAGATGTTAATCTAAGTATGCTAAATAGAACATCTGCACTCATTGATAATTGATGCTCAACTTAGATTTTAATAGAAGTGTTTTAATAGAACTAATGACAAAGAAATGATTAACATTCAACACAAGATAAGTTGATCAAACTTTCATTTCATTAAATCAAATTAATTATATAACTGTGTTAACAAAATAAAGTACAAAGCTTTATTCTATAGGACATTTCCCTTCAGCTTTGGAAACAGGATCCATTTATGCAGGAGGATCATCTAAAGTTTAAGGAGAATTAATGAAGTTAAAATCCTGAAGCATTCTGGCATTACTGCTATTGGGATGATCAAGCAAGTGAGGAGGTCAGATGATCTCTAATTCACTATGAAGCTCATAATCTCTTAAGTACATTGAAATCAAGCATTGAGGAATATGTCAGACATGAATCCAATTAACATCTAATTTAAAAGGGGGATTGTCAAGGTCAAGAAATTCTAGATCATACCAGTCCCACAGTTGGCTATTTTGATCCACCTCTATCACTGTCAAAGCATTCATCCAACCCTATTTGTTTCTCTCATTCTTATCTTGTTGAAGCTCGTCATCAAGATGACCCAAAGCTTCATTTTACCCTTCCATCCAGACTTCCCTTGGTTGTTTATGGAATTGAGAGGTCAATTTGTCAACCTTTTAATGCACTTTCATCAACACTCCATCCTTAACTTGTAACTGAGAAGATTGAGTGGATAGTTTCTCGGACAAGGTCTGTAACTTCTAGGACATCTCATCAATGGCTTGATTTTTGGCATTTAGTTATGAAACTTGATTGGTAAGGGTCTATTAGGCCCTAATTTCCTCTATAGTACCTCTGCCAGGTTTGACACTAGCTCAGGAAGATGAAGAAGCAGATTTCGATTTCTTCAGGGCCTCTAGCTCCTCACTCAACCTTGCATTCTCAACCTCTAAGAATGAGTGACCCTCATTCGGAGTATAAACAAAATCAATGGATGACTTCAAGGCATCAAGTTCATCTCTCAATTTGTTGTTCTCTTCATACAGAAGCTTAGCAATAGCCCATGCTTCCTCCACTTCACGATTAAGCAAGAATTCTTGCCTACGAAAATGGGAGGAGAATTTATCCAACTTTTGCTAAAAGCCCCAACCTTTACTCAAGGACTGGAACTTCTTCTCATAATCCTCATGCAAATGTGCCTTAGTTTCCTTGTGGTCCTCCTTTATCTCTTTAATAATTTTAAAGTAGGCAACGTTGTGGTCACCGCCGGATCAAGAAGACACTAAAGATGAATATAGTCCTCTTTGGCTTGCTCACTTCAGTAGGTCAGCCTCGATCAGAGATAAGTGACCAGATTTAAAAAGCTCATTAAACCTCTAGAGTATCTCAAAATCATTAGATGAGAAGTATTCCAATTTATCCATAAACTATTAAGAAGAAGAAAGTCATCAATAAATAAGGCGTATAGCATAGATAAATACAAGCAGAGGAACAAAAACATTTCTCTTTTAATTAATAAAAGGGGAAAGTACAGGTACATCTTCAAAAAAGAAAAAGAAAAAGTACAACTACTGAAAAAGGGAAACAAAAAGATGCTCAGTTCTACACCTTCTTCTTATCTGCCTCATGATCAGCTGAAGTAAAAGCTAGAGTAGAAGGAGGCGGAGGATTAACTGTAAAGGGGGAAAAAGAATCAACATCCTAGTGTTGATTGGAAGACTCCATCACTCTAAGGGATTCACTGAAACCTGCCTCATCATTAACTTCCTCATCTAGGTTTGTAGGGACCTAGGATCATGTTGTAAGAAAAACTCGGGGTCTTCTGGAGTGCCGATGTCCACCAGAGTAGGTGACCAACCATCCTTAAAGAATTTTTTCTTTACAAACTCAATTTGTAAAGAAGCTGCTCCAATGTCCTTATCCCAGCCTCTGTTGAAGCCAACCTCCCTAGCCTTAGTCCTTTTCACCTTCTTAACACTCAAATCCTTCTGTAACTGAGTGTTCTTGACTTTTTCAGTATCTAAGTCTTGTTAAAAGTTATCAGCCAGAGCCCGAGAATTTTCAATAGCTCTTTCAACAGTTTTCACCTTCTCCTCCTATTTCTTTTATTCATTGGCCAGTGCTTGTTGGGAATCAAGCAATGACTTTTTCAGCTCAATAAAAGCTTCTTCAACAATATCTCAAAACCTCATCTTTTTCTAACATGTTATTAAATTCAATGAGGAACTACACAAGAATAATAAGGAAAGTCAGTATTATGAAGAACAAATAAAGAGACAGAAAAATAAAAAGGTAAATGAACATACCAGAGCAAGGCTTTGAGCAGCCTATCAGAACTTTTGGAACGAGGTAGTGCAGTCACAACACCTCTATGGTCTGGTAAAGTCCCATACTTTATTAGTTGTCTTGCCACTAGAGAGTAATAAGAAGATATATCGACCAACTCACGCTGGTCAGGAAGGGTAGAAGAACCTTCTGCTATCTTAGAAGGAATCCATTTCCTTATTCTTTTCAAGGGGATCTCTTTAAATTTCTTAGCAGGAGGTTTCTTCCCGAATTCATCTTTATTTTTCATCCCCTCATCAGCTTTTTTAGAGGGGGATTGGTAGCTATGTCTCCCAAAATGTTGGGAAACTTCCTTTTTCCCATAGCAGCGGAAAAAGGTAAGTTTGAATCTAAACAAGAAGGGGAGTGGGTAGAAAGATCACCACTGCTAAATGCAACAGCTAAGGAAGTAAAAAAAGGTTCTTACTCAAGGTCAATTACAGAGGAGGAGTGGCTATTAGGGGACGATCAATAAAGGAAGAAATTGTATTCTTGTACTGTAATAAATAGGATTAAGACCTAATATGTTCCTCGCCAACCCTCTGATAAAGTCCCCAAATGAGTTTTTACTCCCCGAGGTTCACTTCACTCTCCTTCGGGCACCTTTTATTTTGATCAACTGCAATAAAAATTTATAGAGAAATAATTAGTATTACATTTAAGCAAGTATGTATAGGAAAAGACAGTTAAATGAGGAATAACCTATCTCATTGCTAAAAGGAAGGCATCTAGACCCCTGATACTCAGCATTCCTAGTCAAAGGGGAGTATTGCCAATTTTTTACAACAACTCCATGCTCAAAATAATACCTATTCAAGTCTAGATGATTGAATATTGATGCTTTGTTTACAACCCTAGTCTTTAAATAAAAAATGGTGTCACTAGTCACCCACTGATAATAAAACATTATTTTTGGAATCCCAAGATAGGTTCCATGGATTTGATTCAACCTATATACTCCATTTATAACCCTCCAAGTATTGGGGGCTACCCTAGCTGGGACAATATCAAAATACTGACAAAAATCAAGGAAAAAGGGGATTGGAGGAAAGGTAAATCCACATTCCACTATAAAGATAGAGGGGAACCAGTGACCCTCAGTAAGTGAGAAAAAATCAGTAGGCAAAGTAGCGTGTTCCAACACAACCCAAGAGGGAATGTTAAATTCAATTTTGAATTAATCAAGATAATTAATAGAGTAAACCTTGATGAAGAATAAAAGAAAAGATAAAGAGTTCTTACAAAGATTAAGGATTCAACAAGAAGTGAAGGACAATAAACGATCGCACAAGAGAGAAAAAGAAATTCTGAAGACATTGTAGCCAAAAACTCTAAGAAAATTTGAGGTAAGAAAGGATCGTGGCTTTTCCCTCTCTTTATAGGTTGCCTCAAAATCTAGAAAAATAATGATTAAAAGGCAGCGTCAATTGAACTAGTGGCGGCTAAAGGCAAAAAAGACAAAATTTCCCGAAAACGATTCGTTAAAGTTGTGGATAATTTCAAAAATGTCACGTGCATTATATTTTCATAGTTAAACCATAATTTTTATAAATATGGGAAGTCGGCAACCGAACAAGCCTAAAGTTGTTTCCCGAGCAACTTTTAGAGCTAAATTCTCCATACTCATGTTAAAACTTCAAGCATGAAACATTAGGGGTTTCTGTTGATACACAAAATTATCCATCTACGTGGACCATTCAGATACTCACATATGCTGTACAATGAAAGATTAATCCTATTCAACAAGGATGAAATGTCGACCTACTGAGGGATACCGAACAACATTAGGAAGATCAACCAACACCAGGAAGATCGACCAACAATGAAAGAAAAATGCCAATAGTTATATACATAAATGATTGTACAAATGTAAATGTCTACGATATAAGGACATTGCATCCGTTAATATTCCAGTGCTTGTACACTGCCCAGGGGCTATAAATACATTGTAAATCCTACATCCAAGGGACACGAGAAAAGAGGCAATTGAACAAGCCTAACATAATACACAATAGTGGACGTAGGCTCTTCCCTTAAGCCGAACCACTTTAAAAATGTTTTGTCTCTTTTACTTATGTTTATCTGTGATTAATTAATTAGCCCACTCTAGTTTTTCGCATCAACAGTAATTGTAGAAACATCGAGTATGACCGTTGAGACTTAGCTATAAAGGTTGTATAATTCATCTAAGTAGGTTATGTGACTGAGTGGCAAGAACGTATAGGGTCCCTTGATTAAGGACTTGGATTTTGTGTACCTTGATTATAATGTGGGTCTAGATAATCAAGATGATTTGAATTAAAATAGGAGTGAACCTATAAAATCTTGGTGATTTAGTGTTAAGTACAAGCATTGCAATGTTCTAGAATAGGACCTCTTATGGAATCACTAGGGTGAGCCTCCTCTTAGGTAATACTCGACGTCCAGTGTCCTACCAAAATTCTGCTGGTATTAATTTATAGTGTTTCAGATAATAATGTGGTGTTGAGGAACATGATCCCTTGTGGTGCCCATGGTGTGGGCCTTAGTGTTTATAGTTAATACTCGATGTCCCGTATCCTATCAAAATATATAGTTATGTTAGCTTTTAGATTAACACACAGTACGATGTTTACATAGTGAGGCAATTTAGTTGTCATGGTTGAGGATTCATTGAGGGTTAAATGATAGGACCTAGTGAAATTAACTTCAACTTAATAATATGGATCGGAATTAATCCGTATTGATAATTCCTTGGAGATATATACTAAGGTTTAGTTAGTGAGATGTTAATGCAAGTGTTAGATATTCCCTAGTAACAATGAACTCAAGGTTATGCACCGTGTATTTTGATGACAATGATGTTTCTCCTTAAACCTTTTGGGATTCTTTATGATGTCAAGGATATAGCCTTACAGTTAGTAAAAGATGTAGTGAATGGGATTGATGCCTTGAGGTTATGAGTTGCTGGCCATTATCGATTGTCATGTATGATAGGATTCTGTCACGATGACTCTTACACTAGGATGTGTATTACCATTTTGGGATTATTGAATTCATGTATTTTCCATGAAGCGTATGGAAGAATCAATGTTGTTGTTAACGCAAAAATTCTTCGTCTACGAGGACCAGTCAGAAATGGACACCTGTTATCCAACGTGGCTATATTTATACTTTCTCACCACCCGAGGAGAGTTGGTCGTCATACTAACTAACTCAAGGAAGACCAACCACCCAATAAGACTAACAGTTATATTCATTGTATATAGATGTAAATGTCTGAATATATAAAGAAATTCCATCTCTTGGACTCCCATCACTATAAATACATGCATTCCCTTAGCCAAGGAGACATAATACACAAGATATATACAATCTGAACTAAACAATTCTCTACACACCTCTTTCTCTCTCTACACCATATTGCGCTATTGTACACCCTTGGGAATAAAAGAACAGTGGACGTAGGCCTTATTTATAGCCGAACCACTTTGAAAACCTTTGTCTCTTATATGTTTGATGTGCGTGTTTATCTTCATTTCATCTTCAATCTCATCCTCATCATTTATCTTCCGTTAACGCCACTAAAATGGCATAAACCATTTTCTGTCTTCAACAGATTGGCGCCGTCTGTGGAAATTCTACGCAAGAATTATTTCTTTATTAGAAGAGATGAAGATCATCCTCATACGCTAAGTTTTCTCTATTTTTTCTTATAATCAATTATATGTTGTGCATACATCTTTTGATCCGGTCATGATTTTTATGTTTATATACATAAAATTAGTTACCCAATTTTTTGTGTCAAAATCTGCAAAATATTGCATATCATGATTTTATAGTCATAACCGTTAGATTAATCCTTATTGAGAAATCTATAAAATGATGGATTTCACAATCATAACTTTTGTCTTGATTCTCAAGTTTAAATTTTATATCATGAAATAAACAATCCGAACGATTACGTATTTTCATTTGTGATGCTAAATTATAATTCGTCCATCGATCTGCACAAAATGTGTCAGTTTCATATAAGTTCCATAATATTTTGTTTAGACATGACATACATTTGTTCATCATATTTTTATACAAAAGTCAAAAATAACTCTCTCTCCTGAAAACCAATGACCCACTTTCATAAAGAAAATGAAAAATGAACAGTCATTCAAGAAAGGGCAATGAAGAAATTTCCCAGGAAGATGAAGAAGTTTTGGATTTATTAATTTCATATCAATCGTTTCTACTTCAACGTTATAAAGTAACGAAAATTACAAAATCGCGACACAAGTCCGTACTCTAAACTTCCCCATGATTCGTTATTAAGCAACATCGCTATTGAAAAGTATCAAACCCCAACTGGATATCTGGGTTCATTCTTGATCAGCAGATCACAACACAAGGAACTGAATTTATCAGCAAATCCCAACAATAAATATGGGAAAATTTAGTTTTGAAAAATCCCAATCGGAGATGTCAGACCTGAATTTATTTATACATATCTTGATATCAGATTCACACAAATTGGTGGCTTTCTACACTGGTCGACGATCGCCGAGGTGGTCGGCACCATTATTTAATTTTTATCTGTCTCAGATCTTATCAAATCGATTCAGTACAAAAGTAATCATGAATTCAAACTGAACATGAAAATCGGATAGTAAAACTGATTTGGATGTTACTCATATGAAACCCAAGTAGTACCATAGACCTCTCCGGCCTGTTACCCGTCCTTGCTGGATGATACTCTCACCCAGACCACTCAGGGTGGTTGGCGACTACTATGAGCGTAGAAAATAATTAGTCAGCATAACATATTATAGGTCGGTAGACTGCGACGCCATCCATTCTTGGTCAGCGACTACAACCTATAGATTTTCGGTCGGCGTCAAGTGTTGTATAGGTCAGAGGCATCCAACATTGAACGTACATAACCCGTAAGGTTGGTCAGCGTGGCTACCAGGTTTTCTTGCACAAGATTGTAATCTTGTTACATCATCTAATGTTAATAGGCAATCATCTATTGATAATTTATTGTTGGTTGGAGACAAGTACTGCAGATCGATTGCTTCCATATATAGGTCGGTAGTTCCTATCTGTTGGTCGGTATTCTTGTACGATGGGTTGGTCGGCATTCATGGTCGGACGAACCATAGTCATCATCGCTAATCGACATCATAAGATAAAACATGTATCAAACTTCATTAGACGCTTGGGTTTCAGACCTGGTCAAAATTTGTTGTCTCAAGACTTTTGGTTTGGCCAGGCTTTTTAAGTTCCTTGGAGACAATTGGACTCCATAAAGGTTGGGACCCAAATTTATTCAATTTTATTAAAATAAAACACTTGCTGTTAAAAATAACTTTTGCGTAGATATCATCCCAAATTATATTGAGTACTAGCTGAATTTTCAATAATTCTATAAAAAATTCTAGACTCTTTATATTTGTTATATATTTAATTATCTGACACATGCTTGGCATAAAAAATATTATGCTCTGAAATATTTATTGACTAAATTATTCTCATGATTAATTGGTTTAGCCTCCATATATGTTCAAGCAACCTATTAAATTTCACAAGTACAAGATTTAGTGCCGACGAATGCTCAACCACAATCTTAAACTTCTGGAAAAAGATTATCATTGCTCGGCATTATGAAATTTTGCCTCAATAAGGCACTATTGATTTTATTAACTGCTCTAAAATATGCTCAAGCACGAATCATTCTCTATATCCATTCGTATGCATATTCTATATTCATCTCAGCATGGAGCTCGGCAAAATATTTATTATTATATATTCTGTTCCGAAGAGATCTGCAACATTTATTATATTTCACCCCTAACAGACAGTTTGTTTGGGTAATTCTTATTTTTATTTAGGCCCGATTAAGTACTCGACCATATTCTTATGTTTTGGAAAATATTATCCTTGTTCGGCATTATGGAATTTTTCCTCGACAGATTAGCCAGACACTTTATTATTATTCTGAATCATTCTTTATGTCTGTTCGGATGCATATTCTATATTCATCCCAACATGGAGCTCGGAAAAATATTTATTATCATATATTCAACTCCAAGGAAATCTACATTAGTTATGATATTATATCCAATAGACTATTGGTCGGGAAAATTCTTCTCTTTATATATATTCAACAACCACCAAGCAAGGTTGGTCGGCATCAACAAACCTCACCAACATTGTTGGTATAACAATCAAGCAAGGCAAAGCCTGTTTCATAATGGGTGACCTCAAGGGGCATTCAAAACTAGGTAAGAAGATGGGTGACCTCAAGGGGCATCCACTGCCTAGGCACCAAGGCAATCTAGATAAGATTGTTACAACTAAGCAAGAACATGGGATGAAAATAATTCCATTGCTTAGGCACTTATGGGTGATCAAAAGATTGCTACAACTAGGCAGGAGCATGGGATAAATATTCCATTGCCTAGGCACACTAAGACAAACATAAATTTGCAAATCGTTAAATCATATACAAAGATTAAGGAGAAGATAAATTTCATGTTTGAAGAATGCTTAGGAAATCTACTATTCTCTAAAAATGCAGGATGAATCGATCCTTTCCTTATTATTATCTAGATTTCTTATTAAGCCCGGTAGATGGTCAACACTCTTATTATCTGGACTTCTTATTAAGCCCGACAGATGGTCAGCACTCTTATTATTTATCTGGATTTCTCAGCGCTTCTATTATATATATGGATTTCTCACTAGCACGGATATTCGATGCAAATAATATATTATGCTCAATCCAACTTATTATTAGGCTCGGGCATCATCATTTTTTTAGTCTCCTAAGGCCAACTGTGCTCCATATATGCCGATCAGCGGCACATACCAGAATCAGATTCCTAATTGGAATATATCACATTCTTAATTAGAATTCCCACAGATTCCTAATTGGAATGCCAATGCATTTCTAAATTGGACTATATGTTGAAACCAGTTTTACTCAACCAAAATGAAAACATGCAAAGTTCTTGGGAAGTCATTTCAGGGAACATTTCCTCGGCCTTATCTTTTCTATCAAGACCAACATACTTCAAGGAAAAGAAAGAATTTAGAGTTCATATTCCACACTTGGGGGCTTTTACTACATAATTAATTATTCATTCAGTGGCACAGTTTGCTAACATCATGCAGTATTAGTCGAGCATCAAATTCAACTCCATAAACCTACATAGTTGGGGCCCCGACCAATCATGATTCAGGAGTTGTTTTTGCTCAGGAGTTATGTTTTTGAAGTTCAAGAGGCATATTCACGAGTTAATTTTGCTATTGAAGTTCAGGAAGCATATTCAAGAGTTATTATGCACATGCTATTGAAGTTCAGGAGTCAGATTCAACATCTACTACTACTGCTGTCCTGACCAATAATGAAGAAGAAGTTGTACTTATATGTAAATGTTTCAAAGATCGTTACTAGCTCGACACTAATCATATTGAAGAAATGGGTTCAAAAGCTAGCATGTCATAACAACAAATCACTCAGAGGTGCAGAGGTAAAAAAAATCAAACATGGACAATCAGCACTTAGTTGGTTAGCAAAGAAGGCAGTTGGTCAGCATAAAAGGCAGTTGGTCAGCTAACCAACCAACCAACATACTTGAAGATTATGACAAGAAACAAGCTACAAACTATGAATTTACCGCATCCAGATTCCCAGGGGTGATACATAGCACACGTTCACTTGGCGAACAGAGTTTCTTACAATAAAGATTAGCTCCAACGCAACCATCAATCATCCTGAATCATCCATTGACCAGAATATAGTGCACTTTATGTTGAAAAAATTAAGAAGGAAGATCAGTAATTTCATTATGCACAAGCACCGATCAACATTGCAGAATAAATGCTCCATCCTTTCAGTAAACCATCAAGCATGGATCATTGGGGGCTTCTGTTAACGCAAAAATTCTCTGTCTACGCGGACCAGTTAGAAAATGACACCTGTTATCCTACGTGGCAATATTTATTCTTGACCGGCACCCGAGGAGAGTTGGTCGGCATACCAACCAACGCACGACATACGAACCAACTTAAGGAAGACCAAACAACCAAGAAGACCAATAGTTATATTCATTGTATATAGATGTAAATGTATGAATATATAAAGACATTCCATCTCTTGGACTCCCATCACTATAAATACATGCATTCCCTTAGCCAAGGAGACACGATACACAAGATACATACAATCTGAACTAAGCAATTCTCTACACACCTCTTTCTCTCTCTACACCATATTGCGATATTGTACACCCATGGGAATAAAAGAACAGTGGACATAGGCTTTATTCATAGTCGGACCACTTTAAAAACCTTTGTCTCTTATATGTTTGATGTGCTTGTTTATCTTAATTTCATCTTCAATCTCATCCTCATCATTTATCTGCAAAATGGTCTATGCTATTTTAGTGGCGTCAACAGTTGTATTGAGGTTTTTGTGGCGATGGTAAATCAATGATGATTGTTGTATGGTTAGGTCCTGTTGATTTGTGGTAGTTCTTTTGAATTAGACCATGGCTTTTGTTTATAGGATTATGTCATGATATAACTTTTGAGGATAAGGTCGGAAGTAGGTTAATAAATGTTAAGTTAAACCTGAAAGACTTAGAAAACAATGATGTTCATCATGGTTTTAGAGATATATCTTGGAATGGAGTGTTAGGATTGATTATAGCGCATACATGTGCTACCTATATGGTTTAGGATGACTCTGGTGATGGAAATCATTAGGTCTTAGGAATAGATAATGCTTGAAAGTTTGAGATTCCATTACAATAGTTATGATTTTGGATCACGTCAGACGTTGCTAAGGGTCGTAGCAGTGGTCCATGAGTTAAATGCTCAAAACTATCTGAGTGTCGTGTTTTACTTGATAAGAGTGATCTCGAAAGTCGAGGTTAGCTATCGCATGTTGAAATTATGGAGACTTGGGTATGATAGGTCAGTGGATAATGGTAAGCATTAGAATTATGTAATTTCATTTAGTTCAGATGGTATTGCTTGCTAATAATGTAAAGGTGGCATTAGTATTAAGGTGGGAATCCTAGCATTTCAACTTCCTAAAGAAATCAATTTCGTACTTCGTTCGTTCTGCAAGGATGGATGATTCATGGTTAGGACCCATCAGGGTTACTAGTATAAGAAAGGGTAAGTGGCGAGGCTAAGACTTTAGCAGATATCAGTGAGAGTTATATATTTCAAGTGTACGTTCTGGGTTCGTACTTCGTGTGGATCTGGTCGTTATTGGAATTTGATTGTCTTCTTTTGACCACATCGACCTTTTATTTCGTTGCATATTTTATGACTTCTTTGATCCCAATAGTGGAAAGTTATTGATCTATTTTGATTTAAGTGTACCACTGTATAAGCTTCGTAGTGATGTGGGCTAAGCTGGTTGTGGCTGATGCGTTATAGTAAATGAGTGCACTCTTCTTAGAAGGCACCTTTTCTCTACACTAGTTTGTGTGTATGCGTGGTCTCTCGCATATAGTTTTCATATTTCACTTGATTACTTTAGGTTAACATATTTTTAATAGTTAACCGGTATAACTAGTTACGACTTCATCATTGGTTTTGAGGTTGTGACTCGAGGATAATGAGCATTAGATCATGATAAAACATTAGATGTTAGTGTTTGACTTTTCTTGGAATTGTACAAACTGAGGATGTGAACGCTTGTGTATATTTGTGTTGTACCTAGGATAACTCTAGGTTAGCATAAGTGCTTAGCCATAAATTCTTCACATTTATCCCTTAATTTAGGTATTTTCATGTTCCCGTGTGTTGTAATTCATATGGATTTGTCTCATATTTATGCCACTAAACCCTTTTGGCAAGTATTTAGTATTTTGTGTATCTCTTATGTGTTTTACAGGTATTTCATGCAAGTTAGTGCCAAAGAGAACTCAAAATAGTGAAAGAAACCAAGAAACGGGGAGTTGAAGGGAATTTTAGTAAGTTTTCAGCCATAGTCCGGAGGTGAGTCCAACTGGAAAGTTGAAGAGCTTTCAATTACAAGAACATTGGAAAAAATGTCACCTCAATTCGACCTACAGTGAAGAAATTATGGTCATTTGAAGTTGAGGGGAATGAAAAAAAAAAGCTGTCAGACCCAAACCGAACCGAAGCTGAGAGAAAAGAACTGGTTTGCCCATTTGTCATGCACCAGATCAGTTACAAAATTAGTCACTCTTTCTAAGTGTGACAAATTGCCAGATACAGAATTTTTATTTTGTCCTTATCTTTTAGCCAAAAGAGGTCTATATTTTGGGGACTCTTCTAAATGACCTCTAGCCTATATATTTAGTCATTAAGACTCTTTTTATTCAGATTTCATTCATGTAAAAGCTCCATAATCAATTAGGAACATCTAGGAGAAGAATCAACATATTTTGCACCTTTAATTCAAGAGCTTTTCTAGTTTTTCTTCAACCTTTGATTTCTTCTTGCATGTTCTTGTTCTTCAATCTTGGTAACTTTTATTTCCAACACTTTTATTATTATTCTCATGTTTAATCTCTCTTTCCAAGCAATTATGAGTTCATACAGCGTAAATAACGTAGTTTTCACTAATTTCACCATGTTAGGCTAGATTTTCAAAGGTTGGGGTGCATGAACCCCACCCGATGTAATTTACGATAGTGGAAATACAATTTTGAATTAAAATCTAAGGTGAATTATATCGTAGTTCATACAATACTACTTTAATTCAACCTTTGCTTACATATTGTGCGAGCTACAATCCCTCATATGTGTAATACTTAGGTGAAATAAAGCCCAAATTTTAATTCAACCTTTGCTTACATACTGTGCGGGCTACAATCCCTCATATATGTAATACTGAGGAGTATTAAAAAGTTGAATTCATTTAAAGCTTTAATTCTGAAACTAGTATCCTACGAAGTGAATTACTAGGGTGTGGGGGATTGTAACCCAACTTATCTTTCTCATCTCATAAGTAAAGTTTTAGTTAAATCATCAAAAAAAAATTCGTTAATTTAGAGTAGTTGCATTTCATTTTTTTTATAATTCCATTAATTAATATTTTTCCAAAAATTGCATCTATTTGTAGTTGTTTCCCAATTCAAATCACCTTTTCGATCTTTTTAGAGTCAAGTTGGGGTTAACAGTCTTACCTTTGTCGTCATGTTCACTCGTCCAAGTTCCCCAAGGATTCGATACCCAGACTAGCCACTATACTCCACAAGAGTGTAGTTAAAGTTTAGGTTTTTATTTTGTGGTTGGAAGCCGATAACAACGACTAGTGTATTTACACGGACGCTTGGTTTCCACCTCGATCAGTAAGGATCTTGTAGAAGATATCGATTGGGTAGAAAAATGTGATAAGGTAACTGTATTATGATCATTGATGTGAATTATTAAAAATGTTGAGATTATACCAGCATAGTCTAGGCATGATCCAAAATTGTGGAGAAAATGTAGGCTTGTAAATCCTAACATAGATAGGATTCATGATGTTGAGTTCATTGGTGATAGTAAGATATTTGGTGAGTATTGATCATATCTAGTTTTGTTTAGATGGATATGTTAGGCATGCTTGAGAATTAGCAATAAGACCTTAGGTTTGGCCACAATTGGGTTAGCAATGGAACTGACAAAATATAATCTTTGGGTTTTAGACCATAGTGTGGAGGAGTCCCAAGGATTGGAAATCGCTTATAGGTAACTGGATTCTAAAGTTGATGACCATGAATTTCAAGGATGAAACTTCCTAAGAAGGGAAGAATGTAATACCCCGCCCTGGAAAAATAACTATTTAAAGATAATGGAAGTAATTTATTCAAAGGAAAAATTTGAGGAATATGTATTAGGGAATTACGACAAATGGCATGAACAATGATGCATTATTAAAAATAATTAAGGAGAAAAATACCCACGTTGCATGGTTCGCATGGATATGTATTTAAGTTATAATAGTCCTAGTAACTTTGTTGATTATGTTTGATCCAAAAAAGGAAATGAATGATTGTTATACAATCATGATTAGTATAACACGATTTTTGTCAGCACGCGCCGTGCAGGATGCAAATTTGCGCGATTTTTGTAGGACAATGGGAAAAATACCATGGGGTCAAAAATGGAATACAATACACTTTTCTAAAAAGTTTCGACCGATCAACAATAATTGATCGATCCCTGCTAGAACTTGATTTTGCAGATGCACTTTTGTGCTGTCACAATATCAACCTTTTGATTTAGTGTGCTGTTGATTTATGGACAAATTAAGAGATGATATGAAAATATTTTGAGATGAGAATCTTCCCATTTATGCCTAACAGGCCAATAGTTTGGTTATAAGAGAGAGATAAATCATAGGGGGACCATACACACCAAACCCAACATATTTCTAAGCCCCTCTCTCACTAGCCCGGGGCTTCCATAGGGGAAAACCTTCTGCCCCAGATGATATCGATACTCTTACCACACTCTTCCCACACTCCTAAGCTTTTATTTATCCATTAAAGACTATATCCAAGCTCCCAAATACACATAGAAACCCTAGATGGGTTTTCCATCTAGGGTACATGAAGGAAGTTATTAATGATTGAAGGAGGGTTTTCCATGAAGATGAGGTGTAGCTTATTTAGAGCACAATTGGATAAATAAAGGCCAAGATTTAGTAATTACTTGAGGCCACCTTTGGAGGTGGGGGGTTTCTCTTCGTACACAAACTTTTCTACCACCATTTGGAGTCTTCAGAGGTGGGAAAAACTAACCTTGAGTTAGGTTTAATTTGTGTTAAATTTCTGTGTTCTTATTTACATATACTAGGATTAATATGTGTATAATATGAGTTAGTTTGCATTTATGGATTAATTATTTTCATTCCTATCATTTTGTATGAAAATGGGTTTCAAAGAAGTGATTTCAAATGGGTTTTAAAAGTGTTGAAATTTCTAGATGTATGCTTTAAACATTTAATAAAACAAAATGTGTTGAATGATGTTCTTGATGGAAGATAACTTAATTTTGTGAAGAGGAATGCTTTAGGCTTGATTAAGCCAATTTATGCAAATAAAGTATGTTTTCCTATCTGAGATAATGGAGTTAAATGAGGGGAAATGAGATTTCACTTTAATGGGTATTTTAAGTTGTGTTAAAGTCTTGTAGAAACTAAAATGGGTTTAAAGTGTAAATGTGTGAAAATTAAGGATTTTCCTTAAGTTGTGGGTTAAATGTTAATAATGGAAGTTCAAGGTTTCAAAAGTGTAAATAGTAGCAAAGTGGGTGTTAAGATTTAAAATTCCACAGATAAAGTGTGTATTTCAAATGTGTAGAAAATGGGAGTTTAATATGTAAAAAATGTTATTTCATATATTAAAGGTGATAAAGTGACAAATGTGAAAGCTTAGTAAAATGAGGTGTCGATCAAGTGTTAAAAATGGCTAAAAGTGTTTTAAATGTTAGGTTGGAAATTTAATAACCATTTTTGGGAGATAAAACTTCTTAGAGGACCGAATTGCAAGTTTTTATAAGTAAGGGTAAATTGGTAATTTACTTTAAGTGAAACATTTTTATGGAATAAAAATGTTGACGAATGTTTTTACACTCGTGTAGTTGAAAATGATTCAAGTCCCTAAACGTGAATCATTTTTGGCATAAAATCAACGTGTGTGTGAAGAAAGGACTTAAAGGAGAAAGAAATAATTTTCCAAGTGTTATTGAAAAAACAAACAATTAAGTCTGAGCTTTGGGCTTTGGCCCATAAATGTGGATTAATGTGAAAAATGGAATAATCTTGAACACATTGAAAAGATAAAGGAACACTCGAATGATGTTGAGAAATAATTAAGAAGGTTAGAACGTCCCTAGTGGTGAAAGACCCCGAACCCACTGCGCAGTTAATATATGGTGACTGGAACCGACGATGTAGAGCCTGTGAGGTCCAAGGATATCGTAGGATTTCGAGAAAAGATAATGGTATTAATTGGAATACGATAAGAAATGTGTTATGGGATGGAAATAACCTAACTTAGATGAAATGCTAAATGTTCCTTTTAATGTTTAATATGGGCAATAAAATTGAGTAATGATTAATGTCCATAAAGTAAAGGACATGGTAAAGTAAGATGACCAAATGGTTAAGAAAGGCGACTTAATGGATGATTAAGCTACATAAGGAGGTTGAAACCCATAATAACACAAGTCTGTGTGTCGTATAAGTATTTCAATGTTAATGAATATTTTTAACACGATGTGTGCGTGTATTAAAAGAAAGTCTCAGGTAATGATTAACAACTCTGGTGTGAGTTAATGAACGCTGAGTAATAAATGTTTTGAAAGTAAATGAAAGGTTTTCTCTACAATTACTAATCGTTTAACCATGAGTATCAATGAGAAAGAGTACTAGTTTTAAGCATAAAGATGCGAAATGATTAATTTATAAAGACAAGGAGAATAAATGGTAACAAATTAAGTTTTTGAAATAAAACGGTTTAATACGTTGGGACATTAATTTTAAAAGGTATGTATATATAGATATATACCTATTTTCACATGCATGTAGTTATAGCGTATGAGTATTCTTTATGTTGTTCGTTCTATACTGCATTTGTATAAGTTCACGCTGAGCTTTCAACTAACTCTCTCCTTTTTTTACAACAAGTTGTATGTTGTCCCTTACTTTGAGATTACTGTACAAATATGTACTTAATTTGTATTTATGTTAGTAGCTCCATTTATTGGGCCTAGAGGGCACTGCCTTTAGGTCACATCACGTAGTTTGATGTAAATTTGAATCACATGGTAATAAGTGTGATGTTAAGTAATAATAAGACTGGGTTAGAAACATTATATAGGTTATTCTATTTCACTTCACAATTAACATGCGAGTCGAATTGGGTTGATCCTTTACTAACCCTTAAATCTTGGTTGGGGCATTACAGAACCCTCATCCTTGGGTACCGCCTTGAAATCCTTGAACCAATAATGTTTCCACTTGGTGAAGGAGTTCTTACTCTCCCTAGTTTGGTTGATAGAAACATAACAAGAGCATTCAAATAGGTCTTGGTGAAGTTCCTCACACATCTCCCTCTCGAGAGCGTCCTCATACACATCTGTAAAAACATTATTTCCTTAGACAAGAAAACTAGTCAGCTCACAGATTTCTTCCAAAGTAATAGAGAACTCCCCCAAATCGTGACAAAGGTATGGGAGTCCATACTCCAATGAGAAAGTAAAATATTATATGTACTAGTGTTCTTGAAGATGGTACAATTCTTCAGGCTAGTGATTGCTCGAGTTAGCCTAAATATTTAATTATGACATAATAAGCAGGGACATTGACAACATAGTCCACCTATAAGTCTCACTCGTCTTGGTCCCCCCTAAACATCAAGGTTCACGTTCGTGAAAGGTAAGTCTCCCTTATCCACTTGAATTCCCAAGATGCTATCAGTAAGGACTACTGGGGTGTCCTCAGACTCCAAAAATACCACGAGCGGATGCTCTTTCATTTTATCCACAAATTTAACCTTAAACTGCTCGAGTTAGGACATGAACCTATCATCCTTGCCAAAGAATGGGGCAAGGCACTAAAGGTATGAAAAGGCCTCTGGGAAAGGAAGAAAAGGCACTGGAAGAGGGACCCGCCCCACTAAAAATAGAGGATATGGTGGTGGAGATAGCTAATGAATAGGTGATGGTGATGGCATCAGTGGCGGCGTTCGTGGAGATGGTGACTTGGATGGGTAAAGAGATCCGAAAAACCTCGCTGATGGAGGTGGAAGAATTGGAGGAAAGCACTGGAATAGAGGAGGCCATGGAATCTTTCAAAAATCTTGAAGAAATAACGAAAATGGAGAAAAGGTCTTAAAAGGGACGGAGTCTCTGTGTGTGTGCGTGTGTAGTAAATACGTGGAAAATGGAAAATTAGGATTTTAAAATTTATGGAAGGGGTACTTATACCGCATAAAACGTGCACATATGATGGATAAAAAAATGTGGTAATCATTACCCAAATCATGAAAGATTTGTTTCCTATAAGACACGCGTCTTCTAGAGACTCTAAAAGAGTCCTAGGTATGGCGCCTCTAACAAAACCATTTAATGTATATCGAGACAATGATTTTTTTAGTCCCCTCGAATTCCTAAAACACCCTTTCGAATTTTTAGAAAACTCTTCGTTTTGCACCCAAACAAACACTTTTGCATGAGAGGAATAATGTAGAGGGGTACCCCTCCAAATTCTCATAAAAAATTTAAGTTGGATATGAGTGGGTGCCAGGTGATGTGGTGCCAAGTGAAGTGGGTGATATGTGAAGCGGGTGTTAAGTGAATGGGTACCAACGAAAGGTTACCAAGATAGAAATAAAAACAAAGGGGGCATGCAAATAACCTCAAGTCGATGAGGGGGTCTCAGCCAAAAGGGACTCAAGTCAATGAGGGCATGATAAATGAGCAATATTAAAGGAGTGAGGAGGTGCTCTATGAGCAACTCCAAAATAGAGATGGGGTGCTCTACGAAAATCCTTAAGTCCATGTTAGTAATAAATTTTCTTAAAGAATTTTCTAATACTTTATTATTTCTTGCACACATGAATGCTTAGCACGAGGCTTCAGTCCAGCAACCAGGGTTTGAGAAGATGGCTGGTTGGGATCCTTTAGGAGTTTTGGCTTAGAGGCTGAAAGGCAAGTCTTGTTGGGAAAGCTAAGGCCTAATCACTTAAGTACCTTAGGAAATATAGAATACTAATAAGAGGTACCTAAGAGGTCACTGACATACTTACATAGTCCATACTTGATAACATCAGTGAGCAACCCTTCAGGCCGCTCACAAGTTTTCAAATAATTATTTACAAAAGTAATTATTTAAAAATATTTATAAAATTATACTTTTTAGGTACTATTCTGGAAAAATTTTATTTTTGGGTACACCAGATGTCTTCTGACATCAGACAAAAGGAACAACTCAGATATTGTCTTAAAAAATATTCTTTTGGCTCATGAACGCCATACCAGCCTGAACATTGACCTATAAATAGATCACTTGGTCAAGGAAAAATATCAACATCTAAAGCACTGTTACTCTAGACAAATAGAAAAAAAAAGTATTTTCTCCATTATATCCCCTTAATACTTGAAGTTATTGTCTCTCTACCTTCAAGAACCATCACGTCCAAGCGACCCCTTTTCTCTTTTTCTCTTATTAAAAAGATCATAAGTTAATCATTGTCTTCCTCATTAAACAATCGTAAAATCACCCTTATTACCACAAAATTTAGTTCTCAACCACCTCCAACTCTTAAAGATTTAAGCACATTATAGTCATCTTCTATTGGAGTGGGTCACACCTCTGCATATTTATTATATTCATAGACCCCAGTACCACTACCCTCTTACACATCTATGCATCTTATCTGATTTTTTTAACCAACTATATGTCTAGTCTCCTTTCTTAATCATTGATCTCCTTACTAAAGTGTTGTACTCAGTGGATTTACAAACTATTTTTTGTGGGGATAACAACTTCTGATCCATATGCTAGGATAAACGGGGTTTCCCATGTAGGAGTCCTTGGAGTTATTTGATATGCTTCTAAAACACTCTACAATTATTTCATCCATTCCCCTTTTCTTATTCATGTCTTACTTTGATGCCTAAAAGAAGAGTCTGATTTGTGACCTCTACCTAACTGTTAGCCAAGGGAAGAGCATGAGCTGAATAGAAGTGCTTTATCCCTTATTTTTCATAATACTTTTCCAATGCATTGCTATCAACTTGGTTTACATGATTGGTGATGAATGTCTATGGGAACCCATACCTGCACATGATGTTCCCCCATATTAGTTGCAAACACTTTTTATTGGTGATCTCAATCAGAGGCTCGACCTCTGCTCATGTTGTGAAAGTATAAACCATCCATATCAAAAACTTGAATTATAGTAGTGTTGGGAAAAGGGCCTATAATATCCGTACCCCATTGCGAGAATGACCAAAATGCAGTAATCAGCGTGCATGGTTGGTGCGGCCAAAGTCTTATGTATGTATGTCGTTGGCATGAGTCAAATTTTTTTGAGCATGAATGGTCCTATTTAGCCAAGGTCATCCAATAATACCCCAACTCCACAATTCTCTTGACAAGAAAAAGTTTTACAATATGACTTCCATAATAACCCTCATATACCTCTTTTAAAATTTAGCCACCTCTGAAGGATGAGCACACCTTAGTAAAGGAATAAGGAATAATCTTTTATATAACATCTCTCCGAAGATAGAAAATTTGGTATCCCTGAATCTTATGTTTTTGGCTTCCCTCTTATCTTCCATATGCTTGCAATTTCTCCAAAAAGTATATGATCGTATCCATACAATAAGGACCAAGGTTGATATTATATATTTACATCTTTGGGTCTTATTTCTCAATGTTGGTCTCAGCGAGTACCTCTATCCATACTACTCTTCTTTGTTATCTTCTTGTGGCTAAAGAAAGTCTTGCTACTCACATAATGTGAAGGATGGAGAGGATTCATCCTATGAAGTATATTAAACAATGATAATCGTTGGAAAATATGACATTAGTGATCACTGAATCACAATTCAATATGATAAATTGAATGTGGATATCATATGGGAACACTAATATGTAAGCGGGTGCGTACACACAATGCTATTAAATATGAGATATAAACAAAGCTAGCATGATGAGTAAAATAGGACTCGAATCCTGATAATGACTCAATGTGCCTATGTAGCCAAAATAGGTATCAAACTCCATAAACCCAAATTTGAGACTTATCGTTATTTGTTTTGGAAAGAGTGATCAAGTGTAAAATTGGGTAAAAAGTGAGGATATCTAAATTTTGGGGTTTATAAGTGAATCCAATTTTTTTGTCTTTTTCGTTTTATGAAAATAAATTATGTGAGTACTAGTAATAAAAAAGGCCATTCATTTATGATAATAGAGTAAGGCTAGAAAGATATCAAATGTTGAAATAAAGTAAATAAACAACACTAATTAAATGAATTATAAAAGAGTATGAGTAGACCTCTTAAAAGTTTATGCTACTGATTTTTAAAGGAGTGTAGGCTGATTTTAAGATGGTCGGATGATAGTGAAATAGGGGTTGGATGAGTGGAAAAAGCTGGTAGAAAGTGATGTAAGAAAAGGAAAAGGAATGTTAGAAACATGGATTTTTTAGGGTGGCAGCGCATTGATTTTGAGGCAGGGATTGTCCTGATTGCTAGAAATGGGGCCCTTGGAAATAAGGTCATGCTTAATTAAATAGGAAAAATTAGGGTTAAGGGTTTTTGCCAATCGAAATAGGTCATAGCCCGCCTATCAATATAACCTTGGGTTTAAAGCAATGTTAAGTATGCCCCTAAATATGAGTAAGGGGCCCGGGGTTCCCATAGGCAGTCCAAAAATTACTTTTTCAGAAAAACGGGCATAAAATGCAAACCATAAATCAAAATCATGCACTGTTAGACCATTGGAAAGTGCATTTAGAGCCCTATAAAAATATTTGGGCTATTCTCAGGTTCAAGAGTTGAATAAAGTCCAAAGGGACGCAAAAGTGCCTGATGGCCTCTAAACGGGGGTCGTCGGAGTAAAAAGGTGAGTATGTATGAACCATGACATCAATTCACATAGAGTATGGACCATTGAAATGGGTATACAAGCTCTATGAAGAGGAAATTAGCTTCGATCAGTTTGGAGACTTGACAAAGGTGAAATGGGGATCGGGAGCGCTCGATGGCATCTTGATCAAGGTTTAGAGTAAAAGGTGAGTACACATGAATAGTGATGTCGATTTTTCCATGTTATAGGCCGTTAGAAAGGGTATTTAGAGACCTATGAAGGTGTAATGAGCTTCACTCAGGTTAGAGAGTTGACCAAAGTCAAATGGGGCTCAGAAGCGCCTGTTGGCCTCTAGATAAGGGTTTGATGTAGTATCTAGGTTCTTAGGGAGAGAGGAGTATCAGGGACCTAAGGGTGTATTTGGATGGTTTTAAGATGAGGTGTATATAAATCCCCTCGACAGGCGAGCTTGAAGCAAGTGGGGTTCGTTGAAAGATTGATACTTTATTAATGTTTAAGAGTTTTGGAGGGCTGGGGTTTCTATTGGTGATTTATGAGAATGAAGATGATCGATTTAGAGAGTTGAGGTCAATTTTGTGGACCTAACTAAGTGACTTATACAAGGGGTTGATGTCAATTTTTCGGAGCTATTAAGAGTGCTCGATTCAAAGGGTCGATGCTAAATCTACGAACCTAAGTCAATTATGAAGACCTAAAGAGTTGAGGTGATTGATTTAGCGGTTCAAGGTTGATTTTACGAACCTATTTAAGTGTGACCGATTCACTATTTTATTTGGAATATGCTTTCTAGGTAATTAAATAGAATTCTCTATCTCGTTCTTCTTAGGGAGACCTAGGGTTTTCATGGCTCCCATGCAAACAACTTCTCAAGTTCCCCCATTACCAAACCTCTTTATCCCAATCCCTGGTCAAGATCTTTTGCGAGTGTTGTTGCGAATAACTCTTCTAAAGAAGGTAACCTTAAAAACCCAACCTCATTCAAAGGCGAACTAACAGTGCTTTTCACTGATGAAGATATCGTAGCCCTCTCATAACCACTCAAACATTAAATCATTGGGAAATTTTCCCATGGTAGACCTAATTTAGAATATATTCGAAAAATATTTCAAACCTTTTCCCTAAAGGCTTCTCACACCATAGGTTTGATTGATTCAAAGCACATCCTCATCCAGATCAATTTGGAAGAAGATTACGTGAGATTATGTCTAAGAGACCAATGGTATGTTGGTAAATTCCCCATGAGAACGTTTAAATAGATAGAAAAATTTAGACTTGATGAATAATCTCCTTTTGTCCCAGTCTGGATAAACTTTCCTAATCTACCTCTTCAGTTCTTTGCAAAGTCTTCGCTCTATTTGATTGCTCATTTGGTGGGAAAGCCACTCAAAATAAATTCATTTACTACAACAATCACAAGGATAGGCATAGTCAGGGTCTGTGTTAAACTCAATATTCTATTGTAGAAACCTCATCGAGTGTGGATAGGTTGTGGATCGCAGGGATTCTAGAGATAAGTTACCAACGAAAATATCCTTATATATCGCCCTTATTGCAAGAAATAAGGGCATAAAGAGAGTAAATGCATGTTTAAAGATCCTTCTAAAAATAAGCCCAAGATGTGTAATGCAGGAAAGGAGAAGAACACAAATGCTATCTACGTGGAGAAGTTAAAGAATAATAAACACATTAAAGAAGAAGAAGAAAATCAAGAAAAGTCCAATACTCAATAAGTCATTCAAGAATGGTCTGAAATGGCCATTATCCCACAGATGTTAGAACCAACGGAAGAGACTTAGCAATTTAAAACCAGGCATTATAAATAATTGCTGAATAAGCTATTGATCTTGATAACTGCAACGTTTCACGAAGATGCAAACAGTTCCTTGAGATTGAAAATAACAAAAACATCAATAAAGAATGTCAGTCAGATTTTGAGGAAAAAAAGAAGCATGTCCCTTTGGTAGAGGAATTAATAATATTCTCAGTTAGTTTTAATAAGAAGTTGAACACATATCAAAAGGATAAAGCTTTAAAGAACAAAAAGGAGATTCAAGTCCATAGAGAAATCCTAATTTTTTTCAATCCAAAGAAAGGATTAAAACCAAAAAACCTTCAACAGTTCTATTTGATCCTCTATTCAAAGGAGTTACTAGGTCTAGTGGAAAGGTAAAATCTCTAAATTCCCCCTCCTCTTCCAATTAATGATTAATTTTATTTGTTGGAACATTAGAGATGTAGAAGTAATGCAACAAATAAAAGAGTTAAGAGGCTCAAGAGAACCTACCCCCTTCCAGCTATCACCCTTTTAGAACCGAAAGTGGACTAAAATAAAATGATCAAATTTCAAAACAAATGGGGTTTCCCCAATAGTGTGCATAACCTATCAAACAAAATTTGGGTTTTTTGGTCAACTGAAATTATGACCACATTAGTCAGAGATGAGGATCAATTGTTATTGCTGAAGTTAGAATGGTATAGCTATAATAAATCTCAATTTATTGTGCTTGTTTATGCTAAATGTACTGTTACAGAAAGACATATCCTAAGGAAAATGTTTGAAGAAATTACCATCCGATGTAACTATCAGGATCTTATGGTGATTGAGTATTTAAATGTGGTTGCTAATGAAGAAGAAAATATTGGTGGAAATGATGTGGAGTTTAATTCTACTCAAGATTTCAAAGATATGATTGCTAATAGTGAGCTTCTTGACCTGGGGTTCAAGGGATCTATATTTACTTGGACTAATAACAGAGTGGAGGGTACAATTTTTAGTAGATTGGATAGGGGATTAGTGAACCTTCAATGGTTAAATGATTTTCCTAATTAATCTATTACCCATCTTCATAAACACTATTCTGACCATAACCCTTTGTTGCTGACTATTACAACAACCCTTGATAACTGCCATAAGTCTTTCAAATTCCTCCATATGTGGACTTTGGATAAGTCAATTGATCCAATGATTAGAGATGCATGGAAGATTAGTTTTACTGCTTCTCCCATGCACTTCTTTTCTTTTAAATTGAGAAATCTAAAGAAAAGATTAAGGGGATGGAATGAAACTCATGTAAAAAATATCTTCCAAAAAGTAGATGCTTTAAAGATCAAGTGTTAATTAAAGAGGCTAAATTTGAGACTGACCTTTCTAATATCACTAGAAGTGATCTTCAAGAATGTAAGGCTCAACTGAACCATGCACTCAAATGGCAGAAAGTTACTGGCATTAGAAGTGAAAGATTAAATGGCTAAAGGATGGCGACTCCAACACTAAACTGTTCCATACAACAGTAAAGGCTAAGAGGAATTTACTTGTCATCAAGAAAATCACTAATCTCGAGGGGCATTTATAAGATACTAAAGAAGGAGTAAATCAAACATTCATCAATCATTTTTCAAATCTTTGGAAAGCTAAGCTTCTCAATATGAATGATGAATACCTGAATTTTATCCCCCACACCATCAAAAATGAAGAGAATGAGAATCTTATTGCTATTCTAGAAGAAGAGGAAATCTATAAGGCAGTGAAAAGCCTAAATAATGGTAGTTCTCATGGGCCAGATGGTTTTGGCGATTTGGTGTATTCTAAGTATTGGGAGATTATAAAGGCTGACTTCATTAACGTTGTTCAAAGGCTCTTTAATGATGTTGAGATGTTAAAAAGTTGGTCTAGTAAAAACATTATGCTAATTCCTAAGGTATGTAATCCTAGACCGTGCTATAATTTTAGGCCTATTAGTTTGTGTAATTTTCCAAATTAAGTTATCACAAAAATCATTTGTGATAGACTTGGTCCTATTCTTCCCTCAATCATCTCCCCCAACAAAAGTGGTTTTTTCAAAGGAAGATGTATCCAAACAACATCTTACTGGGCCAAGAAATGATTCAATCTCTGGGTAAAAAAGTTCATGGAAGAAACATAATATTCAAACTTGATATGGAAAATGAATATGACAAAGTTTATTAGCCTTTCTTGGGCTCCACCTTGAGGAAATTTGGATTTTGTAAGGCTTTCATTGACTTAATTTGGATATAGATTGCTTATAATTGGTTCTCCATCATTTTAAATGGTCAAAATGCGGGTTAATTTAATTCTACCAGAGGTCTTAGATAAGGAGACCCTCTGTCTCCTAGCCTTTTCATAATAGCCACTGAAGTTCTCGGTAGAAAATTGAATCTATTGTTTGAATCCAACTTGGCAATTCATTTCTACCATCCTCCAAGAATTATTCTCATTAGTCACTTGGTATTTGTTGATGACCTTATAATTTTTAGCAATGCTGGTAAAAAATCCCTCAAAGCCCTCTTTAAATAAGTGGTAGAATTTGAAAAAGCATCTGGGTAGCTTGTTAATCTAGATAAAAGTGCTTTTTACATGTCAAAGAAGATAAATAATAGTACAATAAAATATATAGAAGTTATCACTGGGCTTCATAACAGGTATTTTCCCATTAAATATCTTGGCTGCCCCCTTAGTCCTAGTAGGAAGAAAACTGAGCACTTCACTGAGGTTCTAAATAATGTTAGAAACAAGATATTCAGCTAGTCATCCAAGATTCGTTCCTAGGGAGGTAGACTCATTCTTATAAAGCATTATTTATCTTTTATACCTATTTATATATTATCAGTTATATCCCCTCCTAAAGCTCTATTAAACATCATTAAAGTTATGCCCAACAAGTTTTGGTGGGCTGGATGTTCATTAGATAAGCACCATCAGTGGATCGGGTGGGATAATGCTTGATTCCCTATAGGTAAAGGTGGTCTTAGTATCAGAAATATGGAGGATATCATCAATGCATCCAGTCTTAAGATTTACTGGAAATTGAAATTTGACAATGGTTTATGGGTAACATTCATGACAAACAAGTTTAAAGAGATTTCAAACAGACCTAAAGGATCCCAGGCATTAAAAATAATAACATCTATTAAAGAAGCAACCTTTGAGTTTATTAATGGAAAAAATAAAGTTTTGTTTCCTCTAAGATCAGGAGAATTTAACCTTAAGTCATCTTATAACAGTATAAGAAAATATAGACCTTCAGCTCATAGTTTGAAATACATTTGGAGCAACCACTGTCCAAATAAAATTTGCATTTTCTTATGGAAAATGATGCATAATGTTATTCCCACTAATGAGACCATTCTGAATATAGGCATAAGACTTGCATCTCGATGTAGGAACTGTGAATCATACATTCAGACAACTGATCATTTACTATGTAACAGTGCTATAACACACAAAGTCTGGATTTTCTTTAAAACAAGACTTGATATTTCAATGAAATTTGAAAATTGCAGAGCTCTTATAATGTCATGGTGGCTGTCCATGCCTAAAAGAGACCACCATGCATTCATTATCTCTAATCTCCCAAAGATGATTATGTGGGAGATCTAGAAGGCCAGAAATAAAAAAAACTTTGAGAACACATCTATAATAGCAACTTCTATTATTAATAATGTTTTAAATGCATTAACTAATATGGATTCTACTTATGTTTTTAAAGACACGTGCACAAATGATGATTCTTATGCTATCTCCTGGTTTAAGCTTAGAATAAAAAATCCTCAAATGAAACTCATGAAATACGTTTGGTCTAAACCTGCTAAAGGAGTTAACAAGCTCAATGTTAATGGAGCTTCCCAAGGTAATCTAGGCCCAAGTGGTATTGGTGGAGTAATAACAAATTTTAAACAACACTTTACGAGAGGTTTTAGTATAGCCTTGGGGGACAATACCTTAATATGTGCTGAAGCAAGTTCTATCTTAGAGGGGCTAAATATTTCGAGGAATCTTAATATTAACATGGATCTTGTTCTAGTGGAATCTGATTCAAAAGTTTTGGTAGACTTGATATTGAAAAAAGGAAAACCTCCATGGTTTATCCTGGTCCTATTGGATACCATTATTTCTTACTATCATTTCAAGATTTCTTATTGCTAGAGGGAATGTAATTCTATTGCAGATGCTCTTGCTTCCATGGCTTCTTTTTCTAAAAGATTAGTCATCTAAAGGTCTTTGTCTTCTCTTCCTAATATGATAAGAGGCTTTTTTCATATGGATAGAACAGGTCTTCCTCAAATTATAAAAGTTTTATTGCAATGGGATTCCTTATAAAATCCATAATTTCTTTCCTTCTTTATCTCTTAGTGAAGGGGATGATTATAAATCCCCTATTTTATTGCTTTTAAGCTAGAGCTTTAGTCTCAACCTCTAGCTTCATCTTGTTTGAGCTATTGCCTAACGAGGATTGGTTTTAATAATATGTGTGGGGGTACTGTCCCTCTTCTCTAAAAAAGTAAATAAGTGTGATCGATTCAAAGGGTCGAGTTCAATTCTGTAGACTTAGGTCAATTTTACGAGCCTAAAGAGTTTAGGTGACTGATTCAAAGAGTCGAGGTTAATTCTATAGACATGGTCAATTTTGCAAACCTAAAGAGTTAAGATAACCAATTCAGAGAGTCGAGGTCGATTCTGTGAACCTAATTAAGAGTGATTAATTTAGAGGGTCGACGTCGATTCTATAGACCTAGGTCAATTCTGCAGACCTAACGAATTAAAAGTGACTAATACAAAGGTTCGAGGACGATTCTGCTGACCTAAATAGTTTATCCTTATTTTCTTTATTGTACTTCTCATTTTCCTTTTTGATAATATTTATCGCTTTTTGAAGTAGTTCTGTGATTTTATTGGGCTCAATGTTGTCTTGGTGTCCCTGGAGGGAAGTGAGATTTGGAACTTTTCGAGGATGTATAGATAGAGGAAGTCAAATATAAAGTCAAACTAGTCCTTATTTTTAAAGGATGTGCGATCGAGTTAGGATTTGGTTGTTGTCATTTATGTGGATTTCATGTTTTGTTTGCATTTAGTTCATTTTTGATGACTAACTTTTATTTGGGAACATGTGACGTTCGATACCCGACATTTGTCCTCGAGGATGCAAGAATTATGAGCCTATATGCCCAGGTGCAAAGGTTGTTAGCGCATGAGTTTGGGAATGTATGGTACGTGGGGGGAAAGAGTGGTGAGGTAGGTAATGGAGGGATATATGGAGTTCCCACCCTTAGCACCCTTCGAGTTCATGAGGAGAGTGAAGGAGATTTCGGTTGAACGATGGATGTCAAACCTTATATGCTTTGTATGAACACGACAAAGGAATATGATTATTTTGACTTCACGACCATTTGTTTTATGCCTCTATTTATTTATGACAAGGAAGGTATGCTTCAATGAGCAGTGGGATCAGGGAGGGGTATTTCTGCACCGATGGCTTCAGCTCATAGTTTCAGGGGCGGCGCAACGATGACGGAGGATATTTGCATTTTTAATATCTCCATAATATTACCATATTCGAATGGGTGGTGGGGATGTTATATCAGTGTCTCATCGTCTTCAGGCGGAGACAGTTTGTTTTGCATATCTTCCCGAGGAGGATCTCTAGAGAGAGGTATGACTTCCTTTTCTGTTTTTCACTTCTACTTCTAATTTTCTTCCTTTATTTTTGATTTCCTTGCCTTTGGTGGACTATTTATTTTGTAAATTGTCTGTGTATGGACATCCTGGTTATGGTACATTCATGACTAGATGGATTCAGTGTCTAAACATGTGAGGAAAATGGCCAAGTCTTGGATGGTGCCACTGACCACTTCTGATGAGCGTTTCAATTTTGGGAGTGGGGGATCTATCACTCCTCATCGAGGAAAATGCGACCATCGAGGTGCCTAAGATGGAAGTTTTTAGTTGAGGGGGTGTTTGGAAAGTTCGAGATACATCGCAGTTTATTTTTGTTTTTTCCTTTTTTCTTTTCTTTTTCTCTCTGTACCTGAAAAATGTAAGCATACTGATAAATATATACATATGCATTTTTTATCTTTTTTATTTATCTTGGATTAAATGATTTATTATTTATGCACTTTAATTTTCTGCCGAGGTTTTATCTGTTGCAAAGGTAAGTAAAAAAAGAAAGAAATACTCATAAAACTTTTTTAAATAGGTTATTTTTTACAAAGAGGAGTCCTTATTTTGAAAGATATATACAACAAGGGAAAGTAGAAGATTTCTAAAAATGGGGAATGCCGAATGACATACCCCTTAGCCTTCCAATCGGCATATCAGTCAAGTTCACATCACTTTTTTACGTTTTATTGCACATCTTCTATACTTAGGAGTACATAGGAACATTAGTCGTGAAAACAGGCCCGACCATCTGGTTTTTTTTGTGGGTGCTTTTGGGTATAAAAAGGGGATTTAGGAGGAGTTTTATCACCATACTTCCATCTCCTGTCCCTCTTCCAAGTCTTCTTCTCATCATGAAATGAGGCTTTTCAGGGTCAAAACATTTGCAGTTTATCTCGAGGGTTTGGAGGCCATGTTCCTTTATAATGTGATTTACGTGGTTTTTATCCCGTTCCCCGTCTTCTTGTGGTGCAAGCATTCTCTAGATTGTAATCTTATAAAATAGGTATTCCAATTTTGGTATCCTGAGAAACTTATATTTCTCTTTGGATTGGACAAAATATGCCTTACCTATGAGGAGTTTTATACAATGGTGGGTGTTAACCCAGGTGTTGCAGTAGCTATGCAAGACCTATCCCATTCCATTTGGGTGTCTTTATCCGAGTTACTTAATATTTCCCCTTTGGATGACCGAGCAAGAGTCCATGGAGGAAGTCTATTCTCCTGACTATATTGAATTTGGTGTGCCAAAGGGATTATAGTAATAACAAATTTCATAGTTCTTTAGCACCGAGGTTGACTTCCAGACTACTTTTAATAACTAGGGACATGACGTCAGACCCTCAGGTGGACACAATAGTGGTTTGGATGTCTCATAATTTTAATCTTGTTGTTCTCATACTGGGGAAGACTTTGAATGGACTGGATGCTTGGAAAGATGGTTGAGCCAGTTTTATATGGGAAGCCCTATGATGCTGGTCAAGTGGTTGTCGAAAAGATTGCACCTGGTGGCTCCTTCTAAGTACCCTCTTGAGGTTGTTCTCAATTTGTTTCTGGTCTTTTTTTAGCTTTAGCCCATTTACAATGGAATGGGTTAATTGTGTTGTGGATCACGGGACTAGTAATCTTTACTACTTAGTTCTGTAGTTGGGCAACCTACAAATTGTTTTGTAATTGGGCAACTATCGGTGTGTCCATCGTTAGGTCTCTGCTAGACTTCCTTTTGTCGTCCCGGGAGACTTTTCATTATGTAGGCTGGGATCAAATCGTTCCTCCTTGTATAACCAAATTCTTTCCTATAAAAGATCTAAGAGAATCTCTTAGGATGACCTTAGGACCTTTGTGGTAGTTCCATCAACCGTTTACTGGACCATCTCAATCTGTTGGGGAATATGGGTTTGTACTTGGGGACTATTTGAAATGGCTATGGAACAAGGTGGTTATGAATATATCTATCGAGGAGACTGGAAAATAGTGGCTCGTGATGTTTGATACTTTAGAAAATTTCATCTTGGTTTCATCTAAGATGATCAAGCCATACCGTCGCTTGGAGCGAATATAGAAGCGCAACCAGGATTAGGATTCTTGGGAACCTTCGAGGACTGGGAATAATGATGATGAGGTTGGTATGTCTGGAAGTTAATTCAAACATTGAACATGGGGATGGTGTTGGTAATATGTTGGTTTTTTGTGCAGGTTTAGGCTTTGAGGTGTTTGGTTTGTGAAGTTTGTAAGGGTGTTGGTTATTTTTCATTCTTGTTGTCGATGTATCATGTAACTGGAACATTCTATTTTGAATAAAGATAATAATGATTTTGATATATTTTATCATTCCTTTGATGAATTTATTTTATTTAACTATCTATACCGATCATTAAGACATACATAATCCATTTTTTCGTTTAAATGATGAGAGAAACTAATATTTTTCGTGGGAGAAAAGGATAGCATTTTAAAAATAGAAAGGACCCCGCCTAAAGTATTTTATGGGATGCCTATGAACCTCTGTGGGGTTTGAAACTCTCAAGGTTTTCTTTTAAAAAGGTGATTGTTGAGAGTATCAGGTTTAATGTAGTTCCAAGTAGAGATGAGAAAGAAGATTTTTTTTATTATTAATTTTTTAGAATATATGGGATATGAGAGGAGTCGTAGTGCGATGAGATTTCAGACTAGGATTAAAAGTTCTTAAGACGGTGTAAATTGATAGTATACATCGTCTCCTCTCCATAGAGGTCTATGAACATAGATTCACCACTTTATAAGATTTCTTTACGATGTAGGGCCCACTCTAGTTGTGCTTGAACTTCCCTCTCGGATCTTGAACGGGTTCGATGATCTTTACCTCCATGGATACCTCAGTCCTTGACAATTTTATGGAGTGACCATGAAATACGATGATGATACCCTTGTATGTGATATAAGGATTTTAATCTTCTTTTATCTAAGAGCACAATTTCATTGTAGCAACATTGCTGACAGTCTTCTTCGTTGACCTGACTTTCGAGCATAAACTGGAGGGAGGAGTGTCACCACAGAGGTGGCTCACCAAATCATCTGACAACCCTAATACCACAGTGGTTTACTCGAGTACTGCTTAGATAGTGCTTAGCAAGCTAGTGGCATCACCTAAAGTAGATGTGACATTAGGTAGAGGGTTATTTTATTTAAAACTCAACATACAAAGGGGCTCAAGGCTATTGTGCACAAGTTTCCATGGTGAAAGGTCTATTGGTGTTTTACTAGGTGTATATAAGGTGCTCAGGACAAGACCCAATGATGCCTTACTTCTTAATCCTCCAAACTAAGTCCCTCTGAAGTTACCACGACAAGTTCATTCGATAGAGCATAAAAGATATCCCAGGCCCTGCCAGACCAGGTCTCTCACGAGTACTATTTGAGCTCACACCGAATAGTTACAATCGTTACATCATAATCAATATAAACAAAATTTAGAGCATGACTAATTAAGAACAAAAATAAGCTGAGACTGCTCACTGAGCTGCGTCGCTGAGTTGCCTCGCTAGTTCCTTCCCTTGAGTCTCTTGTGCTATTTTGGGAAACCCCCTACATGTTCCCCTTCGTGTAGAGATTTGTTGTCGCAGAGAATAAATGTCTGCATAAAATACTTCTCAATCTGATATGCTGTGTTCTATTGCGTTCAATTTTTTTTTCTACATCCATTTTCGTTGAAACTTCCGCTATTATATCTGCTATAAAAAAGTGAAATTCTCCCTGATGTACCTGAACCAAAGATCTTCATGCCCTAGGCCTATGTCAACGGGACATCATTACTTTTTTGGATATCATGGCCATTATATCGACTCAAAGTTGGATTCTCCTCTATAAATTCTCCTAAGTAAATTCTCCCAAATTAAAGGCACTGCATCGTTGGTCATGCCCCTTAGTGATTATCATCATTCCTATTGCTTCTAGGTCAAAGTAAACTGCATTTGGGATGCTTATAAAGTGGCCTTGTAATCATTTGAGTTGTTCTTATAAATAAATTCTTCCTGAGATACTTATAGTTTGTCCAAAACCATTTCATCTTGTTCGAAAAGAAAAATTATCTTAGATGTACCTAAGTCAAAGTTAAACCCAGTTTGGACTTATGGCGAGGGGACATCATAGCTTTTTGAACTTTGGTTGCAAATTCTTTGTTGTGGTTTTGAAATGAAACGATTACTGTCATTCCCCCTCCAATCTATTGTATTATCGTCTGGGCTCCTAGGGTTTGCAATATGTTTGAGAAATTCTAGCACCAAAATCATAACTTCTTTTGAAAGAAAACCCTCTTTCTCCCCAAATGCCATTTCATTGATTATGAGATTCTCTTCTCAGTTGTCAAAGCGTTCCCCGTTGTGCCACTTGTCCAGTTGAAATGATTATAGGTGGCTTGGAACGAGCTTTGGTGAGATACCTAAATGCCAACTTGAAAATTTAAACGACTATTATCCAACAGTTATCCATTTTCCTCATTTATTCTTTCGTTGTATTCTTCAATTTAGAGAGCTTTTTGGAGAGAGAATAGGAACAAACCGCCATTGCTGCCAAGCTTTTCCCTATTTCCTTCTCATTTCTTGCCTTATTTGCCACCTTCGGTGACTGTGTCCCACCATTTTCTGCCTCCTTTATCTTTCCCAGAAGATTTCTTCCCTCACCACCATATGTAATGGCCTCTTAGAGTTCTCCGATTGCCCCTGGTGCTTCTACTGCTACCCCTAGGGAGGCCACCGCTCTGGTTGATGCTCTCTAAGAACAACTGCATTTTTATCGTCGTTCCCCCATTTTCAGCAAGGGTGATGATTTTCCAGACCTATGAAAAACTTCCACTTTCAGTGCCAAGTGTGCACCCTTACTCTTGGGTGATAAAGATGAAGACTCAGTTGAATAAGGTTTCATCCCCCTAGACGGGACTATACGATTTCATCTTGATCGAGATGAATCCCCTTGCTCACAGATTGATTTTGAGGGACATGGAGGTTCTCCAACCCATTTTGTCTCTTGGAATACCCACATGAAAAGTTCCCACGCTATATACCTTTCCAAGGTCGAGCTTCATTAGGCCAAATGGTTTTGGGAGTTCATTTTTTCCAAACATGGTGCTATCCTCTAAGTCTTGGTCTTTTGCTGGAACGTTACCACTCACACATTTATAGTTGCATGGGGTGAGTTTACTATTACCATGGAGGATGTTTATGAACTTATGGGGATTGAGCCTATGGGTGATGTCCCTTATTCTGATGAGACCCTGGACGCCGATGAAATCTGTTGATCGCTCTGAGTTGGATCGAATATGTCAAAGCCGTATTGAGTCATCCAACAAAGCAACCTTCACTCCTCTCATCAATTCCTTCTTCAAAGGATGCATCCTCTACTACTGCCAAAGGACAAGGTATATATCTTGAGTTGCTAGCTTATCTCCTAATTATTCTTTCATACTTTGTGATGCCTGGCAAATAAAATGACCACCTCAAGAAGGACCTTATCAATATATCAGTTCGTTTGGCCAGAGGTATCAAGCTTCCTCTAGCGGCGTGGCATTAGGCTCCCTCTACACCTGACTGGACATGACTCATCTAGACATGGAACGATCCCTTGGACATTATAACCTAGAAAATTTTGCCAATACTATAATCCTAATGGGCTTCCTTTACATCTGTTTACCTTCTGTATCAGCCAACACCATTTCTCTTCCTCGTGGGGAGACCATCCTGCCCCATTGTTTATACCTTCATCATAGGAAGCAGAGCTGTATGGAGATACTTCCTAGTATTGATAAACATGATATCTTTGTCATGAGGCCTTACGGTGAAGAAATCATTATGCACACTTGGAATTTTTTTCAACATGAAGCCATGATGGTCCAACCAACTACTTTGGACCTTATTGTTGGAAATCCTTCTATTTTATCCAGGGTTTTTACCCTCTTATACCGAGTGGGGATATACTTCAGAGCACTACAACCCCAATCGATGCAGTCGTCAATTTGTTTTTGACCGAGGGGCCCCTCGCCTAGTTTTTTAGCTGTCCCACCCTAAGGCCACCTTTACTGCATCCTATTCTCTCTACACTTCTACTATTGCTTGGGGGGTCAGCTCATCGCTGGTCGGGAAAGTCACTATCCCCAGTATTAGAAGAAAAGGGGATATGACTTATTTTTTTCTAACTAAGTACTGTCAAATGCAACTGGCCAAGATTGCTGAGTTTGTTCAGGGTCCTCCGGTGTATCCCCCAGTTCTTTCTTTTCCTCCCTTGGAACTAGGGCTTAAAGGTAATTTTGTTCTAAGGGTGGAGTTCTCTCTGAGCGCAAAACTCCGAAGGATCCTTCAAGCGAGATACCTCCCTACAGATCGATGGTCCCCACTATCAGTCCCAGGCCAAAAAATGCTTCCCCACCCAAACAAACTACCGAGGGTGCTTCTGGAGAGGGGCCTTCAAAACCTCCCTCCAAGAAATCCAAAATTTCCAAGAGTGGGGATTCCTCTAAGTCTAAGTCCCAACCTGAGTCCTAAGACCCTCTAGAGGCGTTCCCAATTGCCTCCGTTCCACCTAGAATGCCTACAAAACTAAGTGGTGAGATAATAACCAAGTGTCAGGCCGAACTAGATAGGGTGCAATGGGAATTTCAAGAGGCCATTCTCCCTTCTTCTCCTGCTGCTGATTTCTCTACCATTATTATGGCTCTAACAGAGGGGATGTAAAGATGTAGAAAAATTCCCTGAGTCCCCCCCACTGTTGGTGCTTTTGTCACTCGAAAGAAAACTCTGGGTACCAAAATTCAGAGGAAATGGGCTTACAAAGTGCAGCATGAGGTTTTTCCCTATAGCTCCAACTTTTGCTAATGATAGTCCCCAAGTTGAGTCTAGACCCACCGAAAGGTCTTCTGGCTAATATTCTCCTCCTGCCTCGACTGCAGTCATCTCATCACTCTCCTATCTAGAGAAAGAGGTAAATTTCCCAACACTTAACCATTTATAGCTTACCGAAGGTATATGTAAATCTTGTGCCATTTTTTTTCTTTTTATTAGGAGGTTACTAAAAAAAGGATTCGCCCCCAGTGAGTCCCTTCGTGGGAGGAAGATTCAGTCAGCCTATGACCGTTGCCTCTCCTCCCTATTATCCCATGATTGGGCTCACCTTTTCCTATTTCTCTCCCTCTCGTCATGAAGAGGAGGTTGCCAGAACAAACAATGCTTCCGTTGAATCTGAGGGAGTTTCTTCTTAACCAGGGGACTCCCCTAGCTTCTTCTGAGTCGTCTCCTTTATTTGTGGTTCCTATGGACATCATTCCAGTTTTGCTAAGTATTCCTGAGGTAATGACTTTTAGATCTCCCATATATTTCTTTCTTTTGTTGGCATAGCTTCTAACTAACTTCATATAATTCAGGCTGAAATCAGATCCCAATTAGTCTCCTCCCTTGTTGATTCTTTTCTGCAGCTTCCGTTATTGATGCCGATCTTTGGATTTTCCCCCTTTGACAATGTCACTGGGGTAAGTTAAATGTTTGAATTTAACCTTTTCCCTAAGATATTTCTTGAATTTAATAATCAAGTTTATGTCTGCAGCTTTCTCCATCTTTGACTCCATCGTTCCAACCTTTGGTTGCACGGGTTTCTACGGCTGCAACTGGTGCATCTAGCACTGGTGTTCCTTCTGCTTCTGCAAGGCCTATTCCTTTTCCAATTTCGATATCATCCGTGGGTACTTCTCCAATGTAAGCTACTCCAATGGGGACAACTTCTAAGTTAGCGCTTGTGCCTTTTAAAGGAGATGGTGCTTCGACTTCGATTGAGGTTCCTCTATCGAAAGTTTCTTTTGGGAGGCCGAGGGAGAACAAAGTTGCCATTCCTGGCATTGTTCCTTCGTCAATTTCCCAAGATTTAACTATTGCTTTCTCCCACTATTTTGCATAAGTTTTATCATTATGCCTATTATAACGAAGGATAGGAAACAATCTGATCTGTTACCTTAATAATGAAAACCACTTGTTAAGATTTTTCATCAAAACTCCACCACTAACGGTGACTCAACAATGAAAACCCACTTGTTAAGATTCTTATCAAACTCCACCAGTAATGGTGACTTAACGATGAAAACTACTTGTTAAGATTTTTCGTCAAACTCCACCCATAACAGTGACTTAACAGTGACAACCAGTTGTTAAGATTTTTATCACACTCCACCAGTAACGGTGACTTAACAATGAAAACCACATGTTAAGATTTTCATCAAACTCCACCAATAATGGTGACTTAATAATGAAAACCACTTGTTAAGCTTTTTATCAAACTCCACTAGTAACGGTTACTTAATAATGAAAACCACTTGTAAATATTTTTCGTCAAACTCCACTGGTAACGGTGACTTAACATTGAAAATCACTTAATAAGAATTTTATCAAACTCCACCACTAACGGTGACTTAACAATGAAAACCACTTGTTAAGATTTTACATCAAACTCCACCGATAACAGTGGCTTAACAATAAAAACCACTTTTTAAGATTTTTGTTAGAACTCATATCTTTATATCTTTTTCCAATTGTAAGAGAGACCGTTCCTACTGAAGACCAAATCGTTGAAGTCCTTCGCCCATCATTTCACCCTATCGGGAATTAACTTTCCTGGATGATTCAAGCCATAATGACCAAGGTTCAACGACAAAACTTCAGGATGATAGTGAATCCGATCGCTAAGTGAAACTTCCTGATGTGGCCCTCATGCCTTTTTCGTGTAGCTCCTTCGACAACCCCCCTCAATTTTTTGCCTGCCATTGAACTATTATCGAGTGATTGGCCACCCATAACCCATATACTTTTACCCAAGACTGCCTTTGTTCAAACCTGTCCTGATGGGATATAAGCTTCAGGGTATGGAAACTATTATGGCTGAGGTCATTAATACTCCTACTTCATCTTTATCAAGGCCTATTATAGATCTATATTTGGGAAACTTGAGGGAGATAGATAGGGATCGCTTACACTTTTATTGGCTTATTGAATACCTGAAGGTTCTAAAGTCCACCCAACTGACTATCGGGAGGGAACTGTTCTAGAAGCAGGTTGTGGCCAAATGAGCCAAGGAAGACAAATTCCTGGAGTTAGTGCCTTTGATGGAGGATGCTAATCTCAGGGTCAAGGCAACCGAAGAGGCTTTGCTCGAGGAGATGCAGGCACATGAGGCCCTGGTCATTCAATGGGATCAAGCCTATGCTAGATTTTTTGGTTCCAACACAGCACAACAAATATTCCTTGCAGCTAATTCGGTCTTACCTCATGATTTCTTTTCTTCCCCAGATCTATGGCTCCTCTTAGGCTTACACCCAGCTTGTATTTTCTTCACATGTAAACCTTGGGCGTTAGCTTCCAAATTTTTTGTAATCATTACAAGTCATATTAATGAAAACGATATAGCGTTTTGTCATCATGTATTGTTTTGTTACAATATCTCTATTTATCGCAAAGTTTAAACCTATATAATTTATGAATGAACTTTTTCTTTTCATCTCATTAAAAAATAAATGACTCATATAACAAATTTCACAGTAACAAAAACAAATAATTTCTAACTGAGGTTACTAACCTACATGTGATAAAATTTCAACCATTTGTTGTTAATATTTAAAGGTATATCTTTTTCCATTTAGAAATTAGGCAGTAACCTGAATCATGATCCTCCTTTATAATGAAAGGTCCCTCCTAATTTATAGCGAATTTAGGAAATGGGAGCCCCTGACTGTGCTTCACCACTTCCTTAAAGACTAAATCCCCTTCCATAAATTCCTCAAGCCTCACCAAGTTGTTATATGTTCTTGAGAGTTGCTTCATGTTCATTTAGAAATGTTGCATCATGTTATCTCTGTGCTAAAATAGCACTTCTAACTGTACATGCCTACTTTGAGGGAGCATGCTGATTCGCAAGGCGTATCGAGATAAGAGGACTTCCAATTCTATCGGTAGAATTGCTTCGTCCCTAAACATAAGTGAGAACGACGTATACCCTGTAGACTCCCTCTTGGTCTTTCGATAGGCCCATAAGACTGTTGGGATCCTATCATCCCAAGATCCTAGAAGTCTTCCATCATTTTGTCCAAAATATTAACCAAGGTCTTGTTAGTTTCTTTGGCTTGACCGTTTTCTTTAGGATATGCCACCGTTGGGGTATGATGGACGATGGAGTATCTATCTGTAAACATCGTTACTTTTTTATTAACAAACGGGGTCCCATTATCAGAAAGAATAACCTTTGGAATCCCAAACTTGAAAATAATGTACTCCATAATAAATTTATCCATCACACCTGCAATTTCTCTCTTGAGTGGTAAGTTCATTGAAGGGGGCTTGGATCATGTTTCCATGCAGTTGGCATGCCTTGTATTTTTATACAAAATTAGCAGAATCTTTCTCCATAGTTGTCCAATAATAACCCAAGGTCATCAGTTGGTCGTATAGCTTTGCTCCTCCAATGTGATCCAGATCGTGAGATTATTTCAAAACTTCTATTTCATCCTCCTCTATTATTTATCTCAATGATCTGTTTAAGTAGCCTTTTTCATAGAGCTGATCCACTTGGACATAAAATCATGGGGCCCTTCGCTTGAGTCCCATAGCATCTATTTTCTCCATAGGAATAACTCTGCCTTTGATAAAATCGATGTAAGGTTGCCACCAGTCCTCTTGAGTTTTGCTTTATTATTGGCTAGAAGTATACCTCCCTCTGAATTCTTCTATATAGATGGATCTTTATTGTTTTGCAGCATTCATCAAGTGTCTCCTTTAATCTATGTTCTGCTTTTTCTGGACCGATGCATCTTGATAACCATACTTCTACATATCTGAAGTATAGGTTTCCATAATTGGCAAAGTATTATGCTAGCTCCTTCAGTTCCATGTTGCCTTCCCCACATTCCAAATTCCTCATTATCTTGCCCCTCCAATATAAATCACCTTCCATAGGTAGGATTGATTGCACAACCGATGAGGCTATTCTCCGTTGGATCACCATAATAGTTATGTCTGTTTTTATAGCCAATTTCTGGGCAATGGTGGAATAGGCGTCAGCATGTCTATTCATCGTTTGGGGAGGCTTTATTACCTTAACATGATGGAACTGGTTGATCAGCCATTGGATGATTGTTCTCTAGGGGGCTAGGCTGAGATGCTTCAATGCATATTCCCCATTCACTTATTGGAGCACTAAATTTGAATCGCCTTTGATGCACAGTGCGCGACAACCCCTTTGGAGGGCCTCTAGCAAACCTAGTACCATCGCTTCATACTCTGATTCGTTTTTGGAGCAAGGGAAATCCAATTTTTAGGAAAGGCAAAATCCTTCCTTCCCTTTAAAAAAGATAACCCCTTCCCCTCCTTTCTTTTCAGCCGAAGAACCATCGAACTGCATCATCCATTCTTCAAGGTTTGCATCCAAAAAAATTGTTTGCAAGTCATCCCCTAGAATTCTCTCTCATGGTGGCTCAAATGGCATGGATGGGAAAATTTCCAATCGGTCCGCATATGCTTGGCTCTTAATTGCACGAGGGACCACACATTTTAAATTATACTTCCAAAAGGATAAAGAACCACTTAGGTGCTCTTCCAATCAAAATGGTTGTTGCTAACAAAAACTTAATTGGGTCACATCTTGTCACAATGTGAAATGTGAAAGATAGCATGTAATGTCTAAGTTTTTATGCTACAAATATCAAGGCTAAACAATGTCATTATATACTATTATACGTTGCCTCTGGTCCATGTATGATCCTGCTTAGGTATTATATTGACCTTTCTTTTCCATCAACTTCCTGTGCTAAGAGGGCTCTGATGGAACTTATACTGGATGCGAGGTAGAGCTGCAATTGTATCCCTGTTCTCGGAGGAATCATCGTTTGCAGAGAAGTGAGAAGATAATTCAATCTGATCAAAGACTCTTGGTGATCTTCCTACCATTTGAATTTTGTGCCCTTTCACAGCTGTTCCATCAGGGGATGAATTATTTCAGCTATCCCTGGTACAAATCTCCTAAGGTAGGAGATTTTACCAAGGAAACTCTTGAGCTCCTTTATCATTATTAGACATGACATTTCCAAGATTTCTCGTCACTTGTCTTGGCCCGTCTGCAGTCCTTGCCGATCTACCACATAACCAAGGAACTTTCCACTTGTAACCCCAAAAGAAAACTTCAGAGGGTTCATCCTAAGTTTATATTTCACGGAGCGAATGAATACCCTCCTCAAGTCGTCTAGATGGTACTATTACTTCTTCGAGTTGATGAATAAAATCGTCCGCGATAAATTCTAAAAACTTGTGGAAGAAGTCATGGAAAATGTCCATCATCGTCCTCTGATATGTTACACCAGTATTCTTTAACCCAATGGGCATTACTTTGTACATGAAATTTCCCAACGGTATCCTGGACACCATTTTCTTCGCGTATGTTGGATCCATCTTAATATAGTTGTATCTCACGTACCCATCCATTAAATTTTACATCTTATGACCAACAGTTGCGTTGATCAAGATATTTATGGATGGCAACGGGAAGTCATCCTTCAGACAGGTCCTATTCAAATCTCTAAAATACACATAGATCCTTATCTAACTCTTGTCCTTCTTCCCCACTGGGATGATGCTTGACAGTAAAAGTGGGTGTTGTATTAGTTCGATGAACCCTGCCACCAGTATCCATTCCATCTCCTCTTTTATCTTTAAATCCATCTCTAGTTTCTAACTTCTTGTGTATTTATTTACTGGTATGGTTGAAGGCATAACGTTAAGTTTGTGGCAACTTACTTATTCATCTAGACCCTTTATTTCTGCGTATTTCCATGCAAAAATGTCCCCGTACTCTTGAATTGTCTTAACTAGGGATTCTCTTTTCTCCTCGCTCAGATACTTCGAAATAAAGATGGCCCTTTGGTCTTTTCCCTCATCTGCTAGGTTTAGTTGTTTTAGTTCTTTCACTTGAGGCTTCGACCGATCGTTCATATATTTTGGCTCTTTTTATAATTTTTTTACAAACTCTTGTATGTTAGAGTTATTAATGACCATGCCTTAGCGATGTTGGTCTATTAAGAAACATTCATATAACGAGTCAACCTCCTCGCTAACCTCTCAATCAATTTCTTTGACTGCCCGCTCACACCTTCAGAGGAGGTAAATTACTCTTCCATCCTCTGTGATTTTCTTCTTTCATTGCCTACTTTCCATTACAACTGCCTTCCTCTTTCTTTCTCTCGAAGCCTTTCCATCATGCTCCATAAAAATCTGCTCAACACACTATGTCGTTGTGCCTTGTGCCCTATGGGGTCCATCCTAAGACTCCTTCTCTCTTTGTGTTATTTTGATAGGTTCTGTGCCTTAGGATCAGCAATGTTAACTTCCACAGTCACTTACTTTCCTCTTTCCCCTTCGCAGTTATGGCCATTCACTAGCCCCAATCGTTCTCTAATAGAGGGAACTCTTAGCCCCTCTATCATTCTCATTAAAACCTTGGCATCTTCTTCTAGCTCTGTGTAGAAAGCTGCATCAACTAAGTGAGGTTCTTCGACGGCAAAAGGTTTCTTCGTTGCACGTATAATGATTTCAATCCCTTTCACATTTACCTTTGCGCACTGGTGATATGTTGAAGGGACTAAAACATAATTGTGCATCCATACCCTTCTTATCAGATGGTGGTACGAAGTAGCGCTTTCAATCACATGGAATTTTATGTGCGAGGTAAGATTCCACATCACAATCCCAACGTTCACATATCCATTTTACTTGGATGATTGGTTATCGTAGCCATAAATTACCAGAGGCCTTGGTATTAATCTTTCCTTCAGGATGTTGGATATCTGGAAAGAACTGATCGACATGATGTTTATCGATGCTCCCCCATTTGTAAGACCCAAGTAATACAACATATTCTAATTCAATTCGTTAAAACCACGTGAATGAAAGATGAGTTATGTTATGACTTGAGAACAAATTAGTAAGTATTATTAACATAAATACTAGGAAATGAGAAGCTTTAAAGATATCCTTAAAGTTTACACAATTACAAAACCACCCCTAAATATTTAAAATGACTTTTTAACAATTTAAATATCTAATTTGACCTCACATTTTCTTAGAAATACCTTCCTTACTTTCTGAAATTACAAACCAACCCAATCCCACACTCTCTAAACGTCTAAATTTCACAAAAGCCCCTCAAAGTTGGAAAACAATGCAAAAACACCTTAAAACTTAACAAAAACTTTCCAAGGACTAAATTCAAAGACTTCCCCCATCTTCCTTATCAGCAGAACTGATAAGAATTGGCAAACAACCATTAGAATAACCAATACCAAGCTTTACACCTTTGAGACTCTTTCACCCCATAGGTTCTCCTGAAGTTTTCTCTTATTAGACCACAAAATACCACCTATTATTTCAACCAATGAACTCACCACTAAACCCCTATAAGAAGCCCACATTAGGGAGAAAAGTTAGATACAAACTGTGATAGAATTCGAAGCTCCAAAATCTAGCAAGTTAGGGTACCTTGTAATTTTATGTCTATTTTTCAATTATTTTACTTTGGTTGTATTTCTTTAGTATATTAGAGTTCAAAGCAACTCTTACATGCCTTCTATAACGTAAAACTCTAAATTTTTGAGCAAAAATCCGAAAATCACTATTGCAGCTTGAGCTCCAATGGTGGATTTTGAATTTTTGATCCTAAACCTGTTTTAAAGTGATAAACCTTTTATTTATACTCATAGTATATTCACCATGAAGTTAATTTCAGTATAGTATCGTTATCAGTTCAAAATCAAAGATTTTCAGTTTCAGCCCCAAAAATTTCAGAAACAAAATTCTCTTTACTTAGGATGAATTAATCCTTCAAACCAAAATCAATTTGTTCAAAAACAACCAAGAAACCAAACCTTATTACTTTCATGGTTCGAATTATACCCAAAATCCATTCTTTTCTCACTGAAATATTTGATATTTCTCAGATCATGGAAGTAAGCTTTAGAGTTTGTCTCAATTCCTAAAAGTTATATATTTAAAATCCTTGCTAAAAATAAAAGAGAATGAATTTTGAATGAACTAAAGTGGTTCCATATTGAAGGTTTGATTTGAAGTCAAAATTTATAAAACCCTAGGTCAAACGTTGCAAGGTTGAAGACGCATGAAGGCCACGTGCGCGACTGAAGTCGAAATCAGCGCATGGGACCTTTGACCTGGCGCGTGTGAGCGCGCGACTTGTTAAAAATTCCGAAAAAAATTCCAAAAATTCTATTTTATTTTTCTGATCAAAATGGTATATTGTAAAACCATGTTTGGATGTCTAAAACTCAAAAACGACACATGCCCTAGTTTAACCTGTAAATTTTAAAATTTAATGTTTACATGTAAACCCCTGAAATTTCTGACCCCCATAATTTTACCCCAATTTTTTTTACAACTTTTTGACCTTGTTTGCAATGAAAACGTCTTCTGGAACATGTTTAATCAAGTTAAGGAACTTTGTGAAATAAAAATTTTAGTTTATTTATAAATTAAAGCCCCAAAACTTATTTTTTCACAAATATAAGTTATTTCGCATTTCAAACCATGTCAAACCCTTCATGCTTACAATATATATATATATAGTCATTCTTAACAGACTTATACGGAATACCTTACTATCTACTACTAACTCGATGACCTATTTTTAAACATTAAGCACCTTATTCTTATTTAATACTATTTCTCATAATGCTATTGAAAATTACGCCTATCGTTGATATCACTTTGTGATAGATCCAGTATATCTTATTCTCATTATGGAACTCATTTGAGTAGTTCAAATTGTTTACGTACAATTGATTCATAATTTTTTAATGATTTTGCAAATCATATTATTTCATATGATGCTTTTTGACCTAGTTACTTATTTATAGCATACATTACAATCAGGGAATAATCTTTCGTTATACCCACGACTGTATTATTTAGCCTGAAGGACTCAGATGTTTGAGGGCTGGGATTATTGCTACCTTATGGAACGTCATTTAATGACTTATAATGGTTACTTTGATATCAAGTTATCTGGATTTATTATCTCCAATTTAATTGTATGTATTTGCTATTACCCTGAAGCTTCTAAGCAGATAATTATGGGTTATTTTTTTGGAAACCATCCCCATTTTTTACCAACTCTATCCTTACGTTGTTACAAATTTCGAGGAACACATTCTCATATTATATCATTTGAATCTTCTTCTTATTTAAACTCTTATACTAACTCTTTTAAATCATATTTGAACTTTATAAAATAAGGATTCTCTACTTGGCAAATTTCTTGTGTTTTTCAAATTCGAGATGGATCTAGGGAATAGGGCAGACAATACCACTCCGCACAATAGTAATGATTCTTCTCACATTACCTTAAGAATTATGTCCACCCAGAAAATCTGCAGAGGAAATGAAGCTCCTATTTTAATATCTTGTGTTATTACGTATAAATGGACGTATTATGTGTAATCCTAAACTTATGTCGCACTTTTCTTTCCCAGTTTTACGTTTGCTCTCTTGGGAGAATGTGTAATAAAGTTGTGATTTATTTTTTTGATGTAAGAAACTTGTAGTTCCATACCATATAATATTACGACATGCCACTATCTTAAATATGTTTTATGTCCGCATTATATTTTTATTTTCCAGCTACATTCTAAACCCAACCCCCAAATCACTCCCGATTTCTTTCGGGATGTGACATCGTCCATCAAGGACCTCACAAAACTCACCCCGTTAATACTAGAAGTTATGTACATGGTCTTGTTATGTGGAAATCTCACAGCCCTGTCAGCGTCACTAAAGGTTTCCTCGGAGAAAAACTTCCTCACCAACCTGGCCATGGGCCCCTTCCACCTCAGTGATGGTACCATGTTCTTTCACGTGAGGTCTAGGATCGCTTTCGTTATCTCTAATTGGCTCTCCTTTTGCATCCCCACTTGGTAAAAAAACCATGAGAACTTGGGTGACTGTGAAATAGCCTGGTACCCCAACCCTTGGTCCAACTCTTCCCCTTCCAAGTTCTACATATCTTCCACATCCTTCTCACTAGACTCATCGTAAGCTATCACCACATTGGACATTCCCCTGTTACATTCCTCCAAGGCATCTTCAAATTCTTCTCGTTGGATATCTAATTTCCTTGCTTCCCGTGTAGCCTCCTCATCATAAGTTACCACCAGATTTACCCCATGTTCTAGAATGGGATTTGCGTTCATATTCTCTTATGGGATATGTAAAGTCCCTATCTTCATATGCTTGTTGATGATTTTCTTTAGTGTGAAACATGTTTTCACTGGGTGACCCACCTTTCTATGGATCGGGAAGTATTTGGGATCAAATCTTGTTGCTGCATCTAGTTCCACGGTCGGAACTCCCTTAGGTTCATACACTGTTCCCCTTAGACCATGGCGTTGTAACAACTAACAGATTCTTTAATGGTGTAAGGTAGTGGTGGTGGGTCCTCTCTATCTTTGCTAAAATTTATTTTATTATCCTTCTTCGGTTGCTTGGCACTTTCTCCTCCATCGACGTGCCCTACACATTGAGCTAGACTCATGTCACAACGGGTTATATCGGTTACCTAAACATTATACGTGCCACAACAATATTTGGCCAAACGACCAAAGATATATTTCTTGTTGCTTTTAGAAAGGCTAAGAAAGTTCGCGCATTTCATTGATAAGATAACATATGTACTCTGTCACCAAACCTCACCACAAAGATGCAGTAGTTTGGATCCTTAGCTTCTTCCCTCACATCGAGAGACCTCTCCCTGGAGCTTCGAATATATGCTACCATGTCCTACCCTTTTTGTTTCTTTTCTCTACCTAGTTGGGTCAATGTTAACTCGTCTTCTTCCAAACAGAACTTTTGGATAAACAACACATGCATATCCTCCCATGTTGAGACACTTTTAGGTGCCAAGTGGGACTAGGAGGTGTAAGACTTATCGGTTAGGGATTTGGAATACTCCCTCAACCTAAGTTTCTTGTTATTGTAGTGAGTCCTCAGATGTTCAATGATGCATTTGATTGCTCCTTTGGGTTCCCCTCTTTTCTCGTGTATTTGTCAAAGATGGGAGGAATGTAGTCCTTTGGGTAAGGCTCATCATTTTATTGATGGGGATAAGGAGTACATAAATTGTCATGCATCGATGCTAACTCTCGAGCTGATTGCGAGGAAGTTGCTATCATTTTCAACATCTCCTTATCTCTTTCCTCATTTCTTCTAAGGTGGACACTGATGTTTTCTTGACCGTTGGAGAAATAATTTGAGGGATACTAGGTGGAATATTCATTGCACCAGGCGCACCCACCACAGGTGGAATGCATGTTATGCCTGGGATACCCACCGTTGGGACATGAGTGGGTACTGTGTTTGTAGGACCAGTCCTCGTTGGAGCTGAGCTTGACAGGGCTACAGGAGCTGCCATTGGTGTTACAAAAGAACTGGGGTCAAATCCACCAAAAATCATTGTGGCAGCAAGAGTCTATAAAAACTCAAAGAACTTTGCCATGAGAAGGGCCATTTGTGGTTGTCCCATCCCGACACTAGTGGAATCTTGTGTCACCCCTGTTGTCATTTTAACTAGAGGCCCCTCAACCCAAGAAACCCCATCCCTAATGACCTCAATCTCCCTGACTGCTTGTTCTTCATTACATTGAATGGCGTCAAAATCTATGATATGGTTAACATATTTGGCGCCTTACTTTGAGGAGAATACCTCCATAGTAAAGTCACAAAATGTAAGAGGGTAGTCCCCTTATAGCTTGGGAGTATGGTAATACTAGTTGCGGTGTAACCTTTATAGGTATGGAGATGAATGATAATATAAGAACTCTTCAATAAACATAAGTTAACACATAATATAATATTTGGTCAACACTCAGATTGAACTCACTAGGCACTTTTATACAACTCAAACGATAATGAAGGAAACTTAGAAGTAACTCAGTCAAAGGGAGAGAGAAGAAGGCACTTTAAATACACCTTAGATAGTAGCCAAACACACTAAAAACCAGTGAAAGACCTCTAGTCATTTATTAAAAGCTTCACAATAAATGACAATGGTGGGTGACTAAGAGCTCTGGTTTTGGAATAACTTCTCTCTGGTATATTCTCTCTAGCAAATGATCTCTTGAAAAGAACTCTACTCTCTCAAAGGTGGTTGAAGCCCATAAATAGCCCCCACACCACTCCCGAGATGCATTAGTCCCCTACAGCCGTGTGCAAACATCCATCCATACTATATGTCATAAATATTAAATGCCTCATGGACTAGTCATCTTTACGTCATAAACATTAAATACAAGGACATGCATTTTCCCTAACCACTGTGCATCAGAGGACTATCACCACAGAGGTGGCAGACCAAATCGTCTAACAGCCCCAATAACATAGTGGTTTACTCAAGTAATGCTTAGATAGTTCTTAGATGACTAGTGACATCACCTAAAGTAGATGTGACATTAGGTAGAGGGTTATTTGGTTCAAAACTCAACATACGAAGGGGCTCAAAGCTGCTATGCATAAGTTTCCATGGTGAAAGGTCTCTCGGTGTTTTACCAGGTGTATCTAAGGTGGTCAGGACAAGCCCCAATGATACCTCACATCTCAATCCTCTAAACCAAGTCCCACTGAAGTTCCCATGCCAAGGTCATTCGATAGAGCATAAAAGATCTCCCAAGACCTTTCAGGCTTGGTTTCTCGCGAGTACCATTTGAACTCACACTGAATAGTTATAATCGTTACATCATTATAATTATTACATCATAGTTAATATAAATAAAAGTTATAAATTGACTAAGAAAGAATGAAAATACACTGAGCCTGCTCACTGAGTTGTGTCGCTGAGTTGCCTTCCCGGTTCTTTCCCTTGAGTCTCTTGTGCTATTTAAAGAAACCCCCCTATAATGAGTTAGCAAAAATTTCCCCCTTCTAGCATAACTTCCACAATATAACTCTTTCCTATAAGGGCAATCATTCATTTATATGCATGGAAAATCCATTTGATATACGTAAGTGTACGTGAATTGTCTCATAATATACATCATGGAGAAAATACATGTGAGAGCTAATTCCATATACTTGACATACGTGAATGAGTTCCCTGCCATGTATCTCCCATCGTGAGTTTGGTCAAGTGGTACAATGCAGGGGAAATCCTTTGATATACATTAAGCGTTCTAAGCTAATGTAAGTTGGGATAATATCGAAAGTTGACTAAAGTTAAATGGGGTTCGAAGCACTCGATGTCCTCTAGACAGGCATTCTTGGAGTAAAAATGTTAGTACGAGAAAACCATGAGGATAATTTGTTCACATTATGGACCGTTGGAAAGGGTATTCAGAGCCCTATGAAGGCATAATGAGATTTCCTCTGATTGGAGAGTTGACCAAAGTCAAATGGGGCTTGGGAGTGCTCGGTGGCCTCTAGATCAGGCTTTAGAGTAAAAAAGTGAGTATGCGCAAATCATGAGACCGATTCGTGCATGGTATGGATATTTGTAATGTGTATTCATATCCCTATGAAGGTGAAATGAGATTTTCTTGGGTTAGAGAGTTGACCAAAGTCAAATAGGGGGCTCGAGAGCGCCTGATGGCCTCTAGACCAAGGCTTAGAGCATGATCTAAGGTTTAAGTTTAGAGGAATGTTATAGACCTAAGGTGACATTTGGATGGTATTGAGATGGGGGTTGCAGCTCCTATTTCAATGGACCATGTCACGAGGAAACTTTATTTCTCTAGTTTATGCATTGATATACCCAAGTATGACCTCGGCCTAGGGACACTTACATCGGCCGAAATAAGAGCCGAGACAATGACCGACCCACCAGTGGGTAGGGGCCCACGATATCATCCCTCAGCCAGGACTACCTCGACCGAGGCCGACACTACTGCATGCACCTCCCCAAGGACACTTCACACGTCGCAGATATCAACATCAACCTCATGTACCAAGGAATAGTAACCTCGGCCAACAGTAGGCCGAGATAACAAGAAGCTCTACGCGTTCATCTTCAACATGGACCCTACCTCGACTTAGGCCGAGGTTGCCAGAGGTATTAATAATCATCAGCATGCTCGGCCTCGGCTCAGGCCGACACCGACATATACCTCGGCTGGCATCAGGCCGAGACTCCTCATGACACTCCACTGATGAGCGGACGACCAACCTTTATAGCTCGGCCTCATCTAGGCCGAGGCCATTCACCAACATGACTGCCGAGCATCTGTTGACATTTAGATAAGGACACCTGGGCATAAATCAGTTATAACAATATTATTCTCACATGTGGAGGAATATTTCATCATCATTACCTACATGTGGCCATGACAGGTGGCACACCCCCATTGGTGAGGAAACTACACCCATGCACATTACATGCATAGGGGGTATATTACACCCCCTAGACACTATATAAAGGGATCATCCCCTCCCTTACAAAGGGATCCAGATAAAAAAAACCCTAGCTAAAACTCTGTCTAAATACACACAGGAGAGAGAGAATGAGCTCGAGAGGTTGTATCCATGGCCATTAGTGCCTTCTTTCAGTGATATTACTCACACACATTCACGGTGGACGTAGGCCAGATTGGCTGAACCACTTATATTCAGGTGTCATTCCTCTTATCCTCACCTCATTCTTATCTTCTTTATACAATTGTGTTGCCATTGTTGTACCTAAATTGAGCTTGCAAATACCTCACCTGGTGGTGCTGATTCCCAGCATCATCATTTTGGCGCCGTCTGTGGGAATTTGGTTCCTCTTTTTCTGCTTTTACCTCACCGGAGACTCTGGTGGTGAACCAGGAACCACCCCTTGTGTGGAGCCGTTTCACCATTGAAAGAGGTCCTTTAAGGTATTAAGCTCACCTGCTACTAAAGATCTATACAATTAACGCATGGCACCAGACTTACCGCCGCCTCTTTCGCCGCCCGGAGGTGGAGGAGCTAGCTCCAGTCAAGCTCCTCCCCAATCAGAAATGGCGGAGGTGGCAGCTGCCTTAAAATCTTTGGCTGCAACACAACAAGCGATGAAGGAGCAATTTGTACAGCTCAGCTAAACCATGATGATTAGACCGCCAGGGGTCTCACCGGATATGATCACTCCGGCGGCGGTTCATCCACATCCAGACGCTAGGGGACCACCCCAGGCACCGATGAAGGACCAACCTGCACCTCAGCGGAGGAGGGATGTTGCTGACCCTAGGCGCTTGCGCCTGGGGAGGCAAGGAAACCCTTGCCCAGAGGACATGTATGATGACCTAGGAGCAGAAGAGGCACCAGAAGACTGCTGGGAGCCATATGAGGTGTCAGATAACACTATACGACCTCTTAGGCAAAGCCAAGGATGTGCCGGCCAAAGAAGAGACGAGACCCAACAACGAGGGTCGGCCGCTGATAGGCAAAGCCAAGGATGCGTCGGCCGAAGACGAGATGAGGTCCAACAGAGGGGGTCGGCCTTCAACAGGTTGAGCAGAGGCTCGGCCTTCGAGAGGCTGGGACCAGTCAATGACCTAAGACACAGGCTATCAAGGTCAAGGAGTGCGGCAGGCTCCGAAAGAGGGGATAGGCAGGCTCGGCCAGATCAAGGCCGACCCATGGAGAGAAGATCCAGGGAGCAGGAAGAGGTCAACAGTCAGCGGGTAGCGGCTGGGGAACCCTCTGTCCACCGCAGAGAGGTGGCAGGGGATAACCTCGGCCAAGTTGATGAGAGAAGACCCTGGAATGACTCAATCCAGCATCTCGAGGAGAAGATAGGGGACCTCATGAAGAGTAGGGACCCATTACAAAGGGGCTACTCGGAGGGCTCCCCGTTTGTAGCAAGGATAGTGGGGTTCCCAATTCCCGCTAAGTTCAAGCCTCCTACGGTGACTCCTAAGTACGATGGCAGCACTAACCCAGTGCACCATATCGAGATGTATCAGTCAGCCACAGATATTTACTCGATACCTGATGAGATGAAGTGCAGGGCCTTCTCAGGGACCTTGATAGGGGCCGCGCATAGCTGGTTCACCTCTCTTCCAAAGAATTCAATCGAAAACTTCAAGGGGTTGGCCGAGCAGTTCATCCATAACTTCTGCTTTGGAGTAAGACCTCAAAAGAAGACTACCCACCTCCTATATGTCAAACAGGCTAAGGGTGAAAGCCTAAGAGACTACATAGCAAGATTCAACAAGGAGAAGTTAGAGGTGGAGGACTATGAAGAGAGAATAGCCATGACCTCCCTTATAGGAGGCCTCCAGAAGGGAAAGCTGCTATGGAAGCTGGCGGAAGACCCCCCCAAGTCTATGGCAGAGCTGTTGTCCACTGCAGGGAAAGTGATGAATGCGGAAGAGGCGATGGCCGCCAAATACGAGGAGGAGAACCGTGGTAGTGCGGGGAGGTCCAAGGGCAAGAAAGAAGGGAAGAAGCGGTCAGCAGATGACAAGTTCGCTCATTACACTCCTTTGACTGTGAGCTGTGAACACATTCTTAATGAGATCAAGAGTGACCGGGCTCTGAGGTGGCCAGAGAAATTGAAGGCTCCGCCACATAAGAGGAATAAAAACCTCTGGTGTGAGTTCCATCAGGATCACGGCCATGTCACAGACAGATGCTTTGCCCTGAAGGACGAGATTAAGAAGATGCTGAAATCCGGGAAGCTAAGAAAGTATGTGGATGGAAAAGCCCCAAAAGGTGGAAGAGAAGACCCTAGGAAGAGAAGAGACGACAGGTGCCGTGGCGATGTCCTGGCTAGAAGGCATGATGATTCAGAGGGTGATGATGGAGATGACCCGGATCTCCCACCTAGGGAAGACAACACCCCAGTGAAGAGGGTAGGAATGATCTCCTTTGGTGTAAGCACCATATGTGGGGGATTCGCAGGAGGTGGCTCTGAGGTAGCCGATAGAAAGGCTCATGTAGCGGAGGCCAAGTCGGTGGTCAAGCCTGAGGTTGTGAACCTGACATCTTCTTACGCTGTGCAGAAGAGAACAAAGGTGGACATGGACACCCTAGTGGTGGGGTTCTCCCGCCTCGACTTCAAGGGCATCTTAGCCTCCCATGATGATCCCTTGGTCATAACGACAAGGGTGCATGGGTGCGATGTAGGGAGAATCCTCATAGATGGGGGAAGCTCAGCTGATGTGATGTTCTAGCCTTGTTTCAAGAGCTTGGGTCTTAGAAGATCAAGATTAGTGCCATACCACCACCCCTTGATAGGCTTCAGTGGTGAGAAAGTGCACCCATTGGGCATGTATGAGATGGATGTGCGCATAGGGGATGAGTGGCCTAAGAGGCTGACTAAGAAGATAAACTTTTTTGTTATGGACGAGAATGTCTTCTCGGCCTACAACCTCATCATCGGAAGAGTATCCCTCAAGGAGTTTGAAGCCGTGCCGTCAACGGTCCATCAAATGCTAAAATTCCCGACTCCTTATGGGGTAGGGGAGGTTCAGGGGGATCAGACCATGGAACGGGAGTATTACTTCAACTCAGCTGAAGAGAGGGAGGCCCATAAGAGAGAAACCGTCACCTACAACATAGACACACTTGACCCGAGAGATGAAACAAGGATAAAGAAGGGCGAGGCCGCGGAAGAGGTAGAATCCATCGTCCTCAATGAGGACGAGCCGGAAAAAACCATCCAGGTCGGCAAGGCCTTAGAACCAAAGATTAAGGAAGAGCTGGTAAGCCTTCTCAGGAAGAGGCAGAGTGTCTTCGCCTGGAGCCACACCGACATGCCTGGTATAGACTCTGAGGTCATGACCCACAAACTCAATGTGGACAGGGATGCCAGGCCAATCAAGCAGAGGAGAAGAATTTACTCCAGAGAGAAGTATGAGGTCATTCAGGAAGTGGTGAAAAAGTTAGAAGAGGCCAAATTCATACGAGAGGTCACCTGTCCAGAGTGGCTCTCAAATGCAGTGATCGTGCCTAAGGCCAATGGAAAGTGGAGGATGTGTGTAGATTTCACAGACCTGAATAGGTCTTGCCCGAAGGACAGCTATCCCCTACCGAGGATATACCAGATGGTGTACGCAACAGCAGGGCACGAGCTCATAAGATTCATGGATGCTTATTCAGGTTATAACCAAATCTTCATGGACGCCGAAGACTCTGAGAAGACAACATTCATCACTGACAAGGGGACGTACTGTTACAAGGTAATGCCCTTTGGTCTGAAAAATGCGGGGGCAACATATCAGCGTCTCGTCAATAGGATGTTTGAGTAATAGATAGGTAAGACCATGGAGGTGTACGTGGACGATATGCTAACGAAGAGCCTGAAGGCATGTACACACGTGGCAGACCTTGAGAAGACGTTTGATGTCATGGACTCGTACAGAATGAAGCTCAACCCGGTGAAATGTGTCTTCAGGGTAGGAGCTGGGAAGTTCCTGGGGTTCATCGTTAATCAAAGGGGGATTGAGGCAAACCCTGAGAAAATCAAGGCATTGCTCGATATGAAGACTCCTAGGAGTATCAAGGATGTCCAAAGACTCACAGGAAGAGTGGCAGCCCTGAACAGGTTTGTTTCCAGGGCAACGGATAAGTGTCTTCCATTCTTCAGGGTTCTAAGGAAGGCCTTCCAGTGGGATGAAGATTGTGAAAAAGCCTTTGATCAACTCAAGTCCTACTTAGGGTCTCCCTTGCTGCTATCCCGGCCCATTGCGGGAGAAAGGTTGTTTGTGTATTTAGCAGTCTCTGAGTCGGCCATTAGCGCGGCCATCATACGAGAGGAAGGTGGAGTTCAGAGACCTGTGTACTTAAATAGTAAGGCCCTTCAAGGGTCTGAACAAAACTATCCACGGATGGAGAAGCTGGCTTATGCCCTTATCCATGCTTCAAGAAAAATGAAGCCTTACTTTCAAGCTCACTCTATGATAGTCCTTACGGACTCACCACTAAGGCAGGTTCTTCACAAGCCAGAGAAGTCCGGCCGATTGATGGCCTGGGCCATTGAACTAGGAGAGTATGATCTTACTTACCAGCCCAGAACAACCATTAAGGGACAGGCCCTTGCAGATTTTGTTGCAGAATTCACTTGGGAAGAGACTGAGTTAGAGAGGAGCTTGGATGGCGGCAAAGAAAAGAGTCGAGGTATCCTTCGAGATTCGAAAGAGACAAACCCGTATGTCTTCCGGGGCCGAGCAGAGGTAGTCCCAGGCAAGGCTAGGGGAAGAGTAGAAGAAAACGAAGATGATCGATACCTCTTCGAAAAAGGAGTAATGAGAGAAGGGGCCTTCTCTTTGGATGAAGACGTATGGAGCCTCTTCGTGGATGGATCATCATGTGACGGTGGAAGCGGCGCGGGGCTAGTACTCTCGGCTCCGGATGGCGCCCACATTGAATATGCCTTGAGATTCAACTTCCAGGCTTCAAACAACGAGTCAGAGTATGAGGCCATGATAGCAGGTCTCTTGTTGGCAACAACTCTTCGAGTAAAGAGGCTTTTGCTTCATAGCGACTCAAGGTTGGTTGTTAACCAAGTATTGGGGGCATATGAGGCCAAAGACGAAAGGATGGCTAGGTACTTATAAAAGGTCAGAGGGTTGCTAGAGTTTTTCGAAGAGGCCAAACTGAAGAGAGTGCCTAAACTGAGTAATAACCATGCTGATGCATTGGCAAGACTGGCCTCAGCAATGAAGACAGATTTGGGAAGAACCATCCCAATTGAAGTCTTAGGAAAAGCAAGTATCGAGGAGGACGAGGTATGTAAGCCTTGTCACTATGTAAACCAGGGAGACTCATGGATTGACCCGATTGTCAGATACCTAAGAGAGGGGGAGTTACCTGAGTCCAAGATAGAAAGAAAAAAGTTGAGATACAGGGCTGCCAAGTTCTCATTGATAGGAGACGTCTTGTACAAAAAGGGGTTCCTGTTGCCCCTCCTCAGATGTGTGCACCCCATGGAGGTACCCCAGATCTTACAGGAGGTCCATGAAGGCTCTTGCTCTAGCCACATAGGGGGAAGGCCTTTAGCCAAAATGATCATCACTCAGGGATACTGGTGGCCCACCTTGTCTAGGGACGCTGCTGACTATGTGAAGAGGTGCGACAAATGTCAGAGGTTCGCCACTATCCCTCATCTACCCCATCAGCCTATGACGTCAATCTCTTCTCCATGTCCGTTTGCGGTATGGGGAATTGACCTGGTAGGACCTTTGCCAAGAGCAGTCAACAACTATAGATTCTTGATAGTTGCTATTGACTACTTTTCAAAGTGGGTAGAGGCGGATCCAATGATAACAATTACGGAGCAGAAGACCTTTCAGTTCATCTGGAAGAACATCATATGTAGGTATAGCCTCCCAAACACTCTCATCTCGGATAATGGGATCCAGTTCAGGAATGCCTCCTTGGAGAAATATTGCCGAAGTGTGGGGATCAGACAGTTCTTCTCATCCCCCGATTGACCTCAAGAAAACGGCCAGACCGAGGTCACGAACAGAACAATCTTGGATGGAATCAAGAAGAGGTTAGAAGACGCGAAGGGGAGATGGATAGAATAGGTCTACGCTGTGCTGTGGGCTTACAGGACTACGGCAAGGACACCTACAGAAGAAACCCCATTCATGCTGGCACATGGCTCGGAGGCAGTCATACCAACGGAGGTAGGACTACCAACTCATCGGATTCAGACCTACGACCCAGACAGCAATGGGGAGAAGAGAAGGCTAGACCTGGATCTCATTGAAGAAAGAAGAGAAGACGCAGAGGTCAGGAAACCAGCCTATCAGCAGAGGGCAGCAAGATTCTACAATCAAAGGGTGAAGTCAAGGCCCATTGCGGTAGGAGACCTAGTGCTTAAGAAAACCCTACAGAAGGCAAACAAGCTACACCCGAACTGGCATGGCCCCTACAGAGTAACGAAAGAGGTTGTGCCTGGCACGTATAGGCTAGAGAACCTAGAGGGAGAACCCTTCACCAACCCGTGGAATGCCGACCATCTAAAGAGATATTTCATATGATGTTGCATCTAGTTTGTAAATTGTAAATGTACCATCTTATCACGAAGAGGTTGTTAATAAAGATCAGTTTCCATGGCAAATTCTTGTTCCATTCTTAACATCGTTAATTTGGTGATTTTTATTATGAGGCTTACCTCGGCTCAGGTGATGACCTCAGACCCTCATAACATCACTTGGTGGTGACGAGGTCTGAGCTCAGACACCTTTGCTAAGAGGTCCTCAGACCCTTAACATCATTAATTTGGTGATTCATTACGAGGCTTACCTCGGCTCAGGTGATGACCTCAGACCCTCTAATATCACTTGGTGGTGATGAGGTCTGAGCTCAGACACCTTTGCTAGAGGTCCTCAGACCCTTAACATCATTCATTTGGTGATATTCATTATGAGGCTTACCTCGGTTCAGGTGATGACCTCAGACCCTCATAACATCACTTGGTGGTGACGAGGTCTGAGCTCAAACACCTTGGCTAGAGGTCCTCAGACCCTTAACATCATTCATTTGGTGATATTTATTATGAGGATAACCTCTTAGGTGATGACCTCAGACCCTCATAACATCACTCGGTGGTGACGAGGTCTGAGCTCAGACACCTTAGTTAGAGGACCTCAGACCCTTAACATCATTAATTTGGTGATTCATTATGAGGCTAACCTCGGTTCAGGTGATGACCTCAGACTCTCATAACATCACTTGGTGGTGATGAGGTCTGAGCTCAGACACCTTGGCTAGAGGTCCTCTGACCCTTAACATCATGTTTTGGTGATTTACTATGGGGCTAACCTCTTAGACGAGGACCTAAGACTCTTAAGTAATGGTTATGGCGTCGTATTCAGTAATGACTTCAGAGAGTGCATAGCATTCATATACATTCACAAATCAAGATGAAGAAAAAACCTTGGCATTCAATAGAAGAAATTACATAATTGGTTAATGTCACAGAGAAAACAGAGGTACAACATTTAGAAATACAAGATTACAAGTCAAAAAGTAGAGAAAAACAAAGGCCAAGTCAAGCATCGGAGGGAGGAACATTCGAGGTCTCGTCTATGTTGGCCTGCTCAGTGTTGGTCACCTCAGCCACTTCATTTGCAGGGTCAGTCCCTTCTAGATCAGTCCCTCCCAGAGTGACAGTCTGACTAGGAGCAGCAACCTCGTCCTCTTTCTCCTGCAAGGCCTGGGCAAACTAGGCATCGGCAAGGCCGAGGCCCACAAAGTCTGAGGCCTTAATGGTGCCAACCTCGGCCTCCTTTACCTCGGCCCATTTGGTGGTGGCCTTGATACCCCTCTCAAGGTATTCAAGACCAAAGCCTACAAACTCCTCGGAGACCTTGTAATCAACAATTATTTTCTCCGAGGCATCTGCAAGAGAGGCCTTCACGGCAGCATTAACCTTCCTCTGCAGGGCATCATCTTTGTCCTTCAAGGCCTTGGTGTGGCTCTGGACGAGTGCAGAGATGTCCTTTTCTAGGCCTTGGGCCTTGTTTTCAGAATTTTGGGCCTTGGTCTCAGCATTTTGTAACTCTGTCCTCAGACGTTCGACCTCGGCCTTCAGAGTGATCTCAACTTTCTCAGCCTCCTGCCCCTTCTGAATGAGAGGCAATTTCCTTAGGGCCCAGTTAGATAGCTGGTACATGGCAGCTGCACCCTGCACAGTAAATGAAGAAGTTAGGTGAGAGAAAAATCAGACGTTGCACTTTGGACAAAGGAATAAGTTATACCTGGACTGCTCTGTGAAGGCCGAATTCAACCATCATAGGGGTTTCCATGGCCCTGAAGAAACGCTTGTCGGCCTCGGTCATCATGTTGTTAAGATCGTCCATGGCCTGTCGGCTGTGGCCGACCACGCTATCGGAAAGTTTTAACTGGTCCAGACGAGCTGATAATGTGTTGGCTGTGATAGGGATCGCAGCGTTTGAAGTCCTCTTTATCCTGGTGCTCGGCCTCTGATCCTCAGGAGGATGGACCTCGGGTGCCCTCTTCTTGGACTTGGATGTTGAGGGAGCAGGTGGAGGAGCATTCATGCCAGTCTTCTTGACAAGTCTAGACAAGCTTGGAGCTGCCATCTCCCACAACTCATCTGAAATATCTGGTGGTATCTCTGCAAAAGCGAAAAGATAAGACTCAGAAATAAAGTATGTATGATAAGAGGATACACTTGGAATAAAATAAAATCCTTACCAAAATCAGCTAGGGGACTTCCACCCAAGCTCGTCCCCGAGAGATACTGGGGGTCAGCAGATGCTCGAACTTGACAAACATCCCATAGGCCCCTTGGTCCTGCAGGGCCTTCACCTTTTTTCCATTTTGAACACTTAGTCCAGGATCGGCCCTGGCATACATGGTGACTTTACCCCATTTCAGGGGTATTCTCGGCTCATAGATAGAAGAGGGAATGGAAGAACCAAATTCCCACGGCCCTGAGGGAAAAAAGTACCTGGGTTTACAATTATGATTGGAGGTCTGAGTTACCAGGAGCATCTTTTTCTCAGGCCTCCGAGCCACAAAGTGATAGTAGCTCGGATGATTCTTGGCTGAGGTGGGGACGTAACACCCAGCAAAAACCTGAACTGGGAGGTCAGAGTGGTGGACTACCCTCCACAAGATGATGGACCCTATAATAACTCTCCAAGCATTGGGAGAGAGCTGTGAGGGGGCTAAGTTAATAAAAGAAAGGATGGACCTGATGACAGGGTGAAAGGGAAGACGAAAACCTAACTTGAACATCTGCTCATACAATCGGACCTCTCCATATTGACCGTGGTAGGCCCTCTCTTCCCTCAGAGGTCTCCTTAAATGGATAGAGGGACTGATGGAGTATAGGTACCTAAAGTGCAATAGGTCCACCTCAGTAACTGTGCTCTCAAACTCGTCCGCCTCAGATGTGTCAACTTCACTTTTGGCATCATCGTCGTTAGACTCAACGTCGACTGGAGTAGACGTGGACGGGTGACCGGGGAGCCTCTGATCAAACTCGGCCCCGGAAACGTCCGATAGTGGGATGGCGTCTAGAACGGGTGGCACAACCACGTTTGGCTCGACGAGTTCCACCTCGGAGGAAGAATTGGAGGTGCTAGAGCCATGTTGGGAGGAGGCACGACTGGACACCTCGGCCTGGACAGGGTCCTGACCGGCCTGAGGAGTGAAGTCCATGGCCTCTTGGAAAGAGTCCACAGACATCGGGTCGGAGGTGGAAGACTCAGACTCAGACATCGGCAAGTTGTTAGCAGAGACGTCTGTCTGATAAAAATTCTCAGGTGGACGAGGGTATACCACCTTGAGAGGTGGAGGAAAGAGAGGTCTGACAGGGAACTCCTGTGACCTACGAGCTTCTTCCTGAGCTCTCTCTATTTGCCTAATTTTCTCTAAGGTTTTTTCACTAAGAGATGGGAACTCTTCAAGAAGTTGGTACAGGGGTCTGAGCATCTGGGGACGACCCAAGGCTTTGGCAGACCCTAAACTTGAGGAAAAGTCTTAAAAACTACAAATAAATCTGGCTTAGAAAGTTAAGGGAACCAAAGATCAAACCAAGGAATCTATCCAGGAAACCTGGCTCACCGGAAAACTCAAGTGCTCACCGAAAAACTCAAGTGCTCACCGGAATATTCAAATTAAAAAGCACCAAAAATGAAGGAAATGGAGAGGAAGGATACCTGAGGGTGAGTTAATGAATAAGGTGGAAGAAATCGGGCAGGAAATAAGGTATTCCCCAGCAAGAACAATCACTGGAACAAGGGCTAGCTTCGGAGCGAAAAAGGTTGCAGAAAACAGTTGGGCGCTTGAACTGGAGAGAAATGAGGAAGAAGAAGAAAGGTTTTTAACCTTTAAATACTTGGGCACGATTCCCAAGGCTCATCATTGCCTTGGGAAGCCCAAGAGACATATGACAACATGTGCCAACCAAATGGGCACGCCTTGGCTTAGGACAAGTGTCATGCAGGTGTTGGCCTTGGGGTGAATAGACCTCGGAAGCAAGAATCCCCTAGACACCTGCTCTCGCAAATGACTAAGGGCTGGGGGGTGATTGATATACCCAAGTATGACCTCGGCCTAGGGACACTTACCTCGGCCGAAATAAGAGCCGAGACAATGACCGACCCACCAGTGGGTACGGGCCCGCGATATCATCCCTCAGCCAGGACTACCTCGGCCGAGGCCGACACTACTGCATGCACCTCCCCAAGGACACTTCACACGTCGCAGATATCAACATAGACCTTATGTACCAAGGAATAGTAACCTCGACCAACAGTAGGCCGAGATAACAAGAAGCTCTACGCGTTCATCTGCAACATGGACCCTACCTCGGCTTAGGCCGAGGTTGCCAGAGGTATTAATAATCATCAGCATGCTCGGCCTCGGCTCAGGCTGACACCGACATATACCTCGGCTGGCATCAGGCCGAGACTCCTCATGACACTCCACGGATTGAGCAGACGACCAACCTTTATAGCTCGGCCTCATCTAGGCCGAGGCCATTCACCAACATGACTGCCGAGCATCTGTTGACATTTGGATAAGGACACCTGGGCATAAATCAGTTATAACAATATTATTCTCCACATGTGGAGGAATATTTCATCATCATTACCTACATGGAGCCCTGACAGGTGGCACACCCCCATTGGTGAGGAAACTACACCCATGCACATTACATGCATAGGGGGCATATTACACCCCCTAGACACTATATAAAGGGATCATCCCCTCCCTTGCAAAGGGATCTAGATAAAAAAAAAACCTAGCTAAAACTCTGTCTAAATACACACAGGAGAGAGAGAATGAGCTAGAGAGGTTGTATCCATGGCCATTAGTGCCTTCTTTCAGTGATATTACTCACACACATTCGCGGTGGACGTAGGCCAGATCGGCTGAACCACTTATATTCAGGTGTCATTCCTCTTATCCTCACCTCATTCTTATCTTCTTTATACAACTGTGTTGCCATTGTTGTACCTAAATTGAGCTTACAAATACCTCACCTGGTGGTGCTGATCCCCAGCATCATCATGCATGATTTTCTTAAGAGGTTGATCTGTTATAGTCAGAATTGTATGAGCTTAAAAGTATGGTTGCATCTCCGTTATTGTATGAATAAGTGAAACTAATAATTTCTCCATTCTAGGATACTCACTCTCTATCCTTGAAAAGATTTTATTGTATAATACACTGGCTACTGAACCCTTTAATCTTCTCAAAACACTGCCGAACTAACTACTGGCACTAAAACTACAAAATATAAATACAACTTTTCATTATATATTAAAGAATGGTAATAATTTTTCAATGGATTTGGAGATGAATTTGTTTAAAGTTGTTATGCACCCTGTGAGTTTCTGAACATTGTTTTGACTTCCTGGAAGCTTCACGTCAGTAAATTGGGTTTAACTTCATAATAATTTCTTTTTATGTTCTTTATTTGACCTTGGAAATAAGTTCTTTCTCTCTTTCAAGAGTTGAACCCATTTAAATTTCATGTTAAATGCTAAGGACGATATAATTCGCACAGTCTTTTTAGAGTCCTCTTCATCAAGAACCATCAATTCTTCCTACTCGACTACCTCAACTTTTGTCAATTTCTTTTTTTTCTCTTGGGTCAATTGTGTCGATGTTGTGTGAAGTAGTCTTTTTATTATAAGATTCCTTATATTCAACATATGTAAAGCAACATTCTATTTCATAGACTTGACCTCCATAGACATCACCTACCCCAAAATAAGTAGAAAACCTCGTCATTTGATGCATTGTAGAAAGATCGCATTCAAACTAGTTTAGGGATACTCATCCAGAATAATGTTATAAGTTGATATCACGTGTTAATCTATGATAAAGACATTTACTTTTATTTGTCAAATAGATCTGCCACTTACCCATACAAAGATCAAACTCCACGATGTCGAGCAGTGACACCTTCTTCCTACTAAAATCGATAAGGGTTTAATGATAGGGATTTACGTGTTTTACATTTAGATTCAGACCTATGAAACACTATCATAAAATTACATATGTTGAGATTCCTCCATCAATGAGTATTAGAGAAACATTATATTAATGAACGATGAGGCACACGACTAATGGGTCATTATGTAGGTAAATAATGTTCTTAAAATCCAACCTAGAAAAGACAATGATCAGTTGATCGATGTTCAATTCTCTAAAATTAATTTCTTCCTCCTTTTCCTTTGTACAATTTATATCCATTCATCGAATGTCGGCTTTTTCTTATCCCACACAGGCTTTTATATCAACTCGTTTAGTTTCTTCACTAACAAAATCCCACAGAAATAAGGTATATGCCAAATGATATCTGGTATAAGTTTGACTTTAGAGATTAGGAATTTTTTGTCAACTATGTCTCCTAATCATCGGATTCATTCTTTAAATCCCTATATTTTGGCATTTTATCTTCTTTTTTTCTCATGCAAGAGATCATTTCATATTCCTTTTCTCCCGAGGATAACTTTTCTGATTTATGCACATTTTCAATTGAACTCTTTTGATGAGTTTTTCAATCTCACCCTTAAGATCCTAACAATCATCAGTATCATCGCCATGGTCTTACTAAATGCAAAGACCTTATTTTTGTTCCTCTTTTTAGATGGAGACTTCACTTTCTTGTCCAATTAGTCACTTTATCATCCTTAATCTCATTCGAATGTGATGTACTTTTATTGTGAGGTGTGCACAACAAGCAAACTCCTTGTGAGACTTTTTTCCTCATTTTTATTTTTTTTTGTTCTGATAAGACTTTCCCGACCCATATTCTTTAAGATTTTCCTTCTTAGCTTCCATTGCTTCTTCTACTTCCATAACCTTCCCAACCTCTATCATAATTTTGTTCATTCTGGTAGGAGGGTCTTTATAAAGTTTCCAATAATGTTGGATAGGTAGGATCCCATTAACAAGGGTTATCACCACAATTTTTTCGTCATAGTCAACCACTTCATTTTTTCCCTTATTAAACCTCGTTATGAAATCTTTGAATGTTTCCCCTTATTTTGTTGGATGTTTAGAAGGTGAGTCAACCTCCTAGCTGATTTTAGACCGAAGCATAATTTATTAAAGAAATTATTAGCAAGCCGTTTGAAATTTATGATATGACCCTTAAAAAAACAAGTGTACCCCACATGTGCGCCCCTTGTTAGGGTGAATGAATATGCCATAGATATCATCTCATCTAGTACCGAGTAAACATCCACAGTTGACTAGTTAATCTCTAATGATGAATGGAATTTGTACTTCCATTATATTTTTGTGTCGTCGCTATAGGTTTGAACTAAGCAGGAGTGGGATCAAATGGTGAATCCTCCATACATCCCCTTTCAAAAGGGTTATTACTCTTTATAAAATCTCCTAGATTATTTTCCAACCTCTGAATGAAACTATTCCAAGATCTATCACTTTCTGGGTGATTATATTTGGACCCTTCTATCCATGATCACCCTTTTCTCTGTTTAGTCTGAGTATGAGACTGATTTTGAGGTGAAATACAGGTCGAACCCCTGTAGGTTTGTGTTCCCCTAAGTTCGTCAAAATACTACCTATGTCACATTGGCTATGAGCAACTCGTGGTGCACGACACCTAGGTGTTATCCTGTAAAAGGATTATTTTTTTGTGAGCCTAGCTAAGGTGCTAGCCCTATATTGTGGTGGATTCTTCATCTATGTTGACAAAATTGTTCTTATCATAGAAAGTTTTTTCCTGGTTTATAAGTACGGTCTCGACTTCTTGGCTATTACTTATGCTCAAACTCTTCTTCCCTCATATGCTTCCGAAATTTCATTACTCAGACTCACCCCCTCATACCTTATTTCTAGATGAGGGGATCCTTCCATATTTCTTCATCTTACCCCCAATGTTCCAACTTTACTTGGTGCATATAGTATTTCCATTGGGGGGTTTGTCTACCCCTAAATGCCGGAGTATGAGGGTTCGAGACCCCTTTGGTGGTTTTCTTACTAATGTCTGAGTGGGTACCAACATTTGTGATTGCATTTGGACTTTGTTTTTTATCATCATTTTTAGTGATCCGATGAAATCTATTATTTCTAATGGCGGTGCACTAATTGAAGCGTGCATCTTATCGGGCGGTGGGGGTGGTAAGTCTGATGACATTTTTTTATCAATAATTTGATGTTTGCGAAAAGGAATTCAACCCAAACCAATACATGATATGAGAGTGAATAGTAATCAACAAATTTTCAAATCTGGGATAATGTTTATACCCAAAATTTCAAGGTCTATCAATCCAAGATCTCATGAACTAAGATCAAGTTCATGAGATTCCCATAAACTGAGATCACGATTCAAGGGAGGGGTAAACCATTAACCCAAAACCTTAAACAAAATATGTAAATCGGAGGTAACTTAGATATTTCCTTATAAACACCTTGTAGGTGAGTTCACCTATGAAAAACTACAAAGTTAACAGTCATTTCCCACAGACGACGCTAATCTTAAGTTACATAAAATTGTAAAAACTCATATAAAAGAATAAGAAATTAGTGAATCATTAATTACGTAGTTTATGAGTATGATGAAGAATAGTAATTAACGTAAATAGATGGAGAAACTAAGATGAACATAAAGAATTTATAGTGGTCTAGCCAAGGTTACAAGAGAAGATCACTATGCCATCACACCAAATGTACGGGCCCCATACCCAAGGCTACAAGAGAAGATCATCCCATTAGTTCCACTTGGGAGACATGCACTGAAACATGTACGATCATGATAAAAATAACTTAGGTAGATCTCATATGTATCATCGGGAATACCTTGTGGGTCAACGTCATATGCATGCCATAAAATCCCTCCTAGTACATTCCCTAAAAGTACACACAAACCCTTGGTATGATTGGAAATAAATCAAGTAAACAATCACGAACATAAATAACTAGGTCAAATAAAAAACTACAGACCCTACTCAACTAGGTTAACATAATATCTCTTAGTATTCCAAGTTAAAACTCTCATTAACTATAATCTTTATCATATAAAACTACCCCAACCCATAGGGATCTAAAGTCTTCATATTGTCTGACCCTACCATTCATATGAATCCTTAAAGTACAACCACTGCATTACTCAATGGGCAAGAGAGAACATTCTAACTTGTAGGGGAGATTAAAGCTAATCTCATGATTACTAATAAGTCCCCTTCCTAAGAGAGGAAGATTACAGAGAGCTAGGGGAGCATACTTAGGTGTTAGAGGGGGCAAATAGGCGAGGAGACTCTTAGAAGAAGTATAGTTTCTCGTTATTTCATACTTTTTCAATTTATATATTTTTAGATGTATATTGTAACTTGCAAGTAATAAAGCTTATAATGCAAGGGTGATGTCAAATGGTATCCACGAGGAACCAAGTTTGGAAGGGCTTGAGATAGCTCCTATGTTATATAGAATGACCTCATAAAGGGAACCTCCGAGGGAACTAGTTTGGGGGATTGAAAGGAAAGTCAAATTTAAGTCTTCACTTAACCATTCTATCACACATGGTGCAACATCGATGAACCATAATTAAAGAGAGGTTACCTAGAGAAACCATGAGTTCCATTCCACATTGGGCCTAGAGACAAACGTCCCTTTACATATAGTAATATCTTCCCTAAGTTATGTCAATCATGATGTATCCATTGGCCAATCCAAAATTGAGTAAACCATAGAAGTTTGGGGATTCACCACTGACGTGTTAGCCAAATCTAGCTATTGGCATTTAATGATTATGATGTAGGGGCATGCTGGAATGTCCATGCATTTAATGTTGGTGACATAAAGTACTAAGATATGTCATTTCATATTAATTAAGCATCAGACAACTCGAGTGACTATGTGACTATATATACATCATAACCACTTCAAGAGGGAAGGAGTTCTTTCACACTTAAGAGATATTTTTGAGATTAAGAGAGAGGTCAAGAGCTACTACTACCAAAGCATATTATTCACCATCATTGACATCTTTCCAGAGCTTTTAATACCATTTATGACTGAGATCCTTGTGTGTGGGACCTTTCTATTAGAGTTGCCTACCAAGGGTGTGTCCTAGAGTGCTTCCCTTTATCTCCCTCTAAACTGAGTTATTGTGGACGTTCATTTATTCTTTTATCCTGAGCTATACATGAGTGATTTTGTGAGTACAATCTTGAGTGTTTGATCTTTATATATTGGATTCCATTTCATCATTGTTAAAAATACCTTTCTAGTGTTTTATTTCCATTTTAGTAGAGCATATGGTTCCATTTGTGTTATAACCCCAGCCTCAAGAGGACTCCCCTCTTACATTTTACGACTTTACTGGGGAGGTATTATTTTAGTCAGATGGCCCAAGATAATCTTAGTTGGGTTCTTACTTGGATGAGCTATAATGGAAAGAAGGGCTAGAGGAGAGGGAACTGTGTGAAGCCCCTAAAGATAGGGTACCTCAGATGGCGGTCCCTTATGTGCAAACAACCTCAGAAGTTCCCACGATCACACATCCCTCCACGAGCTCTATGATGGGACCAGTCTAGATGGCCCATCTCATAGGAAAATTCATTTAGTTTTTACCGAATCCCACAACGGTATATGCTTTCGGGGTAACGATGGACCCCAGCTCTTTTATTACTCCTATAGAACAAGTGGCCCCAACTATTCCTTCGAGCGTAGTTCCCACGACATCCATTCCCACGGCTGCACCAATCGTAGGAACACCCACTATAGTTGATCTCACTCCTGTGGTCGCTGAGATAAGTGGTGTAATGGAAGGGGTAGGTCCTTCACCCTTTTTAACGGTGAAAGAGAAAAATAATTAGATTTAAAAGATAATGGCTTCCTTGCAGACAGATACTGAGGTAACTTCAGTGTATGATATTTTTGTTCTCCTTACCTATTGGAGTACACCGATAAGCCATACCCCAAAGACTATGTCCCTCTTATTTTTGAAAAATTCACTAGGAAAGGAGGGAACTCAAAGGAGCACATCAAATGGATTCTAGAGCACTTGGGGGATCACTGTAAAAACAAGAAGCTACAATTGAGGAATTTCTCCAAATCCTTCATATATAAATCCTACACTTGGTATTAACACTTTCCCCTAGGGGTGTGGCCACTTTACAACAGATGCATATATTATTTATCCAAGAGTTCTTTATGATAAGGAATGAGTTCACTCTCAACTAGTTGGAAAAAGAGAAATAACGTTCAGTAGAGGAGGTTGTAGTGTACATCGGCAAGTTTACATAAAGGTCTCTCGATGTGAGAGAGGAGGGTAAACAGTCCAAGCTACTTCAACTCTATGCAGAGAGTTTCGCTCCCAGAGTGTATTTTCCATAGATATATGAGACTCATAAGGGGACCTTTTCGTCTTTAAAGGAATATTTCATTAGTTCTTTTCCTAAGTCCAATTTTAAACACCACATTATAGGACCCTTAGGTCCCTAGCACCTCCCTATCTCACTGTAAACCCTAGGTCGCACTCCGAGTACCGATCTAGAGGCTATCGGGAACTCCCGACCCTGATTTGACACCAATCAACTTCATCGTCAGAGTAAAAGCTCTTTGAATCTTTGATGGTCACTGAAACCCCTTTGAATCAGCATAACCATTTAGACAAATAATTAGTTTTCCCACAAAAATTGATCCGGAGGCCACCGAGCGCTCCCTGGCTCCATTTGACCAAAGTCAACTCTTTAGCTTGAATGAGACTGAATGAATATCTGAAGGGAACTGAATACCCTTTCTAACTTTCTACCCCGTGCATGATTCTAACCTACGGTACGGACGAACGATCCGTTTTACTCTGAGAGGCCCCCCAGCGCTTTCGAGCCCCTATTAACCAAGGCTAACTTTTTGAACTGAGAAAGAATCTTTAGAAAGTCAAAGTACATCTCCTAACCTTTCCAACGGCCTGCCCTGTGCATGATTCTGACTTACCATGAGGATGAATGATTTGTTTGCGTCCGGTGATCTCCCGTCCAAATAACCGACATGCGCTGTTGAGCCACATTTGACCCAAAGTTAACTCCCGAACCTAGGAGTAGTCCAAAGGACTCTTGAAGGTCTCTAAAATATATTTCTAACAGTATTCCCCTACGTGATTCGGATCAATGATTTGTGTTCTATGGCTATTTTGTTAGGAAAATCTGTACGGGCCTACCTATTAGCAGGTCTTGAGCCCTGCCAATCGACACTGTGTCTGAGGGCACATGCCGATAGGCACCCACTGGGGTAGGTCGATCAGTACCCCCTGACCCTATAAATAGGGTTCATAACCTCATTCCAAAGAGACACAACAGATCCATCAACATTAGTGATCTCAACCATATTCCCTTGAAATCAACAAAGTCTCTCATGTGAAGTTCCATCGGAGCTTAAATTCCCATAATTTTCATACCCAATTTGGAAAAATATCCTTCCCTCTCATTAACATTCATCAACACTCAAGGGAGTTAATCCAAGATCAATGATCAAGCTTCAAAGAAGGTCCAATTCCTTCCATTTCTCTTTAAATTCCTTGTTTTTGCATTGTAAACATTAGATTCATAGTATAATTCTTACTTTAGTTCATACACACTAATATCTACATTTTTATTAGTATATTGCACATACTTTATTTTCTACAAAACAGTCCCGAAAACAAATAAAAGAGAGTTACACCCGTAAATTCCGAACGGAATTACCCATCACACCTTTTTTTCAAATCAAAACAACATATTTTCCACACACACACATATAATAAAATTCCGTTTGGATCTATGGCATAAACCCCACCCCTATGTTACATCTGAACTACGTGGACTTTGATGCCTTTATAGGCTATGTAGGTGTCTCACATTAACATCCAAGGCTCGAGTTCAATTTTCCAACTTTCTCAAATTCTCAAAATATCTTATTTTCTAAAACCTCCCATTTTCACACACACACACACACACACACACACACACACACACACACATATATATATATATATATATATATATATATATATATATATATATATATATATATATATATATATATATATATATATCATACTTGTTTACGTTTCATCCAACACATATTATCGTTTCCTAATAACGACCAAAGGTCATGATGAACGCATAAATTATACTTTCATATTTGATATTTTGGGACCATTCCTATGGATGACCTCACTCTACCTTGTCCATGGTACGAGTTGAATAAATCTTATCTCCATTATACAAACACGCTTATACACTTCACAGGGATATAAAAAGGAAAATAATAACACTAACCCATGAGAGACCCAAAAGGCGGGATGGGTGCCTAACAACTTCCCACTCCATAACTTCTCCCCCGAACCTTCGAACTATTGATTTCGTATGCATCAATTTGTCCTTCATGCATGTATCCCGAATCTAAAACATTTCTTTTACCTGTTTTGGGCAAAATAGGCTGGCAACTCTATCTCTTCATATTTACCCCCACATCGATGACGATCGATGAAACCTTCCCAAGAAGAAGGGGTGCGAGACCGCAGTGCAGCCTTCCTGAGGGGGAGACATATCTATCTCTCTCTCCCTCTCTCTCTCCTCCTCAAGGCGCTTGGCCCCTGGATGGCCACACCCATCATTGTACCTTCGATGTTTAGACCACAAGATATAAGGAGGAGAGGCCAGGACCCACGAGTAAGCTATGGAGAGGAAGGAAGATGATATTAAAAATACTTGTACTATAGCTGAGGAAGTATTAAATGTAAGGTCTATCCCTAGGGACACACATGCCATGGCCCCATCACCCTATTAATTCCAAATGATACCCCAACCTGGGTCACGCAAGCCACGGTCAACTGTCAACATCAGTCGTTGCGTGGGTTCAAACAGGCTGCGATAATCATTTGAACATTAGCTACTACCTAGGTTTATATAGGTCATGACAATCATCTGAGCATCAACCTCTACATGGGTTTAAACAGGCCGCAACCCCGTCTTCTCCCACTAGTCGCTTCACAGTTGTACTGCTTCTAGAAGGATTCCTTACTCACCTCACTTATCCACATGTCACTTATTCTATGCACATGACACCACCTTCATCACTTATATAAATAGAAGTCCTCTCCTCATTATTGGGTGTGACGAATCAATAGGTGAAGCCCTGCCAAAGTCTCTACATAACCTCTTTCTAGTTGGCACCATCAGATAACGATGCATCATTTTCAATAGTAGGGTAGGCAGCCTCAGTTTCAACATCGATAGACCCACTAGCTACAGGGATCCTATCCTTAGGAGTCCTTTTCCTCATTTTCCCTTTTTTCTGGGGGACTGGTTGAGGCCAAGAGTATCATCATCGATCTCATTAAGTTGAGATGTAAGTATCTCGCGATCTATTTCCTCATCACCTAAAATTAGATTAAAAGGTTTGAATCCAAGTGATAAATATACATTGTGGAAGATATATCAGAGAGTAAGGATTTTACCTTCCACGGTCGTTTTCTTGGGTTGGTGCTTAGGTGTAAAATATCCTTGTTCAAAGATTGTCTAGGATGTAATAATCTCAGGAATGTTTTTGAAGGAGTTGGCTAAATTGGTCTCAGTCTCAACTCTCTTTACTTGTGTGCTATCGAGATTTAGGCCATCAAAAGAAGTACTAAAGTGTTAGTATGTGCCACGGATAATACAATAAAAGGAAAGTAAAAAATTTAATGCAATAATGCAGACTGCGACAAGGAAATGTGTTATTTGGAGGGACGTCCCCACGTCCGTGGCATCATGAAGGACTTTTATCTCTCACTTTCCTTGGAGAAGATATCCCAATTGTCCCCGAACATATAGAAGAACTTGACCTTTCTGTTTTTAATACTTGAAGGTCTGTCTGTATAAAGGTAGTTATTACCACTTCACATCACGAAGTAATAATATCAAGGAAAGTATTTGGAATTCTCTTTGGCCTATAAAGTTGGAAGAACTCCGTAGGCATTGCGTCTTTATTAAAGTGATTTTGCCAAATTACTAGGGCAACAAGGATTTCCTTCCAACTGTTTAGATCCAGTAGGGTTGGGGCCAAGTTGACGGTACTTAGAATTCTCCTTACTAGAATAGGAACTGGCAGTCATAGTCCCAAGACAAAGGCATGAAGAGGATAACAAATACCCTAATTAGGGACCGCGGAACATGACCTTTGTTCGACAGTAGGAAGAGTGCAAATAGTTATTATTAGGAACTGAAAACCTACGTACACATCAACAATCCAGTCTTCGCTCATGATGGATGTATATTTAAGTGCCGCAGGATCTTTCTCAGTAGACTAGCCGTAGCCATAAGGTCCGGTGAGGATATTCTGAATCTCTGTTGGGATAACAGACATACCAATCACTACCGCAACAGTTGATTTAGTAAGAGGGTTATTATTGGAGATAGTATCTTCCTCCATCACGTCTGCAGTCTCACTGGGATCCCTACAAATATAAGAGTCCGCGAAGTCAGAATCTATCACCATACAATTAGGGCAGTCCTTAAGTTGGCAAGTCCTAGTAGCCTTCAAAAGATTTATATGAAGTATCTTAGGAGGAGGTACACCGAAGTGCCTCTTTAAAAAAATCCTCCAAGTACTCCCAAGAATTCCAATGCATGGAACCGTAACAATACCTGGAAAAGCAGAAGGACTCCAAAGTTAGGTGCCGCATCCATAATTATCAGAAAGGCCTAGTATAGGTTGTGAAAGATGCAAAAAATATATAATAAAAATAGGTATAAATGTTCAAGACAAAGGGAAACCATCTAACCTAAAAGACTGCAATCGGGGGGAATTTCAACGGCTAAGAGTAAATGAAACCCGCATCCACCTAACCCAAAGCTCTTAACAAGCGACAGTGTAAGGAAAGTTTTGATAAAATAAGGAAAAGTGTTGGCTACAACCAATCAGTTCAAGAACTAAGGACTGCAGCTAAGGGAAATCCTTGATTGATAAGTATTCAAGGAATGTCGCTGCAAGATAGCATAGTTATACCGCCAAGCTACGACCAAAGGCAAAAACAGGTAAACAATTTGGATTACCATACTTTAAATATCAAAAAACCAAAACCCTAAGGTTTTGCCCAAGAACACATTGGTGTTCTTGACCTAGAAAAACAATCCAAAATGGGGTCTAGGTATAGATTAAGCCCAGAAAACACCAAGTCCTAACCTAAAAAGTACCCAAATCCATTCAAAAATCCCAAATCCTGTCTCAACACTTAAATTACCAACATATTACCAAGAAAAGCAAAGCTCTAAATTCCTATGTTATTTCCCAGAAATCCAAAACCATGTCAATTGGCCAAAATTTCATTTGGAATATATGCAATGTTATTTAACAACAAAGCCCTAATTTCTACAAAAGTAGGGGGCATGAGCAGAAAGTTCATTTTCATAGGCAACAAAGAATTTAAAATACATAAAATAAAGAAGAAAATAGGAATGGTTACCTAGAAAATGATGAAACGATGTATGATCACTGGTTGCTCAGTGTTGGATCACCATGAACCACCTTGGAACCACCGTTGGATGCTTGCCAGAAAGTTTAGAGTAAAAAGGACAAGGGTTTGCTCTCGATTTTCTTTCAAAGATTTGGCTAAAGTAATGATGGCCACGAAATCCATCCATTTATATAAGAGTGTATTAGAAGGTGAAGCATTGCAAGAATAATGTCTGTGGATCCCTTATACATCCTAATAAGATAACTTGTAAGCCATGAATGAAAGGCACCGCAATAAAGGTCATATATATAACACATCCACAACACTAACTCGCCGCCTCTTGGCAGTGAGGCTTAGGGTCTAATTGATATGCCAAATACTGGAACTACAGTCGTAGAAGGATTATGTGTAAGCTCAATTCCTAGGGACATACAGGTCCTGGCCCCACCCCCCGTTAACCCCATATGATACCACTGCCAGGGTCAAATAGGCCACACTTAATTATCAACTGCAGTTTCTATCTAGGTTTAAATAGGCTGCTCTAATCACCTGAGCATGATCTGCTGCCTAGGTTCGAACAATCCACAATAATCATCTGAGTGAGCCGCTTCCCAGTTCAAATAGGCCCCAGTCATTTCCTCTCCCATGATTTGCCTGACATTCTAGAAGGATTCCTTACTCACCTCACTTATCCACATGTCACATGTTCCATTCTCGTGACACCACCTTTATGACTTCTACTCACCTCATTATTGGGGGGGGGGGGTCAAATTACTAGGCGAAGCCCTGCTAAATTCTTTACCCTAGCTCTCCTTAGTAGTCACCACACTTGGGGGCTCACCCCCTGTTCCAGCCATAGAAGGTCATCCTCTGCAGGCCGCATCATAAGCTACCTTGTTTAGTTGTATTCATGTATTCTTCTCTCTTATCTCTCTTGTACTCCTCTAATGGCACCATAATCTTGTACTATACAACATATATAATCAGAGTAGGGAAACAAAGTGGATGTAGGCTCATTTTTATAGCCGAACCACTATATATCTCATTTTTATCTCCTTTTACTTGCTTTATATTTATTTTGTACTTGATATGATGGTTGGGAAGGATAGATATCCAATTTCTTGCATCATCAAAGAAGAAGAAGGATAGGGGAAGAGGAGGACAATAAAAGAAAGTTCGGAAGAAATAGAGAAGACCCACCCAAGTTGCATTTCACAGTTAAGGAGGATATTAGTTGTTACAAAGCTATGTTGAGTGGAGGGGCAGTTTATGCACCCAATGATTCTCCTCAAAAGGATCCAGGACCAGTTATTGAAGCTAACCCCATATATTTCCATGTACGATGGCATGTTTTCCACCTAACAAAAACATGTTTTACCCTTAGGAGAATTATAAACAAGTATTTGTTAGCTGGAATGTTGTCAATTCCGCAAGGAGATGTTAATGATTACCAACTACCTGCACATGGATCAAACCTGGAGGTGTCTTAGACGAATAGATAGATGAAAGTGTGAGAGGAATAAGAAGAGAGCAGGAGGAATTTGACGAAGCTATTGAAGATTGCACCATTAAAATGGAAAATGTAGTGATTGCCTATGATGACGTAAGTGCTAATGACATGAAGAGGTTTATTAAGTGGATGGATATGTGGTAGTACCAAAATTGGAATACCAGGTTGTATCCCTATCCCCAAACCTTCCATTGTTTTTTGATCAAGTGAGGATGTCCTTGAAATGAAAACTTTATATCACCCAGCCAGTATTGGATATTGCAAAACAATATGCAGTTCCCTTGTTTAGGTGGAGGGGTCCAATGTCTAGGCTGGTGAGAAAGTGTATGTCTAAGCTAACATTATCTAATGTAGATACGATAATGAGGTTCCCTCATAATAGACCGTTATACATCACAACAAACATAAATGTAGTGAGATTCTCAATAGATTTGATGGATGGAGGTGCCTCAATAAATATTATGTCTATCAACTCCCTTAATGCATCCAATAATTTTTAGGCAAGGCTAATACCAATGGCTTTGGCTATTTTTGGGTACAATAACTCAACCTCCAAGTCTATTGGGTATGTTAACGTTAGGATTATGGTGTGGAATCTCAAATCACACATAAAGTTCCATGTTATTGGGACTGCAAATTCATACCACTTGTTAACGCAAAAATTCTCCATCTATGAGGACCAATCAGAAAAGGACACATGTCATCCTATGTGGCAATATTCGACACCCGAGGAGAGTTGGTCGGCACCCGAGGAGTGTTAGTCGGCATCCGAGGAGAGTCGGTTGGCACCCGAGGAGTGTTAGTCGGCACCCGAGGAGTGATAGTCGGCACCCGAGGAGAGTTGGTTGGCATATCAACCAGGAAGATCAAAGGATAACTACGCATTTAATGTGCATTAATGAAGATGACAACGCATTTAATGAACCTTAATGTACATTTATACTGTATTAATAGATGAAAACACATAGCATACCAAGCAATTCAACAATTAGATTCGTTGAATGTAGACATAAATGTCTACATACAATGAATCTCTTTATCTCCCGTCACTATAAATACATGTATCCCCTTAGCCAAAAGGGAGGATATCCAGGAGAACCTAGTAACACCATACGTAAGATACACATCCCTTCTCTCTCTACACCATATGGTGCTATTGTAAACCCCTGGGAATAAAATAACAGTGGACGTAGGCTTTATTCATAGCCGAAACACTTTAAAAATCTTTGTCTCTTATGTGCTTGATTGGATTGCTTTCATCTATTTATCTGTGACCATAAAAATGGGATTCGGTCCAGTTTTTTGCATCAACAGATGGGCACCGTCTGTGGGAACGTGTTACAAGCATTGTTCTCCATCAAAAGATTAGCGTCGTCTGTGGGAAACGTATTACAAGCATTGTTCTCCATCAAAAGCTAAGTTTTTATTTTCTCTACGCATAATGAATTATACATACATCTTTTGATTCAATCATGAATTTTATGTTTATATACATAAATTAATTATCCAATTTTTATCTACAAAATGTTTCATTTCATGATTTTAAATCATAACTGTTAGATTAATTCTTATTTAGAAATCTGAAAATTAGTGGATTTCATAAATCATAACTTTTTGCTTGATTCTCAAGTTTCAATTTTATATCATGGAATAAATATTTTAAATGATTACATATACCAATATATACGACTGTGGTAAGATTTGATAATTTTCATTATAAATTTTGTAAGATCTTTGATGTCTATTCAAATTCCCATCATATTTTTAATCAGAGAATGTGAAAAGGTTAAAGACAATAAAAAGTTTTCTCATGGAAATCATGACCCAGATCCATTTTCTCTCTCTTCAAGTTTGAGTCTCTTTGCATTCATTTTTATGAACTATATACTTAATTTGGTTCATCTTCCATCCATGTCAATAAAGTCTCATTGATTGATTTTTTAGATAAATTTGGTAATAACTTCGATCATTCATCATATTTTTATCTCTCCAAATAAGGAATAGGAAGGGATCAATATAAAAAATAATTTTCTCTCACCTTAAAAACCATTACCCACCTCTAGTAAAAAAGGATCAATTAAACAATCATGACCATATCAAGATTCTGGTCACAAATTTGATATGTTGGCCCTTCGTTCATCACATCACAGGTTTTCTTTGTCGAAATCACACGATCTAGTGGATTAGATGAGTATTCATTTAATTAACATTCTTAATGATTAGATTTTACATCGAATGTTATTTTTCTTATCTAAGGATTCGAGATATTTTGGTCAGCCATCCATATAGTTGGTCGGCATCATCTTGGGCCATCTTTTGTTAAAGGGAAGCTTAACCAGACCATTTTTATTTATCGGAGATAAGATGTGAAGATCCATCTGCAACGTTGAAATAATTTTATCCAACTACGAGGTATCTTATTGTTGGTCGGAGACTCATATTGTAGCTCGGTGGAACCAATTGCAGGTCGACGATCATCTACTTCTTGATCGGTGACATCCTAGTCTTGTTCTAAGGGTTCAATTTACTGGTCGGCAACTATCCAACCATCCATTTCTTGGTCGGCGACATCTGATATTGTTCGGTGACCATCCAACAGCTGGTCTGCAATATCAATGCACCATTTTTGTTGATCGGCGAAATCTCTCTGCTGGTCGGGGACCATTTGCTTCTTGGTCAGCACCATATATTCTATAACTTGAGATATCCTTAAATATTGGTCGGTAACATCCATGCCATTTTTCAGCAGCAGTAGAATCTCAGGGTATTAAAAAATGCGAAGCACCGCAGATATTTCTTTAAACACGAGTTCAGCTCGGGGACAAACAGGGGGCTTAAGTCTTTTTTAACTTGTGATCACCCCAAAAATATTTTTAAAACCAAGTGATAAATAATTTTCAAACAACTTATACCTGATTAGTTGTTAGAGATTAAATAACTTTACAAAAAACTCTACGTCTTATTTATGATGCATATTTGATAAAAATTTGTCCATCTCACACACATTTGGCACAAAAATATTATATTTTGAAAATTTTATGCTGATACACATCACATATTGTTTGGATGAATAATTATTCCCATGATAATAATTATTTTCTCTAGTCTCGACAGGTGCTCGGGCAGCCTATTAAAATTTCATAGGGACGATATTCAATCCCGATGAAAGCTCTCGTAAACCTCTGGAAAAGTATTATTGCTCGACATCAGGCAATTGTGCCTCGACATATCAGCCAACATATATTATTTTATTTCTTGAAATTAATATTTTTATTTCTCAAACATATACCTATCATATATTTATTGAATGATTAAATTATTCTCATGACTAATCAATCCAGCCTACACAAATGGTAGAGCAAGATATTAATTTTTACAGGTACAAGATTCAACTCCGACGAATGCTCGGAAATAATCTTACTCTTCTGAAAAATATTATCATAGCTCGGCAGTATGAAATTTCACCTCAGCGAGGAACTATTGATTTTATTATTGCTATGATATCTGCTCCAGCACAAATGATTCTATATATCCATTGGGATTCATATTGTATATTCATCTCAACATGGAGCTCGGCGAGATACTCATTATATATTCAGCTCCGAGGAAAAGCTACAACAGTTATTATATTTCACCCCCAACGGATAGTTGGTCGGGGCAATTCTTATTTATATTCACGCCCAGATATCGGCTCAAGCACAAATTATTCTATATATCCCTTGGGATTCATATTCTATATTCATCTCAACATGGAACTCGGTGAGATACTTATTATCATATTCAACTCCGAGGAGAACTATAACATTTATTATATGTCACCCCCAACAGATAGTTGGTCAGGGTAATTATTATTTATATGCAGGCCCAGCAAAGTTCTAGGCCAGATTCTTATGTTCTGGAAAATATTATTCTTATTTGTCATTATGCAATTGTGCCTCGACAAGATACTTATTTTTCTTTGAGGAGAATTACAACATTCGTTGTATTTTACCCCCAACGGATAGTTGGTCGGATAATTCTTATTTATATTCAGGCCTGACAACGTTCTCGGCCATATTCTTATGTTCTGGAAGATCTTATTCTTGTTCGACATTATATAATTCTACCTCGACAGATTAACGAGGCACTTTATTATTTTTAATTATTCTTTATATCTATTTGGATGCATATTCTATTCTTATTTCAGCAAGGAGGTCTCCAACATATATAGTATCTTATTCCCAATAATCTGTTGGTCAGCTCCAAGGATGTCTCCAGCATTTATTATATCTTATTCCCAACAATCTGTTGGTGAGCTCCAAGGATGTCTCCAGCATATATTAACTTATTCCCAACAATCTGTTGGTCAGCTCCAAGGATGTCTCCAGCATTTATTATATCAATCCGTTGGTCAGCTCTGAGGAAGTCTCTATCATTTATTATAAAAAATGTATTCCTAAAAATACCAACTTATGTTGGTTAGGAAGTAAATGTATTCCTACGGGAAGTAAAACTTTGTATTCCTAAAAATGACAACTTATGTTGGTTAGGAAGTAAATGTATTCCTACGGGAAGTAAAACTATGTATTCCTAAAAATGCCACCTTATGTTGGTTAGGAAGTAAATGTATTCCTACGGGAAGTATAACTATGTATTCCTAAAAATGCCAACTTATGTTGGTTAGGAAGTAAATGTATTCCTACGGGAAGTAAAACTATGTATTCCTAAAAATGCCAACTTATGTTGGTTAGGAAGTAAATGTATTCCTACGGGAAGTAAAACTATGTATTCCTAAAAATGCCAACTTATATTGGTTAGGAAGTAAATTTATTCTCAAAAACGCCAACTAAGGTTGGTCGGGAGGTAAAACTATTCCAAAAAGTGTCAAAGTTGCTCGTTAAGAAAAATCCACCAACTCAGGTTGGTCGGAAATAAGAAGCTGTCAACTACAGTTGGTCGGAAACATTTTATTTAAACAAAGCATGAGTATGTGAAAGCGATCAAGTAAAAAACATTCAAAGTTCACATTCCACACTTGGGGGATTCTATTACAAATATATTTGTTCATTTGGTGGCACGTTCCTATAACATCATGCAGTCGAGCATCAAATTCAACTCCACAAACTCACACGGTCAGGGCCCCGACTAATTATCATTCAGATGTTATTTTTCTTGCTCAGGAGCTAATTTTGCTTATGAAGTTCAGGAGGCACATTCAGGAGTTGTTTTTCTTGCTCATGAATTATTTTTGATATTGAAGTTCAGGAGGTATATTGAAGTTTAGGAGGCTATTGAAGTTCAAGAGGTATATTGAAGTTCAGGAGGAATATTGAAGTTCAGGAGGTATATTGAAGTTCAGGAGGCATATTCAGGAGTTATTATGCACATACTATTGAAATTCAGAAATCAAATTCAACATCTAGAGCACTGAGATCTTTACTACTACTGTCCCGACCAATATTGAAGAATAAGTTGTATGAAAATATTTCGAAGTCCACCAATAGCTTGGTACTAATCAGATTGAAGAGTTGGGTTCAAAAGCTAGTATGTTACTCGACAAAGTATTCAGAGGATCATAAATCAGAAGAATTAAGCACGTGAAGTTAGCACTCAGTTGCTCGACACAGGAGGCAGTTGGTCGGCTAGCAAACCAATCGACATACTTGAAGATTATGACAATCTACAAGCTGCATACTATGGTATGGATGCATCCAAATTCCCAGGGGTGATACATAGCACACGGAGTTCCTCAAAAGAAAGATTAGCAACCATCGATCAGCCTGCATCATATGTCGTCCAAGAGATAATGCACTTTATGTTGAACAAATCAAGAAGGTAGATCAAGAATTTCACGAGCACCGAGCAACACTGCAGAATAAATACTCCATCCTTTCAAGTAAACCATCAAGCATGGAGCATTGGGGGCTTCTGTTAACGCAAAAATTCTCCATCTACGAGGACCAATCAGAAAATGACACATGTCATCCTACGTGGCAATATTCGACACCCGAGGAGAGTTGGTCGGCACCCGAGGAGTGTTAGTCGTCATCCGAGGAGAGTTGGTCGGCACCCGAGGAGTGTTAGTTGGCATCCGAGGAGAGTTGGTCGGCACGCGAGGAGTGATAGTCGGCACCCGAGGAGAGTTGGTCGGCATATCAACCAGGAAGATCAAAGGATAACTACGCATTTAATGTGCATTAATGAAGATGGCAGCGCATTTAATGAGCCTTAATGTACATTTATACTGTATTAATAGATGACAACACATAGCATACCAAGAAATTCAACAATTAGATTCGTTGAATGTAGACATAAATGTCTACATACGATGAATCTCTTTATCTCCCATCACTATAAATACATGTATCCCCTTAGCCAAAAGGGAGGAGATCCATGAGAACCTGGAAACACCATACACAAGATACACATCCTTTCTCTCTCTACATAATATGGTGCTATTGTAAACCCCTGGGAATAAAATAACAGAGGACGTAGGCTTTATTCATAGCCGAACCACTTTAAAAATCTTTGTCTCTTATGTGGTTGATCGGATTGCTTTCATCTATTTATCTGTGATCATAAAAATGGGATTCAGTCCAGTTTTTTGCATCAACACCACCTATTGATAAGAAGGGTGTGGATGAACAACCATGGCCTTGTTCCCTTAACCTATCATCTGTGTGCTAAGGTAAATATGAAATGAATTGAGATAGTAATTTGAGCATCCAAAAAATTGTTTGAATAGGAGGAGGCTCGTTAGGTTGATGCTACTTTTATACATAGTTGGTTGAGTATGCATGCATTCTGACACAGTGCTTGTAGGGGGTCAGAGTCCCCTCAATAAGAGAAATAATGGATTAATGAACAACCATTGGAAGGAGGGGAAAACGCAAGTCATAGGGTGGAAGAAATGAGTAATCCCATCACCAAGCTCCAAGATATCACTAGACATTGAGAGAGATGACGAGGCCAAGAATCAATCCAATAGACCACGAAGTGAGGTGTAAAAGTTTGTTAAGAAGATTTTTATTGGTGAGTCTAGATGAAGCTAAGAAAGACAAAAAGCAATAGGCAGTTGATTTGCCCAATTGTTTGTGCAAATAAGTCCAGTTTGAGGATGGGATAGTGGTGTATTGCCTTTGAACGTGTACGATAACATCTGAGGAAGCTGACGAGGAAATTGACCTAGAGTATGAATATTTCTTAGTCGATAACCAAGGAAAATTCCTTGTCATTGGAAATTATAATATCCATGGTTTGTTAAATAAATAAGGGATGAGCCTGAGTGAATGACCGATCGACCAAAGCCATAAGTTTAAGGGCTAGAGAGAATTAATTTGGCTGAGTGGGAAAACATCCAAGGTCCATTTTTATCTAGAAGAACCTAGACACATCAAAGAGATAGAGTCTTATTGAGCTTGTTTAGGAGTATAAAGATGGTTTTGCATGGAATCACATTGATATGGATGGGATGGATTAAGAAGAGAGATGCCACAAATTGATCGAGCTTATGTGTTCGATACTGGGAAACTGAGTTTGTTTGAAGACTCAAAGGAATGAGTGGGAGAGAATAATGTGCGAGGGGATTTCTTACCTAAAGAAGAATGAGACGTCTGACCTTGCTATATTTCCTGGTGGAGTATAGCCAGTTTCATGCAAAGTCAATAGTGTACTCGATGATTGAAGGACCTATCTTCTTGCATTAACTCCCCATGGCTAGTAGGGGGACGATCATATAATTGAGGATCCATCAGAAAGACTTGAGGGTCGGCCTTGATGATGCTGGAAATAGCACCACCAATCAAGTTGTTTGTAAGCTCAAACTAGTGATAACAATGGCATCACAAGAGTATACTAAATATATGAGATTGAGGTGAGGGGAAGAGGATGAACACTTAAATATAAGTGGTTCAGACAATCTGGCATACGTCCATTATGAGTGTGTGTGAGTAATATCACTCAATGAAGGCACTAATGAACATGGATACAATCTCTCAAGCTTTCTCCCTCTACTGTGTAAATTGATAGAGTTTTAGCTAGGGTTATAATTTCGAATCCTTTTCAATATTGAGGATGACCTCTATATATAGTGCTTGGGGGGGGGGTGTTATGTACCCCCCAAGCATGCAATGTGCATGTTCATGAAGATCTAACCAGTGTGAGGATGACACCTGGCTGATCTCAACTAAATAATGATGACCTCAATATTCCCTCACGTGGAGAGAATGATTCAGTTATAACAGACTTGTCCACGTGTTCCAAGCCATACATGTGCGAGTAGATGCTCGGCTATCTTTGCTTGGTACCAATCTTGGCTTGAATGAGTACGAGGTTGGTGAAGTATGACCCCTCCCCTGGCTGGGGATTATATGATGACCTTGGCTGGGATGCTAGACGAGGTTGGATATCTGGAATGTTGGCCAGGGCTGATGTTGTTTTATCGCTTGATGCTGAGCCTGCAAGGCCTTGCTGATCTTAGGTGAAACTTATAATGTCGGCTATGGCCGATGTTGATGGTGATGCTGATGGGTAACCCATGTCCATACTTACCTCGGATGATGCCCTCCCCGAGGTGATACTTGTAACGTCGATTGTGTCCGACCTGATGGATAATTGGTCCTATGAGTCATGCAGACCTCGGTTGATGCCCAATCATGGTGGTACTTGCAACGTCGACTACGGCTGACCCTTTGAAGGACGACATCACTAGTGGGTAATCCTAAGCTGTTGTTACCTCGACCGTTATCCAGGTCGAGGTTAATGTCTCTGAGCTGGCAGGTGCACTTTGGGCATATCAATCACCCCTGGCCCTTAATTACCGATGTGAATAGGTGATCAAGGGGTATACATATCCGAGGCTGTATTTTCCTTATGTACCAACATTTCTTTTACATGTGTCCACTTTTGAAGTGGGTAGCATGCCTGACAAGTGCAATGATGATGATTGCCTTTTGGGCTCCCAAGGAAATAATGGGCCTTGGGATGCGTACAATCAGATTTGAGGATTAGAAGCCCTTTCCTTTCTCTTTCTTCTTCACTTCTCTTATTTTTCCCGCCTAAGCTTCCTGTGTTTTTTCTCTCTCTTCAAGAGCTTGATCGAGAATGTGTCTTATGGATTTATTTGGTCAATCCTCTCATTATCCATCTCATATTTTATCAGGTATTGCTTATTACCTTTCCTTTACTATTTTTTAGCCTTGTATTTCCATTTCATGCATTTTTTGGTGATAGTTTGAGTTTTCCGGTGGTTCTTTGAGTTTTTCGGTGGCTCTTTCAGTTTTCTAGTGAACTTGTTCTTGACTGTTCTTGGTTTGAAGTTATTTAAAACCAAGTTTGATACTTAGTTTAAAAGAGGTACTTTCCCAAAATAAACGATCGAGACAAACCTTGGAAAGGACTTAAGTATAAGTAGCTTGGATGTAGTTAAACTAAAATGAAAAATAGTCTAGGTGACCTCATGGCTCCTCAAAATCGATCTGAGAATGAGAGAGGTCTCCACGGTCCAGGACAAAGCGTAGAGTCTCTTCTGGGGCTAGAAATCTCCAAGTCTCCTTGTCTATGGTCTCATTAATAAACGTTACGGGATCCCACTTGATAGTGAGTCGAGTAGTAAATGCCTTGCACTCAATAGAAAATTTATTACCCTTATCAAAGATAGGTGAAAAATGGTAGGAATGGAGTTGTTATTAGCATGCCACCACAACGGTAGGGTCATCTTGGCCAAAAGAATGGACCAAAGCATCAGGGGCATTTCTTGAAGAAGCTATGTGGAAGTTTGTAAAGGTGTGGAATCATAAAAGAGGAGGAGAGATGGATGAAAGAGGTGGAAGATGGTGGAAAAGGAGGACTCAGTAGAAGTTGAATTTTTTTTTTCTCTAAAAAGCTTTGAGCTCTGGATATCATTGGCAGAAATGGGAGAAGTGAAGAAGAGAACGAAAATGAAATGTTTGCATTTTAAGAAGGAAATAGCCATTTGAAAATTCAAAGTGTTGTTTGTAATTAACATTAGTCATTTCTAGTAGACACATAGAACTTCTTGGGTGATTGTGGCAGTTGATGGGACGTCAACAATTAATGAGCGCACAAGTCAAGGAGAGAGAGAGAAAGAAGCTTCCGGGTGAAGAAAAGATTTTGATTCTAATTTTGTATTAAGGGAAGTATTCGTTGAAAAATTCAAAAAGTCAAAATTTTCTAATCTCCCTCGCTAAGAAGGCCACTCGGTCTTACAGGAGAAAGAGGACACAAGAGATTTTTTCAAAGAAGAAAGGTTTATCGTCTAGAGATGTTTTCTGTAGACATTTCCTGGCACGAAGGGGAAAATATAGGGGGAGACTAAAGCTAATATCATGATTAGAGATAACTCCCCATCCTAATAGTACGAGATTAAAGATAGACAGGCGAGCAGACTCAGTAGTTAGAGGTGGCAAACAAGCGAGGAGTCTCTTTGAAAAATAACTTTTTTTCTTTCTTTTGTACTTGTTCAATTTATGTATTTGTAGATGTATATTGTAACTTTTAAGTTACAATATTTGTCATGAAAGGGTTAGATCAAACAATATCCACAAAGGACTAAGTCTAGCAGGGCTTGGGGGGAGCTCTCATCCTCTATCAAATGACTACATCGAGGGAACCTCCAAAGGAACTGGTTTGGAGGATTGAAAGGCAAAGAAACATTATGGAATGACTTAATAATTATAGACAAACCTATTATAACATTGTTGAACTATAATCCAAGAGAGCTTAATCAGAGAAACCATGAGTCCCATTTCACCTTGAGCTTATATCCAAACAACCCTTAAAAAAAGTAATATTCGAGTAATGTCATGCGTGATCTATTTGTTGTCTATCCAAACTTGAGTAAACCATAGTGGTTTAGGGGCTGTTAGACGATTTAGTGATTCACCACTGACCTGGAAGCCAAAGCTAGCTGTGGGAATTTAATGCTTATGACGTAGGGGCATGCTGGCGCATCCTTGCATTTAATGCCAGTGACATAAAGTACTAGGATATATCCTTTCACATTAATTTAGCATCATAAAACTCGAGTGATCTGTGTGACTACATATATACCTCAACCACTTCTAGATATAGGGAGTTCTTTATGAGATTAAGAGATAGAGCAAAAGTAATTAACATCGGAGCATATTATTCAACACTATTAACATCTTTTAAGAGCCTTTACTACCATTTATGTCTAAAATCCTTGTGTATGGAACCTTAGTGTTGGAGCTTCCTACCAAGGGTGTGTCTTAAAGTTATTGACTTTATCTCCCTCTAAATTGAGTTACTTTGGAGGTTTATTTATTATTTTATCCTGAGCAATCACGAGTGATTTTGTGAGTACTATCTTGAGTGTTTGATCCTTATATATTGGAGTCCATTTCATCATTATTAATAATACCTTGTGAGTGATTTATTGCCATCTTAATAGAGGCCATGCCTCCATTTTTGTTATGAGCCCAGCCTCAAGAGGATCTCCTCTTACAACTACCCCAACTCATAGGGATTCAAAGTCTTTATATTGTCTCACCCTACTATTCGTATTAATCCTTAAAAAATAAACATTACCTTACTCAATGGGCAATAGAAAACATTCAAAACTATCACATAATATATTTAATCAATAAGAATCCCTTTTTCTCATAAATGTTCTAATAATCGTTTCATATAATCCCGTCTACCCATGGATTACTAAAAGTATCTTATGTTTTAGATTAATTATCTCTAATTAATTGATCACTAATATCCGAAATATATAAATAGATCAAATAAGATCCAACATGTTAGATCGTAACAAACTTATAGTTAAAATGTAGGATTTTCCATAAACCCTTAACAACCATGAACATAAGAAAAAATAACAAACTGGACTATGTTTAACTGTGCGTGCGACTCTATGGATCTACACTATATGGAAATTGTGTTTCTTCTTCCCTAAACTCCAAGTTATTAAATTTGAAGCCCTAGATGACCCTGCTTAAGGACTTAACACCTTAAAGACATATATTTGTGATCTTTAGACCCTATTAGATCAAAATCCAACCCATGACTACAAGTTTTTAGGCGATTTAAACAAGGATTCAAGCATTAATGTCAGATATTGAGTTTTAAAACAACAGGTTCATCATTTTAACCAATTTATCTTAAATTTGATTCAATAACATATTAAATATGAGGGATTTAGACAAATCATTACAATGATGTAGAATATGCTATTTTCCTTCAGATTTGAAGAACGAATGATATGATTTATCATCAATCTATCCTATTAATTAACATGAAATCAAATTTTAATATACTAATTAATCTAATTACAAAAATTAGGTTTTATATGGTTGAAAATAAGATTATAAAAGTGTTAATTCAGAATCCAGTGAACCACTTCTATCACGACAAAATCCCAAATAAATTCTTAATCGATGTACACGTGCCTTTGATCGATTGATGAATCCATGTCCCCAAACCCCCAAATCCTCTTCACGCCTTGATACCTCCCCGTTATCTCCATATGGTATTATCAAATGACAAATGAGTGTCTTAGGTTATATAAATAAGCTAATAAGAGCGCTTCCTCCAAAATCAAGTCTATGCCCAATATAAGCCTCAATTTAAAAAGCCAAAAAAATGTACTAAATGACCCGAAACTCAATCCAAATCATATACTAATCCAATAGACTTGAATTCCACCATTTTAAGTCAAAAAAGACTTTATAAGCATCCCAAGAGGTTATTAAATAAGGTCAAACATTGGAACTTCTGAAAATATTGGAGATTCTCTCTCGTCCCTTTCCTTAGCTCGATTTTGCTAGGGTTTGCATGGCGGCAACCACCAATCCAAAACCTCTCAACCATAAACCTCCTGATATTCATAATGTTTGGTCACATTCCTTTGCAAGTGTTGTTGCTGATTAACCTCTTAAAGACGTTGCGCTGAAAAATCCAAGTTTTTATAAAGGTGAGCCTGCAATTATTTTCACTAATGAAGATATTGAAGTCCTTGCAGAACCATTAAAGTTTTCAATAGTAGGAAAGTTTTCGCATGGAAGGCCTCCGATGGAAGATATTCGTAAAAATATTCTAGATTTCAATTTTAATCAATTTTTAACATAGGATTGTTTTACAATAAGAATATTCTTATAAGATTGAATTTTGAAGAGGATTTTGTTCGTTTATGGACTAAATATCAATAGTTTTTCGGAAGATTCCCAATGAGAAACTTTAAATGGTCTCCTCATTGGAAGGTTAAAGAAGAAAGTTTTGTGGTTCTTCCAATTCATTTTTTTACAAAGGCTTCATTGTTTTCCATCACACAACTTATTGGTAAACCTCTTAAATTGGATGAATCTACTGTTTCTCAAAACATATCTAGTTTGGCTAGGGTTTGTATAGAACTCGATCTCCTCAAGGATAAACCTAGAAGAGTTTGGATTAGTATGGTTGCCCAAGGATTTTGGCAAGACATTCTCTATAAAAACCTTCCTCATTATTGCTTATTTTGTATGAAGAAAGGCCTTGAAAAGAGCTCTTGTATTTTTTTAAAAGAAAAAAAAATTGAAGATCCATCTCTTAAATCTCCAAAAACTTACAAACAAACCCTTCCTAACCCTTGTCAACCTGTTAAAAAAACTCTCACTTATGCTCTTAAAGATATACCTTCAAATATTCCTTCCAGAAACATCCATGATACCATTCAAAATCCTTCTCTAAATCCTATAAGCCAAAATCATCCTTCTAGATCCAACCTTAAAACCTCTTCTTCAATGCCTCAAACCAATTCACTCACATTTTCACCAAATTATTCTCCTAAAACTAATCAAATCACTTCTCTTATTATTTGTTCAGACCCTCAGCCTTCTATTTGTTAGATAAGTCTAAAACCATTGCCAATCACATCCTAAAGATCCAACACTATAATATTTGTCCTCAAGAAGCTATTATAGTTGATCAACTAATGCTCAACCCAAAGGCCACTGCATTACCTGATTACAACGATCACCAAGCTATGTTTAAGGGATACTCATCTGAGAATGACATTCCAAAAGGTGATAAAGGTCCTATGCAAGAAGAACTTAAAATTTTTGCTTCATGGTTTGATAGAAAATGGAAGGACATTGAAGATTACAATATGAGAAGAAAGAGAAAGGAAATTATATTGGAAGTTGATCATTATTCTCCTGAAATGGGGAAGTTTGTTGCTCCAAAAAACATCCAATTGACCCTTTGTTTAGAAGAATCACAAGAGATCAATTGAAAGGTACCAAAATTTTCAACTCTCAAATCAATCAATGATGAATTTCTTAAGCTAGAATGTTAGAGGCCTGGCTAACAAGCCATCAAGTAGTAGAATGAAGAAATTATGTAAGTTATATAGGCTGCCAATAATTTCTATCTTAGAGCCTAAAGCTTCTGCCTCAAAATTGGAGAAATATTATTTTATGTTAAACTTCTCAGATGGTGTTGTTAACAAATCAAATAACATTTGGTTTATGTTAAGAATGGGGATTACTATTAATGTTTTGTTTGATGAAGACCAATTTCTATCTCATGCTAATTGGGAAAAGGAGGTTTTGTTAACTTTGGTTTATTCTAAGTGTACCAAAGAGGAGAGAAGAATCCTTTGGTCTGATTTAGAATACTTAAGTATCACTTTCAGTGAAATTTCATAGGTGGTTATATGAGATTTTAATGTTGTTGCAAGACAAACTGAAAAAATTGGGGGTCTTCTCATTAATGAGATTGTAGTTAATGAATTCACTGACTGTATTAATACTTATGGTATATCAGATATGGGCTATCGAGGATAAAGGATTAAGGTTCACTTGGAATAATTATAGAATAGAGAATTACAATATTTGTGAAAGATTAGATAGAACTTTATGTAACCTCCAATGGCCCTCTGTCTTCCCTAAATATTCAATCATCCATCTATCTAAACAATGCAGTGACCATTATCCCATCCTCTTATCTATTCTCTCCCATGTGTATGCTTATCCTAAACCTTTTGTCTTCCAGAAAAATGTGGATCAAACACCATCTTTTCCAATCCTTTGTTTCTAAGTCTTGGAGTGGTACTGATTCTGCTTCTCCTATGCAGTTTTTTATAATAAGTTTAGAAGATTGAAGAAGGATCTCAAAAGTTAAAATTTAGATATTTTTAGAAACATTTTCGAAAATATTAAAACTCTTGAAGATGAGGTTAGTATTGCTGAACATGATCTTGAAATTACTCTATATCCTTCTAATAAATCTTAGCTGCAAGATCTCAATATGAAGTTGTCTGAAGCTTTGTCTTATGAAGAATATTTTTGGCATAAAAAGTCAAAGATTAAATGGCTTAAAGAGGGTGATTCAAATACTAAATTCTACCATTCTTCACTGCAGTCAAAACAAATTAATTTTGGGATCTTGAAAATAAGAAAATGAAGATAATGCGTGGAAGGATCAAATGGCAGATATTGACCAGATCTTCATCAACCATTTCAAGAATAGATGGACTGCAGATGGTGATTATGTTGATAATGATTTATTAAATGTAATCCCTACTGCTATCTCTGAAGAATGGAATCATATGCTTACCTCCATCCCTAATGAATAAGAGATCCTTCAATCTATTAAGGGTTTAAATGAAGATAGTAGCCCTGGTCCATATGGATTCACTGGTGCTTTTTATGTGAACTATTGGATAACTATTAATCTTGACTTGTTGCCAGCCATTCAATCTTTCTTTGTGGGAGCAACCATTCCTAGAACCTGGTCATCCAATAATGTGGTACTTATTCCAAAAACTAAAAATCCTCAACTTTGTTCTCATTATAGGCCTATAAGCCTTGGCAATTTCTCTCTTAAAATCATTTCAAGAATTCTCAATAATAGGCTATCTTTTATTCTCCCTTTTATAATATCTGAAAATCAATCAGGTTTTGTAAAGGAGAGAAACATTCAAGATAACATTCTTCTTGCTAATGAAATGGTTAATCTCTCGAATAGTAAAATCCAAGGTTCAAATGTTCTAATTAAATTAGATATGTAGAAGGAATATGATAGGGTTTGTTCGCCATTTCTAATAAAAGTTTTGAGGAAATTTGGTTTTTGTGGGATTTTTATTGATTTCATTTGGAGACTCATTTCTAACAATTGGTTTTCCATTATTGTAAATGGAAAATGTTATGGTTATTTCTAATCTTCTAGAGGTCTCAAGAAAGGTGATCCATTATCACCTTCTCTTTTCATATTAGCTGCTAAGTCCTTAGCAGAGGTATTAACCTCTTAGTAAATTCCAAGAGGGTAGGAGATTTTTCTCACCCTCGTGGAAGTTATCTAATTACTCATTTGAGTTTTATAGACGATATCATTCTTTTTGTCAATGGAAAGAAAAAAGTCTCCAAAATTTAATGGCTTTTCTAAAGCAATATGAGGATTCCTCTAGTCAACTGATTAATAGATTAAAGAGTGGCTTCACTATGGGAGAATTAATATCTATGGAAAGAAGACATGTTATAGCTGACTATATCAAGCTTTCTTTCAAGAAATTTCCCCTGACTTATCTTGGATTTCCTCTTTATTCTGGAAGGAAGAAATTATTTTATTTCAATGACCTTATTGAAAAGATCAGATCTAAGTTCTTGGGATGGAAATTTAGATACCTTTCTACTGCTGGAAGGTTAAATCTTATCAAGCATGCTCTCTCTTCAATTCCAGTTTATACTCTAGCTGCTTTAAATCCCCCAAAACAAATTATCAATAAAATTCATTCAAATTTTAGCAAATTCTTTTGTTGCTCTGATGGTATTAGAGGAAATAAGAAGGCATGGATCTGTTGGAATCAAGTATGTATGCCTATTTCAGAGGGTGGTCTTGATATCAGAAATTTAGAAGATGTTACTACATTATTCTCTTATAAGCTGTCTTGGAGATTCCAAATTCTAAAGGTGTATGGACTAATTTCATGAAGAAAAAGTATATAAATCCTAGATCTTCTATTGGCTCTCATGTGATGAAAATAATTAGTCAAGTTCAAGAACAAGTTCAACAACATTCAGTTACAGTTGATCAAGACACTTATTGGGATGTAACTCTTGATGGTAAATTCAACATAAAGTCAACTTATAATTTGATTAGAGGGTTTAGTATTGGATCTATGTCTTCGAAAATGATATGGCCTAAGTACATTCCAAAAAAGAATTCCATTTTCATTTGGAAATGTTTCTTTAAAGGTATTCCAACTGATGATAATATTCAGAGACTTGGTATTAGAATATTCTCCAAATGTCAATGCTATGGAAATGCAGAAGAATCATTAAATCACTTTTTGGTTAAATGTAAGTTAGGAAATAAAGTTTGGAACTACTTTTTGAAATTTGTGGATATCATTCCTTCATTTAATTATGTCAAATAAATTATTATGGCTTGGTGGATTCACTCAACTCATATTGATTTTATGAAATTCATTCATCATTCATTGCCCATGGTGATTATGTGGGAAATTTGGAAAGCTAGATGCATAAGTGTCTTTGAGAATATAGTTATGGATGTGCAAACAATCATTAATAATGTTCAGATTTCAATCACTGATATCAGTGCTTCCATAAGTTTCTATAGTCCTTTTAAAACTTCAGACTTGGGCATTATTCAGTAATTCCAGATCAAACTTCAAATCCAATAACCTAAATTCATTACTACCAAGTGGACTAAACCAAATAGAGGTTGTTTGAAATTGAATATGGATGGTTCCATCAAAGGCAATCCAGGTCCAAGTGGTGTGGGAGGTGTTCTCAGAAATGATCAAGGAAATCTTCTCATGGCTTTCTCATCTTATATTGATCACAATTCAAGTACGATGGCTGAGATTTTGCAAGATAAAATTGGTCTTCTTGTTTGTTTTTAAAAAAGTTTTTCCAAGTTCATTATTGAGACTGATTCTAAGGTTGTGTTCAACATGATTGGAAACATTTGGAAGCCTCCTTGGCAGGCAATCACTCTGATAAAGGAGATTTGGGAATTAATGCAGAAAAGTGATAGTAAAATTGAGCATATTTGGACACAATGCAATAGTGTAGCTGATTTTTTATCTTGTTTAGCTTCTTCAAAGAAATCTTCTATTTACTACTCTTATTCTGATTTGCCTATGTTGACAAAAGGTTTCTTAAAGGTAGATAAGTTTTTTCTTCCAAGTTTTAGAATTATGCATTGTAAATCCACCTAGGATAGGCTTTTTCTCCTAACTCCTTTATAATAATCGGGGATTAACATCCTCTTTGGAAAAAAAAGCCTCCCAAAATGGAACACATTTTAATAATTTAATTATATCCTTATTTTTATTTATAAGCTGACACGGGTCAATAAAGTTAAAACTTAGTTATTAATTATTGACTTGGGACTTTGCATTATAATAAGCTATTTCAAAGTCGATGAAACTTGATTATGAGGGAATGATCTAAATAAGGAAACCTCGAGACCTCATCCCTGACCATTCAATAGTCTCTTATAATACTAGTGACTTAAAACTATTTTATAAATGAAGCCCATGTATTATGCCAATTTCCAAAGGGTGTTAATTCACGTAACACACATATAACCACATATGTAAATCGCATAACAACATACAATAATTATAATAAGCGACACCCCACATGTCATGTCAAAATAAAAACTCATCATAAGTAAATAATTTATTTAACAAATAACTAGTTACTACAAAAATATGGTGTATTACATTCCTCCATCATTAAATAAGAGATTTTATCCTAAAAATTGATCCTTTATGAACCTAACATGATGGTTTAGGAATATCTGTCCCGCATAGCGCCCTCACTCTAAACATATACGAAACGATTATCTCATATTCGATACCTAAATAAATTACTGAGGTCACTTATCATAAATCGCCTTTGACTACTACTCAAATAAAATAGTATAACTATCCAAACATTAACTTGTCCCTTGGGAACTACCTATATCATGTACTCGTGGAAGTCATTGTGCACATACTGATGGTGATCCGGTAAGGTCAAATAACACTAGCCTTACCCTATCCAAGATTTAGAAAATGACCTATGTATGGGGTTGCTTACCTCCCTTTGCAACCCAATCATCTCAATTCCATTGCTCGGGGAGATCATTAAAAGAAGCTGATATCCCTCCTGAGACTTCAAACCATATTTCCTCTTGTCTTCAAAGCTCCTTTTCCTTCTTCAATAATCTTCATACTATCTATTATTAACACCACCTTTTTTGAAGTGTTACGAACACGCTTTAATGAAAAAATATTGTTGTCATATCTCAAATAAACTTGATCAGTCTAAATCAAATAACCCAAATGTCCCCATGTTCCCTTTGGGATCTCTGCACCCGCGATAAAATTAAAAACTTTACTATCCACTACTACACCAGAATCGCTAGTAGAAACCATTCTTCAAATGCGTCCAATTCTCTACCTTCACTACTGGTAGAGGGAAACCTACATACCGACAATGCTAATAACCAACCCACCTGACTATCATTGTATATTCCTCAACATATGTTACATCTAGTCACCTCAGAGATGTATTGTGAATAATAAATCCTTGGCCAAAGCTACTTGGCTTAGCTTTGTACCCTTCAATAGAACTAATCCCCCTTGGAAATCTAACCCTATGTTATCACCAAACGAATAAAGGAACTCCTCCAAACACCATTCGTATACCTTACTTGAATAAAAGATCCCAATGCTTAGGCTTGAACTACCCACGATACAAAATCAAGTATAACGACCATTCCAACAATGAACGATTATTGTTCAACAAAATATTATTTTTTCACATAACAACGAACGTCAAGTACATTCAAAAGACTCTAAATATTAACTTCATGAACATGGATGGAACATTAGTCAACCTCATATGGCTTGACCTAAATGCGTATGCTCCATATTACGTCAAAAAAATAATCTACAAAAATTTGAATCCCGCATCCCTAAATAACAATAACTTAAGGAAAATTGCACCTTCAAACAAAAATATAGATCCACATTTTTGTCAAAATATATAATCTATATAAATGTAATACATAGATACTAATCAATGCTGAATAATAAAATCATAAAACCACATGTCTAAATCAATAAAGTAGTAGAGCACCAAGTTGACTAAAAATACTGCTACATCTACACAATCACAATGTAAGGTATCATGCCTACTCATTGGAGTATCCACATATAAAGAAATCTCATTAATAAAAATCAATATATCTCAAAATCATAGGAAATTAACCCCTAATAAAAGAATAAGAACCCCCTGGTGTCAAAATAAGACTCCTATGCATGAGTCATAAACATAAACATGAAAAGACTGGTTGCCCTAAGGCATCTACTAACTAAGTGGTATTACTTTCCACAAGTATAAGAATTTCCTCTAAAGAAACTATCAAAACAATACCCTACTGACCCTATCTCAATGGCCGATTTTGCTAAAGTTGGCCTCGATAGACCCATTTTCATTAGTTATGTTCCCGCTGGTCATAGATCCCTTCCCTGTAATGGACATACTAACTTTTATTATCTTCTCCTATAAACCTCTTAAATTTTGATCCCCTCCCCGTTTGTGGTTGCTCCTGTTAGTGAGGTCCTCCACATCTCAGGGAAACACTACATCATCTATAGTCTTTCGGGCCTAATTTGATATTAATCTTCTCAATATTAGGAACAATTTAGTTATGATGATATTGGAAATGTAGTAAGGAAAATTTCATCTTCTGAACATAAGTGGTGAAGAATGGTTAGCCCATAACACCAACATAATCCTTGCGCAAAATTTTCTATTAACACAAAATATCTTGTAAGGATATAATTTTATAAATGTTCGGGGTAAAATCTAGGAATTTTATGTTTTCCCTAGATAACAGTTTATATGTCTGATACTGCTACATTCGGCACATCATCACGATCATCCACGTCTGTCTCTATCCGAATCCATGTATCCATCATCATCACACGTGCATCATTCTGCATGCGACGTTCTGCTCGGCTGTTTCCCACTACTCCACTACACTATATTGGTAAAATGGTTTTATTGGAGTGTTAATACTTGCATAAATATTTGGGAAATTTTTCAAAAAATGTTTTTCTGAAGTCTGATGTATTTGTATAAAAAGCAAAAAAAATCCTAAGTGTAGGAGCGGAGTGCCTCAGTCGAAGAGCTCGTTCAAACGAGTTGGCATTATCGTTTGAGCGAGATCAGCATCTCGCGTGAAGTCGTTCGAACTACACGTGTCCTTCGTTCGAGTAAGATGCCTATCTCATTCGAGCGATGCCGCCGCCTCGATTTTCATATAAATACCAATGTACCTTCTATACGTTTTTCCAAGTCTTTCTACAATCTCGAATTCTATAAAAATAACCCAGAATCAGACTTCACCTTTTAAGGTTTTCTTAAGCCTTTTTATTCACATAATCCCTCACATTTATGTATGTGAATTGATAAACCTTTAAGAGGATCGTTTACTACTCATCTGGAGTACTTTGTGGAGAAGCCACTCTCTTCTTCATTACTGCCCACCTGGAGTTCTCGCGGGAGATTCCAGCCAACGACATCAGAACCGATACCTGCGGGTATTTATGTGTCACACTTATTTTCATTGTAATCCGTGTAACCGTTCCTTATAAAATTATAGTGAAAATAAAGGGTTTTGCCCCTTTGGGGGATTTTTCCTCACATGTGTGTGTTTGAATGTTGTTGCTTGATTTTATCATCTTCAATCACACCTAGATGCATGTTTAGGACTTAAATGATAAAAAATGAGTTTAATTAAATAATTTCTTTATTTGAACACAAGCGCACTCTTTCAAATTGGTATCAGAGCCAATTACACAATTATACCTTGTAATTTTCCGTAAAATTTTTCTAAGATATTAATTTTTCTGAAAAATTGATTTTTCAAAAAGAGCGTGTTCTAATGGAGAAGTTATATAATAAAATGCCAGTTTTTGAAGGGAAAAACTATGCATACTGGAAAGCCCGCATGAAATCTTCTTTAAAAGCCATTGATGAACGTGTATGGATTTTGGTTGAAAGAGGGAGGACACCTCCCTCCTTCACTGTTGAGAACGTAATGAGTTTAAAATTTTCCACTGCTTGGACTGATGAAGACTTTAAATGGTTATCTTTTAATTCTAAGGGTTTAAGTTCTATTTCTGGATTCGTCACACCTAATGAGTTCAAACGGATAATGACGTGCACCACGTCAAAACATGTATGTGATGTTTTATAACTTATCCATGAAGGAACTAATGCTGTGAAAGAGTCTAAACTACAAAATTTAACAACTCAATTTGAAACAATCACCTTACTTGAGTCTGAATGTTTTGATGAATTTTATGCTAGACTGTCTGATATTGTTAACACTATCTTTAATCTTTGTGAACACATTCCTAATGCTAGAGTTATTAAAAAGATTCTTAGATCACTGCCTAAGCGTTTTATCCCTAAAGTCATTATGTTAAATTCTATGGGTAATTTAAATACACTTAAATTGGAGGAACTTGTAGGAGACTTGCAAATGTATTGAATTGATATGTTTCCTAAATCTGTAAAGTCTAAAGATATGGGAATTGCACTTAAGGCCCAGGAGAGAAAGAGTGAGGGCTCGGCAAGAAAGAGGGGAGAGTCATCTAGAAAAAGAGAGATAGATACATCAGATTCTGAGTGCGACTTTGATTTAGATGATTTGGCCCTGTTTGCAAAAAAATTCTACAAAATTCTCAAATTCAAGAAAAATGGTAATTTTAAAGATAAAAAGAAGTTTGAGAAAAAGAAGTTTGAAAAGAAAAATAAAAAAGATTTTAAGGATCCTCCTAAGAAAGAGAGTGAGAGATGCTATGAGTGCGACAGTAGGGGTCATAGAGCTTTTGAGTGTGCTATTAGGGTGAACAGAGAAAATGACAAAGTTGTCCTTAATGCTAACCTTAATGACAACAGTAAGGTTGAGTCGGTGGACTCTCGAGATGAGTCACCGCATGAGTGTAACTTCACCGCATTCATGGCTAGTCATGTGAGTACTTCTAGTGTTCCTCACAATGATGGGGATTGTACTTCATAGGGAAACCTCGACAGTGAGAGCGATGTGAGTGAGGGGGAGGATGTTGCATGTGAGAACGAGAGTAATCTTCAACACGCCTACGCAGAGTTATATAATGAGTCATTTGAAACAAAAAAGCGTAACAAAGCGTTAGTTCTTAGGATCAACACGTTAGAGGAAGATTTAGAAGAAGCGAGAGAGAGAGAGTCCTCCACCTACACTACCTTGAGAGAGAGAGAGTCTGCCTATGTTAAGAAAGAAAGTTTGTTTAGAGAGAAAGATAGAGACTGTTTGGAGAGAGAGAGATTGGTTTTGAGAAAGAGAAAGGGGACTTGACTAAACAAGTGGTTAGTCTTGCGAGTGAGATCCATTCCTCCCTGGAGACTCGGAAGAAACTTGAAGCCCTTGTTACCCAGCTTACTCATGATCTTGAGAGAGCACGGGAAGTCAAGGTTCAAATTAAGAACAGATCAGGAAAGATGGGAAAGATTCTCCTCGGCCACGCTTTAGGTTTTTGTGATAGGCAGGGAATACGTTATGATGATGTCTCCACGTCCCAAATTGAACCTGGACTAGTTCTTGAGTTTACTACGACTCCATATGGCCATCGTCAAAAACCACGAAGGAGAGTTCGACCAAGAAAATCAAACCTAGGTCCGCCTAGGACTGCGTTCTTCTGTATGTACTGCAAAAGAAAAGGCCACCTCAGGGAGTTTTGCCATAATTTGGGTGAGACACGACGTACTACTACTTCACCACATTGTACTGATGATTTTGCTAGTATGAGAGAGCGTGTTGAGTTTTTAGCTTCCACATCACAGAGTTTGATGGAGGAATTTCGACGGATGTCTTTACTGTCTGTGAATACTTCTCGTATCCCGGCTAAAACCAACAACAGCACGGGTAAACAAAAGGTTACCACGTCTTGGGTGCCTAAAAAAGATAAAAAGGCCCTTGTTGTTCATGTCTCTCTCAAAGCACATAATACCTCACAGTGGTCTTCTGATAGTGGGTGCTCCAGACATATGACAGGTGATGTCTCATTTTTTACCTACCTAGAGGAGTATAAGGAAGGTAGAGTCACCTTTGGAGACGGGAGAAAGTATAGCATTGTAGGAAGAGGTACTGTTAAGTTACCAGGATTTCTTAAGATAGAGAATGTTTTGTACGTCAAAGGTTTGAAAGCAAACCTTCTTAGCATTAGCCAGCTATGCGATGCTGAATTCGCCGTAAAGTTTGACCGGGATGCATGTAATGTCTATAATCAAGCCGGTAAACTTTTAGTGCGAGGTGTGAGGACCGATGATAATTGCTATGGGACTGTTCCCACATCCTCACTAGTCTGCAACAATGCCACAACCACTCCTATGGATCTATGGCACCAACGTCTAGGTCATGTGAATGTCAGAGATTTGATTCGCTTAGCTAAAAAGGACCTAGTACGTGGTTACCATCACTTGGAAAGCCTACTTCCATGGTTAGTGGACCCTTTTAGTTGGGAAAGCAAATCCGTAGCCCCCATAGGAAGTTGCATTCCATTACCACCTCCCGTGTACTTGAGTTGATTCACATGGATCTTATAGGTCCTACTCGTACTAAGAGTCTAGGTGGTAAGAGGCATATCCTTGTGATGGTGGATGATTTCTCCATATATTTAATTGTAGGTTTTTTGACAGAGAAATCCGATGTTGTAGAGTTTTTAATGACCAAGTGACGTGTCCTCAAAAATCAACATGGAGTCACTATTAATAGGATTCGTAGTGACAATGGCACATAATTTAAGGAAGCAAATGTAGTTATTTACTGTGATAGACTTGGGATCAAACATGAGTTTTCTGTTGTGGAGACTCCTCAGCAAAATGGGATTATTGAGAGGAAAAATAGGACGATCCAGGAAATGGCCAGATTTATGCTTCTAGGTCATAAGGTTGCTAGGAGATTTTTGGCAGAGGCAGTGTCTACTGCATGACACACGGTGAATAGGGTTTACCTGTGTCCACACACACTTAAGACGCCTTATGAATTTTGGACTGGTAAGAAACCTAACCTTGCATATTTTTGTGTCTTTGGGAGTAAATACTACATCCTATGGGATAGAGAGAAATTAGGAAATTTTGACTCCTAGAGCGATGAGAGAATATTGCTAGGATATTCATCAAATAGTAGAGCATACCGAGTTTTTAACCTGAAGAGCTCTAATGTTATGGAGTTAATAAACGTCACCGTGCAAGATAATGACCCTTCGACATTTATTGATTCTAGCCTTCAGTGTGGGGATGAGGACTTTTCTTGCAGCGATTTGCTTGTCCCTCACCCACACCCTATGGACCCTACTCCTGTGTTAAGGGACACACCTGCTTGGGTTTTCAAGAGTCATGATCCATCTTCCATTGTTGGCGATCCCACTTTAGGGGTCAAGACTCGTGCTCAACTAGAGAACGTTATTATCCATCTTTGCTACACGTCCAAAGTCGAGCCCAAGAATCACAAAGAAGCACTCAAGGATGAACACTGGATATCTTCTATGCAAGATTAGTTTCTTCAGTTTAAAAAGAACACTGTCTGGGAACTTGTCCCCCGACCTAGTGAGACTAATATGATAGGTACCAGGTGGATTTTCAAGAATAAAATGGATGAGAATAGTACCTTAATAAGAAACAAGGCTAGGTTGGTCGCTGAAGGCTACACACAGATAGAGGGTGTAGACTTTGGGGAGACATTTTCTCCTATTGCGAGGCTTGAGTCCGTCCGCTAACTACTAGCCATCGCATGTCATTTGCACTTTAATTTATATCATATGGATGTCAACAGTGCCTTTATGCATGGCATTCTATAAGAGGAGGTTTATGTGGAACAACCAAAAGGGTTTCAAGACCCTAAGCACCCAGAGCACATCTACTATCTGAGAAAAGCCTTGTATGGTTTGAAGCAAGCACCCGTGCTTGGTATGAGAGGCTTACTTACTATCTCTTAGCCCGTGGCTTCCAGAGAGAGGGAGTTGATATGACGTTTTTCGTTAGGAGAGATAATGGTGCTATTTTGGTTGACCAGGTCTATGTGGATGACATAGTCTTTGGATCCAGGTGCTCCAAGTATGCTCACCATTTTGAGGAGGATATGAAAAGTGAGTTTGAAATGAGCATGGTAGGTGAGCTTACTTTCTTCCTTGGTCTACAGGTTCGTCAACTAGAGGATGGGATGTTCATATCCCAATCTAAGTATGCTAGAGACCTAGTGAAGAAATTTGGTTTAGACTCCGTTAAGCATGCACGTACACCTATGAGTACTTATATCAAGCTTAGTAAGGAAACTTCAGGCAAGGATGTAGAGAAAACCTTGTATCGGAGTATGATAGGTAGTCTTCTCTACATGACTGCCAGTTGCCCCGACATAGCCTTTAGTGTTGGAGTCTGTGCGTGATATCAGGCATTCCCGAAGGAGCCACACATACTCGCTCTAAAACGTATTATCAAATACGTGAGTGGGACTCTCACATACGATATTTGGTATTCCTTTGATACCGATGGCCATCTGTCCACCTATTCGGATGTCTATTAGGCTGGTGTGCACCCCGACTAATTAAATACTGGGTAGCTACTCCTTTATTAAATTAATACAAAATGCCAAGTTGGTTCAGTTCATAGCATCACTGTCGAAAACGTTTTTATTAATTACTAGGCACCTAATATTTAAAAAGTGAGTTGTTAATTTTAATTAAAATCGATTAACATGTAATAATTAAATTACAAAATGCTAACATAACCACCACAACATAATGAAAATGGAATAACCATAAAATAGTAATGAGTCTGGAGGGATACTCCTCATAACAATCCAAATACAGGAATAAACAAATACTAAGTCTGCATCACTAAATTAATTACAACCCATAATTCTGAAATAAATGAATAAATAAAGTATCTCTAAAAGGAAATAGGGAAGACATGACAAAAAGATGAGGAAAGATGATAATAAGGAGTCAAGATCGAAAGTGGAGGCGTCTACTGTCAAAGTCCTGTAACTTCCACGGCAGCTACAGTCCGTCACCTAAATGTGACTCCTATGCAGGTGTCCTTGTGGCTGGGCACCTAAAAGGTTTTTACAAAAAATTATTTGAAAACAAACGGGTCAGAGCCCGATAGTGGAAAACAGTTTAAAATATAGCAATTGTTTTAATGACATTAAAATAATGAATGCAAAATGCATGTTAGGATGTGCTCTCACATGAAATACTCACCTCTCGACTATCTGTGCACTCCTAACATACCCGTACCCGTACCCGTTCTAGTTATTCCCATATCTAACTAGTTCAAAATAAAATCTGACAATACTATACGATTCACGATTTAATTCCGGCATCTTCATTTAAACAGAGAGACTTTCATATATTCTCGGTTTCCCGTATTAGTAACACTACATACTAGAAATCTTTCATCTCATCTTTACATAACGTTGTAATTACTTATATTAACATATATACATGGCAGTTCATTTCAATTAACAGTATATTATTCTCATCATAAATATACAGTACTAGCACCCCGAGACTAAGCTGCGGTGCACACATACTCTGCTATCCAATCCCGGTATATCATGTACATAAGGACCACGTATTCCGAATCTCTCAGGAATCGTTTTCAATAAACAACAATCACAAACAATGGAGGCGAACATAGTTCACATCACATGGGTCACGCACATACCTACGCTCCCATGATCAACAGACTTATTAACTTCTCAATAAGTCCTTCTCTGACCTATGTCCTCGAGGTACCAATATAAATCCCCCCCGTAGGCACACAAATATTAGATGTCCCTAATCGAACGCAAACCTCCCATGATAGCAAGTATGGTAGGTATGTTATACACATAAAACCACATATACTAAGCATTCGCACATCTTAGATATCTCGTATTATTAATATAGGTATACTTCTTGTTCTTATACAGTAATTTAATGTTATACGATTACAAGTCCCCGATTTTGCATATTAACGTTATCAACCCTTCTCATATCGTAATTAGGTACTCATTTCCTACTCCAAAATTGACATCCGATTTTATTATAAGGTTCTAAGTTCTACTCCTCAACGTACCCCAATTCTCACAATTATACTCACTAATCAATGAGGGAAGGTTAATACTCCAATTAAATAAGTCTACGGAACATTAGGAATGAAATCAGGCCAAAAAGGCCATTCTGTCAACTCGTTAGAAGTCTCATTCGAACGAGGTCATTTGAACGAAAGTCTTTTAATGAACTACTAACTCGTTATAAGGGACATTGTCATCTCATTAAAAGTTCGTTCGAACGAGGTCGTTCGAACGACCTAGGCATGTCTTCTAACGAGATGGCAGTTTCAGCCCAGAAATTCTCTACTTCATTTTTCTCAATTTTTCTCTTCTCTAAACCCATACTAAGATCATACCAACAGTATTTTAACATTATTAAACTACTCTAGGTCCTCCTAGGTCACTCTTTAACATATATATGGGGTCAATGCTTCCTAAATTAACATATAATCATCAAAATTCCCCAAACCCTATAATCATGAACCCAGAATTTAATGACTACAATTTCTCCTTATCAATCCATTTTCACATCATCAAAAGATATATTTTGTATATGACATTCATCCAATAACATTCTACATGCAATCCCTATATCATATTATGAATCCTACCTCAAATTTCATGGGTTTTCATCAAACTTCCAATATAGGACAATTATTCAATTCTAAGCGTGGAAGAAACATTCGCTTGAAATTAATGTAATTAAAACACTTGCCTTAGATGTTCTGATTTGATGTTGAAGAATTGAATATTGATTCTCCTTCCTCTATCTACAAATTTCTTCCAAAGATGGTGATGGTGGCTAGGGTTTCCTTTTTGGAACTTCTTCCAACTCCTCCCTATAACTCCCGTAGCCCTCTAACTTCCCAATTGATGATAATGGCTTATTGGTTCTTTTCTAATATAAAAATAACATCTAAAATTCGTGGGTTTTAATTCCCCTATTTTTAAAATTACCAAACTACCCTTTTGGGTTGTCGGTGTGGCCAAAAAATGCCCCGGGACCCAAACTAAACCTCCGGCTAGTGTTTTCTGACTATTTCGACCCTTCCGGACACGTTGGTGCACTCAAAATGACCATTCGGTTGATAAAAATAAAATTCACTTTTTAATTCAATTAATTACGTTCCTGATGCGACTGACATGCGCGTCCCAATTAAATTTTCCAAATTGCCGTATATCTACCTCGTGACAATTTAGATATCATCAATACTCATGTATTACCATACATACTCGAAAATAATAAATTTTTAACATCATAATAAAATACCAACTCACATCTCGTTAGTATTTATACCCTGATATATTTCTAATTAATTCTCATTTAATTCAATTAATCCCTTTAATAAATATCAACAAAATTACGGGGTATTACAGCCGGGGATGTAGATGGTTATAGGAGAAATTCTGGTTCGTATTTCTATTTTGGTTATGCTAATGTCTCCTGGTTGAGCAAGAAGCAAAGATCCATCTCTTTGTCCAATGCGGAGGTTGAGTACATCGCCGTCGGGAGTTATTGCACGCAACTCATGTGGATGAAGCAGATGCTGGAGGATTATGGGCTTTCACAGGACACCATGACCATTTCCTGTGATAATACGAGCGTAATACACATATCTCATAATCCTGTCCAGCATTCGTGCATGTGGCCATCCCCGATCCCCGCCGCGGAGGAGAAGGATCATTCGGGTCCCGCGCGTCCCTCTCAGGAGCGCTTCGACCAGCGTCGTTTGAGATGTGGTGTAAAAATATAGAGAGATTCAGAGTCACCAGTATAGTTTAATCAAAACAGACAAAAGAAAAAGGGGAAGCCACCCCGAAGGATGGCATCCAAAGATATACTGGTGCGTGCGAAACCAAAATGATTCGAGAAGGGTTCGGAGGCTTAGTTACGAAATGGGAAGGTGTTAGGCACCCATTCCTCCCTTTCGGTCTCTCATGGATATTTGCTATTTTCCTTTATTTTCCTCCCCGTGATATGTGTGCATTTGTATATATAGAATGTAGGTAGGAATCCTCGACTTGTATCATGGAAAAGATAAAGCGAGTCATTTGTAGGAAGATATAAGGATAATATTACAAAGTAAGATTTATGCGATTACCCCTACGTTGATCGTTATAAGGGAACGATAACGCATATGGAGTAATACGTCACTAAGAACAAGTATATATATAATATAAGAAAAATGGGTTTAGAGAAAATAGAAAATAAGAGAAAAGGTGAGAAAAGGACTCGAGTCTCGGGTTTTACCCCGAGACGCCTACGTAGCCTATAAAGTCATCAAAGTCCACGTAGTTAGTATACAAAATGAGGGGTGGGGTTTATCCCATAAATCCAAATGGGGGATCTCTTATTTGTGAATGTGTGTGTGTGTGTAGAAAAAGTATTTTAGTTGTGAGAAAAGTGTGGAAAAAGTGTGAGAATCCCTATTTGGAATTTATGAGCAAACCCTATTTTTCTTATTTTTGGATTTTTATTTATATGAAAATAGGAGATGTGCAATAATACTAAATAAAAAGTATATTAGGATGTGTGAGATGAGATAATAAAAAGTGCCAAGTAATAAAGAAAGTTATTAGAAATTTTAGGAATTTAGGAGAGAGTTTGAGAAAGTTGGACCTTCTTGAAGATCTTGAGCTTGATCTTGAGTGTTGAATAGCAGCCCTTGATCTTGGATGATGATGGAGAGTGGTTAATTCACCAAGTTTGATTAAAAGGATGATGAAAAGTGGAAGTAAAAAAGGGATTTGGAAGTTGAAATCAAGCTCCCTTCGAGAGAGGTTTTTGGGATTCGTTCAGAGAGATTTTTTTCAGATCTCATCTCCCCTTGAAAATGAGGTGAAGGCCTCCTTTTATAGGACCAGGTGAGTGCCGATCGACATAGGCCCATTCCTGCCTATCTGCAGGTGCCGATAGGCAGGGTCTGGAACCTGCCATTTGGAAGTGCGCTTCAGGCTTTTTCGAAAAATAGGCCGCTGAGGGAAAACCGTTGGTCAGAATCATGCACGGGGCATACCTTTTGAAAGGTAATTTAGAGACCTTTGAATGTCCTTTGGACCGCTCCCGGGTTCGGGAGTTGACTTTGGGTCAAATATGGCTCGGAAGCATTTGTCGGTCCACTGGACAGGGAATTGCTCAGACGAAAACGGATCATTCGTCCGCATGGTAAATCCCATTTTGGGGATGTTAGGAGATATACTTCGACATTCCAAAGAGTTTGACCCAGTTTGGGGACTTGACTTTGGTCAATCGCCTCCCGGAGTCAAACGGATCATTCATCTGTATGGAAAGTTGGAATCGCGAACGGGACGGACCGTTGGAAAGGGTATCCAGTGCCCTTCAAAGATTCATTTAGCTTCAATCGATCTGAAGAGTTGACATAGGTCAAACAGAGCCCGGGAGCACCCGGTGGCCTCTAGGTCAGGTCTCGGACGCAAACGGATCTTTCGTCCGCATGGTAAGTCGGAATCGCGCACGGGGTGGACCGTTGGAAAGGGTATTCAGTTCCCTTCAAAGATTCATTGAGTCTCGGTCGAGATGAAGAGTTTGACTTTTGGGTCAAACTGAGCCAGGGAGTGCCCGATGGATTCTAGGTCAGTACTCGGGTCGTGACCTGGGATTACAGTGATGAAAGTAGGTACTAGGGACCTAAGGAGAGGTAGGGGTGACAGAATGGCGTGTCTGCAGAGCCTCTCGACGGGTGAGTTTGAACAAATGATGACCGTTGAATAAACACCCCATGATGCTTTTGAGGGAGTATGACCGTTTCAGAGGGTCGAGGTCCATTCTGGGGACCTAAGGAAATGTGACACCCCGACTAATTAAATACCGGGTAGCTACTCCTTTATTAAATCAATACAAAATGCCATGTTGGTTCAGTCAATAGCATCACTGTCGAAAACATTTTAATAATTACTAACCACCTAGTATTTAAAAAGTAAGTTGCCCAATTTTAAGTTAAGTCTGATTAACATGCAATAAAAGAGTAATGGAAGAACAACATAATCCATTCACCATAATGAAGTAATAAATAACCAACAAAGTAATAAAAGCCCGGAGGAAAACTCCTCACAACAATCCCACAACTGGAAATAAAATGACAAGTGTGAATCCTGAATTAATACATGCCATAAGTCTGAATAACTGAAATAAATGAAATGTCTCTAAAGAAATGGGCGACATGCCCTACAACTGATAAATGCTGAATATAGAGTCAATGTAGATGAAGCGCCTACAAGGAAAGTCCTGTAACTTCCACAAACAGCTACAACTCGTCACCTGAATGAGGATCCTAAGCATGGTGTCCTTGTGACTGGTCACCTAAAATGGTTTTTACAAAAATAGATTTGAAAGCAAATGGGTCAGAGCCCTAAAGTGGAAATCATTTTAAAAACTGCAAGTGTTTTAATAACATTAAAACATTAAATGCAAAATACATGTTAGGACGTGCACTCACATGAAATCCTCACCTCTCGACTACATGTGCACTCCTAACGTACCGTACCCATCTAAATGACATCCATATCTAACCAAACCGTAATAAGTTCTAACCCTTACTACTCGATCCCCATAGTACATTCAAGCGTTATCAAATGAATAAAGGGATTTACTTAAACTCGGATTCTCAATTTGTAAAACAATTCACTATTGGTTAACCCGTTATATTTTCTCAAAACGTTTCCATATTTATACACACAATATCACATGAAAGTTCCCATTAATTAATTGTATATTATTCACGTCATAAATATACAATACAAGCACCCCGAGACTAAGCTGCGGTGCACACATACTCTGCTATCCATCCCGGTACATCACGTACATAAGGATCACGCATTCCGAATCTCTCAGGAATCGTTCTCAGATAACAACATCACAAATAATGGAGGCGAACACAGTCACATCACATGGGTCACGCACATACTTGCGCTCCCACGATCAGCAGACTTATTAATATCCCAATAAGTCCTTCTCTAACCTATGTTCATCGAGGTAACCAATCTAGATCCGGGAAACACAAGGATTAGAAGGCCCTAAGCGAACGTAAACCTCCCGTGATAGCGAGTATGGTAGGTATATCATACATAGAAAATCAATACATATACTAAGTACGCACACATCTTAGTAATCACCATAGTATATTGGGGTACACTTCTCATTCTCGTACCGACATATAATACTACACAATTTATATGTTCCCGATGAATATAATAAATTCGGCCGTCAATAGTTCTCGCAACGTAATAGACACTCACGTCCTACTTCACATTTACCCTTAGGTTCAAACTACCCTTCTAGGTTTGACTCCTCATTATATCGCAAACATCCCCACTATAAGAATTAATCATCAAGGGAAGGTTATCTCTACATATACACAAGGTTACGGGACACTCAGGATCAAAACAGGCTAAAAAATCTAAACTGTCAACTCGTTCGAAGTCTCGTTCGAACGAGGCTGTTCGAATGAGAGTTCGTTCGAACGAAATGGGCTATCTTACGAGGTCTCGTTCGAATGAGATTATCGAATGAACTTCAACCTCGTTAGAAGTCAAAGGTCAAATCGTTAGAAGCTCGTTCGAACGAGCTCGTTCGAACGACCTGGGCAGGTATTCTAACGAGTGGCCAGTTTCGAGCCCAGAAATCCTTATTTCATTTTTCCCAATTTTCTTCACTCCTAATCCCACATAAAAATCAACCCAACATCATTTTAAGGTTCATAATTCTTACTAAACACTCATAGGTCATAATCAAACATTTATATAGGGCTAACTCATCTTAAACATCATCAAATCTTCAAATCTCTTCATTTATCCCCAAATTATATGAACATGAATCCTAACATTTATAAATCATCATTGAACCTACTAAAATCCATTTTTTGTTTCATCCAAGATATTATTAACATCAGAATAATCGCCTACATATAATTCTACATGAAATTCCTCATCAATATGTAAAATTCTATTTCCAATTTAATGGGTTTTCTTCATTAACTCCCAAGAACAATTAGATTTTTATCAATTCCTACACATGGAAGAAGCATTCTCTGAAATTTATTGGAATTAAACCACTTGCCTTATTGGAATCTCTGATTTTGATGTCGATTTGCTGGAGCATTCTCTCTCTCTCTGCAGAATCCTTCTATCTCTCCCTCTACAAGCTCTTCTCTAATGGTGGCTATGGAGGCTAGGGTTTGTCTTAGGAACTTTTGGGTTTTCTTCTAATAACCCCCATAGCCTTCTAATCAGATAATGGCTAGTAATGGGTTAGTGGGTGCTTTTATTTTCCATTTAAAATTCCTAAAATTCGTTAATTAAAAATCCCATAATTCTAAAATTACCAAACTGCCCTTTTTGGTTGCCGGTATGGCCTAAAAATACCCCGGGACCCAAACCAAACCCCGGCTAGTGTTTTCTGACTATTTCGACCCTTCCTGACGCGTTGGTGAACTCAAAACGACCATACGGTTTATAGAAATAAAATTCACTTTTTAATTATCATAATTATATACCATGACGCGACTGTCACACGCGTCTCAACAAAATTCCCTAATTGCCGTATTTCAATCTCACGACAAATTTCATAATTCAAAATTCATATATAATCATATATGCACATTATAATCAAATACCAACTCGCATCTCGCTAGTATTTTAATCCAGATTAATTTCCAATTAATACGCATTTAATTCAATTAATCCCATAAATAAATATCACGAAAATACGGGGTATTACATACTTCCCCCCTAATAACTGAATTTCGTCCCGAAATTCGGAACTAGAAAGTACCTGGTAAGAACAACTCTAGATAATGTTCGCGCATCTCATCCTCGCACTCCCATGTGGACTCCTTTACATTATGATGTCTCCACTGAACACGCACTAACGGAACTATCTTTGACCGCAGTTTCCGCTCACTTCGGTCCGAAATAGAAATTGGCCCCTCCTCGTAGGAGCTATCAGGTTGGAGATCGATGTCATCCAAAGCAATATGAGAATGAACCAAATTGTCTCAAAGATATTTCCTTAGCGAGGAAATATGAAATACATCGTGAATCCGATGCAATTGCTCCGGTAATCGAAGCCTATACGCAACCGGTCCAATCCGCTCAATAATAGGAAATGGTCCAACATATCTCGGTGCCAACTTCCCTTTCTTCCCGAAACGCATAATCCCCTTCATAGGAGATACTCTGAGCAAAACCTGGTCCCCCACTTGAAACTCTCTGAAGAACCTCTTCGCATCAGCATAGCTCTTTTGCAGATCCTGAGCTACCCGAATGCGACTCCGAATCAATTCTATCCTCGCCGAAGTATCCTGAATCACCTCCGGCCCAAGTAGTTTGTTGTCCCCCACCTCCAACCAGCATGCTAGGGAACGACAAGGTCTACCTTACAATGCCTCAAATGGAGCCATGCCAATAGTGAACTGGTAGGAGTTGTTGTAAGCAAACTCCACCAGTGGAAGATACTGTTCCCATCCACCCCCAAAATCAATGATACTCATTCGTAGCATGTCCTCCAACATCTGGTTTGTACGCTCCGTTTGCCCGTCGGTCTGCGGGTGGTACGCCATACCCAACTGCAATTCCGTGCCCATGGCCTCCTGAAAACTCTCCCAAAACCGTGAAACAAATATCTTGTCTTGGTCAAACACGATATTTAGGGGCACACCATGAAGTTTCACTATCTCTACAATAAAGAGCTGGGCATACTGTCCCGCAGTGTAGTCTGTCCTTACGGGTAGAAAATAAGCGACTTTGGTCAACCTGTCTACAATTACCCAAATGGAGTCGTGACCTCTCTGTGACGTAGGCAACCCCGTGATAAAGTCCATGGATATGCTCTCCCACATCCACATCGGGACCTCCAACGGCTGTAGAAGTCCTGCCGATCTCTGATGATCCACTTTTATTAGCTAACAAGTGGTGCATTTTGAAACAAACACGGCAATATCTCTCTTCATCCCGCTCCACCAATACTGTCATCTCATGTCTTGGTACATTTTGTCCCCACCAGGTTGTACCGCGAACCGTGAGCCGTGCGACTCTGCCATCACCTCATGCCGCAATTCCTCCCCTTCCGGGACTACTAATCTCCCATTGAAGCGCAATTCCCCGTCTGAGCTAACGGTATAGGACTCGGCTCCCTCTGTTAGTAATCGAACTATCAGCTCCTGACAGAACGAGTCATTTACCTGTGCCCTTACTACCTTCGTGACAATTTGAGGTGTAACGGTCATCAAAGACATGAACGATCAGGCCACTGCATCCTGGTGTCCAAACTCCTTCCACTTGGCCTTCCACACTTCTGCCACCTCATCTACTGGCCTACGGCTCAATGCGTCTGCTACCACGTTAGCCTTCCCCGGGTGGTACTGGATATCAAACTGATAGTCCTTTACAAACTCAAGCCACCTTTGCTGCAGCATATTCAACTCCTTTTGTGTGAATAGGTACTGTAGGGACTTATGGTCCGTGAACAATCGAAACTTCTCCGCCAACAAATAATGTCTCAAAATCCGTAGGGCAAATACCACTACCGCCAACTCCAAGTCATGAGTAGGGTAATTCTTCTCATGAGGCTTAAGCTTACGGGAAGCATAAGCTATGGCCTAACTTTCCTGCTGTAATACACCTCCAAGTCCTTATAAGGACGCGTCGGTGTAGACTAGATACTCAACTCCCAGTCTCGACAATGCTAACACAGGTGTTGAGGTCAACTTATCCTTCAACTCATCGAATGCCAACTGACAGGCATCACTCCAGATGAATGGCACACCCTTACAAGTCAGATGTGTCAAAGGACCTGCTATCTTCGAAAATACTCGAATGAACCTCCTGTAGTATCCTGCTAATCCCAAGAAACTACGGATCTCCGTTGGTGTTGTGGGCTGTACCCACTCCCTTACCGCGGATACTTTCCCCGGAACAATAGATATTCCCCGGTCGGAAATAATATGTCCCAAAAATTGGACCTCCTTTAGCCAAACCCCGCACTTCTCATACTTTGCATACAGCTCGTTCTGACGTAGCGTCTGCAAAACTTTCCTCAAATGCTCAGCGTGCTCCTCCTCTGTCTGGGAGTAAATCAGAATATCATCAATGAAGACAATGACGAACTGATCAAGGAACTCTCTGAACACCATATTCATCAAGTCCATAAAGACTGCTGGAGCGTTGGTCAAACCAAAAGGCATAACCTGAAACTCGTAAGAACCATATCTCGTTAAGAACGCAGTCTTCGAGATATCCCCTTACCTAATACGCAACTGATGGTATCCTGATCTCAAATCAATCTTTGAGAAGAATGAAGCTCCTCTCAACTGGTCGAATAAGTCATCGATTCGAGGCAACGGATACTTATTCCGTATAGTGACTTTATTCAACTCCCGGTAGTCCACACACAATCTCAGTGAACCATCTCTCTTCTTCACGAACAACACAGGGGCACCCCACGGTGAAGTACTGCTACGAATAAACCCCTGACCCAACAACTACTAAATCTGATCCCGTAACTCCCTCATCTCAGCTGGATCCATACGGTACGGTGCGCGTGCTATGGATCTCGTATCTGGCAATAAGTCTATGACAAAGTCTATCTCTCGACTGGGGGGTTGGCCTGGTATCTCCTGAAACACATCGGAATACTCCCTAACAACTCGGATCGAATATAAAGGAATCACAGCCTCCTTAGAGGTATCCTCCTCTATGTAGTACAAATGAGCGGTCGAACCTCCCTCTGGGCGAGGCATCGCCACTACAAACATCTCTTGCCCCGGAATGGCAAAAAAAATGCTCCCACCGAAGCAATCAATCATGGATCTATAATCAGCGGGCCAATCCATACCGATAATCACATCGTGCACATGCATATCTAATACCAACATGTCTGTAGGTAATACCAAACTACCAATCTCTACCCCCACTCCCCGGCATATAAAGAAAATAAGTGACCCACTCCCCAATGGTGAGTCTACACACGTCACTGTGCTCTCTGATATGGCTAACAACCCTAAGGCTTTCGCAAAATGTGTAGCTATATAACAATGCATTGCCCCTGTATCAAATAAAACCCGACCCATAGTACCATGGATAGTAAACATACCCTCAATCGCGGGTGGTGCCTGTGGAGGTGCTGCCTGGTGGACGTTATCAACACGTCCATACTGTAACTGCCCCTGCTGCACAAGAACTACTGGAATAGCTGGAAGAGCTGGCACTTGGGCTGGAGCTGGAAGAGTAGGTGGAAAAGTGGCCTCTGTGGCTCATGTCGAGCACCCTGCTGCTGCTGCGGGACCCTGCCCCTATCAGGACAGTCCTGGCGTTTATGGCCAGTCTTGCCACAAATGAAACACTTCCCCGAGAAGTTTCCCCCTCTCTTTCCCTGCTGCCCCCGGCCCTGGTGGTCGTTACCATTCCTCCACTGGCCCTGCTGGCCCTGCTAAAACTGCTGTTGACCATTCTGACCCTGCTCGTTCTGATGGCCGTTCGAACCCTGATGGCCCTGCTAGAAACCTCCCTATCCGTGTCTGAAACTTCCTGACCTGAACCTATTGTGATCCCCCTGCTGGGAACCCTGGTCACCATGTCTCTGCCCCTAAAAAGATTGTGCCCCACTGGCACCATTCCCTCCAATCCTGCCCTGATGGCTGGACTCTCCCGACCTCTTGCCTTCAGTCATGTGAAAGCGATGGTCCTGGCAGTGCAACAGTGCAGCCTTAACCACATCAGAATAAGTGGCTAACGAGAGGTTCCCTAACAAGTGCTAACGAATCCTCCATGTCAACCCGTCTGTAAATTTTTGTATCTTCTTCTCCTATGTCAATATCTCATTCGGAACAATGTTCAGAAGATCAGTAAATTCATCCTCATACTCGGCCACAATTTTACCCTCCTGTCGAAGGCTCATCAACTTCCTCCTCATTTCCGTGTGAACAGCTGACAGAAAGTACTTACGGTCGAACCGCACCCAGAACTCCTGAATAGTGAGAGTGTCTCTCTCCTCCACGGTGGTAATAGACGCCCACCACTGCAGTGCAGACCCCACTAGCTTAAAGGTAGCTAGTATCTGCTTCTGGACATTGGTGCACTCATACATCCTCAAGTGCCGCTGAATATCCTTCCTCCACTGACTCGAAACTACCACATCGGAGCTACCTGCGAACTCCGGAGGGTGTGCTTTCTGGAAAGCATCATGAACACGTTCCCAAGAAGACGGGAATGCATGAGCCTGAACTGGCGCGACTATCGGTGCCTGAGGTGGTGCCTATTGAACTACAGCTAGTGCGGCATTTACCTCCTGGGCCACAATTGCTGCAACCTCGACGGCATTCATCATGTCCTGAACTGGTGCGGGTTGTGGTTCTGGCGTAGCATCCCTGGGAACCCTTTGTGCACGTCGTGGAGGCATCTGAAATAAGAATGAAGTTTATAAGTTCGCAGTTATAAACTTAAAATAGCTGAAGAACGTAGCATATACAAAAGAATACAACAGTCCTAAAATATAGGGCTCTACATCAAAGAAAGCTCAGCGAAAATATAATAAGCCGTACAGATCCTAATGGACACTAGAACCTGATGCTCTGATACCACCTGTGACACCCCGACTAATTAAATACCGGGTAGCTACTCCTTTATTAAATCAATACAAAATGCCAAGTTGGTTCACTCAATAGCATCACTGTCGAAAACATTTTAATAATTACTAACCACCTAGTATTTAAAAAGTAAGTTGCCCAATTTTAAGTTAAGTCTCATTAACAAGCAATAAAAGAGTAATGGAAGAACAACATAATCCATTCACCATAATGAAGTAATAAATAACCAACGAAGTAATAAAAGCCCGGAGGAAAACTCCTCACAACAATCCCACAACTGGAAATAAAATGACAAGTGTGAATCCTGAATTAATACATGCCATAAGTCTGAATAACTGAAATAAATGAAATGTCTCTAAAGAAATGGGCGACATGCCCTACAACTGATAAATGCTGAATATAGAGTCAATGTAGATGAAGCGCCTACAAGGAAAGTCCTGTAACTTCCACAAACAGCTACAACTCGTCACCTGAATGAGGATCCTAAGCATGGTGTCCTTGTGACTGGTCACCTAAAATGGTTTTTACAAAAATAGATTTGAAAGCAAATGGGTCAGAGCCCGAAAGTGGAAATCATTTTAAAAACTGCAAGTGTTTTAATAACATTAAAACATTAAATGCAAAATACATGTTAGGACGTGCACTCACATGAAATCCTCACCTCTCGACTACATGTGCACTCCTAACGTACCGTACCCATCTAAATGACATCCATATCTAACCAAACCGTAATAAGTTCTAACCCTTACTACTCGATCCCCATAGTACATTCTAGCGTTATCAAATGAATAAAGGGCTTTACTTAAACTTGGATTCTCAATTTGTAAAACAATTCACTATTGGTTAACCCGTTATATTTTCTCAAAACGTTTCCATATTTATACACACAATATCACATGAAAGTTCCCATTAATTAAGTGTATATTATTCACGTCATAAATATACAATACAAGCACCCCGAGACTAAGCTGCGGTGCACACATACTCTTCTATCCATCCCGGTAGATCACGTACATAAGGATCATGCATTCCAAATCTCTCAGGAATCGTTCTCAGATAACAACATCACAAATAATGGAGGCGAACACAGTCACATCACATGGGTCACGCACATACTTGCGCTCCCACGATCAGCAGACTTATTAATATCCCAATAAGTCCTTCTTTGACCTATGTTCATCGAGGTAACCAATCTACATCCGGGCAACACAAGGATTAGAAGGCCCTAAGCGAACGTAAACCTCCCTTGATAGCAAGTATGGTAGGTATGTCATACACAGAAAATTAATACATATACTAAGTACGCACACATCTTAGTAATCACCATAGTATATTGGGGTACACATCTCATTATCGTACCGACATATAATACTACACAATTTATATGTTCCCGATGAATATAATAAATTAGGCCGTCAATAGTTCTCGTAACGTAATAGACACTCACGTCCTACTTCACATTTACCCTTAGGTTCAAACTACTCTTCTAGGTTTGACTCCTCATTATATCCCAAACATCCCCATTATAATAATTAATCATCAAGGGAAGGTTATCTCTACATATACACAAGGTTACGGGACACTCGGGATCAAAACAGGCTAAAAAGCCTAAACTGTCAACTCGTTTGAAGTCTCGTTCGAACGAGGCTGTTCGAACAAGAGTTCATTCGAACGAACTGGGATATCTAACGAGGTCTCGTTCAAATGAGATTATCGAATGAACTTCACCCTCGTTAGAAGTCAAAGGTCAACTCGTTAGAAGCTCGTTCGAATGAGCTCGTTCGAACGACCTGGGCAGGTCTTCTAACGAGTGGCCAGTTTCGAGCCCAGAAATCCTTATTTCGTTTTTCCCAATTTTCTTCACTCCTAATCACACATAAAAATCAACCCAACATCATTTTAAGGTTAATAATTCTTACTAAACACTCATAGGTCATAATCAAACGTTTATATAGGGCTAACTCGTCTTAAACATCATCAAATCTTCAAATCTCTTCATTTATCCCCAAATTATATGAACATGAACCCTAACATTTATAAATCATCATTGAGCCTACTAAAATACGTTTTTTGTTTCATCCAAGATATTATTAACATCAGAATAATCGCCTACATATAATTCTACATGAAATTCCTCATCAATATGTAAAATTCTATTTCCAATTTAATGGGTTTTTTTCATTAACTCCCAAGAACAATTAGATTTTTATCAATTCCTACACATGGAAGAAGCATTCTCTGAAATTTATTGGAATTAAACCACTTGCCTTATTGGAATATCTGATTTTGATGTCGATTTGCTGGAGTATTCTCTCTCTCTCTGCAGAATCCTTCTATCTCTCCCTCTACAAGCTCTTCCCTAATGGTGGCTATGGAGGCTAGGGTTTGTCTTAGGAACTTTTGGGTTTTCTTCTAATAACCCCCGTAGACCTCTAATCAGATAATGGCTGGTAATGGGTTAGTGGGTGATTTAATTTTCCATTTAAAATTCCTAAAATTCGTTAATAAAAAATCCTATAATTCTAAAATTACCAAACTGCCCTTTTTGGTTGCCGGTATGGCCTAAAAATACCCCGGGACCCAAACCAAACCCCCGACTAGTGTTTTATGACTATTTCGACCCTTTCGGACGTGTTGGTGCACTCAAAACGACCATACAGTTTATAGAAATAAAATTCACTTTTTAATTATCATAATTATATACCATGACGCGACTGTCACACGCGTGCCAACAAAATTCCCAAATTGCCGTATTTCAATCTCACGACAAATTTCATAATTCAAAATTCATATATAATCATATATGCACATTATAATCAAATACCAACTCGCATCTCACTAGTATTTTAATCCGGATTAATTTCTAATTAATACGCATTTAATTCTATTAATCCCATAAATAAATATGATGAAAGTACGGGGTATTACAGGAAATTACCGGGGATGATCAATTCTGCGAATCAATGCCAAATCTGCGGGCTTAGGGTAAAGGTTTAATAAGTCGAGGTCAATTCTGACCTAAAGAGCGGTGACGATTGAGGATCGAGGTCAATTATGACCTTACTCAGGTGATGATCCAAGATTGGGGTAAATTCTGACCCAAGAGTAGTAACGATCGAGGATCGAGGTCAATTCTGACTTAACTCAGGTGATGATCCAAGACCAGGGTCAATTCTGACCCAAGAGTGGTGACGACCGAGGACCGAGATCAATTCTGACCTATCTCAGGTGATAATCCAAGATCGGGGCAAATTTTGACCCAAGTGTGGTGACGACCGAGTACCGAGGTCAATTCTGACCTAACTTAGGTGACGATCTAAGACTGGGGTCAATTTTTACCCAAGAGTGGTGACGATCGAGGACCAAGGTCAATTCTGACCTAACTCAGGTGACGATCCAAGACCGGGGAAAATTCTGACCCAAGAGTGGTGATGACCGAGGATTGAGGTCAATTTTGACCTAACTCAGGTGACGATCCAAGATCGGGGAAAATTCTGACCCAAGAGTGGTGACGACTGAGGACCGAGGTCAATTCTGACCAAACTCAGGTGAAGATCCAAGACCAGGGCCAATTCTGACCCAAGAGTGGTGACGACCGAGGGCCGAGGTCAATTCTGACCTAACTCAGGTGATGATCCAAGACCAGGGCCAATTTTAACCCAAGAGTAGTGACGACCGAGGACCGAGGTCAATTCTGACCTAACTTAGGTGACGTTCCAAGACCAAGGCAAATTTTGACCCAAGAGTGGTGACGATCGAGGACCGAGGTCAATTCTGACCTAACTCAGGTGAAGATCCAAGATCGGGGCCAATTTTGACCCAAGAATGGTGACGACCGAGGACCGAGGTCAATTCTAACCTAACTCAGGTGACGATCCAAGGCTGGGGCCAATTCTGACCCAAAAATGGTGACGATCGAGGACCGAGGTCAATTTTTACCTAACTCAGGTGAGGATCCAAGATTGGGGCCAATTCTGACCCAAGAGTGGTGACGACCGAGGACTGAGGACCGAGGTCAATTTTGACCTAACTCAGGCGACGATCCAAGATTGGGGCAAATTTTGACCCAAGAGTGGTGACGACCGAGGACCGAGGTCAATTCTGACCTAACTCAGGTGACAATCCAAGACCGAGGCAAATTCTGACCCAAGAGTGGTGACGACCGAGTACCTAGGTCAATTCTGACCTAACTCAATTGACAATCCAAGACCGGGGCCAATTCTGACCCAAGAGTGGTGACGACCGAGGATCGAGGTCAATTCTGACCTAATTTAGGTGACGATCCAAGACCGGGGACGATTCTGATAGAAGAGTGGTGACGACCGAGGACCGAGGACCGAGGTCAATTTTGACCTAACTCAGGTGACGATCCAAGAGGAGGGACAATTCTGACCCAAGAGTGGACAAAGATTGGATTTTGATTCTTCTAGAGAAACTGCTTTGTGATTTTGATTTAATCTGGGGAGCTGATAGCTGGGGAAGCTTTTTAGGAGACCTCGCAGGGGGAACAACCTAATTCAGTGACGTAAGAGAATTCCGCTGGGGAAGTGATCATATGATCTGAAGTTTTGCTGGGAGGAGTTTCACTTGATTTTTGAGGATTCCGATGGGGAAATAAGGGGTTTCGTTCGAGGGAATGCGAAATTTCTTGGTGAAAATATTCAAAATCCATCCTGGGATTTTTAGGAATTTTCCGAAGATTTTTCAGGGCTTTTTGGTATTTTTGGGAATTTCTGTATGAAATTTGAGGCGGGGTGCCGGTCGGCAACGTGTGAGAGGTGCCATTCGGTAGTGGCACGGACTTTTGGGTTGCCTCAGGAAGGTGAGGTGTGAGTACCGATCGGTATGGAAGGGGGTTAATCCCTTCATTTTTTTTCACAGCTTCTTTGCTTTCTCTCTCTGCAATTCTTCTGCAAATTCTTCTAGTGTTTCGATCTTCTATAAATGGCCGCCTTTGTGAGCACTGCAGTCCACCGAGAGTGGTTGACCGTTAATGACTGGGTAAATGTGGATTGGAGGGACAGGGTGCCCCTTGCTTTGGGGAGTGAGAACTCCTTTGATGCATTTGAGCATGTTGAGGATGAGCGGACCTTGCAACGGGAGTCATCGCATCATCGCTCTTCGAGGGTGATTCCCGACGGTTATGTAAGTAACCCGACCTTTGGCATCCTTCTCTTTTTGGCGGTTTTTTTTCTTGACTTTTGATGAGACTTTTTTTTTGCCAGTCTGATATCTCTTTGAAGAACATGCATGCCCGCGGGACAACGGGGTTCATAGATGTTTGGGAGAATCTCCCTCTTGTGGTGCGCTGGGTGGTATCCTCGGCGGGTTTTGGGAGGTTGGCATCAGTGCTGGATGAGACGCCTCGTTTGACAGCGGTCTTGTGCGCTTTGGGAGAGAGGTGGTGGGGTACTACCCACACCTTTCATTTTGGATTCGGGGAGATGACGGTGACTCCCATAGACGTGCGACAACTAATGGGGATGGATTGTGACGGAGAGAATATAGAGGTGGATCGCTCTTTACAGGTGAGATCGGAGGCAGTGCGTGCGACACTTAGTGACGTAGGGAAGATAGTTTCTGGGGATTATATCCGGTTGTCCCTGCTGAAGGATGTTCTGTTGGGTAGGGAGATCGATGTGGAGGACGGGCTGCAAGTGAGGCAGATGGCCCGGTTATTTATTTTGCTGGTGTTGAGAGATTTTATCGTGGCGTCGAGCGGCGATGTCGTCCATTTATGGTTTTGGCCGTACTTGAGGATGTTTTCGAACATCCCTTTCTATGATTGGGGGAGTCTGACCTTGGTGACCCTTTACTCTTCTTTGGATGCATTCAGCCAGTGCTGCCGGTAAACTTTTACTAGAACCACGTACCTTCTCGAGGTATTCATTGATTTGCGCATTTCTTTTCATGCATCCGTATTTTCCTTTCACGCACTAGCATTTTCCTTTCACGCACTAGCATTTTCCTCATGCGTCTCTTTTTGTTTGTGAATTCATACGTGGTTCTATGAGGTGATTGGGTGCAACACTCCGCTGATTGGTTTGAAGGACGACACTGTTGGGGACTTCTGCCGATTGTATCGATGGCGTAAGACCAGCCGGTAGTAGAAGGGATCTCTCTCCATGGAGGCGATGCGTCAGGTCTTGAATGACCTGACCAGTGGTAGGGTAAGACTCTTTCCATTTCAGTCTTGGTTTTTTCAGCTTCTGATTTTGTATTGATTTATGCTTGCTTGGAGATTTTCAGGTGACCTTTTATCTCTGGGGGACAACCATTCAGGACGCGGGGGCGACCGGGGTGAACGCGCGGATGCGGTGCTTGCTAGCGCATGAGTTCGGCCACTCCTGGTACCTCAGGGAGAGGGTGATTCACCAGATTACTGATGAAGAGGTGGTGGTGCCACCCATACAACCTCCTACGTCCATGAGGCGGGAGTGACAGCTGTTGGAGGATAAGAGGATCGCAGAAATGATTGGCGAGTCCTACTTGCTATACACCGATACGGCTGCGCCGTATGACTATATGGATTTTCTGACGAGCTGGTTGATGGTTCCCAGCATATATGATGAGTTGCCCTTCCTTCCTGCGGGTTCGAGTCGGGCGGTGGGTTCTTCTCACAGCGGCAGTGGTCCTTCAGCATCTGAGGCGGCGACGACCTCGGAGGTCCCTTTTGTGCAGTTGCATACCTCTTCGTACAACATCCGGCGAGCTGATGGAGGGATGGTGCCTATGTTGCACCGTCCCCATGCGATGGATTCGGAGGAGTTGGGTCTAACAGAGGAGGTCCTTCGACCTGCGGTATACCTTTCTATTCCTCTTTCTCTCTTTCTTTTCTGTTTTGGTCATTTCTACGGTATACCACTTGGCTCAGGGACATTAGAGATTGGATATCATCGACGACTGCCCATATTTGGGATGCGGTTCCCATTCCTTCTTACTTGGTGCCGTCTGCCTCGCTAGGAGAGGACTCTGGCTCGGGAAGTGGTGGTGTGTTGTCTCGCCATAGGGGGAAGAGAGCGCGTCGCAGGGGTGGAATCTCATGAGAGAGAGAGAGAGAGATAGAGAGAGAGAGAGAATGTGGGTTCGAGATGAGTCTCGTTGTTTTTTCTTTTTCTTTTTATTTCTTGCAAAATCGATGTAACACAAAACGCAAATATATGCAATGCAATGGGTTTTTATTATTATCTTTTATTTATGATGAATGAATGCAGGCATATGCGCTTTTTACTTTGCTGCTGAGACCGTAAAAAGGAATATTTTTTGGAATTTTTTTTTGAAGGAAAGTTTTTTAATTTAAAAGGAGAAAATATATAAGGAGAAAAAGGGATCCTGAAATTCTGTTGAGAATATCAATTTATTTTTATTGAGTTTTCTAATTTGACAAAAGAGAAAAAGGGGAAATTTTCAAAAATGGGGGGTTGCCGATCGGCAATCACCTTGACCTGCCTCTCGGAAGTTCAATCCAGTCCCATCAATTAAAATCTTGAATGGTACCCTCTTCATCCTTTGGTACCTTATGGAGTAGGGTTCCCTCCGATTTCTGCAGGGATTGTGTCCCTTGTGAGGGTTTTCAAGTATAAAAAGGGGTAAGGGTGGAGTGTTTTCATCACACCTTTGCATTTTCACTTACTTGCACATTATATCTTAGCTTTGCAAGATGGCTCTCCCTGGTAGTATTGAGTTTGCCAACTACCTCGAAGACTTGGAAGCTATGTTCTCTTATAATGTCGACTATGATGCTTTCAACATGCGTCGAGTCTCCTTGTGGCGCAATCGGCCTTTTGAGTGGAATATGCTGATGGCGGTGGTACAATTCTGGTACCCTGAAGACCATGTATTCCTCTTTGGGTTGGAAGAAGTTTGTCCTACCTACGAGGAGTTTTCTACCATGCTAGATGTAAATCCCAGTGTTGCAGCGGCTTTGCCCGAATTTTCCCGTTCTCCCAGGGATTTATTAGTCAGGCTTCTTTGTATTTCGCCTTCGATGGCCAGATCATTTATTGCTGGAGGAATGATCTCCCTCCCGGCGGTGCTGCAGTCCATGCATTTGCGGGAAGTAAGTGATGTTGGCTATGCTGGAGCCGTGGTTCTGGGTTTGGTTTCAAAATTACTGTTGGTGACTGGGGAGATGCATGTGCAACCGCAACTTCCAGCCATTACTTCATGGATGTCATATCATCGCTATCATGCGATGGTGATACTGGCGGAGACCCTGGATGTCTAGAGAGAAGGACGTTTTAACTTTTTGAGGGGTAGCCCTATGATGTTGTTCATGTGGTTGTCTGAAAGATTCCGCTTGTCGACTCCTCTAGACTATCCCTTGTCGGCCGTACCCAACTTATTTTCGCGCTACTTCATCAGTGTTGCCCTGTATGTTGAGAACTGGGAAAATTGTCTTGTGGAGCATGGGGCTCGTGGGCTGTATTGGTCAGTGCCTTGGTGGGGGCAGTTACAGCCTGTTCTGGAGCTAGGAGAGTACTCATATGTGCAGCTGGTTAGTCTCATACATAACTCTTTTTATTTCCCTTGGCGACTTTTGCGCCAATTTGGCTGGGCGCTGGTTGTGCCCCCTCGGACCTCAAATTTATTTTCGGTAGAAGATTTGACTGAGCGCCTGCGTCTATTGCTCGGGTCTCTGTGGAAAAATTGGCATCCGTCGACCCGTCCCTCTCAGTCTGTCGGGGAGGTTTGGCATGTCCCCAAAGATTATATGAAGTGGTTGTGGAGGAAAGTCGTCAGCAAGGTGTTGGTAGTGGAGACTGGACAAAGATGTTTTGTTTTATCTGACACCATGGAAGGGGGTGTTGTGGTCTTTTCGAAGATGGTTAAGGCACATCAATCCATGGAATGTTTACGACACTCTATTCAGGTAGGGGAAACTTGGGGACCTCCGGATGTAGGTGATAAGGGTGCAGGCTCATTTGGTGGGTGTGGGTAGAACTCTTGGGGAGTTTATTTGTGTAACAGATTTGATGATTTTATTTGGTTTTTATGGTAATAGGGAAGGGAGTTATTCGTTCCTTTTTCTTATGTAATCTGTGCTGAATTTTCTTATTAATGAAATAAAAAAGTTTCTGATCATCCACCTGTGCCTTTCGATGAGTTTTGTATTTTGAATTATCTATACTGATTGCTAAGGCATACATAATCCTTTTGTTCAGGTATTTTTAGAATGAACCGCCGTTCTCGGAGGTAAGAAAAGAATAATATTTTTTGAAAAAGAAAGGGCCCCTCTCATGTGAGGTGCATGAGCTGCCTACGTACCTCTGGGGTTTTAAAAATGTTTAACATAATTTTTGTAGAGGATCAGGCCCACGTAGTTCTGTGCAGAGGTAAATGAAGAGTTTTTGTTTTTAGAATAGAAGTGGGGATGAGAAGAGTCATAGCGCGCCGAGATTTCGGAGTAGGGGTAGAATTTCTTGAGACGGTCCAAATTGACTGGATGAGCCATCTCTTCCCCATCTAGGTCAGTGAGCATGGCGGCACCGCTGGATAATATTTTCTTCGCAATGTAGGGGCCGCTCCAATTGGGCTTGAACTTCACTCTAGGTCCCAGATGGGTTCTATTATCTCCTTGAGGGCTAAATCCCCTTCCCAGACACCGCGGTCCTTGACTCTCCTGTTGAATGATTGCGCTATTCGGCGATGGTACCCCTGTATGTGGTAAAGAGATTTTAATCTTCTTTCATCTAGGAGGGATATCTTATCGAGACGGCTCTGGCACCAGTCTTCCTCACTAACCTTACTTTTGAGCATGACGCGTAGCAAGGGTATTTCCAGCTCCATAGGTAGGACTGCCTCCATGTCGTAGACTAGGGAGTAAGGGGTAGTCCCAGTAGAGGTTCAGATTGAGGTTGGGTAGCCCTAGAGGGTGTACGGGATCCGATCGACCCAATCCTTATAACTTTTGGTCATCTTACTGATGATGGCTTAGAGGTTTTTATTGGCGGCTTCAACTGCACCATTGGCCTGAGGTCGGTAGGAAGAAGATTTGTGTCTCTGAATCCCGTACTCGTTGACTACTTCTATGACTTCGGCTTTGAAATACATCCCGTTATCTGATACCATCTCGTGCGGGACGCCATATCGACAGATGATATTTTTCTTAAGGAATTTGACCACTTTCTTGGCATTCAATACTGCGTATGACTCAGCTTAGACCCATTTGATGAAGTAATCGATGACAACCAGAATGAACTCATGTCCGTTTGAAGCCTTTGGTGTAACCTTCCCTATGATGTCGACACCCCTAGTGGATAATGGCCAGGGAGAGGTCATGTTGTATAATTCTCACGGAGGCAAGTGTTAAAGGTTGGAGAATTATTGGCATTTTAGGCATCTTCGGACATAAGCGGTGCAATCCTGGATCATGGTGGTCCATTAGTAGACCTGTCGAATGATCTTCTTGGCAATCATGTGATCATTCATGTGGGGTCCACATTCCCTGCTGTGGATTTTTTGCATTATTTTCTCAATCTCAGCCCCTGCGATGCAGTGTAGATGAGTTCCATCGAAGTTCCTCTTGAGTAGAGCTTTATGATGGATGATTTACTGGGCGACCAGTCTTCGGAGGGTTGTTAGATCTTTCTTATTGGAACCCTCAGGATACTTACCATGTTTGAGGAAGCACCAGATATCATAGTACCAGCAATCGGCTAGTTCGGGATCTTCGGTGGAGAGAAGCTCAATATGGTAGCAATGGGTCGGTTTGTCTTGCTTTTAAACTAAGAAGGGGGTCATTGTTATTCCCTCGGGCATGTCGACCATGGAGGCTAAGGTAGAGAGAGCATCATCTAGGATATTCTTTGCTCGGGGTAGGTAATGGAAGGTGATATCTTAGAATCAGGAGGCTAACTCTTCTAATTAGATATGAAAGGGTTGAAGCTTTTCGTCTTTAACTTTCCACTTTCTGAGCACTTGACCGATGATAAGGGCAGAATCCCCGTAGACGTCAAGGTATTGAATACCTTTCTGGAGAGCAACTTCGAGGCCCATTGTGCATGCCTCATATTCCGTCATGTTTTGGTGCAAGGGAAATCCAATTTAATGGCGATGGGAGTGTGGGAGTCATCTGGGGCGATCAGGAGTATCCCAATGTCATATCCCTTTTTATTGGCAGCTCCATTAAAGAACATTTTCCATCGAAGGCGGTCTTGAGTGGTGCAGAGGATATCTTCATATGAGAATTCGGAGATCCATACATCTGCTTCGTCTTTGGGGTAATCGGTGAGGTAGTCAGAGATAGCTCTTCCTTTAATGGCTTTTTGTGTGACGTACACGATATCGAACTCGATTAGGAGCATCAACCATCGGGCCATTCGACTGGATAAGGAGGATTTATCAAGCAGGTATTTGATGGGATCCATTCGGGATACAAGTTTGATGTGGAAGGCGAGCATGTAGTGTCGCAACTTTTGGGTGACCCAGACAAGTGCGACACATGCCTTTTCTAAAGTAGTGTAGTTGACCTCGTACTCGACCTATTTACGACTGGCGTAATAGATGGCTCTTTCTTTGCAGGAGTCCTTAAGGTATTGGGCTAGCAAAGCCCCGGCTGTAGTGTCGGTTATGGTTAAGTATAGGACCAAAGGGAGACCAGACTGTGGTGGCATGAGCACTGGAGGTTGGGTCAGGTATTGTTTGATTAGGTCAAAAGTTTCTTGGCATCCTCGTTCCAAACCTTGGTTGAATCCTTTCGGAGGATCTTGAAGATTGGTTCACAGATGGAGGTTAGCTGGCTGATGAACCGGCTGATATATTACAATTTCCCAAGAAAACCCCAGACTTTTTTCTCTGTTCTAGGTGGTGGAATCTCAAGTATGGCCTTCAGCTTTCCAGGATCTGCTTCTATCCCCTTTTTCCTGACCATGAATCCCAAGAGTTTTCCCTTTCTAACGCCGAAGATACACTTCTGTGGATTAAGTCTCATCTGATACCGTCACAGTCGTTCGAAGAACTTCTGGAGAGCGGGACCATGACCTTCTCTAGTTTTAGACTTGATAATCATATCCTCCACATAAACCTCGACCTCTTTATGAATCAGATCGTGCAGGATGGTTGTGGCAGCCCTTTGGTAGGTAGCCTCAGCATTCTTGAGATCGAATGGCATAACGGTGTAGCAAAAGGTTCCCCATGGGGCGATGAATGCGATTTTTTCTTGGTGGTATGGGTGCATCTTGATTTGGTTGTATCTGACAAACCCATCGGCGAATGACTTGAGAGCATGAATGGCTGTGTTATCCACGATCATGTCGATATTGGGTAGCAAATAATCATCCTTTGGAGAAGCTTTATTTAAATCTCGGTAATCCACACACATTCGAACCTTTCCTCATAATTTCGGCATAGGTATAATGTTGGCTAGCCATGTGGGATATTCAATCACATGAATGAAACCCACGTTTAACTGTTTGACCACTTCTTCTTTGACCTTGAATGACCATTCGGTAGGGAGATTTCTCAATTTTTGTTTAACCGGCTTATAATCTGGGAGAGTGGGAATCTCATATTGAGCTATTTCAGGATCGATGCCGGGCATATCATCATAGGACCATGTAAAGACATCTACGAACTCCTTCAGTAATTCTTCGAGTTGTGCATGCTCATACTCATCAAGGGTGGCCCTTATCCTAATCTCACGTAGTTGACTACTAGAACCGATATTAATAACAATAGTCTATTCTTCATTAACTTGAACGCGATTATGTTGTTTATTATTAACCTTATTTAGATCAGTTAAGAATTGTTCATTTGCAACATCATCATCATCAAAAGGTCGGTTAGAATCTAAACAATTAATGTAAGGCACAACAAGATACTCAAAATCTTCGTTCATTTCATTTATAGGAAAAACAGCATTGAGAACCTCATCAAAAGAGGTCTTGATTACATTTGAGCAAGGATAGACAACAGAAGAAGAAATAGGGTAAACATTGGGGTTAGGTGGAATTCCAAGAGGTAGAACTGGCACAGCATGCCAGTTGAGGAGAGGTGTATCACCATCTTTAATCAGACAAGATGGGTCCATTGATGTAGTGCCTGAATGAACCATGTAGAGTGTCAGCCCCAGTATCTGTAAGTTGAAGGAATCTTCGGAATCACTTTCCTCAGTCTCTTTGATATCTTTGTTGAGCAGTTGTACACGGTGTGGGAAACTTTCAGCCCATGGGTAGCTGTCTTGGAAAAATATCTCCATTCCAGGCTTCATCTTTTTGTCTGTGTGGTCATACCATGGTTCTGGAAAATCGCAAAAGGGGAAGTCCTCGCCTTCTTTGATGAATCGTCCATTTAAGGAGTCTCTTGGGATATTTCGGATACAGTCTAATCCTCTCTTTGGTCGAGACTGGAGGATCATTCTGAGCTCTTGTTCTGATGGTTGATACCCCAAACCGTAAGGAGGGAAAGAGTTCTTCAGTTCGATGGGCTCAAGTATCCCTTGCTGCCTTTGCCCTAGCCCTAGTTTGGGCATAAAGTGCATGTTTCTGAATATCTAAATTACATTAACATTGCCATGAGGGTCATATTCTGGACAAACCCTTTCTGTCAAACCATCCCCTGTCGGGAGTAGGAGTGGCTCAACTCGGAATCCTGACAGGAGCATATCATTTAACCCGTGTTGTATCTCAAGAATTGGACTACTGGTAATCGCAGCCTCAACATTTTTGTCGTCGCCCAAAATGGTGATGACTCGCCCGTCGGTGAAGAACTTTAATTTCTGATGGAGTGAGGAAGGCACACCCTTGATATTGTGGAGCCAGGGGCGTCCGAGAAACAGGTTGAAACAAACTGGGATGTCTATGACTTGGAACTCAACTATATGGTTTATAGGGCCGACCCCTATTGCAAGTTTTATGGATCCCATCACCTATCGGCGGGTATTATCGTAGGCATGCACAATGGCGGAGTTTGGAGCGAGGTCTCTTTCTTTCAGGCCTAAACACTTGAAGGTTCTCAGTGGGCAAACATTCCAGGCAGATCCGTTATCGATAAGGGAGAGTGGCACGACCTTTCCCATAACTTCGACGGAGATATTGAGTGCATGATTGTGATTCGGTCCAATTCTGGGGATTTCTTCTTTAAAAAATGATAGCATTCGGGTAGAGGTTAAGGATCCGACCAGATTTACCGCTTCTTCTAGTGTGGTAGAGGGAGGAACTATGGGTCCAGTGAGTAATTTGATTAAAGCATTTCTGTGCAGTTGGGAAGATATGAAAAGCCCCCATAGAGTGATGTTAGCTTGAGTTTTCTTCAGTTGGTCGAGGATCTTGCTCTCCTCGATGGTCATCTCTGGCATAGAAAGGTTTGTAACGCCCTTCCCCTTATCATTTGTTGGTAGTGAGCTTGGAATCTGGTAATGTCTCCCTGATCTGGTCATGTGATTTACTGAAGAAGGAAAGAACATGAATCTCGTTTCCTCATCAATCTCAGGATGTTCTGCCATCTTATTTATTTCTCCGAGGAGTTCTTCAAAGGTGATTATCCCACATATGTTGTCTACTGGGCCAGTCTTCCTGAAGCTTATTCTTCACTCGAATCTTCGAATTCTTCCCCCCATCCGGTGGAAATAATTATGTCTTTCCATGTAAAGTCAATGCATTCCACAACTTTAACGACATCTTCATACAAGTACTCCCATGCCGTGGGGATATGTGTGATTGAAGGGACCAATCGCCCTTGTAGCTTCAAAGTTTCAAGTAACCCGGTAATACTGTAAATGCCGTTGGTTTTACTGAATAATTCTGCCATAATCTAGACAACATCATCTAAGATGACTTCGTTGGTTGGTACCACCCATTTGTCTGAATCTCGGGCCCATTTTCGTGCCTCTAAGAACAGTGTGCTGAAATTCTGGCAATCGATGACTATCTGTGAGGGAAATTTCAGCCCGAACTCTAGGAGTTGGTTTAACACCTCTGACAATTCCATACTTCCATTTTTAGAACGGGTACGGACAGCGATGCATGCTCTGGTAAGGAGTGATAGTGCCTGATCAGCGAGGCTAGTAGGGTGTAAGAGGAAATATGAGAAAATTTGAAGAGGTTTAGGAGAGTATATGGGTGTGATTTGAGTTGAGTGATTGAAATCTGGGTTTTCTTTTAAGAAGATGGCATTGGTGTGATTTGGTAGTGGGTTGTGAGTAGTGTTTGGCTGATGGGGCGATGGTACCCCGGTCAATGAGATCTTGGATTACATTTCGAAGGTGAAAGAATTTTTTGGTGGGATGACCAGTAGTTTGGTGGAAGGCGCAATGAGCATTGATCTTAAATTTTATTGGGAGTGGATTCGGCAAAGGACGTGGATCCAAGGGTTTGATGAGGTTTCGTCTTAACAGGGCTTGGTAAACTTTGGAGAGGGGAGCATAGAGCTTAGTGTATTCCCTTCGGATGGGGGTAGGGAGGCTTTCTGGTGCCCATGATATGGTTGGTTGAGAGATGTTGTTAATGGTCGAAACGGTAGCACTGGCAGGCTTGTCATACTTTCTAGGGGTGAATTGTCCTGACACCTTCTTCGATTTGACCTATGTTTTAACGAGGCTTTCCTCGATTTCCACTCCAGCCTCTCTGAGAGCTCGGAAGTGGGGATAGTATTATCCTCCCATCGTCGCTCGGATATGGGGAAAGAAGTTGTTCTTCACTATGTTGACATGTTCTTCTTCAGATGGCCGATTGGTCATGGTAGCTTCTTGCTCCCTCCACCGAGTTATGAAGTTACTGACTGATTCTCCAGGATTTTGTTTAAGCAGCTCTAAATCACGATGGGTGACCTCAAGCTCTTCGTTGCATTTATATTGCGGCATGAATTCTCGAGCTACATCCTCCCAGCTACGGATTCTGGATTCCTCAAGAGATAAAAACCATCGGAGGGCACTATACTTCAAAGTTTGCTGAAACAATTAGGCCATCACTTCTTCAGAAGCCCCTAGTAGAGTCATGAAACGATGATAACTACGAAGATGAATAATTGGGGGTCCACTCCCTCCGAATTTCTCGATATTTGGCATCTTGAACTTCTCGGGTAACCTTGCTTTAGGATAAGGAGACATGTGGGTGTAGTGTATGTAATTCCCAAAGATCCTGACTTGGTCGGACTTCTTAGTGAGCATTTTGAGATCCTCTTTGACTTATTCAACTCCTCCTCCTTTGGATCAACGACCATAGGTAGGTTATCCATAGGCTGGGCAATGTTTGGCATTGGAAGATGGGCAGGCGGCGACCCATTGGCAGGAGGGGCACGTGGAGCGTGCTGATATTCTTTCGGAATCCAGATAGGCTCGGATGGACCCATATCACAACGGAACAGGGCATCGGGCTCTCGGACTTCAGTTGGGAGGTTGTCAATCTTGGACACGAGCTGAGCTAGGACTGTTGTCAGATCCGGCTGTATGACTGGTGCTTGATCTATATTCTCCATGGAAGATGGATGGATTCCGAACTCGAAAGAAGTAGTAGAATAATGGACAAAACTCTGGGGGTGATTTGACAGAAGACCAAAACCAATAGGGAGCCAGGCCAAGGGCTTGCAATCGACCTGAGAAGGCGTAGGATGAGATTTATTTTTGAGAAAAAAGGAAGAACTATTTTTGGATTTTCGATAAAGAAGGGAGAAATGTTTTTGGATTTTTGATAAAAAAAGGGAGAAATTTTTTTGGATTTTTTTTCCATAAAGAAGGGAGAAATGTCTTTGGATACGGGACTCAGCATGATTATTATGATTATTAAGTTCTCACTTGTATTTAATTCTCCTAAATACAATGCTGGACGGGACCATAACCTGGAAAAATGGGGTTTTTAATATATGCAAATCTATGGCTGGACTTGTAACCTAGCTCACGGACATGGTCCCGTTTTAAAAATGTGCGAAAATTGGGCGACAGATCGACCCAGAATTTCGACAGAGTTTCGGGTTGAAACCGGCAATCTAAAGTGCGTGTCCTAGGTTTGACACCTATATGCGGGTATGTAGTTGGTTGGATGAATCGGCATGGGTTCCCCCCTTTGGCGTGACTTCCACGATATACGTCTTTCTCTTGCGGGCAATCTATATGTGTGGACAAGCCATTTGATATACCTGAGTGTACGTGAATTGCTTCACCATATACCTCGTGGGGACGGTACGTGTGAGAGCGAATTCGATATACTCGACATACGTGAACGAATTCCCTGCGATATACCACCCGTCATGACTTAGGTCAAGCGGTACGATGCGGGGGAACCGTTAGATATACGTCGAAGGTACTTGGCCAATGGAAGGTGAGAGTCATATCTCTTAGGCTAACTTTGACCTGCCGGACCAGCGCCCATCATGAAGTGACCCTCCAGTTATTGGGTAAAATTTGGTCAATAGCAATGCTCTTTGGTGATATTGTGTGAATCATGCATGATTCTCTTATTAGTATCTTATGATGAGAATGCCTTTATTGATTATGCCAAATAGGGAGCAAAGTACAAGTACCCCAAAAGGTACAGCAAGTATGGATGGGTGATGCGTGCAACATGGGGATATAGGTGACCCTAGGTGCACGTGGTGCGAAGTGTACATGGAGAAATTTCTACAAGTGTGTGAATATAAGCATAAGCATGGGAAACACATGGAAAAGGGGAACATGCGGATATGGGGGAGGGAGGAACATAAACAAATATAGCAACCATGTAAATAGAGTCAAGCCCTCAAAACAAATAATAGTCCCCCGATCCCCGCCGTGGAGGAGAAGGATCCTTCGGGTCCCGCGCGTCCCTCTCGGGAGCGCTTCGGCCGGCGTCGTTTGAGATGTGGTCTAAAAATGTAGAGAGATTCAGAGTCACCAGTCTATTTTACTCAAAACAGACAAAAGAAAAAAGGGGAAGCCACCCCGAAGGATGGCATCCAAAGACATACTGGTGCGTGCGAAACAAAAATAATTCGAGAAGGGTTCGGAGGCTTAGTTACGAAATGGGAAGGTGTTAGGCACCCATTCCGCCCTTTCGGTCTCTCATGGATATTTGCTATTTTCCTTTATGTTTCCCCCGTGATATGTGTGCATGTGTATATATAGAATGGAGATAGGAATCCTCGACTTGTATCATGGAAAAGATAAAGCGAGTTATCCGTAGGAAGATATAAGAATAATATTACAATGTAAGATTTACGCGATTACCCTTACGTTGATCGTTATAAGGGAACGATAACGCATATGGAGTAATACGTCACTAAGAACAAGTATATATATAATATAAGAAAAATGGATTTAGAGAAAATAGAAAATAAGAGAAAAGGTGAGAAAAGGACTCGAGTCTCGGGTTTTACCCTGAGACTCCTACGTAGCCTATAAAGGCATCAAAGTCCACGTAGTTCGTATACAAAATGAGGGGTGGGGTTTATCCCATAAATCCAAATGGGGGATCTCTTATTTGTGAATGTGTGTGTGTGTGTAGAAAAAGTGTTTTAGTTGTGAGAAAAGTGTGGAAAAAATGTGAGAATCCCTATTTGGAATTTATGAGCAAACCCTCTTTTTCTTGTTTTTGGGTTTTTATTTATATGAAAATAGGAGATGTGCAATAATACTAAATAAAAAGTATATTAGGATGTGTGAGATGAGGTAATAAAAAGTGCCAAGTAATAAAACAAGTTATTGAAAATTTAAGAGAATTTAGGAGAGAGTTTGAGAAAGTTGGACCTTCTTGAAGATCTTGAGCTTGATCTTGAGTGTTGAATAGCAACCCTTGAGCTTGGATGATGATGGAGAGTGGTTAATTTACCAAGTTTGATGAAAAGGCTGAAGAAAAGTGGAAGTAAAAAAGGGATTTGGAAGTTGAAATCATGCTACCTTCGAGAGAGGTTTCTGGGATTCGTTCAGAGAGATTTTTATCAGATCTCGGCTCCCCTTGAAAATGAGGTGAAGGCCTCCTTTTATAGTCCCAGTTGAGTGTCGATCGACATAGACCCGTTCCTTCCGATAGGCAGGGTCTGGAACCTGCCATTTGGTAGTGCGCTTCAGGATTTTTCAGAAAATCGGCCACCGAGGGCAAACCGTTCGTCAGAATCGTGCACGGAGCATACCGTTGGAAAGTTAATTCAGATATCTTCGAAAGTCCTTTGGACCGGTCTAGGGTTAGAGAGTTTACTTTGGGTCAAATATGGCTCGGAAGCATTTGTCAGTCTATTGGACGGGGAATTGCTCGGACGCAAACGGATCGTTCGTCCGCATGGTAAGTAAAAATCGCACACTCGGCATACCGTTGGAAAGGTTTGGAGATGTGCTTCGACATTCCAAACAGTTTGACCCGGTTTGATGAGTTGACTTTGGTCAACCGGGTCCGAGAAGCATTCGGTGGCCTCCCGGAGTCAAACTGATCGTTCATCTGCATGGAAATTCGGAATCGCGCAGGGGAAGGACCGTTGGAAAGGGTTTTCAGTGCCCTTCGAAGATTCATTTAGGCTCGGTCAAGATGAAGAGTTGGCATAGGTCAAACAGAGCCGGGGAGCACCCGGTGGCCTCTAGGTCAGGTCTCGGATGCAAACGAATCGTTCATCCGCATGGTAAGTCGGAATCGCGCACGGGGAGGACCGATGGAAAGGGTATTCAGTGACCTTCAAAGATTCATTAAGTCTTAGTCGAGACAAAGAGTTTGAATTTTGGGTCAAACTGAGCCGGTTTGTGCCCGATGGCTTCAAGGTCAGTACTCGGGACGTGACTTGGGTTACCGTGATGAAGGGAGGTACTAGGGACCTATGGAGAGTTAGGGGTGATAGAATGGGGTGACTACAGTGCACAAATCATATCAGGATATGCGAGCACTTTATACATCAGTTAGTTGAGGAAAAAGTCGTATCCTTGAGTTTCGTACCCACAGACCTTCAGTTTGCTGATATATTCACGAAGTCTTTAGATGCCCTTAGATTTTAGAGTCTAAAGAAGTCTTTGGGGACTTTCACAATTGACTGAGGGATTGGTTCCTGTCTAGGTTAGGATGCATTGTCATGTTCATATCATATGCTTCCTATTCCTAGGTTGTATCATTTTTATTTTTTTTGCTTTTTCTATTTTTTGAAAAATCCAAAAAATTTTAGAAAAATTTTAGAAAAGCACAAAAAGATTTTTGTATTTTATTTGCAGCTATTATGGATGATAATTTAAGATAACCGAGTCACAAATTTCCTTCCATTTATCCACGTGACTGTTTGATAGTGATTTGAGACGCTACATCATTGCATCCATGTGCTTTACACTGTTTGGAGTCTTTGAGATGTGATTAGTGATATCTTTCTACTTGTTTGGCTCCTTATCTCCTTTACTATACACATGCAAGGCTTTATTTAATTATTGTACTTATCTATCACATATTGACTTGAGTGTTTCCATCTCAATTCTGTCTATACAATGTACCATATGTGATAAAATTTGATAAGATTGGAATGCATGTAAAAACCGTTTGGTGATACTCTGTGTTTATTTGAAAACGGGGAAGGGCCGCGAAAGGTTCATTTAGCCTTTACAAATACTTAGCCCCCATTAAATTGGACCTAAAAATTGAGAAATGTTATTATCCGGGGTCCAAAGAGGTTAAAAGAGCCCAAAAAATTTAAAGGCAATAAAAAGCATTTCATGCCAAATATGGGCCATTTAGGTTTCACCATCAATTCTCCAAAGTTTGAGAATTTAGATCACCTCTATTCAAAATATAAATCTGAGGGAGTTTGGCTGGAGAATTTAAACGGGTTTGCACTTCCTTGAATGTCCTAAAAAAGCATTAAATCATTTTGGACGTTATTGGTGTGGAAATCATTTTGAGCTTTGATTTGTTGATTTGATTAAGGCAATGTCTCATATTTCCTTCTTTTTACACCTAAGGAAGATGCTAAGTTTATTCTTTAGGAGTATCTGATATTCATCGTGCACATATTTCATGTTTGTATGCATTGATTTTCCTATCGAATTTGATCACACCCCTACATTTACGCTATCATCGACTTGGTTGTTTTTATGTTTGTTCATGGTGTGATTCTTTGTTGTATATTTTTACCATGTGACATTTTTCATATTTATGCTTCTCATATCTGTCTATTTGGGGAGAACATAAAAAGGGGGGGAATGAATTATGGGGGAGATTTGTTTGGTTCATTTATCAATGATTTGCTTAAGCTTAATTGATATTTGATTTTAGCATATCATTATATTTCAAATTGTTGCTTGTCACGGGTATCTGCTTTATCTCATATCTCCAAAGTTGATTTATTGGATTGCACACCCTGATGAGAAAAGCTTTGGGAAGTTTCTAAAAAGCTAAAGATTTGAAGATGCTTAAGTTTGAAGACATGTCATGTAGTATTCTCAGTTTGAGGGTTTAATGGGGATATTATATTGTATGTCATTTGTTTTAGGGAGATTGCATAATTCCAATTTTTTATGTATGTACCGGCATAGACATAGGAGGAGATTTATAAGGACATAATTTTATAAATGTCCGGGTTAAAATCTAGGAATTTTCTGTTTTCCCTAGATCATAGTTTATGTGTTTGATACCGCTATATTCGGCACGTCATCATGATCATCCACGACGGTCTCTATCCGAATCCATGCATACATCATCTTCACACGTGCATCATTCTACATGCGACGTGTTGCTTAACTGTTTCCCACTACTCCACTATGCTATATTGGTAAAATGGTTTTATTGGAGTGTTAATACTTGCATAAATATTTGGGAAATTTTTCAGAAAATGTTTTTTCGAAGTCTGATGTATTTGTATAAAAGCAAAAAAAAATTCTAAGTGTAGGAGTGGAGTGCCTCGGTCGAAGATCTCGTTCAAACGAGCTGGCATTGTCGTTTAAGTGAGATCAACATCTCCCGCGAATTTGTTTGAACGACACATGTACTTCTTTTGAGCAATATGTCTATCTCGTGTAACACCCCGCCCGCCCGGGGAGAGAGAATGGAGCGCTAATGCGATAAAATAAATCCAAATCCACAATCACAAGGTATAGAGCATCTAAGTCCCACAACAATAAAAAAGAAACTACAAATCTCAATTTCCTCAAATAAATACCAAGTCTCTCGAATTACATACAACAACTAACTCGAAAATAAAATACAAATCTCCAAATCTCTATACATCAAAATAATACAAATCTTTCCCAAACAACCCTCGTTAAAATCAATCTCCATAGCGCCCCAAAATCCGTGCTACCCTGCCACCAAAAGAAAATATGGGGAAGTACATAATACGACAGGAAAGATGCTCAACTAATATATTAGCGATGAATAAAGCGTAACAACACGAGTACGAATATTCAAATTAAATGAGAATCTCAATAGCATTTATCAATAAATTTCTCAACAACACATTAACTGGGTCACCAGGCCTCACCACATCCGTATATGCTTTATCAAGCCATAGCCCGGGAAACAGGAATTTTGGCGGGTGCCCAACATCCGTGCCATATTAAAATCTCATGACAATATGATTATCAACAATATAATGATACCACATGAATCAAAATAATTTCAACAATTATTTTCCAAATTTCAATGAATTTAACAATTCAAATATGAGTTCAATTAACAAGAATTCAAAGAGAATGACACTCGCGAGATTTAAGGAGCATATGGTGTAAAACCCCATAACTCAAACCATGATGAGAAACCAACGATCACATTCTCAAGATAAACACAAAAGATTTACAAAAGCTCCTCCAAGAACCTCCAACAAGATATCCCCAATAACACCTCTAATCTAAGGTTGGAACTCACAAATCTCAAGGGCCAATATGTATATAAAAAGAAGAGGAATATAAAATATATTTGCTGCCAAAATATGTGCCAGAAGTGGGTTAAAAGGGTTTCCCACGACTTCCTTTTATAATGTAATGAAATGAAGAGTTGGAATCTGAAAGACTCCTTTAAATAAGGCAAAGAAATGAAGAGTTGGAAGTCAAAACAACTCCAAGAGTTAAAAACATTTAAAAATCATTTTAAAATCTGTTTTAACTCCGTTTTCGAAACCGTTTGAAATTCTCGCCTTTAAAAATAATATTCAACATATTTGAGCAATAAAAATAATTTTATCAAAACTTTATTTTCCTCCATTTTCCTAAATTAATTAAACTAGCCCAAAAATTACGCGGGTTATTACACTTTCCCACTAACAATGGAATTTCGCCCTCGAAATTCGCCGAATGCCTAACTCTAAAAAATCAGGCCAATAATCTCCAAAAATAATATCATCTCCAAAAATAAATTCGTCACCTCTAATCTCCAAACTTATCACGAATATCCCGTAAAATTTTCTATCTCCAAAAATTGCTAACCACGCAATGAACCCAAAACTCAAGGCCCGAGGGTTTCCATATACCTAAGCTCTGATACCATTTGTAACACTATGCCCGCCCGGGGAGAGCGAACGGAGCGCTAATGCGATAAAATAAATCCAAATCCACAATCACAAGGTATAGAGCATCTAAGTCCCACAATAACAAAAGAGAAACTACAAATCTCAATTTCTTCAAATAAATACCAAGTCTCTCTAATTACATACAACAACTAACTCGAAAATAAAATAAAAATCTCCAAAGCTCTATACATCAAAATAATACAAATCTTTCCCAAACAATCCTCGCTAAAATCAATCTCCATAGCGCCCCAAAATCCGTGCTAACCTGCCACTAAAAGAAAATATCGGGAAGTACCCAATACGGCAGGAAAGATGCTCAACTAATATATTAGAGATGAATAAAGCGTAACAACACGAGTACGAATATTCAAATCAAATGAGAATCTCAATACCATTTATCAATAAATTTCTCAACGTGTATATAAAATATATTTGCTGCCAAAATTTGTGCCAAAAGTGGGTTAAAAGGGTTGCCCATGACTTCCTTTTATAATGTAAAGAAATGAAGAGTTGGAATCCAAAAGACTCCTTTAAATAAGACAAAGAAATGAAGAGTTGGAAGTCAAAACAACTCCAAGAGTTAAAAACATTTAAAAATCATTTTAAAATCCGTTTGAACTCCGTTTTCGAAACCGTTTGAAATTCTCGCCTTTAAAAATAATATTCAACTTATTTGAGCAATAAAAATAATTTTATCAAAAACTTTATTTTCCTCCATTTTCCTAAATTAATTAAAATAGACCAAAAATTACGCGAGTTATTATATCTCGTTCGAGAAATGCCGTTGCCTCGATTTTCGTATAAATACTAGTGCACATTCTACATATTTTACCAAGTCTTTCTGTAGTCTCAAATTCTGCGAAAACAACCCAGAATCCGACTTCAGCTTTTAAGGTTTTCTTAAGCCTTTTTATTCACATAATCACTCCCATTTATATATGTGAATTGTTAAACCTTCAAGAGGATCGTTTACCACTCATCTGGAGTACTTTGTGGAGAAGCCGCTCTCTTCTTCATTGCTGTCCACCTGGAGTTCCTGCGGGAGATTTCAGCCGACGACATCATAATCGACACCTACGGGTATTTCTGTGTCACGCTTTTTTTCATTGTAATCCGTGTAACCATACCTTACAAAATTATAGTGAAAATAAAAAGTTTTGCCCCTTTGGGGGATTTTTCCTCACATGTGTGTGTTTGAATGTTCTTTCTTGATTTTATCATCTTCAATCACACTTAGATGCATAATTAGGACTTAATTGATAAAAAATGAGTTTTATTAAATAATTTCTTTATTTGAACACAAACGGACTCTTTCATATCGTCTCGTATGATAGTTGATAATGCGAATAACCTTATTATCTTCTGTAATAATCTCTCCATGTGCAAAAAGAAAAAGGAAGTTGACCTCCCCATCATACTAGCTATCACATGGTCTCCCTGAGAAGGTCTCGATAACTTACTGTTCATATTGTTATGGATGGTGAGTGTAGACACTTCCCCTCAAACCATGGTTTACACATATACTATATGTCTCACGCCTAATAGTCCGTAACTACCGATCAAAATCAAACTCATGTATGGGACATCTCACAAAGCAAATTCAAACAAGAAACCCTTATAGTAAACTTCAATCTCTTCAAATTATTTGTTGGGAACAATATCACAAAAAACCTTACGCGATTATCGTTACAATGCATAAAAACCATAAATGGTAAAGATCTAAAGTAGTCAAAGAATGCAACATGAAAAAATGATGGATGAACCCAATATCCCAAGACACTTGAACCTGGAATGCTTTGATACCAACCATGACACCTTGTAAAATTAAATCAGGTCTAATAAAAAAGTCATGGAAATCAAAAACATTTAATAACATTCTCGGCATAACAAAATATATAAAACAATTAAGCAAAAAGAAACAGCAGAACATAAATTACTAAACAAAATAAAACATCATTGATATTAATCACTTCCATAAGAATCAAATCCAATTTTGGAATAAAAATCTCAACGATATAATATCAATCTCAGTATTTACTTATCTCATACAATCCTTGACTGGGGAAAATATAAAATAAGTACAACCACCTAAATCAAAATATAAATAAATACAAAATTGTAAGGGAATAACAGTACACGATGCCTACCCCCTAAGAATTATGTATAGAACATCCCGAGATACTCCTCTAACTAATAACCCAAGTCTACAGCAAAAACAATGACCTAAAACCTATGGAAAAAATTTCAATAACGATGATTAAAACGCACAAGTATGCAAAGAGTAAGAATTTAACTGAAATTGGGCAACAATAACAATATTACATTTTCCTCGCTTTTTACGTATATTTAAATTAATTTAAGTTAGCCAACCCAAACACCCTAAAGTAAGCATGTGTTTCTACTTATAAACCAAATAACTCCCATGTGATATATATGTTCATCCATTTATTAAGTGTTCTTCACTTTATTAATCTGAAGTTTATATCTTGCATTATGAATAATTTATTCTATGGTAATCTCTTACATTCAAGAGAAAATGGCTTACTAATACTTATGTCACTAACAATCCCTAGATATAATTCTAAAAGAGTGTCTCAAGTCTACCATTCTCAAATAGTCTCACGTGACTGAATTCGTATATATGTTTGTAATATATTCAATACATTATTGTCTAGTTATAATTTAATGGTTATACATCTCTAGTATAAATAGGGATGTTCATCAGTTCGAAACATATATATTTTAGTAAAATACAGTCTTATCCAATTATAATTAGTTTTTGACAGTTGTAATCCAATCCAAACCGATTTACACTTAAAATCCAATCTAATCTATATTTGGATTAGATTGGTTTATCCACTCGGTTTCAACTAATCTAATTTATTAATAATTAATTATTTGGATTGGATTGATCCAATCCAAGAAAATCTACAAAAAGATTATCCAATCCACCCCAATCCAAATAATAAAATTAAATTTTCACTAATAACGGTAACAAATTATTATAGTTTAATTTTTAATGTATATATATACACATACACATATATATGAGAGAGACGATATGAACGAAATTGAAACATCTTAAGACAAGACCTATATGATGAACAAAATGGAGGAGTAGAGGTGCATGGTTTGATGGTTTGGAGTAGAGAGATTGGACAAACGAATTGGAGAAGCGATAGAGGGTTTGGCTTTCAAGTAATAACAAAGGGTTTAGGTCTGGGATAAATTTTTATATTAATATGAATGATGGTTTTCTTTGGGATTAAGTGGAGTGTAGTAGGTATGTGTTAAGGTGTATTATAATAAAAACGGAACTCGTGAGATATCCAATAAAATAATGGCACATGGAATTTTTAAATAATAAATAAACAAGTCGGTTTGGTTTGGTTTTTTAATCGGTTTTGGATGCTAAAACGGAAACCAATCCAATTATATTCGGCGTTTTGCAATTTAGATTTAATGCAATCCTATTTATATCGATTTTTTAATCTAATTGGATTGGATCAGTTGGTATAATCGGTTTGGGTTTTATTTTGATGACCCCTAAGTGTAAATAATAAACCGATACAACCATTCCAGTAGCGTAACATAAAATCACATAATACATAATATTCGTAAGTATGCATAACCCACATCAATTCATGAGATACGCTCAAAATTACAAACAAAAGTACAATGGCCTATCCCTATTGGCTTCGGGGATCACTAGTGCATAATAGGTATACTTATAGGGTGATAGGTGTTAAATCGTATATGACCTCAGACACATAGGTTCTCCCTCATGGACCTTAAACGACTAAAAGGAGATAAGTGTCAAAGGGTGAAACAAATTTTTTAAAGTGGTTTGGACCTTAGATGAAGATCCTATGCTCACTCTTAAAGGGTTTTATACTATTTATTATATCATTAAATAGTTATTATAATATGGATATCTCTTGACCTTCGTTCAAAAGAGTCTGAGGATTTACGACCGTTGTTAACAATAGAAAGGACCTTAAGAAGCAATTGATGAACTTGTTTAAGGGTTCTTGAGTATGGATTCATTGATCAACAAGGTATACAAAGCATAAGATAACTTGAAATGATCCAAGTTAAAAGTTTATGCTCTTAATAGTGGGTGAGAGAGTAGTAAAAATAGAGTGAAAAATTATGAATGCTAAAAGTCCTTGTTCTCTAGGAGTATTATATCTTGAAAATATCTTATACATTTTACCCGACTCCCTTATATATATATAAATATGCAAATTCTAAGAGAGAGAATGAACAAACTATCACATTATGGGTGTGATGTAAGGCTTGACATTGTCAGCAAGGTGGTGGAGTGTTGTTCAAAGGTTTTTTAGGTGGTGTAAAGTTGTTGCTGAGTGCATTAAATGTCGATGGGAGCCTTCAATGCAAGTGAGTTTGAGTGGTGGAGATAGGTGAAATAGTGTTTTCATTTTCACTTACCATCTAGACTAGTTGTATAAGCTATATCAAATTTCCAATAGGTATGTAACTTCTATTGGGCAACCATAAGTTGTTCTTGAGGTAGAGGACAATGATACACCTCAATACCGAGGGTTAAAAAACATTTGGAGGTCAATTATATTCAGCTCAAAGTTTCCTTTGAGCGTCAGACTTAAGGGATTAGATGTGGTCTCCAATCTTGGTTAAGGAAATATGTTGGAAACAATCACCTTTTTAGGAGGAAAGAAGGATGACCGACGTTTGCTATAATACAATAGCCTTTCCTTGATAACGATGGAGATATTAGGGACCGAATGATGTTCTATTTGAGGTTAGAGGGTAGACTTAGGATCTATGTTCCCTCATGAAGGTAGTCAGGGGGTATAACATCTTTTTGAATGCTAAGAGTTAATTGCGGTATCATCAAAAGCCCCATTTTATTCCTTGTAGGGATTGCAAAGGGCAACACTTAACTACTTATGGAAGTTTAAGGTAAGGTTGTTACTAACCACTGAGATGATCATAGTTATTAGATTTCATTGGGAATGTGATTTCATATGGTTATGTACAAGTGTAGGGGCTAAGACCATTGATGTGATTTAGAGGATTGAATCGTCTAATCTTAGATGCTCAAATAACTAGAAATCTTGGTCTTGGGGGATATAAAAAATCCCATTGGCCCGAGTTAAATCCTACACTATGCACTCTAGTTATCCCCCCTCTCTCTTTCTAATTCTCTTGAGAAATAAACTCCTTTATTATAGTGTTATGCCTTTCCTCTTGTACCTGAGTGGATTCATTGATATTTATCATGAGTTTTACACTACACAAAAACTAGTAATTTGGCATGCTTACAACATGAGAATCTAGAATGTTTCATAATCGTTCCAGATTTTGGAGCATTTTGAACCACAATTGGAATGATTTAAAACCTATGAAAAAATATATCACGGTTTAAAACCGTGTCAAATGTGGGCACGTTTTGTGAAAATAACAAATACTCAAAAGTTCCAAAATTCCAAGACAAAAAAAAAGTCATAATCTAATTTTTTTCTCTCTTTTCCTTGGGAATCCAAACCCAAAAAAATCCTTATAACCCTAATCCTGATCATCTTCCTCGGCTACCCAACCTAACACGGCCTTATACCCTCATTGTTTTCCTTCACTACTAGTTCTATGTGCTTCAAATCGATTTAGTATAATAGTTTATGCTATTTTAATTGATTATAACACATATTTATTTACTTTTTATTTCTAAGAATTTTAACTACATCATATGCTGGTTTCAAATTAGGCTGTTAATGTTTAGAATAATTTAAGCTTTTGTGGTATGTAACTCTATCAAAACTCACATTGACAAAATCATGTTAATGTCTTCAACTTACAGATGAATTTTTTTTGGCATAACATTGAAATATTCAGGTAATATTTTGTATCCCCCTTTACATTCTAGTCTAATTTGATGATTTTAAGGTTTGATTTGTGCATTTTCATGTTGTTTAGTGAATTTTCAATTTATTGAAAACAATTTGAAAATGTTCCAATTGTTTTCGAGTATAGAAGATTGTGATTCTTTAATTTTTCCGCCCATGATATTTTTTGCTTATTAGTTATCTTTGAGATGTATTTTCACAATGGCATGGTTGTTGTGAATTGTATTCTATAACCAGTGCTATAGGATCTCGATAACCTAGGTATCCATTAATAAGTTTGGTTTCATTATCATATGTGAATTATCATTTCTAGATTGATTGAAGGATATTTTATATTTCATGTATATATGGTAGCCTGAAATCAAATTTTTTTTCAACATGTTTCCATATATATAAATGATTTCATAAAATCAAAATTGTTATGAAGACTGGGGTTGTCGCTCTAGAGTAGTTGAAGTGTGTTGTATTAGTTGGTGAGCACTTCCTCTCTCTCTCTCTCTCTCTCTCTCTCTCTCTCTCTATATATATATATATATATATATATATATATATATATATATATATATATATATATATATATATATATATATAAATATATATATATATTCATGCCTATATTTATCTCATTATGTTAAATTTGTAAGCGTATCTTAATTAGGGAACTGGATGTTTAACATAAATAATTTTTTATCGATTTCATTACTGATAGAATTAATGGTGAATCAAACCTAAATAAACCACAGGTTCCTATCTCTCTTCCATTCTTCCTCTTGATCCTCTTTTTATTCTTTAACAAACCCTAACCTTATTTTTTGAAATTTATATCAAGGTTTTCATAACTTTGGGTTTCATTTGGAAACCTAAGAAAATCAGCGGGTTGCTTAATTTGGTGTTCACACATCTCTTAAAGGTACTATGGTTAAACTACCACGAATTCCTTTATTGCAAATTACTAGATATTGAATTTAGTCTGATTAATTTATACTCCTTTTTGTTCTTTCACTCGCTTTGTTTATGAAGTTCTTAACTTAGAAATTGATTAAGATGTTATTCTTAAATTTTATGATAGCTTAGGTTATCATGTGTTGGTGTTTTTAGTCTTGATTCTGCAATGTCTGTATTATGTATGTGCGGGTATGCATGAGGTGAAAATCAGATTATGTGTGTGTGTGTGGGTGGGTTTGTTGAATATGGACAATAAAATTTATTTGTTTAATTATATTTTTCAGTAGAAATTTTTGCTTATAAAATGGTGTGTAATCTCGCATATACTGTTGGGGGATTTATGAATCATTGGGGAATTATAGTTGATCTATGGATTATATTGATTTTTTTTTCATTTTTTTCTAATATGTGGGAGTAGTGGTGTCAACATCTGTGTACGTTAGATCTACAATGTCTATTGATTTTGTGTGGAAGATGGAGAAAGAGAAGGAGATAGAGGAGGAGTGTTAGTGGAAGAGGGAGATGGAGGCAAGGAGAAACCTAGAGAAATAGGAAGTTTAGGGGAAAAGGAAGGAAAGAGGAAAGGGAAAGAGAAAGGGGAAATAGTATTGTAAGGTATCAATAATTTTCAAATTTTTAGACTTGTACATAAAAACATGCAGTTAAAGGGCGATTTGGAAAAAAACTACCAAAAAGCCTGGAAAGAGACTAACACCACACATAGGATAGATGTAACTCGTAAGAACTAATCGTATAGTCACATGACTACTGGTTTGGGAATATGATGAAAATTTATAAATTCCTGGACTTAGGCATAAAAACATGTTGTTAAAGGGTGAAAACCCAAAGCAATCCCAAAATGGTCCTGTAAAAGGCACAAACAGCTCATATGGGACCAATATAACTCATATGAACTTACATCATAGTCATGAGACACCCGAATTGAAAATATAATAATATTTGTAAATATATATATTTAGGCCTATTAACATGCCGTGAAATGGAGAAACCCCAAAATAGCTCTGAAATAGTCATGTAAGAGACACGGACACCTCACATGAGAACAATGTAACATATAAGAACTGAGCGTTTAGCACGAGACTCTGGATTTTAGAATATAATGATAATTTGCAAATATCTAGATTTATGATTAAATACATATTGTTAAAGGGAAAAAATCAAAACGGTTCCCAAACGGTCCCATAAGAGACATATGGAATCACAGAGGGCAAATGTAACTTGTAGGAACTCACTACATAGTCACGTGACTTCCATCTTGAGAATATGATGATAATTTGCAAATATATACACTTATGCTTAAAAACATGTCATTAAAGGGAGAAAACCCCAAAAGTCCCTTCAAAGGCATCGTAAGAGGCACAAACAACTTGCGCAAGACCAATGTAACTCCGAGGAGCTAACTGCATAGTCACTGGCCTTCCGATTTTAGAATATTATGGTAATTTGTGAATATCTACACTTAATCTTAAAAACATGTCGTTGAATGGTGAAAACTCCAAACGGCCCCATTAGAGGCACGAATACATTGCGTTGTACTAACGTAACTTGTAGGAACTAACCGTATAGTCATGGGACTCCCAATTTGAGCATATGATGATATTTGACAAATATCTACTCTAAGGACTAAAAACATGATGCTAATGGGAAAAAATTCAAAACACCCCCAACAACCCTGTAAGAGGCACTAACACCTCTAACATGACCAATATAACTCTCGTAGTAATTTATCTCATAGTCACAAGACTCCCAATTTGAGAATATGATTATATTTTGAAAATATCTACACGTATGCTAACAAACATGTCGTTAAAAGGCAAAAACCCAAAATAACCCCCCCCCACACGGTCCCTTAAGAGGCACGAACATCTCTCATGGGACCAATGTAGCTCGAAAGAACAAACTGTGTTGTCATGAGACTACTGATATGATAATGTGATGATGATTTACAAATATCTATACATATGCTTAAAAACATATCGTTAATTGGAAAAATTCCAAAACAGCCTCCAAATAGCCCTATAAGAGGCCCAAACATCTCGCACGGGACCAATGTAACTTATGTGAAATGACAACGTAGTCACGGGACTCTTGATTTAGGAATTTGATGATTATTTTCAAATATATAGACCTAGGCTTAAAAATAAGTCATTAAAGGGAGAAAATAAAAAATAACCCCCCAACGGTCCTGTAAAAGGTACGAAAACCTCGCATGAGACCATTTTAACTCGTAAGAACTAACCACATAGTCAAGGGACTCTCGATTTGAGAATATGATTATTATTTGAAAATAACTAGTCCTAGGCTTAAAAACATACCATTAAAGGATGAAAACCCAAAAGAGACCCTAAACAGCCTCATATAACACACAATTACCTAACACGGGACCAATGTAACTCGTAAGAACTTATTTTGTAGTCACGAGACTCTCAATTTGAGAATATAATGATAATTTAAAGTATCTAGACTTAGTAATAAAAACATGTCATTAAAGGGCGAAAAGTCAAAACAACCTCCAAACGGCCCCATAAGAGGAATATACACCTCATATGGACCATTCTAACTCGTAGCAACTATTCGTGTCCTCACAAGAATTATGGTTAGAGAATATGGCGATAATTTACAAATATCTAAAATTTAAAAACATGTTGTTAAAGGAGAAAACCCAAAACGTTCCTAAGACGGTCCGGTTAGAGGAACAAACACTTCAAAGGGGACCAATGTAACTCGTAGGAATTGACTGTGTATTCAGGAGACTATTTATTAAAAGTGTGTCAGTAAAGGGAGAAAGTCCAAAAAAAAAGGTCCCGTGATAAGAACGGACACCTCTCACAGGACTCCTGATTTGAGAATATAATGTTAATTTTCAAATATCTAGACTTAGGCTTAAATATGACGATAAGTACACACAATGTTTCTTCTTAAATACAATTTTTTAAACAATATTTGATTACTGACATCTGTTTTGTATATTGTCTTTTTTGTAGGATAACATTTCAAGGTTAACTTTTATCCATGTGGAACAAATGGACAAGTTAATAGTTTATACGAGGGAGATTGTTTATGTATTATTAATTAATATTCGGGCTTGCTATTTTTTATGTGTTACGATTGTGTAATTATTATAAAATTATTTTTTAATTTTATGACCATGTAGGATTTTTCTGATTTTATTATCAAATTTTATGGTCGTGTGATCTTTAAATCAAAGAAGTTTTATATTAACATGTTTAAGAATTTTCCTATTTTTTTGGTTTGTGAAATACTAGGACTTAATATATTGAAGTTTAATATGTATATTAGTTTATTGAGAACAATGTGCCAGATTCATAATTTGTCGATTCTCTTGATTTTTTTAAATAATAAATAATGTTTTTCTATGAGATTCTCAATTTTCTTCTCCTGGTCTGTTTACAGATAATAAATATTTTTTATGACCTAAAAAATTTGGCACGATTTTAAACCATTCCCAACCCGTGTCAAATTGCCAATATGAGTACGCTTATGCCACAATCTGTCAGGCTTTATAACCATGCCAAAAGTGTGCCATAAACTGAAAATATTACATGGTTTCAAACCGTGCCTAAGCATTCCTGATTCAATATTGAAATGATTTTAAACCTTGCCAAAAGCATATCAGATCAAAATTTATCACGGTTTAAAACCGTTCCAAATTGTTGTTTTTGGTTTAGTGTTAACAATCTCTTCTCTTTTGTAGTGGTTGTTAAGCTTTATCGAGAGGAAGTGGACATTAATTATGGGCCCAAAATTTGGACTCCATACCTTTTGAGCTTTTTATCACAACTAGTCATCTCTTTAATAGTGGTTTGGGACTTGATCTCAAGGCTTTGACCTTGTCTATGCTCCCATAGTCCCCAAAATTGTTGTAGGGAATATGTTAGGGCCTAAGACCTTTATCTTTGTTTCCCCAAAGAGGAAGGTTGTCACGGGGGTCTCCACTGAGACTCATGAGGCTTATAAGGGCGAGGATGACCAGTCCAAGGGTAAGTCGAGCTTACCCATATGCTTGAAGATGTCCTCCTTTATGTTAATGAGCCCATTTTTCTAGTGTTTGATTATTCCCCTATAAGAAACTTGGATTCCATTTTTCTCTTTTACCTCGTGTCTAGTTCTCTGATAGCTAACCATGATTTGTTTTTGATATAATAGATGAATGGGAGAATGGATAATTGTAAGGATTATTGCCAAAAAAACTTGAGGAGGCCCCAATTAGCAAGAAGAATATGTCTAAGACCACTAAACACCTGAAGTTCAACACCTGAGTGGATCTTCCAATTCCTGGGGTCAAGCTATTAAAGGAGGCAAACTCGGTCTCTGGCTCAAATGGAGGATTAATGATGGATCCCACGACCAAAAGCCTACCTTTGCTGCTAGCATTACCATGGGTAGGTATATCCTCCAAGGTAACCCATAGTCATTATTATATTCCAGAGGAATTAAAGCCCATGGTAACATAACTTGATGAATGTAAAGAAAAGAAGTGGTGATATACCCTAGGATATAGAGGGTCTTAATGAGGTGGTTAAGGCAACCGACTAACCCAAAGGGCCAACTGTTGTTCTAAGGGAGGGTTTGTTGTCTCCTGGGGTAGATTGGTATTCAAGACCTCCATCTCTTGATGAGATTAATTCCTATGACTTATCCATTGATTCCTTTCACTCCATGTACAAAGAAAAATGTTCAGACATTGTGGCTACCCAATGGTTTAGGGGGATCTTCTAATGACGAAGAGTTTAACCATTTCTTGGGCAAGGTATTTTTAATTTCCCTTTTTTCTTTTCCTTTGCACCTCTTTTTCTTTTCAATTTGTTCTCATATTTTTCTTCTTTTTCAAGACTAACACTTGGTGGAGGCTCTAATGGTGGATGTCGTTGATGGTTCTAAAGGGTGGATCAAGCCTATTGAGATGTTGAAAAAATGGGTCCTTATCAAGATGGAACTGAGTTAGATAATCAACAATCTGACCGACCCCATCATCTCCACCCCATAGGAACTCCAAGATCACCCTAAGGACACCTTCGGCATCCAGGGGTCACATACCAACAATAGAACTATGTTCAATAAATGGAACGCATCAATTGTCCTCTCTCAGGTTGGGGTGGCTTCCTTTGATAAAAATAGGGTAGTCCTGAGGTATGAGGTCACCGAGTTAAAGAAAGATAACCTTTCGAATGGAATAAACCTCAAGTACATTTATTCCCTCTTGGATGTTGCTCTAGATTCCATGGATTAGGTTTAGGAGACCCACGCTTTGTCTTAAGTTTAGTATAAAGCGGCACTAAAGTCCATTCGAGATTAGACCCTTAAGCTTTAAATTATTAAAAAGAAATATCTGTAGGCTCAAAAGGATATAGGTCTTTAGAAGGAATATGTAATTTATCACTCCACTGTGAAGGATACACTGGCTACCAAAGGTTAGGAAAAATAAAAGGACTACAATGAGGTCTTGGTTAAGCACAAGGGTATCCAAAGGAATATACATACAAGAAAAGAGAAATTTTAATTCCGATCTTGAGTGTGATCCCTTAAGAATTTTCTCTTCCATAATTATAACTTTGGATTTGAGGCTTGATATGCTAAGGTCCACCAATATTTTTTAGGTGTGGAGGCCTTTGACTTGTTTTATGAATCCCCTTGGTCTGGTGAAGAGAGCTCAGATAATGAGATAAACATTGGTGATGATGGTGATGGAGCCTCTACCTCTCAAATTTAAGAAGAAGAAGTTTTGAAGGTAGCCTCCACCTATCATCCCCAAACAACCCCAAACAAAAGTAAAGCTCATACTAACCCAACCAATATCAAACCTTGAAGAGACTTTTATGTAAATTTTTTTTGAACTTTTGGGTCGTGGGCCCTATGGTATATACCCCTACTCCCTTTTCGTTAAATGAATATGGGTTGGTTTTTGCAAATTTGACTTATGTATTACTTTACTACACTTTATACTTTCTTTAATTTTTTCTTTGCTAAGGATTGTTTGGAATTTATTCATCTAGATGAGGTCCAATAGTAGGTAGTACTCCCTTAGCCCCAATATTTCTAAGTGTTGTAAAATAACTTTAATTAGAGAATTTGTTGAAGTAAATCTGAGGGTCCTAATACCTCTAGTAACACCTGTATGATTCTTAAGTCATTATCGTGTTTCTGTAACAGTTCTTTAGACCTTAGAACCATATGGTATCTGATATTCGTAACTTTTAGGACTGATGGTCCAAGATTTTTGTTAAAACACTTAGACCCTTAAATATTTTAGGAATAGAGGAAAACTATTAAATACACTAGGGGTCATAAGACCTTAGATTTAAAATGTATTCAACCTTAAGCCCCCCAACGGGTTTTGAGACCTCTGAGCTTAGGTGTTTTTAAAATTTAAGCCTTATTGTCAGTCATAAAACCTTTGGGATTAGGAATTCTTACATACTCAAGTCCCACAAAGGGACCCAAGGCCTCTAAACTTAGTGATGGGAAACCTAATGTCCCACCAATGTTCATAAGACCTCCAAACTTAGGAAATTTAAGGTTCATAAGATCTCTTGACTTAGAAATATTGAAACTCGATGTCAAACAAAGAATTATACAACCTCTAAACTTAGGAAATTTTAAATTTGAAGTCCCACAAAGGATCATAACCTCTACACTTAGAAAATTGGAAACTTCAAGTCCCACAAAGGATCATAAGACCTTTAAACTTAGAAAATATGGGTTCCTATTAGGATGAAAATCCTTTGAGCCTTTGGGATTTTCACCTTTTGCTATAAAATAGGAATTTTTTTAGATTATTTTATGCTCTTGAACACTTATCCCCCAATTGTTTTTAAAATACAAAAGTTTTATTCCAAGTCTTAGATTTTATAGTTAAAAAGGTGCTTGACATTTTTATTTTAAAAAACCAGAGGTTAAACCTGGATAAGGTTTCTACATATTTGTTTAACTTCTCCCTTTTGAAAAAATATTTTCTTGGTGAGCAAAAATCCTTTGAGCTAACTTTTTATGGGTATTTGGAACTTCGTCAGTTTGAATGGAATCAATGATGAATGTACTAGTGATTCTTTTAGTCTTTTTGGGTCCTTATACATTTAACTATTAACCTTATCTAAGGTTTGAATCCTTCCAACTTGAGGTTTGGATCCTTGACCTTAGCTTAAACCAAGAGCTAAGATTGAAGCCCTTACTAGTCTGTATTTTGGTTCCTTAGACATTAGTTTAAGTTATTGAGATTAGTCTAAAATCCTTTAAACTCATAGTGTGGGTCCTTAGATCATCGTTTTCAAATCTAAGGCCGAAATCCTTACAACTCTTAAAGAAAAAAAAATTAAAACATCTTGGGTAATAGAAAGGTTTGTTTCATTTTATTTTAATGTACATCATTAGAAGTATTTTTTGGATGCTATAAATTCCAAGGGAGAAAACGCTCACACAACTCCACGTCTTTGAGATAATAATAACCCGACCTCATAATTTTGATCATAATATATGGGACTTTGTATCCCATCTTCGCTTCACATAGATTCCTAGTCATGATGGTGACTTCTCTTAAGACCAATTCCCCTACCTTGAATTATCTATAACTAACCATCTTTTTCAATTACGGGTATGTCCTATGCCTGTATGAAGTCATTCGGATTAGGGAATCTCCTCTCTTTTTTATAACTCATTTAGAGACTTGTTGGGTCCTTCATCATTGTCTTCCGGTTCAAATTAAGATACCCTTTTCATGGAAACTTTAATGTCTATTCAGATAAATTCCTTAGTGCCAAAGGTTAGTGCTAATAGATTTTACCCTATTGGACATCTAACTGTGGTCCTAAAGGCCCACAAAATGCTTGTAAGTTTTTCATCCTATATCCCATTATCCTTCTCTATAGTTTTTTTAACTTGTGAAAGATGGTTTATTAGTAAATTTACCTTGTCTATTGGACTAGTGGTGGCATATAGAGGAGTAATGGTTTCTTATGTTATAATCTAAGAAAAACTCTATGAATGTTGGGTTAGTTTGTTGGTGTCTAATATGTGGCCTTGGGCCAAACAAACTAACATATTATGTTATTCGAAATGAAGTTGGTAGTCATTTTCTCCATGGTGGTGTCTAAGGGATGAGCCTTAACTCATTTTGTGAAGTAATCAATGGACACATTATAAAACTTGTCTTGGCCTTGCTGAGGGGCAGAGGTCATACCAAATTGAATCCCCATTGAGAAAAAGGACATTTACTTGGAATCATAGCAATCTTATCGGTTGTATTATTTATAAAAATGTGAACCTCTGGCACTTGTCACAATACTAGAACAAATCCTTGAATTATTTCCCCAATGTTGGACAAACGTACCCTTTCACAAAGACCTTCAAGGCTAAGGTCTTTGGGCCTATATAGACACCACATACACCTTCGTGGAAGTTATTGTTAAGGGCTTTAAATATAACATGGAGAGCAAGAGAGATAGTACTTCTTTCGAGGATTACCAACGAAGTCCATCTCCATTGTTAAAGGATTTATTTACATGCAAGGCTCGTATAGGAGAGTTGGGGTCTATGGTTTGGAACAACAATTGATTTGATTCTTTTTCCTTGGCCATGTCTCTTTCTAACTCTTAGCCTCTTTCGCTCATTGATGTAATTCATTTATGTTTAGCAACCCTTTACCAAATATTTCTAAAGGGAGCTCATATGTAGGCTGTGAAGGATCCAACACCCCTAATAAGTATTCGAGGCCAATCTTTTAACTTTTTAGGACATCTGATCGGCTAAGAGAAGTCTCAAGAGGCCCATTCCTTTCTCTCATTGAAGTGATAGAACTCATCGTATTTTTTACAATCTCTTTATACTAATCCCACACCGTTAGTGGTTAGGAACATCATCACTTATCTCCATGTGGATATAACAGACTCCAAATCAATTAGTAAAGGCCTTCCTAAGATCACTTTATTAGATGATAGGAGGTTTACTACCAATAACTTATTCTAGATATCCGTGTAATAGTATTTTGAGCCAACAGTTAAAGGGAAGGTGACCCGCCCCAAGGAATAAGTATGTTACCCATTAAATCCAATAAATAGGTAGTGAACAGTGGCATGTTCTTAGGGCCAAGCCCCATGAGTTCAAAGGCATGTAAGAACAAAATATTTGTTGAGCTTCCAGTTTCAAGGAATAAACTATTCATGTTAGCATTCCCCATCATCACTGAGATAATAAAAGGGTCGACATGAGGCAGACAAACCCTTTTGAGGTCTTTTTTAGAAAAACCATTGTTGATGTATAAATTTGGGTTTGATAATATTGAAATAATCTTAGCTCAAGTTACCTAATATTTATCATCACGGATAAATATTATAAGCTAAAGAGATTAGAGTAGCGTTGAGAGACAAAAAGATTTTATATGGTTCAACCCAATATGGTACCTATATCTATGGGGGTAATGCCACTATATTTTTAGGGTATGAGTACAATTCTCTAAAGAACCCTCTCTAGGGTTAGGATGAAGTGATTTTGTCTCCCAACTGAGAGAAATAGTAGTCTATTTATAGTAGTTAGACAATAAAGAGATGGAATGCCTTTATACACTAGGTACTTACATATTTAAATGATAACAGGAAGATGCATATTTATTCATGTTCATGGTGACTTGTGATTTATCCCACGTGTGTCTTTTCATATTATTAACTATTCACCTTCATGAATGTGGCCAGCTAGGTGATCGACCATAGGATATCTAAGCTAACCAAGTCTATTTGATATATGAGGACTGAATGATAATACTGACATGTGTCATTATTTTATCATTCCACATGGACTAATTATTTTACAATACAAGAAAATCCCCCAATACTAAATTCTTATCCTTTAGAAGTTGCTCGACATATAGGATATGGTTTGATCGGCTACCAACATCTAGGACTTTATGAATTTCACCCAGTTGTATCAAGGTGGTGGCAAGTTTTTAAATAGTCAGAAAAACAGCGAACCGTCTAAGGGTACGCTGATATTTTGAGTGCCTGGAAAAATGAGACACCGTCAATATCTGAAATGTTGGTACTTTTAATCATTCAAAGTTGGAATTTTAATAAATGTCATCACCCCTATAAATGGTCTCTTCCCCCTCAATATCATCCCATCTTGAATTTTGAATTTATTTTCTTACTATTGATCTTTTCACTTCGTTGTTAAGGAAATAATCGCTACTAAATATTTGTCTTCACTGTAAGAATTCTTTCCTTATCAGGTTTTCCTTTTTAGTTTTTTAAATGTTGAATTTTTTTAATTATAATTCCTTAAAATATTTTAGAAATGAACATACGATCCCTGAGTGGGTGGAGAATGAACTGGTCACCGGCCCATGTGATTTATGAGTTTTACATGAAGGTCAATGGCCTCCCACTTTTTTCATATCGAAGTATTGGGTAACGTTTCCACCTAATCACTTATTTATTTAGTTTTGTTCGTGTTTTATTATGGTCCCAGCCCAAATGGTGTCAACTGCATTAATGAATTATTTGGAACCCATATAGGGATAACTGAGTTGTTGTATTGTTATAGTTCGGGGACCACCACTGATAACGTATAATATTTGAAGATTATATATTCCAATATGTTATTGGTGGTTAATTTTCTTGACTCCATTAAAGATTAGTGGATTATGCCCTAATTACTAAGAATTGGCAGTTTGCCCCTCTTCTTACGGGTGAAGTATTAGAGAAGTAGACTAAAACCATAGTTATGGATTTATTGTTATAATAAAGTCAATTATTCTTAATGAGAATCATGTATCTACATAATGTTTGCATTATTTTATATATTGCTGATTTTTTTTACTCTGACTAGTAAGTGTTCTAGTGTGTAGGGTACGACTTACACATAGAGGATCAGAGCACCAGCTCTTGTGAAATATAAGTTTTATCATTCGTAGTCTTAGATGGAACTAGACACACCATTAGTAGGACTGTAGAACAATATTTTAGTAGGTATATTTTGATTACAGGAAAGTGTATAGTTTCAACTTATTATTCTAGTACACTTTATGTGTATTGATCGGGACCAATTTCAGGGAATTATTTTTATACTGATTTTATAAGACAATGCACACATTGTGATTATCGGGTTTACTAAGGCCCTTAATACGAATATGATCGATAGACTCAAGCACTGGTTATTTATTACTTTGACTTATCAAGTGAGATTAATTATTGGATCAATAATCTCGCTAAATTAGGTAATGGTGATTAATGTATGATGGAGGTCTTTTATGGATGGAATCAATGTCTCAGTATAGACATCGGTGATATCCCCATGAGATACTTATAAGTTTTGTATGCGGTAAACCCTGCTGGTGGATTATGTTAATCCGACACTACAAATAAGTTAAGTTGGACCGCTCAAGGACTTAAAGAAGTTAATAAAATAAATTATTAGTAATTTATTTTGTTAACGGTAATCTGTAAACTTAATATGGGGAGAATTAAGTAATTAATAATGATGAGATTGAAATATAATTCTGAGTTATGGAGTGGAGTTTCAATTGTAATTATTTAGTGGCATTAATTATAATTAAAGGACTTAGATTAGGATAGGAAAAGGATTAGGTTTTATAAGGTCTATTAGGAGCCACATCCTTATCTCTCCTTAGGGTTCCTACTATAGCCTATATATATGCACATAGGTCTCAATCTTTCTTAACCTAGTCATCACTCTTGGATACCCAAAATACTCAAGTTCATACTTGTGAGAAAGAGAGACAATAAAGAAGAAAGAGTAGAAAAGAAGGTGGTTACGAAATAGGAGCCCACCCTCTACTCGTGGCTGTCCATATCGAGAATACAATAGAAGATCGTGAGGGGAATCGAGCTATCACATATTCTGTTCGTGATAAAATGAGATTAAATCAAAGATATCTCACAGGTAAATCCTAAATCAACCTTGTAAGATTTCACATATGTGTATTATTTTTGTAGGTCAATCTATACTCATTTTTAATAGGCCCTTGAACCTCCGCTCTAACAATTGGTATCAGAGTCTTGTTGATACCACGTATAGGTTGAATTCAACCATGTTGTCCAATTAAGACAATTGTATATGTGCATCGATGTTGGGTTGAATATAGATATGTGTTAACTTTTGTTCTGTACTGATCTTATCCCAATATTATGGTCACATATGTATGGTTTTTTTATGTGATTAGATCCCACGATGGTTTATTCATCGTTATTTTTATGCTGGATTAATGTAATATTGATGTAGAATGTGAAATCCTTCATGGAGGTATAAGACATCTGTAATTTATTACTGTTTTTTTATCCTAATTGTCAATAGAGGAGTGTAACAAAATATCGGTGATTGGGGGCAGGTTTTGGCACATACATTAGTTTCGACAGTGTTAAATAGGTGGAACCCCATGCCATCCCAGCATAGTGGCAACATGAAGTGTTCGGGTTCAAGGATGACTATTGTGTTCAAGGATGACCGTTGAGTTCAAAGATGACTCTTGAGAACTCTAATCTACGACAAAGTTGTATCTTAACCATAATAGTCAGGAATCCTTATTTATCTCGATTTTCTTATTTATGTTGATTTATGTCTCTATTATTCATGTTTTAATTGTTGGGTTGTTAATATGTGTTAACGATTCCCTTAGAATTATGGACAACATGGAATACGGACCCAAATTAAATCATGCGGATGCTACATGTGAATAATTCACAATTATTTTGAATTGTGAGACATTAATATGTGTAGTTAGAGAATAAAAAAATGAGTATTTTTTTAACGATCAAGTGTATTTGAATTTTTTTATTTATCACACATTTGCTTAATATATTAAAATAGTGATATTTCGGTATTTTTGGAAATATGTCAAATGTCCTAGGTTTTTCAAATTAATTAAGAATTGGACACATTTTTTTAACCGTCACAATTTTTTTTTAAATTACTAAGTGGGAGAGTGAATTTTCCAAGAGAAAATCCCATGGTCTCCATTAACGATTTGTAGACTTTCAATAATAAGAAAGTCCTCCAACGAGGGATGCAAATCATTGTTGTAGTCAGTATAAATTTCCTTAAGGGTAATTTTGGGTTCATTATTCACATAGGCAGCCCCCAAGGGAGGAGTATATGTGATATGAGATAATCTAAAATTAGTTGGTGGTATACATTTAGACATAAAATAATGGTAGGTTCCCCAAAGAGGAATGTTATGATTTTGTGGGACCAAAGTCTCGTATATTTAATTTTATTTGACATAGGTTTTGTCTCGATAATAAAATTAAAGGAATAACCCTGCTTATTTTTTTTTTTTGGAAAGTAGATTCTCTAAAGAGGAATATTATCCAAATGATAATTGGGGAGCCGATGAATTCTTTTAAAATTGATAATCGATACATTAATTTTATTTTTGAATTCAAAAAAGTTTTATGCCCCATAATGATTCATTTTATTACTTGATTCTCAGTATTAAGATGGGAAGCTCTTTCAATCCACTTGATGTCATTTTTAAGGAAAACAAATTAACTGTACCTAATTATATTTATTGGAAAAGGAATTTGGATATTGTGGTGACTGCTGAAGCGCACAAGTTTGTGCTCTATAAGATATGTCTTGAGAAAACTTGTGATGGGGAAACTGAAAAGGAAACCCAGGATTACCAAAAATGGATTAAGGTTGATGAGATGGTGCGATGCTACATTTTGGCATCTATGTCAAATGTTCTATAACATCAATATCAATTGATAGACACTGCCTATGGCATGATGATGTACCTCAAAGATATGTTTGGGGATTAAAATCCTCTTATAGGGATAGTTGCCTTGAAATAACTCATGAACACAAACATAATTGAAGGGACACCAGTGAGGGAACATGTTTTAAGGATTATGTTTCTTCTCAATGAGCTTGAAATCCTTGGAGCAAAAATCGATGGGGAAACCCATGTTGATATTGTTCTCTAGTCACTGCCTGAGTCCTTTACGTAATTCCCCCTAAATTACAACATGAAAAAAATTTCTTACTATTTGGTGAAACTACTTAAAGAACTACAAGCAGCTGAGGGTCTCATTAAGAAGTCAATAAGTTCTTTTATTACTAAGAAAGGTTCTACTTCTAAGCCTATGGGCAAGAAGCTCGTGGGTGTCAGGGAGGTGTGAAAAAGCCCAAGGGAAAGTGTTTCCAATGTAAGCCATTAGTACATTGGAAGAACCATTATCTAGTTTTCCATAATAAATAGAATAATGCAGGTAAATTCCATTCATTTATCATTGAATCATGTTTTGTGGTTCGTACTACCGGTACCTGGTGTGTAGATACATGAGCCACTAATCACGTTTGAAATTCTTTGTAGTGTTCGAGGAAACCAGGCAACTAAGTGATGGAGATATTTGTCTGACTCTTGGATATGCTACAAGAGTGGAGATACTTTCTATAGGAGACGTTCATTTAATCTTTAATAATGATATGAGTTTATTTTTGAGGGATTATTTTTATGCACCTTACATTAGAAGGAATTTGATTTCAGTTTCTTGTTTAGGCTTTTATGGATATTCTGTTTCTTTTAATAAACTCGTGGTTATTAAGAAAAAGAAATCTTTTATTTGTCCTGGTACATTAGTTTCTAATTTTTATATTGTTAATCCTATCTCTCCACACAACAAATTAATATTTTTCATAATTCAATTGGACCAAATTTAAAGAGAACGGAACCCTCCTCTGTGAACAAAAAGTATCTTTGTCACTTAAACCTAGGTCATATTAATATAAAAAGATTCATAGACAGGTAGAAAGTGGGAAATTGAGTTGACTAGAAGTCCATCCACTCCCAGTTTGTGAATCCTGTTTGGAAGGTAAAATGAACAAGAATCCTTTCTCATCTAAGGGCTATATAGACAAAGAACTATTGGAATTGGTTCATTCGGATCTATATGGTTCGATGACAACCCAAGAAAGAGGGGGATTTGAGTATTGTATGACTTTTATGGATGATTACTCAAGGTATGGGTATGTTTAACTAATGCACCATAAGTCCGAAGCCTTCGAGAAATTCAAAGTGTATAGGGAAGAAGTGGAGATACATCAAGGTAAAAGTATTAAGACACTACAATCAGATCGTGGTGGCGAGTAACTCTTAGTGGAGTTTAGGCAGTATCTAGAAGATCAAGGTATCATATTCTAATTATCTGCACCTGGTATGCCTCAGCAACATGGTGTAGAAGAAAGGAGGAACATGACTCTTTTGGTTATGATTAGGTCCATGCTGAGTTATACATATCTCCCATATTCCTTTTGGGGACATGCTTTAGAAATGACCACTCATTTACTAAATTTGGCACCTTCAAAGGTGGTCTCTACTACACCCAAGGAATTTTGGATTAGGCACAAGCCCATTATGAAACATATTTGGATCTGGGGTAGTCCAGCACATGCGCTAAAGAGGGATCCTAATAAGTTGGAATCAAGATCAGAAGTTTTTTTCTTTGTAGTTTATCATAAGGAAACCAAGGTTTTTTTTATTCTATGATCCGAAAGATCAGAAGGTCATTGTTAGCACCAATGCTCGATTCTTGGAAGAGGATTGGCGATGGATCATAAACCTAAAAGTAATGTTGTTCTTAAATAATTGCGAGGTAACCGACAAGATTCTTCAACACCATCAATACATGATAAAATAACACAACGTGTTGACACTAGTACACCAGCACATGGACCAACTCGTCGTAGTGGGAGGGTTATACATCAACCCGAATGACTTATGTTTTGAGGAGAGTCTTATGAAAAAGCCCCTGATAAACTCGAAGTCGATCCATTTAATTACAATGAGGCTATCTAAGATAAAAGTGCATAACTTTGTCTTAAAGATATAAATTTTGAGATGAAATCTATATATTATAATCAGGTCTAGAGTCTTATAAATACACCCGAATGTATAAAACCCATAGGACACAAGTGTTTCTATAAGAGGAAAAGAGGGGTGGAGGGAAGGGTTGAGACCTTTGAGGCATTGCTTGTTACAAAAGGGTTTACTCAGAAATTGGGAGTCAAATATGAGGAAACGTTTGCACTGGTAGCTATGATGAAGTCCATCCGAATTCTCTTATCCATTGTGCCTCATTTCGATTATGAAATTTGGCAAATGGACGTCAAGATTTCATTTCTTAATGGGAATCTTTATGAACATATCTATATGGTTCATCCAAATGGTTGTATTGCTTAAGTCCAAGAGCATAAATTATTTAAGCTTAAGAAGTCCATTTATGGAATTAAGCAAGCATCTAAAACTTGGAATGTTTGTTTTGATCAGGCTATCAAATCTTTTTGTTTTAATCAATGTCCAGATGAGTATTGTGTGTACAAGCAACGAAAATGTAGTGTTGTTTTTAGTATTATATGTGGATGACATTCTTCTTATTGGAAACGATGTTAGATTGTTATCTTCGGTTAAAGTGTGTTTGTCCAGCCAATTCAATATGAAAGACTTAGGATAAGCTAGTCATATTCGTAGGATCATGCTAATGTGTTATCACAAGAAAAGGATGTTGGGTTTATCATAAGAAACTTATATCGATTCCTTTTTTTCCAGATTTATCATGAAAGATTCCAAGAAAGGGTTCCTCCCTTTCAGATATGGAATCTCTCTCTCCAAGGATCAGTGTCCTAAGACACCTAATGAAATAGATAAGATGAAAGGCATTCCTTATGCTTCGGTAGTCGGGAGCCTTATGTAAGTTATGGTATGAACTAGACCTGATATATGCTTTGTTATTGGCATGGTTAGTAGATATTAGTCCAACCCTGCGTAACAACACTGGACTGCGGTAAACCATATAATCAAATACCTAAAAAGAACACGAGATTATATGAAAGTTCAAAAGGCAGAGAGTCTAGTACCCATTCGGTACACCGACTCAAATTTTTAGTCTGATAGAGAATCCAGAAAGTCTACCTTTGGATATGTGTTTACCCGAGGAAGTGGAGCCTTTAGTTGGAGAAGTATCAACCAATATTGCATTGCTTATTCCACCATGGAATCTGAATTTGTGGCGACCTCCAAGGCAACACAAGGAAGCAGTATGGCTTAGAAACTTCAAAATAGATCTAGGAGTGGTACCTTTAGTTCAATCGACTATTACACTTTATTGTGGTAATAGAGGCCTGGTTGGTATCTCAAAGGAACCCAGGATCCATAAGAGAGGTAAACTCATTGAGCGTAAGTAGCATCTTATTCGAGAATTTGTATAGCAGGGTGATGTCACATTTATGAAGATTGCATCATAGAACAACCTAGCAGACCCTTTCATAAAGAGCTCACCAGCCAAGACTTTTGATAGTCAAGTAGAGAGGATGGGAGTGAGATCATTTGCAGCATGGCTTTAAGTTTAAGTGGGAGATTGTTAGAGAAGTAGACTAAAATCATGCTATATGTAATAATTTTAGTTATGGATTTATTATCATAATAAAATCAGTTATTCTTATTTTAATGAGAATCATGTATGGACATAATGTTTGGAGTATTTTATATATCACTGATGTCTTTTATTCTGCCCAGTAGGTTTTCTGGTGTATAGAGTACGACATACACAGAGAGGATCAGATAACCCGTTCTTGTGGAATATAAGTTTTATCATTCACAGTTTGAGATGGAACTAGACACACCATCAGTAGGACTGTAGAACAATATTTTAGTAGGTCTATCTTGATTACATGAGACTGTATAGTTTCAACTTATTGTCCTAGTACACTTTGTGTGTATTGAACGGGACCAATTTGAGGTTATTATTTTTATATTGATTTTTTAAGACAGTGTACATCTCGTGATTATTATGTTTACTTAAAGCTCTTAATCCAGAAATGATTGATGGATACAAGAACTAGTTATTTATTACTTTGACTTATCGGGTGATATTCATTATTGGATCAATAATCTTGATAAATTGGGTAATGGTGATTAATGTACGGTGATTGTCTTTTATGAATGGAGTTCACGTCTCGGTATACCGATTGGTGATACCCCTTGAGATATTTATAAGTTTTGTATGTGACAAACCCTATAGGTGGATTATGTTAATTCGACACTACAAATAAGTTAAATTGGACCGCTCAAGGACTTAAAGAAGTTAATAAAATAAACTATCAGTAATTTGTTTTATAAACGCGTATCTATATCCTTAACATGGGGAGAATTAAGTAATTAATAATGAGGAGGTCGAAATATAATTTTGATTTAAGGAGTGGAGTTGCAATTATAATTATTTAGTGGTATTAATTATAATTAGGGGACTAAGATTAGGATCTAGGAAGTATTAGGTTTTCTCACGCCTATTAGGAGCCACATCCTTATCTCTCCTTAGGGTCCCTATTGTATCCTATATACATGCACCTAAGCCTCATTATTTCTTAACCTATCTGTCACTCTTGGATACTCAAAATACCCGAGTTTATACTTGTGAGAAAGAGAGACAACAGAGAAGAAAGAGGAGACAAGAAGGTGGCCATGAAATAGGAGCTCACCCTCTAATCATGGATGTCCGTATCGGGAATAGAGTAGAAGATAGTGAAGTAAATCGAGCCATTAAATAATCTTTTCGTTATAAAATGAGAGAAAATCAAAGAGATCTCATAGATAAATCCTAAATTAGCCTCGTAGGATTTCACGTTTGCGTAGTTTTTTTTTTATAGTTCGACCTATACTCGTTTTTCATAGACCCTTGGACTTCCGCTCCAACATGAAGAACACATTGGGGCAAGGTGCAGTCAGGAAGGGCATGACATAGGTTAGAACTTATCTTATTTGCATATTTCTTCTTTGTTAATTTCAATTTACCCATTTACTAATCGGTGTTCCTGTATTTGTGCTTGGTAGAGTGAAAAAAGATGCACCTGTCACCTAACTCCGAGGTAAATTGTTCTAATTTAAAACTCATTTGGTCTATTAAGCAGAGACTTAAGGAAAAACATCCTCACTTGACTTTAGTACTATTGGAGTATCAAAGCTCCGTTACTTCATTTTTCGCTTTGCCGACTAGCGATATTCATATAGCCTCCATTGATCGAGAGGAGCCGACTTCATTTTCTTCGACTGGTGATTTAGAATATTCTCACTGAGAGTGGAATCTTGTTGATGGAGGTACTTCATCCTCTTTTGATTCTTTAGACAAAAATTTGGTGTCAATTGTAACTCTTTCCCTGAAAGATATGGTGAAGAGGAAGGTTCCCATCCTCCTAACAGAAGCCAAGTCCCCTTTGTTGGCTAAAAAGAGAAATATTGAGGAGGGAAATTATAAATTCCCTTTGATGGTGGTACACAAAGAGGTTAAGACCCATGAACCTATATTTAAGAGGTTAAAGAAAGGATATAATAATTTCCAGGAGTTTCTGGAAAAAAGTCAGGCCGACTAGGGCTCAATTGGTGATGCTTCTATTGCAGTGAACTCTTGACATGCTCAAGGTCATATCTTTAAAGCATGTCTAGTCAAGGAGTAACTGGATGAACTACTTGGCCTAGATTCTTCCAATCAAGTCAGAGAGGCATATCTTCATTTTCACCTGCTATTTAGTCAAGTTGTGGCCACCAATACGTTTTACTATAAGATGATACTTCAAATGCAAAAGGATCATAAAGAATCTCTTGAAAGTTTAATTGTTGATTATGAAAAGAAGTTTGCCTGAGCAGTGAGAGAGGTTTTGACTAAATATTGTAGGACATTTCATCAGTATTTTCCAAAAGGAGATTTGTGATGAAGTGTGAGGTGAACAAGTGCTCGGGTGGTAGTTAGTTTGTTAGAGCGAGCAAATAACCTATTGAGAGATAACCTGGAGGGATTACAGAAGTCAACCAATTTCGATCAAAGAAAAAGATTTTCTTTTTTAAGAAAAATTACACCATATTGATGGAAGAAATTGAGATTCTAAAGAAATCTATGGGTGGTCAAGCATCAAGGCAGGTCATGGTTGCTCGCCCAATAATTAAGGAGGAAAGAACCAAAAAGATGTTGGAAGATTACGCTAACTTGATAAACAACCAGTCGACGAACATAAAAGGTTGAATGAGAATGTGGATCATTTGACTTTCCATTTCCATAAGTAACCAAGTACCTTTTGGATGAATGGGTATGAATGACTTAGCACATATGGGTGAAGAACTGGAGCAATGTAACGTCCCAACTCGAATTTGGGTCACTGTTGGGTCAACCCATACCGAGTTAAGGAGTGAAAGGGGGAGTGGGAAGATCCATTTACTTTATGAAAGAAAATCCTTTACTTTGCTTTATTAATTAAAAATTAAATTTGCTAATTTTAACTTAAGAAAAGAAGTGGCCACTTTAAGTGATTAGCTAATTTACAAGGTTTATTTATGAAAATCCAATTTGGTCCACAATTTGAATTAAATAGGAAAGAAACCATGTTCAACCTGTATTATTACAAATCGTGGAAATAGACCCAAATAAAATTTTAAAGTACTGAATGTTCCAAATAATAAATTTCTAATGTTCAAAATAAATTACAGAGCATCTAGGAATGTGAGTTTCCCTCCTGGGCCTTACTTGCGTCGTTTTCGAGTTCCCTACTTTATGTACCTAGGTGGTGTGGGGTTTTTATCACAAAAACAGGGGTGGGAGAATGCTCAACAGGGTGGGTAATACTAATCTATACATTTTCTATAAAATACTGTACAAATATCGTGTATTTTAATCAATTTCCTAAAACATTTAACTGTTCAACTAGTATCAGTGCAACTATCATGGAATTCACCCGAAACGATGAGCTCACACTCACACTTATGCAATTTCATCATCCTTTACTGGTTCTAGAGACTAATTAATCATATTTTTATCCTTTAGTCTCAGTTACTACATTTCATTAGGTTTTCTTACTTAAACATTACCAAGTACAACCATTATCATTTTCGTATTACTTTTTCTTTTCTCGAAATCATCCAACAACAACTTACTTTAATGGGATCCACACATCCGGATATTCTACCATATTCCATTTCTAGTGAATTTGGGTCTTTCACCCCATGGCACTCGGCCCTCCTTAATTTTTCTGGTGTCATCTGAGTCCAATTAATAACGTGTTTTCATATTTTTAACTAATGCCCACATTATTCCATCATTTTTACTATTTTTCTCATGCTACGATTTTAAGTCATTTATTTACCTTTCAATGTGCCAAAATTTGACTTTATTCATTTTGACCCAAAATCGATTGATAGGGTCTCGAGAGGGAGCCTAACCCCTAGGACCGTCGGGTTTGTCAAAATCACTGTTTTATCCCCTTTTTCGTTATAATTTGTGAAAAACATATTTATTTTCATTTGGCACAAGAATTAAGCCATTTTGTTCCAAACATTTTGTCTAAAACTTTATGTCCAAAATCAATGTCATCCATTTTATGTTTATTACATAAAATTTTACGTTCCAACATTAAGACCATTTTTTGCCAAAGTTCATAGTCTTGCGTTATGATCATATGTGAACCTCTATATTATTTTTATTCATCAAAATAATATTTAGCATACTTTGTGGCTGTTTTTCCCTACTTTTCCATTTCATCACAAAACCTAATTTAACATATATAATTAAGTCTACAACATCATCATTTATCATACTACATGTTCCTACATGTTTAAAAGAGGATTTCAGGCCTAGAAATACCTCAAATGCATTCAAATCAATAATAATCATGGGTTTATGTATGTTCAATTGAGTTCTTATATATTTCAATGCAAATGCCATATTTTGTAAGAAGACCCATTTTAGCACGTTGTCTGGTAAGAAAACTCCATTTTTGCAAGCTAAATATTTTATGAAATAATTACATTTTTGGCATTAAAATCCATCTAGCAATCATCCTACATAATTTCCACAGCTATAAAACCTTGAAAACATAGAAGAGGAAAACCCTACCTTTGGTTACAAGATGAGGAACATAAATGGATGGCGTGAAATCTCCTAAGACTCCTAAGCTTCAAGACTCCAAAGTTCCTTTAGAAGCTCCTAAAAACCTTCTCTATAAACTTTGCTCCACCACTTTTTTCTTTGAAACAAGCTTGACAATGGTAGAATGGATGTTAATATGGTGTAACTTATGGTATATGAGTGGTGTCAAGGCTTATGAATGGAGGAATAAGGGTTGGAGAGGGAAATATGGGTGTAATAACCCTCACCCTCCCCTCTTATAACCCACAAAAACCCATTTATAAACTCCACCCTAAACACACCAAAAAACATATCTTCCCATCCAAACTACCAAAATGTGACACATGTTAAAAAAGAGGTTTAAAAACATGAGAGTGCACAAGGGCAAACGTTTTTAACCAAATTTTGCCCAATCGTTCAAACGAGTATGGGCTTCATTCTAATGATACTGACTGCTCATTCTCACGTCCATTCGAACGAGCTTCTAACGAGGGTGACTTGACATGCATGAGGGTCTCGTTCGATTGTAGTTAGAAGTCTACATTGATTGAAGTGGTCTTCTCATTGCAACCAATGTACCTCATTCTAGTGAGATGAGAAACTAGTTCAAACCACTTTGAGTTCGTTTGAACCACCCAGATTCTCGATTATTCTAATTTGGCCAAATAACTTGAAATAATTTCATTAAGGCCACTAAAGCAATTGGATATAGGGATGAAAGTCCATATATTAATAATTCAAATCCCAATAATTGCTCATGATTACAAATTACATGGAAAATAATAAATTATTGGGATGAGGTATTACATTCTCCATTCCTTAGGAGATTTCATCCCCAAAATGAGAACAGCCGATTAAGGGAAGAGTTCTAGATTCTTCTTCTATATATCTGACGTGTGTTCCCAAGTCAAACCTTCAACATCTTGAAACACCCAAAGGATGTTTACTGACAGGATAACCTTGTTACACATGAATCTCTCCTCGTGGTCTAAAATGGATATGGGTCGTTTAGGGAACATGACATCTTCCTCCAACTCGATGAGGTTTCATTCGATGATATGATGGGGGTCGTGGAGATAATTCTTATGCATAGAGACAGGGAATATGTTATTCACTTGGGACAACTATGGAGGCGGTGCCAAACGGTATGCCACGTCCCCGATCCGTTCCAAGATTTCAAAGGGGTCGATGTACCATGGGCCATCTTTCCTTTCCGCCCAAACTGTTGACTACGAGTCCTTGCCCTAACCTTAAGCATCACATATTCACCTACCCAAAACTCTAGGGGTACTCAACAGTTATCGACGTATTTTTTTTACTGGCTCTGCCCTATCATGATCCTTTTCGAATTACCCAAACCTTCTCAGTCATCTCCTTGATCAATTTTGAATTAATGAGATGCTTCTCTCCCACATTGTCCTAAAAATTTAGAGATCCTCACAATCTATGATAAAGCTCCTCAAAGGGATCCATCTTAATACTCGCCTGATAGCTGTTGTTATAGGAGAACTCTACCAGATGTATATTCTACACCTAACTAGCCTAAAAGTAGAGAGCGTAAGCTATTACATTGTCGTCCAGAATTTGGATAGTTCACTCTGACTGCCCGTCTATCTCAGGAAGGAATGTAGTACTCATGTTCAACTCGATACCCAAATCTTATTGAAATTTCTTCCAAAACCAAAATACATATCTAGGATCACTATCTAAGACAAACGAGAGAGGGACATCATGAGGCTTGACTATTTCTCGGGCATATAACCTTGCCAATTTAGCCACATTGCTCGTGAAATTCATCGATAAGAAATGTGAAAACTTTGTGACCCGATCCACTATAACCCATACCGCATCATCACCATGCTCAAACCATGGTAGCGTTGTTACGAAATCCATTGTAATGTGCCCCCTCTTCCATTTCGCCACAGTTAGTTATTGCAACAACCATGCTGACGTGATACCCCGTTTATTAAAATAAGAGGTGGCCAACCCACTACACCAATAAAAATAGGAATCTTAAATGGTCCATTCTTAGCGTTACTGTCGCATGATAATAATATGAGACAACCACCAAATAGTTTGAAAACAAATGTCATATGTAGTTTTGAAAATTTGATAAAACTAATTTTGACAATCCAATTTCTAACGTAAGGTGGATATATCTAAAGACATGTAATACAAAAGGTTACACCGAGTATTATAGTAGACATGAATAATAAACTTGGGCAACACGGAAGAATATACCGATAGATCATATCTAGAATATCCAAAAGAGACTGATGCGTCTAAGACAAAAATCCTACAACATCCATAAAAATGATGTAGCTCCTTGATACTAAGAAAGAAATATCGAAGTGGGCGTCCATGTGGCGGAGCACCTGAGCACAAATAAGAACCATACAAAAAGGATAAATATAAACGGGCCAGGGCCCGACTTGATATGATATACAGGTGAATAAAATGCATAACAATTATGAATACTAAACATCATAAACATGTTAAGTTAGCTCTTCATTAGAAGAATCATCCTCACCTCTCTTATAAGTGCACATCCTAGCGCCATACCATTCCATTTAAGTTGAACTACCCATCTAATTAAGAGGAATAACCTAATTCTAGTCAAGATGCTTAATTTTCCAATTCATAAAATATATCTTCACAAGTTTATTAGTCATCGGGGATCATATGCAATAAAATTGATTTATAGATTCATTAACTCATTCATATGAAATTCCATATTCGCGAGAACAATTACAATCATAACATAATGGTTCTAAGACCATCCTTCATGGAGTCACCCCATTGGATGCGCCCCTAAATGCTATCATCATCCAAGGCCTATATTTAAGACCACTTAGGTACCCTAAATCGCAACACCTGGGAAGCAACCATATACATTCGATAGTGAGTCATAACCATACCCAGAATTACCTCACTTCGAATAAAACAATCATATAATGTAACCAACGATCCTATGTCCCGAGGATTATATTCTCCCTTCATCGTTAGCCAGGGGATTTACCCCATTCACGTAACTTCCCTCATGATAGCATTTAGAGATGTAGGTATGTGTGTTCCATAGTAACAAGATATACCAATTAAACGTATACTTCTTATTTTTGAAACCATATGTGCATAACAATTTATGCTACAAAGTATAATTACCCTCACACTAGCCCCCCCAAAGTCCAAAACGATACTACCCGACTTTACCCTAGTCCTAGACTCGTTTACTAGATGAAATGAGACATTAAGTTCTACTAAATAGTCCCCAAAATAAGCCTGGATACCCCCTTACTAACCTAGGGTATTAATCCCCCTTATGTGAGACCCTAATACTCCTTAATACATCATATGTGAAGGTTCCTAAGCCTTAAACCTAAAAGAAAAGGAGTAGAAAATAAGTTGGAAAATTTTCCTAAAACATCAGGATTTTCGAATCGATTCGCCAAGGGCCGAATCGATTCCCCCTAAAAGCGAATCGATTAGCACAAAAAGTGAATCGATTCGTATGAGAAAACCAACCTTATGTCTAAGCCCGAATCTATTCGACCTTAACATGAATCGATTCGGTTTCTCAGACCTGTAGCCACCATCTTATCAAATCGATTCGCTAAGGAGGGCGAATCGATTCACCCTGGTCGGGATGCCTAGTTGTGGTTACGGGTTGATCATAACCCTAAATCCCCAAAACCTATTTTCTTCCATCAAACCCAACATCATCAACTCATAACTTCTCTAAATCACTTATTTAAGTTAACATACTAGGAGAGACCATTTAAAGCGAGTTTAGATCATTTAATTTAGGCTTTAACCAACAAAATCATCAAATCCCATTAATGGTTCAAAATCAATAACACTAACTATAAATACAAATTACTCACACCCAATCATATATTTATGCAAGTTAAAAACTTGCCTCAAGATTGTAGCCTCGGATTATCTTCTCGTTGCAATAATTCCAAGCCCCTAATCACCAACTCTCTATTTTCTTTTCTTTCTCTCATTTCTCTCAAGCTCTCACTTATCTCTAATTTTCTAGGTTTAGAGATACATAAATGAGGTATAAATTCTCTAGAAAGAGTTAAATGGATAAATACATTAAGTCCAACATTAAATGCTACTACCTATTTAAAATGACTCGTAACATCATATTTAAGTCATAACTAGTCAAAAGTACCCCCAGAACCCAAAAACACACATGGCACTCATTTTGACTATCTCAACCATTTTCGGACTAACCGTGCCATCTAAACTTACATCCGAGATATCATTCATTATTTTCTATTTCAACATAAACTTAATCATTCTAATAATATGGAATATAAATCATAATCGTCACATTAAAGCCTAGCGACTCAACAAAATATAATGTTACACTATTTACATTCGCTTAACGGTAAATATGCAAAACTCAGTAAATATTTACTCTTAAATCACTTAAAGTAATATTTACTTCCACTTCCTCTATTTTATTTAATTAACCCACAAGGCAATTTAATATAAAAATAATTACTCAAAAGTAAGGGGTATTACAACTAGCTTCTTGTGCTCGACTTTTACTTGCTAACACGTACGTCGCCACATCTTATTCCATTACGGACCATCATAAATATCTACAAAGGTCCTTATACATCTTAGCAGCATCAGGAATTATGCTTAAGTGTGAGAGATTGGCCTTTACCATAGCCTCATCGTGAAGCTCCTCGATAATAGGGACAATCAGTCGACCCTTATGTCGCACCCCGCCTTCCTTATCTATGGTAAGATTGTCAAACACTTCCCCATTCAGAATACAGTCCGGATACTTAGCAAAATCATGATCACACGACTGAGCATCAAGAACTTTTTACTGAATAAGTGTCCTATCCGACATGCCCCATAGGTATGCCCTCTCATATCGCCCCTGAAAGTGCAAGTCAAACTTCTGTAACTCCCCAAATATCTTCACCCAATGACATGGCATTACTATAAGGGTGACACTAGAATTCCTACCAAGAGCATAAGCCACCACATTGTCCTTACTAGGGTGATACTCCAATGATAAATCATAATCTTCCATCAACTCCATTTATTGTCTCTGGTGGAGATTAAGATCACGTTGAATGAAAATGTACTAAAGGCTTTTATGGCCGGAAAGCACCTCAAACCATTCTCCGTACAACTAATACCACCATCTCTTAAGTTCAAACACTACAATAGTTAGATCCAAGTCATGGGTGTATTAGTTCCTCTAATTCACCTTTAATTGGTGGGATGCATAGGATACCACCTGACTATCCTTCATTAGCACTACTTCGAGTCCTGAACTCGAGGAATCATAATTAGTTGAATAAATCATCACTACGGGTCATTGGGTACTTGTTCTTTATTATCACCCTATTCAATTGTCTATAATCGATACAAAGTCACTGGGTGTTATCCTTTTTCTTTACAAAGAGGACAAGGGGCTCCCCATGGGGACACAAGGGGGTGAATGAATCCGTTTTTGGTTAGATCCTCCAACTGAATCCTTAGGTCCTGAAATTTTTCCAAAGCCATCATGTGAGGTGGAATAGATATGAGTGAGACACCTTGATTGACCTCTATAGAAAAATACACCTACTGTCGTGGTGGTAATCCAGGGAGATCTTTAGAGAATACATAGGGAAACTCCCACACCATGATGTAGTCTAAAATAATACCATCGGGCTCATATTGAGCCACCAAGCCGCTCAACCAACCAAAATACCATTTCGGCTCTCGAATTATAGAAAAGTTATAAGGGTAGTCAATGCCCTGCTCACTGCTAAAGCAATGACGAGACCCATCTGGGAGTGATACTAGGACACTATGTTGATGACATTCAATGATAGCTTGAAAATATGATGGACAATCCATACTGAGGATCATATCGAACCCATCCATGTTCATAAGGATCAGATCATACTCCAAGACATAATCTCCAACAATGATCACACATCTACGGAAGAACTACACCACCACCCACCAAAAACTCGATGAAGATAGGAGGACGAAAACGATCCACTTTCAATCCCAAACTAAATGGTAAGGAACTCGATATGAAGGAATGCGATGCGCTAGAATCAAATAATGCCTTTACCCATGTATTGTAAAAAAGTATCATACCTTTCATCTGTAATATTAATACTTTGAATCAAGATACCCTAATTATTTTTTACCCCTCATAGAATATATAGACTTAAAAGTATCCTCAATAATTATAAAACTAGTCTACAAAACCTACAATATTACTAAATTACCTAGGTACCCTTGAAGTTTTAAATATTATAAAAATAACAACTAAAATTTTGAAAAAAATATTATTTAACCTATTTTTAACCCCTAGACCTAAACCTTATATGAAATTAAACCTCTAAACATCAACTAAATAAAAATTTCATTTTCATCTCTAATATTTTTCTAAAATCTCAAAAATGCCCATAAACTTTACAAAAGTAACATTTTTGAGCTAAATAAGTGTATATACTTTCAACCAAGGACTAAAACCTAAACCAACATTACTTTCATTCCCCCCATCCCCTCATCGACCTCCACCTAAGAAAATGAGTCCAAAATCACATGCCATTAGCATGTCAACATGTGAGGAACAAAGTTTTATGAACTTATCATCTTCAACAATGGATGAATCCACCTACAAACCAAGTCAATAACATATCCTCCTACAACCATAAAAATTTCCCACTAGCAAAACCTCCAAAACTCACCACTTCAGTATACACAAAACTCAAAATTTTCCTTCAAAACAGATATCCTATCATTTTTTCCTTATATTTCATTATTTGAATACCAAACATTTTATGTGTTGATATTATACGTATATCAATCAAAACAGTAGACTGTTTACGTCCAAAACAACACTATTCAAAGAAACCCGAAAAAAACTCGTCTAAAGCTTGAGCTTAAATGTGAATTTTGATTTCTTGATTGTAAATTAGTTTTGACGTAAGGAAATGATTTATTATGAACTTAGGATCTCTAGTGCATAATTTGTTTGTGAAAAATCATAACTTTTGAGCCTCAATTGCTCGAAGGTATTTTCTGTTTCTAAAAACAAAAAACTTCAAATTCTGCATAACCAGACCACCTCAATCCTTCAAACTAAATCAAATGCTTCCTTAGGATAGAAGAAACACAACCATACTCATAAGAACCTTCGTCATATTAAATAGATCCTTGGAAGTTTAGTTAAAATTTTAAAAAATACATAGTTTCATAACTCAAAGAATACTGAACCTCAATCCATAGAACTTATATTTTTGGATTCCTTGTAAAAAATTAGGTTGGGTTGGTTAAGGAATCATCTCAAATTTTTCAGGAAATCAGGAGTTATCTTAGGTCAATGTTTTTCAAACCCTAGTCAACTGTTGAGAGGTTGAAGATGAACTTTTCAACTAAAATGATTGACCAGGCGCGTGGCTCGTCAAATTTTTTTTGAAGGTTTTTCCAATATTTTTATTTTATTTTTCTGGTCAAAATGGTATAAGGTAAGGCTGTGTTTGGTCAAACCTAGCCAAAATTATGAAAAAAAGGTTTTATGTTTGAAATATTTTCCCTAAATTTCAAATGGACCCTTCTTGACTTTTTTAAGTTATTAATTTTAACCCTAAACTTTTCCTATAAACACTTTGAGGTATTTTAAGTGAAAAAGTTTTCTACACCAACTTTCGAATTTGACCCTCATCCTAAGATTTTAAAATCCCAAATTAATTATAATTATCCCCATAAATATTAATATACATAGATTTTAGTATAAATTGTCCAAAGACAACCCCATTTACTACAATACTTATTCACACAAACATTTATATAGAGATAATCAAGTATTGGCTCTTCCTGTGCAAGTTTGTCTTGCATAGTAATTTTTTGTATATTTGTTTAACTGCTATTGAAATCATTCCATGATAGCCCTATTTGGTTCCAAGTATGTGTAGAGATTACCGTACTCATATGTTACTATATCACTGAATGTTTTAATTACGATCAATCAGATCAATTTCAACCTTCTCATCTAATAACTTATATCATGACAAGTTGTTGTAACGATCAATTTACCCTTTAAATTTTTTTCATTATTATTTATTTAAAAATATCAGTAATTACTAAGGAGTAGACTGATATGTTATGTCACGAAATTTTCTATTTGGCCTAAGGTATCAGATGATTGAGAGATGGAGTTTAGCTGCATAGGTATGAATGTCACTTCAAATTTGTATCTACCCAATTATTTTCCAAAGGTTTTGGATTATTTATTATATGGTTTTATTGATGGATTATTTAATTCTATACCAACTTTGAAATCCAAAAATTATGGGAATATTAGTTTTAAAACTCTTTGACTTTATTATTTAAAGTATAGCAACATCTTTATTCTGTACACACTCCACCTTCCATCTATACAGACAATTGTTACAAAATTGGTAAAACCTACTTAACATATTTGTGTTACTTCCTTTTTCCTTCAAATGTCCTAGGGAAAAGAGGATAGTTTCTATTTCTTTTTTGTGACACACACACGTCACTTGTTTTCATATGTAATTTACCCTTGTAGTGGTAATACATTGTATGACGTTTTAATGAATAAAGATATATTTTTCGCCTAAATCAGGGTGTTACAAGTTGTTGTCAGAGCATGTGTTAACATTAACATTTCGCTGAGTTAGAATCCTATACAGGAAAAATTCTATGAAAGATTAGTTATTCTATCTTTCCATATCTTATTTATCAATATCATATAGTAAATGTCGTTTTACATCATCAACATGTGGAACTCTCTTTTATTTAGTTTGGATATTGTTCCTACCAATCATTGGGACACTACTATTAGAGAAAAAGTATTTGCTCAACTCAGAGAGATGATTCGCATTATGGATGAGGATTAGGGAGACTCAAGCAATGATGTGAAGTGACTGGTGTTAACAAATAGAGTTTTAGGAGAAGTGAACTTCATGGGGGAAATAAGTGATTACATAGATGATTCGATTATACTCCGAAAAAGCAAGAAATCTTGTTCTATATAATGTACCACCATTTTCACTGCCTTATCCCGAGGCTACATCAAATGGTGCCCTTATCATTTTATTTTCTTCACATTCAAGTGATTCTACTGAAGATGACCCATATGAGCCTAATGGCTTTTTCGATGATCCAGATTCTAAGTCTTTAGAGACTGTTGTTGATGTTCCTGCTTAGGAAAGATCCAAAATCAATAAAGTAATAAAACCGTCACTCCTAATGTAACATAACAAAATTAAGTAATGTATACAGTGTTCCCAACTACTATTTAGGAGGTTGACCAACTCTAACTTAAGTAGAATAGGTACTATTGTGAAATATTACCCTATTGTAACATATAATTGTATCTTTTATATAATATAAGTATGCTTGTGATATATTCTTGTTTTATGTTCTTATGTATTATTGTGACTGTTCTATCATATTTTAGGATGCTTAGTAATTGAATTCTATAACAACACACCTTGAATTAACCTTTAGTTCCTTAAATAAACAAATTTCCACAGCAAAACCCTAACTTTTCCTTGAATTACTTAAATACCCCTATAAGTAGAATTATAATACTTTACAAATTCCTATACCTACTTGACCTCAACTTTCACTCAAAGTTTCACCTAAGAACATATATTTTATAGGATTTTTATAAACAAATCAATTAAGTTTGCATAATTACACAAATTACCCTAAATTTTGATAAAATAAACTAAAAACCTTAAAACATATATGAAAACAACCCAAGGATATAAACTTAAACCCAAACTTATTTACCGTATAACTCCTAGTGACATGGCACCAACTGGACAACCAACATTGTTTGTACCATGTGGGTAACCTATAGTACCCATTTTACATCCAAATGGATCTACAATGGAGACCTGTGTAAATCAACCCAAACTATCAACTCCTGTTTATCAACCCTATAAATACCTCCTATTACCTCAGTGAAAATCCATACCAGTTGAATGCAATTTCAAAGTAAACTTTTACATTTCTATAATTTTATATATGAATACTTATTTTTTGAATGTGTTTATGTTTTTGCATATTGACACGACCACAAATGTGTCTAGTGTGCATGCTATTTAGGCTCAAGTGCAAGCCTTATCGCTCCAGTAATAATCCGATAAGTCAGGTATCGATCCTTAGGGAAACAGGATGAACGGAGTCATAACGACGTTGGAAAGATGAAAGTAACCTAACTTTGACTTCTAAAAACAAAAAGATGATTTGAATTGTGAAATGACTGCAGATAAATGCAGTTTTGAAAATGATTAATTACTGGAATTAGGACTAAATTAAATACAATTACTTCTAATTAACCTAAAGGTCAATGACGATTAAACTAAAGCTTTAACTATAAGATGAGAAAGATAGGTCGGGTTACAATCCCCCACACCCTAGTAATTCACTTCATAGGATACTAGATTCAGAATTAAAGCTTTAAATGAATCGGACTCTGTAATGCTCCTAAGTATTACATATATGATGGATCGTAACCTGCATAGTACGTAATCAAAGGTTGAATTAAAATTCGGTCTTTATTTCTCCTAAGTATTACATATATAAGGGATCGTAGCCCGCACAGTATGTAAGCAAAAGTTGAATTAAAGTAGTATCGTATTAACTACTATATAATTCATCTAGGGTTTTAATTCCAATTTCTATTTCCACTGTCGTGAATTACATCGGGTGGGGTTTATGCACCCCAACCCTTGAAAACTTAGCCGGACATATTAAAACTAGAAGAAAACATGTTTTGACGGAAAGAAAACATTTTTTCCGACAATTGAAAGTGAGGAATAATGAACTTACTACTAAAGCATTAACTACTGCAGCAATGAAATCAAGGATTGGAGTAAATTTACTGGAATTGCAAAACTAGAATCAAACTAGGGTTTTTTGTGTTCTTCTCTAAATTAATTATAGAGCTCCTCTAAAAACGAATTCGAAGACCCATCTTTCATCTGGGAGTCATTTAAAATTTATATCCTACGAAATTTATAAGAGTTGGATTAATTCAAAACTCTAAGAAGAAGAAGATCAGATCAAATCATGTACACTGGATCGATCTAGTCAGGACATACAAGACTAGTTTGGTCAGCAGTCGGACTGATCCATTTTTCAAAGCACCCAGATAGGTCCGCTAGACGTCTCTCTTTAAAGTGGGAATTGGGGGCCGGGCCAATCCGTTTTTTTTAAAACGAGACTGGCCCCCTAGACATTTTCTTTACAGTGAGATTGGGGCCCGAACTGATCCGTTTTTCTTTTAAATCGGATTGGTCAGGGTTGTCTTCTCAGCTTCTCTTCAATTTCTCTTCAAAATCTCATGATTATCTCACATCTTCGGGTCTTCATAACTTCTAATCAAGAATCAGATTGGGATGCCATTTCTTCCTACGTGTACATACATTCGAGATCTTCGAATTTTATTTTGGGTCCTCAACCAAATTCTTGATAGAAAATATACTTTTGCCCTTTTGATTCGTCTCCTTTCTTTTCTCTTGCTTCTTTCGGTTTCTTTCTTTCTTTCATTTGTTAAATACCTGTAAAATTAATAAGAAATACACGAAACTCGGGATACTTGTTAGACGAGACCGTTAGCAAAGATATGAGATAAATTAATCAATTTACGTTGTCCGGGGTAATAAAGGCCTCTAAATTAAAGGGTAAATTTGGAAGAATTTATGCCTAATCAAAACCCCATAACTTAGAACTTTGATCGTCCCGAGAAATGTAAAAGAATCAAAACATGATCCAACTCAAAAAATGGGATAGAATACCTCTTTCGCAACCAAGAGATTGCATTTAGCACATGCAATAAGACTTTAAACCCCTAGGTTACCCTCGTAGGACGAGTTGTGTCTCGTGAGGGTTTTCAGCGAATATACCCACAAAATTGGACTCAAAGAAAATTGAAAATACGGAAAAATTGTATAACTAAAACTTTTCTAGAAAATAGTCATCATAAATTCATGTTCAAGAGTCTCAAATCATAGTGTGTGTGTGCAGAGCCAGAAATTTAACTGCGGATTTCCACCATTTGATCATTATGTTACTTATTCAAAAATTCGTTTTGATTTCAAAATCTCACGGGATGCTCTCACAAACGAATCTCTCAAAAGGGTGGCTATTTTCTCTCGGCATGCGTGATTTATAAGGGTAAATTTATTAGAACCACGTTCACACACACAAGTACAGAGATGAAATTTTATGGAAATGGATCTCATCATCGGATTATGGTTATAGGAAAATGGGAACATTGCCTCTAATTCATATTTATAGTCTCTTTTATTATCTTTTCGTGTTTTAGCTCTCCACGCGGTAACCAAATTCGCATTTTCGATTCGGTTAGGAATTTTTTGGGTTAAAGTTGTATTGGGTAAAATGGTAATGGTAGGGAAATATAGAATTGGAAAATTTTCTTATGTTGTCCATTTGTGCTTTTTCGGGCATTTGCTCCTTTTTTTCTTTTTCTATTTTTTTTATTTTCACGCTTTTCTTTTTATTGAGGAAATCTATTCTTTTCTTGTCCCTTTTTATGCACTTTTCGGAATTAATTTCTGGGATTATGCACTTTCACAATTCCGGGCCAATTGGGGTTTCTCAGGTTGTCAAACGAAAGGGAAAAATTTATTCGGCTGAATTTTGGTTTACAAAACGGATAATTTTCGTTTCTTTTTTTGGCCAATATTTTTAGGTGACAAAGGAGGGCCTGCTTCATTGTCACGTTTTTTAAGGAAATATCACACACATTTTCCATAACCGTTCAAAGTAAAAGAATTGAGATCCTTGACGACTTATTATAGCGCTGAAAGAACTTGTAGTTAACAATTAACTCGGATTGATTTATAAACTCACAATAAGGAAAGACTCGAATCTCACCGGGTTTGTTAATCTCCACACTTATTTGCTAAGTCGTCTACGTTCGCTCAATTTCCATCTTTAGTTAATTTCGGCTTTGTTTATTATGTTTTTACAATTTGAGACTTTAAATCGACTAATAATGATATTTTTGAAAATTTTGAATTCTAATTTTTATTTATTTTCAAGAAAAATATTTTTGTATTTTTCAAACTTTTTCAATTTTTTTGAAATTTTTGGGCATTTTTGAAGATTTGTGAAGTTTTAGAAAGACGCACTTGTGACCCCCCAACTTAGACTTTTGCATTGTCCTCAAGAAAAAAAGGACTAAAAGCTAACTCAAAGCGAATTAAAAGTGTGAGAAAGTAAAATGAACAAATAAAACGAAAATGGGGATTTTATATAAAGGATCGGCATGTGTTACAACAAAAAGGAAATTAAACAATAATGTGCAAACAACCAACAATTAAATAACCATTTTTTTATGAAAGCATCACTGGGGCGGGGGGTAGGAACTTCCGGGCGCGCTAGGGTCATAGAAAAATCTTAGAGGGGGTCCACCGAAGTTGAGTTCGTACATGTGAGTCTGGAGACAATGCATCATGTTCGTGTCCCTTCGGTAGGTCGCCTGATCCCATTGATATGCCGCTTGGTCCCTATTTTATTGTGTGATGAAACCATCGACTCGGGTTTCCACTGCCGAGAGACGGCGATTAATTTCAGCGTTGGCGGGTGAGAAATCAGAATCTTCACCACTGTCATAATTTTCGTTGCCCTCGCCCATCTCAATATCTTTCTCCTCTTCATCTATGCTCTCTTCATCACCGCTCTCTTCATCACTACCTTCCTCTTCTTCGCTGCTCTCTTGTGCTAATAGGGCTTGGATGCGGGCTTGTTGTCGTTACCCTTTGGTCTGGGTGGTAGAGGCAAACGGAGCTGTGAGGTGCGGGAAATCTTGCGATGGTGCAATGCCGACATCAGCTAGCATTGATGTGATGATTAGGGGAAAGGGGTGACGCCTTTTTTATTCGTGGAGGCCTATAAGATATCCTTATAAATGCACACAACCCAGATAATAGGGGTGCTGTGGTCGAAAAGGTGGTAGACGAGAGTGGCTTAACGTGGGCGCAATGCCGATTGATTCCCGTGGGGAGAATGTTGGCGCACACTATTTTAAAAGTGAGGCTCGCTTTGTCACTTAGCCGGCCCATCGGGTAGGGTTCGGTGTTCTAATGAGCATTGGGGTCGATGCAAGACATGCCCACGTCTTTTTCAAGCAGAGAAAGAGGGTTTGGGTACATGTATTGTTGTGGGTTCAGGACGTCTTTGGTAGCCAACTTTTGGAACAAAACTTCCAAAGAGAAAGGAACACGGATACCACCAATGTAATCTACAGCCTCGTGGTGGTCAGTGCGAACAAGGGATCCATAGAAGGTGCGCACCGCGTGGGGCCATACAACGTCATGGGGTTCTTTAAGTAAACGACACCGACCTCGGGCCATGAAGAGAGTGATGATAGTGTTAGGCATTCCAAATGACTTGTCCCTCGATTTGGAGTTTGCGAGGCTGGCCGAAGAAACATTCGTACCACCGTTGCTCTTGACAGGAGTGATAGCCGGTGGCTCCGTCATCGAGAATTGTGACAGAATCGTATTTTTCGCGAGGTGGTTGGTTGTCCATGGTAATGGAATGGAATAAGAGTGTTTGGGCAGAATAAGGGAAAGAGAGGAGAGGAGTTAGTGGTGGTGTTGAAATGGGGTGGGAAAATGTGGAATTTATAGGTGGTGAGGGAAGAGGGTTGGGTAAGATTTGGAGGGAATAGGGGGAAGGGATTTGGAGGGAAAATGGGTGGTGGGGAAGAAGGGGACGAAAATGGAGGGGAAGGGAGGGATTGGGGTAAAAAGAGGTGAACCTAGGGAAGGCAAAGAGTTGCAGACACCGAACCAATCCGGGTCTCTAGGACCGGATCGATCCGGTCCCTGTATTTTTCATTTCAATATTTGCCAAACTGGACCAGTCTGGGTGCCCAGGACCGGATTGGTCTGATCCCGAGAAATGCTCTAGTCCACCTATGGGCTGGTATAAACACCTTCGATGACTTTTGGTTTCTCCTACTTACGATCCGACACCTGTTTGACCTGATTACCTCCCTCCTCAAAATTGTGGCTCTAAAATTCTCACCTCGTAAGACGTGTTGGTGCTCGAATTCCTATCCTATTGTGATGTGATCCTACGGACTGCACTCATCCTAACCTACGTTCAACTACTATACACAAGAATTCACCCCATATACGTCGGGGGTGCGACGACCTCTCAATTTGAGCTCACTCTACCCTGTAAATGGGGTACGACAACCACATGGTGTCAATCTCTTCTACGCATGCCTCAACGTATAGCTTTAGGCACTACCCATTAACTTTGAAAGCGTTCCCCACTTTGGGATCTTCCAATTCTAATACTCCGTGGGGGAATATGATCTTCACATTGAATGGGCTAGTCCATCGAGACCGCAACTTACCCAGAAATAGATGAAGCCGGGAGTTATAGAGGAGCACCTTTTGTCTCGGTTGAAACTCTTTTCATTGAATAATCTTATCATGTGCTAGTTTCATCCGAGATTTTGCAATGTTGGCATTCTTGTACGCGTCATTTCTTATCTCCTCTAACTCATTAAGTTGAAGCTTGTGAGCTTCACCGGCTTTGTCCATATTGTAATTTATTCTCTTAATGTCCCAATACGCTTTGTGCTATAACTCAACGGGAATATGACAAGGTTTTCCATACATAAAGTGGAATGAGGACATTCCTAGTGGGTTCTTGCATGAGTTACGCTAGGCCCAAAGCGAATCATTCAATCAAAGGGACCAATCTTTTCGGTCAGAATTGACGGTCTTCTCTAATATGTGCTTGATTTCACGATTGGCCAACTCAACCTGCCCATTCGTTTGTGGGTGATATGTCATTCCAATCTTGTGAATGACACCATACTTTTTCATGAGTTTTTCAAATGGCTTGTTGTAAATGTGTGTGCCATTATCACTGATTATCGCCTTAGGTGCTTCGAAGTGAGAAAGTATTTGTTTGTACAGGAACTTTATCACCACTTTATTGTCATTAGTCTTGGTAGTTATATCTTCCACCCATTTAGAAACATAGTCTACCGTGATGAGGATATATAGGTATACGAAGGATGGGGAACAGGGCCCATGAAGTCAATACCCCAGCAGTCAAAAATCTCAATGATGAGAATCGAGGTTAATGGCATCATGTCTCGTCGGGTGATCGCTCCCATCTGTTGACACTTTTCGTAAGATTTGCAATAATTTTTAACATCCCGGAATATTGTGGGCCAGTACAAACCGCATTGGAGAATTTTTGCGGTTGTATTTTTCATGAAAAAGTGGCCTCCACATGCTTTCGAATGACAGAATTGGATCACTTTTGGAATTTCGTCTTTCGGTACACATCGTCGAATGATTTGATCGGCGCAATATTTAAAAAGGAATGGATCATCATACAAAAACATGCGCGACCAAGTAGTGAACCTCTTCTTATCTTGCGGTGTCCAATAGGGAGGGATGTCTCTCATGACAAGATAGTTCACTATATTCGCAAACCAGGGCGAATAAGAGGTGGAAAAGAGTTACTCATTCGAAAAGTATTCATCCATGGGTGTGGGATCACTAGGTATATCGGACGAAAGCCATGATAAATGGTCGAAAATGACCTTTTTACTCCCTTTTTGTCTTTAATGGAGAGATTGAACTATTGTAGGAGTAGGATCCACCTTATTAGACGCGTCTTTCTTCGCAAGTAAATATTTAAGAGCCACATGGTCGGTGAAACAAGTGATGGGGGAATTGATAAGATATGACCGAAATTTGTTAAGAGTGAATACTACAACTAGAAATTCCTTCTCCGTGGTGGATTAATTAAGTTGTGGTCCCGTGAGAGTTCGGCTAGCGTAGTAAATGACATTAGCCTTGTTGTCTTTTCTTTGGCCCAAAACAACCCCTATCGCATAATCGCTAGCATCACACATAAGCTCGAATGGTAAGGACCAATACGAAGATTGCATAATGGGGGCAGACACAAGTATGTTTTTCAGTTTTTCAAAAGCACTTTGGCATGCTTCCGTCCACTCAAATGGGGTGTCCTTCATAAGAAGATTGCCTAAGGGTCTAGCGAGGGCGCTAAAGTCCTTAATGAACCTCCTACAAACCCCCGTGTGGCCCAAGAAAGAGTGCACGTCTTTCAATGATTTAGGTGGGGGTAGTTTAACAATGACATATATTTTTGTCTATCAACATCGATCCCTTTGGATGACACGATGTGGCCAAGAGCTATACCCTCGGTTACCATGAAATGGCATTTTTCCTAATTCAGCACTAAGTTCTTTTGCACATATCGGCCTACTGCTTTCTCTTGATTGGCTAAACATAGGTCGAAAGAGGTGTCAAAAACACTAAAGTCGTCCATAAACATCTCCAGTCCTATCTTAACCATGTCACTGAATCAGCTCAACATGCACCATTGAAAGGTCATCGGTGCATTATATAAGTCAAATGGCATATGTTTATAGGCAAACGTTCCAAAGGGGAAAGTGAAGGTTGTCTTCTCTTGATCAATTACATCTACCTCAATTTGGTTATATTCGGAATAACCATCTAAGAAGCAATAATAGGGGTTGCCCGCTACTCTTTCAAGCATTTGATCGATAAATGGCAAGGGGAAATGGTCTTTCCTAGTTCTCGTATTGAGTTTTTGATAATCAATTCAAACTCGCCACCCAGTAGTGGTACGTTAGGAACTAACTCTCCCTTGGAATTTTCAATCACAGTCATGCCCAACTTCTTCGGGATGACTTGAACATGGCTCAACCACTTGCCATCTGAGATTGGGTCGATGATCCCGGCATCCAAGATCTTTATAATTTCAGTCCTCACCACATCTTTCATTATGGGGTTTAGCCGTCTTTGAATTTCTCTCTATGGCTTAACATCCTCTTCGAGGTGAATCTTATGAGTGTAAATTTGAGGGCTTATCCCCTTTAAATCATATATGCACCAACCAAAAGCATTTTGGTGCTTCCTCAAAATCTTTAGTAGGTTACCCTCTTGCTTTTCATCTAAGCTAGAGGAGACAATAACAGAAAATGTCTCACTTTCACCTAGGAAAGCATATTTAACATTCGAGGGTAGTTTTTTCAACTCGAGAGTCAGGAATGTGTCACCATAGGGCAACATGCGTGCTTCCCTAGGTGGTAACTCTTCGAATCCAAAAACCCAATTAACATCTCTCACGTCCTCTTTCGACGCTCTCTCATCGATTAAGCCTCTCAACTCCTCTATCTCTATGTCAAACTCAGTGTAGGCTCCCTCACTCTCATTACTAGAAGCTAGGAAAGCTTCTACGGTGTCTCCACAGTAATTTTACTCAAAATTTTCTTCTACAATCTCATCAATTATGCTCACTGCGTGAAGATCATCTTCTTCCCCTGCTTGTTGGGCTATGTTGAAGATCTTTATTTCTAAAGTCATCTTCCCAAAATTGATTTTCATCTGCCCATTTCTAGTATTAGTAACTGCATTATCCGTGGCTAAAAATGGGCATCCAAATATGATGGGAACATGATTTGTCGAGGCGAAGGAGGGATCCGTGTCCCTAATGAAAAAATCTACCGGGAAGTAGAAAGTATCCACTTGGACTATCACGTCCTCAACTATACCTCATTGTATCTTCATGGTTCGATCCACTAACTGGAGAGTGATCCTTGTGGGCTTAAGATCACCCAGATCAAGTTTCCTATATATCGAATAGGGGAGGATGTTGACACTTGCTCCCAAATCGAGTAAGACTTTTTCGAACTTGTTCTCTCCAATGGTGCAAGAAATGGTGGGGGCACCGAGATCTTTATATTTAAGTAGGAGATCATTAAGAAGGAATAAGCTCACATTTTGTGCTAGAAACACATTCTTCTTTACCTTCATCCTCCTCTTGACTGTCAATAAGTCTTTTATGACTTTTGCATAGGATATAATTTTCCTTATTGCATCGAGGAAAGGTAAGTTCATCTTTATGTTCTTAAGCACTTCTTGTACTTCTTCACTTATGGTCCCTTTATGGGAAGGAACCGATCTTTGAGGAAATGGTGAAATGGAGGGTGGTTTTACGACTACCTCGGGGTCACTAGTGTTTTCCTTTTCACTCTAGTTCAAGGAGATATCTTCGGCATGTTTCGTGCCGGGGGAATTCTCCTTGTCTTTTGAAATGTCATGTGGAGGAGGTGATAAATCAATAACTCTCTCAGTTCGAAGAGTGGTTATCGCTTAGCAGTGCTCGTGTTGTTCAGTAGAGGTGGAGCTAACACTAGGTTGACCTTGGGGAGGTCTTGAGCCTTGGGCAGGAAAATTTCCCTTCTCTTAGATACTCAATGCAGATTGCATCTTAGAGATATTTGCCTTTATCTCGATGAACAAGCGTTTGTATCGATCAGTGTGTGCACCTTGAGAATTGATGAATTGATTCATTATATCCTCGAGGCTCCTCCGCTATGGAGCTACCTATGGGGATGGAGGTGGTGGTTCTTATTGGTATTGAGGAGGTGGTGGAGGTGGGATAACCTGTGAATGTGGGTTCATCACAGCTTATGGTTGTCGATAATTGAAACTAGGGTGGTTCTTCCATGAAGGGTTGTAAGAATCCCCATGCGGGGCATTAAAATTCCCCTTGAATCCTCCTATAGCGTCCACCTTCTCGGTGTGCATGGCCTTGTAGGCTGAAATCATCACGCATGCCTTTGTGGAGTGGCCTGACTCTTAGATAACACACACTTTTTCTTTCGAACTGTGGCTGGACCCGGAGATATTTCGCAATCGACCATCAAACCAATCTTTCATATCTCTTTGAAACTGATCGAATATACGGTCTACTAAGGTATTACTATCCAACTGGTATAGACCGGAGGTAGTTTTATTGATAGATGGTTGTCTAGGTCGATCTTGGTTTGGATCAGATATGTCCCATGCTTGAGTAGTCTCCACGAAATAATTAAGGTGGGCCTCGGCATCGCAAGAGTTTAAATCCCAAAAGGGTATTTCACATATTGTTTGCACAAGTTGTTTGGAAGATATTGTTAACCCATTATGGAAGAAAGATATCACTAAGTTTTTGTCAAAACCATGACGGGGGCATGCGCTTACCAACTCCTGGAACATTTCCCAACATTTGTCATAAGACTCATTATCGTGTTGTTCGAAAGCTTTGATTTGAGTCTTGGCGTAGTTGGTCTTGTGCTGTGGATCGAATTTTGAGACGAATTTATTTTTCATATCTCTTTAGGAAGTGACGGAGTTTGGGGGTAAAGACCATAGCCAGGTCTTGGCTTTATCCTTTAAGGAAAAAGGAAAAAGCTTTAGGCGAATGATATCTTGCGAGCAAGCTTGATCACTAAATGTATTGCACGCCTCTTCGAACTCACGAATATGAAGGTATAGTTTCTCCGAATCCATGCCATGAAATGTAGGGATAATCTGTATCATCCCATTGCGAAAGTGGAACTAACCGGCATCATACGGGAGTAAAATACAACCAGGGGTGACAGTCTGCTCAGGAAAGAGTAAGTGTTTCATGTGATGATTGGGAAGATCTCCCTCTCTAGTATCAAAACTCGCAGCATCAGACATCGCACTCGCACTCTCTTCAAATCACTCTATGTATTCACTCGGTATCCTAGATGTGTGACTCGAAGTTTGACTCAGGGTGTAGCTGAAGCCCTTATACTCTTGACTCACTTGAGTCTATATTGTATAAGTTCTCATCTAGTTTGGAAATTGTGACAAAATTATGTCCATCCTAGAAACCAAAGAACCTCAGAGTTTGGTTTGCTATTTCATTCATATATCTTGTTGTTATCTATATCTAATTACCAACACTCACACACAGTAGAATGCATCATGTACATGTCATATTGCATATTTATGTGTGTACATATGTTGAGTATGTTTAAATCCCTAAATTTGATTTTTAAATATTTTTTTGGGATTTTATAAACATTTTTTAATAAAGGTTTTATTAATTAAAACTTGATTTTAAAAGTTTGTGGGTTCAATCTCTAATTATTGATTAATGGGTTTATTGGCTCAAAGTTGGTTTGGGTAGAAACCAAAAGCGGCAGAGACTTCTGGGTTTGGTTGTAATTATTTTATGACGCGCGTTTTATATCGATTTATTGGTTAACACCTGTTGCTTGCTGATTGGTGGGATTTGTGTTTCTTCACTGAGTATACAATCGCGTATCTTTACGTCCGTTGGATCAAACCTTATCAACGCCCTGCATGCTTTCTTTGGTAATCCATGTGTATCCCTCCTAAACCAATCAGGTGACTTTTAACCACCGCTTTTTATGAGCCCTTGGATTTAAGTCAATCCATCTTGACTCAATCCTGATCCTTGGTTTTGAACCTGCTTCTCGATCCTTCTCTTCGTCCTATAAAAAGGATCCTCCTCTCAGTCGTCCAAGACTTTTGGCTAATTCATTCCTAAGAATAAAAAAGAGAGAGTAGAGAGAAGAGAAAAACCAGAAAGAAAGAGAGAGAGTTAGAAACCCTAACCCTAACCCCTGCTCATCAATCCTCTTTCAAACCAAACACTCCACAAAAAACTCCTACATATCCAAAACACTACCCTGAGTGTTCTTGAGTTTTTGAGAGATATTTGTGTTGTTGTAACCTCTTGTTCGTTAGATCTTGTTTCCAACTTAAACTGTTTACTTAGATCTATTTTCTTCTTCATAGAAATTTCAGATCTATGTTATGCATGTTACATCACACTTAGATTTACATAGTTTATTTCTCATATTGAGAAATATATTGTTGATTCTTTTCTGAAAATTGTTTTTATCTCTAAATCAACAATAAATGTTTTTTGTTTCTAGTTCTCTTAAAACTAAACCTTTGACCTAGTTTGGAATCACACTTGGAGGTTTTCAATCTCGAAAATCTTTTCAAAACTCTGAGATTGATTAAGATCTTAACTGTCTTCTAAGCAAGATATCCGTGGATTCTGGGATTGATTTAAAGGTCAAACAGGTTCAAAGTTTTGTGAGAAGAGAGAAAAAGAAAAATCACTACATATAGCCTTATATGTAATTTTCTAGGACTTTTTGTACTTAATAAGTGTGAGTGTGTGCATGCATGTGTTAGAGAGCACCTCCACAAACACTTTCAAACTACAACACGAAAAGCGTCGGTAATAAGATCTTGTGAACAAGAGTCGACGTAAAGTGCTGGAACAAATCAGAAGTTAACAAACTGGGAGAACAACATCTACAATCAGAACTGCAGAGAAGTTATAAGGACACCAGAGGGTACATTCCTAAACTTATATAGATCTGAGTTGTATGCATGTTAGTTATATAGTTTGTAACTCATAAATTTGTTTTAGTGGATTTTTTTTCATTTTACTAAGTAGAGGGAGTCGTGGATGTTTCCTCAATTGGTGAGGTTTTACCACATAAAAAATCGTGAACTTAATCTTTCTACATCTCCTCATCTCATTCTTGGTTGTGCTGAGTTTAAAGTTTGTTTAAACTGTTTTAGAAACCTGTTAGTCATATCTTGAATAGATCTCGTACATACTGTTTTGTTAAACACATCTTGTGTTCAAATAGTTTTGTTTTTTTCAAGAAAAGAGTTTCCTAAAAAAACAGCTCGGTGTTACTTAAATAGTTTATTTTTAATAAACGGCTTTAGTAACATATTTTCAGTAGCTATTGATAGAGTGCTCAGGAGTAGGGATTGGAAACCAGAATTGTGACTATCGAGTTTTCATGGATTCTAGTTGGATTATTGTGAGGAGTCTAAGTGTGATCAAGATTTTGCACTAAAGGCTTTGAGAGATGATGAAATTTATATTTTCAGAATTTTTTTATGTTTTTGGATTTTTGGAATTTTTTTATCAAAGTTTTAGATTGACTAAATCTATCCTAAGTCTACCTAATTCCCCGGCAACAGCGCAAAAAACTTGACGCGAACACAAATGTGTCTAGTGTGCATGTTATTTAGGCTCAAGTGCAAGCCTTATCACTCAAGTAATAATTCGATAAGTCGGGTATCGATCCTCAGGGAAATAGGACGAACGGATTCGTAACGACGTTGGAAAGATGAAAGTAACCTAACTTTGACTTCTAAAAACAAAAGGATGATTTGAATTGTGAAATGACTACAGCTAGATGCAATTTTGAAAATGATTAATTATTGGAATAAGGAGTAAATGAAATGAAATTAGTTCTAATTAACCTAAAGGTAAATGACGATTAAACTAAAACTTTAACTATAAGATGAGAAAGATAGGTCAGGTTACAATCCCCCACACCCTAGTAATTTACTTCATAGGATACTAGATTCAGAATTAAAGCTTTAAATGAATCCGAATTTTTAATGCTCCTAAGTATTACATATATGAGGGATCGTAGCCCGCACAATACGTAAGCAAAGGTTGAATTAAAATTCGGTCTTTATTTTTCCTAAGTATTACATATATGAGGGATCGTAGCTCGCACAGTATGTAACCAAAGGTTGAATTAAATTAGTATTTTATTAACTACGATAAAATTCATCTAGGGTTTTAATTCTGATTTTTATTTCCACTATCGTGAATTACATCGGGTGGGGTTCATGCAACCCAACCCTTGAAAACTTAGCCGGACATATTAAAACTAGAAAAAAACATGTTTTGACGGGAAGAAAACATTTTTTTCGACAATTGAAAGTGGGGAATAATGAACTTACTACTAAAGCATTAACTACTGCAGTAATGAAATCAAGGATTGGAGTAAATTTACTTCAATTGCAAAACTGGAATCAAACTAGGGTTTTTCGTGCTATTCTCTAAATTAATTACAGAGCTCCTCTAAAAACGAATTCGAAGCCCCCTCTTTCATCTGGGAGTCATTTGAAATTTATATCCTACGAAATTTACAAGAGTTGGATTAATGCAAAACTCTAAGAAGAAGATGATCAGATCAAATCTCGTACACCGGATCGATCCGGTCAGGACAAACCGAATTGGTCTGATCAGCAACCGGACTGATCCGTTTTTCATAGCACCCAGATCGGTCTGCTAGACGTCTCTCTTTACAGTGGGAATTGGGGATCGGACCCATCCATTTTTCTAGAAAATTTAACTGGTCCACTAGATGTAACAACCCGCCCTTTTAAAGACAATTAAATTTCATAATTAAGTATAAATTGACAATTTGGAGAATTTCTCGAAATAGCGATTTTTGGGATTTTTGAGGATTTAATGATTTTTTATGGGTGTTGTAATTATTTTTGGGATTAAATAGGTTGAACTATTTTAATTATATGTCGCCGTGGAGTAAAGTAACAAAAGAGGTAAGATTTTGATTAGAAAACCCGCATTAAGTTATATGGGTTAGAATAGTGATTTGTGGTCAAGTACCTCGGATGGGAATTTCGACTGCACCGTGAGTCTCGGAATGTCCGAGATAGTCGAAAAAGAGTCTCCGATTGTAGAAAATGAGTTTGGGGGAATTTTAGAGTTAACGGGGCTCGTAAGTGAGTAAACGAGTCGTTTTGGGGTTTTAAGGGTTAAAACCCTTTTTCTTTATTTATAAAGAAGGAGAGAGGGAGAAACGAGAAAGGGAAGAAAGAAAAGATAGAGAAGAGAGAGAGGAAGGAAGAAAGAGGAGAGAAATGGAGATCTCGGGCCAAACTCCGCCGGATTGGACTCGGGATAGTCGGATTATATCTACGAGGCAAGTGTGTACTTGATTTATTTAATTTTGAGCATAAATCTCATATCATAGTTGGTAATAACAAACCCTAAAGATTTTGGGTCGGGTTTTTCGTGGATCAAACGGGTTTTTCTCGGGTAAACCCCGAAAAATATCAATTTGGAGAAACTTAGGAATTTCTTGAATTTAATTGTTGATTCTTGGTTCTAGGATGATTAGAACCTATTTCCTTGGTGTATATATAGTTAAGTGTAGTTATATATTGGTGGGAGAAGAGATAAAAATCTTGGAGGTGTATTAATGGAGGTTTGGGATCGTTGGAGATGATGATGAATAGTGAGGTAGCGACTTTCCGAATCGATTCGGCCCTGACGCATATCGATTCGGCTCTTGGTCAAAAAATGAAATTTGTAGATCTTTTTGATGCGGCCGCGTGGGGGCTGACTGCGTATTTTTCTGATTTCTTTTGTATTTATAGTGATTTTTATACGAAAAGCTATCCGATATCGAAATCGTTAGTTAGAACTTATTGGAGATAAATATTAGGGGTTCTCAAATGGAGTGTTAGGACCTCTAAAGAACTTGAGGAGATATGGAAACTTTGGGTTTGTAGGAATAAATCCAAGTTTAGTGAGGATGACTAGAGATTTTGGCATCGTAGGTAAATAGTTGGTCAAGATCGTCCAAGAACGAGTCAATGTCTTTGTCTTCCTCTTCTTAGTCGTAATTAGAGTTTGTTAAAGTGACGTACGGTGATGATTCCCCCAAATATTCATCTCTGACCACAGAATAATCGTCGACCAAAACATCAGGAATGACTGTAAAGGTTTTGATCGACTGAATGGTTAAGTTGTAGTGGAGGAAACTATAGTCCTCCCTACAATGCAGAAGAAACCCCTACGGGTTTTGACGCCTCCATACCTTCTCCAAATCATATAGATTAACCTTATAGTCAGATGGATTCGTATTTAGAAAATGATATGCACAAAAATAAAGTTGATTAGTAAAAATATTCTAAGTACTTAGAGAAAACAAAAACAACTGTACGACCTACCAGGTGCCCTTTTATGGAAGGAATCCTGATACAGTCCTAGTTTTCACCATATAGATCCATAAAGATTACAAGGATATTGTTGTCGATATCGTTTTGTGATCATAGAAAATATGTAACCGAATTATGGGAGTTTTCCCAACCCTAGAAATGGTATAAATCTGAGCTTAGTGAAGACCTCAAGTTATTGCAATATCTGATCTCCTCAACACCTAGGCTTGTCCCACAAATTTTGTTGATGGCTACTCAACCCATCACAATCCTTTAGAAGAAACCATTTTCTTGAGCTTGAAGTACTCCATAAAAAAGAATACACTCACCATCAATAGATGAAGGGGGAAACGAACCCCCTTCTAATATGAAAACCTTCATAAAAGCTACTTCTCTAGAGGGAAGGTTTATGATATCTTATTTCTATGGGTGCGACCTTATGTTGACACACTAGGGGTGTGTTTCAATCGAATCAGATAGGAATAATGGTGTTTGAAATTTTTTCCATATTTTTGGAATTTGAAAATCCTTTCCAAATCGGAAATTAAATAATTGATATTTTTTCAGATTAGGCTGATTCAAAATATTCAAACAATTTGGAAATTTTATTATTCAATTTTTTTTAGAAAACTTAGATTTATAATATGGAAAAATCTCGAAAAAAATTTCTAAGGCTAAAAGTTTATCGTATTATATTTTTTGTTTTGACTCCTTTGGAAATTGTCTTAGTTTTAAATGGTACTGAGCCTGTGTATGAATTTATCTTGAATTTTATGATACTAAAAAATTCCATAATTCAAAATTGTCTCAAAAGTTTTAAAATGGGATGATTCGAGTAGGTTATAATCAAGAAACCTTTCAATCTTGCAGGAAGCATTTATATCACTAAGTGTGGACAATTTACATACGTTTACAAAGTTAGATTTTGCAATTCAGTTAAATAAATGGTTTTTCTAAAGGTTTACGTGGGTTAAGTACTTTATGTTTAAGTTGTACACAAAATGTTAAAAGTCCAAAGTTAGGATGCTCTATTTAGGTCATATACATTAATCAATATTTGGATCAAAGTAAAAAAGTTACTATTTTTTTTAACAACATCCCTGAATGGTTAGGATTGTTTTAAATGAAGGTTCTGATTAAACTAACAAATAAAAAGATTTATATATAAATAAGGGTAGTAAAAATGACAAGTAAAAAGTATTAAAATAAATAAAAATATTACTATTTCAAAAATTCAGATTTTATATTTGATTCCCAATTCCATTCCAATATTTTTTTCAGAAAATTCAAAAATTGAAAAACTTGGAATCAAACAAATTAAAATGGTGCCAAATTCGAAAAAATTAGGTTAAAAAATCAAAAAAATCAAAAGTTCATAAATTATTAACACCCCTGTGGACACCATCAGGTATTCCATATTTTTCACAAATTTCCCGAAAGTTATCAGGTATGAACACCTAATACTTTCTACTAGGCCTAGACATGGTGAAATTGAGAAGATGACGATGAATAAAAAGAATAATAAGAAATGGAAAATCCCTTTCGGTAGCGAAAAACTCTAGGGAGAGAGAGTTGGAGCATGTGTAGACGTTGGAATGACAAGGTATAAAGCTTTAAGCGTCTTATTCCTTTTGTTTCCAGTGAAATCATCCACTGTACACCATTTGGGATAAACAACCACACACTCACGTGCAATCATCACCTAGGGAAATGATGCTAGTTCGCATCTCCCAAAAGTTGAAGTACTTGCTAAATGACTCCCAGAACAATGATTGAACCCCATCACATTTCCTAAGGAACATGCATGTACAAGCTTAAGAACTATGTCAAAATAATTGTTTTAATAACACGGGACCAACAAATTAAAAAATAAGGTCCATCCAAACAACATGTTAGCTGATCACCGTAACCTCGTGGGAAATTGAAGGGAGAATAGCATAATATGTGTCACGTATATATCATGCAACAAATCTCAGAATAATACGAATATATATATATATATATATATATATATATATATATATATATATATATATATATATCCATATCTCATAAGATCACATTGGCGGGTTAGAAGACTAGTCCTCATTGGACCGAAATTTATGAATTCAGATAGACTTGAAGATACCTAAAAAAGAGGATCCTTAATCTTACAAATAAGGTGAAATCCCATAGTATGAAAGCAATGAATTGTTACTTTCATGTTATAACTTAGCATCTCAGCTAACAACCCTAGTATTCCAATATCCATTATTCATCCTAAATAACAAACTAACCTCCCTCTCTTTTCATGGACATAGGAAGATTTCTCTACTAAACCACGTACATTTAGTCTCCTTTATTGTTTTCTTTCATTCATAATTGTTTAAGGGAAAATTTTCAAATTATTGCTCTTATTGTGTATCAATATCCCCTAAAAAATCATTTAACACTACTCCACATTACAAATTTCAACTCCAATTTGAAAGTTTCTACACGTGCAGCAAATATAAAAATTGAACTCCCTTAAACCAATTTAAAATGATTTAAAGTTATAAAATGAAACCCAGTCGAAAATTAAATAAAACAACCTTTTACTTAACTTGACCCGAGTAACCCATCAAGGCTGGATCAATTCAGGCCAGGGTCGGATCGATCGGACAATGCCTTAGTCTTCTTCTTTCTCTTAATTTCTTCTATTACAGCCATAACTTAAAAACCTTAATTCCTAAATCCTCTAATGCATCAAATTATCCCTTATCCGTGATATATAAACATCATATTATTACAAGTAACCTATTTCCAAAAGTTCAAAGGGATTAAAAACTCATTTGAAGATATAATCTCACAAATCATAAAATATACTCTAGGTTTATGTTATACACATGAATGATGTAATTAAATAATGAATTCTCATCTATTAACATGATAATTATGGACATCCCGATTTGAAATTGGAGTGTGAACATTTTTCCACAATTAGTAAAATACCCTTAACCCCCAAAACCCATGAAAAACCCCAAAGGAAAAAGTGGAAAACTAAGTCCCAAAACAAAAAGAGTCAAATCCCCATGAATAAAAAAAGGGCCAAAATGAAAATATACCAGAAATCTAAAGAGCCAAAGTTCCTCCTTGGGGGTCCTTTAATCGAATAGCTAAAGGCCCCACCCCTTTAACTGAATGGTTAAGTGTGGTAAACCAAACAACTATCCTTTCGAGGAAATGATTACTAAATATTTGTCGATCTCTCGCCATCAATACACGTGTCCCCGCACACGTAGTACACTATATGGATGACAAAATAGTCAAAGGCCCTAATCAGGCCGCTATAAAAGGAGAACCCCCAAACCCTTGAAAAGCACTAACTACACCACAAATAGATAATGGCAAAAAACTTGGCCATGCCCAGGCCGATCTTGACTAAGGTTTGTGCCCATTACTTGCATGACTAAAATTAGTGATCACAGACTCCATCTGTAACCAAAAGTAAGGGTCACGACTTGAAGGGTGGGCAGTATATGGCTTTAAGATGATGGACTTGGGCTATAACCAGGGGTTCACGAACCTGAGCTGTGACCAGTTATGGACTACGAGTCACAAAATTGACACTTGACTAGTTGTGGACTAGGGGTCTTAAAACTGGTCCGTGACCACATAGGGCACTGTTGAAAAATGGTCACGACCTTGGATCGTGATCATATTCAAATAATAAAAAAATTATTTTTAGGTAGCCCTAAAGAAAAAACTTGTATTCAACAACAAAATCATATTAAATAATTACAAATTTTAGTCATATTCGCAAACCGAGCATCTCGTGACTATTTAGTCAGCTCATATGAGTTACATTGGTACCGTGCGAGGTGTTTGTGCCTTAGGCGGACTTTTGGGGGTTTGTTTGGATTTCCCCCTCTAACCGCATGTTTTCAATCATAATTTTGGTTATTTGCAAATTTTAGTCATATTCTCAAACTAGGCATCCCGTGACTATGTCATTAGTTCGTACGAGTTACATTGGTCCCGTGCGAGGTGTTCATTATCCTTCGGGTTCTTTTGGGGGGGTTTTCTCCATTTTACGGCATGTTTCAATCCTAAGTATGGTTTATTCACTAATATTTGTATTATTATCAAACCAAGCATCTTTTGAATACATGGTCAGTTACCATGAGTTACATCAGTCCTATGTGGGGTCTTAGTACCCCTTAGGGGGCGTTTCAGGTTTGTTTTGTATTTTCCCCTTCAGCATAATGTTTTCAATCCTAAATCTGGTTACATGAAATTTTTAATCTTATTTCCAAATCGGGCATCCTGTGACTACGCGGTTAGTGTTTACGAGTTATATTGGTCCCGTTCGAGGTTCCTGTGCCCCTTAGGGGGGCGTTTGGGGGATATCTTGGGTTTTTCTCCCTAGTGGTATGTTTTCAAGATTAATATGGTTATTTGCAACTTTTAGTCCTATTCTCAAGCTGGCATCCCTTGACTATGCGAGTAGTTCCTACGAGTTACAATTGGCCCTGTACGAGGTGCTCATGCCCCTAAACATTCATAATTCAAACTAACATTCATAAATCAAACTAAACCTTCATCAATAAAACTAAACATTCATAAATCCACTTAAAGTGCCAAAATAGCACATTACATGTGTCCTCGATTTGTGGAAATTTACCATCAACTTGTCTATTGAATTGGTCATAATGCACATTATTTGTATGAATAGGTTAGTGGTTTTGATGGTGATGGACTCCATAAGCATCATAAATTTGGTCAGTCAAAGGATGATGTGTTGGAAAATCATGTTCCACTTCCACTTAGTGGGGTTTTATTAAACGACCAGTCACGAGTAATTCTTTCGGAACATAAGGTACATACTTTTCACCATGTCATGTCCATATCTTATAGTCTTGCCATGTTCCCCACTTTAGTAAACTCAACTCTATGTCTTCTAAAGACTTATATTTTTTTCCCATACAATGGGTGCAAGGACATGAAATCTTTTCACTTTTAAGATTTCTATAAGCGTATTTAACAAATTCTGGAATTCCCTTTACATGATTATTAGATATTCAGTTACTCTTCCCCATTCACTCTTTGTATCTTGGGAAATCCATTAAATATTCTTCAAAATTCAATTCACCTATATTAATAGGTTAAAACAATGGTCATGTTGCATATAAGAATGCTCAATTCATAATTCAATCAACTTATTAAACACAACTTAAACTCAAATAAAACAAATTAAATAACTTAAATAAACAAAATATTATTACTACTTGTTCTCAAATATTACAAATTTTCAAACATTGTTCTTGGCCTAAGATTGACCAATAAATAAACTAGCCAAGTGATAAAACAATTTGCATACTATTTCAGTAAATTCCTTTCTCCGTTGTCATCGTGTACATGCATATCTATGAAGTTGTGGTATATTTCCTTAACCAGTATCTGAGCCTCGCCCATCTGCAAAGGTCCATTATGTACTAGAGTTTCGAAAATTATAGAGAAGATTGTGCACGTGCCAAGAACCCTACTATTAGTTAAGTCCCTAAAATAATACTTCTCGCCATAGTCATAGTGAGTGGATGATGATGATGATCTAGGGACTGTGGAAAGTGGGGCCACTGGGGAGAGGAATGATGATAGAGGTGGCATTTATGATGAGAACGTTGAAGGAGGTAACGTTTGTGAGGGGAAACCTTGAGAGGTAGGATAGAGGAAATATTGAGAAGGAGGGTAGGGGAAACCTTGAGGAGGGATAAGGTACCAAAACCATGATTAAATAAGGACACAAGGAACCTGATTTCACTCAACAAGACTCCCAGGTTAATTTTGATCTCCCAGACATCCCCATTTTTCATGAACTGACTTTCCTCTTGGATCGAGATACAATGCTTGACCAAATAAAGATCATCAATAATAGGTGTAGTGTGTTTTAATTTATTTCTCGGCATATTTGATTCGACACTTCTCATCCTCATTTTTTCTCAGTTCCAAAAGCTTGGGTCAGGGAATTATTTTCAATGTCATCGTAAAGGTTCAAACTAGACTAGCTGTTAATGGCTTTAATCAATTCTAGAGTTTGGGCTAGGTTTGGTGGAAATTTATTACCTTTATCCATCGGGAATGCATGTAAAAGTTGGCCCAATTAGATTTTTATCAGCATCTGGACCGCCCTTTGTCCGATATCACCACTCACTCTTCAAATTGTCATAGGATTTGGACCCCGTTCCGTAAATAATAATTTTTTTCTCCCTGTTTTGTTTATTCTTCTCTCCCTGGACCAAATTTTTATCCATCACCTCATTTTCTAGAAAACTTTTCCATTCATCAACTATCATTTCAACATTTGAAGTCACTCTATATTTCAGTGCCAAAATGTCGAAGCTCGATGCCCCTCTGGGAAACATCACTACTGAAGGTTTCTCTGATATGTTCTCAGTTATTTAGCAACCCAAGAAATAAACTTTTTCTTTGAATGGTCAGTGTTGATACCAAATTTAATCTGCTGACATGGACCAATTATATGAAGACACGTGGCTATCTACACGGCAACACACAAGCACTTCCGAGATTATCACACGCTCCGAGGAACCATGTTAATCCGAGGAAATCATACGCTCCGAGGAACAGACCTCTCTGAGGAACTCTTTAGCACCGAGAAGCTCAAGCGGTCCGAGCAACTCAGGCGGTCCGAGTTGCACCTCGAAGAAGGATACCAACAGTTTAATTGCTCATTAAATGCTTATCATTCAGACGCACACGCAAAGAGGGAATTAAATGTATTACCCTTTCATATGTATACCATTTAATGTATTACCCTTTCACATTACAGCCTCAGGGCTATAAATACATTGTACAATCCTCATTGTAGGGGATCCGGATCCAAAACCTGGAATTGAGACCAGAATCTCTTGATAGAACATAAATCAAGAATTCCCAAACACTCAGTAATAAAACAACAGTGGATGTAGGCCATTCTTATAAGGCTGAACCACTTTAAAATCTTTTGTCTCATTTATTTATCTGTGATTGAATTATTAGAGTGATCTAATTTTTTACATCAACAGATTGGCGTCGTCTGTGGGAAACGACTGATAATATCATTTTTCATAAAAAATAATCCATTACCAATGGCTGAAATTCCTGAATCCAGCAATCGAAACGCTGGAACCCCTCCAAATCCATCTGCTCCACCAATTATTCCAGATCTGACTGGAATAATGGCAAATCTGGCTCAGGTCAAGACCGTCATGCAAGAAACAATGCGACAACTCGTCCAAACCCTCCATGGTGGTGCATCAGCCCATTCCGGACCACGAAGCATTCAAAGAAATACTCGTACGCCTTCTTCGCGTACTAGGCGTACTAATTCATATCGCAATGAGGAATCTGAAGATTTTTCTTATCAACCTGGATGAACTTCATCAGTGCGAGCCACAGATACTGAACAACGTGTCACTCTCTCCCCAGAAAGGACCAGCGCATTGGAAAGATTAAGTAGGGTTTCTCCTTTCGACCGATTAGGCCCTAGGAGGAACAAAAGTCCTCTTAATGCAGTGTCGAGGAGTTTTTGACGACCATCAGATTTAAGGGAAGGATCTGCCCAGTCGCGACTAGCTGCTCGTCAAGATAAATCCTATGACCGACCAGCTGCTCGTCAAGATAAATCCCAGGAAGCCACTTCAATGCGATCAGTTTCTCGAACCAATAGGACTGAGGAAGGAAACGATGCATGGAAAGGATCTATTCAGAGGCTGGAGGATAGATTAGGGGAAATGGCTAGGGCCAAGAACCTTCTACAACGAAGCTTTGTTCGAGGAACACCTTTTGTCCAGGATATTATTGATTTTCCAACACCATCAAAGTTCAAAGCACCTGTTGTGACTCCCAAGTATGATGGGAAGACTGACCATGTCCTTCATATAGAACAATACCAAGCTGTAGCCGACATCTATGATGTCCCAGATGAGATGAGATGCAGAGCATTCTCGGGAATACTTACCGAATCTGCTCAAATATGGTATAATAATCTTTCTCGGGGTAAGATTTCAACTTTTCTTCAACTGGCCAAGTTATTCATTGGAAATTTCTGCTTTGGAGCAAAGCCAGTTAAACGAGTAGCACATTTGTTAAGTGTTAGACAAAAAGCTGGTGAGAGTAACAGAGATTATATAACTCGTTTTAATAACAAGAAACTCGAAGTCATTAATTATGAAGAGAAGACATCGATTACTTCTTTGATGAGTGGACTACTGCCAAATAAGTTGTACTACACTTTGGCCGAAGATCCACCTCGAACCATGTCGGACCTGATGGGAAAAGCGTCCAAGATTATGAATGTCGAGGAGGCTATATCTGCGAAAAAGAATATGGACGCCAAAGAAACCAAGGTGGAAGGTGATAAAGCTAAGAAGAAAGAACATAAGAACAATGGTGGTGACAAACAATAAAAAAATAGGTCGCCATGGGAGATCTTGAGGAAATTTGATAATTACACACCTTTGAAGGTAAATATCAACCACGTCCTGGAAGAAATTAAGAACACCGAGGAGTTAAACTGGCCAAAGAAAGTGAAGGCAGACCCTGACACGAGGAATAGGGAAAAATATTGCGAGTTCCACAAGGATCATGGCCATATGACCAAAAATTGCATAACTCTTCAGAATGAGATTGAAATACTCATCCGAGGAGGAAAGCTAGCGAAGTATGTTGATCGGGGAGGCGAAAGAAGAAACAACGATCGAACTAGATAGAGGTCTAGATCTCCTCGTCGAGCAGAGGAAAATAAGAAGAGAAACCATGAAGTTGATCCAGAGGATGACCCTGATCATCCAAAGAAACCGAGGCAGCCAGAACGAGAGGTATTTTCAATACGCTTTGGGTCATTTGATTGTAATGTCATTACAGAAGGAGATGCAGGCGGAGGAGACCTTACTGCAGTAAGGAAAGCTTACCTCGGTGAGGCTCAAGCTTGCTCGTATATTCAGCGAATAAATCTAGCTGAGGAAGATCGCCCGAGAAAGGTGAACAAGGAGAAGTTGGTCATTGGGTTCTCAAAGAACGACCTTGCAGGTGTTCTATATCCTCATGATGACCCGCTGGTGATCAAGATGAGAATGAAGGAGGTAATGATTTCAAGAGTGCTGGTCGGCAATGGTAGCTCGGCAGACATCATGTTCTACTCATGTTTCGATAGTTTAAATCTAAAGCTATCTCAAATGGAGCCATACCACAGACCCCTCATCGGTTTTGCTGGCGAGAAAGCATTTCCACTTGGAACGATCAAGTTGGACATACTCATTGGTACGTGGCCTGCTTGTCGGACAGAAAGAATACGTTTCTTCGTGATGGATAAGAATGTCCAATCATCGTACAATATCATCATGGGAAGAGTAGGATTGAAGAAGTTCGAGACTGTACCATCTACAGTGCATCAGTGCCTAAAATTCCCAACAAACTTTGGAGTAGGAGTTGTGAAAGGTGATCAGAAAGTAGCTCGGGAATGCTATTATTCATTCGTCGAGCAAGAAGAACTGGAAGAATCAAAGAAAAAGACTACTACCTATTAAGTGGATGAAGGTGCAGAAATTGAAACATTGGATCCTCGAGATGAGTCACAACTAGTGAAGGGTCAAGTGGTGGAAGCCACTGAAAACATCATTCTGGACGACGAGCACCCTGAGCGAACTACTCAAATAGTTTCATCGTTGGAAGCCTCATTAAAATAGGAATTGATAACTTTCCTCAGAAGTAGAAGGCAAACTTTTGCGTGGAGTCATGAAGATATGCCTGGGATAGACCCAAACTTCTTATGTCACGAGCTCAATGTGAATAAGGAGATCAAGCCTGTGAAGCAGAGAAGAAGAGTATTCAGTCCCGAGAAAAATCAAGCTATACAGGAGGAAGTTGAGAAGCTCCAAAAAGATTGTTTCATTGAAGATGTTAAATATCCAGATTGGTTAGCTAATGTGGTGATGGTAAAGAAGAAGAACAACAAGTGGAGGATGTGTGTAGACTTCACCGACCTCAACAAAGCATGCCTAAAGGATCACTTTCCATTGCCTCGAATTGATCAACTGGTGGATGCTACCTCAGGACACGAGTTGCTGAGCTTCATGGATGCTTATTCTGGTTACAATCAGATCAAAATGAAACCTGAAGATAGGGAGAGTACTTCTTTCATTACCCCTAGGGGAACTTATTATTATAATGTTATGCCTTTTGGTTTGAAAAATGTAGGTGCGACATATCAGAGGCTAATGAAAAAGGTCTTTGCTGAACAAATCAGTGACAATATGGAAGTCTATGTCGACGATATGCTGACGAAAAGCAAGAAAGCCGCCGATCATCTAGTTGACTTAAGTTAGACTTTTTATCAACTAGATAAATATCAAATGAAGCTAAACCCGACGAAGTGCATCTTTGGAGTACGAGAAGGCATGTTTCTCTGGTACATTGTCAATCAACGAGGCATTGAAGCAAATCCTGAAAAGATCAAAGCTCTATTAAGGCTGCGATCTCCAACGACGAAGAAGGAAGTACAGAGTCTCACAGGACGAGTAGCGGCACTCAACAGATTTGTGTCACGAGCAACTGATAGATGTCTCCCATTCTTCAAGACACTCAGAAAGACTTTTGAGTGGAATGATGAATGTGAGAAGGCTTTTCAAGACTTGAATAAATACTTGGGAGCACCTCCACTGTTGTCCAGGCCGGTGATGGGAGAAAAATTGTATTTGTACCTTGCAGTGTCCGAGAATGCAGTTAGCTCGGCATTGATCAGAGTGGAGAATGGAGTACAAAAGCCAATTTACTACACAAGTAAGTCCTTTCGAGGAGCAGAGATCAGATATCCAAGGTTGGAGAAATTGGCACTGGCGCTGATTGAGGCGAGTATGAGAATGAGGCCATACTTCCAGGCTCAAACTATAGTAGTATATACCGATGCGCCATTGAGACAAGCCCTTCATAAGCCAAAAAAATCAGGGAGATTGATTTACTGGGCAATAGAGCTCGGTGAATATGATATAATTTATGAACCCAGATCATCATTAAAAGGACCGACTGTAGCAGATTTTATAGCGGAGTTCACCTATCCTGATACCGCCGAGGAACAAAAGTTGATCACTGATCAACCTGTGGATGTTACAGGATCAACAGACACTAGCTCAGACCAACTCCGGTTGGTAAAAGGGCAAGTGGATGTTACAGGATCATTGAATTCGAGCTCAGAGCAACTCCGGTTGGTAAAAGGGCAAGAAGAAATGATCAACGAAGAGAAAGAAAAATCCGAGGAGGAAACGAAGCAGCAAATATTTCACAGAGGAACTCTGACTGATTAGAAATTTGAAAATGAGTTACCTATATGGAGGCTATATGTAGATGGCTCATCTTGCACTACAGGATGTGGCGCGGGGATAGTTTTTAGCACTCCGGACGAGGTCAACATGGAATACGCCTTGCGTTTCCAATTAAAAGCTTCCAATAATGAGGTTGAATATGAGGCCATGATTGCAGGGCTTAATTTGGCAAAAATTATGGAGGCTCAGCAGGTTGTGATCTTTAGTGACTCTCAATTGATCGTAAACCAAATGATGGGAGTATATGCAGTTAGAGGAGAATTAATGATCAGATATCATGCAAAGGCAAAGGATCTGGTGTTCGAATTTGCCGCTATTCAGCTGGTCAGAATACCAATAATGAAGAATGCGAGAGTAGATGCCCTAGCTCGACTAGCATCAGCTACTCGCACCGAGCTACGATAAATAATCCCAATTGAAGTGTTAGCTGGTCAGAGCATAGATGAAGATCTGACGATGAACTTTATCAGCCTTGATTCAGGACCATCTTCGATGGATCCCATCAGGGCGTATATCGAGGAGGGATAATTGCCAATTGACAAGCTCGTAGCCAAAAAATTGACGTTTAAAGCTGCTCGATATGTATTAACTAATGGTGTTTTATATAGACGAGGAATTATGGCAGGTTTGCAGAGATGTGTACACCCCTCCGAGGTGAAAGAATTAATTGAAGAGATCCATGAAGGGTCCTGTGGAGCACATGTAGCAAGTCGGACGCTTTTACAAAGGGTGATGATGCAGGGATACTACTGGCCGATGATGAGGGCTGATTGTATAGCTTATGCAAAGAAATGTGACAAGTGCCAGCGCTTTTCCTCCATCCGAAGAACTCCACAAGCATTGTTGACACCCATAACTTCCCTTTGGCCATTTTCCATGTGGGGAATTGATTTGGTTGGGCCACTGCCAACGACCCGAGGAAGGTTCAAGTATCTCGTCGTCGTAGTGGATTATTTTACAAAATGGGTAGAAGCTGAGCCACTCATTGACATGACGTACGAGAAGGTGTACCAATTTGTTTGGAAGAACATCATTTACCGATATGGTATCTCTCATGCCTTCATCATAGACCATGGAACACAATTTGATAACGAGGAGTTTGCCGCCTATTGTCATCAGTCAAACATTTTGAAGGTCCACTCAGCACTAGGCCATCCTCAAAGCAATGGACAAAATGAAGTGACAAACAGAACGCTGCTAAATGGCTTGAAGAAAAGATTGGATGATTCAAAAGCAAACTGGATCAACGAGTTACAATCAGTACTTTGGGCTTACCGAACTACTCCCTGAGTAGCAACTGGAGAACCACCATATATGCTGGCGTTCGGAAGTGAAGCCGTTATACCTGCCGAGTTGGGTCTCCCAACACACAGGGTACTGAATTTCAATTCCCCTGTCAACGACTTAATGAGAAGGATGGATTTAAACATGCTCGAGGAAGTTAGAGAAGAAGCAACCATTAGAAATGCTGCTTACCAGCAGCGAACAACTTTGTTTTACAACAAGAGGGTGAAGAAATGCGTCTTGAAAGAAGGAGACTACGTGCTGAAGAAGGTAATTCAAAAGCACAACAAACTGGAGGCAAATTGGCATGGACCATACCGAGTTACAGAAGTTGTTCGACCAGGAACTTATCCAATATCAACTTTAGAAAGCGAGGAGTTTAAGAATGCATGGAACACAGAGCACGTGCGCAAGTATTATCAGTGATGTATATGTAACACAGTTCCATCAGTATGAATAAAATGAAGATATTCTGCCAAAGTCTCTCCTTTCGTTGAGAATTTTTCGGGGAATACTAGTGCTATACACTACTCGACAAAGCGCAGCAAAATATTCCTAAAAATGCCAATGTTTGGCTATGAAACGAAATATTCCTAAAAATGCCAACCTGTTTGGCTAGGAAACGAAATATTCCTAAAAATGCCAACCTATTTGGCTAGGAAACAAAATATTCTCGCAAATGCCAACTTATGTTGGTCGGGAGGTACATATATTCTCGAAAATGCCAACTTATGTTGGTCGAGAGGTAAGATTATTCCAGAAAGTGCAAAAGTTACCAAGTATGGCTGGTCGGGGATAAAAACCCACTAACTGTAGTTGGTCGACAAGAAGAATTTATCCACCTTGGTTGGTCGGACACATTTTATGAAAAATCTACTAAGTATGGCTGGTCGGGGATAAAAACCCACTAACTGTAGTTGGTCGACAAGCATAATTTAACGACCTTGGTTGGTTGGAAAAATTTTAAATAACATTTTTATACACATTACTTTATTATTAAGAGATTGAGCAACAGTACTGATACTTGTAATTTTTTAATTATTATTGAGTTGGTTGACAAACAACACAATATTGTTATCTTTTTAACAGATATATGCAAATATGAAGTGTTTGATAACTACAAGACAATAGCAATCAAGATTTGCAAACAAAATGAGAGTTTTTCATTGAATTCAAAATAAATTACAAGTACATTGATATTAAAATGTATACTAACTATTACATCAAAAATTCCTATTCTACTGGTCTCTTCCCCTCTGCTTTTGACATAGGTTCCTCGCCAGCAGGCTAATCATTTAAAGACAGAGGAGAATTGATGAAATTAAGATCTTTCAACATCCTTGTATTCATCACGGATGGTCGATCTAAAAGATGCTCGGGATGAGATACCTCGATTTGAGAATGTAAATTGTAGTCACCGAGATACTTTGAAATTAAGCTCCGAGGAATGGCCCGAGCAGGGATCTAATCCATGTCCAAATTGTATGGTGGCACAGGCAAGTTGAGCAACCCGAGATCATGATAGTCCCACAGATAATGACCTCGTTCGAGCTTCAACACACCTAAGGCATTCAGCCAGCCTTGCTTGTAGCCCTCATTGTTGGAATTCTGGATACGGTTGTCCAGGTGTAATAGTGCTTCGTTGTATCCAGCCATTCAGAACTCCCTGGGCTGTTTGTGGAATTGATATGTTAGCCTCTCTAGCTGCTCGTGGAGATTCTTGATGAAAAGCTCCTTATTATCCAAAACTGACTTCTGCGCGGAGAGCTATTTTTCCAGGTCCCTAATCTTCTTTGACATATCAGACAACGCCTGGTTCTTCGCCATTAGTTGGAAGGCCTGATTCTCTAAGGCAGACTGAGTCCTCTGTTCCTCGACAAGAACACGAGCTGCTCGTGCTCATCCCCAAGGAGCTCTTGCTCGTCCCGAGAAGATGTGAAAGGGCCCGACCTCCTCAAGGTGTCCAACTCTTCCCTTAACTTAGCGTTCTCAACCTCTAAGAACTAAAATCCCTCGTGGGTCACTAGGATCAAGGCACTAGAAGTGGAAGCTGCAGACTTCAGTTGTGATATCTCCTTTTGCAGGTTGTTGTTTTCCTTTTCCAATAACTCAGCAATCTGTCTACATTCTTTGACCTTGCCTCTAAAGGTTCTCTCCCTTACATCGTACCCAGCAAAAAGCTTCTCGTAGCCCTTGTCGATAATGATCTGTTGGTACTTCATCTCGTACCCCTCATGCAATAAGGCAGTGGATTCTTTGTATTGAGGCTGAAGGTCTTCGAGGGTGATTTGAAGATCCTCGATCATTTCATAATAGGCAACGTTATTGGCTACCGCCCGATCAAGCAGACACTTCAGATATTGAGATGTTTCCACTGCCTATTCTGAAGCATCATAACCAAGGATGTCGACAACTTATGCAGCACTCAGGTCTGTGTGACCAGCCTTAAAGTAATCATTACATTGTTGCAGCAACTTTGTGTTATGGGCAGATAGCAGTTCCATCCTGGCCAGAAACTAGCAGAGAAAGAAGAGCAATCATATATAAGAAGAATAAGCAGAGTATGAATGAAAGATAGACAACAGTATGCAAAAACTTCAAGTTTTATTATATCATAATTCAGAGTTACATCTTCTGAGTTACATTTGGTAAAGAGAAACAAAATAAAGAGAAACCCGAACAACACTAAACCTTTTCCTTATCTCCCAAAACCTTCTCGGGAGGCTGGGATGAAGAGGTAGGTTGCTCAGAGGGAAGAGATAGTTGCTCGGGTAGAGTAGGTAGTTGTCAGAGGAAGAAATAATGTGCTGATTTTCCTCGGTAGCAGGCTGGATGGTTAGGGCATGATCTCCCATCACCATCGAAGACTCTTCGGAGGTAGCTTCGTCCTTGTCTAAGTCTTCTGGAGTTGGAGGGGAACTAGGGATATGTCTCTGGAAGAGCTCGGAAGACTCGTCGACCTTCAACTCCTGAAGGGCAGCAACCCATCCATCCCTAAAGAATTTGAGACTGCCATAGTCCACTTGCGATACCATGGCAGCCAACCCCTTGTTCCACCCCTTGTCCCAGCCAGAGCTGAAGGACTTCTTCACAGCATCTTTCCTCTTCAGTTTCTCCGAGGAGAGCTTCTCGGATAGCAAGTTCTTAGCAGCCTTTAATTTATTTTCTGCTTCCTCCTTCTGTCGACCTACTTCTTGAAGTTGGCCCAACCTTTCCTCAACAACCCTGAGCTTATTTTCAATCTCTCCAGCAGCTTTGAGCTCTTTATTTGACTTCTCCAAGGCATTATTTTTCCTCTCCAACTCTTTGGAGGCTTTAACAGCTCGAGTTTTATCCTGCTCGGTGGAGGCGAGCTTCTTCTCCCAGACAGCCTTATCAGTGGCATATGTCTGACGAGAATCTGCCAGAGATTTTGTAGCTTCCTCCAGAGCTTCCTCCATGCTGGAAGAGGAGAATGAAGCTTTAATTTCTTCATCCTTCTTCAAAATTATATTGAAGCAGCTCGTCAACTGTGAAAGTAAAAAGAAAGCAGGTCAGAAGTAAAAACGACAAAGGAAATATAAAAAATTCAAAGTAAAAAGACTTACAGAAGCAAGGTGACTAGCAGCTAGTGAGGTGACCATATACCGAGTAAGGTTTTATTTAGTACCTTGAACCTCGGTAATGATCCAGGACTTTACCGAGCTCATGGCAGAGCTCGGGGGAATAAAAGTGGGAACTCCAGCCCCAACAACTGGGGGCTGAGTAATGGTGTCAGCCAAATTGACCGAGGAGCTCTTCTTCAGCCTCCTATGGGGGAACAGGTACAGATTCAACGAAGGAAGAACCCTTGGTCGGTGATATCACAATCACCTCTCCAGGATCAGCAGAGCTGCTCGGAGCCACTACGGGCTTCTCGGCAACTTTAACAGGAGCAGCTGGAGGATCTGCATCAATCTTCTTTGTCCCCTCCCTTGGGACATCAATCCTACTCCTTTTTGCTTCCCCAGAACTAGAGGCAGTTTTCTCAAACAGGGTAGGAGGTCTTCTCTTCTTCATCCTTTCACTTAAAGGAATATGGGATTCAGGCGATGAGCTGGTGGAAGCTGGTACTGGCTCTGACTCACTTATCACTGGACGAGTAGTGAAAGAAGTGGTGTAGCTCTTGTACTGGAGCAGATACGAAGCCGATCTAATGTGCTCATCAGCAACACTTTGATGCAGACTCCAGATTAGTTTCAAATGCCTTATATTGACATCTGCATCTTTTGGGCACTTTCTCTTTCTATCAACTGCAAATAAATAAACATTGTTATCAGTGGCACATTTTATCAAACACAAAAGAAACATGATTTCAAAATAAATAAAATGAAAATAACCTATCCCATTGCCATAAGGAGGGCATCTGGGACCCTGGTAAACCTCATCTCCAGTTAATGGAGGGTGTTGCCAATTTTTTATGACAACCCCATGCTCAAAATAATCCCTATTGGCATCAGGGAGGTTGACTACTAAGCCCCTATTTAAAAATCTAGTTTTTAAATAAAAAATATTATCATTAACTGCCCATCTATAGCAGTACATGATTTCTGGAATTCCTATACGAGTTTCATGCGCTTGATTTAATCTATGCACCCCATTAACTATTCTCCATGTGTTGGGGGCTATTCGTGCAGGAACAACGTCAAAGTACTGACAGAATTCCAGACACAAGGGATTTGGTGGAAAAGAAAATCCACACTCAGCAAAAAAGAGACTGGGGAACCAATGTCCCTCAGCCAAATGGAAGTAATTAAAAGGCTCAGAAAGCTCTTCCAAAACAACCCATGAGGGAATGGAGAAATCAGAACAAAACTTCTCAAGAGACTCAACAGGGTAAACCATGGTAAATAAAGAAATGAAGAAGAAGGAAGAAGATCTTACAGGAAAAGAATGGATCTGCTGACAACGAACGACGGAAGAGATGAACGCACAAGAGAGTAGGAAGAGACGACGTAAAACTCAAAGACAAAAATTTGAAAAGGTAGAAGACAATAGGAGTATCTGTGAAGTTTAAATACCTTGCCTTGGGAAATGGTGAAGTAATGATTAAAAAAAAGGATGATTATGTTACTGGCGGATAAAAAGATGAAAAGTGGTGCGGGAATCAAAGCGGGCAACAGCGACTAAAAAGACGAAAAATGATGCAGGAATCGAAGCACGCAGGAAAGTCCAAAAAAGCATGATTCTACGAAATGGGAAGGAGAAATAAATACAAGGGAAACGCTCCTAAAAATTAGGAAGACTATTTAAAGCTACCACATTCCGAGAAATAATGTTCCATACTCCTCAAATTTCAAACTATGAAACATTGGGGGCTTCTGTTGATACCAAATTTAATCTGCTGACATGGACCAATTATATGAAGACACGTGGCTATCTACACGGAAACAACAAGCACTTCTGATATGATCACATGCTCCGAGCAACCATGTTAATCTGAGGAACTCATACGCTCCGAGGAACAGACCTCTACGAGGAACTCTTTAGCACCGAGAAGCTCAAGCGATCCGAGCAACTCAGGCGGTCCGAGATGCACCTCGAAGCAGGATACCAACAATTTAATTGCTCATTAAATGCTTATCATTCAGACGCACACGCAAAGAGGGCATTAAATGTATTACCCTTTCATATGTATACCATTTAATGTATTACCCTTTCACATTACAGCCTCAGGGCTATAAATACATTGTACAATCCTCATTGTAGGGGATCCGGATCCAAACCCTGGAATCGAGACCGGAATCTCTTGATAGAGCATAAATCGAGAATTCCCAAACACTCAGCAATAAAACAACAGTGGATGTAGGCCATTCTTATAAGGCTGAACCACTTTAAAATCTTTTGTCTCATTTATTTATTTGTGATTGAATTATTAGAGTGATCTACTTTTTTACATCAACAGTCAGAGACTGAAAAACACTAACAAAGTTAGATGTAACTGTATCCTTAATGGTTTTATCAGCAGTGTTCCAATTATTTATTACCCCGACTCCCATATTCATTTTACCCACGACAAACATTGGGATTTAAATATCTGGACGTTATTTTTATCGCCAGTGGATTATTGCTGATAACGGAGAACCCAATGGTCTTCTTTTCATTTACTCAGGAGGTGTTGGGAGCAGTGGGTGGGGTTGATGGAGCGGTGGACTGAACCAATGGTAGCGTAGAGAATTTCTCACTATGTAATGATCAAAATTCTTATTGGGATTCATGAGATGAGAATCGTGTTTGAGTGTCACCTCATGACTTGGTACGTTTTGTCTATTACTGCTTGACATTATCTCGAATAGAAAATAATAAGAGACAAAATCATTATAATAATATGAATTTATAAGTAACTAATCATGCTTACGATTATATATATATATATATATATATATATATATATATATATATATATACCTTTTTATAATAATACTTTAAAATATGTTCAATGTGTCTGATCTCCATCCATTCGGTATTACTTTTTAAAAACCTATGGATTTTTGCACGTGGCTGAGTAGGAGTTAGTGTATCTATGATTGATTTATAAATGTCCGTGACATGAACTTGGAATTCCATCTTATTCAACTTATTGGCAAGAGTCAATTTAACATGAATATGTCACGAGACATCACAGTCTTGGTCACTGCTTTCTGTGCGTATTTATTTCCACAACGAGCGAATGTTTTTTTTTCCTTTTCAAATATCATATGTAAGGTTAGGGATACATCGAGATTATGGCGTGAAATATATTCTCTACATCCTCATCCCAGATTTTTGGTCGGGAAAATAGAATACGATCTAATTGGTACTAGTGATGAACGCCATGATTTGCAAGGTAGTTAAATTGTTCGATCCTTTTATTCCTATAATTATAAATAAGAGTACCCTCTAAATGAGATGCACTAATAAATTATGTTTAAGTGCGGTCCAATTGCGACCTCTCGTACTCTTGTGATTATCATCATGCCCCATTTTTGCTGAGAAAAATATATGAGGGTGTGAATATGAGTCCTACAAGTAATGGCTCTAATTAATCATTGACATTGTTTTTCAATAGATCTAATTTAAGTTTATCTTATTTTAACATATGATCCATATGTGAATGGATATAAATTGGAACCGTGCTTATGAATGTGCACATAACTAACGTTCCTACCCATTTCATTATTACCTTGCAAAACACTACTTACCATTTCGTAAGGAGCTAAGGGATTAGTATCATTACATGTAACCTTTCGTAAAGTAAAGAATCTAATCAAGGGTATATTAGTTTGGTTAAGGTTTTATTCATCACAACTACTCTTTTGTAAACCCCGTGCATGGAATGTCTCACCGATGTGAAATCCAAACAAGAAACCCCCTAATACACTTACATTTAGATAGGATAATTTTTAAGACACATTTTGTTAGGTTTTATTATGAGAGAGTATGGAAAGAGTTTTAAAGTCTATATCTACTATCGATCCAAGTAATCCAACATCTCTATCCAACAACCAAATCAATAAACAATAATTATAGCCTACTCCTTTTATCATCTATAATATAAAACGCATAACAATAATAACAATATCTCAAGTACTGGCTTATATCCGTTCTTGAAAAAAATATATATGTAATTAACTTAAGTGTGTTACACCATAAGGTCTTATATATGTATCAAGTGTCTCAATTCATTACTATTGCATTCATGTTAATTGCTATAACATGAATGGGTTTCTCATAGTAAATCTCATCAAGTTAGTAAATACTACTCTCAAAGCATAAGGTACTATCCTACTAAGCATGCATAATTTTTTATTTCATGAACTCTAAATTTAAGTCCATATCTTATACTATCAAATTTCAATCATCAAATTCTACAAATGGGGTCCAATTTTGTGTTTTAGCATTTAGGATATAGCGCTTATGGCTTTCAATTTATAATTTAGGGTATATGATTTAGGATTTATGGTCCACATTTCAGGGTTTAATTATTAGGGTTTACATTGTAGAGTTTAGTAATTAGGGTTTGTTAATTTGTGCTTAAGTTTTAGGATTTAGGGTTTGTGGTTTAGCGTTATTAATTATGATTTTTATTTTTTCATTGTACATTTTAGGTTTTCGGAATTAGTGATTTAGTTATAGGATTTACGGTTAACAATTAGGGTTATAAGTTTTAAGGTTTTTGAATTAAGGTTTAGGATTAGGGTTTAGGTTTTGGGTATAAAATTTATGAATTGGGAATTAGGATTAGGAAATAAGGTTTTGGGTATACGATTTAGGAATTGGGAATAGGGAATTCGGGTATACGGTTTATGGTCTATGTGATTTCTAAAGAGGGAAAGTGGCGTTGTTAATGCCCCCTCTGGTACACTCATTCTATGAAACATCTAAGTCCCAAATAAAGTAATCCATCCCTATATCCCAACCATCAAACTTTAATCAGACCAAAGTCTCATGTCCGACAAATCAACCAACTAGGTTCTTAATATTCAAATTAATTAGGCAAGGGGAACATTTAAAATCACTGATCCTTTTAAATAAACAAATTCAATTAATCACTTGAATACATATTAATACATAAGTCAATTGGATGTTAAATTCCCCACTAAATTAGTTCAAAAAATTTAAACTTATAGGGGTATTACACCTTAAGGTAGTAGGGTATTTGCGCATATACACACACACACATTACATATACAAATAGATACACACACATATATATACACACATACACATAAATACACAATATATATACACATACATATATCCACAATATATAAATAAAGGGAGGGCTATGGACCTAAAGTGTGGAGAGAGAGGGTTACTGGAAAAAGGTCATTTGAGAAAGGCTGAGAGTGGAAGGATTGAGTGAGTGTTGAAAGAGAGAGATATAGTATGAAAAATGAATAAATGGTTGGTGACCTTTATCTAAAGGTTGTGGGCACAGACAAGGGATGTGATCGAAACGATGAACATTTTAAAATGGTCATTACCCAAAGTCATGACCAATCTTAAATAAAAACCTTAACTTGCTCATGGGCCTTGTCACAGTATGGGGTCATGACCAATGTTGCGAGAATCTTGGCGCAATTTTAGCACTCAGGTGGTCACAGGGGATGTCACGGACCACGTTCATGACTCTCGTGATCACGGTCTTGGGCCATGACAGTGTCGATTAAATGTCAACCTTGTTTTTGGTTATGGACCTGGTCACGCTGGTTTTGGCTTTGGTCATAGTCTAGGACTGTGGTCACGGTCTTGAACCATGACCATTGTTTTGTTACCTCTCCTTATTAGTGGTGTAGTGACCTCAAAAGCCAACAATGATTCATTTTTCCAACTCTCTTCATATCCCGATCACCCTAGATACTTGAGCTCGGTCTAAAAAGTCACTAAGAAGTTCATACTTTAGAAAAGTTGCATCTCCCAAAATAATTGTGTACTTATGAAAAGTCGATTCCCCTAAGTAAAGTTCGTACTTATAAAAATTCACTTTCTCCGAGAAGTAGAGGCAAGCCACTTTGTGCAGTTCACGAAAGTCATAAATTCTAAACAAAACTCTATTCGATTGAACAACTCAAAAGGGGATACTCCCCATGTAAATAAACTATGTAAGAATCTCACGTCAAATATATATGTTGTGAAAAATTATCCATATTAGTTTATCTCATCTAGCACGTCCCCCATTTAAGGGACCAACTACGCACTTTGTAACATTTATATCTTAAATCCTAGTTATTAACCTAACACCTCAATTTTTTGAAATGACATGCTCATATGTTAAATATATCCTACCCAAATCCCGCGACTATATACGAACATGTAAACATATTTTTGAAAATTGTTCTCAGTAAAGTGACAGCCAGTCGAGTCATTCTGAAACCTTGTAAAGCCGTAGTGTAAAATCGAACTACTCCCACAACAGCTCTAATCGAACAAATCCTGTACCAATGACCACATCCCCGAATATGTGTTTTTATATAAAGGCTTGTTAACCATCAAACTTTTATTATCGTATTTTTAACATATTAATATATCAGTCTAAAAGGCAAAGATGATATATTAAGGACTAGGCTCCATAAATATCGTAATGTTGTATATCGTATACCTGGTATCCAATCGCCTACACTCATAAATATGTATAGTCACTTGGAACTACGTTGAATTTAATACCAAGTATCCTTTGGTATATAGACACTGTACCACACCAAACTTGTTCAGCCCGAGCCTTATAATACATGACTTAATGTATTATCTATAAGGTATGCCTTCATATCGAGTCTAAATACAGAGTAACCAGTTCGAGGACTATGACACCTCTTGGTTTCTTATCATATCGATGAGGGATACATAGATCTTTGTCGGTGACTTGTGGTCGATTCCAATACTAAATACACCATCCTCTATTCTTGTGCACATCCAAAATTTTCTGAAGGTTCAATAACACCCTTTAGTTAATGATAGCCCGGTAGACATGAATATCACCCATTTTGAACATCCACGGATGCTACCCTCCGTCTTACAAATATCTTTTCCCCCCTCTCAAGACAAGTCTTACACTTTCACAAACATCACGTTTAACCACATGTAAAATCAAACTACCTAGAATAGATACACGAGTATGTAAACAAAATACCAAGCCCTTCCCGTGAGCACAAGCCTCGATAGTATATCTTATGACATATTGTCCCCACTGAAATGTATTCATATATCATTCATTATCCCAATATTCTTGAAATGATATACCAAAATATCTCATAACTATTACATCCCATGCACCCCATCCAAACATTCTAAAACGATCACAATTGAACTATATAGAATTTGATCTCGTGGCTACATGAGTACATAGGCATAATATCAAGTCGTTCTCATGTGCACAAGCCTAGAAAATATGCCTTGTGATAACCTCCCCCATCGAGATGCATTCATCTCTCATTCATTATCCCTTCCTACTTTAAACGAAATATCAAAATGTCTTAAAGCTACAACCTATCGCGCACCCCATGAAAATATTCAAACACATATACATGAATTACAATCGAACTACATTGGCTTTGATCTCACGTCCACACGATTATGTAGGCACGATACCCAGCCCTTCTTGTGATCACAAACCTCGATAATATATCTCTCGATATGTTGTCAAAACATAGATGCACCCATCTCTCATATTATTATTTTATCTCTCCTCAAACCTTGAATGAGTTATTAAACTATATCAAGATGTGAATTCTCACACACACACCCCATTACCCAAACTGATCTTCTTCGAACCCTTATATACGTTGGTAGCCACCTGTTACCACAGTCGATCTTCCTCGTACCCATATATACATTGGCAAACACCCATTATACAAGACGAGCTTTTTCTTAAACTTACATGCATACTAATGTCCACCCGTTACCATTTTCACACCAAAGCACCTATCTACATTTTAAAGGATTCTCTAACTAAGATCTCTGAACATGTTCTAAAATAACTAAAAAGTAATAAAAAAATGTCAATAGTGATATTAAGCATATAATTAAGGTACCATAAAGAACAATTGGGTGACTAACATCTTCCCTAATCATAAATCGGTTCATAAACCCCGTAATAATAGTATCAAGATAAATTGCAGACCTAAACTTGTATTAGGATTATCCCAAAAGTTATAATTTGAACCTTTTTTTTTCTTTTATATAAAACAAACTAGTGACTCTGAACAACTGATAACCCATCGCATGACAAAAAATTAGGCTTATGCCTGAACCCGGGGCAGGCGACAACAACTGGATATGGTTTCAAACAACCTCCAGGGTCAAACCAATCAAACTGATAACCCAACCTCGAGGATAAGAGAAGAAACGGGAGATAATAACTCATTCATCCCCATAGGGACCCCAAGCCTTACTAACGAGGCTTGTTGTCCACATGTAGCGATGATTCCCTCTCCGTCGAGTCCTAGTATGGGTTCCATAACACCATAATTACATTAGGGGTTTTACATATTATAACAAGTATGATTCGTCTCTAATAATTTCTAAGTCCGATTATAAGGATATAGGTCTTAATTTTTTGTTTAAATAAAAAATTACATGATTTTTTCAAATATAAAACTAGGGTTCTTCAATGAATTAATCTTAATTATGAATTGAAGTTTGATTATGAACTAAAAATTAAATTATTACATTATTTTTAAAGATTCCAACACAATAATATCCTTCTAACAAAAATCTAATTACATTCTTAAATAAAGTAAACTTGTCTTAGATTGATTGAAGAAATAATCCCCAAGTATCCCCAATTCTTCAAGTCATATTTCTCAATCTCAAAGATAGGTTTTACTCCTCCTCTTCTTTGGCATATATGGCTCTCCCAATATGTGTTATGATAATTATGTTATGTTAATTAGGTTACTAAAATAATCCAACCCAAAATTAGGTCTAGGCCGAAACAAGCTCCGAATGGCCTAAAACTTAATCCAAACTTCTTTCGTGGCTTTGATGTTTATACCTCCAGAATGAAAGGCGAGAAGGAACCATGGCACTGTGCTCTTTTAACAAGATCGTTTGAAGTTTGTTCCAAATTTGTGTTCAACATTCCTTTTAATTCATTATTAAGTAAGTCCCTGATGTCGTTACTTATAATTTTATTTTATAGCACCTTAAATGTGGCCTACATGTTATTGTGTGACGATTCTACTGCTCGAATATGCGCATGATGGTGAATGACAAATTGATGAGATGGTGCACAATTCCCATGTCATTGGTTAGATTGCATAGTTTAAAGGGTTTGTGACCTAGAGGCTTTGCTGGTATATATTGACTTGCCATTCCTATGGGAGCGGATCTTTCCTCTCCTGTGATACTCCACAACATAATAATTGAAGCCACGCTGCTTTGACTGTTCGATTAATTGTCTCCTCATACTTGCGATATCCTCATCACGATCGTCTAATCTTTTTTTGTAAATACTGACTAATCGTGATGTCGCTTTCCCCATAGGACGCTTTGCAGTGGGGGTATAACATAACCGATTGAGATAAGATCTTTTAGGTGTTTCTCCCCTCGACATCATCTCATCATGAAGTTTAGGGGACCTTGAAGGAGTATATTCCCTCCTAGTAACTCATATCTCGAATTGGATACAACATCTGGTGTGCGAACGGTGAGACTAGTGAGAACTCATATTACCCAATGGATAACTTTCACGACCGTGATAATTCGAACTTTCTCACAGACGACGTCAAATTATAGGGTATATTGACCCATAAATTATTTTTCAAAACCAAAATGATTAAATTTACAACAAACAAGCACATATATTCAAGATCAAATGAATATCAAAGTCAAATATTCACATTGTAATAATGAATGGTTTGAATGTTCAAACCTAGGTTTTGCACAGTTTTTTCTAACAATATCAAAGCCACACATGAACATACAACTATTTTAAAACAAACAAACACTTTTATTTAAGACCAAACAAACATCAAAGTGAAATATTCATATTGTAATAAAGATTGGTTTCAATGTTCATACTGTAGGGGGCCTAAAGTTAACCCCTAGATTAAAGGGAGCTCCCCTAAATAACATAAGAGACTCGACAGAAGGAACCAACGAGGCAATTGAGTGATGCAGCTCAGTTTATTTCCATTCATACTTAGTCATGCTGTAACATTTGTTTATATTTACTATGTGTAGAGGGGTCCTGAAGGTAATCCTGGGATTAGGGATAATCCACTAATTAGCAACAGTGTTCTGAGGATGGCAACTCAAGCGTGGCATCTTGGTGAGGCAGCTCAGCGTGGCAGCTCAGCGTGGTAACTCAAGCGTGGCATCTTGGTGAGGTAGCTCAGCATGGCAACTCAAGCGTGGCATCTTGGTGAGGCAGCTCAGCGTGGCAGCTCAGCGTGGCAACCCAAGCGTGGCATCTTGGTGAGGTAGCTCAGCGTGGCAACTCAAGCGTGGCATCTTGGTGAGGTAGCTCAGCGTGGCAACTCAAGCGTGGCATCTTGGTGAGGCAGCTCAGCGTGGTAACTCAAGCGTGGCATCTTGGCGAGGCAGCTCAGCGTGGCAACTCAAGCGTGGCATCTTGGTGAGGCAGCTCAGCGTGGCAACTCGTACTTTAGCTTATTGTTACTTTGCCATATTATAGCTTTGTTTATATTTACTGCGAGTTATAATGACTATAATGTTGTAACGAGAATAATGAATGGGCGTGAGGTCGAACGGTATTCGCGAGAGACCAGGCTTGGCAGGGCCTGGGAGAGTTTTCATGGTCTATCGAACAAACCTCACCGTGGGAACTTTAGAGGGATTTGGTTTGGAGGATTGAGAAGTGGGGCACCGTTGGGGCTTGTCCTGACCATCTTAGATACACCTGGTAAAACACCGAAGGACCCTGACCGTGGAACCTCAAGCGGAGCAGCTTGGAGTTCCATCGGGCATTGAGTTATGAACCAAACAACCCTCTACTTAAATATCACATCTACTGTGGGTGATGTCACTAGACTTCTAAACAATGTCAGACATGCACTTGAGTAAACCACCGTGGTATTTGGGGCTGTCAGATAGTAGGTGAGCCACTTCTGCGACAATAACCCCCTGACATACAGTGGTTAGGCAAAAGGCATGTCTTGGCATTTAATGTTTATGACATAGGAAACAACTAGTGCATCAGGCATTTAATGTTGTGACATAAAGTATGAGGGATGTCTTTCATAGTCTTTAATGACTGAGTTGCCTCGGGGGTGGTGTGGGGGGGCTATTTAAGGACCCCAACCACCTTTGAGAAAGGAGAGAGAAGAAAATGATCCTTTGAGAGTTCAAAAAAAGTTATTGCTAGAGATACATCAGAGAGAGAATTATTGCAAATTAGAGGGCTTATCCACTCACCATTGTCATTTATTACGAAGCTTTTAATACGCAAACAAAGACTCTTGAGAGTGGTTTTTGGTATGTTTTGTCTGCCTACCAAGGTGTATCTAGGGTGCTTGCTTCTCTCTCCCTCTAGCTAAGTTATTTCTAAAGTTCTTTATTATATTGAGGGTTATACACGAGATTTGTGAGTATAAGATGGGTTCCATACCTTCCAAACTGCTCTTTGTGTCTTGTGGCTAAATCACTAGTGTTTCTCTAATTAACCTTGCCATAACCATACTTAAAAGGGGTTACGCCTCCATCTTATCTAAACTACCCTCTTACATTTGGCGACTCTGCTGGGGAGGCATTCTTCTAAGGAAGAAGTATGGCGCAAGATAACGTTAATCGAAGGCTCAACTTTGATGATATCCAACACAGTGAAGAGCAAGCAGCGGTAGAATTGGAGGCTTTAAGGGGCGGAGCTCCTCGAATAGAAGTGCCCCCAGTTCAGGCAACAACAGGCGTTCCGGGAGTGACGCAGGCTTCCACGAGCGCTGGGCTAGGATCTGCCCAAATGACCCTCCTTATGAGTAAGTTCTATGAGTTCTTGCAAACTCCTGCAGCTTCAACGGTGCTGGGAGGACTCGAAGCCAATTCCTTCGTAACACCAGGGGCAGCTCCAACGGTTCCACCAGGCGCAGGTACAACGGGAGCAGCCCCGGCAAGCATACCCTCCGTCGTGAATCCGGCGGTGGGAATCTCCGGAGTATCAACGGCGCCAGCTGTAACGATGGCTCCAACTATAACGGTCATTCAGCCAACACCCCCATTGGTCGTTGCCCCATCGCCCATGGAGGAAATGAGGAGAGAAATACAAAAGGAGATGTTAAAATTTGTGCAGGCTTCCTCACAGTCTATAGGCGAGGTAGCTTCAGTCTATGACGACTTTAGGACACCTTATCCTCAGGAATACAACGATGAGCCTTACCCGAGGGATTATATTCCCCCCGTCTTTGAAAAATACACAGGGAAGGGTGGGAATCCGAAAGAGCACATTAAACGTTTTGTTGAGCACCTGGGGGCGCATTGCAACAACAAGAAGCTCAGGTTGAGGGAGTTTTCCAAATCCCTAACCGATAAAGCATACACGTGGTATTCTCATTTGGCCCCTAAAAGTGTTTCCACGTGGGAAGAGATGCACGTGCTGTTTGTCCAAAAGTTCTTTCTAGCAGAGGATGAATTCACTCTGACCCAACTAGGGAGAGAGAAGCAACGACCAGGAGAAGACGTGGTGGCATACGTTCGGAGGTTCAGGGAAAGGTCTCTGGATGTGAGAGAAGAGGCCAAGGAGTCCAAACTATTAAAAATCTGTGCCGAAGGACTACTCCCGGAGAACATCTGCCATCTTATCAATGAGACGCGCGAGGGAACTTTTTCGGCGTTCCTAAAATCTGCAAGGAACATCTCATTGGTCGTACGACCAAACCCGGTGGCGGTGCCTATGATATTCAGGCAACCGATACAACCTGGGGGAGGAAGGCATCAACCCCCACGAGTGGGATACACCGAAGGAACAGATGGGGGTAAGGCGGCGAAGAAGGACAACAAAAGGAAGTTCGGAAGGGATAGGGAAGACCCACCACCGTTACCATGCACGATAGAAGAGGCGGTGAGTTGTTACAATGCCATGGTCCAGGGTGGAACGGTCTACCTACCAAAAGGCGTTCCTTCAGAAGAACCCGATGACGCAACAAAAGCAGATCCTAGGTATTGTCAGGTTCATCGAAAGATCCAGCACCCGACAGAGAGCTGTTTCACACTGAGAAGAATCATTGACAAGTACATGAAGGAAGGGACGCTGCAGATCCCCCCACAGAACGTTGACAACAACCCGCTTCCAGCGCATGGGGCCAACTTGGTGACGGCCTACGACGATGAGGCGGAAAGAGGGGAAGGAAGGTCAACAATGAGGCAAAGAGAATTCGAAGAAACTCTGGAATATTGCACCACAGGAATGGCTAACGTAATTTTAGCCTACGATGAAGCAAGCGCTAAAGACGCGAAAGACGTATACAGCGTTGAAGGCGAGGAAATGGAGGCAGTCGTTGAATACAACGCAGTTTCAAAATCCCCAAAATTCTCTTGGTTCTTCGATCAAGTGGGGATACCAAAGGAGAGCAGACTGGAAATAACTCAGGCGATTCTAGACATCGCGAGGAAGGACGCGGTTCCCTCGCTGAAATGGCGAGGACCCATGGCGAGGCTGGTGAAAAAGTTCCTATCAGAGGTGACCTTCAGCGATGCAGATAGAGCTGTAAGGTTCCCTCATAACAGGCCCTTGTATGTGACGGCCAGTGTCAACGGGGTTAGTTTTGCGAGGACGCTTATGGATGGGGGTGTGTCTATCAACATTATGCCGATCAACTCCTTCCACGCGGCTAATATCCCAGAAGAAAGGTTGGTCCCCATGCCTCTGGTGATCTCAGGATATGATAACCAATCTTCCAAATCCATTGGGTATGTGAATGTGGGAATTGTAATGGGAAATCTGAGTTCCCACATCAAGTTCGATGTAATAGAAAGTGCAACTTCCTATCATTTACTAATAGGAAGAGTATGGATGCACAATCAAGGGTTAGTTCCTTCAACATATCATCAATGCGCCAAGGCGAATGTCAAAGGAACAGAAGTGACCATTAGGGCTACAAAAAGGCCTTTTGCTATCGAGGAAGCTCACTTTGTAGATGCGGCCTTTTATACGGAGTTGGAAGAGGACGCTCGAGTCCTAACGAGAAGAATGGAGGGGGCGTGGGTTCCCTCGATCGAAGATAGAATGGGGCCTCTGAACGAGCAAAGTAAAGAAGCCACGAGTAACGAAGGGGTAGGGACCGAAGAAACCCGTCAGGTGATCCCTCGACCTCAAAATACCACAAGGCAGCTCAAAAACAAAGCAAGGCTTAGAGTGGACCCTATGGAGCATGAGGTCCAACGGCAAAGCGTGCTGAGTCGCTTTTCGGGGGGAAGGATCGCTGAGGCTTCGAGAGAAAGGAAGAGGAAGGCCTTGGCAACAGCTACCAACAGGCAATGCAAGAAGGTGGTCACTGAGGAGGGGAAGGTAGTGTACCGTTTATAACGATGTGAGCGGGCGGCCGAAGAGACCGAGGAGGGGGCTGACCCGTTATATGAGTGTTTCTTGATAGATCAACAGGGACAGTGTATGGTGATAGACAACTCCAACATACAGGAGTTCGTGGAGGAGGTCGCCGAAGAACCAGACTACATGGCAAATCAACCGAAGCCCCAGGCACAAGAGTTGGAGCAGTTGAACGTGGCAGGAGAAGGGAAAGACCCAAGGCCCATCTTCATCGCGAAGGATCTCGGTAAGGCGAAGAGAGAAGCCCTGGTTGGGCTAATCCGGGAGTTCATAGATGTCTTTGCGTGGAAGTATACCGAAATGGAAGGGCTAGATGAGGAAGTGAGCTGCCACAAGCTAAACGTGACACCTTCAGCCATCCCGGTAAAACAGGCAACAAGAACTTATAAACCTGAGTTGGACTTGAAGATCAAGGAAGAGGTTCAGCGTTTATTGGCAGCAGGATTCATCAAACCAATACAGCATCCCCTGTGGCTATCTAGCATTGTGCCAGTAGGGAAGAAGGACAAGAGCCAAATAAGGATCTGTGTGGATTTTAGAGATCTGAACAGGGCTTGCCCCAAAGATGAGTTCCCTCTACCCTCCATTGATAGCCTGATAGATGCCACGACTGGGCATGAGATGTATAGCTTCATGGATGGGTACGTAGGGTACAACCAAATCAAGATGGACCCCGCGGACGCAGAGAAAACGGCGTTCAGAACCCCGTTGGGCAATTTCATGTACAAAGTAATGCCGTTTGGACTTAAGAACGTGGGAGCTACTTATCAAAGAACAATGATGGCCATTTTTCACGATTTCTTCCACAAATTTGTAGAATTCTATGTGGACGATTTGGTCATCAAATCGAAGAAGGAGGAGTCCCACCTAAACGACTTAAAGAGGGTGTTTACTCGATGTAGGAACTATAAATTAAAGATGAACCCATTGAAGTGCGTCTTCGGAGTAACACGCGGGAAGTTTCTAGGCTTTGTGGTTGATCGACAAGGGGTGCAGATGGACCAAGATAAACAACGCGCGATCTTAGAAATGCCGTGCCCAAGAACGGCGAAGGAGCTAAAAAGCTTCCTCGGAAAGGTCTCCTACCTCAGAAGATTTGTACCAGGATTGGCCGAGGTAACACACCCGTTGATGCAACTGCTGCGAAAGAACACAAAGTTCAGGTGGGAAAAGGATCACCAGGAGTCCCTCGATGAGTTGAAGAAACTGCTCGTTTCACCGCAAATCATGGTTCCTCCACAGGCAGGAGCACCGTTGCAGCTATACCTCACCTCCACTACAAGGTCCGTTGGAGCTTTGCTGGCATAGGAGATCGACGGGCAAGAACGGCCAGTATATTACCTCAGTAGGATCATACATGGGCCGGAGATTAGATATAGCAGCCTAGAAAGGCATTGTTTGGCCTTAGTCTTTGTAGCACAAAAACTTAGACATTATATGCTGTCTTTTACAATTCATATTGTAACTAGATGTGATCCTATTAAGTATTTGTTGGCTAGAACTATCTTGATTGGCAGGGCAGCTAGGTGGTTCCTTATTCTCTCCGAATATGATTTAAAGTGTGTGGTTCCTCGTGCTATCAAGAGCTAGGCGTATGCTGATCTGTTGGCAATCTTTCCATCAGGAACGTTTGAACCACCTAAAGAAGACATTCCGGGAGACGACTTACAGGCCAACTATCTCGATGCAACCAATGAGGAATGGACGATGCAATTCGATGGGTCTTCGGAAGAGAAAAAAGGAGGGGCAGGGGTCATCCTTTCAAAAGGAAATGAGGAGATTTGTCTTTCCTACAAACTGGATTTCCCTTGCTCCAATAACGAAGCAGAATACGAAGCGTTGGTACTAGGGTTGCTGGAGGCTCTTCGAAGGGGAATTCGTTCACTCCGCATCAAGGGTGACTCGAATTTAGTAATCCAGCAAGTTAACGGAGAATATGCGTTGAAGCACATGAGTTTGGCGCCGTACAGGACGATCATTCAAAGGCTCCTCAGCCAGTTCCATCGGACCACAATTAGAAGACATCACAGAACGATGAACCGTCATCCAGACGCTTATGCCACTATTGCTCAAAAGATGGTCATGAGGAGCGATACGACTATTGTTACGATCCAACGAAGAACAGCTCCTTCGGTGGTGCAGTCAATACTACCGATGGAGGGAGACACGGATTGGAGAGGAGAGATCAGGAAGCAACTGGAGTCTGGCGAAGGAGCTATGGGACTAAGAGAGTTAGCCCAATACTTTACAAACCAGGGAAATCTTTACTACAGAAATGCAGGGGGATGGTTATCAAGATGCGTTGGTCCAGAGGAGGCAGAGCGGAGGTTGAAGAAAACACGTGAGGAGCACTGCGAAACAACTGAGATACCTCTTTATAGGAGAATTTAAAGAGGCGGATATTTTTGGCCTAAAATGAAACAGGATGCGGCAGAACTACAGCGGAATTGTGATAAGTGTCAGCTATTTTTCGAAGCAGCTGAGTGCCATTTCATTGAAGCCCAAACAGACTGGAGGCAGCCCTATATCGACTTTATTCAGGATGGAATTGTCCCAACAGAGAAGATGGATGCGATGGGACTAAGGCGAAGGGCCCCGAGGTTCTATATCCAAGAGGGGCAGCTTTATCGAAGGGGGTACTTCAACAGGCCATTGCGTTGCATTACAAAAGAAGAAGCAACTGAGGTCCTCAAGCAAACCCATGACCCAGCTCACATGGGAGGGGCCAAGTTATATGATCAACTGATGACGTTGGGGTATTATTGGCCAACGATGGAAAAAGACTCCGCCGAATTTGCCCGAAAATGCAAGGCTTGCCAGCTTCATGGAAATATGATCCATGCCCCATCGGTGGACTTACACTCTCTGGCAACACCTTATCCTTTCCACACTTGGGCGTTCGACCTCGTGGGGGCGATACATCCTTCGTCGAGGGGTAAGATATGGATACTGGTAGCAACGGAGTGCTTTACAAAATGGGCTGAAGCAATACCACTTAGAAGGGCAACGGCTGGGGTAGTGAGTAGCTTCATCAGAGAGTATATCATTTGCCGTTTTGGGATCCCAAAGGTTATTCTCTCAGATAATGGGACTCCCTTCGTCAACTCAGAAGTAACGATGCTCACAGACAAGTACTCCATTGTTCATCACACTTCAACGGTGGCATACCCGAAGGGGAATGGTCAGGCTGAAGCAACTAACAAAACTCTGGTTAATATCTTGGCTAAAACGATGGAGGACTTTCCAGGATCGTGGGATGACAAGATACCAACAGTGTTGTGGGCCTATCGAACGACGAAGAGGAAGCCCACAGGGTACACTCCGTTCTCCCTTATCTATGGGGCTGAGGCAATTCTTCCAGTAGAGTTGGAAGTGCCCTCGGCTCGATACGCCTTGCGAAGTAGCATGCTCCCTCAGAGCAGGCATGTGCAGTTGGAGGCATTGGATGAACACAGAGACAACGCGATACAACATTTTCAAATGTATACAAAGCAGCTCTCTAGGGCATATGACAACATGGTAAGACCAAGGAGGTTCGTGGAGGGAGATCTCGTTTTGAAGGCAGCAGTGAAACACATTAGGGGACTTCCTCTGCCAAAGTTCGCAGCCAATTGGGAGGGACCTTTCATCGTGAACGAAGCTCATGATTCAGGTTATTGCCTAATTTCTAAGTTGGAGGAAGATAGGCCATTCAAAATTAACAATAAATGGCTGAAAGTATATCATGTGTAGACAGTTAGGTTGTACCATCGATGTATTGGGTCCTTTTTTTATTATGAATATACAAGTTTTACTGATGATGTGAAGTATAGACATTGATATATGAAAGCAGGCATAACTCAGAGATAAATTAAAAAATGTACATTCTTTCATTCATTAAAGAAAAGAGCATTACAAGCAAAATGGGGAACTATCGCCCAAGAATTACATGAATGAAAGAAAGAAAATATGTACAGGAGTTTTACTACCCTAAGAGAAACCACAGATTCGGGGAAGAGAAAAAATCCCCGGGAAGGCCCGAAGAAGCTGATGCAAAATAATTTTGAGCGTTGACAGCAACCTCTAGCCTGGTTTGCACCTGGGCGCGTTCAATAAGGAGCCTTTCTCGTTTTAGCTTGGCCAAACGCAGAGCTTCTTCGGCATTCGTTACTTCTTCATCCGCCGATTCCAAAAGAGGTGCCAGCTAAGCTAACTTAACCTCCTCAGCCCGTTAGTCCTCCTGGTGCTTTATCAGCACTTCCCTCTGGCCGATCAGTTGCTGGTTCTTCAAAGTCTTCAGATGCGTTATAAGCCAGTCAAAACGGAAACCATCACGCCCCAACTCCTTCAGAAAACCTAGAAATTGGTTGAGAAGGGATCTGGTAACACTGGCAGTGGGGGTACTAGCAATTTCAGCAACAACGATCGCCATGCCTTGCAGCCTGTGACTCATCACATGAATATTTGAGCGCAGGCAATCCGGTGTGAAGGTCTCAGGATGGTGATCCACCAATTGTTCAATCACCAGCCGATGGTTGATGGGCATTTGAGGAGATTGCCAAAGCACCATGAGGCAAAACGAGTGAGGAGCTAGGTCGGGAAGAGGGACCTCACACCCAGGTTCGCTCTCGACTGCAGCACCAGTCGTAGAACCTTGATCATCATGAATTGAATTTTCCGAAGCGTCAGGTTCTCGAAAGGGCGAGCCTACAGGTGAGAGGACTGGGGGCGAATCTTCCTGAGCAACCTGAAAAGAAAAGCCCAAATAAGGATATGAAAAATCTTAACAAGCGTTTTCGTTGTTAAGTCACCGTTATAAGGTGGAGATTATATAAAAATCTTAACCAGCGTTTTCGTTGTTAAGTCACCGTTATAAGGTGGAGATTGTATAAAAATCTTAACAAGTGTTTTCGTTGTTAAGTCACCGTTATAAGGTGGAGATTATATAAAAAATCTTAACAAGCGTTTTCGTTGTTAAGTCACCGTTATAAGGTGGAGATTGTATAAAAATCTTAACAAGTGTTTTCGTTGTTAAGTCACCGTTACAAGGTGGAGATTATATAAAAATCTTAACAAGAGTTTTCGTTGTTAAGTCACCGTTATAAGGTGGAGATTATATAAAAATCTTAACAAGTGTTTTCATTGTTAAGTCACCGTTATAAGGTGGAGATTATATATAAAAATCTTAACAAACGTTTTCGTTGTTAAGTCACTATTATAAGAAGGAGTTTAAGCAGAGAATTAAGAAAGTACCTGAATCATAACAGGGGCAGGAGTGGGAGCTATCACGGAGGTTAAAGTGGCAGGAATCGTTGGGAGGGGACTTGTTACCTCATCGGCCTCAACGGGGTCTCTGGCCCCAGAAACCTCAACCATCGGCATAGTTCCCTCGCCCACGTAAGGTACCAAAGCAAGAGCAAGGGGTTCATCGGGAATAGATGAGGGTGGTGAAAGATCAGGAGAAAGCTGCAATATAAAAGCCAATGTTAGTAAAGAGGAACAAATACAGAAAAAAGGGCGAAATGTATCCAAGAATAACTTACCTCAGTCAGAACGTTGAAAAGGGGAACCGTGGAAAGAGGTCTCGCCAGCACCGTTGGACGGAGAATGTTTGCTAGCAGCGAGGATACTTCGACCTAGGGCAACCAACATCCTAAATTCAGCACACAGAACGGGGTGAAAGAGAAGGAATGCCAGATCAGACAAATTTAATTATGAAATAATTACCTCAGGATCACCTGCAGCAACCAGAACGAGGGGGAGAACAGCCTCAGAGGAAGCCAGTGAGCCAGAGGAGACAGGAGTAGGCATCTCAGATTATGTTGTCTCTGGTAGCGAAGAGACACCCACGGGCTCTATAACCTCGCCCTCCCCAACTGCCTCCCCCGCCCGTCTTGAGATTGAACGACGGGCGTAAGTAAGCCCGGTCATTGGCGAACGGGGTGGGGTCGTATCGGATGAGATGGCCCCACAGCGATCGCCCACGAAACGGCTAATGGGGGGACTTGGGGGGCTAGGAGAACGAGGCCCCGTTTCTTTAAGTCCCTGCACCAAAGTAGTTAAGAACAATATATATAAGTAAATCCGGCTTGCTCTAACCAAAGAAGAAAAGAGAACAAGATAAGTGTACATACCTCAGATCGGGAAGAAGAATGAGAAGCTTGCACCGAGGAAACTTGCTTCCGCTGGGACTTGGTGCCTAAAGTCTTCCTCCTCAGCCTTGTCATGGCACTACCAGTGGCTTGAGGAACCTTCGAACCTTTTCTCCTCTTTGCAGCTGGCTCAGTGGGATCGACGACTATCGTGGGGAAGACAACCGAGGGAGGAACGACGACAGCGCGACGTTAAAACTCTGCATTCACCCGATCTACCTCAGCCTGCGCCTCCCTCCTTAACCTCTCGGCCCTTTCAGGAGATATGGGAGGAGGAACGGAGGCTATGGGTAGGGCTGCCACAGGAATCTGGGATTTGGACTTTGCCTTTTTCGTGGAAGCCACCCCACTCTTGGCCTTCTTGGTCGACGGCTGCGAAGACCCTTCATTACCAGTAGCTCCAGCCGAAGGAGCAGTCTTCCTAGATACCCCAGCACCTTTCGCTTTGGATATGGCAGTGGGAGTCATGGGGCATAACGGAGGTAGCTCTTCGGAAGGCCCCTTAGAGGTTTTGCTTAGAGGGAACTCAATCCCCAGAATGGAGTTGCCTTTGAGTCCCAGCTCCATCGCAGCAAATGAAAGAACTGGAGGGTACACCGGCTCGCCATCTATGAATTCAGCAATATTAGCCAGTTGTCTCGGCCAGAACTTCGTGGCAAATAGACTGGTCATATTCCCTTGCCTCTTGTTGGAGGGAATGGTGACTCTCCCAGCCATTGATTCACTTATCCCCCACGCGGCAGTGGAGGAAAATAAGGAACATGCCTCACTAAAGCTAACCTTCGGGTTTGAGGATTGGAAAACTGAGCGAGGAGCCCCCTGATCAAACCCAAATTGACGACTACGCCGATTGGGGTTGTAATGTTCGCTGGAATATCCCCACTCGGTGTAGGAAGGCAGATACCCCGGAGAAAGGAGAAGCACCACGGCTAACTGAGGATCTTCAATGTCTACCCCCACCTGTACCACCCTGGATTCGTCCTGAAAGAAATCACAAGTGTGAACAAAGGCGTCCTCTCCGTAAGGCCTCATAACAAAGTCCTCAAAACGATCAATTGAGGCGATCAGCTCTTTTCGGCTCTGCCTCTTGTGATAAATATAAGAGCGGGGGGGCAAAATGGTTTCCCCAGAAGGAGGACGGTTGGCCTTGGCCGCCACAACAGGAAAGCGCACGTAAAGAAAGCTGGTTAGAAGGATGCTGTTAGCAAAAGTGGCCAGGTTATAACGGCCAAGGGATCGTTCCATATCGAACAACGTTCTGTCAAGCCAGGTGTAGAGGGACCCTAGGGCAATTGCAGCCAAAGGAAGTTTGATGCCCCGGGCCAAACGAAGGGATATGTTGATAAGGTCCCTTCGGGGCTGATCGTTTGGTTTTCCCGTCAAAAGAAAACGGGACAGAATCACAAGGATGTAAGAAGGGAGCTCTAACGAAGTACCTTGGCCAGGGGCATCCGTTGAAATTGAAGAACTACCTTCACTAGAACCCTTGAAGAAATAATTAATCAGCGGAGTGAAGGTAGCTTTGTTTGAAGAACCGATGCAACTTCGGCATATTCGGTCCAACGCCAAACGGTCAGCAGTCTCTTCGGCGTCAAGAGGCTCATCGGTATAAGGCTCATGACCTGTTGCTTCGAGCCCCAGAAGCTCGCAGACATCTTCTAGGGTTATCGTGAACTCGCCCCACGCAGCAATAAATGTGTGAGTCGTCACGTTCCAACGAGAAACAAGAATGGGGAGAGCAGCATTATTTTTGGAGAGAGTAAACTCACCAAACCATTTGGCCCGTTGAAGGCCAATCTTACTCAAAATATCACCATAGGAACTCACCATGTGAGAGTTCCAAGCAGCAAAATGGGCAGGAGAACCACCTGGTGCTTCGAAGTCAATTTGGGACCATTGGAAGTCCCCTCGCTCTAGACGAAACCGGAGAGTCCCCTCTGGAGGAAGAAAGCCCCACTTCGAGGGTTCTTCGTCCTCGTCACCCAGCACTAAGTACTCAAACTTGCATTCAAAGTTGACAGTCTTGCAAGCAGCAGCAAAGCAATCATATTCGCCTAAAATGGGAGAGCGACGATAAAACCTTAACTGATCACGACGGACAGCGTCCAAGGCAGAGGCACCAGTAGTGGTGGCAACAGCAGTAGCAGGCGGCGCACTGGTTGAAGAGATGGTGGGATAACTTTGAGAGGCCATGACAGAGTGTTAGTGCAAACAAAAAAAAAACAACCTTGAGTCAGAAAAGGCTGAGCACGACAATAGCGGAAGAACAACCACAGGAGGTGGCGAAGATGATGCGAGCAAGAACAGGACGGCACAAGGTCGAACAGCAGGTTTCAAACGATCAACAATGGAAGATTTTTTCTCTCTCTCTCTAAAAAACGAAGGAAATTTGAGACAAGTAGTGGGAAAGAAAGAAAAAGAATGGCTTTAAGTGATTTGGCCGTTTAATTTTTAAAGTTCGTCATTTAAGTTTCCCACCATTGCACGTGTGTGGCCGCCTGCAATCATTTCAAATGTACATGTGGCACTTCGGGAAGTGTTCTGACATGGAAAAGACAACGCTACGTCATTCAATGACGTGACACCTGGGAAACTGCCATCAATTAATGAAGTGACACCTAGGGAACAGCCATCGTTACCTTCCTACGCAAGATTCAGTTTTGGGCGCCAAGATTTTCTCTGACATATCCAATAAACCCCCCCAACGAAGAAGGTGTCCCAACGGTTCAAAAAAGGCACGATGTCCCCTCGACAGAAGCTCAAACGTTGTTTAGTTATGACTCAGTTACATCGGGGAGAATTTTTTCTCTTTTTTCGAACATTACTGCGAGAATATTAGCAGGTCCTTCGGGAGAATTTCAGATATTCAAGCTGGAACGGTTGAGGCTCCGCATTAGAAAAAGATGCAGGCCAGACAGAGAAGGTTCATCGGATTAAAAAGTTTTCGTGGAGGCACTTCTTGTTCCCACAACAAATCCCTCCACGAAGGGGCAAATGTAGAGGGGGCCTGAAGGTAATCCTGGGATTAGGGATAATCCACTAATTAGCAACAGTGTTCTGAGGATGGCAACTCAAGCGTGGCATCTTGGTGAGGTAGCTCAGCGTGGCAGCTCAGCGTGGCAACTCAAGCGTGGCATCTTGGTGAGGTAGCTCAGCGTGGCAACTCAAGCGTGGCATCTTGGTGAGGCAGCTCAGCGTGGCAGCTCAGCGTGGCAACCCAAACGTGGCATCTTGGTGAGGTAGCTCAGCGTGGCAACTCAAGCGTGGAATCTTGGTGAGGTAGCTCAGCGTGGCAACTCAAGCGTGGCATCTTGGTGAGGCAGCTCAGCGTGGCAGCTCAGCGTGGCAGCTCAGCGTGGCAACTCAAGCGTGGCATCTTGGCGAGGCAGCTCAGCGTGGCAACTCAAGCGTAGCATCTTGGTGAGGCAGCTCAGCGTGGCAACTCGTACTTTAGCTTATTGTTACTTTGTCATATTATAGCTTTGTTTATATTTACTGTGAGTTATAATGACTGTAATGTTGTAACGAGAATAATGAATGGGCGTGAGGTCGAACGGTACTCGCGAGAGACCAGGCTTGGCAGGGCCTGGGAGAGTTTTCATGCTCTATCGAACAAACCTCACCATGGGAACTTTAGAGGGATTTGGTTTGGAGGATTGAGAAGTGGGGCACCGTTGGGGCTTGTCCTGACCATCTTAGATACACCTGGTAAAACACCGAAGGACCCTGACCGTGGAACCTCAAGCGGAGCAGCTTGGAGTTCCATCGGGCATTGAGTTATGAACCAAACAACCCTCTACTTAAATATCACATCTACTGTGGGTGATGTCACTAGCCTTCTAAACAATGTCAGACATGCACTTGAGTAAACCACCGTGGTATTTGGGGCTGTCAGATAGTAGGTGAGCCACCTCTGCGACAATAACCCCCTGACATACAGTGGTTAGGCAAAAGGCATGTCTTGGCATTTAATGTTTATGACATAGGAAACAACTAGTGCATCAGGCATTTAATGTTGTGACATAAAGTATGAGGGATGTCTTTCATAGTCTTTAATGACTGAGTTGCCTCGGGGGTGGTGTGGGGGGGCTATTTAAGGACCCCAACCACCTTTGAGAAAGGAGAGAGAAGAAAATGATCCTTTGAGAGTTCAAAAAAAGTTATTGCTAGAGATACATCAGAGAGAGAATTATTGCAAATTAGAGGGCGTATCCACTCACCATTGTCATTTATTACGAAGCTTTTAATACGCAAACAGAGACTCTTGAGAGTGGTTTTTGGTATGTTTTGTCTGCCTACCAAGGTGTATCTAGGGTGCTTGCTTCTCTCTCCCTCTAGCTAAGTTATTTCTAAAGTTCTTTATTATATTGAGGGTTATACACGAGATTTGTGAGTATAAGATGGGTTCCATACCTTCCAAACTGCTCTTTGTGTCTTGTGGCTAAATCACTAGTGTTTCTCTAATTAACCTTGCCATAACCATACTTAAAAGGGGTTACGCCTCCATCTTATCTAAACTACCCTCTTACACTATGAGCTATAATGATTATGATGATGTAATTATTACAACTATTCAGTGTGAGGTCAAACGGTACTCATGAGAGACCAGGCCTGGAAGTTCTTAAGTGGGGAAATTGGCGAGGACACACCTGGTGTTGGATGTTTTCATTCGATCAGGATTTTACTCAACCGGAGTAGGTTTGATGACTAGTATAGAATTGGATCATATTGCCTAAGAATCCCATGTAGGTCTTCATGTATTTCCAAGGGAAATGCTAAGAGGTTCTTCACGTTTCATGACGATGACCTAAGGAGGGGTATTCCCCTGCTATAGCATAGTGATCAATGTGCCTGTTACTTGGAAAAGATGTGCGATAAATTCAGTTGTTACTAATCAGAGTGCAACCAATTTAATAATTTTCATTAACAATAGGGGAAATGCACTTGTATAATAAAAGAATACAATAGAAAGATCTAAAAATAGAATCTCTTGAGATTAGCTGCGTTCCATGCTCGTGGTATTTCTCTTCCCTCCATCGTTTCCAAGTGATAGGCGCCCTGCAGGTCGTCTCTGGTTACTTTAAAGGGTCCTTCCTAGTTGGGACCTAGCTTACCGTCTGATGGTTTGACTGCGCTACCCAGGAATTTCCTTATAACATAGTCCCCAATTCGGAATGCCCTCGGGTTAACCCTTTTGTTGTAATGCCTCGCGAGCTGTTCCTGGTATCTCGCTAGTTTCACTAGGGCTAGCTCCCGGCGCTCGTCGGCTAGGTCGAGCTCAGCGAGTAATGTTACATCATTATGGCCTTGGTCGATAAGGTTGGACCTCATTGTCGGCAAACCTACTTCGAGTGGGATGACTGCCTCCATGCCATATGTCAGCGAAAATGGGGTTTCTCCTATTGCTCGCCGAGGAGTGGTCCGATATGCCCATAGGACGTGAGGTAGTTCATTTACCCATGTGCCTTTGGCTCGCTCTAATCGCTTCTTCAATCCATCGATAACGGTTTTATTGGAAGCCTCAGCTTGGCCATTGCTCTGAGGGTAGGCCACCGAACTGAAGTGGTGTCTGATCCCGTGTTCATTACAGAAGTTCTGAAAGTAGCCACTTTCGAACTATGTTCCATTGTCGGTGATGATGGTTCTGGGGATTCCAAACTGAGTGATTATATTCCTCCATATGAACCCTATCATGTCAGCATCTCGGATGTTCACCAGGGGTTCTGCTTCGATCCATTTGTCGAAGTAGTCAGTCACAACCAACATATATTTGCGATTACCGACAGCGGTAGGCAGTGGTCCCACAATTTCCATTCCCCATTGGGCAAAGGACCATGGGCTGGACAGGGACTTTAGTTCGCTGGTGGGTTGGTGGGCCATAGGAGCGTGGAGCTGGCATTTCAGGCATTTGCGGACATATACTGCGGAGTCCTTTTGCATATATGGCCACCAATAGCCTTCCTTCATTGCTCGAAAGGCTAGAGATCTTCCTCCGGTGTGGATTCCACAGATTCCTTCGTGAAGCTCGCGTAGCACTTGATCGACATCCCCTGGGTGGACGCATCGGAGGTAGGGACCGGAGAAGGATTTATTATACAAGTTGCCTTCTGGGGATAAGTGAAAGCGAGAAGCTTTGACTCTTATATGGTGGGAGGTCTTCTTGTCATCCGGGAGCGTGCCATTCTTTAAAAATTCTCTTAAGGCGTCCATCCAGCTGGGTGCTGACCCCACCTGGAGTACCTGCTCCATGCTTGGTGGATTGCTGTCGATGCTCGGACAAGTGAGGAAATCGATGGCGATGATTATTTTTAGGTCGGAGTCAACTGTCGAACTATGGGCTACTAAGGCATCAGCATGAGTGTTTTGCCCCCTGGAAAACTATTGGACGTTGATCTCTTCAAAATTTGACATCATCTTTTTCACTAAGGCGAGGTAGGCTGCCATTCTTTCATTCTTTGTATTGTAATCTCCGCTTATCTGATTGGAGACCGGTTGGGAGTCTCCGAACACCTATAAATGTTTTACTCCCAAAGTATGCGCCTCTTGGAGGCCGTCTATTAGGGCTTCATACTCTGCTTCGTTGTTGGAGGCTAGAAATCGAAGCCTGATTCCTAGTTCAAGGATTGTGTTCTCTGGAGTTATGAGGACAATGCCTACCCCTGCCCCCTTTAGAGCTTTGCAATGCTCAGTCTTGTGTCCTCCCTTTTTGTGAAAAGCTCATCTCAGAGCATTGTTCCTCTTTGAGGGATCTCCTCCCATTTTTCTGGGTCATTTGATGAATGGCTCGTCTTTGATTTTCGTGAGAATTTTATAAATTGGTTCTTTGAAGATGGTGTTGATCGCCTGGAATGATTTCGACGCATCATTGTTTCCTCCGTTCTTGGAGCCATTTTTGCCCCCGTTCTTTCCTCCTTTTTTATGGTTCTCAACTTTGTCACTTCCCTTAGTAGTGAGTTTAGCTCGACCGTTTTCTCCTATACTGAGGCGAGTGACGTCTTCCACCTTGGCATACTTCTCGATGCGAGCCATTAGGTCGTTGATGGTTATGGCTTCCTTCTTCGTCAGGGACTGGTAGAGAAGGGAAGAACTGGGTAGCCCAATTTTGAAAGAGGCTACCGCCACTTGCTCCGAGAAGTCCTCGACCTCATTGAACAACTCCCAGTACCTTTTCGCATAGTCTCGAAGGGTCTCCTGAGGCGTCTTCTTCATTGTCAACAAAGCATCCATCCTTTTAGGATGGGAGCTACTAATAATGAAGCGGGACATAAAGAGTTCGTCCAGGGATTTAAAACTTCTCATGGATCGGTGGGGGAGTTTTTTGAACCATTTTTGCGCCACATCATGCAAGCTCGAGGGGAAAATACGGCACATCAGTGCATCCCGGTGATTCCAGAGGGTCATGGTCTGTCGGTATTGCCTGACGTGATCGATGGGATCAGTCTTACCATCATAAATCTTGAACCTTGGAATGGCAAATTTCTTGGGGGCTTCTTACTCTTCGATTTCCCTCGTGAAGGGTGACTTCATCCGGGTTTTGAGAGCTCGCCTTGCGAGTTCTCTGGTTGATCTGGTACCATGGTCGGCAGGATGTTGGTCCATTTCCCTACAGACCAGATCTCGTATGTTCTTGTTGCTGCGAGTAGGGCTCTGGTAATGTCGAGATCTTCGTAACTGCTCGCGGAGGTCCTCGTCTGATTCGTCTCCCTCGACCTTTTGAGATCCTCACCTAGGGCTCCTTCCTCGGCTGCGAGACTTGCTCGCCTGAGGGCTAGGAGTGCGTTATGGACGTCTCATGTTATCAGGACGAAGCTCCCTCTCCAGTCTTTCCAGTCTTCTTTTCAGGCAAGCATTCTCAGTCTCGTACTTACGAGAAGACTCCCTTTGTTTGTGGAGCCTTGCCTCATACGCATCAATCAATCTGGATATCTATGTGGACCTCGTCGGTCCCTGGCTTTTCCAATTGAGCCCTCTGATCTGAATGTCAAACTTCAGACCTAATCCTACGAGGAGCAAGTGGTTCTTGAATATCCCCTGCCTGAGGGGCATTGCTGCTATGACCAGACATCTTAAACTCCTTTCTTGGTGTGGGCTCTTCTCAGGGAAAGATGAACGCTTCCCACAGACGGCTCCAATTGTGGTAACAATTATTATGCAACACAAATAAATACAAGAGAGGCAATTACCAAGGAAGAAAAAGTAATGAAAAATGACAATCACACAACAAAAGATGTACGTGGTTCAGCAAAGATGTGCCTACGTACACGGTGGTGCAGTCGATATTATTTCTATATACTCCGGAGAGTGGTTATAGAGAATACAACTTGTCCTTTTTCCCCGGACCTAGGGTTTAATATATACATGTCCATTTAGGTGAGTGGGGGTGATGGGTTCCCCCACGTCTTCCATCCTTCCTATAACTTCCCTTTCAGGGGAACGTGGGAAGAGACCGAATCAAAATAAGAGGTGGGGGGCCTAGACTTTGGGCCGCCAGAACTGGGCTACTCGTCTAGGCCCATGGTATTAATTCTGGGTACCCACAATATATATAACAAGAGAGGGGAAAAAGAGAGAAACGGGTCAGAGCCCGAGTTTTGAAAACATTTTAGCAAGGTCATACAATCCATATTTTTAGGATATGATATTTTTCATATTTAAACTGGTATAACACTCTCATGAGATACACCTCACCCTTCTTCTAATAGTTCACAACTATCGCATATCTTTTAAACAACCTAGTTAAGCTACCCTGCCTAACTAATGTATTTTCCATATTCTAATAATCCTTATTTATCCGAGTACGAAGGACTAAACTTCTCCCCATTCCCAACATTATGTTACATTTGTGCGTGGGGTGTCTCGCGAAGCGAAATCCAAATAAGGAACCCCCTCGATATACTATTACGTGACAATGTCGATCATCGGGATCCATTAGGCTCTTAGTACATAAAACATCTTATACTAACATGTATATATATTTAGTTCTCATTAGAACCAAGGATTCATAATCATATAAGTACGGATAAAAATTTATCAGGAGGAGTATATTGCTTTATTCATTCTTTTCCCTTTTATATAAGGTTACGTTATATGACTTCTCATCTCATATATAAACAGTATACAATATAGCACAAGTATATTAATCAATCCACTGAGCTATAATAAAGGTGGCTTAGTCATTTTTATCTACTAAGGAACGGTGAAACATCTCAAGTATACATATATGCTATTCTCAGTACATATATATCACCCCGAGGCTACGCTGCGGTGCGCAGATACTCTGTTATCAAGTGCAAGTACATCTCGTACACAAGGATCACGCGTCCTGAATCACTCAAGAACGATATCAATACAAATCACACATATTGGAGACGAACATAGTTCACATATCCATGGGTCACGCACATACCGACGCTCCCATAGTCAGCAGACTTATCGACTGACAAATAATCCCTTCACAGTCCTATGTTCTTGAGGTACCAAATATAAATCCCCCCAAAGGCAACACAAGATAGGATTTTCCTCTTTAGAAAGCCATCCTCCCTTGTAGCAAGTATGGTAGGTATGTCATACACATAATAGACAATAATATAGGCACACATGCCACCTATATAAATATAACATCAATGAGGTATTTAGACAATCATATGACAACGATAGGTATTTATCTTTCCTATACATAATTCCCCTTAGGTATTTATTTAACCCATATACATATTAAAATTAGGGCATACGCGTAGCCCATATAATAAATTCCATACGTAGTATATTTATATCTTGAATATCCTACGCATTTATCGATTATAACCAATCATCAATATCTTATTTCCAAGATTTTCTCGCCGCATGATGATAATACCAATAACATCGTTATATTTATTCGTCTTATATTATATATAATGTAACGACATCTTCTATACAATCTAAATCACGTCCCAATATATTATGGCTATAATTTCCAAACTCTATAGTAATAGCCAATAACCTCAAGTGTTTCCTTTCTTAATAATATAAACATTCTTACACTTAAAATACTACCATAATACGTACTCTCTTCTTTAATATTCAAATCACTCATGAATCACTTCATAAATATTTGTACAATTAATTTTCGAATGTACCAATTCATAATAATTAAATAGCATACGCACTACTTCTCTTAATTCCTTACGTATCTCCTCACTTATAATAATCGTCGTCCATAGACGCTTAGGGAAATTTCTCAATTGTAGTACGTATCCTAAATTTCATCCTAGTCATCTCATAGGATTTTACTTACCCAAGGTCGGTATATAACTACCGTTTCTACGCGCACAATTACTTATATAAAATTACCAACCTAAATACCTCTTTAAGTATTACTCCTCACGAACGCCCTTATTTGGGTAAGTCTTTGATTTTACTTTCAACTAACTCAAGGTAAATTCTTTACTCAAAAAAAATATTTAGAAATCCCCAAACTATTTTTAGGAACCCGAAATATTTATCTCCAAACAATTCTATCCTTTATTTTTCCAATTTCCGATTTGATTTCCGAATTAATGATTTCAACCTTGGAACTTCTTTCTTAGAAAAATCATATCAAATCAAAAAAAAATCAGAAATATAAGTGGTTAGCGCCCATGCAACCAAATCGAAAAGATATAAAACTTTTATGTTTTGACCAAGAGCCGAATCGGCTATCTTCCTAGCCGAAACAGTTCAGAAGTGACGGTGGTCACTATTCACCTAGTTCTCCAAAAATCCAAACCTCCATTAAAGTACCTCCAAGATTTTTATCTCCTCTCTCATCATCATCCAACCTCAAACAACCATAAATACACACATAAAAGGGGTTCTAATCATCCTAGAACCCATAACCAACCGTTATTTTCAATTAATTCTTAAGTTTCTCAAATTGGGCATAAACCGAGTTTTATCCGTTTAATTTTCCAAAAAACCCATTTGATTTACGCAAATTTCAACCCAAAAATATTTATAGTTTTTCACCAACTATAATATGAGAAATAAACAAACTAAATCATAAAGCAAGTTAAACACAAGCCTCGTGGATTAAATTCGATGATCCTGAGTTGAATCCCGCGAAGTTTGGCCCGAAAATTCCTTTTCTTACTTCTTCTCTTCTTATTCTTTCTTATCTTCATTTTCTCTTCTCTTTATCTATCTAAGATCTAATTTGGGAAAAGGAAAGAGGGTTGCCTCTTCTTAAACCTAAAATTGGGTGTGTACCCAATTGTAAAATGACTCGTGTACTCAATTACAAGTCCCTACTAGTCCAAAAATCCTCGGAACCTAAACACTACCCCCTGATACTCTATTTTGACTATCTCGGCCATTCCAAACCCAACGATGCAGTCAAAATCTCCATCTGAGTTACTTAACTAAAATGAACTAATTAGACCCAACATGTTCAATACACGAGTTTTCCAATTAATATTTTTCCCTTTGTCTCTTTACCAAACTGCGACATTTAATAAAAATAATCCACTCATATACTTAGTCTCGTAAGAGAAATATAATCCATGTAAATATTAATCCGAAACTTGAAAACTAATATTTACTATTCACTTTATAATATTAAATTTATTTAATTTCACGAATAAATTCCAAAATTACTATTCATACAAATTCCTCAAATTACCAAATCACGTCTATCGCGTAATTTAAATACCTTTAAAAGTACGGGGTATTACATACTTCCCCCCTTACATCATAATTTCTTCCTCGAAATTGAGATATAGCCTATACTACTACTCTAGGATCATTATATACACTATGTACTAGCTTAACCAAATTTAGATATAGCCTAACAGAATGATCTATTACCATAGTCCACCTATCTCAAGGCATATGCTCTAACACACTAGCCTAATCATAATATGTTACAACGCTACCTCGGTCGTAAGGTTGACTCTAACATCATATTGCACCTAGTGCTTCTTTAAGTGCATATAAAGAAAACAAGCATATGGCCGTTGCTCGAACTTATTGATCCCATCGGAGATCCGTTACTCCAAGTATTCACTCATTTACATCAGGCATCTAATTTACCGCAAAAAGGAAACTATATTAGCGCTCGATTATTCTTTCTAGTCTTTTCACTTATCCTAAGTGTTCCAACTCGTATTACACAAATATAATTGGATCATTGCGTACTACCTATGAAATTCCATCCAATCCATTTCAAATCCATTTATAACTTCCCTGCAACATAATCTCTAACTTTATATATAACGTCCCTTCTATTACGGGCAGTATATAAAATCAACTTACCAAGGTTCCCATACACCTTTTAACTTGTGCCTATCTGCACAACTATTATAAACGTCTGATACATAGCACTCTTTCTAAATAATGGGCCTCATTTCGTTGGCTTGCTACTAACACCTGGGTACCCTTAATCTGAATAATTTTGAAATTTAATTCTCCCAAAACCTGGAAATTCGATCCTTCTCAAGATTATCCCATCGATCTTCTTGTGGTGAACTCACAATAGTCTTCCTATATTAGTGTCGATAGTCTTATTGCCCTTACTTCGTGGTAGTCCTAAGACCAAGGTGTTTCTAACACACGTAATATGAGTACTATTCTAACTACATCCCTAGTGCCCAAGACCTCTCTTGACTTCCAACATTTGAGTGGTTTCATGCATGGGATGTCTCGCAAAGAGAAATCCAAACAAGGTACCTTCCCGATACACTACTCAATAGCTTCGTCGATCATCGAGATATAACGGTCTAAGCGACACCAACAGGACGTGCTAAATCCTATTCGTTAACCTACTAATGTACTTTTACCACAAAATCCTTCCAACTTATCCAAATGGAAAGTCCAACTAATTCGGGAACCTACTCTTTGTAAGAGCATTATGAACATCACACCCAAAACGTATTTCCTCTCAATTTTCCTTCTATTCAAAGCTTGGCTATAAGTCTCAAATCGATTTCCTTTACCATACCTCACCCACATACTTGCGGTGAGAGAACAATTTCAATGCTTCTCTGTAGCACTTATATCTCTAAATAATTATACAGTCATCAAATGGCTCTCACTCTATAGTGTTTCCTCTACACTAGGTGACTTATCGTCAAAACCAACATCCTTGCATTTTATAACGTCTGTTGCATTAACACTAAGTCCTTAGCATAACTAACAATGAGCTAAATCCCACAGCTCAACATTAAATAATGCATACTTTAAATTATACCGATAAAGTCCTCATGCACCAAAAATTATGGCAAGGAAACATCTACATATCGAAGTTCCACCTAACCATATACTAAAGGCGAGCTCATCTAGAATTTATCTCGCATTCCATTCTTTATTATGTCAGTGTATATATATTTCACATCTCATATAAATATATATACGATATACTATACACATAAAGTATATCTATACTTATATATCATACATTATACAAGTATAATAACCATACCTCAGAGCTATAACTCATGCAATTAATGTTATCATCTTCCAGGGAATTAATTACACATCATCCTGGGTACTAGTGGTTGGACCATCACACCGACTCGGTAAAAACCAAATCATATAAGTATACCAATCACACACATATATATTTATCAACATATCACATATATACGTCTCAATATGTCTATATATATATATATATATATATATATATATAATTTGGCTAATCGTGCGTATATCTCTTATAACATTAGTCCGTACTTCCCGAATATAAAATTCGATTTAATTCCGAATAGTATAAATAAATATTGAGATTATTACAACTAGTTTGCATCCCACTTATATTCGAGATTCTTATTCAAGTCCCAAGGGTCCTTTTTCTTAAAAGAATCCTTAAAATCACCAATTCTCACAAGTTTAATTTATGGTAGACTACGCATTTAAATAAGCCTATGAGAAGTTCGAAACAAAAATCGGGCCTCAAGAGTCATTCCGGAATCTCGTTAGAAGACCCAGGGAATCTTGTTCAAATGAGGTCGTTCGAATGAATTGCTTCGAACGAACGACCAAATCGTTAGAAGTGCCAGTGGAACCTCGCTAGAAGTCTCATTCGAACGATCTGGGCTGGACTTCTAACGAAAATTCTGCAGTTGCACGCTTCATCTTCAAGGTTCATTTTTCCAAAAAAAAAAATCTCCTCTTCAAATTCAACCTAAACTCATTCCAACCCAAGTACTAGGTTTCCAAACTACTCTAAGTCACCCTATAACACTTCTTAGCATAGTTTAGGGATTAAATCCTTCTAATTCTTCAAAAAAATCTGGCAAACCCCTAAATTTTCCCATGAGTTATATTAACATAAACCCAAAATTTTTCATCTACAAAACTCCATTTTTTATTTCGTGATTAACATCTAATTCACTAAATTCCACATTCTTATTAAGGGAAAAATCCATCTGTAAGATTAATTTATCAGAAATACGTCATGCTCCCCCAAATATGGTGACTATTGTACCCACCATTTCAACATTGCTCTCATGAGTGAAAAAAATTTCCACCAATTTTCAGATATGGGTATTTCCATACCCAATGCTAAGCAAGAGTTTCTGAGACTTTTACTTCCTTTAGATGAAACTACACTACTTCTGCCTAACTCAACTTCAACGTACGGTCCTTATCAAATACCTTTCAAACTTTTTCCCAATGAAATCTCACTGGGTAATTCAAGTTTAGTACCATTCTCTACTATAGCAGTACTTGATAATTATAACTACTATAATTTAGTAGTCGTTGCATCAATTCATGACCATGCTAGAAGGAAAGTGACCTTCACCGTGGTCCTCATTTCCAATATCAACTTATAGCTTTAACTAAGTCCTGCCTCCTGTTGCCCTCTCCATGGACTTCCATGGTCACCCTTCGTCGATTAGCACACGAATCCCGAATGAGCGCACAAAAGATTTACAATAATTTTACATAATAGCAGAAAAATGAAATCTCACAAGAGTATATCAACAATCCTAATCATAAGGCTCTATGTCAAATCAAAACCAACACTGAAAGTGTAGTACGTCTGCATAGATTCCTAAAGGACACTAGAACCTGATGCTCTGATACCACATGTGACAACCCGCCTAATAAAATACCAGGCGATCACTCCTATATCAAATTAAAATAGGAGTCTCATATGGTTCATTCTTAGCATCACTGTCGAAAACAAATTTAATTACTAATATCCTATTAGGATGGTGTCAAATTTTAAATTAACTAACCTTTTTAACCAAACCATTCAAATAAAATAATTACAACAGTTGTATGCAATAACTGAAATGAACTGAAGTAACCGAACACCCGGTACAAAATAATACAACCAAATCAAATGCCGCTCAAAAAGGTCGTGGAATAATAAATGAGTACAGTTGGGCCATCATCCTGAATATGCCTACAATACCTCCTATCTAGATCTCAATAATAGAAGCGTCTACAATAATCCTACTTGCATCCACAACTGTTGCAGCAAATGTCTGACTCGAAGGAATCAACCAGGCGTCCCTGTGTCTGGACACCTATCTATATATATATATATATATATATATAGATATATAGCAAAAGAGGGGGGAAAAGAGAGAAACGGGTTAGAGCCCGAGTTTTAAAAACATTTTATCAAGTGCATAAAATCCATATTTTTAAGATATGATATTTCTCATATTTAAACTGGTATCGCACTCTCATGAGATATACCTTGCCCCTCTTCTAATAGTGCACAACTATGGCATATCTTTTAAACAACCTAGTTAAGCTACCCTGCCTAACTAATTGATAAGCACCCAAAACTGTACAATTTATGCCCCGAATAGATGTACTTTAATTGCTAATTCTCGACAATATAGGTCTTAGGTGCTTAATTATTCATTATGCAGGCTTAATTATGCATTGCAGAGTTCGAACGATTAAATCAAGACAATTATGCAAATATGGTGCTAAATACCCTTATCCCGTAACCTAACCTACCCAAACCTAGAATAAACCTACCCCAAGCCTGTGTGTGTTGCGTTTGTGTCTTTATAATATTTTTTAGATTTTTAGTTTGAGTCATTTTTATTTTTAGGATTTATTTTATATTTATTTAGAATTTCTAGGATTTATTTCTATTTTTATATTTCTTTTTATTTAGTATAATTTTATTTTTGATTTTGATTTTATTAATTTTTAGTTTTAGTTTTAGTTTTTATTTTAATTTTATTTTATTTTATTAGGATATCATTTATTTATTAGTTTTTACATTTTCTTTTTAGGATTTTAATTTTAAGTTTTATTAGATTTTATTTTTATTTTTATTTTATTTCTTTTTAGTTTCATTTTTTTAATTGAATCTTTATTTTATTTTTAGAGTAGGAATTTATTAATTTTTAGATTTTTAATTTTAATAGTTTTATTTTTAGTTAGTTAGTGTCATTTTTAGGTGTCCAAATTAAACCCACACACACCCTAAAACCTACACATACCAAACAACCCCTCACACCTACACCCACCATGTTTTCCTACACCCTACTACATCTAATCCTCACTACACTCATCTTCAACCTCACTCACCCATCTCTTTCTCTCTTCTCTCTCTTCTCTCTCTTCCACCATTTTCATACCTAACCTCCATTAACAAAACAACGCATCCACCACTAAACCTCAAACCCCTCACTTGACTAACCCCTCCAACGCCGGCGACTTCCCACACCGTGACCCACCAACCCGCCGGAGCTAAAATCGGGCAGCCCTGTCCCCACCATCTCGTCCTCTCTCTCCTTATCGATCTCTACCCGCGCCCAACAGAAATCCCACCGCCAGAGATAGCCCTCAAGTTGCCAGAACCCGGAGACCCATTAACACCGGCATCATCTCCACCTCGTGACCCCCCCTTATGCCTTCATACCCGCAACCCATACCCCTGCAATCCAGTTCGACCCCTACCCTACAACCCGATCTCTCCAATCCGATTTCTACCTTCAGCCAAAACAACAAACCAAACAACCAAATACCCACATGCCAAATAAAAACCCACTTATTCCCTTTAAACCCTTTTACCTAAAATCCCCCCCCCCCCCAACCATATCTCTTAACCTGAATCCCAAAATTACCCTTCACCATATCGGATTTTTATTCCCATTCACATGACACACCCAAACCACATGCACACTTATACCAATTACCCTATATACCCCTCACTCCATGCCTTGTATAAAAAGAAGATAGAAGACTCATCATGAAGGAAGAAGAGCTTTTAGATAGGAAAATTCTAGAGAGAGAATTGTAGAGAAAATTATCATTTGTAAATAGTTTTATTTTATTCTTTTTATTTTTTTAGATATTTGTGAGAAATTAATTGTTGAGTGATTCAAATGAGTGTTTGTATGTAATTGAATATTGTGGAAAGCTCATTTTGAATGTATGTTGCTCAATTTCAATGGAGGATTAGAGTCCAATTGATTTGTCCTCTTACCCTTCTATTTTATTTGTTTATGCCTTTGATTATTAATTTGTCAAATTTTATACCATGTTAGGCTAAAACCCCTTTCAAAGGGTGAGGTAAAACCCTTATTTGATGTTATTTTATTTTAATTAGTTTAATTACTTGAAATATCCCTTTGAATGTTAATTTTGATCCCTCACCCTTATATTTACGCCTCGAGAGAGGGTAAATGATTTTTGAGAGAAAATCGAAATTCTAATTATAATACCCATTTTAGATTCGAAATAGAGATAGGGGTTTCTTAAGTGGGGTATTATAACTTGAATTTCAACTCTAATATTATTTTCTAAGATTTACATGAATTTTAATCGATCGATCCTAGCGGGTGATTAATTAAAAGGAGTGTAGATCTATTTTTCTAGAGTTGTAGGGTGTTAAACTTAATATTCTAAAAGGTTACTATTAAAATTAGATTTGCAACGAGAGTTGATTTGTAATTTTGATATTTATTTGGGAGAATTCAAATAATTAAATTAATTAATTAGAATAACTAAAATTTGTGGTGTAATCACATTCCATGATTGTTCTCACAATTATTTACCTCACTTTATCTCTTATTTTAGTGTTAGACTTTGTTTTCATTTTAGTCATTTTCTAGTTAGTAGTTTTCATTTTAGTTTAGTGTTATTTCACCTCACCTCACCCTATTGTTTTAATATTGAAAAAGCTAAAAAAAATTAGAAAAGTGAAAAAGCACAAAAAGAAAATAAAAAGTGAATTGCAATTGAATTTGTCTCTAACTTATTCCCTAGGAAGTGGATTGATACCCTTACTTACCTCTACACTTGAGTTTATTATATTTTGGAGGTATTTGAGGATTTTGACCAACTTGGCATTCAATAAAAACAACAACTATATACAAAAGCAAAGTTATCAAATGGCGTCGTTGCCATTCTTGGGAGCGTGAAGCACTTGGAGCCGATTCAATTTTGTAGTTCATTTATTTCCTATATTTTTTGTTTTTAGTACCATTTTTGTATTTTATTAAAAGACTTGTATTAGGCCTTTATTATTTGTCATGTATTGCGGTGCATAGAGACACCATTTTATTTTTCATTTTAAAATTTGTAATAAATCAAAGACAAGCATGATTGGGAAACCGGACAAGGTAGAGAGAGGGCGTCCATTGACGAGGATTTAGAAGCCTCTCTACCTTGGGTCGGTAGGACTCCCGAGGCCTATTGAGATTAGTGTGATCTCCCCCCGGTCGACTCAACATTTTCGGCACCCCACGACCTAAAAACAGTGGGAGGTATATTTCTTGAACACTCGCTCCTCTCCTGTTAGCGAGTCCATTATTTTGTGTGCTCTTGTGTGATTTTATTCTTGCATTTATTTTCGAATGGTGTGATGAATTAAATTACTAAGACCTACACACAGTCACTCACGAGAAGGGATTTCATCCCCCGACTCACTCGCTTACCCTTGTGTGATACCCTAGCCATTATTAAATTTGAAATCAATCAACTAGGTAGCCCACTAGGAGAACATTTTGCAATGGCGATCACTAAAATATTTTCGAACAATATTTATCGCCCGCGGACTTAATTAAAATTTGAATACCCTCTCACTAAATTTAAAGATAAAAATTGGCTATGTGATAGTTAGGAAATTTTCTTGACTTGTGTGTGTGTCCAATTCATTTTTTTTTATAGTCAGTTTTAGTGAGTTCGTCCATTCAAAGAGTCCATATCTGTCCCCACCCTTTTCTTCCAAAAAAATCCAAAAATATTTTCTTTCATTTTTATAAAAAAAATCCAAAAATATTTTCTTTCTCTCATTTTTTGAAAAATCCAAAAGTATTTTCTTTCTTTCCTTTTAGAAAAATACAAAAATATTCTCTTTCCTTTTGAAAAAATTTAAAAATCCAAAAAATATTTCTCTCCACATGACCAAAGAGCGTCCTTTACGGGACTACTTTGGTCATTTTTCATTGACACGTGACACGTGTGAAAGTGATCTCGCACCGTCTCTTTATGAGATTTTGAGTGGTTTCACCTTTCTCACGAGTACTGTTGGTACTCTTGACCCATCCATGCCTGCACCTCCTATTCCATCACCCTCGGTGTCAAGTGTCGCCGTGTCTCCTCCTTTGTCGTGCACCCATTGTTCCTATGCCGATCACTTATCCCATGAGTACCCATACTCTTCATATCCCTATTCACCCACCATGGAACATGTGTATCGATATGACACTGTTCTGGAACCCACCTTGGCCTACTATCCCGATACACCCATTCCCGAGTTGTGTGAGTAGCCGAGCTATTCGTGGAGTCCTGATCACCCTTCCACGCAATTCAAATCCCAACCCGATGTTGTGGATCCTCACATGTTCTAACAGTCGTCATGGCATCCTCTTGCACCCATTTCCGATCAGTTCCCTCACTACTCACCCTATGCGAATCAACCAATTGTCCATCATGAAAGTGATCATTTCGTGTATGATGAACTTGGCCCCACCCCACACACTTCATATGAGTATTCTCCATATAGTCCCGATTATAGCGAGTTGTGTCCACCTCACCCACCACCACCAGACATCATTCCACCAACACCTTCATCCACATTCGCTCTCGAAACCCTCTTGTAAAAGTTCATACTTGAGCAAGAGAAAGAAATTCAAACTCAAGATCTCCAAAGTCTTGAACAAAGGTTAAATGAATTTGAGTGTGCGAGAGAGTCGAACATTCCCATGGCCCCACCCATCTTTCCACCGAGTGTGATGATGATGTGTCCTCCCGTGACACGGATTTTGAGTGTGACCAATCCTACCACCCCGAGAATCTCGAAGTTGAGACCATTCCATCGTCCGGGTCCCAAGTCGATAATTGTGTTGACTTACCTTTCGATAGTGAGCCTGATCCAATCCCACCATGTCCACATGAACCCCACATTGAGGTTCCCATTTACCTTCCCATTCCCACTCCTGCAGAATCCAAAACAATTCCCGAGTCTACACCTATCGAGCTTCACCCTTGTGTTCCCGAGGAATCAATTTATCCTAGATTAGCTCCGTCTAAGAGTGCTCACCAGTTTCCCGAGATAGAATCTGTGATAGTTCCTAACTATCCAGATATGGATGATGTACACCATGCATGGCTCCCATTGAGCCTGATAGCTCTAGTGATCCTTCTATCTCCAATCTTGGTGCCTCATTTGAACCACCCACCACATTCACCAATGATACTCTTATGGAGAAGTTGATCACTCCATATTTAGATACCACACTCCCTCCTGCGAGTTCCCTTGTGGATCACTCCGTGCCTCATGAGGAGTGTGTGTCTCCCACTCTTGAGTTGGATCATCTTCCTCCACCATTTATCCCACCTGATGCACCATTTGTCCCACCTTATCCACCCATTGTTCCTTCCACCCCACCACCTGGTTTGGATCTTTATTTTATGAATTTCAAGTTTCCATCTACACTTTTATATCCTCACCTTAAACCATCCACCACCCATGAGAGTTTTTATAGTGCTACTCTCCACCGTGACACCGAGCTTGTTCCTCTATGCCCGCCACTCTCTTGTGGTGTTGATTTTTCTTCTCAACATCTCCCTGGCGTGTCACGGCGTGACCATTTTCATCGCCCATTTATAGAATGGTCGTGTGATTTTTATGATCCCCACCCCATTCCACTTATCAAACCCTTTTGCCTTCCCATACAACTAGAGCACCATTCTTATAGGGCCCTAGTTTCCCTCACCTTTAAGCTCAATAAGGTCCGTGAACGATGCATATTCACCCTCACCTTTACCCTAATACCCTCCCACCCTTGGTCCACCGATGCTTTGCATCGCGTGATGCACTTTGCCATACAAGTGCATTGACCCGTTTTAGCCTCTATCCAACAAGACTGACGCTTCAGTCTTGTTTGGGGGTGATTCTCATCACCTTAATTTTCTACCACCCCGAGCTTTCATAGATCTTATCTTTAGGGTGAGAATGGTTCAGTCTAGCTGAAGACATTAAACTTAGCGTTATCGGGAGGCAGCCCACATTTCTTGTACTAGTCTCATCCTATTTGGGGGTGGCGTTTCACATTACCCAATGTTCTACCATGTTATGGACTTGTACACTTTTTTTTCTCTTATCACTTATTTAGGTTTATTATTGGCGATATCTGTCCATTTCATTAGCGGTTCATTCTGGTAATCTCTTTCCTATCTTATGCTCTCAATTTTAAAAATCATTTTACCTAACATCGAGGACGATGTTCCTTTCTGTTTGGGGGTGGGGAATATTATCAAAATCGTACCTCTTTAGAAAATTTTTGATTTTTTAACCTGATTTTTAAAATTTCGTGCAGTTTCTTTCATCTCACTCATTGATGTGAATTTTCAATCATCCATCTTCCAAAAGTCTAGGAATCAAGCTAGAGAATATTTTTTATAAATAGCTTATGTAATATATAACAAGGCATTTTGCACCATGAATTCCTAGACTCAACAAAATTTGCACACTTATCACGTCAATACGATTTAGAGTTGAGGAGTACTACAATTCTCAAGAGAACCTTAAGGATCACTAGTAGAGACTTTATCTTGTGAGATTTGTGCCTTTCACCCTTTCAGAGTGTTTTACGCAATCTCGGAGTCACAAGTGTCCATACTTAAATTGTTGTATGATCTCATTATTCTTCATTTTTGGCTTGATCATTGAGAATGACATCTTTTTCGAGTTGTAAAAAACGTGTGTCTTGAAATTTATCCTGATCACTAGATTTTCATCCATACACTTACCACTTTTCCATATACCATTTACCATTCACTTCACCCATTATATTCCCATGATCTTCCATATTTCCCACATAATTCTCCCCGTCCATATACATACCCCACCACATTTCATATATCTTCCATCATTTCAAATAAAAGAGTGTTGATTCAAAATGTAAATGTCTGCATTGTTGATTTGTAAAGAGGGAGAAAAAAAAGAAAAAAAATAGCAAAAATATAAAAATATAGAAAAAAAAGAAAAGAAAAGAAAAAAAAAGAAAAAAAGAGAGATAAAAAAAAAAAAGATAGTTGTAGTTCATTTTTATGTTGTGCCTTAAGTGTATACACTCTTCTCACATATCGCATCCATCTTTTACCCATCGCATATCCATCATTCATCCATCATCCTTTATCATTCATATCACCATTATATCCTACATACCACATCCATACATCACACATCCATCATACCACACCTTATACCATCCTTCCCATTTCATTTTCCCCTCACTCATAATCATCCATGTGTTCCCCTAGGTGTTAGGGAAAATGAAAGTCAACGTGGTGAATAACTCGACGTTCTCACTATAGTGATTAGCATTCTTTCATGAGATCGTTTTCTTTCTTGTTGCTCGTTCTTTCTTATGTGTGTGTGAGACGTTTGAACTTGATTACATTTAATCACCTCCTCACACACAAGAGCGATACACTTACCCATATCTCAAGAGTTCGTTTGAGAGAGAGATATCCAGTGAGATTTTAAGTTGAAGCGTTGATTCTGATGAGGCAATCTAGGAATTACTCTTATGACACTCGACCCGTTTTGACTGATTCACACTACACACGTTGAGTTCTAGGAAGGATGTGCATTGTGTATTTACTTAGCTAAAATTTTTACACATTCTAGCTTGTATTTCTGAAATCATTTTCTCATGTGATGGATTGTGCGATTATTCTATGACTAATAAGAGATTGACTGCCTTTCAATAAATATTTGCAAAATAAGAATTTTGTGGGTATATTCCCTGCAAACCCTCACGAGACACAACTCGTCCTGTAGGGTAACCTATAGGTTTAAAGACTTGTTGCACATGCTAAGTGCAATCGCAAGTGCCCGCGAAAGTGGTACACTTCTGGTTTCTTATCTTTCTCTTTCTCTCTATCTTATTGCTCGAGGACTAGCAACGCTCTGTTTGGGGGTGGCGTGATAAGCACCCAAAACTGTACAATTTATGCCCCGAATAGATGTACTTTAGTTGCTAATTCTCGGCAATATGGGTCTTATGTGCTTAATTGTTCATTATACAGGCTTAATTGTGCATTGCGGAGTTCAAACGATTAAATCAAGACAATTGTGCAAATATGGTGCTAAATACCCTTATCCCGTAACCTATCCTACCCAAACCTAGCCTAAACATACCCCAAGCATGTGTGTGTTTAGTTTGTGTCTTTATAATATTTTTTTAGATTTTTAGTTTGAGTCATTTTTATTTTTAGGATTTTTTTTAGATTTATTTAGAATTTCTAGGATTTATTTTCTATTTTTATAATTCTTTTTATTTAGTATAATTTTATTTTTGATTTTATTAATTTTTAGTTTTAGTTTTTATTTTAGTTTTATTTTATTTTATTAGGATTTTAATTTTTAGGATTTCATTTATTTATTAGTTTTTACATTTTCTTTTTAGGATTTTAATTTTAAGTTTTATTATATTTTATTTTTATTTTTATTTTATTTCTTTTTAGTTTCATTTTTTAATTGAATCTTTATTTTATTTTTAGAGTGGGAATTTATTTATTTTTAGATTTTTAATTTTTTAATTTTAATAGTTTTATTTTTAGTTAGTTAGTGTCATTTTTAGGTGTCCAAATTAAACTCACACACACCCTAAAACCTACACATACCAAACAACCCCTCACACCTACACCCACCATATTTTCCTACACCCTACTACACTCATCTTCAACCTCACTCCCCCATATCTTTCTCTCTCCCCTATCTTCCACCATTTTCATACCTAACCTCCATTAACAAAACAACACGTCCACCATTAAACCTCAAACCCCTCACCCGACTAACCCCTCCGACGCCGGCGACTTCCCACGGCGTGACCCACCAACCCGCTGGAGCTAAAATCGGGCAGCCTTTTCCCCACCATCTCGTCCTCTCTCTCCCTACCGATCTCTACCCGCGCCCAACAGAAATCCCACCATCGGAGACAGCCCTCAAGTTTCCAGAACCCGGAGACCCATTAATGCCGACATCATCTCCAACTCGTGACCCCCCCCCCCCTATGCCTCCATACCCGCAACCCATACCCCCGCAATCACGTTCGACCCCTACCCTACAACCCGATCTCCCCAATCCGATTTCTACCTTCAGCCAAAACAACAAACCAAAAGCCAACCAAACAACCAAATACCCACATGCCAAATAAAAACCCACTTATCCCCTTTAAACACTTTTACCCAAAATGCCCCCCCAACCATATCTCTTAACCTCAATCCCAAAATTACCCCTCACCATATCAAATTTTTATTCCCATTCACATGACACACCCAAACCACATGCACACTTATACCAATTACCCTATATACCCCTAGCTCCATGCCTTGTATAAAAAGAAGATAGAAGACTCATCATAAAGGAAGAAGAGCTTTTAGATAGGAAAATTATAGAGAGAGAATTGTAGAGAAAATTATCATATGTAAATAGTTTTATTTTATTCTTTTTATTTTTTTTTATATTTGTGAGAAATTAATTGTTGAGTGATTCAAATGAGTGTTTGTATGTAATTAAATATTGTGGAAAGCTCATTTTGAATGGATGTTTCTCAATTTCAATGGAGGATTAGAGTCCAATTTTGCAAATCAAGGAGACTTGTTTGAAGATTTGTCCTCTTACCCTTCTATTTTATTTGTTTATTCCTTTGATTATTAATTTGTCAAATTTATACTATGTTAGGCTAAAACCCCTTTCAAGGGGTGGGGTAAAACCCTTATTTGATGTTATTTTATTTTAATTAGTTTAATTACTTGAAATATCCCTTTGAATGTTAGTTTTGATCCCTCGCCCTTATATTTACGCCTCGAGAGAGGGTAAATGATTTTCGAGAGAAAATTGAAATTTCAATTATAATACCCATTTTAGATTCGAACTAGAGATAGGGGTTTCTTAAGTGGGGTATTATAACTTGAATTTCAACTCTAAAATTATTTTATAAGATTTACTTGAATTTTAATCGATCGATCCTAGCGGGTGATTAATTAAAAGGAGTGTAGATCTATTTTTTTAGAGTTGTTGGGTGTTAAACTTAATATTCTAAAAGGTTACTATTAAAATTACATTTGCAACGAGAGTTGATTTGTAATTTTGATATTAATTTGGGAGAATTCAAATAATTAAATTAATTAATTAGAATAACTAAAATTTGTGGTGTAATCCAATTCTTTGATTATTCTCACAATTATTTACCTCCATTTATCTCTTATTTTAGTGTTAGACTTTGTTTTCATTTTAGTCATTTTCTAGTTAGTTGTTTTCATTTTAGTTTAGTGTTATTTCACCTCACCTCACCCTATTGTTTGAATATTGAAAAAGCTAAAAAAAATAGAAAAGTGAAAAAGCACAAAAAGAAAATAAAAAGTGAATTACAATTGAATTTGTCTCTAGCTTAGTCCATAGGAAGTGGATTGATACCCTTACTTACCTCTAAACTTGAGTTGTTATATTTTTGTAGGTTCAAGGGAATTTTTTATAGAAAGAAGTTGCAACAACAACAAAAATCTACATTAGAGGCAATTTTTCTTTCATCACTAATGTATATGACATATTCTAATTATCCTTATTTATCCGAGTACAAAGGACTAAACTTCTCCCCATTCCCAACACTATGTTACGTTCGTGCGTGGGGTGTCTCGCGAAGCGAAATCCAAATAATAAACCCCCTTGATACACTACTACGTGATAATGTCGATCGTCGGGATCCATTAGGCCCTCAGTACAGACAACATCTTATACTAACCCGTATATATATTTAGTTCTCATTAGAACCAAGGACTCATAATCATATAAGTTCAGATATAAATTTACCGGAAGGAGTATATTACTTTATTCATTCTTTTCCCTTTTATATAAGGTTACGTTATATGACATCTCATCTCATATATAAACAATATTCTATACATCACAAGTATATTAATCAATCCACTGAGATATAATATAGGTGGCTTAGTCATTTGTATCTACTAAGCAATGGTGAAACATCTCAAGTATACATATATGCTATTCTCAGTACATATATAGCACCCCGAGGCTAAGCTGCGGTGCACACATACTCTGATATCAAATCTAAGTACATCTCGTACACAAGGATCATACGTCCTGAATCACTCAGGAACCGTATCAATACAAATCACATACATTAGAGACGAACATAGTTCACGTATCCATGGGTCACGCACATACCTACGCTCCCATAGTCAGCAGACTTATCGACTCAAAAATAATCCCTTCACGATCCTATGTTCTTGAGGTACCAAATATAAATCCCCCAAAGGCAACACAAGATAAGATTGTCCTCTTTCGAAAGTCGTCCTCCCGTGAAAGCAAGTATGGTAGGTATGTCATACACATAATAGACAATAATATAGGCACAGTTTCCACATATATAAATATAACATCAATGAGGTATTTACACAACCATATGATAAAGATAGGTATTTATCTTTGCTATACATAATTCCCCATAGGTATTTATTTAACCCATATACAAATTAATATCAGGGCATACGCATAGCCCATATAATAAATTCCATACGTAGTATATTTATATTTTCGAATATCCTACGCATTTATCGATTATAACCAATCCTCAATATATTATTTCCAAGCTTTTCTCACCGCATGATGATAATACCAATAACATCGTTATATTTATTTGTCTTATATTATATATAATTTAACGACATCTTCTATACAATCTAAATCACTTCCCAATATATTATGTCTATAATTTCCAAACTCTATAGCAATAGCCAATAACCTTAAGTGTTCCCTTTATTAATAATATAAACATTCTTACACTTAAAATACTGCCCCATTACGTACTCTCTTCTTTAATATTCAAATCACTCATTAATCACTTCATAAAGATTTGTACAATTAATTTTCGAATGTACCAATTCATAATAATTAAATAGCATATGCACTAGTTCTCTTAATTCCTTATGTATCTCCTCGCTTGTAATAATCGTCGTCCATAGACGCGTAGGGAAATTGCTCAATTGTAGTACGTATCCTAAATTTCATCCTAGTCACCTCATAGGATTTTACTTACCCAAGGTTGGTATATAACTACCTTTTCTACACGCACAATTACTTATATAAAATTACCCACCTAAATACCTCTTTAAGTATTACTCTTCATGAACACCCCTATTTGGGTTAGTCTTGTATTTTACTTTCAACTAACCCAAGGTAAACGCCTTACTCAAAAAAAATATTTAGAAGTCCCCACACTATTTTTAGGAACCCTAAATATTTATCTCCGAATAATTCTAGTCTTTATTTTTCCAATTTTCGATTTGATTTCCGAGTTAATGATTTCAACCTCGGAAATGCTTTCTTAGAAAAATCATATCAAATCGAAAAAAAATCAGAAAAATACGTGATCAGTGCCCATGTGACCAAATCGAAAAGATATAAAACTTTTATTTGACCAAGAGACAAATTGTCTCTCTTCCTAGCCTAAACAGTTCGGAAGTGACGTTGGTCACTATTCACCTTCTTCTCAAAAAATCCAAACCTCCATTAAAGCACCTCCAAGCTTATTATCTCCTCTCTCATCATCATCCAACCTCAAACAACCATAAATACACACATAAAAAGGGTTGTAATCATCCTAGAACCCATAACCAACCATTAATTTCAATTAAATCTTAAGTTTCTCAAATTGGGAATAAACCGAGCTTTATCCGTTTAATCTTCCAAAAAAACCATTCGATTTTTGCAAATTTCAACCGAAAAAATATTTATAGTTTTACACCAACTATAATATGATAAATAAACACATTAAATCGTAAAGTAAGTTAAACACTTGCCTCGTGGATTAAATCCGACGATCCCGAGTCGAATCCCGCGAAGTTTGGCCCGAAAATTCCTTTTCTTCCTTCGTCTCTTCTTATTCTTCTTCTTTATTGTCTTCATTATCTCTTCTCTTTCTCTCTCTTAGATCTGATTTGGGGAAAGGAATGAGGGTTGCCTCTTCTTAAACCTGAAATTGGGTGTGTACCCAATTGTAAAATGACTCATGTACTCAATTACGAGTCCCTACTAGTCCAAAAATTCTCGAAACCTAGATACTCTATTCTTTACTATCTCGACCATTCCGAACCCAATGGCGCAGTCGAAATCTCCATCCGAGTTACTTGACTAAAATTCACTAATTAGACCAAACACGTTAAATACGCGTGTTTTCCATTAAAAATATTTCCCTTTGTCACTTTACCCAACTGCGACATGTAATAAAAATAATCCACTTATATACTTAGTCTCGTAAGAGAAATATAATCCAGGTATATATTAATCCGACACTAGAAAACTAATATTTACTATTCACTTTATGATATTAAATTTATTTAATTTCACTAATAAATTCCAAAATTACTATTGATAGAAATTCCTCAAATTACCAAATCACGTCTACAGTGTAATTTAAATACCTTTAAAAGTACGGGGTATTACAATATCTGTCCATTTGGGGACATCATAAAAGGGGGAGATTTTTTTTGTTGATTTATCAATGATTTGCTTAAGATTATTGATCTTTGATTTTTGCATATCATTATATTTCAAACTGTGGCATGTCATGGGTATCTGCTTTATCTCATATGTGTAGGTACAAAATTGATGATTATTGGATTGCAAACCCTGATGAGAAAAGCTTTGAGAGGATCTGAAATGACACAGACTTGAAGATGTTGAAGTTTGATTGACAACATGTCATTTAGTATTCTCAGTTTGAAGGTTTAATGGGGATATTATATTGTATGTCATTTGTTTTTTGGAGATAGCATAATTTGTATTTTTTATGTATGTACCGGCATAGACATATGGGGAGATTTGTAAGGACATAATTTTATAAATGTTCGAGGTAGAATCTAGAAATTTTCTGTTTGTCCTAGATCACATTGTGTATGTCTGATACAGCTACATTCGGCACGTCAACACGATCATCCACGATGGCCTTGATCTGTATCCATGCATCCATCATCTTCACACGTGCATCATGCTTCATGCGACATGCTTCTCAACTGTTCCCACTACTCCACTTCGTATTATTGGTAAAATGATTTATTGGAGTTGTTTATATTTGCATAAATAATTGGGAATTTTTCAAAAAATATTTTTTCGAAGTCTGATTTGTTTTTATCAAAAGAAGAAATTTTTCTAAGTGTAGAAGCGAACTTGCCTCAATCGACAAGCTCACGAGATCTCGTTCGAACGACATCTCTCTGTCGTTCAAGTGACATGAGGATGTCGCATGATCTCATTTGAGCGACACGTGTCCTTCATTCGAGCAACATGCCTATCTCGCTCGAGCGACGTCGTTGCCTCGATTTTTGTATAAATATCTGGATTCATTCTACACATTTTCCAAGTCTTTTCACACACGCTTTCTGCGATTAATAGCCCAGAAAATAGACTTTATGTTATAAGGTTTCATGCCTTCTTTATTCACATAAACACTCCCACATATGTATGTGAATATTTAAACCTTCAAGAGGATTGTTTTTACTCATCTGGAGTAACTTGTGGAGAAGTCGTCTCTTCTTCATTACTGCCCATGTGGAGCTCTTGCGGAAGATTCCAGCCGATGACATCGAAACTGACACCTGAGGGTATTTCGTATGTCACTCTTGTTTTCATTATAATTCCTGTAAACCGTCTTTTACAAATTATAGTGAAAAAAAAGGTTTTGCCCCTTTGGGGGATTTTTACTCACTTGTGTGTTTATTTGTGATTGAATGTTCATGCATGATTATACTGTCTTCAATCACACCTAGATGCATGTTTTAGGATTTATTTGAAAAACTGATTTTAATTAAATAATTTTTTTATTTCAACAAAAGTGCACTCTTCAATACCAATCGCTAAGGCATACATAATCCTTTTGTTCATGTAAATAATAAAATGGACGACCATTCTTGTAGGTTAGAAAAGAATAAAATTTTATTAAAAAGAAGGGGACCGGATCCATGTATGGCGTATGGGTTGCCTACGTATGTCTGGGAGTTTTGAAAAGAAAAGTTTTTTGAGAGGATCAAGAACTACGAATTTCTGGGTAGGGTAAATGAAGAATTTTTTAGGAATAGAAGGGGGATGAGAAGAGTTATATCACGCTGAGATTTTGGACTAGGGGTAAAAAAAATTTGAAACGTTTTAGGTTGACTAGAAGCACCATCTCTTCTCCATCGAGGTCGGTGAGCATAGCGGCACCTCCTGGTAGAATTTTATTCATGATGTAGGGGTCTCTCCAATTGGGATTTTATTTCCCTCTGGAGTCCCAAACGGGTTCTATGATCTCTTTATGGGCAAGGTCTCCTTTATAGACACTGTGGTCCTTGACTTTTAGGTTGAATGATCGCGTTATCTAGATATGCTACCCTTATATATGATATAGATACTTCAGCTTCTTTTCATCTAAGAGTGATAATTCATCAAAGTGTCTCTGGCGCCGTTCTTCTTCACCATCTTTTCTTTCGAGTAGGATGCGTAGGGAAGGTATTTCTTTCTCAATGGGTAGGATTGCTACCATGCCGTATACTAAACAATAAGCGGTATCCCTAGTAGGCATTCTTATTGAAGTGTGGTAAACCTAGAGGGCATAAGGGATTGGGTTGACCCAATTTCTACAACTCTTAGTCATCTTGATGATTATGGTTTTGAGGACTTTATTGGAGGCACCATTAATTAGGGGTTGGTAGGGAGAAGATTTATGTCTTTGAATCTCATACTCGTCGACTAGTTTTATGACCTCAGCTTTAAAATGGAGCCCATTATCTAATACTAACCCTTGGGGAACTCCGTATAGGTAGATGATGTTTTTCTAGCTAAACTTAGCCACTTTCTTAGCATTCAACACTGCATATGACTTAGCTATAACCCATTTAGTGAAAAAATCATTGGTGACCAGGTTGAATTCGTGATCGTCTGAAGATCTGGGAGTAACTTTCCTTATGATGTCAATGTCCCAGGTGGATAAGCGCCAAGCAGAGGTCATGTTATACAGTTATCGAGGAGACAAGTGTATGATATTGACAAATTGTTGGCATTTAATACATCTTTGAACATAGGCCATGCAATCTTGAATTATGGTGGTCCAATAGTATGCTTAATGGATGATCTTTGTAACAAGCATTTGACCATTCATGTGGGGCCCATACTCTTCACTGTGTGTTTTCGGCATCATTTACTCAACATTAGCCCCTGTTATGTGATGCAAATGGTTTGATTGAAGTTTAGTTTGAACAGTTCTTTATCGCAGATGATATACATGACAACCACTTTGTTAAGGGTCACATGGTCTTTCTTATCTGCGTCTTGGGGATACCTACCATATTTAAGGAGGTGCTAAAATTTCATAGTACCATAACCCGATCATATTAGAATATTCCTCGGTAATGAGTTTAATGTGGTAGCAGTGGGTGGGATCAACGTATTTTTGGACCAGGAAAGGGGCCATAGTTATTTCCTTAGGCATGTCGACCATAGAGGGAAGGATAACAAGGGTATAATCTAGGATATTCTTTGCATGAGGCAGGTAGTGGAAGGTGACATTTTTGAATTAGGAGGACATCTCTTTTAAGTAGTCATGGAAGGGTAAGGGCTTATTATCTTTGACTTTTTATTTTATGAGAATTTGGCCGATGATGAGGGTAGAGTCTCCGTAGACGTCTAGGTGTCATATTCCTTTCTTGAGGGCTAGGCCTACAGTGCATGACTCATACTAAATAATGTTTTTGGTGCAATGGAAGTCTAGTTTGATGGAAATGGGGTTGTGACAGTCATCATGGATGATCAGGAGTATCCTAATATTGTATCCTTTCTTATTGGCAACTCCATCAAAGACCATCTTCCATTTAAGGTCTTCTTAAGAGTTGGAGAGAGTATCTACATCCAAAAATTCAGAGACCCAAACATGGATCCTTTCCATGGGGTAATCAGCAAGGTAGTTGGATACAACTCTCCCTTTTATATATTATTGTGTGATGTACATAATATCGAACTTGGCTACCAACATCAACCAACGAGCCATTTAACTAGGGAAAGTGGGATTTTTTAGAAAGTAATTGATGAGATCCATGCGGGATTTAGTCTGACGAGGAAACCAAGTATGTAGTTCTGTAACTTCTGCATTACCCATACCAAGGCGACACAAGCTTTATCCAAAGTAATGTAGTTGACTTCGTACCCGACTAATTTTTTACTGGCGTAATGAATAGCTCTTTCCTTGCGTGATTCTTAAATGTATGATTCTAGAAAATCCCCTATTGTAGTATATGTGATGGTCAAGTACAAGAGGAGGGGGATACCTAGATGCAGTGGCATAAGCACCAGAGGTCGGATAAGGTATCGCTTGATTTCGTCAAAGGCTTCTTGGTAGGCATCATTCCAAACTTTAGTCGAATACTTTTAGAGAAGTTTGAAAGTGGGTTCGCAGATAGAAGTCAGTTGATGAATCGACTGATGTACTGCAGTTTACTCAAGATCCTCAAACTTCTTTCTCTATCCGTGGTGGAGACATCTCAGGTATGGCTTTTAATTTGATAAGGTATGCTTCGATTCCCTTCTTATTGACCATAAATCCCAATATATTTCTTTCTTGATGCCGAAAACACATTTTTGTATGTTTAGAGGCATCTGGTATTGCCGTTTTCTAGACTTGGTCAATGTTGACATGCTCTTGGTGACGTAGTGTAAAAAAATTCACGAGTCTTAATTAACATATTATGGAGAGAGGGAATTTTTTATCATTTTTTATTGATATGATGAGTAAAGGCAATACTACACCAATGGGGAAGATATAAAGTATTATAAAAAGTAAATCTAGCATAGAGACTATGCTACAGATGGATACATGTGAGTGAGTAGGTGACAGAGGAATATATACAAGTGAATGTGTGTGGTATTGAGCCTATACTTGGGTCAATTACAAGTGATGTGTGATATGTGTAAGTGAGCATATATACAAGTGTAGGAAGAGTGGGCGTGTGTTAGTGAAGACTAAGCATGGATATTCTAAGTGGTGTGTGAAACATGTGAGTATAAAGTGAAGCTAAGTGTAGTTGTGTGGAGTCTACATGGACAGTAAGTACAAGTGTGTGAAGTGTATAAGTTAAAGGAAAGTTATATATACATGATAGAGAGATATACAAAAGGTAAATAGAAGAGAAAAGGGAACATACAGGTAGGTGCATATGCACACATGCAGAAAAGAATAATGCCCATGTAGAAATAAAGTCTACTCCTCTTAAACAGTCCCCAACGGAGTCGCACTGTGCCCATCTTGAGGTTCAGGGCCGAGGATTCTCCCGAGGTGGATCCCTCCTTCCTTCCCATTTTTTGGTGTGCATGGGGTATTTTGTCATTTCTCGGGGTTCTCAGTCGTCGTCGATGTGGGGTGATATGTAGAGATAGAGTTGCAGACCTATTTTTCATAAAACGGGAAAATTAAATGTTTTACCTCGAGAGAACGACATCAAGGACAATACTGATGCTTACGAAACCAAGTAGTTCAAGGGTTCGAGGAATAAGTTATGGAATGGAAATGTGCTAGGAACCCATCCTTCCCTTTACCTATATCATGAGAATGTGTTAATATTCCCATATTAAAATCCATCATGTGTGTGCTTATGTGCATAATATAAATGGAGAGTGGAATCGCTCAACTCGTGTCATGGATAAAGGCAGAGTGAGGTCATCCTTAGGAGGCTTCTCAAAATAATAATTCAAAATATAATGTAAGTGTTTGATGATTCACAAGTCATTATAGAATAATGAATGCGCGTATTGGATAGGACAGAAGCAATCAAGCATATTAAATACATTAAGAATATATGGCAAGAACAAGGTAACAACTATATGTGGGAGGAATCGAGGCTAGGGATTTACCTAAGACGCCTACTTAGTCTGAGGGGGCATTAAAGTTTACATAGTTTAAAGACAATACGAGGTGGGTTTTAACCCATAAATTCAATCGGGGACTTTGTTTATATGTGTGTTTGTATTGAAAAAGGTGTTTTGGTATGAGAAAATGTGATGAGAATTCCCCATTTGGACTTTACAAGTAAACCCACTTTTTTGCTTTTGGGTTTTCTTATGAAAATAAAGTATGTTCAAATACAAATAATAAAAAGTTTGAAGTTAAGGTATGTGATGTAATGTAGTAAATTACTGAAGTGAAAATGAAGTCACTAATGCAAAATAAGAGAATTTAAAGATGATTAGGAAGAATTAGGCCTCCTTATAAAGACTTGAAATGGATATTGATTGTAGTTTCACTGATTTCACGATGAGATGATAGTAGTATGAGGAGATGGGTGAGAATTTACTCAAAATAGTATGAAAATGATGGAAGGAATGTGAGAAATGGGTGTTTTAAGAGGGGAACAACTCCGAATTCGAGAGATTTTTTTCTGAATTCCTGAGAGGGATGTTCAGGGGTTTTATTCAAATTGAGGTCATGGAATCTACTTATAGGGACAAGGGGGGTGCCGATCAGCATGGTCCTAGACCTGCCTATCGTCATAGAACCCAAGGCACACTATCGATAGGCAGGGTCCTAGGGTTGCTATTCGACAGTCTGAGGTAGGTCTTTTGAAAAAAGATGTAAAATGAGAACATAAGTCATAATCGAGAACGGGATGGACCATTGGAAAGGGTATTCAGATCCCTTTAAGAATATATTGAGACACTCCCAGTTTTGAGATATAACTAAAGTCAAACGGCGCTCGAAAGTGCCCATTGGTCACTAGACAGAAAATTCTATAAGGAAAATGGATCATTCATCTGAACAGTAAGGACGATTCACACACGGGATGGACGATTGGAAAGGGTATTCAATGCCTTTTGACATTTCATTATACTTCATTCAATTCAGAGAGTTGACCATGGTCAAACGAGGCCCCCAAAAGCGCTCGACGATCCTTTGGAGTAAAACGGGCTATTTGTCCATATCGTAAGGCTAATTTGCACATGGGGTGGACCATTAATAATTGTATTCAGATCCCTTCAAATATTCATTCATCTTCATGTAAGATGAACAGTTTATTGGGGTCAATCTGTGGCCTCTAGGTCAGTTTTCGGGGTAAAACGGTTCAATCGTTCGAATCGTAAGGCCGATTTGCGCATTGGGTGGACAGTTGGAAATGATATTTAGATCCTTTCAAATATTAATGATCTTTTTCTCGGGAAAATAAGTCGACCAGAGTCAAATGGGTCATGGGAGCGCAGTGGCCTCTGGATTGATTTTTGATAGTGAGAAGGATTGTTCGTCTGAATCATAAGGTCGACTCGTGCATGGGGAAAACCGTTAGAAAAGGGATTCAGAGCCCTTCGATGATTCATTGAGATTCGGGTCAGAGATAAAATTTAACTGGAGTCAAATCGGGCTCGCGAGCACCCAGTGGCCTTTAGATCGATAGTCGGAGTATGACCTATGGTTTACGGTGAACGAGTGAGTACAATGGACCTAAGGAGGTTCTTATGGGGTCTTAGGATGGGGTGTCTATAGTGAGTATAAGGTAAATTTCAATAAAAGAAGTGCTTCTAATAAACAAATGGTATTCCGTCTAAAGTATTTAATCAGGTGCGTTAAATTGGGAAATAAATGTCATGTTAAGTAAATAAGGGGTCTTTCATAAGGTTAATGTGATTTAATCAGAACAAGTAACATATTTGGAATAAAAATAGTTTCATACATATATATATATATATATATATGTGTGTGTGTGTGTGTGTGTGTGTGAGAGAGAGAGAGAGAGAGAGAGAGAGAGAGAGAGAGGTAATTACATGTGAATATAGATATGATGTGTTAGAGTCTATTTTTTGTCGTTCAATTCAATATTTCATTGTTGTATTTTCCCATTGGACATTTGAATCATTCCATCTTCCTTGTTTTGGCAAGTTGTGTGGGGTTTATATTTAGAGCGTCATACATCAAAGTATTTTTATTTTATGTTGGTAGCTCTGAATGCTTGGATTTGGGGAATGCTTTCCACGGGTCCCACATGTATCTTGATAAAACTCCACCAGAAACATTATTTAGTTTGTCTCATTTTACTTCACACATAACGTCCGAGATGGATTAGGTTCACCCATAGGGCGTTACAAATGGTATCAAAGCTATAGGTTCAAGGTTCCTGTTGGGAGTGACGTTGTGAGGTCATTAGTGGATCTTTGACATCGACATTGGGTTTAAGTCGATCACTCTAGACAAGTGACAGTTTTGGTTCGTGTTCTCAACGATAGAGTCAAGGAGATTAGCCTGATGGAAAATTCATTGCAAATTATCAATTGGACAAATTAGGTTCTAGTAATATCTCTCGACACTTTTGATGTGGATGTGTTAGTAATTTATGAGTGTCTGTCTAAGTCATTAGTGGCGACACCATGTTCTCTAGTGTGAGGTGGCTTTGTGTCAACCCTTGATGATGTGAGAGGCCTATTAAGATGTTAATAAAGGTAGATAACATCATTAGAGACATCAGTTGTTTAAAGTCAACTATGAAGATTAGGTGACTAAAGTGTCATGTCTAAGTGGTATTGATTTTTTGATAAAGATGCATCAGGTTACTTTGTTAGGTACTTATAGGTAGTTAACAATGATGATGTGATAAAGGTACAATTTTGTGTTCTCAAATTCGGGTCCTATTCTCATACTAGGAGTTCCATGTCTACGCAATCGGCTGCTATAAGGCACGTTAGTTATGTGTGAGGTGTTTGTGTCGCTTGTAGGACTGCTTGGAGGTTGTTCAGGATTTTAGCCCGATAGCAGCATGTTTTCAAGACTAAGTGTGCCTATTTTTTTAATACATATCCTATTCTCAAACTAAAAGTCCCACGACTATGTGATAGATTTCTATGAGTTACATTGGTCACGTACGAGGTACTCGTGACACTTGGGGTTGTTTGGGGGAGTTGTTCGGGGTGTTAGCTCACTCGCAACCCATTTTCAATCTTAAGTGTTCCTATTTTCAAATTTGGGTCCTATTCTAAAACTGGGAGCCCCGCGACTATGCGAGAAACTGCTACGAGTTACGTTGGTCATGTATGAGTTGTCCATGCCCCTTCCTAGGTCGTTTGAGGTTTGTTGGTGGTTTCAGCCCACCCGCGGTACATTTTGAACCCTAAATGTCCTATTTTCAAACGTTTTAAAGATTATGCCCATTAATTATATAAAAATGTTAATTAAACTAGTTAATACCTGGTTCCTACGATCTAAGAAGGCAATTGAAGAGAGTCTTCTGAATGCATGATTAGACCAAATTAATCCTGGAACCCCTCACGTATTCCAATACATGTATATTTGTTGGTTAGTTTCATTGGTACAGTCTTCATAAAATGAGGATAAAATTAAATTCCCACATGGGATAAAAATCAACATTAATTATATCCTCAAAATCTGGAAACTCGTCACCAATTTAGAGTTTCCAAATTTTGAGAATATCAGTAATGTTGATTTTTGTCCCAGCTGCGACATTAATTTTCCTTCATTTTATGAAGATTGTATCAGTGAAACTAATCAGAAAATATATATGTACAGGAACACGTGGAAGTTGAGTCGGGTTAATTTGGTCCAATCACAAACTCAGGAGAATTGATTCTAAAAGTAAGAGTCTCATAAAGGCGCTTGAGCTCCTAAAATAAGATTACGAACTCTCCATCATTAATAAGTACCATAATTATTCACTGTTATACATGTTAATGACGGAGAGTCCCTAATCTTATTTTTGGAAAAAAAATTCATTTTTCGGTCAAAAAATATTGATTTGGAGTGTCAATATTATATTAAACATTCATATATCAAACTAAACATACATAAATAATCTTAAAGATTCGAAAATTAAACTAAACATCCGTTAGGGAGGGGAATGTTGAAGGAGGCAGCATTTAGGAGGAGAATGTTGAGAGAGGCAACATTTGGGAGGGGAAACTTACAGAATGAGGAAAATGGAAACCTTGAGAAGGAGGGCGAAGGAAACCTTAAGGAGGGATTGAGGGCTGAAAACCTTGAGTAAAAAGAGACACAAGTTTCCCAATTTCACTCGTCAAGGTTCCCAGATTACTTTTAATCTCTTGAACATCCCCACTATTCCTTGACTGATGTTCCTCTTTGGTCGATATACAATTATTGATCGAAGAAATCTCATCCACAAGAGGTGCAGTGTGTTTTAATTTTATTTTTGGCATATGTGATCCGACACCTCTCGTCCTCCCCTTTTTGTTCTTTCTAATGATCTAAGTTAGGGAATCATTTTTAATGTCATCATAAGGACACAAACTTGACTGACTGTTAATGGCCTCTATTGATTCCAGAATCTTAGCCAAGTGCAAAAAAAATTTATTATCCATGTCTTGTTAGGCATAAACGTAAAACTTGGTCTGATTGCGGCATTTGGACCTTACTCTGTCCTACTCGACCATTCATTCTTCAAATATTTATAAGATTTGGATCCCAGTCGGTGGATATCAGTTTTTTTCCATGTTTTATTTATTTTTCTCCCTCTGGACACGCTTCTTGTCCTTCGCTTCATTCTTTAAAAAATGTTCCACAATTCCACCGATATTTAAACATTCAGAGGCACTCTGTCTTTCAGAGCCAAAAAATCAGAGATCGATGTCCCCTTTGGTAAATGTCTGAGCCAAAGGATTCTATAGTATGTCCTTAACTCTTTAGTAACCCAGGAAAGAACCTTATTCTTTGAATGGTCATGAAATGAAAAGAACTTGTAGATTTGATCATATATGTCATTTTTGTTAGCTTGATCAATAAGGTTCCAGTTGTTTGCTCCCCTGACTCCTATATTCATTTTTACTAATGCAAAACACTTGGCTTTAAATCTCAACAAGTTCCCATGGGGTTATTTAAAAATGGGGAGAACACAATGGGCTTCTTTTCATTTGAATGGGAGTTACCGGGAGCACTTAGTGGAGGCATTGGAGCAACGGGAGTTTGTTGCCTACTCATACATGGAATCATACACTGTATAGTCAACTGAACCAATGATAGAGTTATGAATTACTCAGAAATTAGTGATGATAATTCTTGTTATTCTGCATGAGATGAGGATCCTTATTGGGATGTCATATTGTCACTTGGTACATTTTGTCCACTTCCACCTGACATTATCTACAAAAATAAAAATTAATAGGAGACTAAATAATCATAATAATATGAAATTATAACTAATTAATCAAGTTTATGTATATATACCTTTTAAGAGTAAGACTTAAAAATAAGTTCAATGTGTTTGATCTCCATCCATTCGGTATTAGTTTTTAAAAACTAATGAATTTTTGCGCGTGACCAACTAGGAGGAAGCATATCTATGATTGATGTTTGGATATCTGTGACATGAAATCAGAACCCCATCTTATTCAACTTATTGGTAAGATTCAATTTAATGTGCATATGTCACAAGACATCACAGTCTATCTAAATGCTCTTTGTACGTAGTTGTATCCATAACGGGTGGATTTTTTTCTTCCACCTCTAACAGCATAAGCAAGGTCAGGGCTACATCGGGATTATGTACGTGGAATATATTCTCTATAGTTTCATCCCATCTTTCTGGTTGGAAAATAACAATATGATTGAACAAGAACTCTTGCTGGAGATCAACTTCACAATTTGCAAGGTAGTTAAATTGTTCGATCTTCTTATTCCCATACCTATAATTACGAGTACCCTTTATATGGTGCGCACTAATAAAAGAGCTATATGTGCGGTCCAATTAAAAACTCTCGTAGTCTTGTCGTAAGTGATTATCATTGTGCCTCATTTTCTTGAGAAAAGTATAAGAGGGCGTGAATATGAGCCCTACAAATAAGGGCTCTAATTAATAAATAATTATTTTTTTCAACGGATCCAATTTAATTTTATCTTATTTTAATATATGAGGTACAAGGGTATATTAGTTTAATTAAGGTTTTGATTCATCACTACCCTTCTCTTAATCCCGTGCGTGTTGGATCTCACTGAGGTGAAATCCACATAAGAACGTGTCGCAAGTGTTAAGAGACATTTTGTTAGGGTTTATTATGAGAGAGTTTGAAATTATATGTGCATTATCAATCCAAGAAATCCAACATCACTATCCAACAACCAATAATTATCCCTTACTCATTCTATCATCTACAATATAAAATAAATACAAACACTCACAATATCTTTCGTAAAATTTCCAGTAACTAGGGTTTAAAAATTGAAAATTTTGAATACAGTTTAAGAATTAAAAAATGGGGCTTAAGAATTCAAAATTAGGGTTTAAGAACATAAAATTTTAAATAGAGTTTAGAAATGGGAAAATTTTCCACTAATTAGGTTGAAATGGGCTTAAGAACTAAATTTCAATTTTAATCAAGGTTGAAATAAACACACGTAAAAATAAACATGAAATTTAGGGTTTTGATTTTAATTAGGTTAAAATAAACACACATTAACATATACACACATACATATACTCATACATTGTGTCTATACACACACGCTGCATATATACACATATATTCATATGTATATGTGTATATACACAAGCGGTATATGTACACACATATACATAGTATATATACAAACACACATACACATATACACATACATATATGTAAACACACACACACATTATTTTTATGAGGAAGCAGGAAAGAGAGAGAAGAGTTTAAGAGATAGGGAGAGTTCGAATGATTATGATGAAAGGGTTTTGGGTGGTTTATAAATAAAAAGCCTGGTCACGATCTTGAGTCATGACCACTAGTATTGACCCATTATTTTTTCCATGTCACCATCTGTGACCATCAAATTATAATGAGGCCGATCACGGTACTCAGTTGTGACCCATTTGGAGGGAGATTTGTCCATGGTCATAGATGTGGTCATGACTATAATCCGTGACCACTATTAGAGGGAATGCCACGAGTTTGCCTCCATGATGGTCACGCCTTGGTCACGAATTATGGTCGTGACCTGCTCTAGATAGGGTCACGACATTGTATGGTCATGGAACTGGTTACGCATTTATTCGATATGGTCACGATTTTGGGTCATAACCAATTGGTCACGGTCTTGATCCGTGGCCAATTGCCATGACTATCCGCCGAATTTTGTGTAGTGTTTGTTAATAAGTATGGGAAAGTGATGTGTACCTTGTAAAGTAAACTTTAAAATGCCAAAAGATTTATTGATAAATAAAGTGAAGAGATAAAGAGATTTCCATCTCGAAGAAGTGTGTTATGCCAAAGTGTTAAATGAGCGGTAATGAGTCAAAAACAGTTATGAAGTTAGTGTGGATAACTTAACGTCTTTGGAAAGATATCACTTGTGAAATGGAGGAAAATATAAGTTCGGAAACAAATGGGTAAAATTATAATTTCACATAAAGTGTAATATTTTTATGAAATAAAAATATTCAGGAGGGGTTTTCACTAAATGGTCGTACATAGGAGTGATTTTTGAAATAAAATCAACATACATGAGTAAGGGATAAGAAATGACAAATTTCTGAAGTGTAACAAAAATACGGGGCATACTCCTCGAGTTTTGTCTTTGATCGATAAAAGTGGAATAATGTGGACACGAAAAAGTTTTAAAACACATGAAAGAGGAACTCGAATGAACCAAAAAAATTAAAAAGGGCTTGGATACCGAGGGTGAAAGAACCAAAACACTAACCAGATCATATGGTGGCATCGCCGGCAGTGTAGATGTTGTTAAAGTATGCGGTATTGGTTTAATCCAAGCAAAAGATAATGAGAAAAGTGGAACAATATTAGAAATGGAATTGAAAAATGTTCTTGTCTTGAAAAGGGTTACTTGGAAAAAGAAAATGCAAAAATGATTTAGTCTAAGTAAAGCGTGAGTTGATGTCACATGTGAAGTGGTTAATGGGTAATCAAGTAACCTAAGGAAGTTTCAATCCGTAATTAACACAAGTGTGTGCTGTGAATGGCTTTTAAAGGGAAAATAAGTATTTTGTAATACGGAGTGTGCGTGTGTTGAAAGATGGTTTTCAAGGAAATGCTAAAGTGGGTTTGCATGAGTATAAGGGAAATTTGAATAAAATAAGTGATTTTTCCCTAAACAAAGGGTATTGTGTCAAAAGTATTTAACCGGACGAGTTAAATCAAGAAATAAATATAAAGTCAAGTAAAAAGGGGGCTTTTATAAGATTAATGTGATTTAATCGGACAAGTAGTGTTTTGAAATAAAAATGGTTTCATGCATTAATTTATGTGTATATGTGTGTGTGTGTGTGTGTGTGTGTGTGTGTGTGTGAGGTTATTACATGTACACTGTGGTATGACGTGTTAGAGTCTCTTTTCAACCATTTGATTCAATATTGCATTGTTGTATTTTTTTCACTACGCATTCAGCTCATTCCCTCTTCTTTGTTATGGCACGTTGTGTGCAGTTACGTATTTTGAAATCGTTACACAAGTAAATATTCTTTTATTTTACATTAGTAGTTCTGAATGTTTGGATTTTGTGGATGCTTTCCATGGGTTCCACGTGTAACTTGATAAAAATGAAATTACGTGCTAAACAAGGGAAATGTAAAGGAAATAAAACTGGACTAGCCATATTATTTAGTTTGTCTCATTGCACTTCAGACCTAACATCCGAGACGGACCAAGTTGATCCATGGATAACCAATAAATCTGGGTTGGGGATTTACAAATTGTATTCGAGCTATAGGGTCAAGGTTCCTTTCAGGAGTGACCCCATACTCTGCGATGAAGATCGATGGAAATCAATGGCCCTCAGTAAGAGCACAAAGGTCACATAAACCATCAACCAACTTTGTTTTCACGCATGGAGGGATGCAATTCTTGTATCTAAATTCTTCTAATGAATTTTCATCAACAATATACACCATTTCTAAAGAATATGTGAAGTGATTAAACAAAGAAAGTGGAAAAGAATGAAGTAAACATAGTTTCGAAAGAAGTTCTTATAATAATGTGAATGAAGTGATAAGCTCACATTTAAAAGGCTATAAAATGAAGGAAAGGACAAAACTTTTGAATGATCTATGAAGTAAGTAGAAGGGTGGGAACTGTCACCTTATAAATTGAAAGGCATATTCACGATTCCCTGGGGGAGTGGTGATTAAATGTATATAATGAGTGATCGAACAACGGTTCAATGCCAAATAAAAATAATGACTGGCTTACGCATCAGACGTTTGGCTTTTCAAAGTTTGCCCATATTTACAAAACTTCCATTAGATTCAAAAGGCAAAAGCTCTAACTTGCCCACTTGTTGAAGTCGCAGCCAACCAAGTCAAGTCCAGCAACCTCAAATCGGCCATGATCTTTGGGGAAATTATGGGGATCATAATTAATAAAGTCCCGGAGCCCGCACATGCTCAGTACGAGCCCACAAGATCAAATCATTTGAGAGTCCAAGCCACAAATATGCCTTATCAGCATTTCAAAAAAAAGTTTGATTAGATAAAGGATAGGTCCGAAATATTTGGGATAACTAAGTTGGGAATATCCTAGGATCCTCTCTAAATGTTAACCCTCCCCAATGATGGAGGGGAATCATAAATTATATGATCGAGCAGTAATACAACTATGTCACCCAACTTTATAAAGTAAATAAAAGTGAAACCCTAAACCCCGTGGACGTAGGAAATTTACCGAATCACATAGATCTTGTGTTATGTTTGTTCTTCGATCCTCCCTAGTGAGCTCTTTATTTTGTTAATACTCGTGTCCATTGAACATTCAACCTGTAGAAAATTACCACATATCGTTAGTATAGGACTTATTAGGGGAAAAGGTGTAAATGGGACGTGTTTATCAAAATTCATTATTAAAATTAGGATTAAGAGTTGTTGAATTTAGTGAAGAAAATGAAGCGGGGAAGAAGGGTATTTTGTCTAAATAAAATGAGGGGTAAAATCAAATTATAGATTAAGAGCATTTATTAACGGGCTGGTGATGATGTCAAATTATAGGAGATTATATTTATATATTAAAAGTATGAAAGTATGTCAAAATACGATATTATTAGGTGAATAAGTGAATAATTTATGGGAACTTGACAAATAAGTCTTACTTACATAAGACATTTTCTAATAGGTACTATCATATTTTTTTTCTCCATTAGGCCTTATTTATACATATAGGCCCCGTTTGGTGTCCCAAAATTATAAATTGGCCTATTTATAAATTGGTCCATTTATAAATTGATCCATTAATTGTGTTTGGTTTCATTAACAAATGATTAATTAATTGACCTATTTTATCTCTCATGTCAAATCTGAAATTGGATCATTTCACACAAAACGTGAAATGCATCCACTTGAAATTGGAATCAAATAAACTGGATGTTAATATCTCTCTCTTTCACTCCCTTCCCCCATTTCCTCTCCCCCTCCCTTCCCCCTTTCCCTCTCTCTTAATTTGTTTTTATATTTTTTTATCATACAACCTTAACATAAATTTCAAATACCTAACATTGTGTAAAATGGGATTTGAACTCATTTCAATAATTCACCAATTCTTAATGAACCAATTTATATAATCAAATAATTTGCGAAATTAAACAGGCTCATAGTGAATATTCATTATATATTTAAAAATCGAACTTAATAGACCAATAATTTTTTTCATGAAACTTATTAAAGTAAAAAAATGATAAAACTTAATGAACTATTGTAATAACCGAGAATTTTCAAACCTTAATATAACCTGTTGATGCAAAAAACTGGACCGAATCCCATTTTTATGATCACAGATAAATAGATAGAAGCAATCCAATCAAGCACATGAGAGACAAAGATATTTAAAGTGGTTCGGCTATGAATAAAGCCTACATCCACTGTTATTTTATTCCCAGGGGTTTACAATAGCACCATAGGGTGTAGAGAGAGAAAGGATGTGTATCTTGTGTATGGTGTTTCTAGGTTCTCCCGGATCTCCCCAAGATCTCCTCTGGATCTCCTCCCCCTCTCTTTTTGGCTAAGGGGATACATGTACTTATAGTGATGGTAGATAAAGAGATTCATTGTATGTAGACATTTATGTCTACATTTAATGAATCTAATTATTGAATTGCTTGGTATGCTATGTGTTGTCATCTATTAATACAGTATGAATGTATATTACGGCTCATTAAATGCGGTGTCATCTTCATTCATGCACATTAAATGTATAATTATCCTTTGATCTTCCTGGTTGGTATGCCGACCAACTCTCCACGGGTGCCGAATAACTCTCCTCTGGTGCCGACCAACTCTCCTCGGGTGCCGACTAACACTCCTCGGGTGCTGACCAACTCTCCTCGGATGCCGACTAATACTCCTTGGGTGTCGACCAACTCTCCTCGGGTTTCGAATATTACCACGTAGGATGACATGTGTCCTTTTCTGATTGGTCCTCGTAGATGAATAATTTTTGCATTAAAAGAAGCCCCCAATGCTCCATGCTTGATTGTTTACTTGAAAGGATGGAGTATTTATTCTGCAGTGTTGCTCGGTGCTCGTTAAATTCTTGATCTACCTTCTTGATTTGTTCAACATAAAGTGCATTATCTCCTGGATGACATATGATGCAGGCTGATCGATGGTTGCTAATCTTTCTTTTGAGGAACTCCGTGTGCTATGAATCACCCCTGGGAATTTGGATGTAGCCATGACATAGTATGCAGCTTGTAGCTTATCATGATCTTCAAGTTTGTTGATTGGTTTGCTAGCCGAGCAACTGCCTCCTGTGCTGAGCAACTGAGTGCTAACTTCACGTACTTGATTTTTATGATTTATGCTCCTCTAAATACTTTGTCGAGTAACATACTATCTTTTGAACCCAACCTTCAATCTGATTAGTACCAAGCTAGTGGTGGACTTCGAAACATTTTCATACAACTTCTTTTTCAATGTTGGTCGAGACAATAGTAGCAAAGATATCAGTGTTGTAGATGCTGAATTTGACTTCTGACTTCAATAACATGTGAATAATAACTCCTGAATATGACTCCTGAACATCAATATGCCTCATGAACTTCAATAGCCTCCTGAACTTCAATAGCATGCGCATAATAACTCCTGAACTTCATAAGAAAAATTAGCTCCTGAGCAAGAAAAATAACTTCTGAATGATAATTAGTTGGGGCTGAATCTGATGCTCGACTGCATGATGTTATGAGAATGTGCCACCGAATGAACAACTGGATTTTTAATAGAGCCCCCAAGTGTGGAATATGATCTTTGAATGCTTTCTCGGCCATAAAGTATGTTATTTGACAGATTTTCCTGTTTTGCATAGACAATAAGATTTGTTCCACCTGCTGTTTGCTGTCCGACCAACCGGAGTTGATGGAGATTGAATCCTGACCAACCTTGGTACTTTTTGGAATAGTTTTACTAACCAATATAAGTTGACATTTTTAGGAATATATAGTTTTACTTCCCGTAGGAATACATTTTTTACTTCCCGGAGGAATACAAGTTTTACTTCCCGAAGGAATACAAGTTTTACTTCCCGGAGGAATACAAGTAGCTTTACTTTCCGGAGGAATATAGGTAGCTTTACTTCCCGGAGGAATATAGGTAGCTTTACTTCCCGCAGGAATACAAGTAGCTTTACTTCCTGGAGGAATATAGGTAGCTTTACTTCCCGGAGGAATACAGGTAGCTTTACTTCCCGGATGAATATAGGTAGCTTTACTTCCGGAGGAATATAGGTAGCTTTACTTCCCGGAGGAATATAGGTTTTGATAATAAATGATAGAGACTTCCTCGGAGCTGACCAACAGATTGTTGGTAATAGAATAAGATATAATAAATGCTGGAGACCTCCTCAACAGATTGTTGGGAAATATAAATGCTGGAGACCTCCTCAGCACTGACCAACAGATTGTTGGGAATATAATATAATAAATGCTGGAGACATCCTTGGAGCTGACCAACAGATCGTTGGGAATAAGATAATATATGTTGGAGACATCCTTGGAGATGACCAACAGATTGTTGGGAATAAGATAATATAAATGTTGGAGACCTCCTTGCTGAAATAAGAATAGAATATGCATCCAAATAGATATAAAGAATAATTAAAAATAATAAAGTGCCTCGTTGATCTGTCGAGGTAGAATTATCTAATGTCGAACAAGAATAAGATCTTTCAGAACATAAGAATATGGTCGAGAACGTTGTCAGGCCTGAATATAAATAAGAATTATCCGACCAACTATCCGTTGGGGGTGAAATACAACGAATGTTGTAATTCTCCTCAAAGCTGAATAAGTATCTTGTCGTGGCACAATTGCATAATGCCGAATAAGAATAATATTTTCCAAAACATAAGAATATGGACGAGAACTTTGCTGGGCCTGCATATAAATAAAAATTACCCCGACCAACTATCCGTTGGGGGTGACATATAATAAATGTTATATCTTTTTCTCGGAGCTGAATATATAATGAGTATCTCGTCGAGCTCCATGTTAAGATGAATATAGAATATGAATCCCAATGGATATATAGAATCATTTGTGCTGGAGCAGATATCATAGCAATAATAAAATCAATAGTTCCTCGCTGAGGTGAAATTTCATACTGCCGAGCTATGCTAATATTTTTCAGAAGAGTAAGATTATTTCCGAGCATTCGTCGGAGTTGAATCTTATACCTATAAAAATTAACATCTTGCTCTACCATTTGTGTAGGCTGAATTGATTAGTCATGAGAATAATTTACTCATCCAATCAATATATGATATGTATATGCTTGAGAAATAAAAATATTAATTTCAAAAAATAAAATAATATATGTTAGCTGATATGTCGAGGCACAATTGCCTGATGTCGAGCAATACTACTTTTCCAGAGGTTTACGAGAGCTTTCATTGGGATTGAATCTCATCCCTATGAAATTTTAATAAGCTTCCCGAGCACCTGTCGAGACTAGAGAAAATAATTATTATCATGAGAATAATTATTCAACCAAACCAAGGTTTTAAAAAACGCGGGGCGTGGTCGAGGCGTGGAGGCCAAGCCTTAAGCCTTAGAAGCTTAGGCGGGCCTTGGCGTAAAAAGGCGTGAAAAGGCATTTAGGCCTTTTTAATATATTTTAATATTTTTAAACCATAACAAGGCTATTAAAATACTAAAATTGTACATATTATAAAAATATGTCCGAATATATGTAAATTAAAATACTATTGGATTATTTTGGATGAAATAATGGTCCGGTTAGTAAAAAAATTCTTTAAAAGGCGATATCGTTTCAATAAAGCATCGTTGTTTTTAGAAAAAAGTGTGCCTTAAGGATTTTACCAAGAATAAGGCGTAAAAAACTTAAGGCGAGGCGTTTCTCCCAAGCCTTAAGCCTAGGCGTGCCTAGGCGGAGCCTAGGCGAGTTTTTTAGAACAGTGAACCAAACAATATGTGATGTGTATCAGCATAAAATAATAAAAATTTCAAAATACGAAATAATATTTTTATGCCAAATGTGTGTGAGATGGACAAATTTTTATCAGATATGCATCATAAATAAGACGTAGAGTTTTTTGTAAAGTTATTTAATCTCCAACAACTAATCAGGCATAACTTGTTGTTTGAAAATTATTTATCACTTGGTTTTATAAATATTTTTGGGGTGATCACGAGTTTAAAAAGACTTAAGCCCCCTGTTTGTCCCCAAGATGAACTCGTGTTTAAATAAATATCTGGGGTGCTTCACATTTTTTAATACCCCAAGATTCTACTGCTGCCGACAAACGGCATGGATGTTTCCGACCAACATTTAAGGATATCTCAAGTTATAGAATATATGGTGTCTACCAAGAAGCAAATGATCCCCGACCAGGTGAGCAATTTTGCCGATCAACAAAAATGGTGCATTGACAGCACCGAACAACGTTAGATGTCACTGACCAAAAAGTGGATGGTTGGATAGTTTCCGACTAGTAAATTGAACCCTCCGATCAAGACTGAGATGTCGCCGATCAAGAAGTAGATGATTGTCGACCGGCAATTGGTTCCACCGAGCTACAATATGGGGCTCCGACCAATAATAAGATACCTCGTAGTTGGATAAAATTATTTCAACGTTGCTGATGGATCTTCACATCTTATCTCCAACAAACAAAAATGGTCTGGTTAAGCTTCTCTTTAATAAAATATGGCCCAAGATGCTGCCAACCAACAATATAGATGGCTGACCAGAATATCTCGAATCCTTAGATCAAAAAAATAACATTCGATGTAAAATTTAAGCATTAAGAATGTTAATTAAATGAATAATTATCTAATCCACTATATCGTGTGATTCCGATAAATAAACCATGTGATGTGATGAACGAGGGGCAAACATATCAAATTTGTGCCAAAGAGTCTTGATATGGTCATGATTTGTTTTACTGATCCTCTTTTATAAGAGGTGGGTAATGATTTTTCAGGTGATAGAAAATTATTTTTTATATTGATCCTTTCCTATTCCCTATTTGGAGAGATAAAAATATGTTGAAGGATCAAAGTTATTACCAAATTTATATCAAAAATCAGTCAATGAGACTTTATTGACATAGATGGAAGATGAACCAAATTAAGTATATAGTTCATAAAAATGAATGCAAAGAGACTCAAACTTGAAGAGAGAGAAAATAGATCTGGGTCATGATTTCCATGAGAAAACTTTTTATTGTCTTTAACCTTTTCCCATTCTTTGATTAAAAATATGATGGGAATTTGAATAGACATCAAAGATCTTACAAAATTTATAATGAAAATTATGAAATCTTACCACCGTCTTATATATTGGTATATGTAATCATTTAAAATATTTATTCCATGATATAAAATTGAAACTTGAGAATCAAGCAAAAAGTTGTGATTTATGAAATCCATTATTTTTCAGATTTCTAAATAAGAATTAATCTAACAGTTATGATTTTAAAATCATGATATGCAATATTTTCCAGATAAAAATTGGACAATTAATTTATGTATATAAACATAAAAATCATGATTGAATCAAAAGATGTATGTATAATTGATTATACGTAGAGAAAATAAAAACTTAGCTTTTGATGGAGAACAACGCTTGTAACACGTTCCCACAGACGGCGCCAATCTGTTGATGCAAAAAACTGGACCGAATCCCATTTTTATGATCACAGATAAATAGATAGAAGCAATCCAATCAAGCACATGAGAGACAAATATTTTTAAAGTAGTTCGGCTATGAATAAAGCCTACGTCCACTGTTATTTTATTCCCAGGGGTTTACGACAGCACCATAAGGTGTAGAGAGAGAAAGGATGTGTATCTTGTGTATGGTGTTTCTAGGTTCTCCCGAATCTCACCAGGATCTCCTCTGGATCTCCTCCCCCTCGCTTTTTGGCTAAGGGGATACATGTATTTATAGTGATGGTAGATAAAGAGATTCATTGTATGTAGACATTTATGTCTACATTCAATGAATCTAATTATTGAATTGCTTGGTATGCCATGTGTTGTCATCTATTAATACAGTATGAATGTACACTAAGGCTCATTAAATGCTTTGTCATCTTCATTAATGCACATTAAATGCATAGTTATCCTTTGATCTTCCTGGTTAGTATGCCGACCAACTCTCCTCGGGTGTCGACTAACTCTCCTCGGGTGCCGACCAACTCTCCTCGGGTGCCGACTAACACTCCTCGGGTGCCGACCAACTCTCCTCGGATTCCGACCAACTCTCCTCGGGTGCCGAATATTACCACGTAGGATGACGTGTGTCCTTTTCAGATTGGTCCTCGTAGATGGAGAATTTTTGCGTTAACATAACCCACGACCTCTATTTTAAACCCCGTAAGGTGAGTAAAATCAAAAATCTTCTAAAGAAGAAATGACCTATGTTTAAACTCCAACAAGTTTTCTTTCCACCCTTGAAGTTTATATTTATTACAAAAAAGTCCGTGAAACTTTCAAAATGAAATAAAACAAGGTATATTGAACCCTTAAACCTCAACCCTATATCAAATCAAACCTTTTGACCTCCATTAGCATGCATTTATAGTTTTAACCCTGAAAACCTGATGAAATTACCAAAATACCCCTAAACTTAACCAAAAACATACTTTTATGGACATAATTTCAATTCCATCAAATATAAAGGACCTAAATCTAAGCCTTAGTGTTACCCTAGTCTACACACACAACCACATCAGCAAAGGAGGTGAAAATCACATGGTAACACATGGTAAACCTTAGTAAACCATGTGCACCTATTTCAACCCAACTGAAAAATGACCCTAACTTTATTCACATCCACCTCTTTTGTACACCAATAAACTCTCCCCTCAAAGTAGTATAACTACCCTACAAGAGACACAGTAAATACTCATCCCATAGTTCATTCTAAAGGTTTGAATTTTCCCTCAATTCAGGTAACCCCTCATTTTATGCTTTAAACTCAATTCTAGTAGCTTTTTTCATGTTAATATAGGTAGAACACTAGAATCATGCAAGCTTTTTCATGTATAATTGCATAAAATCGAAGAAAACAGTAGGAACAATGATTACGCACATATTCTTCATATTTATCCCCTTAATTTCGGTATTTTTATGATCCTGTGCAGTGTAAATACCTTTGATTTGTCTCGTATTTATGCTACTAACCTATTTTGGCAAGTATTTCGTGTTTTGTGTATTTCTCATGTGTTTTGCAGGTATTTCATGCAAGTTAGTGCGAAAGAGAACGCAAAACAGTGAAAGAACCCAAGAAATGGAGAGTTGAAGGGAATTTTCATAATATTGGAGCCTTAGTCTGGAGGTGGGTCCAACTAGAAAGTTGAAGTGCTTGATTTCACAATAATATCAAAAGAAACGACACTCAAATCGGAGCTCGAGATCAAAAGTTTTGGCCAGTCAAAGAAGAAAAGGAAAAAGTCAACATGGAAGAAATCGGACCGATCCGAGGATGTCGGACTGATCTGAAATGACCCAAGTCTAGTAGACCCCGGATGGATGACAAACCGATGACAGCAGAACCGATACGATGGGTACCGAACCGATCCGGTAGAATAAAAAAAGAATCGATTCGGTGGCTGAGAAGCAGAACCGATCCGAGTGCTAACCGGACCGGTCCGGCAGTGCGAATTGCTGGCATTAATTATGCAGATTTTCAGGTGATTAGCTGGTGAAAACTTGTGCAATAAGCGATTCTAACTGTCAAATTCGTGTTACTTGGTGCTATAAAAGACCAAGCCCTACCTCATTTCAAGGGGAGTCGAATTCTAGAGAGTAGACTCAAATTAGGGAGAAAAATTCATTTTTTTGAAAGCCTTTTTAGTTTTTCATATTCTTAGAGAAACCCTAGTTTGTAAGTTTGAAGAACAAGTAGTATTCAAGTTCATCTAGTGCAGATTTCAAGTAACAATTCTTCAATTCAATTCAAGTATCAAATTCCATTATCTTATTTAGTCTCAATTCTATTTTCAATTCTCACTAGTATGGTAATTTGTTAAGAATGTTTCTTAGATTCATAATTACATGCATTGTTATGAAATTTCTTTCTCATAAAACCATGTTTAGGTAAATTTTCAAGGGTTGGGGTACATGAACTCATTCCGAGATAAATTACCCATGTAGAAAATAGAGGGTAAATTAAATATTGACCGAATCGTGGAGGAAAATTACATGAACATGGCCAATCTTTTAATCTCTCTTGCCCTAGGTACTTGAGATGTTTAAGAACGCTATGTAAAGTGTAATTTGTCCATTCACTGCTTTGTATTTACCTTTGATTTCATATGATGTGGGCTAGTTCCCTCATATATGTAATGCTTAGGATCTATAAAGATTGGATTTAGTCAAAATTTCAATTTACAAGTCTAGGATTCTCTACGGTAATTCGCTAAGGTTTGATTGATTGTACTCCACCCTATTTTCTCATTCATCTTAATTAATTTAATTTCTTTATTTACCTATTTTTTTCCCCTTTTCAACCATCATCATCTTTTTCACTTTTTCTTTAGAAGTAATAAATCAATTAAATTCTATCAACCATTCCCTGTGGATTCGATACCCAGACTCACCACTATACTTCTTAAGAAGTGTATTTGCAAGTTTAGGTTTTTTTTTTGTATTGAGTTTGGAAGCCGATAACAACGACTAGCGTATTACACGGACGCTCGGTTTTACACCTCGATCAAAATGGCGCCGTTGTCGGGGAGTGTTTGTTTTAGATTATAATTGACTTACTTCTTAGTAAAAAAAAATTGAAAAATATGGGTGTCATGTTTTTGAATTGCCCACTTTGAAATGTCTTACTTTAACTCTTTTGGTGACTTTAATTGTTATGCTAATAGTGAGGAGGAGGCACTCACGATTTATGAACATTGGATCAATATCACTAAAGATGATTCTCATAAATACAAGCCTAGTGCTAAGGCAATCCAAATTTATCAAAATCAATTGCTTGAAGAAGAAAGACTTGAAAAGGAATATCGAGAAACAAATCGTTATTGGGAGCAAGATTTAGATGCATTATTTGAACCCAATGAGGATTTTTCTTCCGATAGTTTTGAAGATGAAGTAAGTTTTCAACCAAATGAGGAATTTGAGGTGCTAGAACCAAGGAATCCTACTTTGGAAGAACTCTTGCTTGTTATAAAAAAGCAATCTGATGACCTTGCTGCTACCGAGTTGAAAATTACAGCAACTTGCAAGGAGTTGAATGATTACATGGACAACTTAGAGAAGGTAGAGACTTGCGCTTCACCTAATACTTTTGAGAATGAAATCATTGAGAGTGATCTAAGTTCTTTTGAATATCAACCTCTTATAAATATTTCAAAACCTATTGAGGTTGAAGATCATTTGTCTCCTTGTGTCCCCACTATTATCGAACCATTAAATCCATCACACGAATTACGTGAATGTATTATGGGCCATACACTTAGACTTGTCACTTCACCAGATCCAACTGAAAATTTGGGGAGAGAAGATTTTGAGGATAAGGACTCTATACTTCAATTATTTTCCAAGATAGACTCTTTATGTTTGTGTGATCCGCTTCCCATACTACTTGAAAAATCTTTGGGAAGTGATTCTATTTTTCTTAGATCCCAATGGTACTTGTCCCCCTGTGCACTCAAATCCCTCATTATCCCCCTAAATTTTTTAATTGGTTATGGTTCATTTTTTAAACTTTGCACATGCCTTCCATTTTTCAAACGGAATTCTTATTTTCCGGGAGGCATGCTTTATAGTGAGGGTACACTATTAATCCCTCAAAGTCAGATTGTATTTTGGGTGGACCCTTAACTTTTTCGACTTCTAGTGTATAACTTATTAGAAGTTCAAATCGTAGGTTGTACATAATTAGCTTTTTATTTTTATATTTCTTTTTTTTATAAGTTAGAGTAATTAGTTAGAGTTTTTGTTATTCTTTTTGTTATTCTTGGTTCTAACATGTTTTGTAGATTCAATGGACTCTCACTCATCGGGGATCGCTCCATTTGGGTAATATCTTTCTTTTCCTCTCTTTATGTTGTGTTCTTGATTCGCATCAAGGACAATGCAACATTTAAAAGTAACGTAATGCTCAATCGGTGGAAATTTAAGGTTTAATTACTGGCTTTGCACACACACACACACACTATGGTTTGAGACATTTGAATATGAAGTTATGGTGACTATTTTTCAAAAAGTTTAAATTGTACAATTTTTAAGTATTTTGATATTTATTTGAGTCAATAAAGAATTTTGTGGGTATATTCACTGCAAACCCTCACGAGACAAAAACCTAGGGGTTTAAAGGCTTGTTGCATACGCTAAATGCAATCGTTTGCCCGCGAAAAAGGTATTCTATCCCAATAAAAGAATTTTTAAGAGTTCAACTTTAAACTAATTTCTTTTACATTGCTCGGGACACGCAAAGTTAAAAGTTAGGGGGTGTGATTAGGCACATATTCTTTATATTTATCCCCTTAATTTTGGTATTTTTATGATCCCGTGCAGTATAAATATCTTGGATTTGTCTCGTATTTATGCTACTAACCTATTTTGGCAAGTATTTCTTGTTTTGTGTATTTCTTATGTGTTTTACATGTATTTCATGCAAGTTAGTGCGAAACAGAACGCAAAACAGTGAAAGAACACAAGAAATGGAGAGTTGAAGGGCATTTACGTAATATTCCAGCCTTAGTAAGGAGGTGGGGCCAACTAGAAAGTTAAAGTGCTTGATTTCACAATAATATCGAAAGAAATGACACTCAAATCGGAGCTTGAGATCAAAAGTTATGGCCAATCAAAGAAGAAAAGGAAAAAGTCAACATGGAAGAAATCGAACCGATCCGAGGATGTCGGACCGATCCGAAATGAGCCAAGTCTAGTAGACCCCGGATGGATGACAAACCGATGATAGAAGAACCGATCCAATGGGTACCGGACCGATCCGATAGAATAAAAAAAGAACCGATCGGGTGGCTGAGAAGCAGAACCGATCCGAGTGCTAACCGGACCGGTCCGGCAGTGTGAATTGCTGGCATTAATTATGCAGATTTTGAGGTGATTAGCTGGTGAAAACTTGCGTAACAAGCGATTCTAGCTGTCAAATTCGTGCTACTTGGTGCTATAAAAGACCAAGCCCTACCTCATTTCAAGGGGAGTCGAATTCTAGAGAGTAGACTCAAATTAGGGAGAGAAATTCATTTTTTAGAAAGCCTTTTTAGTTTTTCATATTCTTAGAAAAACCCTAGTTTGTAAGTTTGAATAACAAGTAGTATTCAAGTTCATCTACTGCAGATTTTAAGTATCAATTCTTCAATTCAATTCAAGTATCAAATTCCATTCTCTTATTTAGTCTCAATTCTATTTTCAGTTTTCACTAGTATGGTAATTTGTTAAGAATGTTTCTTAGATTCATAATTACATGCATTGTTATGAAATTGCTTTTGCATAAAACCATGTCTACGTAAATTTTCAAGGGTTTGGGTACATGAACTCATTCCGAGGTAAATTACCCATGTAGAAAATAGAGGGTAAATTAAATATTGACCGAATCGTGGAGGGAAATTACATGAACATGGCCAATCTTTTAATCTCTCTTGACCTAGGTACTTGAGATGTTTAAGAACGCTATGTAAAGTGTAATTTTTCCATTCACCGCTTTGTATTTACCTTTGATTTCATATGATGCGGGCTAGTTCCCTCATATATGTAATGCTTAGGATCTATAAAGATTGGATTTAGTCAAAATTTCAATTTACAAGTCTAGGATTCTCTACGGTAATTCGCTAAGGTTTGAGGGATTGTACTCCACCCTATTTTCTCATTCATCTTAATTAATCTAATTTCTTTATTTACATTTTTCCCCTTTTCAACCATCATCATCTTTTTCACTTTTTCTTTAGAAGTAATAAATCAATTAAATTCTATCAACCATTCCCTGTGGATTCGATACCCAGACTCACCACTATACTTCTTAAGAAGTGTATTTGCAAGTTTAGTTTTTTTTTGTATTGAGGTTGGAAGCCGATAACAACGACTAGCGTATTACAAGGACGCTCGATTTTACACCTCAGTGTGTGATATTCTTCTTGTTTATTGTTTAGATTCATTAATTCGATCACATGTTCTTTCCAAGTGTGTTTTTTTTTAGAAAATTTCAAAAATTTCAAAAAAAATGAAAAAATTAGAAAAAGTCAGAAATATTTTGTTCAAAATAAATAAAAATTGGAATTTAAAATTTTCAAAAATATCACATTTATTCTATTTAAAGTCTCAAATTGTTAACAATCATAATGCATTAAGCCAAAATTGACCGAAGATGGAAATTGAAAGAAAATTGACGACTTAACGAATAAGTGTGGAGATTGATCCAACTAGGTGAGATTTCGAGCTTTTCAAATGTTTTATGAGTTTTTAAATCAATCCGAGTTTATGATTAACTCAAAGTTCTTTTCAGCGTTTTAATAAGTCGTTGATGATCTCAATCATTTGTTTTGATCGGTTAAGGGAAATGTGTGAAATGTTGTCTCGAAATTCGTGCTAAATATATCTCTAAACTTAATTAATCTCGAGATGCATATGGTAATGTGATTAGCAATTTGGACAATGAAGTAGGCCCTCGTTTGTTACACAAAAATATTAGCCATAAAAAGTTGTGAAAAATAAAATTATCCCTTTATAACCTAAGTTGAGCCTAATAAAATATTTTCCTTTTGTTTGATAACCCGAAAAACCCAAATATCCCGGAATTGTGAAATTGAGAAAATTCATCAAGTAAGTCCAAATTGTGCAATAAAAAGGGGAAAGAGAAAATTAGAAGAAAAAAAATGTTAAAAAAAAAATAGTGAAAAAAAAATGAAAATTGAAAAAGAAAGAGAAAATGAGCAAATGCCCGAAAAAGCACTAATGGACGTCATAAGGACATTTTCCAATTCCGAATATTCTGACCATTCCCATTTTTACCCTTTACACTTTTTAACTCAAAAAGTCCTAACCGAGTCCGAATGGCAAAATTAATTACTGCATGGAGAGCTAAGACATGAAAAAATAATAAAAGAGATTAAAATGGTGTGATTAAGAGATGATGTTTCCTGGTTCCTAATAACCGTACTCCGATGATGAGATCTTTTCACCATAAATTTCCTTCTTTTCAATTTTGTATGCATGAATTCATGTCCATTATATTTACTCTTTATATCATGCATACCGAGAGAAAATAGCCGCAATCCGAGTGATTCGTTTGTGAGTGCATTCGTAAGAATTTGAATCAAAACGAATTTTTAGAAAGTAACGTAATGCTCAATCGGTGGAAATTTAAGGTTTAATTTCTGGCTTTGCACACACACACACTATGGTTTGAGACATTTGAATATGAAGTTATTGTTAGTATTTTTCGAAAAGTTTAAATTATACAATTTTTAAGTATTTTGATATTTATTTGAGTCAATAAAGAATTTTGTGGGTATATTCACTACAAACCCTCACGCGACAAAACTCGTCCTACTAGGGTAACCTAGGGGTTTAAAGGCTTGTTGCATACGCTAAATGCAATCGTTTGCCCGCGAAAAAGGTATTATATCCCAATAAAAGAATTTTCAAGAGTTGAACTTTAAACTAATTTCTTTTACATTGCTCGGGACGCACAAAGTTCAAAGTTAGGGGGTGTGATTAGGCACATATTCTTCATATTTATCCCCTTAATTTCGGTATTTTTATGGTCCCGTGCAGTATAAATAGCTTGGATTTGTCTCGTATTTATGCTACGAACCTATTTTGGCAAGTATTTCGTGTTTTGTGTAATTCTCATGTGTTTTACATGTATTTCATGCAAGTTAGTGCGAAAGAGAACACAAAACAGTGAAAGAACCCAAGAAATGGAGAGTTGAAGGGCATTTTCGTAATATTGCAGCCTTAGTCCGGAGGTGGGGCCAACTAGAAATTTGAAGTGCTCTATTTCACAATAATATCGGAAGAAACGACACTCAAATCGGAGTTCGAGATCAAAAGTTATGGCCAGTCAAAGAAGAAAAGGAAAAAGTCAACATGGAAGAAATCGAACCGATCCGAGGATGTCCGACCAATCCGAAATGACCCAAGTCCAGTAGACCCTGAATGGATGACAACCCGATGATAGCAGAACCGATCCGATGGGTACCGGACCGATCCGGTAGAATAAAAAAAGAACCGATCCAGTGGCTGAGAAGCAGAACCGATCCGAGTGCTAATCGGACCGGTCCGGCAGTGCGAATTGCTGGCATTAATTAGGCAAATTTTGAGGTGATTAGCTGGTGAAAACTTGCATAACAAGCGATTCTAGCTGTCAAATTCGTGCTACTTGGTGCTATAAAAGACCAAGCCCTACCTCATTTCAAGGGTAGTCGAATTCTAGAGAGTAGACTCAAATTAGGGAGAGAAATTCATTTTTTAGAAAGCCTTTTTAGTTTTTCATATTCTTAGAAAAACCCTAGTTTGTAAGTTTGAAGAACAAGTAGAATTCAAGTTCATCAAGTGCAGATTTCAAGTATCAATTCTTCAATTCAATTCAAGTATCAAATTCCATTCTCTTATTTAGTCTCAATTCTATTTTCAATTCTCACTAGTATGTTAATTTGTTTAGAATGTTTCTTAGATTCATAATTACATGCATTGTTATGAAATTGCTTTGTCATAAAACCATGTCTAGGTAAATTTTCAAGGGTTGGGGTACATGAACTCATTCCGAGGAAAATTACCCATGTAAAAAATAGAGGGTAAATTAAATATTGACCGAATCGTGGAGGAAAATTACATGAACATGGCCAATCTTTTAATCTCTCTTACCCTAGGTACTTGAGATGTTTAAGAACGCTATGTAAAGTGTAATTTGTCCATTCACCGCTTTGTATTTACCTTTGATTTCATATGATGCGGGCTACTTCCCTCATATATGTAATGCTTAGGATCTATAAAGATTGGATTTAGTCAAAATTTCAATTTACAAGTCTAGGATTCTCTACGGTAATTCGCCAAGGTTTGAGGGATTTTACTCCACCTTATTTTCTCATTCATCTTAATTGATTTAATTTCTTTATTTACCTATTTTTTTCCCTTTTCAACCATCATCATCTTTTTCGCTTTTTCTTTAGAAGTAATAAATCAATTAAATTCTATCAACCATTCCCTGTGGATTCGATACCCAGACTCACCACTATACTTTTTAAGAAGTGTATTTGCAAGTTTAGTTTTTTTTTTGTATTGAGGTTGGAAGCCGATAACAATGACTAGCGTATTACACGGACGCTCAGTTTTACACCTCGATCAAACAACATTAAAGATTGAGCTTTAATGGTGAAATCCATTACAGTAAATACATATTTGATTTCAAGCCATGAATAGACTCCTTAGAACCTCAGGATGTTAAGTGTAATGGTAAAAATTCATTAATGTTCATACAAAAGGCTAATTGATCAAAAGTGTTTTTAAAACTAAAAATCTGCAAATCTGAAATTCTTAACATATAGTCCATGAAAATCCTTGAAACCAAAACCAAGTTCCCTCATACATAACAGAAACCCAACCTAATTCATAAAATACCTTGACGTACTCTATAAATCCACGAATGTTAAGTCAAAAATTCCAAAAAACACACATTTTTACAACTCAAAATATATTGAGACTCAAAACATGAAACTTATATATTTGAAATCCTCATAAAAAATTAGGTTTAGCTGGTTAAGAAATCATTTCAAATGGTATAACACAGAAGGAGAAAAACTCAGTCAAAGTTTTAAACCCTAAAAAGTCAAAGTCGAGAGGAAGAAGATAAAGACTTTTTTCTATAAAGTTTGACCCCGCGCGTGAGGGCGCGTGGCCAATCAGAACCCTCTAATTTTTTCCCCAAATTTTTATTTAATTTTTCTAATCAAAATGGTATAAGATAAGACCATATTCGGATATTCATAGCTCAAGTTATGCAAAAATGAGGTTTTTACATAACAAAATTTTATTAAAATTACTAATTTACCCCTAGTAATTTTTCCAACTTTGGAATTTATACCCTGAACTTTGCCCCTACACGCATCGAACTGTTTTTTTAAAAAAAACTCTCTTGTACCAAAATTCAAAAATGAGCTTAAGACACTTATTTAAAATTCCCAAAATAAACTACCACTATAGGAAAAACACATTTCGCAACACAAAAATATGTCGCGAAATGTATTAATTATGTCACAAAAGACATTTCGCGACATACGACCGCCTATCGCCCCTGTGTCCTGGAATCCCCTTCTGGGAATGTATTCGGCGACATACAATAGCTCTGTCGCAGAATGTATTTACCATTCACGACAGGCTACATGTCGCAGAATGTGTGTGTGTGTGTATATATATATAGGTATGTATTTTTTATATTAAATAATTCGTCACCTTTCGCAGCATAATGGCATGTCGTGAAATGTTATGCTTTAGGCGATATGCCATACATGTCTCGAAATGTCATATTTTAGGCGACATGCTATACATGTCGCGAAATGTCTTCTTTTAGGAGACATGATATACATGTCGCGGAATGTGATCTATTAAGCGACATAGTGTATGTCGCTAAATGTCATTTATAGTGCCACTAAAATTCATTATTCAAAATATTATTTAATTTTCAGTAAGACCCACGTTATGTCGCTAAAAGTGTTTTTTTTTATAAATAATTTCAAAAGAAGATTACAAGATGCGTATATATAAATTTTTTCCATGATATAACTCGTACAAATGTGCATCCATAGCAATTTAGCATCCAAACTATCACATAAAATGACACCATATTCAATTTTACAATTATTCGTTAAAAGACAATTCATTCCATTCAAATAAATGTATGATTACAATAAATGTTCAAAATAACACCAACTGCAAAAATAAAACACATTTCTCGAGAAACTTTGAGTCATTCAATCAACTAGCCCAACGATATCAAATGAAATCCACCATCAATCTGTGATAAGAAACAAATAAAATCGTGTTAACCATAATTGGATTACATAATATGAATAAAAAATCAACTTTTATCATTAGTGTGCCTCTTTTTGCTATTTTTTGTAATCATTTTACGTTTTCCCTACCCGACGCTCAATTTCCAAATTCGGGTATCTTTGAGTTAATCAATTTAGAACTCTTCATAAATTTAGAAATTTTTTAAAAAGTTTCCTTCGATTATTCAAGAAATCCAACCTGTTTTAGCATTTAAAAGGAACTCAACGACATCAACAAAAGCCATAAATAAATAATCAACAAATCCCTTTCAACAATTTAACATAAATAAACTCATAAATAACTTGATCGATATAAAGGTTCACTGGAATCGTTTCCATAGTTAAGAAATAGTCTCACGTGTCTCGTACGACCCAACAATAGTCGTGCGTTAGTATCATATGTGATTTTTCACGCTCCACCCCCAATTCTCAAGATGTTTCCTAAACTTTTGTTTGAGTTAATCAATTTAGAACACTCAATAATTTCAAAAAAAATCGGCAGAGTTTCCTTTGTTTATTCAAGAAATCCAACCTATTTTAGCGTTTAAATAAACTCAACGACGTCAACAAAAGCCATAAATAAATAATCAACAAATCCCTTCCAACGATTTAACATAAATATGCTCATAAATAACTTGATCGATATAAAGGTTCACCGGACTCGTGTCCATAGTTAAAAAATAGTCTCACGTGTCTCGAACGACCCAACAATAGTCTTACTTTAGTATCATATGTGACTTTTCATGCTCCACCCTCAATTCTCAAGATGTTTCCAAAAATTATGTTTCAGTTAATGAATTTAGAACACTCAATAATTTTAAAAAAATTCGGCCGAGTTTCCTTTGTCTATTCAAGAAATCCAACTTGTTTTAACATTTAAATAAACTCAACGACATCAACAAAAATCATAAATAAATAATTAACAAATCCCTTCCAACTATTTAACATAAATAAGCTCATAAATAACTCAATCGATATAAAGGTTCACCCGTTGGAAGCTATTTTTGGTTTTCACTCACTAAGAGCATGTTTTAAGCCTAAGTCCATATTTTTGCAAATAATCAACCCATTCTCAAACTGAGAGTCCCATGACTATGCTGTAAGTTCCTACATGTTACATTAGTCTCGTGCGAGGTGTACGTGCCTCTTACGGGGCCATTTGGGCGTTGTTTTGGATTTTCACCCTCTAACGACATATTTTAAGCCTAAGTCTAAGTTTATAAATTATCATTGTATTCTCAACTCGAGAGTCTAGTGACTACGCGATGAGTTCCTACGTGTTATATTGGTCCCGTGGGTAGTGTTCATGCATCTTACAAGGTCGTTTGGAGCTGTTTTGGATTTTCACCCTCTAATGGCATATTTTTAAGCCTAAGTCAAGATTTTTACAAATTATCGTCGTATTCTCAAATCGGGAACCTCGTGATTATGCGATCATTTCCTATGTGTTATGTTGGTCTCGTGCGAGGTGTTCGTGCCTCTTACGGGTCTATTTGGGGGTTTTGGATTTTCACCCTCTAACGACATGTTTTAAGCCTAAGTCAAGATTTTTATAAATTATCACCGTATTCTGAAACCAAAAGTCCCGTGACTACGCTGTAAGTTCCTACGTGTTACATTGGTATCGTGTGAGGTGTTTGCACCTCTTATGGGGCCATTTCGGCATTATTTTGGTTTTTGACCCTCTAGCGGCATGTTTTAAGCCTAAGTCTATATTTTTACAAATTATCATCGTATTCTCAAAACGAGAGTCTTGTGACGATGCAGTAAGTCTCTACATGTTACGTTGGTCCCGTGGGAGGTGTTAGAGCTCTTATGGGGCTGTTGGGAGCTGTTTTGGATTTTCACCCTCTAATGGCATGTTTTAAGTCGAAGTCTATATTTTGTAAATTATCATTATATTCTCAAATTGAGATCCTTGTGACTACGCAGTAAGTTCCTACGTGTTACATTGGGCTCGTGTGAGGTGTTCGTGCTTGTTACAAGGCTATTTGGGTGTTGTTTTGGGTTTCCACCCTCTAACAACATGTTTTAAGCCAAAGTCTAAATTTTTGCAAATTATCATCACATTATCGAACTCGGAGTCCCGTGACTAAGTTATAAGTTCCTACGTGTTAGATTGATCTTGTATGAGGTGCTCGTGCCTTTTACGGGGTCGTTTGGGCGTTGTTTCGGATTTTCACCCTCTAACGACATGTTTTAAGCCCAAGTCTAGATTTTGTAAATTATCCTCATAATATTAACCCGATAGTCCAGTGGCTATGACATAAGTTCCTACATGTAACATTGATCCTGTGGTAGGTGTTCGTGCAACTTACGGGGGCCATTTGGAACTGTTTTCGATTTTCACCCTATAATGGCATGTTTTTAAGCCTAAGTCTAGATTTGTGCAAATTATTGTCATATTCTCAAATCAGGAACCCCTTGACTATGCAATCAGTTCCCATGTGTTACGTTGGTATCGTGCGAGCTGCTCGTGCCTCTTACTGGTTTGTTTAGGCATTTTGGGGTTTCACCCTCTAACGACATGTTTTAAGCCTATGTCTAGATTTTTTCAAATTATCGTCGTATTCTCAAATCGGGAACCCCGTGACTATGCGATCAGTTCCTACGTGTTTTGTTGGTGACGTGCGAGGTGTTCGTGCCTCTTACAGTGTCGTTTGAGCATTTTCAGTTTTCACCCTCAAACGACATATTTTAAGCTTAAATCTAGATTTTTGCAAATTATTGTCGTATTTCTCAAACTGGGAGTCCCGTGACTATGCAGTAAGTTTCTATATGTTACATTGGTCTATGTGAGGTGTTTGTGCATCTTATGGGGAGGTTTTGGCATTGTTTTGGATTTTGACCCCTTGACGGCATGTTTGAAGCCTAAGTTTAGATTTTTACAAATTATCGTCGTATTCTCAAATCAAAAATTTCGTAACTACGCAGTAAGTCCCTATGTGTTATGTTGGTCCCGTAGGAGGTGTTTTGGATTTTTACCCTCTAACGGCATGTTTTAAGCGTAACTCTAGATTTTTATAAATTATCGTTGTATTCTCAACCTAGGAGTTCTGTGGCTACGCAATCAATTCCTATGTGTTACGTTGGTCCTGTGGGAGGTTTCCGTGCCTCTTACAGAAAGAGGGTCATTTGGGGGTTGTTTTGGGTTTTCACCCGCTAACGTCATGTTTATAAGCCTAACTCTAGATTTTTTTACAAATTATCGTCGTTATCTCAAACCGGGAACCCCATGATGATGCGATCAGTTCCTACGTGTTACGTTGGTCTCGTACGAGGTGTTCGTGCCTGTTAGGGGGCCATTTGGACGTTTTGGATTTTCACCCTCTAACGACATGTTTTAAGCCTAAGTCTAGATTTTTACAAATTATCATCTTATTTATCAAATCGGGAGTACCGTGTCTATGCGATAAGTTTCTACGTGTTATATTCATCTCGTGTGAGGTGTTCGTGTCTCTTATGGGGTCGTTTGGGCATTGTATTGGGTTTTAACCCTTTAATGGCATGTTTTAAGCCTAAGTCTAGATTTTTATAAATTATCATCGTATTCTCAAATTGGGAGTCCCATGACTACGCAGTAAGTCCTTATATGTTACTTTGGTTCCGTGGGAGGTGTTCGTGCCTCTTATGGGGCCGCTTGGAGTTATTTTAGATTTTCACCCTCTAACGACAAGTTTTAAGCCTAAGTCTAGATTTTTTGCAAATTTTCGTTGGATTCTCAACCTGGGAGCCCCGTGACTATACGATCAGTTCTTATGTGTTACATTTGTCCCGTACGAGGTGTTTGTTCCTCTTATAGGGCCGTTTGGGGGTTATTTTGGGTCTTCACCCTCTAAAGGCATGTTTTTAAACTTAAGTCTAATTTTTTGCAAATTATCGTTGTATTCTCAAATCAGGAGTTCCATGACTACGAGGTAAGTTTCTACGTGTTACATTGGTCTCGTGCGAGGTGTTTATGCCTCTTACGGGCCATTTGAGCGTTGTTTTGGATTTTCACCCTCTAACCACATGTTTTAAACCTAAGTCTAGATTTTTGCAAATTATTGTCCTATTCTCAACCCGGGAGTCCCGTGACTACACGATAAGTTCCTACATGTTATGTTATTCTCGTGCAAGGTGTTCGTGCCTTTTACGGGAGCGTTTAGGCGTTGTTTTGGGTTTTCACCATCTAATAGTATGTTTTAAGCCTAAGTCTAGATTTTGAAATTTATCGTCGCATTCTTAACCCGGGAGTCCTGTGACTACGCTTTAAGTTTCTATGTGTTACATTGGTCCCGTGAGAGGTGTTCGTGTATTTACGTGGCCGTTTGGAGTTATTTTGGATTTTCACCCTTTAACGGCATGTTTTAAGCCCAAGTCTAGATTTTTGAAAATTATCATTGTATTTTCAACCCAGGAGTCCCGTGACTACGTGACCAGTTCTACTTGGTACATTGGGCCCGTGGGAGGTGTCCGTGCCTCTTATGGGGCCGTTTGGGGGTTATTTTTGGTTTTCATCCACTAAAGGCATGTTATAAGCATAAGCATATGAAAAAGGTTTATAACACTATCGTTTACAATTGGTGAACCCAAGGTAACTTTTTATTATAAATTGTATTTGTATAATACGTTTATTTATTATATAATTTTTCTAACATAATTAGTTGCTTTTTTCGCCGCATTGTATTTGACCTATTTTTATTGTTGCATTTGGGCAACAATATGCCTTTTTTTTTTTGCAGCAATATGCCCCTGTTTTGGGCGGAATTAAGCCCCTATTTTGGGCTAAAAATAAACTGCTTTTTGCCCCTATTTCGACCAATTTATTTTGCTTTTTTTTGGCCTCTTATTTATGTTTACGTTTTCATTGTTTTTGCCTATTTATTCTAGGCATATGGTGGAAAAATTATGGAGACTTTGCTATTTAATGCTGCAATTTTTCAAGAGAATTTACAGAAACATTGTTTTGTTCTATTTATTCGGGCCATTTTGCTATTTAGTGCTAAATTTTTTAAAGAGAATTTGAGACTAACCATATTTCATTTGCATTTTGATATGCATCTGATGAACTCTCCCTACCATGGCTTCTCGAAAGTGTCCCATTTTTTCTCCGACAATGTCATCAAGTTCTCAAATCTTTTATTCTGTGCAGCGTTTAGTTCTTCAAGAGACAATATATTATCTTTCAAGTTTCTCAACTCTTCATTATGAAACCGGGATTGTGCTATGAGTGTTGAAGTGTCAGAGGGCTTTGGAGGACCAACACTGAATCCTCTCAAATATCTCGACTTCTTCCCAAGTACCTCAATTTCTATCTCCTCCCCTGGCATGTGAACTGCGTCTGGCTCCTTCAATCTCGTATCTAGTTTTAGAAACTCATCCTGCCATTTAAAAGAAAGTATATATATATATACAAGGTAATTTTTTTTTTCATTAAACTAATGTTAGGTAAACAAACAATATGAAGACAAGAAGACTTATATTAGAAGGTTTGTCTTATAGAACACCAAAAAGGATAAAAGTGGGAAAGAACTGAAACATACATGTGTCTCCTTACACTTATCACTCATCCAATCATACTTTCTCTTAGTTCAAAAAAACTAATTTCAAATAACATATTTACACAAACTAAACCTACATATTGTCCTTAAATGTAAAGAGTTGTAATTAATTATTGTAATGCTAACGAGAACAAGTATGTCTTGATTTTTATTAAAACATAAAGCATTCCTAAGATTATACTGGGTATACTATGTCAACCTAAGGTTACCTAAGGTTGTACTAAACAAACCAATTATCAAAGGTTGTGATAACATTAGACACTCAATTTTAAATGAACAACCGATTTTCAACGGACTAATTTAGACTAATTAAACATTTCCAATAAAAAATATAAAATTTATTTTATGATTTTAATTAAAACAATAGCACAAAAATTTGAAAGTAAATAAACACTAAACATTTACAGCTATCAAACAATTCCAAAACTAAAATGAAACTCCAACAAAAATCCAGGCCATGAGTGTGTGTGTGTGTGTGTGTGTGTGTGTGTTGGGGGGGGGGGGGGGTTACATTAAAATAATTTAGAGGGTTTCTTCTAAAAACTGCATAGTACATGGGATTTTTGCATTTTCCCCTTAATTTTATATTAAATGATTCGTAATTTCACAAAGATATTCTTAACATAAATATGACAATTCTTAGTTCAACGAGTGACTAGAAAATAAAATCTTAGATTGAGAAAATAAAGTCCTCACACTAAAAATTTGAGCTTAAATACCAATAAAAACCTCAATTCAACTAGTGAGCAGAAAATAAAATCTTTAATTGAGTAGATAAAATCTTAGATTATTTAATAAGCCCTCAACAAATTACTTAAGATTGACATATTTAAACAAACTAATTTCAAGTAACATATATACATAAACTAAACCTACGTATTGTTCTTAAATGTCAAGAGTTGTAATTAATTATTATAATGTTAATGAGAACAAGTATGTCTTGATTTTTTCAAAAATAAAGTTTACCTAAGGTTGTACTTATGTTGTGTATACTATGCCAAAACGAGTTTACTTAAGGTTGTACTAAACAAACCAATGCCCAAAGGTTGTAATAACATTACACACTCAATATTTAATGAGCAATCCGGTTTTCAACGGACTCACTAATTTAGACTAATTAAACACTTTCGATAAAAAATATACACTTTATTTTATGATTTTAATTTAAAAAAATAGCACTAAATTTGCAACCGAAGAAATAAAGGGGGGTTACCATCATCAAACTAATAAAAAAAAAGTTCAACATAACAATCATATCAAGTACAAAATGCAAAAAATACCTTGATTCGAAAAGATTTGTTCGGCACGGTGGAATTAAAATCTTTGTGAAAATTCTTGTAGAACTCAAACCTTCAGATTTGGTTTTGTTTAGTCTCTAAATGTTAACCAATAATAAAATCAAATAAACACTACCATTACTTGTTTTTTTTAAATCATATCAGAACTAGCTAGCTTAAATAAATATACTACCCTATATATATAATAGTTAGTTTGAGGTCACACATAAAGCTATTACTTTCTCCATTAACAACTGTAACTTACCTTAACTTACAATTTGAGTACACGCATAAAGCACCAATAGGAGTGAACTGAATAATAACCAATCCTATAAAAAAAAGTATAAAGAAACAGATCTGTAGTGATATCTACCTTAAAATAGAAAGAGGGTTGGAGAAAAATATACTAATCATAAAATAGACTAGGGTCGTCATTAAAAAGCTTCTAGGACTCAAAAGCCAAATTACTTGATAATTCAGGTAACATGATCGCATAAAGTTGGTTAATCCAACTATGTCGTATTACAAAAATAAAAAATCGAGTCTTTTACCATCATTTCGATGATGTAGATGACCTTCAAAGAAATGTTCATTTTCAGCAAGACCAATACTACGGCATAATTTTGTGCTACTTTAATTTCCATGATTACTTTTATCAAACAGCAAAAATCAGCCAAAATTTCCTCCCATCTTCATCAATGATAACTACCGTAATTTGTCCTGTACAAACATTATCCAAAACATGGGATAAAGCAGTATAAATCATGAAAACAAAACATTCATAATGGCAAGTAAATGCTAATTAGTACTTCAAAATCCATTATATAATGTTAACAATAATCTTAATAGAAAATTATGAAGCAATTACTATCATGCCGATCTGATGACTTAAAAGCATAGCCTAACCACATTTGTCGACTTTATATGACTGCATTTGAAATATGCCACATGTGTCATGAAATTTCATTACACAGTAACAGTTAACGTTTAAAAAGGCGAAAGGTGAGGCGAGGCACAAGCCTCGAGGCGTTTGAGGCGTAAGCAACACCGAAAAGAAAAAAAAGAGCAAAATAATATTAAACAAATACCAATAAAGCCATAAAAATAAAATAACGAAGAAATACAAAATAAAACTAAAAAAAACATCCTTGAGAACTTTCTTACATAGTTTGACATTTTTTGTTGCCCCGAGATAACTTTTAAAAAAAAGTAATTTGAGAAAATCAATTTTAACATATTGGTTATTTTAAAATATGTCAATAAATTCATCAATGAAAAATCATATTGACAAAATCATTTTTTTAGCTTCATTCACATATTTGTTATTTTAGAATATGACAATAAATTAATCAATGCAACGTAACAAGAAAATTTATTAAAAAGACATTGATTTTCAAGCTAAGATTAAAAAAACAGCAATTTTATTAAAAAATAAATAAAACATATCAACATAAGTTTATTAAGAAAAATAGCAAACTTTAAAATATATTAGTTTCTTAAAATGTATTCCGTTTAGTTAAAGAAACATATTAATCTAAGTTGAAAACAAAAAAAAAAATTATACAGTTAAGATGGAAAAAAAGAAATAAGATAAGTTATAAAACAACAACCTTTGAAGTTTTACAAAAAAAAAAATTAAAAATAGAAACCTTTAAAAAAAAGTCATATTGAAAAAGTTATTATAGCATGTGTTTACCGTAAAAACAAAAAACCAAACTAAAACATGTGTTTACCAAAAAAATAGAAAAAACAAAACTAAAACAAAGTTATTACAAAATAAAACAGGTTTTTACAAATATATTATAAACTAAAATAGGTGTTTATAAAAAAACAGAAAAAACCAAACTAAAACAAACTTTAACAAAGTTATTACAAACTAAAATAGGTATCTACAAAAACAGAAAAAAAAAGGGTTTGAGAGTAGAACAGCAGGTCGAAATTAGAGAACGAAGGCCGGAATAGGGCCAGAATAGGAGAACGAAGGATTTCGGAGCAGAGAATACAACCTACGGCTTACGGGTTTTATTTTCTAGACTTGCGTTTTTGTTTTCTAACTGCGTTTTTAAGAATCTTGACTTTTTTTTAAGCCAGTTCAAGAGTCGTGTGCCTCATAACCTTGAGGCAGAAAGCCTTGAGGCGTAACGCCTCATCCACAAAAGGCATTAGCCTCTCTTTTTTGTGTTGAGGCTTAAGCCTCGAGGCTATTTTTTGGCACCTCGAGGCGTATGCCTCTTTCTCCTTCTTAAACATTGGTAACACTTAGATTGTATAGTTTTTGGCTTCCCTAAAAATCATTTTTTTTAACATTGATATTACTATAGGTGGTGATACTTAGGAAACCCGCTCTGATATTTATAACTTATGATAGTAATTTTAGGGGTTGTGGCCATCCCCTGATCATCGCGGCGGGCGGGCACGTGAGGGAGGATCCAAGGTCCCACGCGTCCCTCTCAGGAGCGCTTCGGTCGGCGTCATTTGGGTGAAGTGAAAGATGTAGAGATATTAGAATCGCCACTCTATTTTACTCAAAACAAACAAAAGAAAAGGGGAAGCCATTCTGAAGGACATCATTGTGACACCCCGACTAATTAAATATCGGGCAGCTACTCCTTTATTGAATTAATTCAAAATGCCAAGTTGGTTCAGTTAATAGCATCACTGTCGAAAACATTTAATGGTTACTAACCACCTAGTATTTAAAAAGTAAGTTGTCAAATTTTAAATTAAATCTGATTAACATGCGATAAATGAAATGTAAAGGAATAACATCACCATACACCATAAAGTCTCAATAAAGTAACCAACGAATAATAATAAGTCCAGAGGAAAACTCCTCACAACAATCCCACAAACTGAAATAAATAAAGCAGTGTATCCTGAATTAATTACATGCCAAAAGTCTGAATAACTGAAATCTGAAATGTCTCTAATAGAAATGGGTGATATGCCCTACAAATGATGAACACTGAATAGAGTCAAGACAAAAGAAGCGTCTACTAGCAAGGCCCTGTAACTTCCACAAACAGCTACAGCTCGTCACCTGAATGGAAATCCTATGCATGGTGTCCTTGTGGTCGGGCACCTAAAAGGTTTTTTTACAAAAATAGATTTGAAAGCAAACGGGTCAGAGCCCGAAAGTGGAGAGTATTTTAAAAACAGCAAGTGTTTTAATAACATTAAAACAATGAATGCAAAATACATGTTAGGACGTTCTCTCACATGAAATACTCGCCTCTCGACTAATTGTGCACTCCTAACGTACCGTACCCATACACGTGATATCCATATCTAACTAAACCGACATAAGTTCTAACATTTCTACTCGATTCATAATATAAATTCCCAACGTCATCACTTAAATAGGTAGCCTTACTTAAACTCGGATTCTCAATTATTAGAAAAACATTTCACAGCAGGTTATCCCTTTTTATCTTTATCAAGACAGTACTACAATTATACTTGCAATTAAACATAACAATTCCTTTTCATTTAACCGTATATTATTCACATCATAAATATACAATATAAGCACCCCCGAGGCTAAGCTTTGGTGCACACATACTCTGTTATCCATCCCGGTACATCACGTACATAAGGATTACAAATTCTGAATCTCTCAGGAATTGTTAGAATAAGCACAACACACAAAAATGGAGGCGAACATAATTCAACATATCCATGGTCACGTACATACCTATGCTCCATAGTCAGCTGACTTATTAACTCACAAATAAGTCATTCTATTGAACTATGTCCTCGAGGTACCAATCTAAATCCTGGCACACAAAGATTAGATGGCCCTAAGCGAACGTAAACCTCCCGTGATAGCAAGTATGGTAGGTATGTCATACACATAAAATCATATAAATATACTAAGCATGCACACATCTTAGTAATTACCATAATTTATTAGTGGTATACTTCTCATTCTTTTACCAGTACACGTGTCCCCGGTTTATATATACACATCATCCATCATCCTCACGTCGTAATTAGTTATTCGCGTCCTAACCCATAATTACCATTTGGTTCAAATCATTCTTCTATATTTTACTCCTCAATATATCCTGAATATCCCAACTATATCAATTAGTCTTTAAGGTAATGTTATCTCTACAATTAAACAAGGTTACGGGACACTAGAAATCAAACCGGGCCAAAAAGGCCAATCTTTCAACTCGTTAGAAGTCTCGTTCGAACGAGGTCGTTCAAACGAGAGTTCGTTCGAACGAAGTGGGAATCTAACGAGATCTCGTTCGAACGAAAGGCATCGAACGAACATCCAACTCGTTAGAAGGCAAACTGTCAGCTCGTTTGAACGAGCTCGTTCGAACGACCTGGGCAGGTCTTCTAACGAGGTGACAGTTTCGAGCCCAAAATTTTCCTATCTCGTTTTTCTAAATTTTCTTCACCTCTAATCTCATCTAAAGTCGCCCCAACAGTATTTTAAGGTTTCTAATCATCAATAAACATTCATAGGTCAAAACACAACATTTATATAAGGACAAATCTTCCTACACATCATCTAATTATCATAACTCCCCAATTTTTCCCAAACCCTATGAACATGAACCCTAGAAATTTAAAGTCATCAATTTCCATAAATAAATCCATTTTTGTAACATAAAAATAGTAATTCTTTTAGTCTAATCACCCAATAACAATTCTACATGAAAACCTATATCCAAATATGAATTTATAACTCCAATTTCATGGGTTTTTATAAATCTCCCAACACAATGCAAATATATCAATTTTCTAATCATGGAAGAAGCATTCGCTTGAAATTAAAGAAATTAAACCACTTGCCTTGGATTATTCTCTGAATTTGGTGTTGAATTGATGAAGGTTTCTCTCTCTCCTTTTTCTCCCAAGGTTGAAGGTTGAAGATGAAGGTTAAGGTTTTCTCTTTTGGGAACCTCTCCTAACTTCTCATGAAACTCCCGTAGCCCATTAAGTCATTTGGTGTTGTTAGTGGGTTTAGTGGGTAAAGACTAAATCAGATTTTAACTTCTAATTTTCGTGGGATTTAATTCCCAAAATTCCAAAATTATCAAACTACCCTTTTGGGTTGCCGGTATGGCCTAAAAATGCCTCGGGACCCAAACTAAACCCCCGACTAATGTTTTCTGACTATTTCGACCCTTCCGGACTCGTTGGCGCACTCAAAATGACCATATGGTTGATAGAAATAAAATTCACTTTTTAATTTAAACAATTACATTCCTGGCGCGACTGTCACGCGCGTCCCAACAAAATTTCCAAATTTCCGTATTTCAATCTTGCGATAATTTCAATATTTTCAATATTCGTATATTTCCATATGCACACAATATAATCAAATACCAACTCACATCTCATTAGTATTTTTATCCGGATTAATTCTCAATTAATTCACATTTAATTTAATTAATCCCGTAAATAAATATCAATAAAAGTACAGGGTATTACATACTCCCCCCCTAATAACAGAATTTCATCCCGAAATTCGGAACTAGAAAGTACCTGGTAAAACCCCGAATGAACCTCCTATAGTATCATGCTAGGCCCAAGAAACTACGGATCTCAGTCGGTGTCGTGGGCTGTCCCCATTCCCTTACCGCGGATACCTTCCCCGGATCAACAGATATCCCCCGGTCAGAAATAATATGCCCCCAAAACTGAACCTCCTTCAGCCAAAACCCACACTTCTCATACTTTGCATACATCTCGTTCTAACGTAGCGTCTGCAGAACCTGCCTCAAATGCTCGGCGTGCTCCTCCTCTGTCTGGGAGTAAACCAGAATGTCATCAATGAAAATAATGACGAACTGGTCTAGGAACTCTCTAAACACCCTATTCATCAAGTTCATAAAAACGGCTGGAGCATTGGGCAAACCAAAAGGCATAACCCGAAACTCGTAGGAACCATATCTCGTTAAGAAAGCAGTCTTCGAGACGTCCTCTTCCCTGATACGCAACTGATGGTATCCCGATCACAAATCAATCTTTGAGAAGAAATAAGCTCCTCTCAGCTGGTCGAATAAGTCATCGATTCGGGGCAACGTATACTTATTCCGTATTGTGACCTTATTCAACTCCCGGTAATCTACACACAACCTCAACGATCTATCCCTCTTCTTTACAAATAATACAGGGGCACCCCACGGGGAAGTACTCCTCCGTATAAACCCCTGACCCAACAACTTCTCAATCTGATCTCGTAACTCTCTCATCTCAGCTGGAGCCATACGGTAAGGTGCGCAGGTAATAGGTCGAGTGCCCGATGTCAAATCAATCACAAAATCTATCTCCCTACTCGGAGGTAGTCCAGGTATATCCTGAAATACATCGGCAAACTCTCGAACAACCGGAATCGAATCAAGTGGTATCACCACTTCCTTAGAGTACTCCTCCTCTATACAAATGAGCGGTCGAACCTCCCTCTGGGCGAGGCATCGCCACTACAAATATCCCTTGCCCTGGAATGGAAAAAATAATGCTCCCACCGAAGCAATCAATCATGGCTCTATAAGCTGCGGGCCAATCCATACCAATAATAACATCATGCTCATGCATATCTAAGACTAACATGTCTGCAGGTAATACTAAACTACCAATCTCTACCCCCACTCCCCGGCATATAAAGAAAAATGAACCATTCCCCAATGGTGAGTCTACCTACGTTACAGTGCTCAATACTGTGGTTAATAACCCTAAGGTCTTCGAATAATATGTAGCTATAAAACAATGCGTTGTCCCAGTAACAAATAAAACTCGACTCATAGTATCATGGATAGAAAACATACCCTCAATCGCGGGTGCTGCCTGCGGAGCGGCTGCCTGTGGGAAGTTATAGACTCGTCTGCACTGTAGTTGTCTTTGCTGAACTGAGGCTGTTGGAAAGGGTGGTGGAGCTGGCTGCTGTGGTTTATTACTAGCACCTTCCTGTCGTGGGGCCCTGTTCTTCTCTGGGAAATCCTTACGCCTATGGCCATGCGTGCCACACACAAAACATCGGCCTCTGAAGTTACTCCCCCTCTGACCCTGCTGCTGTCGGTGTCGGCCTTGCTGACTTGGGAATTTATTCCTCTTTTAAAACTGCTTCATTTTACCATGTTGTTGACTAGTCTCACTTTTTCCCTGGTCTTGCTGGCCTTGATGGGAAATTTGTGGAAAAACTTTGTCAGGGTGAGGACAATCCATCCACTTGTGACCCGGTTATACACATTTATAGCAGAGTTTTGAAATTCTTCGCTGGTCAGATTGTAGTTTATCCCCAGTCTGATTCGGATAAGATTTACGTTCGTGATCGTCCATTCCATAACTGAAACACCTCTTTGTGGTTTCATTCTGAACCTGACTTCATTGGCCCTGACACTTTTGCCCCTGTACATAAATCTCATTACTTCTGGAACTGACTCTATCTTGGTTGTTTTGTTATCGCAGATTTGGTGTCTTCGCACATTTGTCAGCTTTAGTCACATGCATTTGGTTAACCTCTCTAGGTCTTTTGCCTCCTTTAAGTTGTATGCTGCGTTCTTGGTATTGTAGAACTGCAGTGGTGACAGCTTGTGCCACGATGTGTGTGCATGTGTATATATAGTGGAGATAGAAATCATCGACTTGTACCATGGAAGAGGTAAAGCGAGTCATCCATAGGAAGGTATAAAAATATTGGAAAATAGGATTTACGCGATTATCCTTACGTTGACCGTTATGATGGAACGATAACGCATGTGGAATAATACGCCACTAAGAACAAATATATGTATATAATATAAGATAGTGGAGTTTAGAGAAAATAGAAAATGAGAGAAAAAGTAAAAATAGGACTCAAGTCTTTGGTTTTACCCCGAGATGCCTACATAGCTTATAGAGGCATCAAAGTCCACGTAGTTCGCATGCAAAATGAGGGGTGGGGTTTATCCCATAAATCCAATCGGGGGATTCTCTTATTTGTGTGTGTGTGTGTGCAGAAAAAGTGTTTTAGTTGTGAGAAAAGTGTAAGAAAAGTATGAGAATTCCCATTTGGAATTTATGAGCAAACCCTCTTTTTCTTATTTTTTGGGTTTTTATTTATATGAAAATAAGGGATGTGCAATAATATTAAATAGAAAGTATATTAGGATGTGTGAGATGAGATAATCAAAGTGATAAGTAATAAAACAAATTATTGTGAATTTATGACAATTTAAGGAGAGAGTTGAGAAAATTGGACCTTCTTGAAGATCTTTGAGCTTGAGCTTGAATGTTGGAAAGGAATTTGGGTGTGGAAATCACGCTGACTTAGAGAGAGGTTTTTTGGATTTGCTGAGAGTGATATCTATCAGATCTGGCCTCTTCTTGCAAGTGAGGTCAGGGATCATTTTTATAGGCACAGGGCATTGACGATCGGTATAGCCCTATTCCTGACAATCGTCAGGTGCATTTAGGCACATTACCGATAGGCAGGGTCTGGGACCTGCCGTTTGGTAGTGTCTTTCAGGCCTTTTCGGAAAATCATCTGCAGAATGCAAATCGTTGATCAGAATCGTTCAAGGGGTGGACAGTTAAAAAGGTAATTTATAGGCCTTCAAAAGTCCTTTAGACTGCTCCCGGGTTCGGGAGTTTACTTTGGGTCAAATATGGCTCAGAAGCATTTGTTAGTCCCTTGGATAGGGAATCATCGGACGCAAACGGATCGTTCATCCGCACGGTATGTCAGAATCATGCACGGGTTGGACCTTTAGAAAGGTTAGGAGATGTACTTAAACATTCCAAATAGCTTGATCTAGTTTGGGGAGTTGACTTCGGTCAATTGGGCCCTGGAAGCATTCGGTGACCTTTTAGAGTAAAACGGATCGTTCATCCATATCATAAGTCAAAATCACGCACGGGATGGACCATTGGAAAGGGGTTTCAATACCCTTCGAGGATTCATTTAGTATCGGTCGATTTAAAGAGTTAACTTAGGTCAAACAGATCCCGGGAGCGCCCGAAGGACTCTTAATTGAGTTTCGAAGGAAAATAGGTCGTTTGTTCGCATGGTAAGTCAAAATCGTGGACAGGACAGACCATTGGAAAGGGGCTTCAGTTCCCTTCAAAGATTTATTCAGTCTCAGCCGAGCTGAAGACTTTGACTCTTGGTCAAACAGAGCCTGGGAGTGCTTGATGGCTTCTAGGTCAGTACTCAAGGTATGACCTGGATTTGTAGTGACGAAGGGAGGTGCTAAGGACCTAAGGAGAGTTTAGGTGGTAATAGAATGGGGTGTCTACAGAGACCCTCGACGGGTGAGTTTGGAACAAACGATAGCCGTCGAATAAACACCGCATAATTCTTTTGAGGGAGGATGACCAATTTAGAGGGTCGAGGTCGATTCTGAGGACCTACGGAGTGTGAAGGGGAAAACCAATTTTGTGGGTAGAAGTTGATTCTGCGGGGTTAAGTTGAGATGACCAATTTTGTGGGTCGAAGCCAATTCTGCGGGCTTAAGTAGAGATGACCAATTCTGCTGGCTGAAGCCAATTCTGCGGGCTTGAACATGAGGTGACCAATTCTGCGGGTCGAAGATAATTCTGAGGGCTTAAGGTGGGATGACCATTTCTGTGGCTCGAAGCCAATTATGTGGGCTTAAGGTGGAGGTGACCAATTCTATGGGTCGAAGCCAATTCTGCGGGCTTATGTAGAGATGACCAATTCTGCGGGTCGAAGCCAATTCTGTGGGCTTAAGGTGGAGATGACCAATTCTACGGGTCGAAGCCAATTCTGTGGGTTTATGTAGAGATGACCAATTCTACGAGTCGAAGCCAATTCTGCGGGCTTAAGGAAAGATGTTCTTAGGGAACTCTTTCGGGGAGATTATCTTGAGGTTTTGTTTTGGGCTGGGGAGACGATTGCTTGGGAAAATCTTTTGCATCCTCTGGATAAATAGCCAAAATTCCACTAGGGAGGTAATTAGGTGGCCCAGGGTTTGGATGTATTTCTTGAGACCTTTGGGTATAAGGGGTGGTCTTTAGAGATCCTCCGAGGACGTTGTCGGGAGGAGTTTTACTTGGTTTTTGAGAGTTCCATTGGGGAAATGGGGGTTCCGCTTGAGGGAGTGTGAAGTTTTCTTGGTGAAAATTTTCTAAATCCTTCCTAGTATTTTTAGGAATTTTTTGAGAATTTTTCAGGGTTGTCTGGTATTTCTGGGAATTTTTGTCCAAAATTTTAATGGGGGTGCCGGTCGGCATGGTGCAGAGGGTGCCATTCGGCAGTGGCACGAATTTTTGGACTGCCTCGAGAAGGTAAGGGGTCAGTGCCGATCGGTGGATGGGGGGTCAGTGCCGGTCGGCATGACCCTTGGCATCCTATATAAAGGGGTCGAATTCCCCTCATTTTTCATAGCTTCTTGCTTTCTTTCTTTCTGTGATTTTCCTTTGCAAATCATTCTAGCATTCCGATCTCTAAGAAATGGCTGCCTTTGTGAGCACTACAGCGCATAAGGAATGGTTGACTCTTGATGACTGGGCGAACGTGGAGTGGAGGGCCAGGGAGCCTCTTGCTTTGGGGAGTGAGAACTCCTTTGATGCATTCGAGCCGGTTGCGGATGAGAAGACTTTTCTACATGAATCATCGTGTCATCAATCTTGGAGGGTGGTGAAACCCAACGGTTATGTAAGTAACCTGACTTTTGGCATTCTTCTTTTTTTTTATGATTTTTCCTTCCTTCTTGAATTTTGACGAGGTTTTTTCTTTTGATAGTTTGATATCTCTTTGAAGAACATGCGTGCTCGTGGGACGACGGGGCTTAAGGGTGTCTGGGAGCATCTTCCACCTGTGGTGCGTTGGGTGGTATCATGAGCGGATTTTGGTAGGTTGGCGTCTATGCTGGATGAGACACCTTGGTCGGCAGCGATCCTATGCGCTCTGGGGGAGAGATGATGGTATACTACCCACACCTTCCATTTCGATTTTAGGGAGATGACAGTGACTCCCATAGACGTGAAGCAACTGCTGGGGCTGGATTGCGATGGGGAGCAGATAGAGGTGGATCGCTCTCTAACGGTGAGGCCAAAGGCGGTGAGGGCGGCGCTTGGTGACGTAGGGAGGATAGTCTTTGGGGATTCCATTCGACTGTCCTTACTGAAGGATTTTCTGTTAAGTAGGTTATGGAGGACGGGCTACAGGTAAGGCGGATGGGTCGGTTATTCATTTTGCTAGTGCTAGGAGGTTTCATAGTGGCGTCGAGTGGCGACATTATCCATTTGTGGTTCTTGCCGTATTTGAGGATGTTTTTGAACATCCCTCTCTATGATTGGGGGAGCCTGACTTTGGCGACCCTCTATTTTTTTTTATGCATTCAGTCGGTGCTGACGGTAAACTTTTACTGGAACCACGTATTTCCTCGAGGTATCCTTTAATTTTGCGCATTTTCCTTTTACGCATTCGCATTTTCCTTATGCCTCTTTTTTTATTGTGAATTCCTATTTTTGACAGTCGTGGTTCTATGTGGTGATTGGGTGCAATACCCAGCTGATCTCTCTGAAGGAAGATACCGATGGGGAGTTCTATTGATTGTATAGATGGCGGAAGGCCAATCGGTAGTCGAAGGGATCCCTCTCCCTGGAGGCAGTGCGTTAGGTCTTGAATGGACTGACTAGTTGTAGGGTAAGACTATTTCCTTTTTAGTCTTGGTTTTTGGCATGTTCTGATTTTTTATTGACTTATACCTGCTGGGGATTTTCAGGTGACTTTTTACCCTTGGGGGACAGCCATTTAGGATACGGGGGCGATCAGGGTGAATGCGTAGATGAGGCATTTGTTGGCACATGAATTTGTCCATTCCTGGTATCTTGGGGAGCGGGTGGTTTAGCAGATTATTGAAGAAGAGATGGTGGTGCCACCTGCGTAGCCTCCTATGTCTATGAGGTGGAAGCGGTTGCTGTCAGAGGATGCGAGGATTGCGGCGATGATCGGCGAGTCCTACTTGTTGTATACTGATACGGCTACGCCATATGACTATATGGACTTTGTGATGAGTTGGTTGATGGAGCCTAGCATATATGATGCCTTTCCATTTCCTCCTACTGGTTCGAGTCGGCCAGTGGGGTCTTCTCACAGCGGTGGTGTTTCGTCGGTGTCTGTGGAGGCGGTGACTTCATAGGTTCCCTTCATGCGATTGCATACCCCTTTATACAACATTCGGCGGGCTGATGGAGGGATGGTACCTATGTTGCACCGTCCTCATGTGATGGATCCTAAGGAGTTGGGTTTAACAGAGGAGGTCTTTCATCCTTCAGTCTACCTTCTTCCTCTTTTTGGCTCCTTTTCCGTTTTGATCCCTTTTTTATACTGATTTTTGCCTTTTCTTTGCAGCAAGTTCGGTTGTCGACCACTTGACTGAGGGACATCAGAGACTTGATATGTTCGGTGACTACCCATATTCGGGACGCGGTCCCAGTTCCTTCTTAGTGTCATCTGCTTTATCCGAGGAGGACTCTGGCTCAGGTAGCGGTGGTGTGTCATCTCGCCGTAGGGGAAAGAGAGCGCGTTACAGAGGTGGAAGCTCTTAGGGGTGAAGGGTAGGTGAGAGAGAGAGAATGTGGGTTCGGGCTGAGTCCCGTTGTTTTTTTTCTTTTCTTTTATTTCCTGTAAAATTTGATGTAACACAGAAGAATATATATATGCAATGCAATGAGATTTTTTTATTATCTTTTGTTAATGGTGAGTGAATGCATGCACATGCGCTTTTTACTTTGCTAATGAGACCGTAAAAAGAGACATTATTAGGATTTTTTGAAGGAAAGTTTTAAAAATGGGAAATTATATAGGGGTGGGGGAAGATTTTTTTTTTTTAAATTCTGTTAAGAATATCAATTTTATTTTTATTGGGTTTTTCTGATTTTGATAAAAAAGGAAAAAAGAAAATTTCCAAAAATGGGGAGTTGCTGATCAGCGAGCCCCTTGTCCTGCCTATCGGCAGTCAAGTCTAGTCCCATCAATTCAAAGCTTTTGATTAGTGCCCTGTTTAGCTTTTTGGTACTTTGTGGGGTAGGATTCCATTCGATTTCTGCAGGGATTATGTCTTTTGTGAGGGTTCTCAAGTATAAAGAGGGGTAGGGGTGGAGTGTTTTCATCACACCTTCACATTCTTACTTACTTGCCTACTATCTCTTAGTCCTGCAAGATGGCTCTCCCTGGTAGCATTGAGTTTGCTACATAGCTCGAAGCCTTAGAAGAGATGTGCTCTTATAACGTCGACTATGATCCATTGAGATGTGCTCTTTCAACATGTGTCGAGTCTCTTTGTGGCGCAATCGATCCATTGAGTGGAACATGCTGATGGAGGTGGTAAAATTTTGGTACCCCAAAGACCATGTATTTCTCTTTGGGTTGGATGAAGTTCGTCCTACCTACGAGGAATTTTCTTCCATGCTGGTGATAAATCCCAGTGTTTCTGCGAATTTACCATAATTTTTCCATTCTCCCAGGGATTTGCTGGCTGGGCTTCTTCGTATGTCGCCTTCGACGACTAGATCACTAGTTGCTGGAGGAATGATCTCCCACCCGGCAGTGTTCTAGTCCGTGCATTTGTAGGAGGTAGGTGATGTTGGCTATGCTGGAACCGTTGCTCTGGTCCTGGTTTCAAAATTACTACTGGTGACTGGGGAACTGCTGGTGGATCTGCAACTTGCAGCCATTACTTCATAGATGTCATACCATTGCAATCTTGTGGTGGTGATACTGGCAGAGACCCTGAACGGCCTAGATGCCTGGTAAGAAGGTCGTTCTGACTTCCTGCAGGGTAACCCCGCGATGCTGTTCATGTGGTTGTCTGAAAGACTCCGCCTCGTGACTCTTTTAGAATATCCTTTGTTGGATGTACCCAACCTCTTTTCGCGTCACTTCTTCAGCGTTGGCCTGGTTATTGAGAGCTGGGAGAATTGGCTTGTGGAGCATGGGGCTAGAAATCTTTATTGGTCAATGCCTTGGTGGGGATAGTTGCTGCCTATTCTGGAGCTAGGAGAATACCCGTATGTGCGACTAGTTGGTCTCAGATAGACCTATTTTTATTTCCCTTGGCGACTTCTGTGCCAATTTGGCTGGGCACAGGTCGTGCCACCTTGGATGCTAAATTTCTTTCCGGTAGAGGATTTGATCGAGCGTCTGCGCCTGCGGCTTGGCTCTTTGTGGGAGAGCCGGCGTCCATCGACCCGTCCCTCTCAGTCTGTTGGGAGAGTTTGGCTTATCCCTGGGGATTATATGAAGTGGCTGTGGAGAAGATTAGTTAGCAAGATGTTGGAGGTGGAGACTGGACAACAGTGGCTTGTCTCTTTTAACACAATATAAGAAGATATTGTGGTTTTTTCGAAGTTGGTTCGAGCTTATTAGTCCATAGAGTATCTGCGACACTTGTTCAGGCAGGGGAAGCTTGGGGACCCCAGGATGTAGATGATGATGACGGAGCATGCTCCTCTGGTAGCTGTGGATAGGACTTATGGAGAGTTTATTGTGTAATGGGGGATAAATGTCGGGATTTTATTTTGGCTTTTTTAGGACGGTAGGGGGAAAGAGAGTTATCCGTTCCTTTTCCTATGTAATCTGTATCGTAATTTCTTATTAGTGAAATAAATAAGTTTTTGATCATCCAGCTGTGCCCTTTGATGAGTTTTGTGTTGTTTGAATTATCTATATTTATTGTTAAGGCATACATAATTCTTTTGTTCAAGTATATGTTAGAATGGACTGTCATTCTCGGAGAGAAGAAAAGAATAGTATTTTATGAAAAAAAAAAGGGTCGTGCTCATGTAAGGTGTATGAGCCGCCTACGTACCTCTGGGGATTTTGAAAATTTTTAATTTTGTTTGAAAATGGTTTTTGCAGAGGATCAAGCCCACGTAGTTCTGGGTAGAAGGAAATAAAGATTTTTTTTTAAATAGAAGGGGGGCGAGAAAAGTCGTAGCGCGCCGAGATTTCGGACTAGGGGTAGAATTTCTTGAGATGGTACAGGTTGACTGGACATGCCATCTCTTCCCCATCTAAGTTGGTAAGCATGGAAGCACCGTCAGACAAAATCTTCTTGACAATGTAGGGGCCGCTCCAATTGAGCTTGAACTTCCCTCTGGGGTCCCAGATGGGTTCTATGATTTCTTTGAAGGCTAGGTCCCCCTTCTCGGACACCGCAGTCCTTGACTCTCTTGTTGAATGAATTCACTATTCAGAGATGGTACCCTTGTATGTGGTATAGTGATTTTAATCTCCTTTCATCTAGTAGGGTCAGCTCGTCAAGACGGCTTTGGCACCAGACTTCTTCGCTGACCTCGCTTTCAAGCATGACGCTCAGCGAGGGTATTTCCAGTTCCACGGGTAGTACTGCTTCCATATCGTAAACTAGAGAGTAAGGGATAACCCAAGTAGAGGTTTGAATTGAGGTTCGGTAGCCCTAGAAGGCTTATGGGATTCGGTCGGCCCAATCTCGATAGCTTTCGATCATCTTGCTAATGATGGCATTGAGGTTCTTGTTAGTGGCTTCGACTGTATCGTTGGTCTAAGGCTAGTAGGGAGAAGATTTTTGTCTCTGAATCCCATACTCGTTGACCACCTCTATGACTTCTGCCTCAAAATGCAACTCGTTATCTGATACTAGATTGTACGTGACCCCATACCGGCAGATGATGTTTTTCTTAACGAATTTGGACACTTTCTTAGCGTTCAACACTGCGTATGACTCGGCTTCAACCCATTTGGTGAAGTAATTAATGGCAACTAGGATGAACTCATGCCCATTGGAAGACTTCAGTGAAACCTTCCCTATGATGTCGATGCCGCAGGTGGAGAACGGCCAAGGAGAGGTCATGTTGTATAATTCACGTGGAGGCAGATGCTGAAGGTTAGAGAATTGTTGGCATTTTAGGCATCTCCATACATAGGCGGTGAAATCTTGGGTTATGGTGGTCCAGTAGTAGCCTTTTCGGATGATATTCTTGGCAAGCATGTGACCGTTCATGTGGGACCCGCATTCCCCACTGTGGATCTCCTGTATTATCTTTTTAATGTTAGCCCCTGCGATGCAGTGCATATGAGTTCCATCGAAGTTCCTTTTAAGCAGTGCTTTGTGACAGATGATGTAATGGGTGACGAGTCTTTGAAGGGTTTCTCGATCTTTATTGTTGGAACCCTCGGGATACCTACCATTCTTGAGGAGGCATCAGATATTATAGTACCAATAATTGGCTAGTTCGAGATCTTCTTTAGAGACAAGCTCAATATGGTAGCAGTGGGTTGGTTTGTCTTGCTTTTGAATAAGGAAGGGGGTTATTGTGATTGCTTCGGGCATTTCGACCATGGATTCCAGGGTAGCAAGGGCATCGGCTAGGTTATTCTTTACTCGAGGTAGGTAATGAAAGGTGATATCTTGGAATTGGGAGGCTAATTCTTCTAAGTGGGCATGGAAGGGTTGGAGTTTCTCGACCTTGATTCTTCACTTTCTGAGCACTTGACCGATGATGAGGGTAGAATCCTCGTAGATGTCTAAACATTGAATACCTTTCTTAAGAGAAACTTTGAGGCCTACCATGCATGCCTCGTACTCAGTCATGTTATTCGTGCAGGGGAAATCCAATTTGATGGCGATGGGAGTGTGGGAGTTATCTCGAGCGATTAGAAGTATACCAATGCCATATCCCTTTTTGTTGGCAACGTCGTCAAAGAACATTTGCCATTGAAGGAAGTCTTGAGAAGTACATAGAATTTTTTCATCTGGGAATTCAGAGACCCAGACATCGAATTCATCCATAGGGTACTCAACGAGGTAGTCAGAGATGGCTCTTCCTTTTATGGCTTTCTGCGTGACGTACATGATATTAAACACATCTAGAAGCATCAACCATCGGTCCATTCGACTGGACAATGTGGGTTTCTCAAGAAAGTATTTGATGGGGTTCATTCGTGATATAAGTTTGATGGGGAAGGTGAGAATGTAGTGCCGTAACTTTTGGGTGACCCAGACAAGTGCGACACTCACCTTTTCCAAAGTAGTGTAGTTAAACTCGTACCCGACCAATTTGTGACTGGCATAATAGATGTCTCTTTCTTTGTAGGAATCTTCAAGGTATTGGGCTAGCAAAGACCTAGCTGCAGTGTTAGTTATGGTTAGGTATAGGAGCAAGGGGAGACCAAGCTATGGTGGCATGAGTACCGGGGGTTGGGTCAGATATTATCTAATTCGGTTAAAAGCTTCTTAGCATGCCTCCTTCTAAACTTTAGTTGAATCCTTTAGGAGGAGTTTGAAGATAGGTTTGCAGATGGAGGTTAACTGGTTGATGAACTAGCTAATGTATTGCAATTTCTCGAGGAAACCTCAGACTTCTTTCTTTGTTTAGGGAGGTGGCATATCAAGTATTGCTTTCAGCTTGGCGGGATCTGCATCTATCCCCTTCTCACTGACCATGAGTCCCAAGAGTTTTCCCTTTGTAACGCCGAAGACGCATATCTGTAGATTGAGTCCCATTTGATATTATCGAAGTCGTTTGAAAAACTTTTGAAGAGCGAGGACATGACCTTCTTTAGTCTTGGATTTGATAATCATATCATCCACATTGACCTCAACTTCTTTGTGGATCAGATCATGTAGGATGGTTGTGTCATCCCTCTGGTAGGTAGCCCCAGTGTTCTTGAGATCAAATGGCATGACAGTGTAGCAAAAGGTTCCCAATGGGGTGATGAATGCGGTTTTGGTGGTCTGGGTGCATTTTGATTTGGTTGTATCTGACAAACCCACCTACGAATGACTTGAGAGCATGACTGGTTGTGTTGTCCATGATTATGTCGATATTGGGTATCGGATAATCATCCTTTGGAGAGGCTTTGATCAAATCCCGATAGTCTACACATCTGAACTTTTCCTCCTGATTTTGGCACGGGCACTATGTTGGCTAGCCACGTGGGATATCTGATCACACGAATGAAGCCTACGTTCAACTTTTTGACCACCTCTTCTTTTCCCTTGAGCGACCATTCGGTGCGGATCTTTCTCAACTTTTGTTTGACCGACTTGTAATCTGGGAGAGTGGGAATCTCGTGCTGAGCTATTTCAGGATCAATGCTAGGCATATCATCGTAGTATCATGCGAAGACATCCAAGAAATCTTTTAGCAATTCTTCGAGTTATGAATGCTCATGCTCGTCGAGGGTATCCCCTATCCTAATCTCACGCAGTTGGCTACTAGAATCGATGTTAACAACAATAGTCTCTTCTTCATTAACTTGAACGTGGTTATGTTGTTTATTATTAACCTTATTTAGATCAGTTAAGAATTGTTCATTTGCAAAATCATCATCATCAAAAATTTGATTAGATTCCAAATAGTTAATGTAAGGCACAACAAGATACTCAAAATCTTCATTTATTTCATTGATAGGAAAAACAGCATTGAGAACCTCATCAAAAGAGGACTCGATTACATTTGAATAAGGATAGATAACAGAAGAAGAAATGGGGTAAATATTGGGATTATGGGAGATTTCAGCAGGTAGAACTGGCGCAACATGCCAGTTAAGGAGAGGTGTATCAATAGCTTTAATCAGTTAGGATGGATCCGATGATGTAGTGCCTGAGTGAACCATGGAAAGTGTCATCCCCTGTGTCTATAAGCTGAAGGAATCTTTGGAGTCACTATCCTCAGTCTCTTCGGTATCTTTGATGAGCGATTGTACTTGGTGTTGGGAATCTTCACCCCATGGGTAGCTGTCTGAGAAAAATATCTCTATTTCAGCCTTCATCTTCTTATTTTTATGGTCATACCATTGTTCTGAAAAGCCTCAAAAGGGGAAGTCCTCACCTTCTTTGATGTATCGTTCGTTTAAGGAGTCATCAGGGATAGTCTAGACGTGGTCTAGTCTTCTCTTTGGTCTAGACAGACGGATCATTCTGAGCTCTTGTTCTGACGGTTGATACCCCAAACCATAAGGAGGGAAAGCCTTCTTCAGTTCAATGAGCTCAAGTATCCCTTGTTATCTTTGTCCTAGCGCCAGTCCGGGCATAAAGTGCATGTTTTGAACATCTGAATCACATTGATGTTGCTATGAGGGTCGTATTCTGGACAAACCCTTTCTTTGAAGTTGTCCCCTGTCGGGCGTGGAAGTGTATCCACTCGGAATCCTGATAGGAGCTTATCATTTGACCCATGTTATATCTCAAGGATTAGACTGCTGGTACTTGCACCATTGGCATTGTTGTCGTCACCCAAAATGGTAATGACCATTCCGTCGGTGAAGAACTTCAATTTCTGATGGAGTGAGGATAACACGCCCTTGATAATGTGGAGCAAGGTCGTCCTAGGATGTCAATAACTTAGAATTAAATGACAGGGTTTATAGGTCCAGCCCCTATTACAAGCTTTATGGATCCCATCACCTCCTGACGGGTATTATCGTAGGCACGCACAGCAACGGAGGTTGGAGTGAGATCGATTTCTTTCAGGCCTAAACATTTGATGGTTCTCAGTGGTCACACATTCAAATCGTATCCATTGTCGACAAGAGAGAGTGGTACAACCTTCCCCATAACTTCGACGGAGATTTGAGTGTATGATTATGGTTTGGCTTAATCTTGGGGATTTCTTCTTCGAAAAAGGATAGCATTCGGGTAGAGGTCAAGGATCCGACTAAATTTACCGCTTCTTCTAGTGTGGTAAAGGAAGGAACTGTGGGTCCAGTGAGCAACTTGATCAAAGCATTTCTGTGTAGCTGAGAAGACATGAAAATCCCCCATATAGTGATGTTATCTTGAGTTTTATTTAGTTGATCGAGGATCTTGCTCTCCTCGATGGTCATCTCTGGAATAGGAAGGTTTTCATCACCCTTCCCTTTGTCATTGGCTGGTGGTGAGTTTGGGATCTGGTAATACCTCCCTGATCTGGCCATGTGATTTACGAAGAAGGTAATAATATAAATCTCGTTTCCTTATCAACCTCGGGTTGTTCTGCTACCTTGTTTATTTCTCTGAGGAGTTCTTCAAATGATATCATCCCACACATGTTGGCTACCGGGCCAAGTTTTTCGAAAGCTTGCTCTTCATTCGAATCTTTGAATTCTTCCCCCCATCCTGTGGCAATAATTATGTCTTTCCATGTAAAGTTGATGCATTACACAACTTCAATGGCTTCTTTATACATGTCATACCATTCTGTGGGGATGTGTAAGGGTGAAGGGACCAGGCGCCCCTGTAGCTTCAGAGCATCAAGTAACTCGGTCATACTACAAATGTTATTGGTTTGCCTGAATAATTCTGCCTTGATCTGGGTGACATCATCCAGGATGACTTCATCAGTTGGTACTACCCAACTATCTGACTCTGTGGACCATTTTCGTGCTTTTAAGAACAACATATGGAACCTTTGGCAATTAATGACCATCTGTGAGTGAAATTTCAGCCCAAACTCTAGGAGTTGGTTTAACACTTCTGACAATTCCACGCTTCCATTTTCAGAACGGGTATGGACAGCGATGCATGCTCTGGTAAGGAGTGACAGTGCCTGATCAGCGAGGCTAGTAGGGTGTAGGAGGAAATATGGGCAAATTTAGAGAGGTTTAGGAAAGTATATGGGTGTGATTTGAGTTGAGGGATCAAATTATGGGTTCTCTTCTAGAAAGATGGCATTGGCATGATTTGGAAGTGGGTTGTGAGTAGTGTTTGGCTTAGGATTGGCTGTTGGGGTGATGGTACCCAAGTCAATTAGACCTTGGATTATGTTTCGAAGGTGAAGGCATTGGTCGATGGTATGGCCAACAGTTTGGTGAAAGGCGCAATGAGTATCTTCCATGAAGTTTCTTGGGAGTGGATTTGGTAATAGACAGGGATCCAAAGGTTTGAAAAGGTTTCGTCTTAACAAGGATTGATAAACTTTGGAGAGGGGAGCATGGAGCTCGGTGTATTCCTTGCGGACTGGGATAGGGCGGCTTTTTGGTGCCCATGAGGTGGTTGGTTGAGAGATGTTGTTGATTGTTGAGACTGTAGCATGGGCAGGATTGTCATATTTCCTGGGAGTGAACTGTTCGGACACCTTCTTCGGTTTAACTTCTGTCTTGGCAAGACCTTCCTCGATTTCTACTCCTACTTCTCTTAGAGCTCGGAAGTGGGGATAGTATTGTCCTCCCATAGTTGTTCGAACATGGGGTAAGAAGTTCTTCTTTACTATGCTGACTTATTCTTCCTCGGAAGGCCGATTGGTTATGGTTGCTGCTTTTTCCCTCCATCGAGCGATGAAGTTACTGACTGATTCCCCAGAGTTCTATTTGAGCAGCTCTAAATCACGGCGGGTAACCTCAAGCTCTTCATTGTATTTGTATTACAACATGAATTCTTGAGCCACATCCTCCCAACTACGAATCCCAACTACGAATTCTCGAGGGCGCTATCCTTCAGAGTTTGTTAAAATAATTGGGCCATCACTTCTTCAGAAGCCCCTAGTAGAGTCATAGAACGATGGTAACTTCGATGATGAACAATCGGGGGTCCACTTCCTCCGAATTTCTCGATATTCGGCATCTTGAACTTCTCGGGTAACCTCGCTTTAGGATATGGAGACATATGGCTGTAGTCTATGTAATTTCCTGATATTCTAAATTAGTCAAACTTCTTGATGAGAATCTTGAGGTCCTCTTTGACTTTGTTCAGCTCTTCTTCCTTTGGATCAATGATCATAGGCAAGTTAGCCCCATGCTGGGCAAGGTTCGGCATCGGAAGCTGGGCAGGCGGCGGCCCATTAGAAGTAGGGGCACGTGGAGCGTGCTGATATTCTTCAGGAACCCAAATAGGCTCAGGTGGATCCATAGCACGAGGGAATAGGTCCTCGGGCTCTTGAGGGACGGGAACTTGGTTTCGTTGCATCTATCGGACCTCCGTTTGGAGGTTGTCAATCTTGGACACAAGATGAGCTAGAACTGCCGTCAGATTCGACTGCACAGCGGGTACTTGATCCATGTTCTCCATGGAAGGCGGATGGATTTTGGACTCGGAAGAAGTAGCAAGGGAACGGGAGAGACTCCGGGGTGATCTGACTGAAGACCAAAGCCAATAAGGATCCAGTACAAGGGTTTGCGATCGACCTGAGAAGGCGTAAAATGGGATTTATTTTTGAGAAAAATGGATGAAAAATTTTTGTTGACATTTTTTTTCGAGATTGAAAGACAAAGTATTTTTGGATTTTTGATAAAGAGAGGAGAAATGTTTTTGGATTTTTGCTAAGGAAAGGAAAACATGTTTTGGATTTTAGATAAAGAAAAAGGAGAATTTTCTTTTTGGAGACAGTCTCAGCATGATTATTATAATTATTGTGTTTTCACTTTTATCAATTCGCCTAAATGCAAAATGAAATGAGGGATGGGACCCGAGCCTAGAAAAATTGGCTTTGTAATATATGCAAAGCTATGGATGGACTTGTGATCAGGCTCACGGACAGGGTCACATTTTAAAAATGCGCAAAAATTCAAGCGGCAGGCCGACCTGAAATTTCGACAGAGTTTCGGGTAGAAATCGACAATCTAACATGTGTGTCCTAGGCTTGACACCTATATGCAGGTATGCAGTTGGTTATGTGAATCAGAAAGGGTTCCCCTCTTTGGCCTGACTTCCACGATATACGTCTTGCTCTTGCGAGAAATCATTACGTGTGGACAAGTCATTTGATATACCTGAGTATACGTGAATTGCCTCACAATAGACCTCGTGGGGACGGTACATGTGAGAGCGAATTTGATATACTCGGCATACGTGAACAAGTTCCATGCGATATACCTCCCGTCATGACTTCGGTCAAGAGGTGCGATGCGGGGGGAACCGTTCGATATCGTCGAAGGTACTTGGCCAATGGAAGGTGAGAGTCATATCGCTTAGGCTAACTGCACCCTGCCAGACCAGCGCCCACCACGAAGTGACCCTCCAGTTACTGGGTAAAATTTGGTCAATAACAATGCTCTTTGGTGATGTTGTGTGAATCATGCATGATTCTCTTATCAGTATCTTATGAGAATGCCTTTTTTGATTATGCCAAACAGGGAGCAAAGTACAAGTACTAATGGTTCACCAAGTATGGATGGATGATGCGTGCAATATGTGGATATATGTGACCCTAGGTGCACGTGGTGCGAAGTGTACATGGAGAATTTTCTACAAGGGTGTGAATAGAAGCATAAGTATGGGTTATACATGAAAAAGGAGATCATGCAAAATTGGGGGAAAATATAAACAAACATAACATCCATGTAAATAGAGTCTATCCCTCAAAATAAAATCCCCAGCGGAGTCGCCACTGTGGCCATCCCCCGATCCTCGGAGCGGGCGGGCAGTTGAGGGAGGATACTAGGTCTCGCGCGTCTCACTCGGGAGCGCTTCGACCGGCGGGTGAGGTGAAAGATGTAGAGAGATTAGAGTCGCCAGTCTATTTTACTCAAAACAGACAAAAGAAAAGGGGAAGTCATCCCGAAGGACAACATCCAAAGACATACTGATGCATACGAAACCAAAATGATAAGAAAAAGGGTCCGGAGGCTAAGTTACGAAATGGGAATGTGTTAGGCACCCATTCCGCCCTTTCGATCTCTCATGGGTTTTTGCTATTTTCCTTTTATTTTCCCCGTGGTGTGTGTGCATGTGTATATATAGTGGAGATAGGAATCATCGACTTGTACCATGGAAGAGGTAAAGTGAGTCATCTGTCGAAAGGTATAAAAATATTAGAAAATAGGATTTACGTGATTATCCTTACGTTGAGCGTTATGATGGAACGATAACGCATGTGGAATAATACGCCACTAAGAACAAATATATGTATATATATAATATAAGAGAGTGGACTTTAGAGAAAATAGAAAATTAGAGAAAAAGTAAAAATAGGACTCAAGTCTCGGGTTTTATCCCGAGACGCCTACGTAGCCTATAGAGGCATCAAAGTCCACGTAGTTCGCATGCGAAAAGAGGGGTGAGGTTTATCCCATTAATCCAATCGGGGAATTATCTTATTTGTGTGTGTGTGTAGAAAAAGTGTTTTAATTTTGAGAAAAGTGTAAGGAAAGTATGAGAATTCCCATTTGGAATTTATGAGCAAACCCACTTTTTCTTATTTTTTGGATTTTTATTTATATGAAAATAAGATATGTGAAATAATACTAAATATAAAGTATATTAGGATGTGTGAGATGAAATAATAAAAGTGCTAAGTAATAAAACAAGTTATTGCAAATTTATGAGAATTTAAGAAGAGAGTTGAGAAAATTGGACCTTATTGAAGATCTTTGAACTTGATCTTGAATGTTGGAGAGTAGCCCTTACACTTGGATGATGATGGAGAGTAGTGAATTCACCAAGTTTGATGAAAAGTGAAGGTTGGAAAGGGATTTTGGTGTGGAAATCACACTGACTTTGAGAGAGGTTTTCTGGATTTGTTGAGAGTGATATCTATCAGATATGGCCTCTCCTTGCAAGTGAAGTCATACCTCCTTTTTATAGGCCCAGGGCATTTTCGATCGGCATAGCCCTATTCTTACCAATCGGTAGGTGCGTTTAGGCACACTGCCAATAGGCAGGGACTGGGACCTGCCATTTGGCAGTGTCTTTCAGGCCTTTTCAGAAAATTGGCCACAGAACGCAAACTGTTGATCATAATCGTGTACGGGGTGGACCGTTAGAAAGGTAATTCAGAGGCCTTCAAAAGTACTTTGGAATTCTCCCAATTTTAGGAGTTTACTTTGGGTCAAATATAGCTCGAAAGCATTCGTCAGTCGATTGGACGGGGAATCGTCGGACGCAAATGGATCGTTCGTCCACATGGTACGTCAGAATTCTGTATGGGGAAGACCGTTAGAAAGGTTCAAAGATGTACTTAGACATTACAAAGAGTTTGATTCAGTTCGGGGATTTGACTTCGATCAACTCGCCCCTGGAAGCATTCGGTGACCTTTCGAAGTAAAACGGATCGTTCGTCCGTACCGTAAGTTAGAATCACGCACGAGATGGAGCGTTGGAAAGGGGTTTTAGTTCCCTTTAAAGATCCATTCAGTATCGATCAAGTTAAAGAGTTTACTTAGGTCAAACAGAGCCCGGGAGCGCCCAGTGTCCTCTTGATTGAGTTTTGAGGGAAAATAGGTCGTTCGTCCGCATGGTAAGTCAGAATCGCGCATAGGATGGACCGTTGGAAAGGGGTTTAAGTGCCCTTAGAAGATTCATTCAGTCTCAGTCGAGCTGAAGACTTTGACTTTTGGTCAAACGAAGCCTGGGAGTGCCCGATGGCTTCTAGGTCAGTACTCGGGGTATGACCTGGGTTTGTAGTGATGAAGGGAGGTGCTAGGGACCTAAGGAGTGTTTAGGGGGTAATATAATGGGGTGTCTACAGGGACGGTATACACTAAAAGTTGATATGGGACCTGCGACTATATAGCTAAAACGAATACCCTAAGAGTAATATTAATGTGTAATAATATCCCTTATTTAAATTTTATAAATTAGAAGGTGAAACAAATATATAAAACTCAAAATTGTAATGTGTCTTAATGGCACCAGCTAGGCAGCTAGTTCGGTTGATTATTATGCATTGGAAATTGAAATATGTAAATTTTGATCCAACCTATTTAATTCTACAGCCATGGAGAGACAAACCTGTTTAATTCAAACCTATATTTTTTTACTTAGTTTAATTTTGGTAATCCTAAAGATTTTTTAAATCTTCCATTCGAATGCATGCTGTCATAAGTCGGTCAAAGATGATTTTGTCCAATTACAAGTCCCATAACAAACTATAACAAACTAAAACGTAACAATCATATATTTTAAACTATAACAAACTATTACGTCCAACCAAGATAAATGTTTTCTATGACAAATTAAAGTTAATTTAAAATAGTCATTAAGGTTGAATTCGAACAATTTAATCCGGTCATAATCAACTAATAAAAGGAATATGTTGATTTGGAGCATTGGATTCTCCCAAAATGTTAAAGGGGAATAATTACTCGGTTTGACTTCCCAGAATTGGTTGGGAAAATAACAATTGTTTGAAATTTCAGTCTTCATTTCTTATTATAAGAAATCCAACAGAACTAAAAATAAATAAATAAAATCTGGTCTAACTAATCACTATACACTGGGTAGCCGAGAAAGAGTTGATTCGTGTTTGAAACAAAAAAGTGACATAACGAATCCTATTACGCAAAGTAAAATTATAAGGTTCCATGACTCTAAATTGAAGAAGATAGATTTAAATTCCCAAATCGTATATCTAAGTTGAGATGGAGAGAGGGAGAACCACCTCAGAGTGGGTTGTCGTTGGGTGTTGTGCGATGGCGGTGTCTCTTCCAGTAAAAACACTATCAAAACAGAGGTATAAGCTCGGGGTTTCATGTCGTGGGATCACCGGAGTAGCATCGGGTTCAGGCGAGGTTGGAGGTATAAGGGAGTCAGGTTCCGAGGGTTTATGCTTGCCCAGAGTTTATGGGTATGCCGGCTGGAGTTTGGATTGGTGCTGGATTCAGGCGAGGACGGGTTTATACCGGCCAGAATTTGGATTGGTTCTGGATTCAGGCGACGATGGGTTTATGCCGGCGGGAGTTTTTGTAACACCCAGTGTTTTTATTAATTAATTATTTAATTAATTCAAAAATTATAGAAAAATAAAATTTTGGATTTAATTATTTTTAATAATTCAATATGTTGGTTTTTATATTCGGAATTCATAAATTTAGCTTAAAACACTCGTAATATGAGTATATATAAGTCATGGGACATTTAGAAGAGTCTTCAAAATATAAAACTCTCTAAGAGTCCACAAATCAAAAACTCTTTAGAAAAAAAATATATAAAAATATTCGATCGTCCAATCGAGCTGAAATTTTTAATACAACTTCCTCTCGTCTTCGGCTACTACGTCCCAAAATTTCAACCAATTCCAACGGTCCGATCGTCCATAATGTTTATTTTAGTGTTGTATCTGATTAAATCTCTTTTCTTAATCAAACTCTTAATCCTTTATATATCACAGCAAATTCATGGCTTGGAGTTTCAAATCACTTTTTCATCAACATTTCAACCAGAAGATTTCTCCAAAATTATTCCCTTTCATCTACAAACTTTAGCCTTAAACTTAATCAAGTGTTTGACTCAATATTTAAAGGCTTAATTGGTGTTTTCTCAAGATTGTTCAAGAATGACTCTTTGCTAATTTTTTGAGAGGAATCCAACTGTCAACTCAGATCTTCTTCATCCAAATCACAGACATGAATACTCTATTCCTTTTCTTTAGTATTATGTGTTTTAAGTGCCGCCTAAACCCTTAATCATATATTTTTTTATTAAAATCAATTAGCAACTTAATTAGAGAAGTGGACACTAAATTTTGGGACTGCTTTTTTAAAAATTTTGAATATGATTTAATCTTTGAAACCCTTGGGTGCGTAGGTTAGATTTTTTATTTTTTATGATTTTGGGTGTAGGTTCGCACGTACAATTTTTTAATGGGATTATTTATGTGGTTAATGGGACGCGTTCACACTTATAAAAATGAGATGACTTATAAAAGAGAACGATTATGTCATATTGAAGATTATTGAATGTTAATTAATTTAACATTATTGAACGCAAATAATTATTTTGAAAATGACGATGGTGTTATTCATTGAATTAAATTGAATTGAGACCTTTATGATTAAATTGCTATATTGTGCATATTGAATTGTGTATTGTGTGATTTTTTTAATCATTTTTGCCATCTTGGGGACGAGGGGGTTTTGGATAGTATGTTGCTTAACCCTATTTTTAGGATGCTTACTAGGTATGGGACTAGTGGGTAGGCATTGGTTAAAATTTATACTTGCTAGGTATGTGACTAGTTAGTGAAAATTTATGAAAATTTGATATTTCGAGGGGGAGGGGGGGGGGACAGATTTTTATATTTTATCGTCATTTCGTTAATCTAGGCATGAGATTGGGACGTGCTTTATGTTTGTGATTCATCCTATATGTAGGATAGGATGGATGTGTACTTGGGGGACCCTTAGGTATGGGACTAAAGGGTAATTTGAATATCTCACATCGATTAAAAGGGTGGGGTAATTTGAAAATTGTGAAATTGAGAATTGAGAATTAATGATTAAGATAAAAACAGGTATTAAAATTTATGGAGACATAATGTGCGGGGGCCGACAGTTTAAACTGATCGGCTGACAATTTATGTCGTGTCGTGTGTAGAACCTTGTCAAATTGCGAGGGATCGACAGTTTAAATAGATTTGGCTGGCGTTTTGGCAAGGGAAAGTGTAAAACTTTGGTGGAAATTACCAGTCGGGGTGAGAGGACTGCTATAAATAAAAGTGAGAATAGTGATAATTTGGGTTAATTTAATTAAATTGACCATTTGGAGATTGTGGGATATTTAAAATGATAGTGGGGTGATTTTATAAGAACCTTTAGGGGTGGTTATTAATTTAACTTTCTTCCTTTTAATTATCTCGTATTGCTTAAAATATTCCATTATGATATTTATCATGTATGATGCTACTGTCTGGGTTCACGGACCCTATTTGGGGGGAGTAGTATGTATCCATGCTTGGGTCTCTGACATTGTGCGTTGACTAAATTTTTCAGGATAAGTCTCGAGAAGATGCATAGGATTATTTGGAGATTATCGTTTAGAGATGAAATTGGAGTTTATTTTATATTACTGCTTAGTAGTTTAGTTTAGCTTTCTTTTTGTCGTATTTACATTGAGACACAGTTTATGGTTTTGATTGGGCCATTCAGTTCCAAAGTTGTTACGGGTTTTATTCAGATTTATTTATGGATTCAGTTGGAGTTTATTCAGTTTTATATTATTGGAGATTGGATTATTATTTGGAGTTTTAGCATGTGATGGCTATCTTATCGCACAGTTGGTTATTATCATATGTGATTTATTCAATTATTTATCATGTAAATTGATTTATTTGTGTCTCATATTTGTCTCATGCTGAGAATAGTATTTTATTTACTCGTGCCCAGCTTAGTCTTGGTGGCGCCCGACGCCAGAATTTAGCTGGGTGTGATAGTTTTGAGGTGGAGAGACGACATCGGGGGAGAGAGAACAGAGAAAAGGTCGGGGTAGAGGAGAGATAAGATTTTTGGGTTTTTTTTTAGTTTTCTTAAGCAGGTGTTTTAGGAGGTTTTCGAGAGGGAAATAAAATTTTGGCTGAAAAAAAGAGGGGGATAAATTTTGAGTTTTTATTTTATTTTATTTTATTTAAATTAAAATACATATCGCGACATGCGTATGATGAAGATGAAAGTGTATATCATTTCGCGACATCATACCCATGTCGCAAAACATGAGTGATATTTTCGTGATATACAACACATGTCGCCTAAAGTAGGGCACCAAATTCGTGACATCAATCGGATGTCGCTGAATGTAAATGACATTTAGCCCACCAAAATAACAACTTTTCGCGATACAGAAACTATATATGTCTCCAAAAGTATACCTTTTGGCGACACAAAAACATTGATGTCGTCGAAAGATGTCCCAAATTCTATTTTTTCTTGTAGTGTACACATACACCCCCAGAACTTTATTAAAGACAATTTTAAGTACAAAACTGACTGATTAAACCCTAATACTCCTATGCCACACACTGTATAACAGAAAACCAAGTCTAAAAACATACCCAGTGTGACCGCAATTCAACAAAATACCCAAGCAAGTAGGTTTTCCTATCTTTCCAGTGTTATACTTTACGTACATGAAATACTTCTATTGATATCACTATGTGATATCCCCATTTACTCTTAGTGTGTACATGTTATGAAATTGCCATAGTACATATTTTGTTTCACATCAACAATATTCAAATTTATCACTAGTTTTCAAACATTACAAGTAGATTTTTCTTACCTTTTCCGTATTATACTTTGCGTATATGAAATACTTCTATTGGTATCACTTTGTGATAGTCACATTGACTCTGAGTATGTGCATGGTATTACACTGCCATACTGTGCATTTTATTAACCATCATTAGTATTTGAATTATCACCAGTATTTAATTATAGAATCAATTTTGAACTCTTTTGACCTAATAACCGAGATCACGTACAATATTGATTCAGTTTACCCTTGCACTTTTGTGGTATATTTTACTATAAGCATCAGTATTAACTCGAAAGTAGACTAACGTGTTATCCCACGAAACTTTCTACTTAGCCTATTGGTCTCAGATGATTGAGAGCCCTGGTTATTGCTTCATACGTATGAGTGTCACTTTAATTGTAAGCAGAGCATGTTACTTTTTTTCCCAAAGGTTTTGGGATGATTAATAAAGTTACACTGATGACTTAGTTACCTCTATTCCCCTTCGTGAACTAGTAAGTATAGGATTATTAGTTCAAAGATGCTTCATTTTCTTTAACCAAGATTGTAATTAAATTAGTCATATGTCTTAAATTCTTACATAGATTAATCACTATGAAATTATGAAATTCCCACATTTTGATGTCTATAACATGATAAATATAAAATTATCTGCTTATTATTGTCAGCCTTTTTAAACACTGATTTTATAAACACTTTAACTCTCATTTATATTTGTATCATTGTTATAGAACTAGTAGAACCTACTTAAAATATTTGTGTTAATTCCTTCCTTCTCCAGATGCGCAAGGAGAAAAGAAATAATATCTCTTCCCTACTAGAGACAGACACCAGTCACTTGTTCGCATATGTGACTGTATGGCCAGAAGGTAAACTTGATGGGGGCAAGGAGTGACGTTTTTCAATTTTATATGTTATCGTGTGTACTAGAAACATGTAATTCAATCTTGTGGTGGTACCACTTTATGTAACATATTAACAATGCATAAAAATAATATGTTATTCCCTTTTAACTTTAATTCATTACTTTATATGCACTTCTTATTTATTGATACTAAAAAAATTTTGATGGGCAAAAAATAGACCGAACCGATTGGACCGATTGAACCGAACCGGACCGACCCTATATTTCCGGTCTTTTTTTAATTCGGTCCTAAACCGGTCCAAAAAAGCACTAACCCAATTTTTCGGGTCGGTCTCGATTCACTTATATTTAAATTCGTTCTGGATCGGACCGGCCCATTTATTTACAACACTACTTATTTTATATATATATATATATATATTAGTAGAACTTGAGCCGGTCCATTTAAAAATCAATGACCCATATACATATTCAGAAGTTAGAACTCACTCAACCCTAATTCATTTCATTTCACCCAAACTCTCTCTCTCTCTCTCTAACGGTGGGCGGCGGCAGGGGGGTCTCGTCCTCTCCTCTCTCTCTCTAACGGCTCTACTACTCACCCCATAAATGGAACCACCTCGCGACGATCCACTACCGGCGCCGACGGAGACAAATCAGGATCAGGTATTTTATTTGTTGTTATTTTTTTCTACTTTGTTCTACTTTATTTACAAACTGATTTGTTCTACTTTTTGTTCTGCTTCGTTTTTTTTTTTGTTGAATTTGTTCTACTTTGTAAACAAACTGATTTGATTTGTTCGTTTTTGTATTAAATGAAATCAGACTAATTTTATTAGACTAATTTTATTAGACTAATTTTGTTAGACTAATTTTGTATTAAATGATGTTCTACTTTGTTGAATTTGTTCTACTTTGTAAACAAACTGATTTGATTTGTTCGTTTTTGTATTAAATGAAATCAGACTAATTTTGTTAGACTAATTTTGTATTAAATGAAATCAGATGATGTTCATTATGTATAAATGAAATCAGACTTATTTTTTTTAACAATAAGAATATTAAGATTATGTTCATGTTTAAAGGTTAGTAAACAAAAACTGCGTATGTTTTTTTTTTTTTCATGTAGTTTTCTATTTTTTGTGTTACTTCTATTTTTTTAGAAAGTTAGCAACTGCTTTTGTTACTTTTATTTTTTTTTTTCATTGCAAATTTTTTCTGTTCGACTAAATTCTTTTCTTTTCTGTGCAAATTTTTTTTCCTGTCCAAAATGTCGTCTTAGCAAAAAAAAAAAATTCTACTCTTAATTTCAATTTAACTACCTATTTCTGATTTTTTTTTTAAAATCTCGTTGTGTTGCTTAGATTGATGGAACAAGTGGAGGTCAAGCAAATGCTACAATACATGCTGGGTCTCCGAGGAAACCCCCTTCTCCTACCAATCCTTCATCACCGCACAAATAAAAAAATGCATCATCGGTATGGTATCATTTCCACAAAAATAATGATCCTAAAAAACCTAGGGCTATTTGTAACTATTGTGGCGTTTCTTACGCATGCGATTCTAAAAAAAATGGCACTAAGAATATGAAAAATCATACCCCTTTTTGTAAGAATTATCCTTATAATAAGGATAAGCTAGATGAAAAGGGACAACAAACACTTGCTTTTGTGCCAAAAAAAGAAACGTATGGAAGCGATCCAACTCCAAACCTTGTTGCTATACCATTTAATGCGGACGCATGTAGGCATGGACTTGCCGAGATGCTAATAATTGATGAGCTACCATTTAAGTTTGTTGAAAATGAGGGCTTTAGGAGGTTTATGGCCCTCGCACAACCAAAGCTAACAATCCCTAGTCGTAAAACGATTGCACATGATTGCCTAAACATATATGTGGATATGAAGAAAAGGTTAAAAAAAGAATTGAAGGGTCAAAAGATTTGCTTAACCACGAATACATGGACATCGATACAAAATGTGAATTATATGTGTCTCACTGCGCACTACGTTGATAAGGAATGGAAACTCCAAATTTTTTTTTTAAACTTTTGTCAAGTCCAAAGTCACAAGGGTGAAGTGATTGGGCAAGTTGTTGAGGATTGTTTAATTGGATGGGGGATTCATAGCATTTTCACCCTCACGGTAGACAATGCTAGTTCCAACAATGGTACCATTAATTATTTGAGGAGAAGCACAAAAGATTGGAATGGTACCATTTTAGATCATGAGTATTTGCACATGAGATGTTGTGCACATATTCTTAATCTCATTGTTGGGGATGGTTTAAAGGAGATGGATGAATCAATTGCAAAAGTGCGTCGGGCCGTGAAGTATGTGAAATCATCACCATCTAGATTGGTAAGATTTAAAAAATGTTGTGAGAAGCAAAAGATAGAATCTAATAGTTTGTTATGTCTTGATGTTCCAACGAGATGGAACTCGACATATATGATGTTGGAGACGGCAAACAAATTTGAAAAAGCATTCAAACGAATGGAGACCGATGATGGTGATTACTTGCCTTACTTTGGTGTAGAGGATGACATTGATGGAGGTGGGAGAGCGTTAGGGGGAAAGAGGTCGGGACCTCCTAATAGTGAGGATTGGGAGAAATCAAATACTTTTGTGAGATTTCTTAAAATGTTTTATAATGCAACATTAAAGTTTTCGGGTTCGTTGTATGTTACTTCCAATTCTTTTTTTCACGAACTCGTCATTATACAAAGCAAATTGTCGCATTTGAAAAATCATGGTTATTACTTCCTATCATCAATGGCCGAGAATATGCAAGCAAAATTTGAAAAATATTGGAATGTGGAGAAAATTAACTTCTTGTTATTTGTTGCAATTGTTCTTGATCCACGATACAAGTTAAAGTATGTTGAGTTTTGCTTTAGTGAGTTATATGGAAGTGTTATGGGAATTGAGTTATCAAGAAGGGTTAAAGATGTACTAATTCGTTTATTTAATTGGTACGATGGTCATAATTCATCACGCCCGTTTCCAAACAATGTTAATCAATCGAGAAATGGGGTGGGGGTTGATGACGATGAGGATGGTCGTGCATTTTTAACATCCCAATTTAAAAGGCATTTAGAGGCGGAAGATAATTTTGGGGCTAAATCGGAGGTTGAGAAGTATTTGTTGGAAGCATGTGAAGAGGAAAATACCAAGTTTGATGTTCTTAGTTGGTGGAAAAACAATCAAACTAAGTACCAAGTCCTATCTCTTGTATCACGGGATGTATTGGCTATTCCCGTATCTACCGTTGCCTCGGAATCTGCATTTAGTACGGGTGGTCGTTTGCTTGATCCTTTTCATAGCTCATTGGCACCTAAGACGGTAGAAGCACTTGTTTGTTCACAAAATTGGCTAAAGTCTTCATATAAACCCATCAATGTTCGAGATGCCATGGATGAAATTCAAGAATTGGAAAACCTTGATGCGGGTAATTATTAATTTATTACATTTCTATTATTTAAATGTTTCTTACTTTTTTCATTACCATTATTTACTAATTGATTTTTGTATTGTTTTTGCTAGAAATTTTGGGAGAAGAATTCAAGTCATCCAGTTCAACTATTGTGGTGGATTGAGGCACCATTTGGAGTCGAGGAATACAACTTTCTTTTTATACTTTTGCTGTTTTTTTATTTTAATTCTGTGGGATTTCTATGTAATATTGAATTTAAGTTTGCTCGTGGACATGTAATATTTTAATTATTTAGATTAATGCACAATTTGGGCTGTTTTTTGGATGTTTTAAGGGCTGTTTCGTCGGGAAAAAATAGTCCCGCTTGGTCGGCACTTAACTGTTTGTTCCGGAAAACAGCCCTGTTTGTTCAAAACAGCAACACTTGAAAAAATAGCCCTGTTTGTTTGAAAAAAATTGCCCTGTTTGTTCTGAAAAAAACAGCACTTATAAATTGCCCTTTTTGTTCGAAAAAAACAGCACTTGAAAAAATGCACATGATGTGGAAAAAACAGCACTTAAAAATGCACAAGATATTGAAAAATCAGCACTTAAAAATGCACATGATGTGGAAAAAACAACACTTAAAAATTGTAAAAAAAATAGCACTTGCTTGTTCCTAAAAACAACACTTCATTTTTTTTTAAAAGTTCAAAACATCACTTTATTATTCCAAACAAGCACTCTTAGAGTTGTTGCAAACAACCCTTAAAATTATTTCAACCCTATAATAAGCAGTATATGAAATTTTATGTTTAGAAAAATCATCTAATATATAAAATGTGGACCGATTTTTTAACCGAACCGAACCGAAACCGAAACCGAAATTAACCTAGACCGATAAAATATGTTAACCGAATTATTCGGTCCAAATTCGATCTAACAATATATAGGACCGAATAATTCGGTCCGGTCCTAAAATTGACTAAAACCCGGACCGGACCGGACCGCGCCTACCCCTACTAAAAATTATGATGCAGCTACTATATAATTAATAAATGAGACTCACAGAAATCCATTAATAATTTCAATTCTAAAGTTGTAGTAGAGTTATAAATTTTTAGCATACCAAAGAAAACAATTTATGATGTCACATCTCCGCATAAAAAAGATGACGTTGTCCCGTATGGGCTATTTCTTCGTAATTGCAGATGGTGGGCCACACATAACAGTACTTTTCATGAATATATAGAGTATACATCCACAGCAAGGTTTTGAGACCAAAATACTAAAATGTTGTCAAGGTCGCGGTCGTTTATCCGGTCCGTGGCCACCACAGTGAAATGGTTCCTCTTTTCGTTACTCTACTCCCAGTTCACCATCGTGGTGGAACCTCATTGTGGACTCAGTTGCAACGAAGTCTATGACGCCGCTGAGATATACCTCCGCACCAAAATCAGTCCCTCCACCAAGCGATGTAGAGTTCACAAAACCTCACGACAAAAGACCATCAACACCAGAATGGAACCCAACACAGATGGATACCTACCAAGGCTGCCGTCTAAAATGGAAACTCGTGGGAGTCCAGTACCCAGAAAACGGCAAAAGATTCTTTGAACTCTCTTTCAACAACAAGTTCCTGCACAAAGTACAAAACGAGTACCTTCCTTTGGTGTTGGCTATATCCAAGGAGATCATGGACAAGAACAAAATGGTAAAGCTTTATTCACACACCTACGATGATGACGCTGGTAGTGGAGGGAGGGGATGGGGAGGAGGTGGGTAAGGGTTGGAAAAGAGGCTACTTGTTATTTGGTCCTCCTGGTACTGGTAAATCCAGTTTGATAGCTGCCATGGCCAATTTTCTCAAATTTGATATTTATGATGTGGACCTTACCAGTATCCGCTCTAACTCAGCCTTCAGGAGAACACTGGTGTCCACCACTAATCGCTCTATTATTGTAATTGAAGACATAGATTGCAGTCCGAAGACCCAAGATAGGAGATCAATTCACCAACGAATTTCTTACTGTAATCAGGATATTTATTGATTTCCACAATACGCTATATGTATGTCTATAATACTAATTAAAATGTTGTGATTTTTTCTAGTGGACGTTGTCAGGTCTGTTGAACTTTATGGATGGGTTATGGTCGAGCTGTGGAGATGAGCGAGTGATTGTGTTCACCACCAACCATAAGGACAATCTTGACCCAGCTCTTTTGCCTCCTGGAAGAATGGATATGCACATTCATGTCTTATTGTACCAGTCACGGATTTAGAACACTGGCTAAGACATACCTTGGCATCACAGATAGTGATCATTTTGGGGAGATAGAAGAGCTAATAGCAAATGTAAATGTAGAGGTCACTCCTGCAGAAATTACGGGGGAGTTAATGAAAAGTGAGGATGTTGATACTGCTCTCCGTTTCCTTATTGATTTTCTCAAGAATAAAAAGATGAAAGCCAGTGATACTAAGGAAGAACAAAACAGTGGGCTTGACCTTCAAGTCGCGGAAGAGCTTAACCCACAAAACAACGGAAGTCTAAAATAATCTATGGTTATGCTTTGTTATTTTGCCAGTAGAGTTAAAACTTGGGAGATGGTGAACTCTGACCTGATTGTTACCCCGCATGTTCTTTTAGTCTTTTTTTTTTTAATATCTAATCATGTTCTTTTAGTCTAATACCCTTATTCCTGTTTTGCTTTCTAATGCTTAGGGGTGTGTTTGCGTCTGTTCGGAATAGGGTGTTGGGAAATTTTTTCAAAGTTTTTGGAATTTTAAAATTCTTTCCAAAATTGAAAAAATCAATTTTGGAAAATCAATTTCTTTTCCATGTTGGCGACTTCAAAATATTCGGAATTTTTGGATATTTTTCATTCTAAAAAAATTAGGAAAAATCGGAACTATTAGTTTTATCTTTTTCGGATAATATCGGAAATACAAAATTATCAATTTTATCTTTTTTATCCCCCTTTTTTGGGGGGGTGGGGGGGTGGAGGTAGTCTTTATTTCTATACAAATGTCAATTTCAAGCAATATTAAGTATTGATGCTAAGCTTAAAAGTTGAACCTGGTAAGATCAAGTGAGAAGTGTACATTATTATGAGAAAAAATAGCAAAGAATAACACCAATGTTAGTAAGCATACAAGGAAAACACTTAAGTTATTTTGTCTATGATTCCATGAATATTCCAATCATAAATTGCAATTATTTACAGAGTTATACAGTTACCGCAAGATGCAGGCAATATGCGATGACTATACTGTGTTTCAATGAGAAAAGATGGATGAAGTCTTTGATGGCAAGGTAAGTCAATTGAAGGCTCATATATGTTTAACAAATAGAGCTACAAAACAGTGTTTAATAGATCGGAGAGGAATGAGACCATACCTGATTGAGTGAGATGAATTAGAAATGAAAGGATTCAGTAATGAGAGCGACGTGGTCTTTCTTATTAGTTTAGAAATGAGAAAAGAATGGGGTAAAAGAGCCTTTATATAGGTGAAAATTAAGGGTTGAGAATATTTTAAATGAATGAGTGGGATTGTTTTAAATGAAGGGTGAGATTATTAGGAAATGTGATGAGTAAATATTATTAAAATGAATAAAAATATTATTATTTTGGAAAATATTTTGGATAAATCGGATCGACATGATATCGGAATTTTCGGAACGGAAAATCGGAAATTCAAAAATTTATATTTGATTTCCAATTCCATTCCAATTTATATCGAAAAAGTCAAAAATCGGAAAAATTCGGATCGAAAAAATTAAAATGGTGCCAAAATTAGAAAACTTAGGATTAGAAATCGAAAAATTTGGAAGTTCGGAAATAATTGACACCCCTAGTAATGCTCGTCCTTTGGCCACGTATGCCCTAATGTTGTTTACGTAATAAACAAAAAAACAATTTGTTTTGATATTTTTTTAGTGGCTTTTTTAATGGAGTAATATTAGGTAGTCTTTTTTCATAATCATTTTTTATTATTCGACTCTTGTGTCAAACACATATTCCCTCACATGGGTTATTGATCTCTAATAGCAGTTTTACGTGATGTACCAGTAATGCCCTTGTCATACTTCCCGTTCTCGGATGAGCCGGGACTGCTAAGGCTCTGTCCTGTGCTATAGGCCGAGACGAGATTGGGTAGTTGTTTGAGATTAATGCAGTCCTCTCTAATTGAGGTTAGTGGGTTACCATACTGGTGATCTCTGGGGATGACACTGATGTTTGCCGAGAGGAAATTGTTCCCTGTTCATGAGGCAAGACTTGAGATTGGCTGGTCGCCTGAACGAGTCTCCCTTGGAACGAGACTGCTCACAAGGGCTTAGGTAGATAATGGACCTCTTCGAGGAATATCTATTATGATTGCTTTCTCTAGGGCATTGTTTGGATGAGACCTCACTTATGTATATCAATCACCCATGGACTTTAGCCTTGGATGTCAGTAGGAGGCTGCAGTTTGAGTATGTTATGGTTCTCTCGTTTCGCCTTAGTACACAACTCATAGGTCATATTCGAAGGTAACCATAATTCAAATTAGGTGCAACGACCATATCATGCTCACCTGTTGGGTCACATCTCACTTATGAGAAATGGTACAACTGTCGTCTATTGGTGGGCTTTGTTAGTGGCAGAACATCTTACTAAATGACCTTGATCCACGTGCGTGAAGCAAGAAGTCATTCTTTAGCTTTTGGGATAGTGCCTAATGATCTTGCTCGTTCAGATTTTGTGTTAGGCTTCTTTAGACGGAAAATCACCCCCAAGCTTGTTCACATGATAACTTATATGTTGTTCTATATAGTCATGAATCTAGGAACTTTTGCTTGCATTGTATTATTTAGACTACGTACCGGAACTAATAACATTCGAGATTATGAAGGATTATACACGAAATATCCATTTTTGGCTCTCTCTTTAGCCCTACGTCTCTTATCCCTAGGAGGTCTTCCTCCACTAGTAGTTTTTTTTTAAAAAACTCTATTTATTCTAGTGTGGATGGTATCTTCTAAACGCATAACAAAAAACACTTCGTCTTTCCCTTTCTAAGCTTTCTGCCTCTGGTTACTTCCGACTTCCCTTCTTTCGGTGTGGTTTGTGCTTTTCATGTTACCCCTCTTCCTTCCATGTACTATTCATCCTCTCTTTCCATTCCTTTCAAGATTTAATTTAGGATTCTGTATGTTTTTCAATTTTCATTGGGTATTGAGTTACTCTCGAGAATGTTTTGCGGTGGTTCCACCCCTTGTGGTGGTATTAGCGGGGTAATTTCCACTTTCTAGGAGTCTAGGAGCCAATTTAGTAGGATATTTGAAATATCAGCGAGGTTTGGGTTAGTCTTTAAGTATTCTGACATCTTCTTCGACTGAGGTCGCCTTAAATCGGGCTTCAGTGTTCTTGGTGCTCTCATTTCAAACCATACCATTCACGTGTTTGATCTTTCACCCTTATAATCTTTAGCTGTTAGGAGTTTGTTGATGTACCGTTGCCTGTACGAGGCTTGGTCAGAGTTGCGGTACCTCTGTAGTTGTATCCATCGGGAGGTGGAAGAGGTTGAGGCTCGTCTTAACCGACTAAGGTCTCCTATATCTTTAACTCTGACACCTTTAGCTATAGAAAAACATTTTATTCTCTTAACCTATCCTTCTCAATATGAGACCACACTTCAAACCCCAATTGTGATTTCCTTTAGTAGTGGTTCAATATCATCTTCCTCTAAGGGTTATATCCCCTAAGAGCATTTGGGTCTTTTTGATAACCGAGTAATTTCTGATGCTGAATCTTTCGAGGAGACCATCAAGGTGATTGTGGCTCACTGAGGCGAAGCCGAGATGGTAGACTATGACGAGTCTAGCACCAAGAGACATCACAACTATAATACACCATCCTTAATTTTTTTTTTAATGATAATCGAAATATTATATTCAAAGAAAAATTTGAGTAATAAATACATAAAGGGATTACGATAAATGACACGAAAAGTGGCGCATTATGAAAACTAATTAAGGAGAAAAATTCCCACGTCGCATGGTTCACTTGGATGTGTATTTTAGTTCCAATAATCCTAGTATGTATGTTGATTATGTTTGACGTAAAAATACTAATGAATGATCATGACACGGTCATGGTTAATAATGCGGTAATTTGGGCGGTACGCGATGCGTATGATAGGCAACTTTGCATTTCACCGTCCTTTATTGCAGTCGTGATGAGCTGGCGAGGACAAATGCTGAGCTAGAGGCGAGCTTAAAAGTTACTAGTGCTACTCAGAAATATTCTGATCTTGCCTTGGCTGGAGCTATGAAAGGGCAGGAAGCAGCGTCTAAAGAGTTAGAAGAGCTGAGGAGTCCTATAACATAGTTTGTACGAGCAAGCTAGCGATGGTTGAGGAGAATAAAGATCTTGTTGAGAAGATAAAAAAGCTAGAATATGAGGCCGCCACCATAAAGGAGAGATCTTACAATGATGGGTGGCTTGCGGTATATGAGGTTGCTGAGGCTCAAATCGACTACATTAGTCGGTTTAACTTCAAGAAAGGTTGGGATTGGGCTTTGCTTACTACCGAGGTGGATGTTGATTCCCCTATGTTTGATAAGCACGACCCTGGTCCGAAACCTATTATAGAGGGCATGCCTCCTCCTGCTACCAATGAAGGTGTTCTAGCTGTTCCAACTACTACTGATGATGCTCCCATCGATCAGGGGCTAGTGGCTATTCCATCCGAGGGAGGTGCAAATAAAGTTGATGTAGACAAGAGGAAGCATCCAGCATCCTCAGAGCAGTCTGAGGTTACCAACTAGTCTTTTTAGGGGGCCCTTATATCTTTTGTGTGTTTCTATTTTTCTCCTTTTCTCTCTGATGTAGTTTTACTTAAACTATTTTGGTTTTAATGAAATAAAGTTCTGTTCCTTTTTATATACTGATTTATTTATTCTCGATGCTTGTATAATTTGTAGCTTATCGATCTTGAGGAATATATCCCGACTACTTCTCGTCTAGGCCAAATCCTTGGTACTAATGGGAGCAACCAAGTTCGTCGTGCCTTTATAAAAATTTGCAAGTCTCTGCGATCAAGGAACCAGGATTATAAGGACTAGTCTGAGCTGGTCTCCAAGTTGAAATATAGGCATGAGGAGATGAGTGAGATTGGCGCCTCTGTTCAAGAAGAGGTCAATGCTCTTAAAGCGAAGCTCCTAGAAGCGTCTGAAATTAACTTGGTTGGCAAGATGCTCCAACAAGAAAATGATACATTGAAATACGAGCTATCCCTCTAGAGGGATAATGCACCGAGCGCAGTTCCGTTGCTTACCCAAGGTTCTTCAATATTAACGACACGGCGAGCTGGAAACCTTCCCAGCTGTTCTTAGCATGTGAGGGAGAATGCGCTAAGCACAGTCCCATTGCTTACGCCTGGTTCTTCATCTTCGGTGATATAGCGAGCTGGAAACCTCAGCAATTCTCATAGGGAGATTACCGAGCTAAAAGGGCATGTTACTCAAGCGTATGTGATTGCGGTCGGGCTTCAGCGAGATATTTGTAGATTGAGACAATTTTTTAAGAATGGTCCTCGGCAGGCATGGGCGGATGGCTATGACAAGGGTTGGATTGATGCTCCAACGAAGTTGAAGGAGGTCGACGAGTTAGCTTACATAAGAGGGTGGCTAAGTGACCTCAGGGAGTTACAAGTTCCCAAGAACTTTGCTCTCTAGTATAGGCATGAAATCTCCCCCTCAACTTTGATGTCGAACCCATTCAGAAGGGATGATCGCTGGATTCCTATAGATGCGATCCCACGACAACTCCTAGAGCCGAGTTTAGACGAGGTCGAGGAGGAATTCTCTCCTCACCCAGATCATGGCCGAAGAGCGTGAGTAGATGACTACCTCGCTCAACGGCCTGGTCCACACTAGGTTTTGAATCACTTAGCATATGTAACTCTTTGTACATGAAGTGATGTAGTAAAATATTTATGTTTTGGGCAATTTTCCGACTAAACATGTGTTGTGTTATTTTTTACTTGGTTGATCTCTTCTTCAGTTATCTTAGGCTCTTCTAGCTGACTAGATCTGACTTTGGTAGAGTTGTTTGCCGAGTGAGTATCCCCCCAGTCCAGTATGCTTTAAGTGTACCATTCTGCCTTACTTTACCTTTTAGGTCGTGTCGTCACACTGCCTTAGGCCTAAGTGAGGTAATGGAGAGGATACACCTGGTATCGGATATTTATATCCAAGCAGGATTTTTAGGCCAGACAATGTTGGCGACCAACCTGGGTTGGCCATGTTGCCTAAGGGCCCCCCTATAGGGCTTCATATATTGCAAGGGGCAATCTAGGAGGTCATTCATGTTAATAGACAAATGCCTGAGGAGGGTTATTACATATCGACCCTACTATTTTAACCAATAAGTTTCTTGTGATCTTAGTTTTGAATGTTAAGAAGGGAGCCTGTAGCTTGGAAAGGGTGGATATACTATAATGTAGTTGAGAGAACTAACACTTCATAAAATGTCAATGCCAAACAAATCTTATTAATCAAAGAAGTATTGAAAATTCAACATTAAGTTTGCAAAAAAAATAAATTTAGAAATGGAATTTATTCAAGTTGGCTGCATTCCAAGCTCTTGGTATCTCCCTACCCTCCAGCGTTTCTAAGTGGTAGGCTCCCTGTAAGAAGTCTCTTATCACCTTGAATGGTCCCTCCCAGTTTGGTCCTAGATTTCCATCCGATGGTTTCACTGTGTTGCCAAGAACTTTTCTCAGGACGTAGTCCCTAACTTGCAATGATCTTGGATTGACTTTTTTATTGTAGTGCTTTACTAGTTGTTGCTGGTAGGCTGCTAGCTTCACTAGAGCCAATTCCCTTCGCTCGTCGGCTAAGTCAAGTTCAGCGAGCAGTGTTGCATCGTTTTGTCCTTGGTCGATCAGAGTGAACCTCATGGAAGGGAGGCCAACTTCTAAGGGGATAATTGCCTCCATCCCGTAGGTGAGTGAGAATGGTGTCTCTCTAGTTTCTTTCCTTGGGGTGGTGCAGTAAGCCCATAGGATATGGGGTAGTTCGTTTACCCATGCTACCTTGTCTCACTGTAAACACTTTTTTAATCCATCGATCACCATTTTATTGGAAGCCTAAGCCTGTCTATTTCTCTGAGGGTATGCCACCGAGAAGAAGTAGTGCCCGATCCCATGGTCACTGCAGAAACCTTGGAAGAGGTCACTCTCGAACTGGGTTTCGTTGTCAGTGATGATATTCCTAGGGATCCCAAAGTGAGTGACAATGTTTATCCATATGAATCTTATCATGTCTGTGTCTCTAATGTTTGCTAATGGCTCTGCCTCTATCCTGTTGGTGAAGTAATCTGTTGCGACTAACAGATACTTACAATTAATGTTTGCAATTGAAAGAGGGACCATAATGTCCATACCCCATTGGACGAAGGGGCATGGGATAGTAAGTGACTTTAGGTCACTAGCTGGCTGGTGAACCATAGGTGTGTGAAGTTTGCACTTTTCGCACTTTCGAGCATAGATTCCAGCATCCTTCTGCATGTACGTCCACCAGAACCCTTCTTTCATTGCTCGAAAAACTAGTGACCTGCCCCCAATATGAGTCCCATAGATTCCCTCATGGAGTTCATGCAGGACTCGCTCGACGTCCTTTGGATGAACGCACTGGAGGTAAAGGCCATTGAAAGATCTCTTGTACATCTTGCCCTCGGGAGATAAGTGAAAGCGAGAAACTTTGACTCTTATCTGATGAGTGATCTTCTTATCTGTTGGTATTAAACCATCTTTCAAATAATCTATTATGGGATCCATCCAACTTGGGGGTTGTCTCGATCTGGAGAAAATAGTTTATGTTCGGCAGTTCGTTGATCTGGTGATACTTGGCTGGGCAAGAAAATCGATCTGAATTATCCTCTTCAAGTCGGAGTCAATTACTGAGCTTAAGACTGCTAGGGCATCGACATGACTGTTCTGTCCCCTGGGAAATAGTCGGACGCTGATGTGCTCAAAGTTGTCCATCAATCCTTTCATAGTGGCGAGATAGGATGATATCCTCTCATCTCTTACGTTAAAATCTCCGCTTATCGGGTTGGAGACTAACTGTGAGTCACCAAAAACTTAGAGTCGCTTCGCTCCTTATGTTCACGCTTTTTATAGGCCCGCGATCAGTGCCTCATACCCTGCTTTGTTATTGGATTCTTTAAATCCAAGCCATATTCCTTGCTTGGGTATTGTATCTTTAGGGGTAACCAGCATGATGCCCACACCTTCCCCTCTAGAATTGGAGGCTCCATCAACGTATAGTCTCCAGACGCCTGATGATGGGGGAACTTCCTTCTGATGACCAGTCTGGGGCTGGTCGTAAGGCTATTCTCCAATAAACTCCGCGATGAAATCGGTGAGGACCTTCCCTTTGATGGCAGTCCTTAGTTGGAGCTGAATGTAAAATTGCCCGAGCTTGACCGACCACTTTAATAATCTACCTGAAAGGTCTAATTTCCTCAGGACAGCTTTAAGAGGGTGGGATGTAAGTACGACGATGGAGTGGGCATCGAAATAGTGTTTTAATTTTCTCGAGGATACTACTAGCATAAAGGCAATCTTTTCTAGTGGTAGGTATCATTGTTCGTCATCCAAAAGAGTCTTTGTCACGTAATAGACTGGGTATTGGATCCCTTTTTCTTCACTTAACAGTGCAGAACTTACAACATTACAGGATACTGCAAGGTAAAGGTATAGAGAATCATTATTTTGAGGGATTACGAGCAAATGAAGTTTGCTAAGGTAAGCTTTGATCCATTCTAATGCCCTCGAGTAATCCTCATTCCACTCCACATCCTTTATTTTCTTCAATAACTGGAAGAATGGTTGGCACCTTTCGGAATACTTTGAGATGAACCGATTTAAGACGGCGAGCATTCCCTTTAGATTCTACACGTCTCTTATTGTTTGGGGGGGGGGGGGGCTGCACCATGTTGATAGCATCAATCTGGTCTAGGCTGGCTTCAATACCTCTCTTGCTAACCAAGTACCCAAGGAATTTTTCGTACTGGACATCGAAGGAACACTTACTCGCATTGAGCTTCATTCGGTACTTCCTGAGAATTTCAAAGATCCTTGTTAGGTCAGAGAGGTGGTCATCTTTGAGCATCCTCTTGATGAGCATGCCATCGATGTAGACCTCCATAGTTCTTCCCATTTGGTTTTTGAACATCTTGGTGACCAACCACTGGTAAGTTGTTCCTGCATTTTTTAGCCCAAATGGCATAACCTTATAGTAATATAACCCAACTACGGTTATAAATGTTGTTTTGTCTTGATCCGGCTCATGCAAAGGGATCTGGTGATATTTAGATTATGGGTCCAGGAACCACATCCTTTCATGTGCTCCTATGGCATCCACCAGATAATCGATATTTGGGAGGGGGAAGCTGTCTTTAGGGCATGCTTTGTTGAGATTGGTGAAGTCGATGCAGGCTTTCCACTTTTCGTTACTCTTGGGGACAACCACTGGGTTGGATAGCCACTTGGGGAATTTAACTTCCCGTATGGATCATGTGTCTAGTAGTTTTTCAACTTCCTTTTACACTGCCTTTACTTTATTTGGAGAATTTTGCCGAGCTTTTTGTGCTTTTGGCTTAAAAGATGGATCGACGTGCAGTTAATGATAAGTGATGTTAGGATCAATCCCGGGCAGCTCGTAAAGTTCCCATGTAAATATATCTAAGTTACTCCGAAGTAGGGTGACCAACTCCCTCTTTTTGCAGTCGGTGAGTGAGATTTAGACTAAGAACCTTCTTTCATTCGAGCTACTACTGGTTGTGACTTCCTCGAGGTCCTTGATGACTCTTTCAGAGGGGAGGATCATAGTCTCCTACACTTATGGTCTCCCATATTTTAGTTGCTTTTTTGAGGGCATTAACCTCTCTTGTTCCTCATTCTTGCTTATAACTTCTTCGACCTTCTTCTCTGGTTTGGGACGGATGGACGCTATAAAGAACTTTCTTCTCATCGCCTGATCTCTATGGATCTCCGCCACTCCTCGTTCAGTCACACATTTGAGCTTATGATGGTAGGTGGATGGGACGACCTTCATCGCGTGCAGCTATCCTCTGCCGAGGATTGCCTACTAGGTTGAATCAATGTCGACCACGAGAAATTTAATCATTTTTAAGATGTTTCCTGCCCTTACTGGAAGGACGATCTTTCCTAAGGGGATGGTTATCTTTCCAGCGAAGCCAACTAAAGGAACGGTGGCTTCCTTTAGGTTAGCGACACTTAATTTCAGCTTCCTAAACAGGTCGAGATGCATTAATTTAAATGAGATACCTTGGTCGATGAGTAACCTGTCGATGTCATAGTTATCTATCCCGAGTGTAATGATCAGTGCATCATGATGTGGTGTTCTTACTCCCACTAGTTCCTCATCTGTGAACACAATATGCTTACTGTAGTTGACATCTTCTACTCGTCGACGCTTTCCAACATGTTTTTTGGATGGATCGTTATGAAAATCTTGCATTACTGTTGTAAGCCTTTTCACTTCCATACGATCCGCATTGCCTTGAATTTATTTGAGGTCGAATGCCCCATAGATTACTGCGAACTCATGGCCGATGTCTTCCTCGAGCACGTTATTGGGCCTCTGATTTCCATTGAAAGCTACTTTCTCTGCCCTTTTCTCCATGAATTCACTCAAGTGTCCAGCTTGAGCTAACTCTTCAAGGTGGGATTTTAGGGCTTTGTAGTGCTCGGTTTTGTGCCTGTCCTCCTTGTTGAAAGCACATCTTAGTGCGTTGTTCTTCTTGGAAGGGTTTCCACCCATTTTTTTGGGCCACTTAACGAACGGTTCGCCTTTGATCTTTTCCAGAATCTTGTAGATCGGTTCCCTAAAAACTGTGTTTACTGCTTGAAATGCCTTAGAGGCATCACTCTTACTCCCATTCTTAGGTCCATTCTTTCCCCCATTCTTACTCCCTTTCTTTTGACCCTCATTCTTGTCGTCCCCCTTACCGGCAACCTTAGCGTAACCATTTTCTCTTGTACTGAGATGGGTCACATCTTTGACTTTGGAATATTTTTCAATACGATCCATTAAGTCATCGATGGTTGTGGCCTCCTTATTAGTTAGGGACTGGTGCAAGATGCAGGAGCTAGGTAAAACCAATGTGAAAGGATGCAATGATGACCTTCTCCGAGCAGTCCTCGACCTCGTTGAATAGCTCCCAATACCTCTTCGCGTAGTCTCTGAGGTTCTCCTGGGGCTTTTTTTCATTGTCAACAAAGAATCCATCCTCTTCAGATGGGAGCTACTGGTAATTAAGCGAGCTGTGAAGAACTCTGCCAGGGCTCGAAGTTCATAATAGATCTATGTGGGAGTTTCTCAAACCACTTTTGGGCCACGTCATGCAATCTTGAAGGGACAATATGGAACATCAAAGAGTCCTTATGGTTCGAAAGAGTCATGGCTTACCTATACTGTCTGACATGGTCGATGGGATCAGTCTTTCCATCGTAGATTTTGAACTCGGGCATTAAAAATTTCTTGGGGGCCTCTTGTTCTTCTATTGTCCTTGAAAAAGGGGACTTCACATGGGTCTTGAGAGCTCTCCTGGATAGCTCTCTTATTGACCTAGCACCTCGATGTGATGGGTGTTGGTCAATCTCTCTCCAGACTAAGTTTCGTATATCATCGTTGTTTCGGCCTGGGCTCCTATGATGGCGATTTGGTTGCTTTTGCTCAGACTAGTCATCACTTGACCTATGTCCCTCAATTTTTTGAGACCCATGCCTCGATATCCCTCCTTGGCTGCGAGATCTGCTCGCCTGAGGGCTAGGAGTTCGATAATGACGTTATCTCATATTACGATGGAGTTCTCTCTCTATTCGCTCTAGTCGCCTCTTAAGGCGAGCATTTTTAGGCTTTCTTCTTGCGAGTAGCCTCCTCCTGCTCTTGGGTCCTGACCTCATAGGCATCGATCAACTTGGAAAATTATGTAGATCTAGTTGGACCCTGGCTTTCTTCTGAGGCTTGCCGTTCTAGGAGAAGCCTTGGGTTTGAGTGACGAATTTCAGATCTAACCCTATGAGGGATAGGTTACTCTTGAATATCCCCTGCTTGAGGGGAATTATTATTGTGGTCAAACATTTTAGGTTTTTGTTGGTGAAAGATTTCTTAAAGGAAGAACACCTTCTTCCCACAGACGGTGCCAATATGATGACAATTAATCTCAACACAAATTATAAGTCAATGCATTCACCAAAAAAACAAAGAACGAAAATAAGAACAATCATGATCACACACAACACAAGATGTACATGGTTCGATAAATTTCCTACGTCCACGGTGGTGCTCTCAGTTTCTATTTCTCTAGAGGAGTATTTTCGGATACATGCACTTTGCCCCACGATAGGGATACAATATATATAAGTGAACTTCGAAAAGTGGGGGTGTTGGGCACTCCCACATTTAGCCCACTATCCCTAGAATGTCTTGTGAGAGATTTTAGGAATAGGATGGGTCGTTGCTAACTAACTGTCTGTAAGGCTTTGGAGTTTGGGTCGGGCTTTCCCTATTTCCAATAGGGTTCAATCCGGCTACTTCTTTGGTCCAGTAGATCGATGAGGTACCCACAATAATAAAATTTGACTAGAAACATTATTTAGTTTGTTTCAGTGCACTTGATAATTAACGAACGAATCGGATTGGTTTGATCCTTTATTAACCCTTAAATCTGGGTCGGGGCGTTACACCAACACTTCATCTTATCAAGAAGGGGATCTTGAGAACAAAATTTATTATGTCTCAAAGGACGAGTTGGGGGGTGAGGTTGGGGATCATATTCATGTGATACAAAATGTGTGTGCAACGTGTGTACCTATGGCTAAAGTGAAAGTCAGTCGATCAAGTAATACCCGATAACTTGGGTTCGAATCCTGAGGGAATAGGATAATAAGTGTAACGATAATGACAAGGTATGATTTTAAATCTAGGTATCGACTCTCCGAAGAAACGAAAAGGTTATTTGATTTTGGGGAAAGATATAATTAACTACGAAAACTTAACTAGCAAGTGCAATGTTATTAGAAATAAAGAAAGAGCTAAAACTTTAATTTTTGAAAACTATTTGAAAAAGTGGAGCCAGGATCCAATCACCTGAACAATAGGGATTTTCGTTAGATACGAAATTCATGATAACTATATAATTAATTAAAAGAAAACATTAATTGAATGGAAGCACTAAATATGTGAGAATATTACTCCGCATAAGATTTAGTCAACAAGTAAATTAACACGAGTGACAATATTATTGAAACATACACCGTATCTTCAAACATTCCAGTTTCCTACAGCAAATGAAGTTAAGAGACCTACGATATTAGTCTCAACAAAAGTATCAAACCCTAATGTCAAATTTTATATTTATCATCCGTACCTAGGTCGGGTTCATGTTTCCCAACTCTCTAAAAGTCTAACCGAACATGATCATAATTATTAAGTATGAATTTATTGAATTTCATGTAGACATGATGAAAAAATAAAAAGAAATAAACATGAATTTAAAGTGACGGATAATGGGGAAAGTAAAGCATGCAACAAGAACCAAACTTGAATAAAAATCCGGAAACAATATAATCTTTTATTGAATTTGGAGTGCAAAAATATGTGAAAGTTAGTCCAAGAAGTTCTTAATCATATGATGCCTGGAAATTAATGATAATGATGAATAATAGCTCCTAATAGGTGTTTAATGGGGTTAAATGCCATTGAGAGAAGTCCCCATAAATTCAAACTCCTGTAGCTAAAATATCAAAAAACAAATAAAATTCTCGTCTTGGATCGAAACCATGCAGCGAACCGGCTCACATAGGTGACCGAACTGGTTCGGATTAAATTTCTGCCTAAGGATACCTTGTGTGCTCAATTTTCTCTTAATTATAACTTTGTCATTGGATTCCATTCTCAATTTCGAACATGCAAAACTTTCTAACCGTAACTCGAATTGGGATGCCGTTTCTTCTAGTATACTTGTGACTTCAAGCTCTTCAACTTTGCAGTTGGCTCCTCCTCTGATTTTTGGCTAAAAATTATAAAATTTCCCTTCACTTACCTTTCTTTCGATTCTTTCAACATTTAAATTTTTCTCTCTCTTCCTCTTGCACAAATTACGAATAAAACATGAGAAAAATACACAAAATAAGAAATAATCACCAAAAAAGGTTAGTAGCATAAATATGAGATAAATATGTGCTGAATACACTGTACGAGATCGTAAAAATATCAAAACTAAGGGGATAAATATGGAATATTTATGCCTTATCAAATCCCCCTAACATAAAACGTTGTTAGCCCCGAGAAATGTAAAAGAATGAAATTATGAGTCGAAATGAACTTCTAAACAACTAATGTGATAGGATACCTCTTTCGAGGGAAAGCAATTACATTTAGTTTATGCAACAAACCGTTAAACCCTTAGATTACCCTTGGAGGACAAATGGTGTCTCGTTAGGGTTCGCAATAAATTTACACACAAAATTCATTTTTGCACGACTCAAAGAAAAAATCAATATAATTAAAAATTGTACAATTTAAATTCCCAAAAAATATTCACAATAAATTTTTATTTGGTAATCTCAATTAATAGTGTACGTGTATGTGTGCGCACGATGCCAAAAATTAAATCTCTTTCTTCCACTAATTGATCATTACGTTACTTTTAAAAAAATGTTTTGATTCAATTTCTCATGGGATACTCACAAATAAAAAACTTGGATTGTAGTTATTTTCTCTCAGTGTGCGTGATATTAAGAGTAAATATAATCAGAAATGAGTTAACACACACAAATTAAAAGATGGAAATATTTATGGTAAAAAAGATTCATGAATAGATTATGGTCGTTGAAAAATGAAAAAATACCCTTATTTATTCCCAGCGTTTTGTCTCTGTATTATTTTTTTGAGTTGTAGCTCTCCACGTGGCAATTAATTTCATTATTTGGACCCAATTAGAACTTTTCGGGTTAAGGTATTTTGGGTAATAATGGTAGTGCTTGCAAATTTTGGAGTTGAAAAACTTTCTTACGATGTCCATTGGAACTTTTTTGGGCTTTTGCTCTTTTGCTCTTTTTCTCGTTTTCTCATTTTCTGTTATTTTTTCCGCTGTTTTTCATATTTTTCTATTTTTCTCATTTCAGTTTTTTTCCATTTTTTCTATTTTTTTCTGGACCAGTTTTATATATTGGGCGAACCTAATTGATGAATTTTCTAATTTTTACAACTCTGGGCTAATTTGATTTTTTGGGTTAATCAGACGAAAAGAAATATCATTTTTGGGCTCGATGTGGTTTGCAAAAGGATATTTTTATATCTTTCATGGCTAATATTTTTGGTTAAACAAACGATGGCCTAACTTCATATATCTGAATTACTAATCAAGTTACTATATGCATCTCAAAATGAATACAAATTTGAGGCATTTTTAGCTCGTTTTCAAATAATATTTCATTCATTTTCCGTAACCAATCAAACAAAAATTTAGAGATCATTAAAGACTTTTTATCGCTGAAGAGAACTTAAGAGTTAACTTTTAACTCAGATTGTTTTAATTACTCGAAAAAAAGGATGGGCTAAAAAATCTCACTTGGTTAAAAATCTCCACGTTTATTCGTTAAGTCGTCAATTTTCGTTCAATTTCTATTTTTGGTCAATTTCGGCATAGTGCATTAGATTTTTACAAATTGTTACTTCAAATAAAAATATAGTGATATTTTTGAAGATTTTAAATTCCAATTTTTATTTATTTTCAAGAAAAACATTTTTTTGACTTTTTGGGATTTTTCAATTTTTTTGATTTCTGACTTTTTTTTTATTTTTATTTTTGAGGGCATTTTAAAATTTGTGAAGTTTAAAAGACCCACGTGTATCCCCCTAACTTAGACTTTTTCATTGTCCTCAATCAAAATGACTAAAATCTAAATAAGAAAAGAAGAGTGAGAAAATACAAGAAACAAATATTAAAATGTAAGACCCGATAATAAACTCCTTAACTTCCATAAACAAGAGAGAATACATAGTTTTAAAAGATAAACCATACATAGAACTACATAATTAAAAGTAAAACTTCCACAATCGCCAATGGGAAAGGTCAGGGGAATTGGGGTCGCGGGCATATGGGTCGTAAAAGTAATCTAATATTTGCGTATTCAGACGCATACTCAAGCGGTTCATGTCCGCTTGAAGTCTCATCATCATGCTCATGTCCTTCCGGTAGTCACATCGATCATTATGACGATCATCTCAATACTCGGCCATGAAACCACCAAGGCTGGCTTCCAATTGATTCATACAGCTATTCATCACAACCATATTGAGTCCACTTTCAACAAAATTGGCCTCGTTTGTAAGGCCCTGACCCGGATTTATGGGTTACCCGTAGTTAACCCGACCCTACCCGAGCGTTAGGTGTGAAGTGTAATGAAACAACCTATATAATGTTTCTAGTCGAGTTTTATTTTAAGTAACATCTCACTTGTTTAACATGTAATTCCATTTTCAAAATAAACTACGCGAGGGACCAATGAGGAACACCCCGAAGTCTAAGCATACAGATATACTAACGTAAAATAAAATAAGTACTTACCTGTATAACACTCTCAAAATACGAAACCGCTCCAAACCTGTCGTAAAAAAGAGAGGGTACGAGCCAATGCACAGTGGGAATGTACAAATGCAACATAGAATCGAATAATAAAAAGGAGACTCTAGCACGTATTGCCCACGTGCACATGCAACTACCTTGTATACATGCATATATATACATATACTTAATGCATGAAATAATTTTACTTCCGAAAACGTTATTTATCTAGACTAATTTACCTTAATCTTATAAAATACTCCATTTTTATCATTTTATCGCATCTCGCTTTATTAAACACGCACATTTAAATACATGAATAACCACGCTTGGTTTGATCAAAAATCATTTCTTTACCGAAATTACCCTTTTCATTTTAACCAATACACATGAATGTTTTTGTTGAAAATCACCCTTTCAACACATGCGAACACCGTGTTAAAAAATAGACATTTAACCTTTGAAAATATTTTACAATACATTCTTGTTTTAATTATGGGTTTAACCATTTAGAGTACTTAGCCACCTCATTACCCACTTACTTTGCATTTTTCCTTACCTTATTGACACTAATCGATTACATATTTACTTTTCATTTTAACATTTACTGAAACATTTATTAATTCATTCAAGTCAGATTTTATCAACACATTTCACCACACAACTCATTTCTTGACATGTTACTTATTCCTTTATCTTTTCTCGTAATCTTTTAAATACTGCATACTTCAATGGGCTCCACACTGCCGGTTATATGCCTTATATACTCTAACTAGTTATTTTTGGTCTTTCACTCCAGGGCTACGGGATCTTCTTAATTATCCTGATGTCATCCGAGTTCCTTTCATGTTTTAACATTTTACAAATGTCCACATTATCCTTCTTTCCTTTTTTTTCCGGTCGAAGCCAAACCCAGGGTTTCACCCTAACTTATGTTACACTTGAAATTATCATTTCATATCCTTTACATTTTAACCTTGATTTTACTCTGAAAATCATATTCATTTAGGACCATTTTATGTAACACACTTTCCATCATTTTTCTTTTATAAAAATGTTTCACTTTAAGTAAAATTACCATTTTACCCATTTGTTTTCAAACTCGTCTTTTACTCCATTTTTGTAAGTGTTAATTTTCCCTTAAGTGTTTTAACCCCTTAACACCATTGGAGTAATATTCTTCTTAGTTAGAAACATCTTTATGTCATTACTTCCTTTCCAATTTCACAAATGTTAATCTTTACGACGTTATTAACTTATACAAACCAACTTTCCAATGTTTACCCATTAACACTTATTAAAAACCTTTATTAACCATTTTCCAACTTGTACATTTCTCTAGTTTCTTTATTCAAGAAATCTAATTACACTTAAAGACTACTTTTATATGAAAATGTCATTTCTCTTTATCAACACATGTAGTCTTGCAACTTTTTACTTATCATACTTCTAACCCACTTTTCACCCACTTTGACAACAAGAATTTTGATTTTTTTTTATTTCATGTTTAAACCCAACCAAATCATCTTTAAACTTGTTTATACACTTAATGCCAAAATACCACAAGTTTATATGCATGAAAAGGTTGATTTTAAACTTTAAAATTCTATTAAATGGGTTAAACATATTTTTCATTTTAAAAATTCATCGTACTTGCAAAAATACGTTTTCAAAGGATAAAGGACATTCAATTTCTTCAATCTCAACAAATGCCCATTTTTCATAAAATCTTCATTGCTGCAAGATACTTTAAAACATTATTTCACCAATAATTAATAAAGCAAATCATTATTCCCAAACATTTCATTTCATAAAATGTTTAACATCCATCTTTCTAGAAAATGCACCATTTTCATAAAATATCAACTTTTAGTATTCAAAATCTTGAAATATTTATCTATTCTTTATTTTCAACACATTTACATTTATTTCATAAAAATATTTATTATTTATTAAACATAATTTCATCATTTAATCAAATGCACACTACTCATGTAATCTAACTACAAGACTACAAATAATGAAATATAGAGTCTTAATATTAAGAGTAAGATTTTTCCACCTCTAAAGGATCCAATAATGGTAGAAATGTTAATTTAGGAGTAGAAACCCCCACCTACAAAGGTGGTCTCAAGGGGTTATCAAATGCATCACCAAAATGCTCCATTCAAGTTTCTAAGCAACATCCCTTCAAAACCCACTTCATACTCCATGAAAGTTCCATCTTGATCCCCAAAAATCCCCCAACACTTCTCCAAAATTAGTAGCGCTCCTCATCTATGGTGGAAATGGGTGTATAATATTCAAATATGAAGGAATATATAAAAAAAAATGCAGGGTAATGGTGTGGAGACGTGATAGTAGCCATGGTGGTCTTTGATGGCGGAAGAGTGCTAGAAGACAAAAATGGTGGAGGAGAACCACCTCTTTCACGCTCCCTCTCTCATTCCAATTTCCCAACACATAGTGACCCAAACACACCCTTATAAACCCCCCCAAAACCTTAAATTCTCATTTTCCCCAATATGGGCTAATCTGAGATGGACAACTAAAAACTCTAAGGGTGAGGAGTGTGACAACGCTCAAGGGAAAATAAGAATAAAATATTTTTGAGGCACGTCATTCGAACGACATGAGCCTCATTCAAACGACATGTCCATCTTGTTCGATGGATGGCTTCACGTGATCTTTGCATGACTTTCCACAGTTATATAGTGACTTCTCATTCGAAGATTGTTTGAGCCCTCATTCTCATGATATCATATCTCGCTTCTAACGACCCCTACTGTCGTTCGAATGATCCTTATTCCATTATTTTATTTATTCAATTTTTTACCCACAATTCTCTCACAATTCTCTCACAATCATCATTAACTCTTGTTCTTAATAATTTATATATAATTTAATTGAATTGTTGGAATAGGGTATTACATCTTAGTCTACTTCGACCTCATTATAGTTACCTTGGGCCTCCCTCTCTTGCCCTTATTCCCCATTCCTCGGCACTCTCCTCGTCTTTAGCTCCCTCCTCCATTTAAATTTCATCAAATATTGGTGTGGGAGGAGGTTGGGTACTCCTCATTTGTGTGGTGTTTCACTAAATAGAATTAGAATAATGGGCTTGGGCTCACGAGCTATGGAGCCCCGTACCGACATGATAGTCAGAGAAATGAGAAGTGATGAAACGAGTATATAGAACATACATTTTATTGGTGCCGTTATAGGATTCGTAAGTGATATCATTAAAGTAGTTGTGTGGGAGACTTATTTGTGCTTACTCGTGAAAAAGAAAGTAGAGGAATGTACCGTACCATAGACAAATTATCAAATCATTCTTTGTTGGAAGAATAATGCCTCACGTGATAAGATTGGCATAACGGGCACGCTCGGGGAGTTTCTCGGAGGGGAAAGTCTCCCATTACCAATAGGTCTCGGGTGCCCAATGACTTGGACATTGGAGTCGTGTGAGTGCCAGGCCAAACTATGGGTAAGTGGGATGCTTGTAAAATTTAACCTGTTTTTCCCACATTTTCTACCTTGTGATATTAAGAGTGAATGGAACTCTTTGTGCCGTTAACATAAGCCTCATAGTGGAATTTGTAGTCCTTAATTAGGTCTCCATAAAATATGCGGGCAACATCTTCATGGGCTTCAAGTGCGTCGTAAGCCAACCAATCGCACCACCCAAACTGAGAAAATAAATAAGTGACAATGGAGGGAAGTTACTCCCACTTGACTTTTCACTCCGTGAATACGCTGCGGGTGCTGCCAAAGTATTTGTTGACCCAATCCCTCTCTTTCACCAAACAAAAACTACCTTGGGCATCGTTTCCCTTAATTTCGCCCGAGCCGTATTTTGCAAAGGCGTTCTACTGGCCATGATGAAAATAGGAAAATGGGAAGACTTGTAGGAATTGTAGGAGATAAAATATAAATTTTTGGTGTTGGAGGAAGGGTAAAAGTGGGTTTTTATTTATAGGGGTGTGTGTGGGGTTGTGAAAGGGTGAGAAAATAAAAGGAGTTTTGATGGGAAATGGAGGGGGAAAGGAAAAATGAATGGTTTTTGGGTTGGAGGTAGGTGAAAAGGTTGGAATTTCGAATATGGAGGGAAGGGAAATAAATTGGAGGGGAGGGGAGGGGAGGGGAAAGGTTTGTAGAGAAATGAAATTTTTTTGGGGAAAATCACATGTTGGGAGAACCTCAAATCGAATCGGTTCAACCAGACTGAACCGGTTGGGTTCAGATTATTTCTAAACTAATGATTTTTTCACTTTTTTGCATTATGCTCGGGCCCGGGGGTAGGGTAACCTAAAAATTTCACCATGTTGATACTAAATTCATTAACGATGATGACTGAGGAAACCCAAAATTTTTTGCAATTTCAACTTCATCACTCCCGGGACGTGTTAGGGTAAAATATAACGCTCTTCTCTCTTGATAATAGGGACTCGACTCACACCTAAACATGCTACACTCACACATGACTCAAAAATATAATATAACATCACCCCATACTCATCGGGGGTGTGACGAACTCTCTCCAAAGTACCTAATCATTTCCATATACGGGGTTCGACAATTAGATTGTCTCGACTTCCTCAACATATGACTCAAGATATGGCTTTAGGTATTGTCCATTTACCTTAAATGTGTTCCCATTTTTAGTATCCTCAACCTCTGTCGCACCATGATATTCCCAATACTAAACATGGGTCGTGGACTTTAAGTGAAAATTGTGACACCCCGCCTAATAAAATACCGGGTGATCAGTCCTATACCAAATTAAAACAGGAATCCCAGTTGGATCATCCTTAGCATCACTGTCGAAAACTTTTTAAAACTTACTAACCACCTAGTATTCCCAGAAACTGGTGCCAGTTTTAACTTTTTAATAAAACAAAACAATACATTCGGAATAAAAATATAAACCATTCACACAACTGAATGAAAATAAACTGAATCATATATACACAACTTGCCGAATAAATCACCGGCCACCAAATAAATAATCCAATACAATTATTCAACACCTGAATGAATTACTCCTGAAAACAGTACCGAGAAGTCTGGGCGACAAGCCCTAAATAAAACTGAGACTACTACAAGATTCCTACTCTAGGAATGAATGAATGATGCGTCTAATCCAAACTCCTGCTAGCATCCACATGTGCCGCAGCTCCGTGTCCCTGGAATAGAATATCAATCCTGGCGTCCCTGTGGCTGGACGCCTAAAAGGTTTTGAAAATAGTTTTATAGCAAGGGTTAGAACCCAAAATATTTTGAAAATATTTAGAAAGTGAATTAACTGCAGTAATTTAAAATGCATGAATGCGCTTCATATTTAAGTTAGTGTCGCACTCCCTTGTGGACATTCTCACCCCTCCACTATTGTGCACACCGACCGGTTACCTTAATCCCAACTAGTTGTACTACCCCGTCCAACTAGTCCTGGTATAACCTTCCCTTTCCATACTACTCTAGCCCGAGTATAATAATTCTTGAATTATAAGTTATTTCACAATTAACTTAATTAATTTCTCTTAAATAGCAGCATATAACCGTGTCACAAGTTATATAAAGTAAATACATCACACACTGTATTATTCACCTACATATAATATTTACTACCATATTATACGTACCTCTACTAACATCCACACATTTATTATATGTGTATCCATCCTTTCGAGTATACCCTCACCGGATGATTCCCACTAAAATGCTATCTCACTAGGTGTGCTCACAAAACCTAGTTTCCCCTAGTTGGAATCGCTCACGAACTTGGACCAAAATATAAACGAAGTGGAGGCGGTCATATTCCTTCCCTGAAAGTGAGATAAATCCCTCACCCATATATACCGGACGCTATGACCTGGGGATATACTCGCCCTACTCCTCAAGCTAGGGGATTCACCCACATCGCGCAACCTCCCTTGATAGCATTAGAGTATATGAATTTAATAAATATCTAATCACTGATATTTAGTATCATGCACAATAAATACACGTATATATATACTATCACGACACCGTATATATATAATATAAACCCCGGCTTTACCGTGTATTCAAAATTCCGTACACTGCCTGTAATTCAATATCACACCCAATATGCACACGTATATATATATATATATATATACTATCACTACACCGTATATATATAATATAAACCCCGGCTCTACCGTGTACTCTAAGTCCCGTACACTGCCTGAACTTTTCCTGAGTCTGTCACCCGACTCAATGTAGTTAATTTCCTCACTTAATAATTTATCGTCTTCCCGAGTCTATGGTCTGACTCTAATATACTTAACTCACTCTTTAATTTATTTAATACTTTCCCCGAGTCTATGGTCCGACTCCAATTAAATTACTCTCTCTCAATATTTAATTTAATACTTTGGTGTCACATAACCAACATACCCGGACTCACTCACTTGGTCCATTTTACAACTCATAATTTATTTTCCACATTTTTCGCCCACAATGTGTCACACATTTATTTCCATAATTTTCCCAATTATATTTACCTATAATTACCAACATGCCCGGACTCGCCCACTTGGTCCATAATCAAGTATTCCCCGAGTCTATATCCCGACTCAAAATAATTTGGTTTATTTCTAAACTTAATTCACTAACTTGGGGTCGCATGACCAATATACCCGGATTCACTCACTTGATCCGTACCTCACTATTTTAGAATAAAATCTCTCAAATTCATCCGTTAAATGCCCCACATAAATTCATCCTAGTCCCAATTACTTTCTCCCATAATTTCTAGGAATATTTATTTCACAATTATTTACCACTAATAATTGTATGGAAATTATTTTATAATTAATTCCCCCTTATATTTCACCCAAGGTCGAACTGCCCAGAATTTCCCATCGTCGATCGATCGATGCCCCCGATCGATCGATCGACCCCTTCGTTACAACTCTTCTTTCCCCTGTTTTCCACCATTAACGAATTTCAAGGTTTTTAAACAATAATTTACCTCTAATTACATCATCCCATCATCCACACATGGTTAATCCACATCCTATTCATCATAGAGATCATTAAGATAATCAACCCCTCTAATTATCTCATAATTTTCGAAATGGGTCTTTCTCCATAAAATTCAATTATCTGTTTTAAATCTCAATCTCAGGATTCGATTTCCACTCTTTTATGTTCTGGATTTCTTGTTCAAATCATATATACATATTCAGATATCAATCACCCATCTAAATTTTACTTTGAATCTCATTCAAGTATTTCAAAAATAAAAACCCCATTTTGTACCCATTTACACCCAAAAACGAATTTTCACACCCACATCACCATGATATGAATTGATTATCATGCTTTAAGAATCAAAACAGTTAACCACTTGCCTGAAAGTCTTCGTAGTGTCTGATTCCGTTGGCGTAGTCCCTCGATTTGGCTCCAAAATCCTCAATTTGGCTTTTGCTAAGCTTTCCCCCAATTTCCCTCTCAAGCCCTAGGCTTAGATTTGTGATGGCTGCTGATTTCCTAATCTTCCCATTAGGTTAAAAACCCTTAATCCCGTTTTTCACCTAATGGGCTTAATTAAAGTGGCCTAACTCACCCCGTGTGGGCCCGGCTAAGCCCAAAAATATCCCGAGACCCAATTACTACCCCCGGGTACTCTTTTCTGACTATCTCGACCCATCAGGACTCAACCGCGCACTCATAATTGGCATCCGAATTAATTTATAAAAATCCTTATCTCACACCCAATTTAGTCTATACCGACTCCCAGCTGGAATAAGTGCATACCCCGTCATTAATACCCGAAATGACGTAATTAAATTATTACTATTCACTTAGTAAATAAATTTCCCTAAACATTAACCATTCACTTCCCGATAAATATTTAAATAAATATATTGTCATAATTAATTCAATTAAAATTACAACACACCAGTAATTTAAAATCCCGAATTAATTAAATATTAAATGTACAAAAGTACGGGGTGTTACATACTTCCCCCCTTACAAAGGAATTTCGTCCTCGAAATTAAGATAAACCTAGTGATCCAGTATTCAAATATTACTCACTAGTCAAGTGCCACCAAGCCCGCTATATCTATCCCATCCGATTCTAACCATACGTTACACAAGTATGCATTTAACTTTACCAGGGCGCCCATACACCCTATACCCGTGCTTAACCGCACAAAATTTTTCCTTAATTAACCCGGGTGCCTATACACCCTATCCCCGCGCTCTACCGCACGAAAGTTACCCGACTGTGCTAGTTGTAACCCATAATATAACTTCGAACCCGTAGTCATATCACATATACATATATTTACTTATATAATTACTGCCCGGGTACTCAACCCATGCTACGTCCAACTATCTCCCCATAAATACTTATCTCTCATCACAAAAGAATATACGCTTACCCCTATGCTACCAAAGACAACATAATACCGCGCCCTTACTACCACTAGTCCTTGCGCAATATAAACCCTGAGCTATCTCTCTCTTTGCTCGAAAATCAATTCTACCACCCTGATTCACTTCATTAAACATCCCCACTTACCGGGATAAAATGTTAGAACACAAAACCTCACTATGTGCCATCGCACCACGCAATACCACATATATACATCCACATATATATAGGCTATACGCCCTCTCCGGTGATACCTAGTACCAACTATACCCTGGTGTCGCGGACACCAAAATTTTAACTCCACTATCTACAATAGTTAAATTCCATCGCTATCTAGCCGACGTTTAAAAAGTATTATCAACCCTACTCCCATAATTATCGAAAGTAGAAATTCCTCGCATAATTTAACAAATCACTCCGTGTACGCCTCCACTCTCCCATGAAGAACACTAAGGAACTCCGCTACCCTACGGAAGGTTTACCCACATGCTATGGCTGCTACCGCCAACGCACCCACTAAGTTTGACTCACCTGCGAACTCTAGTGAAAAATAAGTCTTATACTGTGACATCCTCTTTGTCACTCAACAATATACCCCACGCCCCTAGGGTAAAATAATTACTTCTATACTCCAGCTGCATCGGTTGGTTCTCGATTTCCGGAGCAGCTTCTCCCTGCCCGAATGCACCCGTGATTTGCTTTAGTGTCTGTACATCCAGGACCTCGTCCTGTAGTTGACCCCTGCCTCGCTTAAGGCAATATCTCTTCATGTGTCTCGCTTTTCCTACAAACAAAACACTTTCTAATATGTTCACCCTGCCACTGATCCCTTCCATGCCAACCTTATTGGAATTCCTGGCCATCCCGCCAATAGCCTCCAGTTCTAGATCGTTTGGCATGATTTCCTTGCCAAAAATCCTGCCCCTGATCTCCCCCAGTCTTCTGCTGGGATACCCCACTGGTATTGTTCCCATCCGACTGGCTAATCCCCACTCCCTTCCCGCTTCCTTTCGTGTGGAAGCGATATTCCCAACAGTGCCGGAGTGTTACGTTAATGACATCAGTATAACTTATTAATGCAGAATTATCAATTAAATGTTGTCTGATTCTCCAGACTAACCCATCCATAAACTTTTCTTCCTTTCTCTTTTCCACACTTACCTCATTCGGTAAAAATTTTGCCAATGTGTGAAATCTTCCTCGTAATCGACCACTGAATGGTCTCCCTTTGAGTCTCCTCACAAAATTTTCTCTTCATTTCGATCTCGACTGTTGAAGGAAAAATACTTGCGGTCGAACCGCACCCAAAACTCTGCAGTAGCTAGTGTGTCCCTTTCCTCAACTTGTGGTGATCGACTCCCACCACTGTAGCACCACTCCCACTAACTAAAAGTGGTTAGCATTTACTTTCGTACCCCATCGCAATCTCCCATGCGTAGGTGACGCTGGATACCTCCCTTCCTTGACACGCTAGTACTACACCTGAACCCCCTCGTAACTCTGGTGGGTTCCCGCTAAAATAACCTCTCTTTCTTGCTTCCACCCTGACGACTCCGTGTGAGTCTGAACACCCGGCGCCACTAACACTTGTGGCTGATCCTGTGGAAAGTACCCTGCCGTTGTGACCACCGTTGCTCCAACTTCCTGTGCCACTACTTCAGTTACCTAAGCTGCCAAAATCATCCCTAACCGTTGCTGTGGTAACTCTTTCTCCTGACGAGCCTCCCTCGCCTCATCTCCCCCTGTTGCCCTAGCTGCTCTCTCCTGGGCGTCATCTGGAATGAGAACCGAATTGGTATGAGTTCACTTTCAAATATAAATTTCGCAGAAGAACGTATATGCGCATACGTATGAGAATACAACAATCCTATGATAGGGCTCTATATCAAAGAATGCTAAGCCGAAACGTGAAAAGCCGCACAGATCCTAAGGACACTAGAACCTGATCCTCTGATACCATCTGTGACACCCCGCCTAATAAAATACCGGGTGATCAGTCCTATACCAAATTAAAACAGGAATCCCAGTTGCATCATCCTTAGCATCACTGTCGAAAACTTTTTAAAACTTACTAACCACCTAGTATTACAAAAAACTGGTGCCAGTTTTAACTTTTTAATTAAACAAAACAATACATGCGGAATAAAAATATAAACCATTCACACAAACTGAATCATATATACACAACTTGCCGAATAAATCACCGGCCACCAAATAAATAATCCAATACAATTATTCAACACCTGAATGAATTACTCCTGAAAACTGTACCGAGAAGTCTGGGCGACAATCCCTAAATAAAACTGAGACTACTACAAGATTCCTACTCTAGGAATGAATGAATGATGCGTCTAATCCAAACTCCTGCTAGCATCTACATGTGCCGCAGCTCCGTGTCCCTGGAATAGAATATCAATCCTGGCGTCCCTGTGGCTGGACGCCTAAAAGGTTTTGAAAATAGTTTTATAGCAAGGGTTAGAACCCAAAACATTTTGAAAATATTTAGCAAGTGAATTAACTGCAGTAATTTAAAATGCATGAATGCGCTTCATATTTAAGTTAGTGTCGCACTCCCTTGTGGACATTCTCACCCCTCCACTATTGTGCACACCTACCGGTTACCTTAACCCCACCTAGTTGTACTACCTCGTCCAACTAGTCCTGGTATAACCTTCCCTTGCCATACTACTCTAGCCCGAGTATAATAATTCTTGAATTATAAGTTATTTCACAATTAACTTAATTAATTCCTCTTAAATAGCAGCATATAACCGTGTCACAAGTTATATAAAGTAAATACATCACACACTGTATTATTCACCTACATATAATATTTACTACCATATTATACGTACCTCTACTAACATTCACACATGTATTATACGTGTATCCATCCTTTCGAGTATACCCTCACCGGATGATTCCCTCTAAAATGCTATCTCACTAGGTGTGCTCACAAAACCTAGTTTCCCCAAGTTGGAATCGCTCACCAACTTGGACCAAAATATAAACGAAGTGGAGGCGGTCATATTCCTTCCCTGAAAGTGAGATAAATCCCTCACCCATATATACCGGACGCTATGACCTGGGGATATACTCGCCCTACTCCTCAATCTAGGGGATTCACCCACATCGCGCAACCTCCCTTGATTGCATTAGAGTATATGAATTTAATAAATATCTAATCACTGATATTTAGTATCACGCATAATAAATACACGTATATATATACTATCACGACACCGTATATATATAATATAAACCCCGGCTTTACCGTGTATTCAAAATTCCGTACACTGCCTGTAATTTAATATCACACCCAATATGCACACGTATATATATATATATATACTATCACTACACCGTATATATATAATATAACCCCCGGCTCTACCGTGTACTCTAAGTCCTGTACACTGCCTGAACTTTTCCTGAGTCTGTCACCCGACTCAATGTAGTTAATTTCCTCACTTAATAATTTATCGTCTTCCCGAGTCTATGGTCTGACTCTAATATACTTAACTCACTCTTTAATTTATTTAATACTTTCCCCGAGTCTATGGTCCGACTCCAATTAAATTACTCTCTCTCAATATTTAATTTAATACTTTGGTGTCACATAACCAACATACCCGGACTCACTCACTTGGTCCATTTTACAACTCATAATTTATTTTCCACATTTTTCGCCCACAATGTGTCACACATTTATTTCCATAATTTTCCCAATTATATTTACCTATAATTACCAACATGCCCGGACTCGCCCACTTGGTCCATAATCAAGTATTCCCCGAGTCTATATCCCGACTCAAAATAATTTGGTTTATTTCTAAACTTAATTCACTAACTTGGGGTCGCATGACCAATATACCCGGATTCACTCACTTGATCCGTACCTCACTATTTTAGAATAAAATCTCTCAAATTCATCCGTTAAATGCCCCACATAAATTCATCCTAGTGCCAATTACTTTCTCCCATAATGGTTAGGAATATTTATTTCACAATTATTTACCACTAATAATTGTATGGAAATTATTTTATATTTAATTCCCCCTTATACTTCACCCAAGGTCGAACTGCCCAGAATTTCCCATCGTCGATCGATCGATGCCCCCGATCGATCGATCGACCCCTTCGTTACAGCTCTTCTTTCCCCTGTTTTCCACCATTAACGAATTTCAAGGTTTTTAAACCATAATTTACCTCTAATTACATCATCCAATCATCCACACGTGGTTAATCCACATCCTATTCATCATAGAGATCATTAAGATAATCAACCCCTCTAATTATCTCATAATTTTCGAAATGGGTCTTTCTCCGTAAAATTCAATTATCTGTTTTAAATCTCAATTTCCGGATTCGATTTCCACTCTTTTATGTTCTGGATTTCTTGTTCAAATCATATATACATATTCAGATATCAATCACCCATCAATATTTTACTTTGAATCTCATTCAAGTATTTCAAAAATAAAAACCCCATTTTGTACCCATTTGCACCCAAAAACGAATTTTCACACCCACATCACCATGATATGAATTGATTATCATGCTTTAAGAATCAAAACTGTTAACCACTTGCCTGAAAGTTTTCGTAGTGTCTGATTCCGTTGCCGTAGTCCCTCGATTTGGCTCCAAAATCCTCAATTTGGCTTTTGCTAAGCTTTCCCCCAATTTCCCTCTCAAGCCCTAGGCTTAGATTTGTGATGGTTGCTGATTTCCTAATCTCCCCATTAGGTTAAAAACCCTTAATCCCGTTTTTCACCTAATGGGCTTAATTAAAGTGGCCCAACTCACACCGTGTGGGCCCGGCTAAGCCCAAAAATATCCCGAGACCCAATTACTACCCCCGGGTACTCTTTTCTGACTATCTTGACCAATCCGAACTCAACCGCGCACTCATAATTGGCATCCGAATTAATTTATAAAAATCCTTATCTCACACCCAATTTAGTCTATACCGACTCCCGGCTGGAATAAGTGCATACCCCGTCATTAATACCCGAAATGACGTAATTAAATTATTACTATTCACTTAGTAAATAAATTTCCCTAAACATTAACCATTCACTTCCCGATAAATATTTAAATAAATATATTGTCATAATTAATTCAATTAAAATTACAACACACCAGTAATTTAAAATCCCGAATTAATTAAATATTAAATGTACAAAAGTACGGGGTGTTACAAAAATTTTCTTCCTGGGAATAGACAGGCCATGAACCATCTCAAAGGATCACATGTAACACCGCTGCTTGGGACAGACAGGCCGTGGTCGTCATTTAACATCAAACTTTCCTTCACATAGTCAGGCCGTGATATTTCCTTGAATAACTGTTGCATGGGTTTAAACATATTGTAGCCCCTCGCTCATTCCGTAATATAACTTATCGTGAATATTAACATGATGTCATTCACTTGACAATTTTCTTACTTATAGAAAGATTCCACAGTCGTACAACTTATTCACGCCACGTGCTCCATGCACGTGACACCTCCTTTTGACTTTAAATACAAGTGCTCACCTCACAAATAGGGGGAAGGATCTGGTGGCCAAGCTCTGCAAAAATCTCCACTCTACCTCTCTCTACAAGCTACCAAACACTTAGGGGCTTACCTGGCCGCAACCACCTAAGGATTTGCCTTAAAGGCCACATACCTGGCTGCCGAGATCTACTACAGTGATGTATTCACCCATTTATCTATCGTGTATGCCTCTCATGTCACCACAATATTGTATTATTGAGCATACATAATGAGAGTAAGGTAACAAAGTGGACGTTGTCTCATTTTTATAGCCAAACCACTCTATATCTTATGTATTTCGCCTCTTACTTGGTTTATTTACACTTTCTACTCGATATGATGGTTGGGAATAATATATGTATGATTTCTCGCATCATCATTTTGGCGCCTTATGTGGGAATCGAGGTATTAAACCTAGTTTCCTCTTATTTCAAGTTTCTAACACCTCATTTCATCCGTGGTTACCCCCAGGTCATCATCCCATGGGTGAGATTTCAGTTGTTGAGCTTATATTTTATATGTAAACTCCATAAGAGGGTTCCTTATTTCTAAATATATTAATAGGTCTTTCTCCATGACCCTAGATCTGTTTTCTATACCACAATGATGTTGCCCAACCTAGTTAGTGTTAGAAAACACAAAAGGCCATGGCCTCATAGAGGTAGGTAACTAGGGATGCACTCATTCATTTAGTTCAGTTCTTATCCCCATAATCTGGGTTTTCACTACAAAGTTTGTACTATTTTGCACTTGAGGACTTTTTAGGTCTTTGGTGGACTCCTAGTAGGTATTTTTGGTCATGTTTCACGGGTGAAACCTATGTTTTAAGCCCATTTTTAATAGAACACATCCACTGCCTCTTTGCTGGATGCAGCCTGGTAGGATGACTTCCCATAAACCGCACACCCAAAATGACAGTTTGCATATTCTCACTAAATTTTTAGTTCATTACATGGATAAATGAGACCATACATATAAGCTATGCTTAGAATTGAATTTTGGTGAATAATTCCTTGGGAGGCCACGACAGCAGCCTCACGTCCATTATAGGCCGCGACCTTGCCTTTATCTGCCTTTCAAGGCTACAACTACCCACTTGGATATGAATGGTTCGTATCCAGTTATAAAAAGGTTGCATCCTAGTGACTATACATTGATTTTTTCTTTACATTCCTTAGTTTTCTCCCCACTATTTAGTTCATCTAAGAGTATATTTCAAAAGATTCACATAACAAAAGTTAAAGAATGAAGCTCTGGGTAAGGTCCGTACCAGAATAAATATGTTGCCCAGTTATTGAAATGGATTAACCACCAGCACAGAGGGCCATGATGCTAGAGGCTACAACCTTTACCTCCCGACAGAAGGTCATGGACATTGAAGACAAGGCCATGCCCATGCCTTTAAAGAAGAGGCAACAAGAGGGACCAAAAGAAGAAAAAGATAATGAAGAAAACACCCCTCTGATATCTAGTCTTGAAGAAATATTAGAGAACAATAAGGAAGACAAACTTATCAGGTGGCCCAAGATGCTCAAGTCCCCGCCCCACAAAAGGGACCGAGTCAAATGGTGCAAATTTCACCTAGACCACAACCACAACACCAATAGATGCTTCGCCTTGAAAATGAGATTAAGAGTCTTGTCAGGCAGGGAATGCTCCAACTATTCATATAGGTTGCAGCCCATAACTAAAAGACCGCATGCTTGGCTTTTGCCTCCAAACATTTATATTCCTGTTTTTCTTAAACTCTTAAGTATAGTACTTAAATATGTGCCTTGTGTTTCATTAACAAAATCATATATATATGAATGATGGTGGTGATACCAAAATTAGTATGCTGATGTGGACGAATAATAAGAAGACAAGTGTCAATCTACGTGGCACAATAGCAACGAGGAAGATTGTTTCCCCGACCAACATACTCACTCCGAGCAATAAGTATACTCCGAGGAACGTCAGTCTTCCGAGGAACTCCAATGCTCCGAGGAACTCTTGGACGACGAGCAACTAAGGCGGTTCGAGCTGCACCTCGACCACAGCATTAATTGCCAGATAATCAACAGTTCAACTATTCATTGAATGCTTATAATCTTGATGCGCACGTTTGAAGAACATTAAATGAATTACCCTTTCATATGTGTATCATTTAATGTAACATCCTTTCATGTACAGCCTAAGGGCTATAAATACCTTGTATCACCCTCATTCAAAGGGACCGGAATTTCTTGATAGCACTTGTAATCGAGAATTCTAAAACACTCAGCAATAACATAACAGTGGACGTAGGCCATTCATATAAGGCTGAACCACTTTAAAATATTTTGTCTTATTTATTTATCCTGTGATTAAATAATTAGAGTAATCTAGTTTTTTACATCAACAGATTGGCGCCGTCTGTGGGAATCGATTGTTAGTATCGTTTTTCACCAAAATCATTCATCATCAATGGCGGATAATCCAGAATCTAGCAATCGAAACGCTGGAAATGCTGGAAATCCTCCAAATCCCTCTGTACCTCCAGATCTGGACGGGATTATGACGAATCTGGCTCAAGGACAAACCGCCATACAAGACACAATGAGGCAACTCATACAAACCCTTCATGGCGGTGCACTTGCACGTTCAGGACAGCGAAGTGGTCAGAGGAAAACTTATTTACTTTCTTCACGATCCAGACGTACTGAGTCATATCGTAATGAGGAGTCTGATGATTTCTCTTATCAACCTGGGCGAACTTCGTCAATAATGGCTACAAATACTGATCAACGTAGCACTCTCTCTCCAGAAAGACCCAGTGCCTTAGAAAGACTGAGTAAGGTGTCTCCTTTCAGTCGATTAGGCCCTAGGAGGAATAGGACTCCACCTAAGACCATGTCGAGGAGTTTTCGACAACCATCAGATCTAAGAGAAGGATCAGTACAATCACGACCAGTTGCTCGTCAAGATAAATCTCAAGAGGCTACTTCAGAACGATCTATTGCTCGAACCAATAGGCCCGAGGAAGGAAATGAAGCGTGGAAAGGGTCCTTCAGCGATTGGAGGATAGATTGGGAGAAATGGCTAGGGAGAAGAATCCACTACAACGAACTTTTGTTCAAGGGACACCTTTTGTCCAGGCCATTGTGAATTTTCCTACACCGTCAAAGTTTAAAGCAACAGTAGTGACCCCTAAATATGATGGAAAGACAGATCCTGTTCTTCATATAGAGCAATATCAAGCTGTCGCCGATATCTATGCTGTCCTCGACGAGATGAGATGCAGAGCGTTCTCAGGAACTCTTACTGGAGCTGCCCAGATATGGCACAACAATCTTCCTCGGGGTAAGATTTCAACTTTCTTTTAGTTGGCCGAGTTATTCATCGGCAATTTCTGTTTCGGAGCAAAGCCAGTAAAACGAGTAGCACACTTGTTAAGTGTTAGGCAAAAATCTGGTGAGAGTAATAGAGATTACATAACTCGTTTCAATAATGAGAAGCTGGAAGTCATAGATTACGAGGAGAAGACAGCAATCACCACCTTGATGAATGGGTTGTTGCCTAATAAGTTGTATTACACCTTGGCGAAAGATCCACCTAAAACTATGTCAGAGTTGATGGCAAAAGCAGCCAAAATCATGAATGCCGAGGAAGCTATGGCTGCAAAGAAGAATATAGATAAAGACACCAAGGTGGATGTCGACAAGTCTAAAAATAAAGAGCATAAGGGCAATGGCAGTGACAAGCGTTCTAGAAATAATAAGTCATCATGGGAAGTCCTGAAGAAATTCGATAATTATACTCCCTTGAAAATGGGTATTAATCATGTCTTGGAAGAAATCAAGAATAGCGAGGAAGTAAAGTGGCCGAAGAAACTGAGGTCAGATCCTGATGCGAGGAACAGGGACAAATATTGCGAGTTCCACAAAGATCATGGCAATATGACTAAAAATTACATAGCTCTTCAGAACGAGATTGAAACACTCATCCGAAGAGGAAAGCTAGCAAAGTATGTTGATCGGGGAGGTGAAAGAAGAAATAATGATCGAACTAGAGAGAGATCTAGATCTCCTCGTCGAGCAGAGGAGAAAAAGAAGAGAGGTCATGAAGATGATGCCGAGGATGACCCCGATCTTCCCAAGAAACCAAGGCAGCCAGAAAGAGAGGTATTTTCCATACGTTTTGGGTCATTTGATTGTAATGTTATTACAGGAGGAGATGCAAGAGGATGAGATCTTACTGTAGAAAGAAAATCTTACCTCGGAGAGGCACAAGCTTGCTCGTATATTCAGCGAATAAATTTGGCCGAGGAGGATCGTCCGAGGAAGGTAAACAAAGAGAAGCTGGTTATTGGCTTTTCAAAAAATTACCTGGCAGGTGTTCTTTACCCTCACGACGACCCTTTGGTGATCAAAATGAGGATGAAAGAAGTAGTGATTTCAAGGGTGCTGGTAGACAATGGCAGTTCGGCAGACATCATGTACTATTCGTGCTTTGACAGCTTAAATTTGAAGTTATCTCAATTGGAGCCTTATCACAGACCTCTTCTGGGTTTTGCTGGCGAGAAAGTTTTTCCACTTGGGACGATCAAGTTGGATATATTCATTAGAACTTGGCCTGCTTGTCGAACAGAGAGAATACGCTTCTTTGTGATGGATAAGGATGTGCAGTCAGCCTACAACATCATCATGGGAAGAGTTGGTTTGAAGAAGTTCGAAGCAGTCCCATCTACAGTACATCAATGTTTAAAATTCCCAACAAATTTCGGAGTGGGAGTGGTGAAAGGTGATCAAAAAGTAGCTCGAGAATGCTTTTATTCATCTGCCGAGCAAGAGGAGCTTGAAGAATCAAGGAAAAAGACTACTACTTACCAGGTGGATGAAAGTACGGAAATTGAAACACTTGATCCAAGAGATGAATCCCAACTTGTAAAAGGACAGGTGGTAGAATCTACAAAAAATGTTATTCTGGACGACGAACACCCTGAATGAGTAACCCAGATAGGTTCATCGTTGGATGCTTCAATAAAACAGGAATTGATAACTTTCTTGAGAAACAGAAAGAAAACTTTTGCGTGGAGTCATAAAGACATGCCAGGAATAGATCCAAACTTCTTATGTCATGAGCTCAATGTGAATAAGTAGTTCAATCCTGTAAAGCAGAGAAGAAGGGTATTTAGCCCCGAGAAGAATCAAGCTATTCAAGAGGAGGTCGACAAGCTCCAGAAAGCCCAATTCATTGAAGATGTGAAGTATCCGGACTGGTTGGCAAATGTGGTGATGGTAAAGAAGAAAAACAATAAATGGAGAATGTTTGTTGATTTCACTGATCTCAACAAGGCCTGCCCAAAGGATCACTTCCCATTGCCCAGAATTGACCAACTAGTGGATGCTACCTCGGGGCACGAGCTGCTCAGCTTCATGGATGCTTACTCTGGTTACAACCAGATCAAAATGAAACCTGAAGACAGGGAAAGCACTTCTTTTATTACCCCTAGGGGAACTTATTGTTATAATGTTATGCCTTTTGGTTTGAAAAATGCAGGAGCGACGTATCAACGGCTGATGAATAAGGTTTTTGCCGAACAAATCAGTTGCAACATGGAAGTCTATATCGACGATATGCTGACAAAGAGCAAGAAAGCTGCTGAGCATCTAGTTGACTTAGGTCAGACCTTTGATCAACTGGATAAATACCAGATGAAGCTCAATCCGACGAAGTGCACCTTTGGAGTACGAGAAGGAATGTTCCTCGGGTACATCGTCAACCAGCGAGGCATTGAGGCAAATCCAGCAAAGATCAAAGCTCTTTTAGGGTTGCGATCTCCAACAACGAAGAAAGAAGTGTAGAGTCTTACAGGACGAGTTGCAGCGCTCAATAGATTTGTATCTCGAGCAACTGATAGGTGCCTTCCATTCTTCAAAACACTCCGAAAAACTTTCGAGTGGAATGATGAATGTGAAAAATCCTTTCAAGACTTGAAGAAATATCTGGGAACACCTCCATTGCTGTCCAGACCAGTGATGGGAGAAAAGTTGTACTTATACCTGGCAGTATCAGAAAATGCGGTCAGCTCGGCATTGATCAGATTGGAGAATGGAGTCCAGAAGCCAATTTATTACACAAGTAAGGCTTTCCGAGGTGCAGAGATCAGGTACCCAAAGTTGGAAAAATTGGCATTGGCATTAATTGAAGCAAGTAGAATAATTAGGCCATATTTCCAGGCCCATACCATCATTGTGTATACCGACATGCCATTAAGACAAGCCCTTCATAAGCCAGAAAAGTCAGGGAGACTGATGTACTGGGCAATAGAGCTCGGTGAATATGATATTGTGTATGAACCCAGAACATCCTTAAAAGGGCAAGCTGTAGCAGACTTTATAGCAGAGTTTACATATACTGATACCCCCGAGGAACAAAAGTTGCTCCCTGACCAACCTGTGGATGTTACAGGATCAACAGACATAAGTCCAGACCAACTCCGGTTGGTAAAAGGGCTTGTGGATGTAGAAAGATCATCAAATTCAAACCCAAACCAACTACGGTTGGTAAAAGGGCGAGAAGAGATGGTCGACGAGGGGCGAAAGATACCAGGGGAGGATGAAACAAAACAACAAATATTTCATCGAGGAACGCTATCAGATAAGAATTTTGAAGACGAGTTACCTACGTGGAGATTATATGTAGATGGGTCATCTTGTACAACAAGTTGTGGAGCAGGGATTGTTTTGAACACTCCAGACGAGATTGACGTGGAATATGCCTTACGATTCCAATTCACAGCTTCCAATAATGAGGCTGAGTATGAAGCCTTGATAGCAGGTCTTAATTTAGCAAAGATTATGGAAGCGTAACAAGTGATGGTATTCAGTGATTCTCAATTAATTGTGAATCAGATGATGGGAACGTATGCAGTTAAAGGAGAATTAATGGTCAAGTATCATGCAAAGGCGATGGAGTTGTTGGCAGAATTTGATGCCATTCAGTTGATCAGAATACCAAGAATGGAGAATGCACAAGCAGATGCACTGGCCCGACTAGCATCAGCTACTCGTACCGAGTTACGAAGAACGATACCAATTGAGGTGTTAGAAATTCTAAGCATAGATGAAGGCTTGACGACGAATGTTATTTCCCTTGATTTAGGACCATCTTGGATGGATCCCATCAGGGCATATGTCGAGGAAGGGGAATTACCAGAGGATAAGATCGCTTCCAAGAAACTGAAGTTTAAAGTTGCTTGGTATGTACTAACTAATGGTGTTTTGTATAGACGAGGAATTATGGCAGGTTTGCAAAGATGTGTACATCCCTACGAGGTGAAAGAATTGATTGAAGAGATCCATGAAGGGTCATGTGGAGCCCATGTAGCAGGTCGAACACTTTTGCAAAGGGTGATGACACAGGGATATTACTGGTCGACGATGAGGGATGATTGCATAGAATATGCCAAGAAGTGTGACAAGTGCCAACGTTTTTCCTCCATCCGACGAACTCCACAAGAATTGTTGACATCCATAACTTCTCCTTGACCATTTGCCATGTGGGGAATTAATTTGGTTGGACCACTGCCAACGACCCGAGGAAGATTCAAGTACCTCGTCATTGCAGTGGATTATTTTACTAAGTGGGTAGAAGCTGAGCCACTTATTGATATGACATACGAGAAGGTGTACCAGTTTGTTTGGAATAATATCATCTGCCGATATGGTCTCCCTCATGCCTTCATTACAGACCATGTAACACAATTTGATAATGAGGAGTTTGCCACCTATTATCACCAGTCAAACATTTTGAAGGTTCATTCAGCACTAGGCCATCCTCAAAGCAATGGGCAGACTGAAGTGATGAACAGAACATTACTAAATGGTTTGAAGAAGAGGCTAAGTGAGGCTAAAGAAAATTGGATTAATGAGCTACAGTCAGTATTGTGGGCTTACCGAACAACTCCCCGAGTAGCAACTGGAGAGTCCCCATATATGCTGGCATTTGGAAGTGAGGCTGTAATACCTGCCGAGTTGGGTCTGCCAACACACAGAATGCTGAATTTCAATTCCCCAGTCAGTGATTTGATGAGAAGATTAGATTTGAACATGCTCGAGGAGGTTAGAGAAGAAGCATCCATTAGGAATGCTGCATATTAACAACGAACAGCTCTGTTTTACAATAAGAGGGTGAAAAAAATACGATTTAAAGGAAGGAGATTACGTGCTGAAGAAGGTCATTCAGAAGCACAATAAATTGGAAGCAAATTGGCATGGACTTTATCGAGTTACAGAAGTTGTTCGACCAAGAACTTACCGAATAGCAACTGTAGAAGGAGAGGAATTCAAGAATGCATGGAATGCTGAACACCTACGCAAGTATTATCGGTAATGTAAAATGTAAAGCAGTTCTATCAATATGAATAAAACGATGATGTTTCACCATCTTCTCTCCTTTTATTAAAAGTTTTTCGGGGAATACTAGTGTACAACACTACGCTGCTCGACAGCAAAAAGAAGACGATAGTTCAGACCCACGACTAACTCCGGTTGGTAAAAGGGCGAGAACAAACTATACTCCTTTGGTTAGGAGGCATACACTAGCGTGACCAACTCCAGTTGGTAAAATAACTAGTGGACACTGATAGTTCGAGCGTGATCAACTTCGGTTGGTAAAATAGCGAGAACAAACTATACTCCTTTGGTTAGGAGGCATACACTAGCGTGACCAACTCCGGTTGGTAAAATAACTAGTGGATACTGATAGTTCGAGCGTGATCAACTTCGGTTGGTAAAATAGCGAGAACAAACTATACTCCTTTGGTTAGGAGGCATACACTAGCGTGACCAACTCCGGTTGGTAAAATAACTAGTGGATACTGATAGTTCGAGCGTGATCAACTTCAGTTGGTAAAATAGCGAGAACAAACTATACTCCTTTGGTTAGGAGGCATACACTAGCGTGATCAACTCCGGTTGGTAAAATAACTAGTGGACATGATAGTTCAAACCCATGACCAACTCTGGTTGGTAAAAGGGCAAGAACAACATTCTTAAAAATGCCAATTTCGGCTGGTTAAGAAACAAAATATGCCAACTTATGTTGGTTGGAAGGTAAAACTATTCTAGAAAATACAAAATATTCCAAACTGAACCAAGTATGGTTGGCCGGGGATAAAAATCCACTAACTGTATTTGGTCGACGAGGATAAAATGATCAACCTTGGTTGGTCGGACACATTTTATAAAAAAAATTGCCAAGTATGGTTAGTCGGGGATAAAAACTCTCACTAATTATAATTGGTCGACGAGCACAATTTAACAACCTTGGTTGGTTGGAAAAATTTTAAACATTTTTTATACTCATTACTTTGTTATTAAGTGATCGAGCAACATTTTTGATACTTGTAATCTTTTATTACTAGATTGGTCGATGAACCACAAAGAATTGTTATGCAATCACAAATATAAAAGTGTTAGACAAGTACAAAACAATAGCAATACAAATTTGCAAACAGAAAATGAAAGTCTTTCATTAAAATTCAAAACGAATTACAAATTACATGTGTGCTAACTATTACATTGAGATTCCTACTCTATTGGTTTCTTTCCCTTAGCTTTTGAAACAGGCTCCTCGCCAGCAGGAGGATCTTCCAGGAAAAGAGGAGAATTAATGAAGTTAATATCTCTGAGCATTCTGACGTTCATCACAGAAGGTGTATCCAGTAGATGCTCGGGACGAGATACCTCGATTTTTGAATGAAGATTATAGTCGCCGAGGTATTTTGCAATTAAGCTCCGAGGAATGGCACGAGCTGGGGTCCATTCCATGTCCAATTTATAAGGTGGCACAGGCAAGTCTAATAGCCCAGGAGTATGATAATCCAATAAATAATGCCCTTGCTCCAATTTTAATACACCCAGGGCGTTCAACCATCCCTGCTTATAACCTTTATTATTGGCATTTTCAATGCGAGCATCCAAGTGATAAAGGGCTTCATTGTAGCCTGCCATCCAGAACTCACGAGGTTGTTTGTGGAATTGGAAAGTTAATTTCTCTAACTGCTCATGAAAGTTCTTGGCAAGAGCATCCTTATTATCCAGAGCAGATTTGGTCGATGCAAGTTGATCCTCCAGAGTTAGGATTTTCTTGGACATTTCAGACAAAGCCCGATCTTTGGCATTCAGTTAATATGCTTGGGTTTCCAATGTTGACAGAGTACGAGCTTCTTCAATACTACGAGGAGTTCTTGATCGACCCCGAGCAGCTGGAGTACTTCTTTCCTCGTTAACATCCTGGGCAGCTCTTCCTCGCCCACGAGAACCTCTTCCTCGTCCCCGAGCAGAAGTAGAAGTACCAGATCTTCGCAGGACATCCAACTCTTACCTTAATTTGGCATTTTCAACCTCTAAGAAGGAAAATCCCTCATTGGCCACTGGGATTACCGCTGTTGAAGAAGAAGCTGCAGACTTGTATTGTGCTAGTTCTTTCTGCAAATTATTATTCTCTTGCTCCAGCAGTTCAAAAATTTGTCTACAGGCTTCAACTTCTACCTTTAGGGTCCTCTCCCTGACATCATACCCAGCAATGAGTTTGTCATAGCCCTTCTCGGTAGAAAGCTGTTGATATTTCTTTTCATACCCCTCATGTAACAAGGCATTTGACTCCTTGTATTGATCCTTGAGATCTTCTAGAGTATATTGAATCTCCTCGATCATATCATAGTAGGCCACATTATTGTCCACAGCTCGGTCAAGTAAATCCTTCAGGTACCGATAAGCTTCAACTGCCTGTTCTGAAGCATTATGGCCAAGGATGTCGGAAACTTCTGATGCACTGAGGTCTGTGTGACCAGCTTTATAATACTCATGGCATTGCTGCATCAACTTTGTGTCGTTAGCAGATAAAAGATCCATCCTGGCCAGAAACTAACAGAGAAAGAAAAAGAAGATCAAGACAGAGTGCATATAAAGAAGAGACAATCATATGGAAAGAGAGAACTCAAATTTTATTAGATCATAAGGCAAAGTTACAAAGATCTGAGATACAAAGTACAAGTAGAAGAAAAACAGAAAGAGAATACCGAACAACTTCACACCTTTTCCTTGTCTCCCAAGACTTTCTCGGGAGGCTGGGACGAGGAGCTTGGTTGCTCGGTGGAAATAAGGAGTTGGTCGACGGGAGCTGGAACTTGTTCTGAAGGAGCTGGCAGAGATGAAAACTCCTCGTCAGCAGGCTGGGTAAGGATGATATCACCCACAACCAATGAAGATTCTTCTGAGGAAGCTTCGTCCTCTTCTTCATCCTCGATAGCTGGAGGAGGACCAAGGAGATGCTGTTGAAATAGCTCGGAGTCCTCGCTCACTTTCAACTCTTGCAAAGCTGCAACCCATCCATCTCGGAAGTACTTCAAACTTCCATATTGCACTTGAGTCATCATAGCAGCTACTCCCTTGTTCCACCCTTTATCCCAACCTGTGCTGAAAGACTTCTTTATTGCCTTCTTTCTTTTCAATTTCTCCGAGGAGAGCTTCTCGGATAGAAGGTCCTCAGAGGCTTTCAGCTTGGCCTCCAACTCCTCCTTCTGACGATTTGCTTCGCGCAGAAGGGTCAGCTCTTCCTCAGCTGATTTCAGCTTATTTTCAAGCTCCCCGAAGGTGGTGAGCTTCTCGTAGTATTTCTTATTTTCCCTCTCCAAGTCCTTCACTTTATTTCCCAACTGCACCTTCTCTGCTTCAGATGCAGCTAGTTTCTTCTCCCATTCACCTTTATCCTCGTCGTACTTCTGATGAGATTCCTTCAGAGATTGGGCCAAACCCTGGAATGCTTCCTCTACTCCAGACGAGGATCTTGAAGCCTTGAGTGCTTCATCTTTCTTCACAATGGTGTTAAAGAAACTCACCAGCTGAAAAAGAAGGTAGTGATGAGTTAGTGCCGAGATACATATATTGATAGAAGGAAATAAGAATTCAAGATAAGAAGAAACTTACTGAAGCGATGTGACGAGTAGCTAGGGATGTCAGCATATCCCTAGGCATGTTTTCCTCGATGCCTTGGACTTAAGGAATGATCCAAGTCTTTACCGAGCTCATTCTAGAGCTCGGGGAAATAATGGTTGGAACACCAGCTCCACTAGTTTGGATCTGGGGAATGACTTCAGAAAAACTAATCGAGGAAGACTTCTTTAATCTCCTCGGTGTCTTCTCAATAACCTCAACCAAAGAATAATCTTTGGTTGGAGAGATAGTGATTACTTCCACTGGCACATTCTTCTGTACAGAAGTCACAGGGGGCTTCTCGACGACCTTCTGAGGAGCAGCAGAAGGAGCAGCATCAACTTTCTTTGTCCCCTTTGGGACATCTACTTTGCTTCTCTTTCCATCTCCAGCAGAGGAGGTCTCTTCAAAGAGAGCAGGAACTCTTCTCTTACCCATCTTCTGACTGAGAGGAATATGAGAGTCTAGTGAAGAATCTTCAGAAGCTCGCAATGGTTCACTAATGCTAGCCACAGGACGAGCAGTGTAAGAGGATGTGTAGCTCCTGTATTGCAGCAAGTATGAAGCAGACCTAATATGCTCGTCTGCAACCTTCTGATGCAAGCTACAGATATGTTTTAAATGCTTGATATTAACTTCTATTTCTTTTGGAGTTTTTCTCTTGCTGTCAACTGCAAATAAAGACATAGTGAAATATCAGTCATACATTTTGTCAAACACAATGAAATCATAATTTCAAAAAAATAAGATGAAAATAACCTATCCCATTGCCATTTGGAGGGCATTTGGGACCCTCATATACTTCGTCTCCAACGAGAGGGGCATGTTGCCAATTTTTTACAACTACTCTATGTTCAAAATAATCCCTGTTGGCATCAGGGAGGTTGACTACTAGAGCCCTATTCAAAAATTTAATTTTTAAATAATAGACATTGTCTAAAACAGCCCATCTATAATAGTACATAATCTCAGGAATTCCTATACGAGTTCCATGAGTTTGATTTAACCTATACACCCCATTAACTATTCTCCAGGTGTTGGGGGCTATTTTTGCAGGGACAACGTCGAAATACTGACAGAACTCTAAGAATAAAGGGTTTGGTGGAAAAGAAAATCCACATTCAGCAATAAAGAGGCTAGGGAACCAATGTCCCTCAGCCAAATCAAAGTAACTTGAAGGCTCAGAAAGAACCTCCAAAATTACCCAAGATGGAATAGAGAAATCAGAACGGAATTTCTCAAGAGACTCAATAATGTAAACCATGATGAATAAAAGAAGAAGGAAGAAGAGCTTACAGGGAAAAAGGAGATCTGTTGACAAACAAATGAAGAAAAGGATGGACGCACAGGAGAGAGTAAAACTATAGAAAACTCGAAAGAAGAAATTGAAAAGATAGAAGATGATGGGATTGCCTCTGAAGTTTAAATACTTTGCCTTGGGAAACGGCGAAAGAAATGATTACAAAAAGAAAACTATTACGCTACTGGCGGCTAAAAGGACAAAAAGGGCACGAAGGTCAAAGCGCCTATAAAAATGCAAAAAGGCGGGTTCTGCGATGAAGAAAGGCTCCTAAAACCCAGGAAGGTCATTTAATATAGCCATATACCGAGAAAGAATGTTCCATACTCCTCAAAGTTCGAAATATGAAACATGGGGGGCTTCTGTTGATACCAAAATTAGTATACTGATGTGGACGAATAATAAGAAGACACGTGTCAATCTACATGGCACAATAGCAACGAGGAAGATTGTTTCCCCGACCAACATACTCACTCCGAGCAACAAGTATATTCCGAGGAACTCCAATGCTCCGAGGAACTCTTGGACGATGAGAAACTAAGGCGGTTCGAGCTGCACCTCGACCACAGCATTAATTGCCAGATAATCAACAGTTCAACTATTCATTGAATGCTTATCATCTTGACGCGCACGTTTGAAGAACATTAAATGAATTACCCTTTCATATGTGTATCATTTAATGTAACACCCTTTCATGTACAGTCTAAGGGCTATAAATACCTTGTATCACCCTCATTTAAAGGGACCGAAATTTCTTGATAGCACTTGTAATCGAGAATTCTAAAACACTCAGCAATAACATAACAGTGGACGTAGGCCATTTATATAAGGCTGAACCACTTTAAAATCTTTTGTCTTATTTATTTATTTGTGATTCAATAATTAGAGTAATCTAGTTTTTTACATCAACAGATGGATTTAATCATATTTTAATTCTTGATCTCCTCATCTAAAATCTCGTGAAAGATCTTTGCCTGAACAGATTTCGAAGTAAACTTAATGACCAATTATCTCAAAGATTATTTATTACGGGAGGAGGAGTCTATATAGGAGAAGGGGTGACAACCTTATTTAGCCTATAATACCTCTCATATCTCAAAAGCATTCTAAGATACAGGATGCCTATATTAGCCTTAGGGGCTCATAATACCCATTCTCAGCATTCAAAGATATGAAATTCTTATATTATCCTTGAGGTCTCTTGATACTCATTATTATCCTTGAGGAATCCTAATACTCATTATTATCCGTGGGTGACTTACTAACAACCCAGTCTGGGGGGGGGGGGGGGGGAGGGGTTAAAAATACATGGATTGGGGAGTCTTAATAATACCTAGCCTAAGGAGGCTTAAAAATGACCACGTAGCCGTGAGAGGCTTATTGACAACCCCAGCTGGAGAGGCTTAAAAAAGACTCCCAAAATAAGGAAAGGCCCAACTCTATGCAAGAAGTCGCAGTCAAATAAGGGAGGTATGTCAAGGACATTGATGTTCGCGGCAAGGGAAGTTATTCCCAATAAACCACGTCGACCTAGTGTTATAGCATAATTAATTATACAATGACCTAAACCTACTTATAAAGGACATGTAAGGGTAATTTAATACCCAACCATCTTAAGCCATGACTGTGGCATTCGTCAAAATAATGAAGATTGAAGATTGAAGAATCAAGTATTTAAAGTTCATGGCCGCGGCCTTTTCCGCCAAAACTAATTTTTTACAAAGTCAAAATTGTTGCATCCCACCTCAAAGAGGTGGAATTTCTATGTGAAGGTTACAACCTATGTCTAAAGCTATAACGCAAAGAATTCAAGATTATGCAATAAAAGGTCGCAGACTATTCAAGACTCATATAAAGCTGCATGGATTCAGATAAAATAAAACAAAAGATATATTTGAAGATAGAGCATAAAATTAAACATCCAGTATATGGTCGCATTCCTATATAATTATAACAAGTTGATTCAATGTTTGAAAGCTGAGGAGGGCCCTATGAAGTTAAAAAAATTACAAAATAGTTGAGAACCAAAAATAATTTCTAACAGTCGCAGAGGAAAAGTAGAGTAAAAAAATGGCAAATCAAAGAAACTAAGAGGTCACATCCTCTTCAACATCATCATATGCATCATCAACCATAATCTTTGTTTCTTTCCTCAACTGCAGCTTCTTTATGATACTTTCTAGCCAACTCCTCCGTAGCCTTTTTTTCATCCACACACTTCATGTGCTTGACATCATTGAGCTTCCAGCCAAAAATTGTCCATAGAATATAGGAAACTTTCAACCACCCAATGCCTAAGCTCTTGGAAGTTGCAGAGATAGGCCTTATTATTGAACAAATAAAATTCTTTGGAAATTTTTATTGATGCCATGACGTCATCAGCATCTTTCTTTAAGGTCGCAACATGCTTCGTGTCCTTCTTCTTGGGTGCCTTAGCATGTTGATCTTGAAGTGAATTCAAGGTCGTGGCATGATTGGTCATCAACCTTTTGTTCATTTCCTCAGCAGTAATTATCTTCTCCTGGAGGATTGTATCTTTCCTGGAAACCTCAAAAGTCTCGGCTTCATAAGCTTTCAAGGATTTTACGACCTTCTTAAAGTTTTCCAACGCCTCCTTCTATGTAGTTCTACGGCCTCCACCCTTTGGTACGCATCCATCTTATAGGCCTTAAGGGATGCCCCTAAGGATTTTTTTTCCATCTTCAAAAGGAGAAGTTCTCGCACTCTCTATTTGGGACTTATGGCTAGATCTACATCCTTATATATAGTTTTAATAGCCCTTTATAATTGGCCTTTTAGTCCATGACAACCTCTGCGGCCTAAAAGGATAAAACTAGTTTTAGTACAAGTGGAAATGATTATCTACAGAAAGTAAATAGTGGAAAATATTACTTATTCTCAGTAGATTATGGAGAGAATATTCCTCCAAGTCCTCTTCATTATCCTCCACTAGATGATAAAAGTCAGCATTGTTTGTGGCCCTTCTTATCTTGGAGACTATGGTGGAAGTTGTATCCTATAAGGATTTTGGATCGAGTTTCCTCACACTAGGTCGTAGACGGCCTTTAGTATCCCTTTCTGCCTAACTCTGAAGGGTGGGCAGGTTGGCATTGACTGGCATAATGATATATGGAGGGGAAGTAATGTTGGAAATATTAATAGGGATGGAGACTATGGAAATATCCACCAGAAGACATCAGTCCTCAAGTGGAAAGCTTCTCCCATACGTCATTGTCAACCCGGGGCTCAACAACTTTAGGATCCGCCGCAACCCCAGCTGTAGCAGTTGACTCTTTCCCAACAGGTGCAGTCCCCTTCTCAGCCTCAAGGTACACTTACTTGGGTGCCCTTTTACTCTTCTTCCCTTTATTTCTAGGTGCTTCATTGAGGCTAAGGGTAGCCTCATCCATATCATTTCATTGAGCAATGATAAGATCATGATTAATTTTATTGGCACCACCTAAAAATTAGGAAAATTCAGTTTCATGCTAAATACCCACTACGATAAAAAATTAGAAGATAGGAAGCTACCTTTTGCGATCATCTTAGGAACATACTTAGTTGGGAAGTATTCTTTTTTGAAAAGCTTCCATGAGGTTATAATACGAGGACATTTTTTCTATTCATCGCTTAAGAGGGCTACATCCTTAATCCTATTCTTCTGCCTGCTATTAAGTTTTAGTCCTACAAGAATTGTATCAAGGGATTAGTAAATGTCAGGGTAAATAAAATAACAGTAAAGAAAGATGCAACATATAAAGCATATAGAAGTAAAAAAGAAAGGCTGTGGAGACACATACTTTCTTTGGATAAGTGACCCCACTTCCGCGACATTGTGAATTATCTTTCCCATTCATTTTCTTTGAGATAGATTTTCCAGTTATCCCCAGAAATGAAAAAGAACTTTCCTTTTCATTTTTTCACAGTGGAAGGCCTTCGCTCCATCAGATATCGGTACCCTTTCGACGATCAAAGTAATAGTACCATAGATTGTCCACGAATTTCTATTTAGGTTTATAAAACTGAAAGAATTCTGCGACAGAGATATCCTTCTTGATGTGTTTCTTCCACATGAGCATGGTATCAAGAATGGTACTCCAGCTATTTAGATCAAGTTGGGATTGGGTCAAATTCATGAAACTCTGAATTTTATTCACTAAAACATGGATTGAGAGCCGCAGACCTAGGATAAAAACATGCAAAGGAAAAAAAACTCCTCCATTAAGGACAGTGGATCATTATCTCTACTCCACCGTAGGAAGTGTACAAAAAGTTCCTTGGGGGAACAAAAAGGCATCAGCTAAGGCACTTAATCACTCCTCATTCATGATACAACGACGATTAAGTGCCACATGAGTTTTCTCAAACGATTGGCCGCCGCCAGGAGTCCTTAGCTCAATATTCCTGACCACTTTCGCAACAGTAAATGTATCAACTCATGTCGCAGCGTTTACCTCGGTAAGAGGATTGTTGCTTTAAAGGGTATCTTTATCCATCGCTGTTGTAGCCTCCCTTGGTTCCCTTAAATTATATGAGTATACAGAGTCAGAGTCTATCGTCACACACTTGGGGGAATTTTTAAGTTTGTAGTGCCCAATGGATTTCAGAGGTGTTATATTAAAAATCACAAGAAGAGGAACACCATGGAGCCTCTTCCAAAAGTCCTCAAAATATTCCAAAGTGTTCCAATGCATAAGGCCACGACAAAGGAACTGTAAAAGAAAAAGGACTCTGTAGTTAGTTACCGCAACCATAATGATCAGAGGTACATTGAGGAGGTCACGATAATGTAAAGATTAAAAATGAAAAGATTTACAAGAAAAAGAAAATGGCCACATCCATAAGAATATACTAGAAAAATAGATAATGGATGAAAAATGCATTAAGATTAAGCCAAAGGTCTCCACCATCTAACCTAAAGATCCTAACGTGATGCATCCAAAGGGAAGGAAATAAGAAGTTTATAACCAGTTAGTTCAAATAAAGTAAATAGGTGCAACTTGCAAACATTTAGACAGAAGGATTAAAAGGAGGCCGTAGGAAGTTGTGTATCAGGCTGTGGCCAGGGGATAAATAGGAAAAGAATTTGAATTCTATCTCAATAGATCTAAACCAAAAAATCCTAGGGTTTGGACTAACAACACCAAGAACATGTTCTTGGATAAAAACAAAATCCAAAATGGGGATTAGGTAAAGATTTTACCCAGGAAAACCCCTACTACACCAAATTAAACCTAATTTTATTTTCTACAAATTACCAAACCTAAAGATTATACAGAAAACCCTAATTTCTACAATGTCCATGTTAAACCCAAAATTCAGCAATTACCCAGAAAATCCAAAATGACATTCAAACCCAAAAATGTCCAAAACATAAATTTCTAAATAAAAACTCTAATATTCCAAATTAGGCAAAGATTCAAAAAGAAATTGCAGAAATTAAAGCAAAATTGGAATATAAATAAAAGAAATGGAAATTAAAAGATTTCTAAAGATATTGTTACTTGGAAATGTGTTGAAATGAGAAAAACCACTTTGGATCACCTAAAAGTACTGGTAAAAAGTTTTCAAAAAATTATAAGAGTTTTGCCTCGATTTTCTCTCAAGGAATTTTCTAAGTTAATGAAAGCCTCGACCCCATTCCATTTATATAAGAGGGCACTTAAAGGTGAAATGTCGCAAGTCAATGAACGCAGCACCCTGTTGCATACTAAACTTAGAAGATACAAAAGTTGTGAACAATAACACCGTACCTAAGGCCATATAACACAACCGTAGAACCAACTCATCACCTTTTGGCACTGAGGCTTAGGGCTTATTAATATTACCAATACTAAGACCTGGTATTTGGACACCAAGTGAAAGGCCACTTCCTAGGAATAGACAGGTCGTGACCCATCTCAAAGGATCACATGTAACACCGTTGCTTGGGACAAACATGTCGTGGTCAGTATTTAACATCAGTCATCGCCTCACACAGTCAGGCCGAGGCATCAGGCCATGACATCTCCTTCAATAGTCGTTGCCTGGGTTCAAACGGGTCGCGACCACTTGCTCCTTCCATAATACAACATGTCGTGGATATTAACACAACATCATTCACTTGACAACTGTCATACTTCTAGAAAGGTTCTACAATCGTACAACTTATCCACATCATGTGATTTGTACACGTGACACCTTCTTTTAACTTTAGCGAATAAAGGTTCTCACATCATAAATAGGGGGATGGATTTGGCGGTAAATCCCTTATAAAATTTCCATTCTACCTCCTTTTACAAGCTACCAAACACTTGGGGGCTTACCTAGCCGCAACAACCTGAGGACTTGCCTTAAAAGCCTCATACCTCGCTTAGTTCTACTACACTCATGTATTCTCCTCCCTATCTCTCTTGTACTCCTCTTATGGAACCATAATCGTGTATTATTGAACATAAATAATGAGAACAAGACATGGGCGTAGGCTCATTTTTATAGCCAAAGCACTCTATATCTTGTGTATTTCTCCTCTTACTTGCTTTATTTGTAGTTTTATACTTGATATGACAGTTGAAAATGATATATATATGATTTATCGCATCATCACACCATGTGAGAACACCTTTTTCATAACGAATAAGCCGATCCACTGCGAGCATAACTTGTCGAGAAATAAATGAAGACGTCAGTTATACAAGATCAATATTTAGCCCGAATGAAACTCTTTTCAATTTATATATCTATCATGCACTAGTTTTATTATCTATTTGTATATGCGGGTTCTCTCATACACATCATTTTCCAACTCACATAATTGAAATTTTCGCACTTCACCGACTTTATCAAGATTAAAATTCAAACTCTTAATGGCCCAATATACCTTGTGCTCTAGCTCAATGGGGAGATGTAAAGGAATAACATACACAAAGCGGAATGGGGACATCTTGAGGGGGTTGGTATACGCGGTCCAATAAGCCTATAGCTTATCGAATCTATTAGACCAATCCCTACAGTTGAGATTAATGGTCTTTTTGAGAATATACTCGATCTTTTCATCGGCTAACTCGACCTACCCATTCGTTTGTGGGTTGTAAGTTATCCCAACCTTGTGGACAACACCATACTTTCTCATTAACTTGTCGAATGGCCTATTGCAAAAGTGCATGCAATTGTCACTAATAATGGCTTTTGGAGCACCAAAGCGAGAAAGTATGTGTTAATGGATGAACTTAACCACCACTTTACTATCATTCGGCCTAGTAGCCATGGCTTGTACACATTTAGACACGTACTCTATCACGATAAGGATGTATAGGAAACTAAAAGAGGTAGGGAAAGGTCCCATGAAGTCGATGCCCTAATAGTCTAACATCTCAATAGTGAGAGTAGGGATCAAGGGCATCATGTCACATCGAGTAATGACTCCCATCTTTTGTCACCTATCACAAGGTCTACTATACATGTTCACATCCTGAAAGATAATGGGCTAATAGAGACCGCATTGAAGAACATTTTTCAATGGAAATGTGGCCTGTAAAAAGGTTTGGTAGCCCATGAAAAACCTTTTTAGGATGCTTCTAAATGAAGAATCTTTTGAAGAACCTTTTTCATGGAAATGTGGCCTCCACATGCTTTTAAATTACAAATATGGATTTCACTAGGAATATTCTCATCTAGCACACACTTTTGGATTATTTGGTCGCCACAATCCTTAAATAAATAGGGATCGTCATAAAAAAACATGTGAAACCATGTAAAGAACTTCCTCCTCTCTTAAGGTGTCCAATCGGAGGAGATCACCCCCTGACTAAATAGCTCACGATATTCGCAAACCAAGGAAGAAGTGGAAAATAATTTACCATCCAAAAAATATTCTTTTATGGGTATGGGATCGTTAGTTACGTTAGATGAGAGCCTAAATAAGTGATTGGATACGATGTTATCTACTCCTTTCTTGTCTTTAATGGAAAGATTGAATGCTTGGAGTATCAAGATCCACCTAATGAAGAGAGGCTCTGTATCCTTCTTGTAAAAGAGATATTTGAGAGTCTCATGGTAGGTAAAGCATGTTATGGGTGACTCGATAAGATATGAACGAAATTTCTCGAGGGAAAACACTATCGTTAGAAACTCTTTCTCTATGTTGGAGTAGTTGAATTGAGGTCCGATTAACGTCTGACTAGCGTAGTATATGACATGGGTATTCTTGTCTCTCATTTGTCCTAAAACTATCCCTACCGCATAATCACTTACATCACACATAAGCTAAAATGGAAGGGTCCATTCTGGAGCTTGCATGATAGGAGAGGGTATTAACATGTTTTTTAATTTTTCAGGAGGCTGTTGGCACGCTTCACTCTACTCAAAAGGGGCGTCCTTCATGAGTAGGTTACATAAGGGCCTAGATTTGGAGGAAAAATCCTTAATAAACCTACGATAAAACCCCTTGGACTAAGGATGAGGACACGTCCTTTAGTGACTTGAGTGGGGTCGATTTTCACCCTATCATCCTCCATCCCCTATAACACGATGTGACCAAGAACTAATCCTTCAATAACCATAAAATGGAACTTCTCCTAATTTAGTACCAAGTTCTTTTCCACACACCGAACAAGCATCTTTTCGAGATTAGCAGGGAAGTGGTCAAAAGAGGGGACGGATACATTAAAATCGTCCATGAACACCTCAAGGCCCCTTTCGAACATGTCGCTAAATAGACTAATCATTCACTTTTGAAAGGTCACAGGTGCATTACACAATCCAAATGGCATACATTTGTATGAAAACCTGCCAAATGGAAATGTGAACGTAGTCTTCTCTTGATCTAGCACATCCACCTCGACTTGGTTATACCCGGAATAACCATCTAATAAATAGTAAAATGATTGTCCCAAGAATTTAGTCCATGAACATCAAAGGGAAGTGGTTTTCCTAATTTCGACCTTGAGCTTCTAATAGTAAATTCAAATGCGACACCCGGTGGTGGTACATTTTGGAATAAGGTCCCCCCTTTGTGTTCTCAGCCATAGTCATTTTTAACTTCTTCTAGACAATTTGAATAAGACTCACCCATTTACTATTCGAGATAGGATAGATGAACCCTGCATCCAATAACTTAATAATCTTCGTTCTAATTACATTTTTCATAATCGGGTTCAAACGACTTTGTATCTAACTACATGACTTCACATCCTCCTCTAGGTGGATTTTATAGATGCAAATAAAGGGACTTATATAATTCAAATCCATAATGGACTAAACAAAATCACCTTTGTGCTTCCTCAAAATGGTTATAAGCTTCCCTTCTTTCTTTTTACTTAGGCTCGAGGAGAAAATAATGAGATATGTCCCATCTTCTCCCAAGTAAGCGTACATGACCTAGAAGGAAGCTTATTTAATTCAAGTTCTAGGAATATAACGTCAAAGGTAACCGTTTTTTATTCCCTTTGTGGTAATTCCTCAAATTGGGAGACCTAATTAATATCTCTCATGTCCTCTTCACTCTCGTACTCATCCAACAATTCTCTCATCTCCCTTGCCTATAGTCTAAATCAGATTATGCACACTCTCTTCACTCACCATCACTAGACATGCCTAACCTGAATCCCTAGCATAATTAACCTTAAAGTGTTTGTTTACTAGCTCCTCGATAAGATTTGATTCGCGTAACTCATCCTCATCACCCATTTGCTTAGTGATGTTGAATATATTCATTTTAAGTATCATATTCCCGAACGTTAATTGAAGTTTCCCATTATGCATGTTAATCAATACGATATCCATAGCTAAGAAAGGACAACCAAGAATAACAAGAACATGATGACTCGAGGGAGATGAGGACTCATGTACCAAATTATAAAATCTATTGAGAAGTAGAAGTGTCAACTTGGATGATCATCTCCTCGAATATGCCATGGGTTACCATTAAAAAACGATTCGCAAGTGGGAGAGTAATTTTAGTGGGCTTAATATCTCCCAAATCTTGCTTCCTACAGATGTAATATGGGATAATTTTTACACTCGCCCTTAAATCCAGTAATGTTCTTTTGATTTTATTCTCTCCCATAATGCATGAAATGGTGAGCGCACTCGAACTAGGCATTATATACGGTGTGATTTATAGAGTGTGATGTACACACACACAAACACGTATATATATATATATATATATATATATATATATATATATATATATATATATATATATATATATATATATATATATATATGACACACAAAGGAATCTACATTCGGTGTCCATTTCGTTCTCTGATGGCAAGTTCGATGGAGTTCCTCGTCCAAATGGACATCACAAAACACACATAAGCATGGAGATCCCTACGCAGTACACCATTCCATGATCCATACCCCTGACGATGACAATGGATTTTAGCTACCCCACCTACCTCTTTGTAAGTGGTTCTTCCAGTAGGACCTAAGATAACAACCTACACAACACCTAGCCCACCTGTGCTGACGTATGGTACGATCTCAAGACATATGCAACCCAAACCAATAGACCGTCTATAACATGAGTATGTTCAACCAAATAATAAATACATATTTTTAACACATATTATGTATAGGTAATTATAACAATAATTATGCCCAATGAATCTCATCCACTTCTAGATAATATCAATACTTTATGAATTAACCATCTAGTTAATTGTCAGTTTCTCCAAATAATACATAGTGACACAAAAAGTTTTTTAATTAATTATCCACTCACTTGGATGACCTCTCACATACTCGCTTAAGTTCAAAAAAATCATCCGGACAGTTCCTCGGTCCTAACTTGACCCAAGCTTAGGATCTAAATCTATTGGCCTCTAGAGCTGAATTGATTTTCCCCAAACCAAATCGATTTGCCTGGAAGGCCGAATTAATTCCATTTTCGGTAGAAACCAAAACTTCTGCGTTTTCTATACGCGTTTCGTACTCTAAATTCCAGTTTTGTTCCCAATGTCTTAACCAATTTTATTTCAAGAGTTATAGACTCCTCATGATCCAAAAACACCTGTTATGATATGATCATCTAAACAATTAACATAAGATCGTGCCCCAACAATCAAATTTTTTTATTTAACACTAGAGTTCATCTCACCCATATTTTATTCATAATTTTATCTAAACACTTATAGATTTACAGGGATGAAGACATGAATTATCATCATCAAAGTAGTAATCATATCACATGAGTTCTAATATTCAATTTACTTAATAACACAAAATTAATTCATAGTTTATCACAAAAAATGTTTAATCTTTTAACACCTTTATTTCCAGATTTATTCTAAGAAATCATAGAGTTCGTTGAAATTGTTCATAGTCATCAATTAATTCAATTAAGACAAAATTTCTATGAGAAAATGTATAAATGAATTAAGAAACAAGTTAAAGTTGATTTACTAAGAATTTAGAAATTGAGGTCAAAATCCAAGTGCCTCCTCTTTGCATCAGAATAACTTTCATGATTATCTCAGGTATTCGAATCCTAGTCCAAATCATCTCCACATTTTCCAAAGGATATTTAATGAACTCTGATCTAATAAGTTTTTCTCCCCCACTTCCAACCAACATGAGGGTGAACGACAAGGCCTCCCCTATAATGCCTCAAAAGTTGCCATCCCAATAGTAAATTGGTAACTGTTGTTGTAAGAAAACTCCACAAATTCTAATTACTGCTCCTAACTACATTTGAATTCCAAGATGCATATCCGCAACATGTCCTCCAACGTTAAATTTACTCTCTGTGTGTGACCATCTGTTTGTGGGTGATACGAGTACTCAACCTTAACTCTGCCACCAATGCCTGCTGGAAATTCCTTCAAAAATGGGTAATAAATGTTTTGTCCCTATCTGACACAATATTGAGTAGTACCACATGAAACTTCACACTCTCCATGAGAAAAATCTCAACATACTGTTTCGAAGTATAGTCTGTCTGAATTGGCAAAAAGTGAGAAACTTTTGTCAAATGGTCAACGAGCATCTAGATAGAATCATGTCCCCGCTGTGACGTAAGTAACCCTATGATAAAATCCATGAAAATTATCTCCTACTTCTATATCAGAATCTCGAGAGGTTGTAGAACACCTGATGGTTGTTTATGGTCCACCTTCATTAACTGACATGTGGCACACTTGGACATAAAAATGACTTGTCCATTTTCATGATTTCCCACCAATATTGATGTCTCATACCTTGGTACATCTTATCCCTATTCAGATGAAATGAAAAATGTGACCCATGTGGCTCCGTCATAATGGCTCATTGTAACACCTCATCCTATAGGACTACCAACCTGCCTTGGAATCTTAATCTGCCATCTGAGCCAATTGACTAGTGCTTTTCCCCCTCCGCTAACAACTAATTAAACTTCTTTTTGGAAAGATGGTGCTGTTTCAAAACCCAAATGATGATCTCAAGCTTAATGATAAGAAATACCACAAAGCATGTGACGACTCATCATCAGTACAAAGTGATTTTCACTTCACCTTCCACACCGTTACTAACTCAACTTTGGGCTTACATCTTAAGGATCCCACCACTACATTTTCCTTTCGTGGATGACACTAGATATCAAACTATTAGTCTTTCACAAACTCAAGCCATATTTATTGCCTCATGTTCAACTCTCACTGCGTGAACAAGTATTATAGGCTCTTATGGACTATGAAAAACTGAAGTTTTTCCCCCAAGAGGTAATACCTCCAAATACGTAAGGCAAACACCACGACTGTTAACTCTAAATAATGGGTGGGATAACTCCCCTAATGAGACTTTAACTTTCAGGATGCATAAGCTATCGACCTCTCCTCCTGCATTAACATCCCTCCAAGTCCTCATAAGGATTCATATGCAATGACCTCATGGTCAACCCTTGTACGAGGCAAGGAAAGTAATGGAGCCGAAGTAAACCTGGACTTTATCTCATCAAAAGATTGTTGAAATGCATCATCCCAAACAAATGGCCTTCCTCATCAAATTCATTAAAGGTCCGACTATCTTTGAGAACCTATGAATGAATCGACGGTAGTACCCTACCAAACCCAGTTTTCTGCACCCCTTCATAGGTGTTATTGGTTATCCCCACTCCATTACTCCTGAAACCTTTCCTGGATCCATCGATATCCCCCTATCAGATACTATATGACGTAAGAATTGAACTTCCTATTTACAAAATCCAATTATCTCAAACTTATCATAGAGGTGATGGTCATGTAATGTCTGCAAGACTACCCTTAAGTGATGTGCGTGCTCCTCTACGGTCTAAGAGTAAATACACGTGTCAACTATGAATATGATGACAAACTAATCTAGAAAGTCCCTAAACACCCTATTCATCATGTCAATAAACACTATCAGTGCATTAGTAAGGCCAAAAGTCATAACCAAGAAATCATATGATCCATATCTTGTCAAAAATGTTATCTTTGGAACATCGTACTCTTAAAGCCTCAATCGATGGTACCCAAAATATCAAATCGATCTTAGAAAAATATGATGCACCCCTCAACTAGTCGAATAAGTCATCAATACAGTGCAACATATAATTTTTTCATATGGTGACCTTGTTCAACTCCCGATAATCAATGCGAAGTCTCAATCATTAATATTTCTTCTTAACGAATAGCATGGGAGCACCACTAGGTGAAGTACTCCTTAGAATAAATTCCCGACCCAATAAATTCTAAATATGATATCTAATCTCCCTCATCTCCAAAATATCCATGCGATATTGTGCACGTGGGATGGGTCTCGTGCCCATAATCAATTCAATAAAAACTCGATCTCCCTACTCGATGGAAACCTTAGAATCTCTCCAAACACATCTAAAAACTATCTAACAATCAATATGGAGTTTAAAGTAAAATTCTCCTCTTTAATTAAAACAAATGTGTGCTTGACCCTTCCCAGGTATGGCATCGCAACCAAGTATATCTCTTGCCTTGAAATGCCAAAGATGATGAACCTACGAAAGCAATCAAGACAAGATTTGTACATATCTAGCCCATCTATCCCTAAGGTAATGTAATACTGAGATAAATCTATCACAAGTCGGTCTTCCATAAACTTCAGTTGCCCAATAACAAACCCTATACCTCTTCACACTAAATGTATACGTGACCTTCAACCCATGGGTGAATCAATAAAAAGTACATATGAATTGCGAAATTTATCATCCCTCATTCCTAAACAAAACTAGTACTAACAAATGAATGTGATGCAAAAGTGTCAAATAAAATGTGCCCTACATGCCCAAAGATAGGAACATACCCTACAGTGCATGTACTGGCGCTAGTCCCTCTCCCGGTGTAACATGGTACACTGACCCATACTATAACTATGGTTGTTTCTCCTGAGGTGGGGCGATTTGAACTGGTAGTACTCGCACTAAAATCCCAGGTGGGGATGGTAACTACTGACACTGACCCTACAGTGCCTGATATCCATGTTGTCGCCCATGTTCCTATGCTCCCTAGTTACTTCGAGGTCACTTCCTCTCTATGTGTCCTTTCTCTTCACAAACATAGCGATTCCCTTAAAATTTGCATATATTTGGTCATTGGCCCTACTAGCCTCGGCCCTGTAGCCACTAGCCCTGATGGTCTATTTGCTATTGGCCTTGACCCTTCTAGCCTTAGTTTTTCTGATAATCGGAACCCCTATGCCTCTTATACCGATCACCTACACATGACCCATTAGACTACTATGTCCCCTGACTTCCATTCCTATTTGTCTTACCTTGCTAGCTCGACGTCTCTAAAGTGGATCTCTTCTCCCCCATTGCGTTTCTAAAGTGACTTGTGATCCTCATAATGCAATAAAATGACTTTCACCATCTGAGTGAAGTTTGTAAAATCCAAGTTCCCCAACAAAGATTTGTTGATAGGACAAGTTATTCTCGACACAAACTTCTTAATTTTCTTCTTTTCGATGTTTACCTCGCCTCTAGCAAAATAAGACAATGCTAAACTCCTCATATTATGCTACAGTGCGACCCTCCTCTTTAAGGTCCATGAACTTCTTAGTCATCTACGATTTCATAGTGGGTGGGAATACTTCCCCTCAAACATTACCCATAACTCATCAATAGTCAATCGATCCCACTCCTCCGGTGTGGCGACCGACTCCCACCAATATATGGCTACACCTTCCAGTCGAAACGAAGCTAACATCTTCTTGTGCATTGGCGTTCACTCAACCATCCTCAAGTGTCACTGAATGTATTTCTTCCACTTAATGAACATTATTCCCTTGATAAGTACCAGCTAGGGTGGCAATTTACAAATACTACATATCTGACATTTCGTACATTTTTCACGATTCCTCCTCTCCATACACTAAGTCTTTTGGACATCGTTGAACCAAGTTATCAAGAAATAGGAGGTGAAGGTTGGAGATAGCTCTATGCTTGAGGTGGTGTTGGAATTCTTTAGTAGGAGATTGGTGGTGCCCCGACTGGTGGATGCATGGCCTCTCTGGAGGCTGAAGTAATGATATTGATAATTGGATCCTATAGGACTTGGATCATATTGTCTTGGATGAACACTAGGAAATTGGTGTTGCATATAATCTTCGTTGGCTATAAGTGACCTAATCATCATCATCACATCATCCATTTTAGGCTGTTGGGGAAATTGACTGGAATGATCCCCGACGTTGTACGATGGGCCAGTAGACATCTCGATCAATTGGAAGAGCAACTGCAACAAAAAAATGGGTGGAAAAACCCAAAAAATAGGGTTAATTGAATGAGAGCTGATGAATTCCTCCACCCAATCTCTTTTAATGGTGGTTAACATCAAATAATGGTGGATTTGGATCACCACCAAAGATGAGAAAGAGATAATCTAAGCTAAGGTATGTGAAGAAAAATGCTGAAAAGTTTCCCATGGAAGGTGCCCAAATCCTCACACTAAATATCATGTCATGGTTTCAACCTAAGTTCTGATCTTGCAAAAAAATGGTGAAATAGAAAATAATAGAAATTCAGTAAATGAGATGATACTGAAAAGGAGATAGACATAGAAGTATAAGTGGTTCATTCATTGGCCTATGTCCACTATGCAAAATGATGGAGTTTTCATTTAATATGGGCTCAAATGGCCATGGGAAACATGGAAGCTCTCTCTCTACTGAGAAAGCACGTTTGTATAGATAGTCTGTATGTTAGGTTACTTACACATAAATTCAATTTTTAACCAAATTTTACCTTGATTAATTATTAGGCGTGCATTCAAGATGACATCCAAATTAAATTATATCCAATCACAAAATCAAACCAAACAAAAAAAGAAACTGAGGGAAAATAAATTTTGGTTAAAACCTAGATTTAACACTATAAAGAGTTTAACAAACTCAATGACTTACAAATCCACTAAGGATAATGCACTAGTCTTTAAATCTTCAACAAATACGTGACGGTCCAACACCTTCCACAAGAAGCAACTCTTCTCTCGATATCCACTGATCAGCCTTAGGATATTGGAATCCTTTCCTCTTCATCCCTAGAGCCTTGGTTCACCAAATAAGCCGTTTAGTAAACTATACAAGGTTTGATGTAGTATTTAGGAATCAAGGTTTAAAACTCAACAAATCATTATAAGGTATGAGTGATTTGGAAAAGAAAATCTTATTTTCGAAAAACAAAAGGATGAACAGTTTTGGAACAAATGTAGAGAATTATTTTTCTCTAAAAGTCTTAAGAAAATCTTATAAAAATAGGTATTTTCTTGAAAAACACATTTTTTGAGGCTATAGTCTTGTTTGAACAAAAATGGACTCTCGTTCGAATGAAAACCATAGGTTTATTCTAATGAGGTTTAATTTTATTCAAACCACAAGCCTATCTCGTTTGATCGACATTCCAACGACCTTTCAATGATAATGGTTTTGTCAAACATAGCCCATCTCGTTATAAATCCATTCTAATGAAATTGGCATTTTGTTCTAACGAGATATATATCTTGCTTTAACAAGATAAAAAAATTTATTTTTAAAAATCATTTTATGAAAAATGCCTCGATTAAAAAACAAATATCCAAAAATATATTTGACTTATACCTCCGTAAAATGTTTGTGATGATTCCAATGGCTTGAATCTCCGATATGAAGCTCAGTCACTACCGCATCTTCAAATGATTGTGGAAGCATCAGTGGATGTAGAGCTCAGTTTGTAGCAATTATTTGTAAGAGAATACACCAAATACCTAAGCTATGAGCAATTATATAATATTGCTCTTACAAAGGCCCCCTTTTGGATTCTTTGGTAAAGAACAAAAATCGAAACCCAAGTTACGATGAAATTCCTAAGACAATGTATCTTAATGTCCTCCTAAACCCAAAACAGAATGACATTCGAGGTTTTATCATTAAAGGAAAATATTTATCTAACGTATTCCATGACATTATCATCAAAGAAGAAGAGACCTACACACATTAAACAAAAGAATACCATAACGTGTACAAGTTTTAAAGAAGAATAAAAGTCCCGCTCAATTTGTTCTCCCCTATTTTGTCTGTTATAGACAAAGGGTTAGAAATTAAACATGAATAATAAGAATCTCCCGAATCTAAAAAATAATTACATCACAAATATAATCAAGTAACCACATGCGATGAATTTTTGAAAGTCAAAATAACTATTTATGAAAATTTTAAAAAATTTCAAGTATAAAAGGTACATGTATATCACATCATGGAATGACACTAAAATATCCGAATCATGAAAGCAGAATGTAATTGGGTGAACATAATTCATGGGTAAATCAACATAGGCATTTATAACATAGGCGTATGAAGTCAAAGAAATAATTCTAAATAAAGAACTATATTTCTACCTTAGGCATAAAAATGTTGAACATAAATGAAATTGGCTCGACTTACGTAACATGACATGAATTTAAATTCTCCTTAAGTCAATAATGTCAAACTATTTCAAGAGATACCCATTAATCTTCAACTTTATAACACCCTCAAAATATCACATATATAAGAATTCATTCTTGACTTTTGAAGATATCATAATGCTTATATGTAGCAAAGCATTAATGAAATGAAATGAACTTGGTACTTCTGTTTTTGTGTATAGTTATTCTTTTAGGATATTTTTACAAATGGTGTCTTTAAAAAAAAATAGAATAATTCACTTTCATAGCCCTTTCCATTGCTTAACATATTGCAAGTTTTCCAAGAAATGAAATCCAGACGATGGTTCTCACAAGAACAACTTATCTCCATTTACATTTGGTTCGTTACTAAGCACTATTGAGATGATAGCACCATATTCGACACATGATAAGAAAGTACAATGTATAAAAAGTCTGATCATGCGTGCAATAAAAGTGATAAAGAGTCTAGCATAAGAAAGTAATCATCAATGATTGACGAAATTCTATCCACACATTATTAATCACACTAAATAAATGAAGCGATGTCTCAAAACACCATAAAAAGTCACATAAATTGATGGAATATAGGGTGATACGATTATCTTAAATGCACATCCATATATGGTGAAAAACGAAAATACAAAAATCTTTTTGTCTTCTTCAAAAAATTTATCAAAATTCAAATCTTTTAGAATTTTTCAAACTTTTTCTTAAAAATCGATTTTTTTTTTTTTAAAGATTTTTTCAAAAATAAAAGCTTACTAGTACAAAGAAATACAATCTAGTAATAGGTACATAAGATATGAATATGATAAGGACCTAGTACTAGATAATGACCAATACTCAATAACCGAAATAATACCCAAAGACTTTTGAAGATTCTTGAATCTACATGCATCTAAATGTTTCATGAAAATATTGACCAATTAATGTTCGGTGCTCACAAAGCTCAAGGACATGACCCTCTCCTCAAACAGATCATGAAAAAATTCTCATGTATCCTAATTTTTTTTTATGTGGGAATGCTGGACCGAATTAAGGGATATATAAATTTTACTCGTATTATCACAAGAAATAGTCATCGTGCCTTGGGAAATCCCTTAATCTCCTAACATTTGTGTAATCCATAAGAGTTGGGTGAAACAGCTTCTAGAGGCTATATACTTAGCCTCCATTGTGGATAAAGAGATGGAGTTATGCTTCTTCCTCAACCAAGAAACCAGAGCACTCTCAAAGTAAAAACACCCACCTAAAGTTCTCCTACAACCATCAACATCCATGTCCCAATCGGCATCCGAATAGGCAGAAAAACGGTCATCGATATCATAGGAATACCAAATACCATACGAGAGTGTACCATTTACATATTTGAAGACATGTTTAAGTACAAGCCAGTGAGACTCTTTCAGTGACGCTTGGTATCAAGCAAAAAATATAATTCTAAAGGAAATGTGAGGATGACTAGCAATTAAGTAGAATAAACTACCTATCATGCTCATATAAAGGGTTTTCGATATATCCTTACCTAGAGTGTCTTTGTTAAGCTTAGTCGACATATTCATTGGGTTGTGGGAGTGATTACGGAGTCTAAACCAAACTAATTCACTAAGTTTGTAGCGTATTTGAATTGAGATATGAATATACCATCATCTGGTAGGCGAACCTAAAGACCTAAGAAGAACGTAAGGTCACCAACCATTCTCATATTTAACTCTCTCTTCATCTCCTCCTAAAAAATGTGAGCATGTCCGAAGCATGTGGATCCAAATACTATTTCCTCCATATAGACTTGGGCAACCAATATCGCATAACTCTCTCTCCTCACAAACAACATCTTATCCCATATCCCAGTCTTGAATCCACGAGCTAATAGATAAGATGTGAGCCTAACATAATAGACATGGGGTGCTTTTTTCAATCCAGATAATGAGTTATTAAGATAATAGACATATCCCGGGTGCCTTGGGTATTTGAATCCCTTTGTATATTCCATGTAAACTTCCTCCATAGAATGTCATTAAGGAAGGAACTCTTGATATCCATTTTATTTAAGTTGAAGCGTAAATCACATGCTATAACAAGTAACAACCAAATGGACTCAAGCCTAGGAACATGAGATAATGTCTCGTCAAAGTCTACACCCTCAATATATGTGTAACCTTGAGCAACCAATATAGACTTATTGCGAAATATGGTACCATCCTCATCCATTTTATTTTTGTAAATCCACTTGGTACCAATCACATTTTTCTTGGAAGGATGGGGAAACAATTCCCCGACATCATTCTTGCAAAACTGAAGTGACTCATCTTGCATAGCAGATATCTAATTCTCGGTTGTGAGTTCTTTATTAACATTCTTAGGCTTGACTAATGAGGTGTAATAAAGGTAGCTAACCATATTCTCAATTTGAGCGCAAGCCTTGACACCTAGTGTGGGATCACCAAGTATAGTGGAAGACACATGACTCTTTAAAACCCAAGAGGGTGGATCCTCTAAATAAAAAATGGGGTACATTGGGGTAGTTTAAGGAATGATGGGATCATCACTAGGGGGTGCATCATCCTCATCCTCACACTCACACTCAAGGTCATGGTCAATAGATGTAGGTTGCTCGTCGTCTTAAATTAGGATGTTTATTGACTCCATAACCTTAGAACTTCCAGGTTAGACACCCTGTAAGACCTAATCGATGATGAATAACCTAAAAATACCCATTCATTGAATCGGGAGTCAAACTTTCCTATGTGCTCTATATCTCTTGAGATTTAACAAGTACTCCCAAAGACATGTAAATACGATATGCTAGGTTTCTTCCCTATCCACAACTCATATGGTGTGTGTAGCATGTGTGGACAAAGATATACGCAATTCACTGCATGGCATGTAGTATTGTCTACCTCTGCCCAAAACAATCTAAGCACCCTTCTCCCAAGAAGCATGGATATAACCATTTTTTAAATCGTTTGATTCTTCCTCTCAAGTATCCAATTTTGTTGAGGAGTACGAATAACCAAAAACTCGTGTTTAATTCCCACTCCATCACAATAGATATCCACTATGGCTTCTTTAATTTAAGTTATGTTCTCACTATGCATCCGAATAATAGTGACACCGTGTTGGTTTTCTAGGGATATGACACTTGGTTGTTAGGGAATCAATCACGTCATACTTTTCTTCAAGAAACCCCACGTTAGAGTATCTTAAAAAGTCATCAAGCATCACGAGAATGTATCTCTTGCCACCTATTCTCTCCTTACGAGTAGGACCTGTAAGATCCATTTGCATCAACTACAACACATAATAGGTAGTAATGTATTCAACCTATGATGGGGACTTTAAATTTGTTTCCTTTATTAGCACAGACCAAAAATCAAGGAAGTTGGTTCCTAAGAGATGGTAAGCCACACATTAAGTCCTTATTCATTGATCTCTTAAGATCTCTGAAGTTCACTTCACATAGTCATTGATGTGAAAGGTCCATAGAAAGAGACAATGTAATTATACCACACAAAGGAGGAGTTGGGAATGATTCCATAACAATTATCAACGGTCTTCACTACTTGTAGTAATAGTTCAATGGATTGATCATATATGTTACACTCGAATCGGTTAAACATTATCTATTTTTGGAAATATGAGTATCTCAACAAAACCATGTCCTAAAATACCAGAGCTATTCCTATTTCCAAAAGTGACTTTACCTTCCTTGCGATCCATAGGGTTGGTAAAAAATGATATGTCACCAGTAATGTGCCTAGATCACTCACTATCAAAATACCATTGGGAAGTATTTTAAACCTTGATAGCGATATGAATAATAAGGTATTAATTTGTTGTCTCTCTTAGGTACCTAAGTGGTGGTAACCTTTTGTTTTCCCTTATAGTCGCTAGCTCTAGTCGTAGCTTTATAAGAGCTCTCAAAAGGAAAAAAACATCTTTTGAAATTATTCCATCCAAATTTTCTAAGTCATGATTAGAAAATCAAACTGCTCTCTAAGACTAGCAAAATCACTATAGAGGTGCACGTAGTTTGTGCACATTTAGTTATCCCTAACTTGTAGCAAAATTCCCTAAGGTGACCTCTTATTTTGCAATAGGTGTAAACATAGACTTGATTAGGTCTACCTTGTTTCAATCTTTTAGGTTGAACTTTATTCTTCAGTTTAGGTCGTGGCCCATAAGGATCTACCGCAAATTTAGGAATCGGTTTTGATGCGGCATGAGAAGTGGATGAACCGTCGTAACCTATTCCTCACCTCTCCCTTAAACCTAAGGTGTGACCGAGGAACATCTATCCAACTTTCTTAGACGTATCCTCTAAGTAATGTTGACCTCCCGAGCACGTTCGACATCTTTCTCTAGTTGGTATATAAGGGCTCCAAGTTTCTCACGAGTTTCCAATGAAGTTTGAAGATCTCTCACACTAGTCACCTTTTTGGTTAAGTCACCATTTTCCCTCTACATTAAAATGACTCTCTCCTTAAAAATTCCTCTTTCTCTCTCTCAACTCTCTCAACTCCTTCTCTAAACCTAAAACCCTTAGTGCCAAACCTTTATTTTACTTTTTCATTTTGAAAGACAAAACATGAGCACGTTGAAGGTCACTCTCCACTCAATCAAAAGGTCATATCCCTCACTCTCTTTAGAATGAATGGAAACACTGTCATGGTCATCATGTTTAGAAACATACTCATCAGTGTGAGGTGAACTAGATTTACTAAAATGACTATCCATGAACACGTTGAAGTTACATCCATGCGGTGTTTCTTCCTCAAAATCCATCAACTTAACATTGCTATTACTAAGAGTGGCATTGAAGGAAACTTTCCCTTGCCATGTCTCTTTTACCTTGTAGCACACTCATAAGCTTTATGACCCTTACCCTCTCAGACATATCACCTCTCCTCATATTTTCGGGGTACTCTCCTCTCTCGGTTTCAAAATTTTTCTTGCCCTATTTAAACTTTTTATCTTTCTCAGGACTTTTGTTTTCTTTGGAACTACTTTATTTTCTTATCTTGAATTTTTTTTCCAAAAAGAGCAAGATCATCGAGATCAAAATCATACTCGGAGTCAGAAGAAACTGCCCCTTTCATTTTATATTGAACTTTCAATTCAATACCTTTTTCTCTAGTTTTTTGAATTTAAGTAAACATACCAATTTCATAAGTTTGATGGTATCTTATGATTTATTCTAACCTAAGCATATCTAATATTCTAAACGAATTACAAACAATGACCACAGGAATAAAATGGGTCGATAGGGATCTCAAAATATTTTTCACTACGTGCGACTCATGAATTCTCTCACCCAAATTAACATTAGAGTTAACAATATCAGACAATAATGCATAAAGGTCATCAAAAACTCATTATCTAGCATGATAATAATTTCAGAATTATTATGAGATTTTGTATCTTAGAAGCTTTCACAGTATTGGTACCCTCATGACTGAGCTAGAGGGTATCCAAATTTTCCTTAGTCGTGGTGCACGGAATCTTGCGACAGAAATCGTCAGGGGTGACGACTCCAGGAATGGCACTTAAGCCGCGAGAGTTGAAATACTTCATTTAAATTCAGAATCCGTCCAAGTGGTGATGGTTTTATAACTTATGAAATTGCTAGTAGTCACAGAGGGTGGTGTCCACCCTATTTCACACACAATCTAAATCCTTCCATCAATAATTTTAAAACTGGCCTCATTTTAGATTTCTAGTAAGCATATTTTGACCCATAAAAAATTAGAAGCCTATTGTACCCAATGATCTATTTTAACCCAATTTAAAGACCATATAGCAAAATAGTGTAACCTAGTGTGAAACCAATTTGCGAAAGCGGGTTCATATGGATGGTTCGTATTTTAGGTTACGCACACACATGATCCAATGAAAGATAAAGTCCAAATTATATTTTCCAAAAAACACAATTAAACCAAACACACATAACAAGATGGAGAAGAAATCATTTTCGGGCAAAACCAATATTTCTACAGTTTAGAAGTGTTTTATAGGCTCTATGACATATAGATTACTTTGATATCCACTACGTATAATGCACGAGTCATCAAATCATCAACTGATGCGACACGATCCAGCACTATTCACAATAATAAACTCTTCCCTCAGTATCCACCATTCAACCTTAGGATGTTGGAATACTTTATTCTTCAGTCGTAGAATCATACCTGTAACAACCCTCACTTTCTCACGTAAAGGTTGGCCAGACACGATACACAAAATATGGGTCCTGCATGTCGATTTATATCATTCTCAACATCAAGCCATATAAAATATTTATTTTCAAACCATAATTGAATTAAAACGGAATTAAATTAATAACCAAGATAATGATAAGTCCAACATCCGCATAATATAGATGAAATCCCAACATAAACATAAATGTCTCAAACCGACTAAAATAAAATAGACTTTGTACTTATGCCCATAAAATAATCCCAAGAGTAATAATACTAAACTAGATGAGGAACATATTCCAGAATCAATAATCTGAACTCTAATAAACAAAGTGAGACTACAAGGTTGATTTCTCGATAGTCCTGCTATACCTGTCTTGGAGCAACTAAGGGAGAAAATATTTATAATTTGGTTCAGTGTCGCCCTGGAGTTGCAAGAATTAACTTAATGAATTTGAAGGGAAATAATACAGATAATTAAAAGTAATCATCCCCCATCGGCACTCACATACGATAATTATCTCACTCCTCACCTAAATGCGATACTACGCATATAGCCATCCAACTCCCAAAAGAATAACTGATAATTGTACCAATTTAATATAAGATGCATCTAGCATAACTAGCGTATTAAATATAATCATCTACATTCATAATGCCCCTTCCTAAAGTATCCCAGTCATACTACTCATAAAAATTACATAACATCTGTTATGTATACTACGTAGTATTAAATTTGTAATTTATTATCTATGTCATTGGACTAACGAGTTAATCTTATTGATTTTATATATATATATATATATATATATATATATATATATATATATATATATATATATATAAATAAAGGCATCTACCAGTTGCGTCTCGTTCGTTCTCTATCAACAAGTCTGAGAGAGTCCCTTATCGAAATCAAACATCACAAAACACACAAAGTGTAGCTCTCCCTATGAAGTACACCATTACACAACCCAAAACTAATGGAGACAATGGATTGCAGTATCTACACATAACTCTCATTAAATGGCGTTGCTACCTAGTACCTAAAATTATGACCTACACAACGTTTAGCCCACCTTTGCCGACGTGTGCTACGGTCCCGAATGCGCGTAACCCCAACTAATAGGACCGTTCATAAAAAAATTATGTTTACATACATAAATATAAATACATATTATTCTCATTCAATATGTATATGTATTTACTCTATAATTAACTTTAAATTTCCCGTATGATCATTCATTAGTAATACCACATTAATAATCGACCAACTAGTTAATTATTAATTTAGTTCCTTTTTGATAATAATGATTAACCATTTTGTTAAATATAATTCCCCATTTAATATTTGTACCCCAAAGTCTTTTTTAATAAAATCTCCATTTATCCTAACACCATCCCACAAACTCGTATGGGTACCTAAAATCCCTCGGATCCATCCTAGGTCCTAGATCGGCCTGCCCAAGGGGCTAAACTGGTTTACCTCTTGGGGAAAAATCGGTTTGCCTGGCCAAATCGATTCGGTTCTGGTTAGAAGCCCAAATTAGCTATGGTTTCTTAATAGGAAAAACCTTAATTCAATCTGAAACTCTATTATAATGGTTTATACAATTGTAATAACATCAGAACATGTCCCTAAGGCTTAGTCTTTCATATTAGGACGGTTAATTACATAAATTAACATAAAGTTTCATTCCCCAAATCCCAGAATTTACATCAATTGGAATCTCTATAAACATCATATTTTTCACCTCCTAACCCCATAAGATTCTAATCATATACAGGGATCATAATTCCCATAAATTACAGATCCTAACACATGAGTTCTAACCCTCTACATGTATATCAATATTTTCAATTTATTCAAGAGTCCTAAGTCATGAATTCTATCATCCAGTTCAAGATTATAATCATCCTAAATTTTTGGGTTTATGCCACTTAATTTCAGATTAGTCTTCTCTACATGCTTGAGATTAAATCCTACCATTTAATCACCAATTTCATACTAGAACCAAAAAATTATTTGAGGTCTACAGAAATGAATTAAGAAATACATTGGACATTAAAATTAAGCAAGAAAATTATTGCCCGAATAGAATGATTAAGTGTTATTGTATTGGATTATTATCCTCTTCTTTGAGTATTTTCCCTCGGATATTTAGCCTTCTCTCCCCTTTAGCCTTTGGTATCCTTTGACTGTTAGGTTTAGGTCTTGTTAAGTGTGGGGAATTTCTTAATCTCCCTTCATAACTTATACTAATCCAATTCCCTAGTTAGGCCTGAATTCCCTTTTTAGAACTCCCAAATGAGCTCAAATCCATAACTAAGATAGCCCAATAACCTCCCAACTTATATACGTATACCCCAGGAAAAATTCTAAAGATCTAAAACACCTAAACGAGTTCATAAAATATCATGTAACACGTCCCAATTAATATTATTCTACAAGTCTATTTTTTCAATTGTGTCACACATCATATATCAATTATTCAATACACATGCAATCATTTTCTACCAAAATTACTTAACATGCACAGTTAAATTCACATAACATGAAATAATAATTAATTAATTTATTCACAACTCAATTAATTAAATTCACCGATTTAACTTCATTCCTAAAGAAATTTAATTTTATCCTAAAAATATGGGGTATTACATTCTTCCCTCTAATAATCGAATTCCATCCTCGGAATTCAAAACATACCTGAGTAAAAGAGTTTCAGATATTTTGCTTGCATTTCATCCTCCCTCTCACAAGTCGGCTCATCCTCCTTATGATGTCCCCACTTCACTTGTACTAAGGGAATAACCTTGGATCAAAGTCGGTGATCCCAATGGTCTAGAATGACTATGGGTGTCTTATCATAAGTAGATCAGGCTGGAGATGTATCCCATAAATATCGATATGATGGTAAGAAATTTAGTCCCTAAAGAAAATCTATAATGTAGAAATATGAAAGATGTCATGCATCCATTGTAAATGGACTGGTAGCCCCAATCGACACGCTACGGTCCCATCCTCTTAATGATAGGAATGGTCCCACATACTAGGGATACAACTTCTCTTTATACCCAAATCTCACCATTCCCTTCATGGGAGACACCTTAATCAATACCTAATCCCTGACATTAAAATCTAAGTGCATTCGGACCGCATCCACATAAGTATTTTCTTAACCTGGGCAATCCGAATCCTGGACCGAATCATCTCCACCTTCTCCGGGGGTGTCCTGAATGAACTCTATTCCCAATAATTCATTATCCCTCACCTCTAACCAACATGAGGGGCAACGAAAAGGTCCCCTATATAAATCCTCAAATGGTTCCATCCAAATAGTGAAGTAACAACTATTATTGTATGCAAAATCCACCAAGGTCAAGTACTACTCCCAAACCCATTTTAAATCTAAGATGCACATCCATAGCATGTCTTCCAACATCAAGTTCAACCTCTCTATCTGCTCATCACTCTACGAGTTGTACGAGGTACTCAACCTCAACTCTGCCCACAAGGCCTACTGGAAGCTCCTCCAAAAGTGGGTCTAAAATGTCTTATCCCTATCCAACACAATGTTGAGTGATACCCCATGAAATTTCACAATCTCAATAAGGAAAAGCCTATTAGCTCTGATGTGTAATCTCCTGGACTAGCAAAAAGAGAGCCACCTTTGTCAATCGGTCCACAATCACCCAAATATAATCATACACACACTGTGACCTAGGTAACTCGGTGGTAAAATCCATAGGAATGCTCTTTCACTTCCACATCGAAATCTCAGAGGCTGTAGCATACATGCGGGATGCTGATGGTCCACTTTCAGTAATTGGAACATGTCACATTTGGACACAAAGACTACTTTGTCCTTCTCCTTATCGGCCCACCAATACTGATGTCAAAAGTACTTGTACATCTTATACCCATTGAGATGTAACATAAATCATGAATCATGAACCTCTATCATAACGACCTGTCTCAATCCTTGTCATATGGGACAACTAATCAGCCCTGAAAACTCAATCCGCCATCTGACCCAATTGAGTAGTGCTCTGCCCCCTCAGCTAATAACTGCTTAACCCTTTCCTAGAAAACATGCTCTCCTAGTTGTTCCCTCACAACTAGAATAATAATCTCGGGTGTGATGGTGAGAACCACCATAAAGGCACGGGTCAACTCGTCACAATGCAATTTCCACTTCTCCTTCTGTATTGCCCCTAACTCCAGAATTATCTTGTGGCTCAAAGTGTTCACCACTACATTTTCTTTCCTAGGGTGATACTAAATATCGAACTAGTAATATTTCAAAAACTCTAGACTTCTCCTCTGTCTCATGTTCATCTTTCGTTGTGTTAACAAGTACTGTAGGCTTTTATGGTCTGTGAATATCTAGAATTTCTCCCTCAAGAGGTAATGTCTCCTTATACATAAGGCAAAATACCACGACTGCCAACTCCAAGTCATGGGTGGGGTAATGTCACTCATCAGGTTTTAACTTTCAAGAAGCATAAGTTATCATCCTCTCCTCCTTTATTAATACCCCTCCAAATCCCCGCAAGGATTCACTGTGAAGACTTTATGGTCTATCCCTGGACGAGGCAATACAAGTACTAGTGTTGTAGTCAGTTGAGACTTCAGCTCGTCAAATGACTATTAACACACATAATACCATATGAATGATACATCCTTCCTTATCAAGTTAATGAGGGGGTTGACTATATTCGAGGACACCTATATGAATTGATGGTAATACCCGACTAATCCTAGAAAACTACGCACCTTTGTGAGGGTAATAGGTTATCCCCACTCCATCACTGCAAAAACCTTCCTCAGGTCCATTGAAATCCCTCTCTTAGATATGACGTGGCCTAAGAATTGTAACTCCCGTAACCAAAACCACATTTCTCAAACTTAACATAAAGATGATGGACTTGTAACGGTTGTAAGACTACCCATAAATATTGTGCGTTCTCCTCTACAGTCAAAGAATAAATTGGTATATCATCAATAAACACTATGACGAACTAATCTAGAAAATACCTAAATATTCGATTCATAAGGTCCATAAATACCACTCGTGTGTTGGTTATCCCAAAAGGCATAACCAAAAAAATCATATGACCCATATCTCGTCAGAAACACTATCTTCAAGATATCCTTCTCTTGGACCCTTAATTAGTGATAACCCGATCTCAAATTGATCTTAGAAAAATACACATTACCTATTAGCTAGTCAAACAAATCATCAATATAGGGAAATGAATAATTATTATGTATGGTGACCTTATTCAACTCCCTATAGTCGATACAAATTTGTGAAGATCCGTCCTTCTTATTATCGAATAAAATATAGATCACCCCACGCTGGAGTACTCCTATGAATAAACCCCTGCCCAGGTAACTGTTCAATATGGTCCCTAAGATCCCTCATCTCTTGAGGATCCATTCGATATGGTGAACATGTAATAAGTCTCATGCCTAAAATCAAATCAATCATGAAGTTTGTCTCCTTACTAGGTGGCTACCCTCGGATCTCCCCAACTACATCATATAACTCGTTAACTATCAGGATGGAATCTAGTCACACTATGACCACCAAAGAAGTCTCCTACTCAATGTAATATAGGTGCATGCTCGACCCACCCCCGGGGTGTAGCATCATAACCAGGTACATGTCCTACCCTAAAATGGAGAAGACGAAGGACCTACCATAACAATCATAATAGGATGTATACGTAACTAAACAACCAACCCTAATATGATATTGTACTCGGACATATACAATACATATAAGTCTGACACAAACATGAATCGCCCAATCTCGACCCCTATACCTTGGCATACTAAACGTATAGTTTCCTTTCTATCGAGGGGTGGATCAATATGAAGTACAATTTGGGATTAAAAATTTATTATCCCCAGCTCTCATGCAAAGCTTGTGCTAATGAATGAATAAGATGCACCGGTATCAAATAAAATATGGACCACATGCCCAAAGATAGTGAACATACCCTCAATTTCCTGGATTGTCACTATTCCCTCATCCAGTGCAATGTGATAAACTCTTCCGTATTGTAGATGTGGTTGTTTCCTCTGAGGTGGGGCAATTGAAGATGGTAAATATGGTGCTACAATCCCTTGGGCTGGAAATTACTAACGCTTCCCATATGGAAACTGATATCCTAGTAGTCTAACTCTCTTCCGAGGTCCCTAATTACCCCAAGGACAATGCCTCAATGTATGGCCCCTCTCACCTCAAGTGTATAAAATTCCGTGAAATGAGTGTCTCTCTAGATTTAGACCTACTGAACACTCTACAATTGGCTCTGATGGCCCTTGTCTTACTGGCCCTATCCTGGCTGGCCCTGTCTGTTTCGGTTATTGAAACCTCATAATCTCTTATGATGATCAGTAGACTATGGACCCCTAGAGTACTGGGACCTCTAACTGCTACATCCATTAATCTTACCCTGCAAGTTTGACACTTTAAGACCTGCCTCTTTTCCCCTTGGTATTTTAAAATACCCTATGATCGTGGTAATGTAGTAGAGTGACATTCACCATGTGATTATAAGTAGTGAAAGATGAATTTCTCAGTAATGACTTCTTGATTTTCCAGGTTATCACGGACACGAATTTCACCATATTATTCTCCTTCGTGTTTACCTCATCCTCAGCAGAATAGGAAAAAGAGGCAAACTCTTCCGTGTAGTCCAATATAGTGCGACCTTTCTGCTTAAGGTTCATAATTTTGTTCCTTATCTTGGACATTATCACTGGTGGGAAGTATTTCATCTCGAACCTTACCCAAAACTCGTTAATAGTCAGACTATCTCTTTCCTTTAAGGTAGTGATAGACTCCCACAAGTGTAAAGCGATGCTAACCAACCTGAATGAGGCTAACACCTTCTTCTGAACGGGCATACACTCTACCATTCGTAAGTCATGCTGAATATCCTTCCTCCACCGACTAGCTACCAAAATATCATAACTTCGTCCAAATTCCTATGGATGGACCTTATTGAAAGCCTCCTTAGCTATGTACCATGCTATCCAAGGTTCCTATAGTAGTAACACCACCTGTTGCGAGGGTAATGGTGGTGGATGGAAATGTTGAAGCATAACTGCCATCATTGTGGAGACTTCTTGGGTCACGATAGTGGCAATCTTTGCTAAGCCTACCATAGGTAGGGTTGGTGGTGGTTGTGGGTGATGTTGCATCTCCTGCTGAGCCTCCTCATCTATAGTCGATGCGATAAGATGTTGAGGTCTCCCTCTCCTTCATTTTTCCATCTGAAAGCAAATGAGGTTCGTATTGGCACAAATCAAAAGAATATAACTATCCCTAGTCATATGTTATACATATCAAAGAACGCAATGCATAACATAATAAACGCAACACGGATCTTAAGGACACTATAACTTGGATTCTCTGATACCAACTGTAACAACACCCACTTTCTCATGTAAAGGTTGTTAAGACACGATACGCATAAGATGGGGCTTACTTGTAAATTTATATCATTCTCAACATCAAACCATATAAAATATTTATTTTCAAACCACCTTTGAATTAAAACTAAATTTAATCAATAACCAAGACAATGATAAGTCCAACATCCACATAATATAAATGAAAACCCAACATAAGCTTAAGTAACCAACTAAAATAAAATAGACTTGGGGATTATGCATTGGAAACATCATATATGCATAAGTGTCTAAAACCGACTGAAATGTTGGCGATCATCTCACCCACTTCTTGATTGAATTTTTTCATGAAATTGATGGATATGATCTCGATAGTGAGAAGATTATATCCATAAAGTTTCATAAAAAAATTTAATCAATAAGGTGGCTGGCGCCAACCCAACATTTCCACGGTCGAAAATGCATATTTAAACCCTTTTTTACATATCACCTCATCTGAACGATTTTTTTATTGAATTTTTTGATGAAACAAATTGGAGATGATATTCTCACTGTGGAAATCATATCGTTGAAGTTTCATCAAAAAATTAATTTTTTTTACTATTTAAAAAAAATGGTATGTACGGGGATCTGCAACATAGGGAGTCCTTACAGGAGACTATCTATATATATAATACACCACATTTTTTTAGTTTTAAAATGAAGTTCTATTGATTTAATAGAAATTGTGGGAATTATTATTCATATGAAATAATTGTATTTATCCTTAATTTGCCATAATAATTAAACGATTATGTTTAATTTCATTAGATTTGTGGGTACCTCGTCCATTTTTGTAGGCCCAAAGTAGTAGCCAGACCGAGCCCTATTTACAATAGGAAGAGTTTGACCTAAACTCCAAAGCCCCAAACACAGTTAGTTAGTAACAACCCATCATGTTCCTAAAATCTCTCACGAGATATTCTCGGTATAGTGGGTCAATATGGGAGTGCCGAACACCCCCACTCTCTGAACTTTTACTATATATGTTATATCCCTGGCCCGAGGCAAAGGGTATGTAATCAAAATCACTCCCCTAGAGAAAAGAAATAGAAACAAAGAGCACCAACGTGGACGTAGGTAATTTGTCTAACCACGTATATCTTGTGTCGTGTGTGATTATGACTATTCTTATTTTAGTTCTTTATTTTCCCGGTGATTGCATTTACTTATAGTTTGTGTAGAGATTTATTGTCACCTCAATTTGTGTCGTCTGTGGTAAGCGATTGTTCTTTCTTTAAGAAATCCTTAACCAACAAGAACCTTGAATGTCTAGTCACATTATAAATTTCCCTAAAGCAGGAGATATTCAAGAGCAACCTATCCCTCATAGGGTTAGATATGAAGTTCGATGCCCAAACCCAAGGCCTCGCACAGAACGACAACCCTCAAAAGAATGCCAGGGACCTGCTAGGTCTACACAAGTTTCCAGGATGATCGACACTTATGAGGACAGGTTCCAAGAGCAGGAGGAGGTTACTCGCAAGTAGGAAGCTAAAAATGCTCACCTCAAAAGGAGACTAGAGAAAATAGAGAGAGAACTCCATCGCAATATGAGGCAACGTCATTACCGGACTCCTAGACCTCAGGCGAGCAGATCTCACAGCCGAGGAAGGATCCCAAGGCATGGATCTCAAAGAGTTGAGGGACACAAGTCGAATAACGACTGATTCGAGCAACAACAATCAACTCGCCATTACAAGAGCCCAGGCCAAAGTACCGATGACATACGAAACTTGGTTCGGAGAGAGATGGACCAACACACAGCACATCGGTGTGCCAGATCAAGTAGAGAGCTAGCCAAGCGACCTCTCAGGACCCACATGAAATCCCTTTTTTCAAGGGAAATAGAGGAAGCCCCCAAAAAGTTCGAAATGCCCAGGTTTAAGATCTACGATGGAAAGACTGATCCTATCGACCATGTCAGGCAGTACAGGCATGCCATGACCCTTTGGAACCACAAGGACGCATTGATGTGTCGAATTTTTTTGTCGAGCTTCCCTTACTTGGCCCAAAAGTGGTTAAAAAAACTCCCCCATAGATCCATCAGGAACTTCGAGTCCCTAGCAGAGCTCTTCACATCTCACTTCATTACCAGCAGCTCCCATCCAAAACGAATGGATTCTTTGTTGACAATGAAGAAAAATCCCCAGGAATAAACCCATAGAGACTATGCGAAAAGGTATTGGGAGCTGTTCAACGAGGTCGAGGACTGCTCGGAGCAGGTCATCATTGCATCCTTTAAGATTGGCCTACCCAACTCCTTCCTTTTACACCAATCCCTCACTAAGAAGGAGGCCATAACCATCGATGAATTTATGGCTCGTATTGAAAAATACGCCAAATTCGAAGATGTGACCCATCTCAGTATAGGGGAAAATGGTCGCGCTAAGTTTTTCGGCAAGGGAAGCGATAAGACTGAGAGTCAAAAGAAAGGAAGTAAGAATGGGGGCAAAAATGGCCCTAAGAATGGGAGCATGAGTGATGCCTCAAAGGCATTTCAATAAGTAAACACAGTTTTCAAAGAACCGATCTATAATATTCTGGCAAAAATTAAGGACGAACCACAAAGAGGGCGGACACAAAATCAAGCACCGCAAAGCCCTCAAATCTCAACTTGAAGAGTTAGCTCAAGCTGGACACTTGAGCAAATTTATAGAAAGAAAGGCAAAAAAGATTGCTTCCAATGGAGATCAAAGGTCTGACAACGTGCTCGAGGAAGACATCGGCCATGAGTTCACAATAATTCAGGGAGCGTCCGACCTCAAACAGATTTAAGGAAATACAACTCGAATGGAAGTAAAAAAGCTTATAGCAGTAATGCAAGCTTTTCAAATCGATCCAGCCAAAATGCAAGATGGGAAGTGTCGACGAGAAGAAGATGTCGACTACAGCAAGCACACTGTCTTCAAAGATGAGGACCTAGTGGGAGTAAGAACCCCACATCATGATGCATTGATCATCACACTCAGGATATCTAACTATGACGTTGACCAAGGTAGCTCATCCGAAGTAATGTACCTCGACCCGTTCAGGAAGTTGAAGTTAAGTGTCTCTGACCTAAAGGAAGCCACCGTTCCTCTAGTTGGCTTCGCTGGAAAAATAACCATACCCTTAGGAAAGATCGTCTTTCCAGTAAGGACAGAAAATATCTTGAAAATGATCGAGTTTCTCGTGGTTGATATTGATTTACCCTACTAAACAATCCTCGATAGAGTATGACTACACGCGATGAAGGCCGTCCCATCTACCAACCATCAGAAGCTTAAATGTATAACTGAACGAGGGGTGGTGGAGATCAGATGATGGCGAGAAAGTGCTTTATAGCAGCGATTCATCCGAAACTAGAGAAAAATGTTAAAGAAGTTAAAAGCAAGAATGAAGAACAAAATAGGCTAATGACCTCCAAATAGTAATTAAGATATGGGAGACCCGGAGTGGAGGAGACTAGGATCCTCCCCTCTGAAAGTGTCATCAAGGACCTCGAGCAGGTCACAACCAGTAGAAGCTCAGATGAAAGAGAATTCTTGATGGGAACCTCACTCACCGACCACGAAAAGAGGGAATTGGTCACCCTACTTCGAAGTAACCTATATGTCTTTGTATGGGAGCTTACTCACTGCCCGGGATTGATCCTAACGTCATTTGTCATTGACTACACATCGACCCAACTTTTGAACCAATAGCACATAAAGCTTTCCGAACTGCTCTGAAAAAAGCCAAGGCACTGGCGAAAGGAAGTCGAAAAACTGCTAGATGTAGGATCCATACAAGAAGTTCAGTTCTCCAAGTGGCTATCAAACCCAGTGGTTATCTCTAAGAGCAATAGAAAGTGGAGAGTCTGCATTGATTTCACTGATCTCAACAAGGCATGACCTAAAGACAGCTTCCCCCTCCCAAAGATTGATCAACTGGTGGATACCACGACATTACATGAAAGGATGAGCTTCCTGGATGCACGCTTCGGGTAACACCAGATCCCTTTGAACGAGCCGAATCAAGAAAAAATAGCATTTATAACCACAGTTGGGTTATATTGCTACAAGGTTATGCTCTTTAGGCTAAAAAATACAGAGGCAACTTACCAATACCAAATGGGAAGCACTGTGGAGGTCTACATTGATGACATTCTCGTCAAGAGAAAGATCAAAGATGACCACCTCTCTAACCTATCAAGGACCTTTGAAATCCTTAGGAAGTACCGAATGAAGCTTAATGCGAGTAAATCTTCCTTTGGTGTCCAGTAAGGAAAAATTCCTTGGGTACTTGGTCAGCAAGAGAGGTATTGAAGACAACCCAGACCAAATTAATGCTATTAACATGGTGCAGTCCCCCCGAACCATAAGATATGTGCAAAATCTCACAGGAATGCTTGCCGCCCTAAATCGATTCATATTAAAGTCTTCCTAAAAGTTACCAACCGTTCTTCCAGTTATTAAAGAAAAGTAAGGATGTGGAGTGGAACGAGGCTTGTTCGAGAGCAGTGGAAGGGATCAAAGCTTACCTGAGTAAACCGCCTTTACTCGTACTCCCTCAAGAGAATGATTCTCAATACCTTTACCTTGCAGTATCCAGTCATGCTGTAAGTTCTTCACTGGTATGTGAAAAAATAGGGGTCCAATAACCAGTCTATTATGTGAGCAAGGAGAATCTTTTGGACGTCGAACAATGATACCTACCACTATAAAAACTCACCTTTGCGATAGTGGTAGCATCAAGGAAATTAAAACACTATTTTGAATCGCACTCCATCATCAAACTTACATTCCACCATCTTAAAGCAGTCCTGAGGAAATCAGACCATTTAGGTAGACTATCAAAGTGGTCAGTCGAGCTTGGACGATTTGACATTCAGTTCCAACCGAAGAATGCCATCAAAAGGTAGGTTCTAGATGATTTCATCGCTGAGTTTATAGGAGAATAACATTGCGATCAGCCCTAAATAATTCATCAGAGTGAATTTCCCCCAACTTTAGGCATCTGGAGACTATTCATTGATGGAGTATCCAATTCCAAAGGGGCAGGAGTTGGCATCGTGCTGATTACCCCTGAAGACACAATATTCGAGCAAGGAATCAAGCTTGGATTTGAAACCTACAACAATGAAGAAGAATATGAGGCACTAATTATGGGCCTATAAAGGCATAAACGCTCGGACAAAAGAGACTCCAAGTGTTTGGCGACTCACAGTTGGTCTCCAACCAGATAAGTGGCGATTTCAACATAAGAGATGAGAGGATGGCGTTTTGTTTCACCATCGTGAAAGGATTGATGGACAACTTTGAACACATCAGCGTCTAGCAGTTTTACAGAGGATATAACAACCATGCTGATTCCCTAACGACCTTAAGCTCAACGATTAACTCTAACTAGAAGAGTACAATTCAGTTTGATTTCCTTGCCTAGCCAGGTATCAACCAGATCAATGAACTACCAAGCGTAGAGCATATTCTCCAGATCGATATAACCCCCAGTTGGGTGGATCCCATAAGGGATTATTTGAAGGATGGAGTGCTACCAATAAATCAGAAGACCGCTCATCAGATTAGAGTCAAAGATGCTCGCTTTCACTTATCTCCTGAGGGAAAACTTTACAAGAGATCTTTCACTGGCCCTTACCTCTAGTGGATTCATCTAAAGGATGTCGAGTAAGTCTTGCATGAACTCTATGAGGGAATCTATGGGAGTCACATTGGGGAAAAGTCGCTAGCTTTTCGAGCAATGAAAGAAGGGTACTAGTGGCCGTGCATGTAGAAAGACACTGGAATATATGCTCAAAAGTGAAAAACATGGCAACTTCACGCATTTATTATTCACCAGCCGATTAGCGACCTAAAGTCACTTACTGACCCTTGGCCCTTTGCCTAATGGGGTATGGACATCATGGCTCCACTACCAACTACATGCGGTAATCGTAAATATTTGTTGGTCGTAATAGACTACTTCACCAAATAGATAGAGGCAGAGCCACTGGCAAACATTAGAGATGCGTACATGATAAGATTTATATGGAGGAACATCATCACTCGCTTTGGGATCCCCAGGACTATCATCACTGATAATGGAACCCAGTTTGAGAGTGGCCTCTTTTAGAGTTTCTGCAGTGACTAGGGGATTAGGAACTAATTTAGCTCAGAGCAACGGACATGCTAAGGCTTCCAATAAAATAGTGATTGATGAATTAAAAAAGCGTTTGGAGTGAGCCAAGGGAGCATGGGCAAGCAAACTACCCCACATCCCATGGGATTATCGCACCACCCCAAGACGAGCAATTGGAGAGACACCATTTGAACTTATGTTTGGGATGAAGGCAATTATCCCCTTGGAAGCTAGCCTCCCTACCATGAGTTCCACTCTGATCGACCAAGGACATATCGATACAACATTGCTCGCAGAACTTGACTTAGCTGAGGAACGAAGAGAGCCGTCTCTAGTGAAACTAGTAGCCTACCAGCAACAGCTAATAAAGTACTATAACAAAAAGGTCAATCCATGAGCATTCCAGGTTGGGGACTACGTCCTGAGGAAAGTTCTTGGAATCACTATGAAACCATCGGATGGCAAACTAGGACCAAACTGAGAGGGGCCATTCAAGGTGATAAAAGATGACCTACAAGGAGCCTTTCACTTAGAAACGCTGTAGGGTAGGGAGATACCAAGAGCTTGGAATGCAACCAATTTGAAGAAATTCTACTTCTAGTTTTCTTTTTTCTTTTTGAACTCAATGCTGAATTTTTAATTCTTCCTTGAATAATAAGATTGTTTGGCAGTGTAATTTCATGAAGTTTTGGTTTTCCTCAACTATATTATAATTTATGCACCTTTTCCAAGTTATAGGCTCCCCTCATAACACACAAAACTAAGATCACGAGAAACTTATCAAAGAAGGGTCAGTGTGTAATGACCCTGCTCAGGCATTCGTTAACTTACATGAATGAACTCCTAGCTTGCCCTTGGAAATATATGAGCCCTACAGGGGACCCTTAGGCAACATGGCCAAACCAGGTTGGTCGCTAACATTGTCTGGCTAAAAAATCCTACTCGGGTAGAATATTCGATACCAGGTGTATCCTCGTAATTGCCTCACTTAGGCATAAGGAAGTGTGATGACACAACCTAAAAGGTAAAGTAAGGTAGAATGGTATACTAAAATCATACTGGACTTTTGGGATACTCACTCAAAAAATAACTCTTCCTAAGTCATATCTAGTCGGGTGGAAGAGCCCAAGATAACTGAACAAGAGATCAATGAAGTAAAAAATAACACAACACATGTTTAGTCGATAAATTTCCTAAAGAATAAATATTTTATTACTTCATTACATGTACAAAGACTTACATATGCTAGTAATTCAAACTCTAATGAGGACTAGGTCGCTGAGCGAGGTAGTCTGCTACTGGCGCTCTTCGGCCATTATCTGGGTGAGGAGAAAATTCCTCCTCAACCTCGTCTGAATTTGGTTCCAGGAGTTATCTTAGGATCGCATCTATAGGAACCCATCGATCATCCCTTCTAAATGGGTTCGGCATCAAAGTTGAGGGAGAAATCTCATGCCTATACCAGAGAACACAGTTCTTGGGGACTTGTAACTCCATGAGGGCACTAAACCACCCTCTTATGAAAGTTAACTCCTCAAACTCCTTCAACTTTGTTGGAGCATCAGTCTAACCCTGGTCCTAGCCATTATCGCACACCTACCGATGAACTTTATTGAACAAGTACCTCAGTAGGGTGACGTCTCTTTAAAGACCAGCGGCTATCACATACGCCCTACAAACATCCCCCTGCAGTTCGGCAATCTCCCTAGCTGAACCACTATCATCAGTCCCATCTCGCTGCCCAGTCGATGAAGATGAACAACATAAAACTTAAGGGTCAATGCTCAGCACATTCTCCCTAAGGCGCGAGACTTCCCTCCTTAAAGCATCATTCTCCTGTTGAAGGATTTCTCCAACTTGATTGATCTAAGAAGCATCCAGAAGCGTAGCCTTCAGAGGATCCATTTCTTCTTGAATAGAAGCGTTGACCTCCTCTATCTTCTTAAGCCTATCTTTCAGCTTGGCAATAATCTCTGATTGGTCCTTATAGTCCTAATTCCTCGATCTAAGAGACTTGCAGATTTTTACGAAGGCACGATCAACTTGATCACTCACGTCGGCACTAAGAATTTGGCCTAGGCGAGAGGTAGTAGGAATACATTCCTCAAGATCGATAAGCTACGAATCATACAAAGCGTCGAGAATAAATAAACCAGTATATAAAAAAGAACAAAACTTCATTTCATTAAAACAAAAATAGTTCAAGTACATCGGTGAGAAGAAAAAGAGAACTATAGAATTAAAAGAAATACAAAGGCCAACAAGACTAGTTAGAAACCTCAGTCTGCTTTGAGGATGCTGGTTGCTTCCCCTTATCCACAACAACCTCATGCGCACATACCTCAAATGGAATAGTTATAATTCCCTGATCCAGGGGAGCATCAGCAACAGTGGTTGGAACAGATGGATCATCTTAACTGGTAGCAGGAGGAGGCATGCCCTATTCAACATGTTTCGAGCCAGGGTCGTGCTCGTCAATGAGAGGAGAATCAACATTCACCTCAGCAGCGAGCAAAGCCCTGTACCAACCTTTCTTGAAGTTGAAACTGCTGATGTAGTTGATCTAAGCCTCAGCATCCTCATATGCTGCGAGCCACCTACCATTGTAAGAGCTCTCCTTAATGGTATCAACCTCAGATTCCATCTTTTTTGTCTTCTCAACGAGATCTTTATTCTCCTGAACCACCCCTAGCTTGCTCGTGAAGACTATGTCATTAGACTGCCTCATCTCCTCAAGCTCCTTAGAATTTTCCTCTTTTTTTTTTATTAGCTTCTACTAAGGAAAGGTTGGAAGACTTCTGAGAAGCACTGACAACCTTTAGGCTTAACTCTAGCTTAGTATTTTTTCTCACTAGCTCATCGCGGCTGCGATAGAGGATGGTGAAATCAGGCACAAACTGCAAAGAGAAAGAAAACATTAGCGAAGAAGGTATTGAAAAGAAAACTGTAAGAATAGAGAAGTAAAAATAGACTTACTAAGGCTAGCCCCCGACTCACCGTTACGGCTAACTCATCGGTCCCTCTACTTAATGACCTCTGGAAATTTTCTAGCAAGACTGTTATCTCAAAAACCGTCGGACCTAGCTGAGGGGTAAGAGTGACAGAAACCCCCTCAGCTAGGGCAGGCATGGGCTCCAAGGACTGCCCCTTTTTTGTCCTCGCTTCTTCTCTCCTCCTTTATTTTTCTCTCTCATTCTTATCCATCTCGACCCTCTTCCCCTATTCCTCTTTCTTCCTCTCTTCTTCCTTTTTTCTCTCTTTATCTTTCCCTCATCAATTCCTCCTCTTTATTCTTCCTCTCCCTTTCATAAGCCACAGTTTGGGAGCCAATGGTAGTATCCCCACTCCCAGACTTCTTCTTCTTCAGCCTATGAGCCAGAGCAACATTATCCTCATCATCATCCTGAATTAATTTCTTCCTAGGGGGAGCCATAGTCTCCTCACTGGAACAATACGAATCCTTTGAACTTTTTGAATTCTCCGAACCTTCCTCCGAACTGGAAGATCCCTAACCACTCGAACTCTCCTCGCTAGAATCACCCTCAACTCCACCTCTGCCAGCCCCTACGCTGTCTTTACAAGAGCTACTCTCCTCATCGTCTAATTGGATTGGCTCAGCAGTGACCTCTTCCATGATATCAAAGTGAGTAATTATATCAACAGGTCGGGCGATGAAGATGATCCCGTTATTCTTGTACTCTAAAAGGAACGTAGCTCATCACAGATGCTCACCGTTGGCCAAATATTCCCGTATCTTCAAAGCTTTTATCAGCTCAATAGCTCGAATTTTGTGGAGTACAAGTTTCGAGTTCTCTGTCTTTGCTAAAAAAGGAAAAAGGAGGACATAAGAAATAAAGTACACTAAGATAGAATCAATGGGCAGAACAAGAAATATATCTACCTATGTACTCCTCCCCATAAAAGGGAAGTGTAGGTCCACTGTACCTCCCTCCCCCCTCTGGGGAGGGAACTGCCAATTCCTGGCAATGAACCCTTCTTGCTAATAGTCCTTATGAGAATTAGGTAGATTGACTACCAATACCCTGTCAGGACTCCTAGATTTCAGATAGAGGAGACCAAAACTCATTCGAGAAAAGGTATAACAAGAACAAATTTCAATAAGACCTAAATTGGTACCATAAAATTGATTGATCCTATGAACGTTGTTGATAATTTTTCAAACATTTGGAAAACATTGGGCAGGAACTATGTAAAAATAACTAAGTAAGTGTAAAATACGCAATTTGGGGGAAAGGTTAGACCCCCCTAAGACAACAGGATAACATGAATCCAATGCCTATCCTCAATATCTCGAACATTATGAGGAACAGGGGCACATTCAATGTCCACCCAATTGGGGGTATTATAAAACTCCCTAAACTCAGCTATTGACCTATTGCCTACTCTTGTCATAAGGAAAAAAACCTAGAAGTGATAGAAAATAAATTTCAACAAAAAAGGAGAAGAAGTTTAGAAGACTTACGAAATGAAATTCAACTTGAGACGACGTGAGGCCACAGTAAAAGAAGATGGAAATATAAGGAAAAGCTTGAAGATGAAAGGAGGAACCTGGAAGTGAGAAGACGCAATAAGAGGAAAGAGATATCTTGAGAGTGCGAAACTTGTGAAGCGACGTCATAAATGGCTCATTCAAACAGTTTTGAACCCTCTCAATGACAACACATGAAGAACGAAGTAGATCTGCCGCCTAGATCTCTTATAAAGTGATGTTTTCCTCCCCAAAGCATCGCTCAATTCACGAAAATGCCATAGGAGCTAGTATTTAAAATTATTGAGACCAAGATTGTGACCTAAAAATTTTTAAGGGCAATTATGGGTACCTCATCCATTTTATAGGCCCAAAGAAGTAGCCAGACCGAACCCTGTTTACAATAGGAAGAGTTCGGCCAAAACTCCAAAGCCCCAAACACAGTTAGTTAGTAATAACCCATCCCGTTCCTAAAATCTCTCACAAGATATCTTAGGCATAGTGGGTTAACGTGGGAGTACCCAACATCCCCACTCTCCAAAATTTTATTGTATATATTATATCCCTGGCCTGGAGTAAAGGATAAGTAATCAGAATAACTCCCCTGGAGAAAAGAAATACAAACAAAGAGCATCACTGCGGACGTAGGCAATTTGCTGAACCATGTATATCTTATGTCGTGTGTGATTGTGACTATTCTTATTTGAGTTATTTATTTTTCTGGTGATTGCATTTACTTATAATTTGTGTTGAGATTTACTGTCACCACAAGAGTATTTATTTTAAATACAATATTTTTAGATGTGATATAAGTGTTATGATTTTTATGGTATGTCGGTATACAGCAAATAATGAATTTTGTTGTGAATATTGATGACTCATTGATTAAATTAAGTCCTACAGATATACGTATATGATAATTATGGAACATATAAATAAATGTATAAAGTGTTTTTAGACTTTTCAATGTGGTTAGATGACTTAAATATGCATTTTAAATGTGGTAGAGTTTTGGGTCAAATCGAGCACAGACAGAAACCTTTTAGGGGCCTCAGTTCTAGCCCATTGGGGAAATCTGAATTTAAACTAATTAAAATGATGTTTAAAAGGGGTTAGATCATCCCTAGGGTTCCATAACCACCGCACACCACTTTTGGATGCCACACATCTTGGGAGAGAGGAAGAACCACCCTAGGAGGAAGAAAATAGAGACTCCTTTACTATTTTTAGGTAAGGATTCTCTTTCCATTATTATACAAAATTCTCTATCTTGTATCAATGTTTAATCCATGTTTAGAATAGGATTAGAATCATGATTTAGGTCTGCATATATAAAGGTTCATTAAATTGTGCAAAAATTGATGACAATTGAATGATCCATGTGTAGACCAATAAACCCCATGTTAGATCTGAACTCATGTTATTTAATCTATAAATTTTATTATAGAAATCGTGGTGTAGATACTTATCTTAAATCTAGAATTTTTTTGAAGTTTAGGATGAGTTATATAGGCTTATATATTCATAGAATTCTTAAACGAATCTTGATGATAATCTAGAAATGATTTAAAGGTTTAATCATGTTTAAATCATTTCTATTTCATGTTAGAACTCATTTCCATAACCCATTTGAGATTTTTGAATCCTAATAACAACGTTTTATACATTTGGAAATTATTAGAAAAAACCCACCTTGGAAGGATACCTGTTCTCGGCTTACTCTGAGAGCCGAATTGATTTGGCCTCCCAACCGAATCGATTCGGTACACCTGCTTCAGAAAAGTTAGTTTTTATTCTACGTTTGCACTTTGAGACCCTCGTTATCGTTCATGTGAGGGGAGGTAAACATTAAAATGCATTTTTAAAATATTTTGAACCTAAAACACTCGGTTAGGATATTTTTGTACGTAAATAATATCTTATGCGTAGTAACTTAAGGCATAATTTAACTATTAAAATAAATTAATTTACATCAGTTGATTGAATTAAATTAAATAATATGATATGTTAGAAGGTTTGGGAGATGACCTAAGTGATTAGAAATTTTTTCAATGGGGGTAGCGATGATAAGGCACAAAATATACAATAATTATAATATAGCTAAGGTGGGTTAGCTATCCCTAAAGGAAATACTTATTAGAGATAAGTCAAATGATTGATAATATAATTCATGGCTAGCTCCCTCAAATTATTATCGTATAAGGATACTAAGTAGAAATGTATCCTAAGCCTAGTGGGCTAAGTCATGATTATTGATATCAGTTGTGATTGTAGTTATAGTGTAACTACCTATATATATTAGTAGAATCCTTATATATGTACATATAAACCTTATTGTAAAATAAACAAGAAGCAAATAATTATTAATAATCTAGAAGGATTAAATCCTAAGCCAAGATGGCATCATGCTGAAATCCTTAATTGTTTTGCGAAGGTTAGTTTGGGGATAACTATACCTATATGTTTATGGAGAATTAAATGATGAAGTAAACTTGATTACTAAGCCTACGAGGCAATATGTGTGACTTAATATTTAATTGAGATTAGTCGTAGGATGGCGACTTAATATGGGTTAAGAAAAGAAGGCTATATTTTCATGGAATAACTGTCCAAAATGTTAAGGTTAGGAAAAGAAGACTATATTTTTATGGATGGAGATTCCTTGAGTAAAAGTATATATAGAGTAACTGCTTGATCATATTAGATGATAGTATGTATTGTATTATTTTGTGTGGGCATACCTGAGTTTGTGGACCATCCTATTGGTTGGGGTGCGCACGTTTGGGACCGTAGCACACGTCGGCACAAGTGGACTATGCATAGTGTTAGGTCATATTATAGTACTATGTAGCATCACCACTTACGAGAGGTAGTTGTAGATGTTGGGATTATTTGTCACCGCTAGGTATGGGACATGAACTGCTATACTGTATAGGTACCACCCCGCCTTCTTTTATTTTATTCCTCTGGGTATTAGTGATAAAGCACGAACAAGAAGCTGAAGACATATGTCTTCTCATGTCATACATATATATGTGGACATATTAATTTATCTATATACAAATTGTTGTGTGCATTATATGAGAATGAAGTCTCCTGGTCTATAGACGTAGACAATAAGTTCTAATGGTCTAATGCATTCTCATGGTCTATAGACGTAGAAAATAAGTACTTAATGATCAGAAAGTCGGATTAACTTAGCGATGTGGATATTTGGTAATGAAAATAAGTTGTAATTGTCCAACGCGGTAGATAATTATTAATGGGAATAATATTTGGACAGTTTAAGAATATATAGGGTAGTTAAAGAGAATGAAACTTATAGTCTAATGGTGTTGACAATAATTGGTGTGAATTAAAAATCAAATAGTCTAACAAGATAGACTAAGGTTAAGGAACATTATATGACATAAAAATATGCACTAAATTTATATGGAATTTAGTGGGTAGTATTATGAAGTTAATCTAGGGACTAGGGGTTAGGTGTAAATAGTCACTCTTTGTTGACGCATATCTAGATGGCTTTACCATTACATGTAAGATTAGACAATGGAATTCATAATTGGTATTACTTTGAGGATACGAGAAGGACTTCTTCTAGATGACAGGTGAGATAGTCGATACGTGTGAGCGTCAATGGAGAGACATGAAATATGAGTTAGTTACATTTTGCATATTTATTAGTGAAGAATCCTTGTAACTTTAGGGCTTTGACCTAAAATTATAAATGTTTCCCCCTAAGTTTCCTCATAAACAGGGGCAACATAACTGATGATGGATCAGAATTACAGTTGCATTGGACGGAGCAGATTTTGTTCCATTGATTCTAGTATATGTTATTCTTATTCATTTGGTCATTTTATTTCATATTGAGATTTGTATGGGCATAAGACCCATATTTTATTTATATCTGTTTGTACTTACATATACATTATGGGAATTATATGATGATTCCGTTTTGCATTCATGTATTAAATAAGTGTTGTTCAGATTTTTTATTAATTGGGAATTTTGGTAAAGAAATAAAGCAACTTTTATTTGTCTTCAGTGCTGAGAATGATATAAATTGTTGATAAGCCCCATCTCCGGCATATCGTGTATGGCCAATCTTTACGTGAGAAAAAGGGGATTGTTACACAGACACACACACAATATATATATATATATATATATATATATATATATATATATATATATATATATATGTATATATATATATATATATATATATATATATATGCTTGCCAAAAAAATGTTAAAAGGGAACATTTAGGTCATGTTATATTTGATGTCTTGCACGTGACAATAACTTGTTGATATTTACTACCTTGTAATGAAATGAATTAAGTGCTATAGAGAAAGTGAAGTGACATTAACTGAAGTGACATGAGTGATGACAGTTCTTGCAAAAGCTATATTAAAGGTGTCAATCGTAGAAATTGCAGCACTCAACTATGGAGATAAAGGTGAATTTTATATTATTATGTGAAAAAATATTTTGGTGACATGCAATATTATCTCAATGTATCTAATTTATTTCCTCTAAAATAATTTGAGTAAAATTGGGGTGTTAAGTGATATTTGTGAGCCTTTTAGGAGTTATCTTTTAAGTTGTACTCAGTTATAATTATGAGTTTCAAGGGAGTTGGAATTGTAATTTGTACTGAGTGTTTAGACTATTTTAGAAAGTGTCTTGCAATGGTAGTTCATCGGTCCAATGATTTGGTCAAAGATGGGAGGGCTAGGTAATTCATGGAGTCTCACCAACTCCACACAATGCGTGCTCCCAATGAGTTTGAAAAGTTTTGAACCCATTACCATTAGGTCTATGGCTCATCCAAAGAATCACTTGAATAACTCCTTAGGAGGAGCATGATACTAAATTGAATTGTCCACTCTATATTTATATAACTATCACTCACCAACTAAAGTATCCACGTGTCTTGTTATTAAGAAATGTTGGTTGTGCTTATTGGATCTCTCTCCTTATTTTTTCTTCCCTCTTTTTACTCATTCTCAACATCGTTTCTATTATCACTATTTCCCAGATCCTTATCACCACTCATGAACCCTCCCACCCATTTTTTAGACACCGCATTCTAGGACCCCCACCTAAGTCTCTCCTTAGGTCGCTAGCACCTCCTTATTTCACTACAAACCCTAGGTCATACTCTGAGTACAACTCTAAATCCCATCCAGTGCACTCGAGCCTCATTTGACTCCAGTCAACTATATCAT